>OX637804.1:0-1382163 GCA_951802425.1 Clavaria fumosa | reverse complement strand
CACTCATGTCTCCCAGCAGCAGCGCATAGTCGTTAGGATTAAGCAACTTTCTTCTACGGCAGACAATCTCGAGTGCTTCTTGCATGTACGTCCCGGAAGAACTATGTAAGGTGGAGTGTATGAGCAAGAGGTACATGGTGGAGATGACTTAATGACATACACGGAGATCGTGGTAGAAACGTGAACTGCGTCTGCTGTGTCCGCCACCCTGATACGCAGGAACACCAGTGGTCCGTGATGAGACGACGGTCCGAGTGATGTCGATAACGGCACGGAGAGTGAGGTTCCAGTCACTGCACTCGCGCTCGCGCTGGACGCGCTAGGAGCTGTGAGGGTAGAAGCGGGCGCTGCTGCCCCCCCCGCTTGAGATGGTGTCGAGGGCTTGGTTGCAGTCATCGTTCGGGAGGGACGTCGCTGGATCTTACTCTCGAGGATCTGGTTTTGGGTAACTAGAAAGAGGCAGTCAGATGAGTTGAAGAGGACGAGCTTCGAAAGGATACTTTGAGCAGGTGTGGCCGCCAGAATGGCATATGCGTCAAAATTGAATTTGGCAATCTTGCCAGTCCGATCAGGTGCTGTCAAAATTCCAGCCTTGGCACGGTGGTATCATCCAAAAGAGAGATACTTACGTGGAAATTCATCGTCTACTTCACCGTCATCCTCAGCGATGCGCAAAATCCACCCAATAGCAGAGAGCTTGATGGCCCACACAGGGTCGTCCTCCCCGCTCAGACCCTCATCCAATCTCGGCAGCCAACCCTCTTCCCAATAAGTCCACAGCGCCAGGCCGATGACTTCCTCCACAGTTGCATCCCGGCGCACGTTCAAGTTCATGGATGCGGGATGGCCTTTAGCTGCCCCAGATGAAGCGGATGGCCCCCGCGCGTGTGAAAAGAAAACCTTCACCTTGATAGAAGACGCTTCCTCCCTGCTCGAAATGGCGCCGTATAGCTCCCACAACGGATTCGCAGAGCTCGCGGATGCGTTCAGCATCGCTGTCAATAGAGATGACTGGGCTGGCAATCCAGAGGCGGCTATAGGTGCTACGGTGCGACGGGCAAAGAAGTTTGACGCGTCTAACGATGGAGCACTGCCCACCAGTTGTCCGTTAATGGCCGCTGTCTCTTCGGTAGGCCGTTCCTTGTTGGTGCCCTCTGAGGCGATAGCGGCTGTAGATGTGTCAATCATCCTTTGCGAATGATGGTCGGGTCCGATCGAAGTAGAATGAACTGTAGGAGTTGGCCTGTCGGATTGCACTTGCGATGCGGACTGGTGCTTTGCCGCCATCGCCGTGGCTGCCGTTGTCGTCTTGTGGCGCGCAATTATCTGGGAGCTTCTCGTGTTACGCCCACCAGCGTAGGAAGTGGAGGCGAGGAGGGCATGCTGCTGATGCTGCTGATGCGCGCGGGGGGGTGATCCGACGGCGACGAGCGCAGGCGGGTTCGACATCGACGTTACCGAGTTGACGAATAGGATGTCGGACGCGCTCGCCGAATGCACGGCGATGGTGCGAGTTGCGGCAAAGTCTCTACATGAAACGCGGAGCGTAAGCAAGATCCTTCCAAGGAAACAACGAAAACTTACGGATCGAATTCGTCACCGTCGTCTATGCTACCGTTACCATCATCATCAGGCTCGTCTCCGTGAGCGAGATCTCCGTCTCCGAATGGATCTTCGTCTTCGTCATCAGCGGAGCTCGTGGCATCCTCTTCGCCTGACGAGGAGAATGGTATGGGAGCCTTATTTTCGGCGATCCATCGACGTGTTTGTAACCTCATCCTGCGTCGAGTCTCCATCTCGGCCGCACCCCTAAAGCGGGGGACAAATATGGCTGGTGGTTGTCCAGTCTGGACCGCTGGGTCTGTGGACATATCTGCGACGGGTTCTGGAGTTCGGCGCGTTTCCATGGCTGAGTTTTCCGGCTCAGACGTGAGAGATACAGTTCCCTGAATGCCACGACGTTGTAAGATTGTTGGAGGCGGTACGTCCGCGGAAACGGCGGCCGGGTGAACATTGGTGACGGTCGCTTGGTCTACGGAGAAGGAATCAGGGTTAGCGGCCACGGCGGGGTCGATAGTCTGGCGCGGGGTGGCGGATGCGCGTTTAGATGAAGTGGTGGCGCGTCGAGCAGAGGTGCGCATGCCAAATGCGCCTGACCTGGAAGGCCCCATGATAGTCTGAGTGTGCTTGAGATTGGCACCGCCGCCGGGCCTTCTTCTCAAGGGAGATGGACGGTCAGACTCTTCTTCGGAGATGTTTGGACTGGTGGGCATAGCGAGCTCTGGCCATCGCTCCGGGTCTGCGAGTGAGGCTGCGACGATGTAAGGGTTCGAGGAGTAGGATGGGTTCAAGGAGATGAGCCTTGAGCTAAACGGATCGTCCACGCTTCGCAGATAGGACAAGCGGAGACTGTGTATGAGATAGCTGTGAAAATATGTGAATTAGTGCTGAACCAGATGGAAGAATAGACGATATGAACTGACTGGGGATCGCTAATTAGTGACATTTAACAAACGGTGCGGTAACGTGCGCGGCCGTGCAGTTCGAACCCATGTTCAGATCACGTGTTACATATTACATAATGACATGCACGTGATAATTCATAATCACGTGTATTTGTCAGCCCAAAAAAAAAGCAAAGGACGATAGTATACTCATAATCTTCATATCATAGTCATAAAATCCATTCCACATAGAGCATGCAGCGTGCACGGCATCGCACAGTAGGTTTCCCAAGTCCCCCTCCCGGTTCATGCCCTATCACGCCGAGCAAGAGAAGGCGTCTTTCAGTTTTTGAATTACGCCATCGAACCAAGCCTGTCCATCCATTCATTGTATTGAGCCACCATCTTGCATTCGCAAGGACGTACCTTAACTTTCTTCCCAAAGTCGCTTTCCTCTAAGGCCTTCTGGCCGTCTGTTTCGAGTTTTTTTGTTGCCGTATCCTGAAGTTTCTCAGTCGCGGTCTTCAAGACCTTTTGTTTCGTTGTCTCTTCTTTCGCTGCGAGCGCAAGCAATCCTCAGCCATGAAGTGCGCTGGCTGTGGATCAACCTGAACGTACGTTCTTCTTGAGGTGCTTGATGTGGAGGGTGCATCTGCGGTTGAGGATGCATCTGCGGCTGGGGCTGCATTGGATACCGGTGATCCTCAGGCTGTTGCATTGGGTGGGAGCTCATTGTGTCCAAATGCTGCGGGATGAGGGCTGATGGAAGAGAGCAGAAGGGGTTGTTTTCCCTCTAACTTTTCTCAATCCCGCTTATTATAGGCTTTTTTGACACGCGCTGCAAATAACGGAAAAAGGGCACGGACCAATCGACGAGAAGGGTGAGAACATCCCTATGATGCCCTCGTTGCCATAGAAAATGCACCGAAGTCCAGCGCCGACACGTGCCTTCTCCGCTCTTGATAAATTCTCCCTTCCCTTTTAAAATGGCCGCAGCCCCTCTCCATTTCGCGCCCGTCGTCTACGTGGTCTCGCAAGAACTTGTCAAGGTTCTTATCAAACGTGCCAACCGTGGTGCCGTTGCCCTTGCTTGAAATCTGTACAGATATCTTCACTATTACCCTCCAACAAAGATCGATCCGTCGTCGTTCATTCTCTAATTCACTCACTCGGCCTCCTGGCGACCAAGGCGTCGAACGGTCGTGCGAGCCAGATCTGCATCGTCAAACCGGTTCAGGCATCTTACAAAGACCTCGCCACGTATCACACGCGCGACTATTTGGATCACATATTGGGCTCCACACTGCCTCCCGCTAACGCGCACAGCTACGATCGAGACTCCAGCAAAGACGCTGAGTTTGGCCTGCAGGATGTGAGTTGCCTCTGTGAATAGAACCAACTCTGTGACTATTGGTTCATATGGGCCGAACGTAAGGACTGTCCACCTTTCCCGGGGATGGCAGCCTATGTGCCAATTGTAGCTGGCGCGACGCTCTCGGCAGCCAGCCTTGTGCACCAGGGCAAAGCTCGTGTTGCAATCTGCTGGGATGGCGGCAGGTGCGCCTCTCTCCGTCTCCCCCCTCGCGCTCTGATCCTTTTATGTAAGGCATCACGCACAGAAGGCCTGCGCAGCCGGCTTCTGCTATGTTGCCGACTGTGTCTTGTGCATTCTCACTCTCAAGAAACCCTTCCCGCCGCAAGTGCCTCTCAAGAGAAAACCTCGCGTCATGTACCTTGATCTGGACCTGCACTTTTCGGATGCTGTCTCTCAGGCCTTTTATTCCCCCAATTCCACTTCGACTCCCCAAGTCCTCGTAAGACGCCGTGCCCATCCTTCTCATCTTGCGTTTAACACCCACACCCAGACGTTGTCCATTCATCACGCCGCGCCCGGGTTCTACCCTGCAACGCCTCTCTCCGCCCTCTCCGATCCAGAAGAGGCGGTAGGCGACCTGTTCACGCTGTCGCTCCCGTTGCATCAAGGGGCGTCAAACGCCACCTTTGCGCGTGTGTGGCCCGCGGTAGAGGGCGTCAAGGACGCGTTCGACCCAGACTTTGTCGTGGTACAGTGTGGCGTCGATGGACTTGCGGGAGATCCCTGTGCCAAGTGGAACTGGTCTATTGGAGGCGCCGACGACGCCCCTGGGTCTATGGGGTGGTGCGTCAATAAGGTTGTGAATGAGTGGAGAGGGGGGAAAGTGCTACTCGGTGGAGGTATGAACGAGAGTATTGTGCCTCAGGAGAAGGACCTGAGCTGTGCCCCTTTTATCAGGCGGTTACAACACGCCCAACGCCGCTCGTGCGTGGGCCTATCTTACATCCATTGCGGTGGGTTCCGATTTGCCATTCATGGAATGATGTCGCCTCAAGGACGCTCTTTCCTGGTTCTGGTTACATTTTAGACTGGTCGATCTCTCCCGTTGGACACGCCGATCCCAGACCATGCCGCCTTCCCGGCATATGCCCCCTCTTTCACGTTGGACGTGCCTGCCGGAAACATGCAAGACTTGAACAGAGATGACTACCTCACTCGAGTGGAACGCCGTTTCAATCGTGTCGCTGAATTAATACGCGAACGACTAGCAAATACCGAAGCAGTTTGAGCGCGGGTTTGCTAGTCCGGCCGTCCTCTCTGATTCATTCATCACCATTCCTGGATTGGCGCCAAGTCCATATATTACTTAAGCAGTATTGCGTCTGAATCACAGTTCTCTGACTCCTGAAGCTTGAATCTTGCATGAAGCTAGAAGCTACAGTCATACAGTCATACAGACCGTGACCGTGAGAAGTTTGCCAGAATTGTCAGAAAGAAATCATTGTACTTACATCAGCACCAAAAGTCAAGGCAGGTTGTAGGCTTCCACGGGCATTTTGAGACTTAACTGGATGCCTTTCCCCATCTAGAATCCTAGATATCCTAGACTGTGACAATCACTCAATAAAATAAATTACTATTCTAGTTCCAAACCCTAACACACAGAGCTCTAGTTGCTGCCCATGGTATTTTTGAAGCCTCCCAGTTTCATGCAGAGTGGCAGAGTTGCAATCAACACTACCTCACTCACCCTGAGCTCCCCCCTCATCAGCACTTCAATACCCCATGGCAGTGAGATCATAGAGTTGAGAGCCATGGGGGCAGAGAAGATGGGGCAGAGATGTCCTTTTTTGGGAGAATGGACAAAAGCAGAGTTCAGAATAAATTCTAGAGCACAATTTAGGCTGAAAGGGGGCCCCTTGAGAATGGTTTGGAAATGGGTCAACTGGACCCTTAATGTGACATGTGATTTCCTACAGGGCTTACAATGTTTTACAAGTTTGACTTGAAGGCAATATATCTTGTGAAGAAAATCTCTAAAAGTTATTAAAATATTATTGACAATAGACCCATTTTTGGCTTTCCAATGAGCTTTATATCATTAATTTTAATTTTATAGAATAATTGTAAAGGTTTTTTTACTGACAGCAAACTTGAAATTTAGTACTTGGTATACCCTCCTTCTGCCTTCAAAACAGCTTCTATCCTTGCAGGCATGCTCTCTATGAGATTCCGAGACAGGAGTCACCTGCAGTTGAGCTAGAGGAGCTAGGAGGAGAAACTCCACCAGAAGAAGTTGTAGAGGATGACTACACTGGTCAGGGGGACCTGTATGACTCAGACAAGGTCTTCATCCTTGAGGTGCTTGAGGAAGAGCAAGACAGTGACCAAGTCACTAGAATTTGAGAGATTGAAGTTGTCCTCTACATGATGGAAGTATGCATCAGCCATGTCAATGATGGGCCATTCTGTGTGCATATCCAGAAGGAATGGACAGGAACACATCCAGTAGCCACAAAAGAGGCAAGGCAATGCCTCATGGCTTACATCACCATAAACAGTGTGAAAGTGTATACACTGTTTAACTCTGGGAGTACCCTGGATCTAATGAGCCCAGACTTTGCCTGGGTGATGAAGGTTACAACCTTCCAACTGGATAATCCAGTTCCAATCCAACTCAGCTGTGTCAGAGTCAATTGACTATTACATGTGGATGCCACATTGCTGTTGATTTGAGTGGAATACTGGTGGAAGACCAGTATTTTGATATGTGGTGTTCATGTATGAATGCCATATAGTGCTGGATGTGCCCTGGCATGGCCATCCATGTCAGTGATGGCAAGGGTAAACCCTTCAAGCCATGTCACCAAGCAAAGAAATGGAAGTGTTACACCTCCATGTGTCAGGCAAGGAAGCACCTGGTAAGTGCACCCCTAAGCATTGACTACACTTGGGCCACCATGGACAGGGGGAGCCCTGGAGGGAGGAGAGGCCAATGCCTCCATAAAAATGAAGGATGACACCTACCTTGAGGGAAGGTGTGAGTACTGGTTTTGTCAGGATCACTTATGTAAGCCACCACCATTGAACTCCAGAGAGCACTAGGAACTAGCGACGAGACATGGACATGGAGTCACGTGACCGCCCGCGACCTTGAGGACACTCGTGACCATGCACCAGTGCCTACAGGGCCCCCAACAAGCGCCCACATTTCTCAAACTTTCCCACACTTTGGAATTCGTGATGGAGGCAGATCCGCGATAGCGGAACTGACAGGTCCCATCAATCAATCAATCCTAATCAGGTTTAACTGAGGTCTCCCCTCAGACAACCAAGCCCACACCAAGCATTTCTCTTGTCTGCGCTCCCTATCTGTGCCTGCCCGCCGCCTTCCCATTTTAGCATCTCATTTACCCTAATCCACCTCCCCTACACCTCGCGACTCAGTGCGCTGTAGTGGGTATTACGGTTCTTGCTGCAACTGCTTGATTACAGTCAAGTCCTTCAGGGGTTCCTGTAAGGCGTTAGAGATTCACCAAACACCCTTGAGGATGTGGAGTATGAATTCAAAATGTGTGAGAAATAGAAATATACGGTGTCCGGGATATTCTGCTATGTGTCCGATAAAATCCGATAAGGATGGTGCGATAAGACGAAGGGCCGGCAACGACGGAGGCCAGCGGATCGAAGGTTGCGACGACGGGTGAGCTTAGGTGAGGTTTCTAACAGAGAGAAGGGGTTCAGAAAGCTGTATTTCAGAGAGGTCCGGAGTGTACTTAAGTACAGTTCTGTAAGTACAGCAAATTGGAATGTACGGAAATGTCCGGAAAACACATGGAACAGCGCCATGTCGCGTGAAGGGTTACATGAAGGAGTTATATCACAAGGGAAATGAGTAGCTCGGAGGAATGAAATGTCCGATAACTAGCAAATGTCCGGACCGCTCATAAACTGAAGGAAAGTGGGGCTGGTACAGCAAAGGGGTACTAAGAACAATGGACAAGGTACTGCAAAGGGTTTGAAACGTTTAAACGATTGAATGGTTGAAAGGGATCATAATATGAAATTTACAGCATGGTATATGAAATAAAGGAATGGGAATGGAATAGTGTGTATGTCGAGCGCTGACCGTGCTGGAGAGGTGAAATAGAGAGGCGTGGGCGGTGTGTGAGAGCGGTGGGCTGTGATCGTCACGGGGGATTGAAGACCGAAGTGTCCGACATCGGACATGTATCGGATACTATCGGTCGTTATCGGACGGTGTCGGATCGTTATCGGTTCGTATCGCACGTAATTTCTTTGGATTGCAAAACATCCGGATAGTCGGTATCTGTCATGTTTCCGTGTTTAGATCGCATATGGTCCTTACATTCTCCCGGGGGCTGAAAATGCAACCGCCCTCGGTTGCAACCAAACAAGGCCAAATAACGGTTTGTTGATCGTGAAGTACGCGTCGTGTGGGTGCACATAGGTCCAAACACACCCTTGTGTTTTCTCCAGCGACAGCAACACGTCAACTCTCCGACAATGGAAAACTTCGATTCTTCAATCTTTCGAAACGCAGTCCAGGCGATGACCGAGGCGCAGGCCATGGCGCCGGGCGAGGAGTTGCCGGATCGGGGGCAGGATGGAGAGTGCGCGGAGTGGGTGGGGACGTATGCGGGTGACGCGGTGCGTGAACGAGAATCTTTCGTACTTTTTTGTATCGCACTGACAACGTTTTTAGGACGATTTTCTTGCCGGATATGTGGCAGCGATCGACGACGACATGGAGGTGGACGAGGGACTCGTCCGGGTCGCGCGAAGGCTCAAGAAGTGGCGGAAGCTCCGCGGGGACGAGTGGTCCGCTGAGCGGACGAGAAGGCGGGAGGAGGTCGAGGCCGCGAAACAGCGCACGAGCGAGGAGAGGGCGGCTACTGAGCGGGCCGCAGCAGAGGCGGAGGCGGAGGAGAGGCGGGCTGCCGAGAAGAGGGCGCGCCTTGCCCGGGCGCGCTTAATTGTCGTAAGTGACAGCGACGACGAGGGCGAGGCGGCGGCGGCGGCAACAACGACGACGACGGGAGCGGCGGAGTCCGGTGCAGCGGCGGTAACAACGACGACGATATCACCGGACGCCGGAGAGCTGCGTGTGGACGAGGTGGCGGCAGGGGAGGATCCGGACGGTCATCGGACCGTGTGGGGAACCGACGGGGTGACGCCCGTCGGTGTTATCGAGGCGGCGGCGGTGAGTGCGGTGGTCGGGGGAGGCGAGCAGTCGGTGGAGGAGCCGATGTTCGTGCACCGGGACGGTGCGCGGATGATGGCGACTCCGGTGTGGGTGGAGATCGCGAGGCGGAAGGCAGCGGAGCGAGGGCGAGGGAGGAGAGGCGGGGCGAAGAGCGACATAGAGTCCCGGGCTGCGCGGCAGCCTGGAGATAAGGTGAGTGGTTAATTAAGATATGTGAGGCTTTTTCGACGTCTGATATAATGATTAGGAGCACGTTCCGGGGTGCAAGGAGTGCACCCGGAAGTGGCGGGCGTGCTACGGAGTGGAGGGGATAGCGTGCCGGTGGTGCCGGACGTATAAGGTATCGTGCAGTCTGTCGGCTGTGCGAGGTAAGTGGTATTCTTTTTATTTTTCATGATGAGACAAATGATAGGTGTGTTTCAGGAGCGAAAACAGAGAGAGCGGCGGTGTCCGGAACGGAAGGTATGTCGAGAAGGTATCGGGTCCGCATTTGCTAACGTATCGGAACAGGTCCGAAGGCGGCGGGAGCGAGCGGAAGTAAGAGGCCGAGGCGAGGTGCGACGCGGGTACCGGTTCGCGAGGAGACGACGCCGGAGGAGGAGGACGAGATTGAGGAGGATACCAGTGTGGAGCTGGTGGAGGAGCCGCCGGCAAAGAAGAAGAAGGCGGAGGCGGGACCAAGTCGGAAGGGTAAGGAGCGGGAGGTGGCGCGAGGGGTGTCCGGGAGGGAGGCGCTCGATAGGGCGCTGGAGATGATGGAGAGGGGGGCGGACCAGGTGAAGGCCGGAGCGGAGCTGCTCCGGATGCTCCTCCTTGGCGAGTCGTCCTCTAAGTAAATATTTTGTTTTTGTTTTTATATATGTTTTTCTTTTTCTATTTGGTATGGTATGTCGTGTGGGATAAGTGAGGAATGTGAGAATGTGAGAAAATGGTTGAAAGAACGTCGGGTATAAAGTTTGGACTTGTCCGAAATTTTTTTTTTTTTTTTTTTTTTTTTTTTTTTTTTTTTTTTTGAAGGTGTGAATCAATGTGAAGTATAGAAAAATGAAGGATATGATGGAGAAAAAATACTTAATGGCGAGGCCGAAGGTTCCGGGTTGCTCCGGAGCGTTGCGGACGAGTTTCTGCAGTGTCGTCGTCGGTGGTTTCATTATCGGATTCATCGGATAGGTCAGCCGCTTGGTTTTGCTCATCTTCTCTGTCGATAGAGTTGGGTGACGCCTCGTGTATTTGATAGGGAGAGATGTCCTCGTTTATCTCCGTCGTTTGGTCGATGATAGAAGTGACCGGAATCGATGTTTGCGACCTCGGATAGTAGGGAATGATGCGGAAAGCTGCGTAGTGGATTTTGGAAACGGCGCCGTCGAGTTCCGAGAGAATATAGGCGCCATATTGTGTTCGGCGAACGACGATCATCGGTCCGAAGAATCGCGGTTTTGTTTTTCGATTTAATTCCATTTCAACGGCCGAATTGCGGATCAATACCAACGATCCGGGTTGGAAGTCGTAGTCGATAATAGACTTCCGGTGTGCGTCGATGAACTGCTTGACGGATTGTTTGCGGGCAGCGAGCACTTTATCGGCGATTGTTGCTAGATCTTCTTCTCGTTTTTGCAGTTGGCGGGCACGAAGGGCTATCAGTTCCGGAGTGGTCATCGGGGCGTCGGCGGTCGGAATTAAATATGTTGCTTCGGATATGTCGAAGGGGAAAAGCGGTTCGACGCCATGTGCGATGTAAAATGGGGAGTGGCCGGTGGACCGTTGGATCGTGGTTCGTTCTGCCCAAATGACTGAGGGTAAAACGTCCGGCCATTTCGATTCGTCTCCATCTGCTGCTTTGATTAACGACTCACGGACCGATCGATGGGCACGTTCGATGACGCCGTTAGCGCGGGAGTTGTATCCGGATATACGGATGTGATGGATTCTGTACCGTTTCTTAAGGAAATCGAGGGCTTTGATAAATGGGGCTCCGTTATCCGTGATAATCTCTTCTACTGCTCCCCATCGGCATAGTATATCTTCGAATATGAAGGTTCCGAGAAGTCGGGCGGTCTCGTTTCGTAGCGGTCTTGCTTCCGGATATGCGGATAACGAGCATCGGGCGTGGACGAGAAGTCGGAAACCGCGGGCTCTTGGTAGGAACATAGTATCAATGTGCGCTCGACGGAAAAGACCGGCCGGTGTAGCGACCGTCGGTGGAATGAAGATCTTCCGGATTTGCCGAGTTTGGCATTGGTGACAAGTTTTGACAAACCATTTTACGTCTTGATCCAGCACCTGCCACCAGAACCGATTTAGAATACGTGTCCGGATAACGTAAACGCCTTTGTGGCCGAGTGAATCGTGTGCCTCTGTGATAATTGCGAGACGTTTGTGGTCCGGAGGTACTACTTGGTGGTATCCGTTAGGTCGGTGACGCCATAATTTGTCATCTAGGATGAAGAACTCGGATGCGGAGCGGACCAGTCGTCGGAACTGGTTTGCGTCAATGCCGGAGGGACGGATCGGGTTTCGAAGGAAAGATTCAATTTTGCGAATCTGTTCTTCTCTTTTGTTTGCTGCATCAGATCGGGGTATAAGGACGGCGGAAGATTCGTTCGGGGTCGGTGATTCCTCGGGTGGTACCGTCGAATTGAGTAGTGTCGATCCTGTGTAAACTTTGAAGCGAGTATGGGTGATGCCGGCGAGTCGTGTCTCGGATGTGTAGGAAGCGTCCGGTGCTCGATTCATGTGTTCCATGGCGAATACGTAGCTCCGATCGATCCATTCTTCGTGATCTTCAGACTCGGTATCTTCTTCACCATCTGCGGCACGTCGGCGTGATAGTCCGTCGGCTCCGGTGTGCTTATCTGCGGGAATATGAACAAGATCGAAATCGAAGAGTAGTATACCGGCAATCCATCGATTCATGGCAGCGTTGGGTTGAATGTCCGGATTGTTTAGCATACCCTTAATGAACTTCGCGTCCATTTCGACAGTAAATTTCGGAAGGCCTATAAGGTAAATCCGGTACGACCGAAGTGCGCGGAAGAGTCCGTATAATTCGATTTTTGCTTGTGAGTATCGGGCCTCGCGTTCGTTCCAGGTAATGGAGCCAAAGCGGGAGGGATATCGTATTCCATCTTCTCCAATTTGGAAGAGTGCGAAACCAACGGCGATATTTGATGAGTCGACGGCGAGGATTACGGGTTGTCCGGAGCGGTAGTCGATTGGTCGGATGGCGGATGAGTTCAGAATCGCGTGTTTGAGTCGGTCCATCGAGTTTTGTTCTTCTTTTTCGAATCTGAATGGCACGTCCTTGCGAGTTAGACTGACAAGAGGTCGGGCAAGTACGGCGTAGTTTTTAATGAATATCCGGAGTAGTCCGCAAACCCCTAAAAATGATCGGACATCGGTCAGGGTTTTGCAAGGAGGCCAGTCCCGGATACGCTGAACGTTGGAGGCATCCGGAACTCGTCCTTCGTATGTGCACGTATGTCCGGTAACGACTGCTTCGGGAACGCGAATTGTCGTTTTCTTGCCGTTAAAGGTTCCTCTGACTTTCTTGATTCGTTGGAGCACCCGGTTGACGTTATTTAAATGCTCCCAAACAAATCGTCGTATTTGCGGATTCTCAGGGATCGTCTCGTAGGTGCCGTCCGGAAGCTCGTATCGGGTTTCCGGGCCCTTGATCGCTACATCGTCTACGAATGGGATGGTTACGTGCGGAATTTCATCTTGTAGAACATGCGTGACGTCTCCATGCATAATCTGCGTCGCGTTGGTGTATCCCATGGGGACGCAGGTGAGCCGTTTTGCTCCGAGAGGGGTTTGAAACGTGGTGAGGTCTCGGCTTCGTTCGTCCAGAGACCGCTGATCGAAGGAGACGAAAAGGTCGAGTGATCCGTAACATCCGCGTCCGGCGAATGATTCCGCAAAAACCTCCATTATCGGGGGGACCGCGGAATCGCCGATAGTGATTTTGTTAAGCGGCTGGAGGTTGTGCACGAGTCGGAGAGACTTTCCGTCTTTCTTTAACACGCAAAACCACTGGGACCGATAAGAAGAGTTGGATTCTTCATATACGCCGGCTGCGATCTTTTCCCGGATTACTTTGAGAACTTCGTCGTAAATACCGGGGGGAATCGGTATATTTTTGAAGATCCAAGGGATATGTTCGACTGTCGGGATAATAATCGGATCGAAGTATTTTGCGTCGAATCGTCCTTTTTCGGTCTCTTTCCAAGCGAAGGCGTCTTCCTGGGCTTTAATAAGATGGTGAACGAGTTTTTCTTCCTCCGGCCATAAGAATCCGGTGGGGTTGGCGTTGTGCGTGTCTTTCCGGTTTTGAGTGTATCGAAGACCGGGGGTGAAATCGGGGGGATGGGTCGGAAGAGTTGGCATATCGGCTAGGGGGTCCGGGTGTCGGCGTCGGACAATCCGGAATTCTTTGGGTACTGTCGCTTTGATCGGATTGACGCGATTCGCGACTTTCTTATATTTCTTTCCCAAGTAAACTGGAAGAACGGCGTCCGTAGACAGGGAGTTTATTTCGGGGGTTTTGTTGTACAAGGGGGTTGCAACATTTGGACGCGACGGTTCACGTCCGATAGCGACTGGGGAATCAGCGGAATCGAGAGAAACGTCCGAGATACTGATACAGGGGAAGGGGTCGAGAGAGACTGGGTTTATAAGGGAAAACGATAAGGGAACGTGAACGGAAGTAGGAAAAATGGCTGGAGTCTCGTATCTGGGTATAGCTTCCGTGTCCGCATTGATCGGAGGTAAGTCCGTTGGTTTGCGGACATTCGAGGCTCCAGCTCTCAAAAATCCGGATGCGGTTTCTTGTTCTTCAAGGATTTGCGGATCGGGATTCGCTCCTTCGTTGGCACTATGATTCTTTCTCCGGTGTTTGGATCGTTGAGAATAAGGTCCTGGGCCCCGTGGGGATGGTCAATCGTTTGGGAACCGGTTAACATGAAAAACGGTCGTCCGACAAGAACCTCGCAGGGCAACGTGTCTGCTACTTGCATTTGAACATGGAATGTGCACGGACCGATCTGTAGGGGGAAATTCTTGATGAGTCCGAGGGTCGGAGCGATGGTGCCATGAGAGGATTCCATGTGAATAACGTTCTCGGAGTGTAGTGGGTTGCCGAGTTTCTCCCAAACGTCTCTTCGCATTGCCACGATTGAGCTGCCTTGGTCGAGCAGGCACTCCGCGGCGATCCGGTTGTCCAATATCCCTTCTACGATGCGGAGCGGAGCAGCGTCGACGGCGACAACAAGATCGGAGGTGTCCGGGACCGTAATGTTTGTATAGAGCGTATCCTGTACGACGGACGCGGTGACCGGAACGCGACGAGCGGTAACCACATCCTTCATCTTTTTGCGGATGTCTCCGGAAATGGCGAGTAGTTCGCGAGGTGTGACGCGGACTGGCATGTCGAGTGCGCGATCGAATACTTGTTGAACGGTTACCGGATTTTCGATCGGAGCTTGGTAATGGTACTGGACGTCGGGTCGTTCGATTTTCTCCGGCTTTGATGGACGAGTGACCTGAGGCGGCGTAATAACAACGGCGGGTGGGGGCGGTAACCTAGATGGCTGAGGATCGGTATTCCTGGGTGTGGGTGCTTTCCTTTTGCCCTTGTCTACTTTCTTCGCGACATCGTTTGCAAAGGTGCGGACCATGTTTTCCAACACGGTATTCTCGTCATCTTCCTCGTCCGAATCGTCTTCCATGTCCGGGGGGTGAGCGGATTGTCCGATCGGCTGTGCTTCAAATACCGCGGTTGTCGCCGGTTGCGTGTTCTGGGATTGGTATGTAGCGTAGTACTTGTCGAAGCGCTCGGATAGGTTGTTCCCTGAGATAGTGCCTGGCAAATATCGTCCGGAGGGGAGACAAATCCTGCCTTCTGTGTTCCGTATACATTTGCCGGACTTAATGTATTCGAGGGCCTTCGGACAGGCACTAACAAAATGACCTATTTCCGAACAGAAATTACACGTCCGGCCTGCGGGAGAGTTCGTTGTCCGGGGAGCGGAGTGTCTTGCCGGTTCGAGAGATTGGGCAGTCAAAATCGATTCCAGGCGAGCCATTGTGGAAGCGAATGTTGCCCATGCTGCGGACATATCAAATTCTTCCTTCTTGACTACCGGTTTCGTTTCTCTCCCGGGGGCTGAAGATGCGAGACGGACGGGTCCGGAAAGTTGATCGGTTGTCGCAGAGTGGGGGGACGTCGAGGAGAGAAGAAATTCAGCTGCACCATGTACTTCATTCATGGGGTAAGGATCCTCCGGATGGTGGTTTGGTAGTATGATAGCGAGTCGGCTTTCGATCCGACGCCTTGTATGATCCCCAAATCCGAGGATGTAAAGTCGGTTCCTGTCATTTGTGGACATACGCTGTGATGTGATCAAGTGCGAGGTGATCCGGAGAAAGTCCCGATAGTATTCTCCGTGTTCTGCGCGCGTGTAAACTCCCTTTTGGGCCGAGTCCGATATGAAACGGTCCAGGTCGGCGACGGAAAATAAGCGACCTCCATCAGATCCTGGATAAAGTCGTCGGACGGCCGCTTTGAAGGTATCCCACGTCCATACCGGGTCCGGGTCAGGTGAAAGAGTCTCCCAGAGGAGACACGTATCGGTGTCGAGATAGTGCTTGGCGTACCAAATTAAATCGGGTTCTGGAACGTCCGGGTTGACGCCGGTGAGCACGATGTCGATGTCCTCGAAGTACCGGTTGAGGTGTGTCGGTACTCCGTCAAAGGCAGGGGCCCCGTGGGCGCCACGGAGCGGATATCTCGGTTGGTTGGCCATTTGTATTGGTGCGTGGGGCGGTGAGTGAACTTCGTCTGGTGAATTCTGAGGTGTTTCGGGCGGGAAATGAAGGATGTCTGGTTCAAGGGGAAGTGGTGTAAGCGGTGAGTGTGGTTGTTCGAAGGTCTGTGGTAGTGAGGGATCCGGAGTGGTGAAACTCGTGTGGGAGTAGACAATGGATGAGATACTGGGAATGTCCGATGGAAGAAGGTGGGAAGTTTCAATTACTTCTCCGGGGGGTTCGGAGGGCGGTGGTTCTGTGATCGGATTCGGGTTTCGACTTCTCAGGCGTTCGGAGCATCGAGGCTGAGGAGCGGATGAGCCTCTGGGAATCCTTGAGGGTGGTAGTGAAGACGTCTTGTTGAACCCCTCGCGGTGGGCTCCAGAATTGTAGTGGGTATTACGGTTCTTGCTGCAACTGCTTGATTACAGTCAAGTCCTTCAGGGGTTCCTGTAAGGCGTTAGAGATTCACCAAACACCCTTGAGGATGTGGAGTATGAATTCAAAATGTGTGAGAAATAGAAATATACGGTGTCCGGGATATTCTGCTATGTGTCCGATAAAATCCGATAAGGATGGTGCGATAAGACGAAGGGCCGGCAACGACGGAGGCCAGCGGATCGAAGGTTGCGACGACGGGTGAGCTTAGGTGAGGTTTCTAACAGAGAGAAGGGGTTCAGAAAGCTGTATTTCAGAGAGGTCCGGAGTGTACTTAAGTACAGTTCTGTAAGTACAGCAAATTGGAATGTACGGAAATGTCCGGAAAACACATGGAACAGCGCCATGTCGCGTGAAGGGTTACATGAAGGAGTTATATCACAAGGGAAATGAGTAGCTCGGAGGAATGAAATGTCCGATAACTAGCAAATGTCCGGACCGCTCATAAACTGAAGGAAAGTGGGGCTGGTACAGCAAAGGGGTACTAAGAACAATGGACAAGGTACTGCAAAGGGTTTGAAACGTTTAAACGATTGAATGGTTGAAAGGGATCATAATATGAAATTTACAGCATGGTATATGAAATAAAGGAATGGGAATGGAATAGTGTGTATGTCGAGCGCTGACCGTGCTGGAGAGGTGAAATAGAGAGGCGTGGGCGGTGTGTGAGAGCGGTGGGCTGTGATCGTCACGGGGGATTGAAGACCGAAGTGTCCGACATCGGACATGTATCGGATACTATCGGTCGTTATCGGACGGTGTCGGATCGTTATCGGTTCGTATCGCACGTAATTTCTTTGGATCGCAAAACATCCGGATAGTCGGTATCTGTCATGTTTCCGTGTTTAGATCGCATATGGTCCTTACAGCGCGTAGCCTCGTTTGTATCCTCATGACTCACTCATGCCACACAGCCCCCTTCCTTAGTATATATAGTACCCATGTAGTAGTGTCAGTCCCTTATGCTGAAATCGAGTTATTTCCCCTCTCACTTTCTGTGAGGACCCTGGACTGACACAATTTCAGTGTCAACCCCAGCTACCTCGACCCTGCCCATCCCGGTCGGCCTAGCTTCTTTCTCATTCCCCTGCCTGTCATGTGCAACAGAACGACGAGAGAATCATCCTGGTGTACCCAACGCGTAATGAAGACATCACAGACAAGTGGCTTACCACCGTACTGGACTCTGGAGAGGATGAATACTGGAGCAGATACTTTGACAGCTGCATAAGAACAAACTTCTACCTGGACACCCCAACAGAATTGGACTATTCTGAAACTGAGACTGTGAGAGCTACGCCCATTTGAACTTTGGATTATTGAAGAGGAGAGAAGGTTAGCCCCCTACTTCACAAGGCTATATGCACAGGAACAGAATAGACGAGAGGAGAGATTGAGAGAAGCACTGAGAGTAGCCCTGCCCCACTCCGCGACCTCAGGAACGAGGTCACCAGCACATAGCACCATCGACATCAACCTTGACGATCTCGAGGACTATGTAAACTCCGACAATGACGAGCCAATGATCAGGCCAATGCACGTTTCCGTGGAGATCCAGACAGAACTTAGTCTCCTCAGATTCGAACAGTTCATCCTCCATGAATACTGCCCCATTATTTACATCTGCAGACCTACCAACCCCATCCCCCCCAGCACCGCCAGTTCTTACAGAGCCCCATGTCAACTTCGCGACTTTAGACGAGTGCCTAGTCCAACCAGCACCATCACCACCACCACCACAGTCACCCACAACTCCGGAACCATAACCGCAACCCACAAGTCCATCGCCACCCGAACCCTCACCGCTGCCCAAAATGGCAGACCCTGTCCCCGCAGCCCAAATGCCAAGGCTGGACCTAGCCATCGCCCCATTTGACAGCAACAAGAAGAATTTCTGGACCTTCCTACAGTCCCTCAGATTACAGTTCTTGGGAAACCAGGGACTCTATGCAACTGACCTCAACAAGATCTTATTCACATTGAGCAAGATCACTGGAGATGGTTTCGCCGCGGAATGGGCGAATATGAGGGCAGATGAGATCTTGAATGCTGGAGTAGCCGGGACCTGGGAGGATTTTGTCACGGACTTGCGAAGGGCCTTTGACAACCCCAACATTACTGCAACTGCCCTAAATGACATCGCGAAGCTGAAACAGGGTCCGTTGGAAGCCACGCAGTTCTTCGCGCAGTTCGAGATGCTGATGCGCAAGGCTGACCTGGACCTGGGTGGAGACTCAGACATCCTAGTCCACTGGCTGGAACTCAATCTCAATAGGAGGTTGACTACTCATGTCTATGGCATCAACCCGATGCTGACCACCTATGTCGAGTGGAAAGGCCTAGTCGAGAGGCTGGACGCCCAGCAGAGGAGACTCGATGCTATCGTGTGCGAACAGAACGCTGGTCGCCCGGCCCCTCCCCAGTTCCAACAACCTCGCCCAACCCCCGTACCCCCCCGATACCCGAACCCGAACCCCCCACGACCTGTACCTCGCTTCCCCTCCGCCCCGCAGCAGCAGCAACGCGCCCCTGCTCCGCAGATCATGCCCCATCCCACTGGTGCCAGTGACCAGATGATTGTGGACCAGATGCGAGCCCCTGCTGCCGAGTGTCAATGCTTCCGTTGTGGCCAGGTAGGCCACATCGCCCACAACTGCCGCCTCCCAGACACTCGCCCCTATGTCCCAAGGCCGCAGGTTCGCGCGATGGCCCCTGCCCAGATGGAAGTGGAAGAATACGAGAATGAGTTGGCGCTGCTTCGTGACAGGCTCGCAATATACGAAAGAGAGAGGCAGATGGCTGGTGCCCCGCAGGTCCAGCAACAACAACAACAGTCTCCGTCAGCTCCTACCCAGGAGCAGAGTTTTGGAGAAGAGGCACAGTGAGTCTGAACTCGTGCCTCTGTAATAGTATGAGCCATGTTCCTGCCCCTGCCCCTGTAACCATAGCAAGTATACCCAAATACACAATCTTGCAATGGAGACATGCCCAGAGTGCAAATGGACTCAAGGACAAAACCACAGTAAAGGTTGCAGAAGAGAAGCCAAAGAGACAGAAGAGAGAACTGACTCTGCCGGTGCACTTTGAGACACTCACCACTGCACAATGGGGGAGTGCCAAGGTTCTGGTAGACTCGGGATGTACCAATTGTTTCATGGATCTCGACTGGTGTAAGGACCTTGGACTGGAACCTATGCCCTTGCCAACACCAATCAAGGTCTACAATGTTGACGGCACTGCGAACAAGAACGGCCCTATCAAATATGGAATTGATCTCATCCTGGTGATAGGTGACCACCAAGAATGAATTCACTTCCTGCTTGGGATGACAAAGTCGCATAAAATAATTCTGGGACATGACTGGCTAACGAGACACAACCCCAACATCGATTGGACTCAGGGGAAGATATCTTTCAAGTGCTGCCCCCAGAATTGTTTCCCGTTCCCTGGACTTAGCCCCCAGTACTGCTACCCCAAAACCTGCGACTATGACAATGCCTTCCAAACTGTCATGGACAACCATTTCCCAGACACTGCGACCATGCCAGACTGGCCATCCCTATACCTGATGGTCTTCAGCAAAGCTAAGTGGGATGAACTGCCCAAACCGCGACCTGACTTCGACATCAAAATCGAGTTCTGCAAGGATCCAGGGCACTTATCCTCCAAGCTCTATTCGCTGACAAGAGAAGAAACAGTCAAGATGAACTGATGGATCGATGAGCAATTAGCATCAGGGAGAATAAGACCCTCTAAGTCCCCCTATGCTAGCCCATTCTTCTTCAAGCAAGAAAAGGACAAGCTCCGACCCATCATCGACTACTCGTGCCTCAATTCATACTTGATCAAGGACAAATTTCCGCTACCATGAATCAGGGACTGTGTGGACAAACTTTGTGGTGTGAAGATCTTCTCCAAGATTGACATGAAGGGTGGGTTCCCATCCATGAGGTTGTGGGAGGGTCACCAAAAAAGATGTGCCTTCTTGACCTCATGAGGTTTGTTCGAACCAATGGTAATGTGGTTTGGCCTCCAGAATGCCCCTGCGACCTTCCAAAGATTCATGAACCATATCCTGAGGGAAGAAACCGCTGGTGGACATGTACTCATGTACATCGATGACATCATCATATTCGCCGACGACCTTGCAACCCACTGTTACTGGATGGACCATGTGCTGCAGAGGTTCCACGACAATGGGTTGTGTCTGCGACTGAGTAAGTGTGAGTTTGAAAAGGCGGAGGTTTTCTACTTGGGACTCAGGCTCTCCCATAACCGACTTGAACACGACCCAGCCAAAGCACAGGCCATACGGGACTGGCCGACCCCTCAAAACGTTAAGGAGCTCCAACGCTTCTTAGGCATGATCAACCATCTGTGCCGCTTCATCCCCAACTTGTCCACATGAGCCAAACCCCTGTTCAAGCTGACCGGCAACATCCCATGGTGTTGGCAAGCAGAACAGGTCGCAGCCTTCCTGGACTTGAAAAGGGCGCTCGTCTCAGCCCCGGTCCTCACTCTACCCCAGGACTCGGGTAAGTGGAAGGTAGAAACGGACGCGAGTAACCTCACAACAGGCTGAGTTCTTTCCCAGTTGCAGACCAATGGCACATGGAGACCAGTTGACTACATCTCTAAAGCCCTCACCACTGCCAAGAAGAACTATGACGTCTACGACAAGGAGTTCCTCGCAGTGATCTGGGCACTTAGAGAGTGGAGAGCGTACCTAATAGGAGTGGATGAAACCTTCGAAATCTGGACTGACCACGCCAACCTCCAGTATTTCAGAAAGCCTCAGAAGCTGAAACCATGACAAATATGCTGGTACGGGGAGCTTCAGAGCTTCAACTTCGAGATTAAGTACCAGACCAGCAAAAGTAATACCAAGGCCGATGCCTTATCTCGAAGACCAGACTATGGAGATGCTGCCGAAGAAGATGCCCCCATTCAGACATTCCCCTCCGAGATGAATGTGTGCACCAGTTTCACCTCCGAAATGGAAATGCTCCTCCAGAAAAAGAGTGCGGAACATGTCACTAAGCCCAAGGAACTCGACGACAGCTGGACGCAAGATTGTTTTGGACTATGGTGGAAGAGTAGCACTGTGTGGATACCCCTGGCTGTACGCGAGGTGGTCCTCAACTATGAACACAACCTCCCTATCGCAGGACACCCCAGGGCTAAGAAAATGAAAGCTGCAGTACTCAAAGCCTACTGGTGGCCAGAGATGGTGAAGGACGTGGAACGTTATGTAGCAGGATGTGAAGGTTGTCAGAAAACCAAGCCAGACCGCACGAAGCATGCAGCTCCCCTGCACCCACACCCAGTGCCAGATGGACCATGGTGGGCTATCAGTTGGGATATAGTGGGACCACTACCCCAGTCCTGTGGATTTGATTCCATTCTCATGATCGTCAACAAGTTTACCAAGTGTACCCTCATCGAGGCGATTGGGTTCGACCTAATGAGTCTAGGAGTGGTGAGAATCCTACGTGACCAAGTGTTCCGGAACCATGGTATTCCCCAGAAAGTCATCGGCGACCGTGGACTGCAGTTCATCTCAAGGTTCATGAAGGAGTTCTACCATATGATTGGGATAAAGACCAACCCGAGCACTGCCTTCCACCCCCAAACTGATGGACAAACAGAGCAAGTGAACCAGGAGATCGAGACTTATCTATGAGCGTACATCGACCATCTCCAGGATGATTGGGCAGAGTGGCTGAGCACTGCGGAATTCGCGCTGAACAACCGGGAACACTCCACGACCAGCTACATCCCCTTTTTCCTGGACTATGGGCGGCATCCATGGAATGGAGGAATTCACCCCTGGACGGAGGTGAATCCGGCGGCAGATGAGTGGATGGCGAAGCTGGAGGAGTTGCGACAGGCTGCCAAAGAGGCTATGGAGAAAGCTGCATTGGTGATGAAAAGAAGCTACGACAGTGGGAAACGACCCAGCCGCGAGTATGGGAAAGGAGATCTTGTATGGCTCGACACACGAAACCTGAAAATGGACTGCCCAAACAAGAAGCTTGACAATAAGCATGCTGGGCCTTTCAGCATCATTGAGAAAGTAGGACCAGCAGGATATCGCCTCAAATTACCCCCAGCCTGGCATATCCACAATGTATTTAACGAGCTTCTCCTAACCCCGTATGTCCCCCCCTCTTTCGCCTCACAGTCCTGACCACCCCCTCCACCTCCCACCATTGACGATAATCACCTAGAATATGATGTTGAAGAGATCCTGGATGTGAAGAAGGTAGGAAGAGGAGTGAAGTACTTGGTGAAGTGGCAAGGATATCCTGTTGAGGAGAACACTTGGGAGCCCTGCCAGAACCTCACCAATGTCACACTGCTCCTCCGCGACTTCTTCCACAAACATCCGGACAAAGCAAAACTTGCCGGTCAAGATGCCCAGCCTTGAAGAGGGGGCCATGTCAGGATCACTTATGTAAGCCACCACCATTGAACTCCAGAGAGCACTAGGAACTAGCGACGAGACATGGACATGGAGTCACGTGACCGCCCGCGACCTTGAGGACACTTGCGACCATGCACCAGCGCCTACAGGGCCCCCAACAAGTGCCCGTCATGTACAGTGACTCACAAAACTGTTCGAATGTTTTGCACTTTTGAAATGATTCACTTATAACACCCCAGGTAAAATGGCTAAAATCCTGAAGATATTTGTGGGGATAGCCATGCCTCTTGGCTACAACTTTGCTCTATGTTGTAAAGTGCTATTTCCATTTTTGGTAATGTTATGACATCATTCTCTTTGTCATGTCATTCGAACAGTTTTGTTGCTGGCAATTTTATCAGTCAAATGTGTAAGTATTAGTGTTCAATATGGCCTCTTTTTGCCTTCAGCACACCCCCAATCCTTCTAGGCATGCTTTCAATCAATCCCTGACAAATAGAAGCAGGTATCTTGTTCCACTCCTCTTCCACCCTTCCCACAACTGTAACACTTCACTTGGTGCCCTTTCATACTCTCCAAGCCTCCTCTTAAGATGACTCCACAGATGCTCAATGGGATTGAGGTCTGGAGATTGAGTAGGTCATATGAGGGCCTTAAAATCATAGTTCTTTAGCCAATCTTTGGCCTGGTGGCTCTGGTGCTTGAGGTCCTCATCATGTTACAACATGATGTCTTCAGGGATCTTGTCATAGTATTGGAGGCTGGCCTGAAGTTTGGCAGTGTAAAGGTGCTTATCCATCCTCCCATCAATCCTGCAGGCATATCCCACCCCCTCCAACATCATACATCCCCATACCATCACAGCACCACCTCCAAATGTTCTTGTTCCCTCCACCAACCTGTCACCACCCTATTTCACCCTGCTTCTGCCTCACCCATTTCTTCCCATTGGATCCCAACCTATTGATCTTAGTCTCATCTGACCAGACAACCCTCTTCCAGTCCTCTACAGTCCAATCTTTATGTGCTATAGCAAAATCCATCCTCTCCTTCCTAGTCTACTACTAAGTAAGGGCAATCTCCCCTCAGCCACAGTGTTTAGACCTACAGTCCTTAGACACCTTCTAACAGTGTATGCAGAAATAGGCTGGTTAGTAATACTACTAAGGGTCCTGGCAATCTGCACAGTATTTTCTGCCTTGCCAGAGCTGATCAAGCATATTGCAACATGATGAGGACCTCAAGCACCAGAGCCACCAGGCCAAAGATTGGCTAAAGAACTATGATTTTAAGGCCCTCATATGACCTACTCAATCTCCAGACCTCAATCCCATTGAGCATCTGTGGAGTCATCTTAAGAGGAGGCTTGGAGAGTATGAAAGGGCACCAAGTGAAGTGTTACAGTTGTGGGAAGGGTGGAAGAGGAGTGGAACAAGATACCTGCTTCTATTTGTCAGGGATTGATTGAAAGCATGCCTAGAAGGATTGGGGGTGTGCTGAAGGCAAAAAGAGGCCATATTGAACACTAATACTTACACATTTGACTGATAAAATTGCCAGCAACAAAACTGTTCGAATGACATGACAAAGAGAATGATGTCATAACATTACCAAAAATGGAAATAGTACTTTACAACATAGATCAAAGTTGTAGCCAAGAGGCATGGCTATCCCCACAAATATCTTCAGGATTTTAGCCATTTTACCTGGGGTGTTATAAGTGAATCATTTCAAAAGTGCAAAACATTCGAACAGTTTTGTGAGTCACTGTACCTGCACCCATGTTTCTCAAACTTTCCCACACTTTGGAATTCGTGATGGAGGTGGATCCGCGATAGCGAAACTGACAGGTCCCATCAATCAATCTATCCTAATTGGGTTTAACTGAGGTCTCCCCTTGGACAACCAAGCCCACGCCAAGCATTTCTCTTGTCTGCGCTCCCTATCTGTGCCTGCCCGCTGCCTTCCCATTTTAGCATCTCATTTACCCTAATCCACCTCCCCTACACCTCACGACTCAGTGCGCATAGCCTTGTTTGTATCCTCATGACCCACCCATGCCACACAGCCCCTTTCCCTAGTATATATAGTACCCATGTAGTAGTGTCAGTCCCTTATGCTGAAATTGAGTTATTTCCCCTCTCGCTTTCTGTGAGGACCCTGGACTGACAGGTTTAGCCAGTACACTGAACACTTTGGGGGTGTTCCCCCCAGACTGCCTCTGTTTCACACAGTGAATCACCACATACCTCTGATAGACAAGAAGAAAGTCTATAAATATTATTTGCCTGGGTGTGCTGAGGCATTCAAGAAACAATTCCTTGAGAAAGTGGACTGTTACATCATTAATGGTTGGTGGGAGCCAGGAGCAACATTGCAAGTAGCTCCTGTGTCCCAGTTGAAATACTTGATGTTTGCCTTGGACCCCTTCTTTCAGTCCACCTGCATCAAGTCCCTGTATCCTTGAAGTCACCACAGTGTCTTGGGCATTGGCTCCTGAGTCTGGGGTTGCCAAGCTTTTGGCAGTGGTACCTGCTGTAGGTACTGTGGTTTAATTATGGGGGCCTGTGGTTTCAGCATTGGGTTTGCAGCCTGAGGTTATGGGGCTAGGTAGTACTCCATTGATTCCCCAAAAGCCTTCTGCTCCTGGTATAGAGCATTGAGCTTGGGCACTTTGGCCTTCCACTTGACATAGGTGGTCAGCATTGGGGTGGAGGCATAGACCTGGTCCACAAGTCCAATACTGAGATTCATCTTTAGGAGGTTGACCATCACTGTGCTGTGGTGAACCTCAGTGTAGTGGGCCTTCACCATAAGGGTTTTGAAGGCCAGGAAGAACTCTACCTTCATTGCCAGAGTCACCATTTGGGAGTGAAATCCTTATTCATCTTTGAGAGTGTGAAGAAGATTTTGTTCTGGCCTGCAGCATAGTAGTGCAGGTTCACCATGAACTCCAGGTTCAGGGATCAGACAAATGTTTCATAGTCTTTCTTTTCTCTGGTGAAATCTGCAACCAAGATCTTGATTGTCAGCAGGAGTCATTCTTGGCCTGGGGCAGGGTTCTGTGCATGCTCTCTTCATTATTAGTTGTTAGGGACACTTCTGATGTGACATGTGTAAACTGTTTGTCAAGGGTGTCAATGTCAAAGTTGTTCTGATCATTTGGGCCTTCTGGACTTTCTTTGGAATGTGCAGTTTGTGCCTCTTCCTGGCTTGATTCATTGTCACTGAGTGGGGTGTCTTGAAATCCCCAAGGGTCTGGGCTGTCCAGTTTGCCTGTAATCATCTTGGCAAAGTTCTTTTTTTGTCCATATGGACTACCCCATATGGGTCTTCAGTTCCTAACTGGAACTGGGTGAGGGTAAGAGTGGAGCTTGAAAGCCAGTGTAGCTTCTGAGTTGGAGGGTGAAGAGGATGAGCCCCAGGTCACAAGCATGTGAGGTACAGTAGGGTTGGAGGACCTTGGAATTATGTAAAGGTGCACTAGACTGTCTTTACCTTTGGATGGGTCTCAGGTGGAGAAGGCAGGAATTACTAGAATTCTGAGGTGAGGTATCTACTGGTACACAGTACCTACTATACACTGCTTGTCCATATCTATGGGGTTGGAGATACAAGGTAACTAGAAAGAACAAGTTCTTAAAGGTGAGGAGAGAGGAGGATTGGGCTACACAGGTTACCTATACCTGTGTCATTCCCTAGATAAGAATTGTTGTGTTTTAGGGTGTTGGGGAGTAGGATTAGGATTTGGAAATCTGTACCCCTCATACCCCCAGGGTCAAAGAGGGTATGACCAAGCAGGCCTGTCATCACTTATAACATGTTGTGAGAATAGAAATTGTAATGAAATGTAATGATGTGGAAAATGATAACCAGGCATGTTACACCATTTTGCATCACTGCTTATATCATACCCCTTTCAACCCACCCTTGGGCAAGGGGGTAGGGTTTTTGAGGGTGGGGTAGGGGTTGATGGATTCATACCCCTTTTTAATCCCTGCCCATTCACTAATTATCTAGTTGTATGTGTATCAACATCCATGCTTACCCACTCCTATGTTGAAATATTTCATATGTGACATCACCCTACACAACTGGGTGCATAGTGGAAGAGAGTTCTATTCCAATTTAAGGAATAGATACATAGTAGGTGTAAGGGCTTTATATACTTAGAAGGTTGGGCATGAGTCTGTGGAGGTGCACTAGGAAAGTGCATACCAGGCAAACACTGCAAATATGTAGTTTTGACCTCCCTTGTATTCACCTCCTCTATCTCCCCTTGCTCATGGCACCACACACGCGGGCCCAACGATGACAAATTGGGATGCAGGTGTGATCCTGATGATGGCAGACTGTCCCTGCGGTTATGCCCGCAACTCCTGCATTTTGATGTCCACCCCGAGCCTCTCCAGCCAGGATCTCAACCGTGAGCGCCGAGGACGGTGTGACATTAGCACCATGACACTCAGCAATACTTCGGTATCATTGACGTTGTAATATTTCTAAGCCAGAATGTAGCCTTCCATTCTCATATCGAACGGTTCCCTATCTCCTCAAAGCTCCTGACAAGCTGCATTACACTACCTCCACTGAGTTTCCGTGGTTGCGTGCTGAAGGTGGGTTTCATCGATCTGGGAAGCGGCGTTGGATAAAGATCAACTAAACGCCGCGGTTTCTTCCTAACTGGAATATATGAGGGTTTTGAGTCAGGGACAGGGTGGAGGTCGACCAATTCCTTTGGATGCGTCGGTTTCGGTGGGAGCATGCGTACAGGCGTTTCAATTGGGCCTCTCCGTTTATCGATTATCTCAGGAGGAGGAGGCGGGAGGCGAGGACAAGTTGTTCTGTTCAGGTGCATCTGTGTCCTCGGTACCGGGAGGGACGAGACAAAAGAGGATGCGAGAACATTTCTCCTTTTTATAGAGGGAAAAATGGGTACTTCGGCTGGCAAGACTCGCTGCGCACAATCAGATTGGTGTTGGAAATCACGATGGTTCCTCGGGGACCCAACTGAAGCGGAGCGGAGATTTGAACTTTTGACAGCCAGAGCTTCTTCCAGAAGATGCGAGTACTGGGGCGCAAGAAGTGACGGTGACGCCTGAGTGGAGGGCAAAAGGGGTCGTGTGTCAGAAAACAGGCAGGCATTCGGTAGGACGGATAATGGGGTAAGTTGACGATGCGCCGGAGGCATACAAGTTGCTTGAGGGGAGCTCTGGCTCTCTATCAATCTTCTGGGCAGCGCAGGAGTACCATGAGGGGTTGGGGGTGCGACATTCCCAGCCCTTTGCTTCTTCTGCAACGCCTTGGCTCTGGCTAACAGCTCCTCGCTATCCAACAGAAGTGAAATGACTTAGTTTATGAAAAAGAAAGCCAGTTAAATGCATACCTAGTCCAGGCCGCGGCGCAGTCCGTCTTAGAGATGTCTCCCAGCGTGCACATGAATCGTTTCACCACATTCCTGAGGTCAACGTCATCTACACCTGCAAGTTGGTTAATTCCCAGCCCTTCACAAGCGGCGAGAGCAAGCCGTTCGTCTGTAAAGCAGCTGTCAAGTTGCTTCCAGTGGGTCTTTGTCCACTCTCGGGGGGTAGGCGAGGCGCGTGAGCCTTCGGTATTTGGCGGCATGGTGTTATCCGCCGCTGATCGTTTCTCCGGGTTCAAAGCAAGCTCTAGTTGAGATCTGGAGGGTTTGTCCAATATCGATTCGGCCTGTTCTGGAAGACTGCCCGGCGAGTTCGTCTGATTTCTTCCACTTGCTTCACTAAGGCTGGCTGCCTCCTGCTCTCCTGCTCCGGCTTCCAGGTCACACATATCTCCTGAACTCAAACGCCAGTGCTCCGTCGGCTCATTTTTTGGCAACCAATCATAGTCGTGCTGCGGGACCTGTTCAGCTGAGTTGCAATGAAATCTCTGGTGAATAGTTTACCATTCTCAATATTGCTGCTGCTCGTGCGGCTGCCCTCGGATCGAGGCTGGTGAGCCTGATAACTCCGACACTGACCTGGCCATCACCTTCGTCGTCGGAAATGTCGTCGGAAGCCTCGTCAACAGCTCTGCCCAAACCTTTGTCAACTTCCACTGTCTGACGATCAGGTGAAGTGAAAATGTTGTGAGACCGCTGGCTGTCTAGAGCTACATCGTCGCCGGGTTGATCTTGTTCTGCTCGGCTTGATTCCACGTGCGTATAGATGGAAGCTGTCATGAGCAGTGAACCTTCCGCAGAACCTCCCATCCCTCCAGTCGAATCTCTACGAGGGCTTTCAGCAGCTCGGAATATCTCCGCCTCAGCTATTGCAACCCCCCTACAATCTTCGCGAGTGACGGTCGGTTCACCTGAGCCGTCTTGCGATGTTTGTCTTGCCTTCTTGGTAATGTTGAACGGGAAAGGACTTCTTGGAGTCCCCCATCTTTCGATCCTTTCTCTCGTTCCGCTTGTTGGCGGATCTGCCTTGGTCGGGACTGTTAACATCTTGAATCGCCCAGTATACTCCCCTGCCTCGCTCTGGCCAATCGCATCCTTGTTGCTATCCAAGCAACAATCTGAATCTGAATCAAAACTGTATCCGCCGGCATCCGAGCTTGCTTTCGACGTTATTCGTCTGGGTCTTCCCATTCTCGGATTCAGGATGAGCGGCGGTCCACTTAAAAGGAGAGGGTCGTCTGACGGACTGGGTGGGTCGATAGGCTTGCTAAAATCAATATCTGGCATCTCCTTCTTAATAGACAGCCTCAGAGAGGTAGGTTTCTTCTTCGTCGTGGTGCTCCGTCTTCTTGCGTTTGCACTTGCGCCGGGAGTGATGACGATTTCCTTCGGCGGCGTGAAATGCTCAGTAGGCGGTTCGTATGTGATGACTTTAAGTGGAGTGCTGCTGCGTCTTCGCGAGTAGGAATGGCGCGAAGAAAGAGGGACCACTGGCGCACGGTCTCCATCCAGATCACGGTGTTTGCGCTTAGCGGCCGTTGCCTTAGAAGAGCTCGATGGCGACGACTGAGCGTAAGAGCTCATCTTCTGTAACGAGACAGTCATCAGAAACAATAGTCTAGCAATTCCAACACAACCCACTGGTAGTCTCCGTAATGTTTCCTCTGGGGGCGGACTCAAAAGAGACTTCGCCGCTTCAGAAGACATGTTTATTGATGTGTTTGTTAAGCCAAGGTCTTTGACGATCGGCATCAGTGTAGACCTCCTCAACACTGGGCTGAATGATGACAGATCTAGTCTGGGTGTGCGGCTCTCCTTCATGGTCGATGTCGAGGATGGATGTGAACGATGTTACATAATTAAACACAACCGGGCACGTGACCGCGACAGCTCTCCAGAGTCTCCATTCCGGCGCCGCCACTCCCAATACCCAATAATTCAACCTTCTAAACCAAATGGATAGTTCATTGCTTCGTTCGTTCGTTCTGGAGAAGGTGCTTAGCGAAGGTGTCTTTCCGTATCACTGAAACTTTCAAGTTCACCGTACTGAGCGGTCGCGACCGTTGTTGCCTGTAGATCCGTTGACGCATAGCTTTGCCTTGCTGGGGACGTTGGACCACAGGAACCACAACGATCGCGGCTCCGTGGAAAGGTCTCAGGCGATATTGAGGGTAGAACGGACCTCTCTTGACGCTGGAAATTTTGGCAAACTCCTCGAGAAAACTGACGTTGAGGTCCTTGAGACTACGGACATCGTGAGAGTTACCTTGCTCCTTCTATATCACTCCACCCGTGCGTGCCTCTGAGCACTGAGTACCTTTGCTCAGTACACTTCCCTGATTGGTCAGTTCGGCCGGGAGGATGAACCTTACAAAACACCGCCGGATATCAAGATCGACATCATTTGCCCAGCAACCGAGTTGCACATCCGGAAGGTGATTCAGTCTGGGGTTCGATGAGCCACCATTAAGAGACGAAACACAGTACTCGACGCAGGACATGTTCATGGTCCAAGAAACACCTGAGAAGTATGAGCGCATCGTGCAGCCCTTCATCGAGGCGTTCCCCCGATCCAGGACGAAATGGTTAGTCCTTTTCTTACTTCTCCAAACACAGATTCAATTATGACGAGAGACACAGGATTGACGACGTTCTTTCCGGAGCATCAGAAGCAGATAAGGTTCTGTATTCCTGCGACGAGTTCGTGATCCTCCCTGATATGAAGTGGGACTTGCGAACTATGTCCGCTTTATATTTGGTCGCGATCGCGCGAAGCGGCCAAGTCAAGAGTTTAAGGGACTTAGAAGGAAAACACCTGAGAATGTTGAAGGCCATTAGGCATGAGGGACAAAAAGTTGCCAGGGAAAGATGGGGCATCCTGGAAGGTGCGTTGAGAATGTATGTGCATTATCAACCAAGTTACTGTGAGCTTGTTGGTCCCAACCGTCTTTTTCTAATCCTGAACATATGCATGTAGACCACTTCCACGTTCACATCGTGAATGCAAACCAATATGGGCTGAGAGGGATGAATGTTGGACAGGCCCATCTACTGGACAACGTCATTTCACTTGTGCGCAGTACGAATGGCCATCGCCATCTTATTCTGACCACAGACCTCTGCAGATTGAGCTGGACAGTAACATTTTCCAGAAAATGACACTGACCTATGGGTTGGGTAGTCAACATCCGTTAAGTCCGCTGTTGACCATTTAAGATTTAAGGTTTAGCCAACTTGTATTTATTGTGGCCCCCATTACAGCACTGACACACAAGTTGTGGTTTCAGGCTTCCACAGGCACTTTGATAGTAATTTGAAAGAAAGGGATTTTGAATTTCAACCTCAATTAGTGAATGGCATGGGTAACCCATGGGTAAATTTGACTGTTGTTAGGGCCTGTCCTGTCTCGATAGTAGTGCCGGAGATCGACTTGTTGGTGACCTATGTTGGAAACTCGCTAAGACCAATCAACTGTTGAGCACAGTCGAGAATGCTCGGTCCCGGAAGGTCGCGAAGACGTCTGAAAAGATGTAAGAGCGAAGAAAGACAAGTATAAAGGAGGAAGACATCGTTGGGAAGGTTGCGAAGTCGGTAGACGAAGCGTAAAGGAGGAAATTGACGAGGAGGGGGGAAATGGGTGATGCTGAGAGGGTCGCGAAGTCGACCAATGAAGCGTGAAGAAAGGAATAGATGAGGTGGGAGAAAGTAATAACGCTGAGAAGGTCGCGAGGTCGACCAACAAAGCGTAGAGAAGGAAAAAGACAAGGTGAAAGAAATAGAGAATGCTGGAAGGGTCACGGTGGTCGCGATGGTGTTGAGAAATGTGTCGGTGAAGGCGATGACTTTGCCAACCTGTAGGGTTCCAAGATCAGTACCAAGACGAATAATAGAGAATACTTAGATCACGCGAGTTGTAGGAGCGCAGAGGGTGAGTGAGAACAGAGTAGAGTGTGTCTTGGCGATCTTGTGGTCACCAAGAGAGACAAGACCTATCAATCGTGATGGTTCCAAGCTCAAAGGGCGTACTAGCCTCAAGCTTAAACCAATGTGCGTCAATATCAAGTCTAGAGTACCATAAGTACATGTGAGACCTTATATACGTACGTAGAGAGAGTATAACGAAAAAGGGAAAGTACAGAGGTCGCCAGGCGACAAGACTATAGTAGTACGGGGTATGTTTAGTCGTAAAGTGACTGGGCGCGTGTTCTACTAAGGTCGCGAGGGGTTAGGTATGCATAGGTAAGGTTGCGAAGATGACCTGTCACGGGTCGCGACCTAGTTAAATAAGTATATACGTCGCTATAACTATGGAGGGATTTCTCGGATCATAAGTAATGTAATTATAGACGACTGAGGAGAAGAAGGGACGCATATTTGAAGTGTACATACAGCTGACCGTTGGTGGCGTGTTTGAGTGTTAAGGTCGCGAGATCATAAGAGCAATCACGTGGGTGACGCTAGTGATGCAGGTGACCTATGGGCGGGTAGTCACGTGGGTAACGCTGGTAACGCAAGTAACAGTCGTAACACTGGTAACGTATTGGCGCTGGTAGTGGTAGTGCCGGGGGTGCCGCGCGGCAAGTCACGTGCTGGTGGAAGTAGACGCGTATCGGTGTGTAGCGCATAGGATTGGTGGGTCCGGGTGAAGTATGCACGTAGGGTGGAGTAATAGGAAGCGTCGCAAGTGTCGTGTGAGCATGGGGGAGGTTGGAGAGGCTTCTGGAAGGAGACAGCGGGTCCCGGAAGTGTATAGAGGGACTCGCGAGGTTGTAGAGGGTCGTCGGGAAGCTCGTGGATGTGGGTGAAGTTGGCTTGGGCAAGGAAAAATGAATGGGTCCTGACAACTGTACCCCTACCCGCACCTGACAGTACCCTTACCCATGGGTACGGGTCCACTAAACTGCTGGGTACGGGTACGGGTTTGTACTTCTAACTACACTATGCACAAATACAATGGTGTCCCACCCATCTGCCATCTCCTCCTCATCTCCTTCAACTTCAGCCAGTACTGTGACACCCATAACATCATTGTCCTTCACTAGACCTAACTTACTCTACATGCCAATGCAAATCAATGCCCAAGTTGACTGGGCTGACAGCCAAATCTGGACATGCGACAATAGGATCCACGCTGACTGGCTACCCATGTACCCCTATGAAGGGTACGGGTTTTGGAAGGGTCCAGAATCCATTACCCATACCTGCACCTACCCATACCCGTGAAGAAAACCCATGCGGGTACCAATACCCATGCAATTCACTAACCTCAATATTTAAATATAAGCAGTGGCAGTGTGATATAAATTTATTTTGAGGTTGAAATTTGAAAACTCATCTCAACTGATTTGCTCTAGGCTTGGTAATGAGTGCACTCACAGATCTTTGTCCAAAAAATTCCCATGCTTTAATTGTCAATTTGCTGCTGCAGTATTGAGTCAAAAAATCTGTAAAAATATGATTCTGAAAGCTATTAATCAGGTCTATCAGATACAAAATGCAAAACAATATAAATTTAAGTCTCATTGATCATGCTGCTCAGATATATATTATTTTGGGCTTTGCATCTCATAGACCTGATTAATAGCTTTCAGAATCATATTTTTACAGATTTTTTGACTCAATATTGTAGCAGCAAATTGACAATTAAAGCATGGGGATTTTTTGGACAAAGATCCAAGAGTGCACTTGTGACCAAGCCTAATTTGCTCAAATTAATTCTAGAATTGTTTTATCTCAAAAGTGGATGTCTTTCCCTAGCATTTAGAGTAATATTCTGGGCATTAAATTGCATGAAATACAGTGACTCAAAAACCCTTACAATGTTTTACAAGTTTGACTTGAGGGCAATATGTATATCTGGTGAAGAAATCTCTAAAAATTATCAAAATATTTGGTATGGAATAGCATTCAATCCCCTACTTACTGTGGGTTAACAGGCAGGTATTAGGTATGGGTTGGGTGCAGGTCAGCATTCCACTGCCTTTAGTGAATTGCATGGGTATTGGTACCCACACAGGTTTGCTTCACAGGTATGGCTGGGTGTGGGTATGGGTAATGGATTCTGGACCCTTCCAAAACCCATACCCTTCATAGGGGTACACAGGTAGCCAGTCAAGGGTGGATCCTATTGTTGCATGTCCAGAATTGGCTGTCAGCTCAGTCAACTTGGGCATTGATTTGCATTGGTATGTGGAGTAAGTTAGGTCTAGTGAAGGACAATGATGTTATGGGTGTCACAGTACTGGCTGAAGTTGAAGGAGATGAGGAGGAGATGGCAGATGGGTGGGACACCATTGTAGTCTAGTATTTGTGCATAGCATAGTTAGAGGTACAAACCCGTACCTGTACCTGGCAGTTTAGTGGACCCATACCCATGGGTAAGGGTACTGTCAGGTGTGGGTACTGGTACAGTCAAATTTACCTGTGGGTAACCCATGCCATTCACTAACTGCCTTTGCTTTTAAACAAGAACATCCAGATTGGACAAGAATTGAGTGAGATATGCTTACAACAATCTGAAATCACTGTTTCAAGCATACATGTCACTCAATTTTTGTTCATTTTGGATGTTCTAGGGCTTATTTTGTTGGGGAAACCTGCTGGGTTATGGGTAGGGTCACTCCCCAGGTGTGGGTGTGGGTCAGCATTGAAATACCTGCAGGTGACCTGCATTACACCCTATTCTTATTAGGGCTGAACAAGATAAATTTAGGGTAAAACTGAGCTCAGATTTGGATTTGTGGAGGTGAACTTCAGTTAAAATTTAAAATTCTCCATGACTTTTGAGAATGGCCAAAATTTTGAGCCTGAAAACCAACCTATGCTAGGGGTTCATGTCACATGTCTGTGTATTCAGAATAGCATTGATGGACATCATAGCACTCTGCAAGACTTGAAAGTGCTGCTTCTGCCTTCTGACTGCCTAGATGGCAGCTTTTCTTGTGAGCCCCAGATGATACAGTGTATACACTCATAAGTATTATCCATTGTGAGGCATTGTGAGGCACATACAGCTTTTGTTGAGCAGGAGTTTTCTTCTTTTTTTTTGAGCAGCTCATAAGGTAACCAATCCTCATCTGTTAGGTCATCCCCTTGCACTTTTGCCAGATCCACAAAACACTCCTGAAGTTCTTCATTTTCCAGCTCCCACTCTGGCACACTTCCATCTGAATCAGAGTCTGACTCTGAGTCTTGTGCTGTCAAAACATGTTCCAGGCTGCCAAATATCATCTGAGACTTGTTCTTCATCATTCAGTGTTGTTTCAGTCTGAGGTGAACTTGGTTATTGGGCTTCTTTGGCTGAGATACAGCCAAAACACTGTTTTAGGCCTCTCTCAGCCAATTCCTGGCCATTGTGGCCAAGTATAAACCAGGTTATAACCAGTTTATTGTGTTTTGCAAGGTCACATGCAAAACACAATAATAAAACTGGCTGATTGGTATGATGGTATATCAATTTATCACCCCAATTATTTTCCTAGTGGATGAGATTGCTGATGTGCTACAATAAACTGGCTCACTTGAGGCTGAACTGAACTGAACTGTGACCACAACAGTCACAACCAAACCACCCTCGAATGCCTTCCTCTCCCCAGTGGTCTCGCTCAATCGCGATCGCTCAAACTCAACTGTTTATGCCTCTGGGATTCCTCTTCAACAGCACCTTTCCTAATAGCGACACCATACTATGCACCACCACCAGCATTACCAGCAAACCGCACCCGCCAGCGCAGCCCCACCGTCGCTTTCTTCTCTTTCAGCAGCGCTAGCGTCATCATCTGCACAGCAGCTGCAGCAGGGAAGCATTTCCTCTGCGACGCGATATAACAACAACCTTCGTGTCCTCCGCCGGCGTGACCCCTCTATCGTGTCCATCTTCGACCAATTTAGTCATGTATGTCTCTACCACCACAATGGCGAGAAGTGGGAGAAGCAAGGGTTCGAGGGTAGCATGTTCCTTTATGAGCGGTGCTTTTCCCTGCCTCTTAGTCACCACACGGTGGAATTGCTCATATCATCTGTTTCGGCACTCAAATTGTCGTTATCCCAGAGACTCGTATCCACCCTATGGGTTTTTCATCCTCAACCGCATGGGTGCAGATGACTTCGTCCAACGCCTCTATCCGGAAGACGATATTGGCGCGCATGGGAGCTACCTCATGCTCAAATCTTACCCGGACTATACCGCTCGCCGCCTCGCCGCCATCTCTTCTTCCTCGTCTGCTGTGCCATCCCCGCCATCCTCTTCCCTGACGTCGATGATTCTCCACGACGACAAGTCTGATGACAGGTTCCACAACAAGTACGCAGTCAGACTCCTCGAGCAGCTCTCTGCAGCGGAGAAGGGCAGATCCATCACCGTCGGCCTGTGGATGTTCGCCACTGACGCGCGGGAGCCAATGATCGATGTGATGATGAGGTGCGGTCACCACGTCGCTCCTACCCTTTGTTCTTTACATTGATACGCGATAGACTGCATTCCTACATCAAGAGGAATCTTCCATATCCGCAAGAGTTCCGCTATGGACCGGACCGCCTACCTCCACCGCCCAAGGCACATAGGCGACGTCCATCCCAGGAGGATGATGACACCCCTGAGCGCAAGGGCATCCCGGTGGATCAGCATCAGCAGCAGCAGCCACCCTCCACACACCAATCCTTTGGCTCACAACGATCACTCCAGTCTCACGCACTCGTCGCCACCACCATCGACGACTCCGGCATTTCTGAGCTCGACAAACTGTTTGCGAAGCTTGGGCAGTCGTGGTCAACCGCCTCACAGCCTTTCTCCTCTTCCCCGTCGTTATCTTCGATGACACCTTCCTCGTCTGCTGGAGCTGGCGCTGCAGTTGCTGGTGTACAAACGCAGCCGCGTGGCCAGGCACTATTGCAATATATATTTGCGTCAGCGACGCCGTCTCCTGCAGAACATATGGCCCCACCCCTCCGCGCGCCGTCTGCGCCCGTCGCGCCTTCGCAACAACGGCGGTCCTGGGAAGACCAGACGGAGATTGAAGAGTTTTCTTCTATGACGACGACGACGACGCCCCTTCCCACAGTGCCAGCACCCGCGCTATCTGCGTGCGTTGTCCCGCAGGTGCTAAATCAAGACGTGATCTCGGAACTGCTCGGTCTGCCAACGTCTTCCTCGTCGGTGTCGTCGCCGGGGGCGCGCGGCTGCGCATCCTCCGCGTCGGCGTCGAGCCGCGATCGGTACGAGGGAGACAATGAGACGGGGCTGTCGGACGGCGCGTCTTCTGCGCATAGTCCAGTGAGGAAGAGCCAGTTGGAGAGGGTGCGGGGACTAGCTGCCAGTATGGGTGCTACCGTGGAAGCAGAGGACGCGGATGGAGTTGCTGCGACGGCAACGGCATCCTTACTGGGCGACGTGACCCCGCGCCCGACGCAGAAGCTCGAGCTGGGCCAGATGCCCGTCGCGGTGCCGGTGGCGACGGCAGCAGCAACGGTTCCTGCAGCTCCGCGGGGGGTGTTTTTCACGCCGCCGAGGGCGGCGGGCGTGAGTGCACGTGGGCGTGGGCCTAGCGGGGCTAAAGGAGAGGAGCGCCAGCTGGTTCCATTTGAGGCTGATTCGGCGCTATGGCCTTATCCGCGTGCTCCAGTTGCTGAGGAACAGGTAAGGGAGCAGAGGGATCGAGGCAGGGTTGTTGAGGTACAGGATGACTCAGATGACATGGAAGGAGATGGAGAAGAATTGAGGGAGGGGGAGGAAGAAGTGTTGGAGCTTGATTTCGATGAGACAAGTGCGTTGAGCGATTTAGACAGGTTGAGAGAGAAGATTTTGGAGGCGAGAGGTGCGGGTACGGGAAGGAAGTCCAAGAAGAGCAAGGGCAAGCAAGTGGGTGCTGCTACAGGCAAGAGCGATGTTGACGGCCAGAAGGTTAAGAAGGAGGAAAGGGGGAGGCGCAAGGAGGAAGAAGTGTGGGACGTGCCACTACCGAAAGCCGACGCTGTCAGTGCCGCCGCTCCTGCACTGCTCGTACCTTCCCTTCCCCCTGCGCCAGCCGTGAATGGGAGAGGGAAGTTGGCCTGTACCGCGGCGACGTCAGGCCATGGTAGCACTCAGCGTTATCACCCTTATCAGCAGCAACAACCGCAAGGACCTCGAGTGCAACCGCCGCCACGTTCTTCTGCTGCGCCGAATGGCGATGGTGGCACTGCTGTTGCACCTACACCCACGCGGATTGACAAGGGTGCGGCGAAAGAGGCACTAGCGTCAGTCGCCGTTCCGCAGTTAATGAACGGTAATGGTGGCGGCGCTGGAAAGGTAGAGCGGGCCGAGTTTGTCAGGGAGATCTTGTCCCTCCTTCATGTGAGTTTTATCTTGGCTCTGTGTATGTCTGAGGAATGAGCATTGATGGTGCAAATGCCGTGCAGACGGATAAGCAATTCGTTGATAGACTGTATCAAGACTACTTGTCTCGGGTGCGCCATTGATTGTTGAACACCTATCCACAACATCACATTTCTCGCATTTGCATTCTGGATTTGTTGACGATACATCTACGCTCTTCACCCTCACTCAATTTTGTAACTGTGGTACGGTCTTGTTTCTCCCCACATTCCAGCGCTCTTTTCCCTTTCTATTGTTGTAGAAGGGAGGTAAATAAGTAACCGTGCACCATGGTATTCCATTCCAAAATAAGAGTTGGGCTCAGTGCAAGTCATATGGTAAATACTGCCACTGCAGTGAAGGAAACATAGAATAGGATGACCACAACAGCATACAAAGATACTTCTCTCAATCAACCTTTTTTGGCTCCACCTTCCGCTGCAACAGCTCGACCCATTTGCTCGGGAACCACCCTTCGCGCCCGTCCCGTGTCCGTCCACGCCACCACTCTGTCTGGCCCTCCCACCGTGGGTCGACCTCGGCACCCGACGCGGGGTCCAGTTTGCCCATCACTGCCACGATCTCGTTTTCCTTGAGCCCGAGCTCCGCCGCTGTCGACGCGCGGAAGGGGTACAGCGCGCGCGCGAACTGCAATGTCGATGGGTCGATTTGCCCTAGCGACGGTGGCGGCCCTGGCAGAGCCGTCGGGGGGGACTCAGAGCCTGCAGCTGCAGCTGCGGCTGCGGCGACCTGGCGCGCCTTGAGTGCCCGGACGAGTCTCGCCATGGCGTACGGGATGCCGAAGACGGCAAGGAGGAAGACGATAAGTGGCTTCTTAGATGGCCTGGGGGCCCCTGGTGAAGAGGACGGCCCTTGGCTTATCGCGGGAGGTGACCTGCCGTTCTGGACAAAGTCCCTGAACTCATCGCGGAGGGCGCTGCGCCCGGACGACAGCACACGAATGCGATCCCTGAGCCAGCGGACGAGCCCAAAGAGGCCGAGGACGCCCGCGAGCGCGTCGCGGAGCTGGCCGAACTGATCAACGACGCCGACGACCGCGAAGAAAGACGAATGAGTCGCAAAGAAGGTCGACTCGAGCATCTGGGCGACGCCCGCGAATGTTTGCACGAGCGAGTGTAGCAATGCGAACGTCTGGTGTGTCGTCGACTCGAGCGTCTGCGTGAGCGTCGGGGTGCCGACGCTGCCTGGGAGGCCAGCTTGGAGGCCATTTGCGCCTAAGAAAGGGGAGGGAGTCAGCAGATGAGAAATCATGTGGCGAAATGCAACCGAGCAGCTCGGGGTCGGGGAGGGACGGCTACCTAGTACGCCAGGCACACCGAGACCCATGCCATAACCTCCATACGACCCAATTCCGCCATAACCACCGTACGATCCATAGCCACCGTAGGTGCCCATGCCCATTGAGCCGTATGAGCCGTACGTCGGTGTGTACGGTGAGTACCCAGTGCCGAAGCGCGAGAGGGGCGAAGCATACGACGAGTAAGGATTTGCCTGCACAAGGCTTGAGGGATTGGTGACCGCTAATGATGATGGAGATGTGATGGTAGAGGGTAGTGCAGGGGGTCTCTCGGGGACAGCGTCGCCGCTTGGAGGTGCGGACGCCTGAGGAACAGCGGGGTTACTGGTTTGCAGGGAGACTGCTGCTGGTGTTGCTGCTAGCGGTGTTGCTGACGCGGCGACTGCGCCGCGTTCCCAAGGTTTTGGAGGGGATACCATTGCGATGATGCGATGAGAGGAGGGAGGAGGAGGACGGTCGAAGCAAAGAGGAACTGGGGCCGGGATTTGCACGTGTTTGGTTTGGCAATGTGCAAAATCGCTGATCTTTGCCATGCCACGGACTATGCGCCTACGAGCCTTTGTACCTCCTGCATTCTCCGCCGCAGTTACAAGACTCCTCGTTCAGTCGAGGGCATGCAGTCGATAATGCATCCAGCTGTGTCCAGTTTGCTCTTCATATGCTTTTCCCGATTCCCAATTACTAGGCCACGCACATGCAATGCCTCTTCACGGCGGAGCTGCTTGCCCATGCGCTCACTTACACATCATCGCCTAATCCTTGGGCTCTTGTCCTCTCATGCTCTCGTCTGTTGTTCATCTCCTTTGTCCGTCTAGACAGGCTTCCCGGCGTATCCTTATTTTCGTAATGCACATCCGTCGCGCATGAGGCCACCTCCGGAGAGGTCGAGGCGGAGAGGCAGAGTCGTTGTGCAACAACTCTTGGAATGCACGCGCGATATAACCATTGTGGACAAGTTTCGGCATGTCTCAACAGGAAAGCAAAAATTTATAATATTATAGTGAGTGCATCAACGAGTGAAGAGAAAAACGCCCCAACGAAGGAAAGAAAAAAAAAGGTTGGCTACACCATTGCGACATGATTGTCACCAGCTGCTGCACTACCAGCACGACTCATCAACAGCGCCGCTGCACCTCCACCCATACTTATCGCTCTAGGCGCCTGGAACGTCCCATCGTCGCGCCGCACGGTGTGCGTAGCCGTCTCCACTGGCGCACCCACCTCACGCCCTTCCACACTCACACCGGCGGCGGCGGGCTGCAGCGAGAGACGCGGAGACATAAGAACCTTGGCGAGTCCGACGGGATCCGGTGGCGACTTGTCGGCCTCGACGGCTGCCTGGTCCGGGTTGAGCCGCCAGTACTGGTAGCTACAGACAGCAATGGCGTTAGCTGAAGTTTGGAAGGTTTTTCAGGGGGCATCACGCACTGTTTGAGGAGGGCGTAGAAGGCGGATCCGAGAAGAGAGCCAAGAAACGGGCCAACCCAGTACTAGCGAAAGAACAACAGGTCAAAAAAAAACATGAGAGTAGATGTGTCTGAATTGGTGCCTCACCACCCAATGTCGGTGGTACGGAAAGCCGGTGACGACGGCGGGCCCAAAGGCACGCGCCGTGTTCATTGCGGCGCCTGTGTAGTTGACCGCGAAGCTGTCGTAACGGGGAGGAGAACGTCAGAGTCATTAGTAGGTGGAGAGGAAAGGAGTATGTTGGGGGCGTACAGATGAGCGGCAAAAAGTGTGAGACCTATGCCAATCTAGTCGGGGTGAACTCCGGTGAAGGAGAGATGAAAAGGAAAAGACAGATGAAGGAAGCGTACGGGTGCAAATGGGGTGACGCTATGTTTTTCAGCAGCGAGCATGAGGACGGAAAGTACAAGTGCAGTGGTGATGAACATCTCAATGAATACACCCTGTGCGGGGTTGATGCCTTTCTGGAGGAACGTGCTGATAGGGGCATGTCTTCGGTTTTCTTTACCCGAATTATGATTAGGTGATGGCAAACTCACTTGCTGGCGAGCGGGCCGGGAGTAAGCGCGAGGACGAGCGCGCTCGCAACGATACCGCCAATAAGTTGAGCAAACGCATAGAGAACGAAGCGCACGGGGGTGATGGCGCCGACGAGGAAGAGTGCAAGGCTGACGTTGGGGTTGAACAGGCCGCCTGTGATGCGGAAGAAGAGCCACGCAGACGCGAGGAGGGAGAGTCCCATGCACGTCGATACATACAGGACCTGCTCGAGCGAGGAGGTGTCGTCGCGCGAACGGGCAGTCGCGCCCGCAGCGGCTTGGATCCCACCGAGACCGAGCAGGAGGAAGAAGGTGGTACCGGTGAACTCAAAGAGCGCGGCGCGAATATCAGTGGCAAGCGTGGTAAAGCTGGAGGGTGGCATGGTCGGGGAGTCCAGGTCGTCAGAGTGGTGCATGGATATATGTTGTACGGAGATGGTCAGCCTCAGCGGCCTCAGCCCGCGATTGAATGTCTTACTATTTTCGGAGTTGTTATTCCTCGATTTGGACATGGGTTGGTGGCACACATGCGTTAATGTGGATGACCATTTTGCCCACCTAGCCACATCATCATCAACATAAGCCACCGCAGGCCCTGTGGTGGGCTATAAAAGCGAGATGTCATGCACGAAAGAGAAACGCAGATAGCGCCTCAAAGTACCCATTGTACGTACCTTCTTACCTCATGCGTTTGATTCGTCACCAGGGCTGACTTGCGCTACAGGCTGAGGGTACACCCTAGGAAAGGGGAATGGGGGTTATCTACTCACCCCGAGCTTCTTCGACTCGCTCACACCGCCGGCTCCGCGAGCTGGCAGGGGTCGACCCCGACGATGACGCGGTGCACGTCATGCTCTCGCCAGACAAGCAAAAAATCCGCATTCGCCGCTTCAGCCAGAGGCCAGGGCACTTCATAGAACGCTTCGTGCGTGCCCTCGCATGCACCGAGCTCCGCAAGGGCGCGCCAGAGCAGGGCGGCCGCCCGTGCATGCCGAGGCGGGCCATTCGTGCCCACAGGCGCCGAAATGTGGCAAGGGTTGCGGTGGCGACGAGGTTGGGATTGGTGACAGTAACAGCCGGGGCAACAAGGCAGAGGATCAGGGCAGTACCAGCGGCGACTTCGACACCATCGGTGAGTGTTTTTTCCCCAACGTCTCGGACTAAAAAACGCTCATGTAATTGACCCAGAGAAAGAAAAAGCCTGTGCAGAATGCTCGGCCATCGTCGTACCGACACTTATCTGCGCGTGGAGGTGTCAACAGCATCCATACCAGAACCATCACGTCGACGCGCGATTCGTTGCGCGCATTAGCTTCCGCTCCTCGCCTGCGGCGGTCCCAAAGCCAAGGCGGAGGCTTTCGGCACACGAAGAATACGACGACGCAGGAGACCGACGGCGACCATCATCATCCGAATTTATTTGACCTCAACAAGATGCGAGCCATCACAAGAACCACGACGATGGTAACAGATGCGATCATTCAAAAACCTCGTAAAACCGTTTCACTGAACTATGGGAGCTCAGTGGAACGGTTTTTCGAGGATGTTGTTGACACAGCCCATCGATACCAGACACCTACCACAGTCAGCGGTGACACAGAGATAGAGGACAAGGAACACTTGATCGTCGTTGATCCCACCACGGGTCAACCTCGCTTGACGTTGGATTATGCAACGTCGCAGCTGAGGGTGACACGGCTTGGACCGACTGGCACTCACTTGATCCTCTGAAGTCGTTCCCTCCCATTATGTAACCTTTTATACAATACAGTAATTTTATGTAATCCTTTCGACCTCGTGACCTGGCGTACTTGATTCTGACGAACGCGATGAACATCAGCGGCTGGCTGGCCCCAACGGCTGAAGCCATCCGCATTGTCCGCTCCGTGTTTGCTACACACAGCAAGCCACTCACTACAAGGGATATCTTCCAACTGTCGCTGCAACACCGTCCAAAGAAACCTGTCAACTATGACCCTCCTCCTGCGGTCATCTTGGACCGCAGGGGCCGCAAACAGAAGGGCCCTTGGCAGCCCCCGCATCCCGAGCATCCCGTGCGTTCTGTGAGGTGCGCATACGCCTCTGTCTCCCTGTGTGTTGTACTAAACTTGGACACACGCTCAGCTATCTGAAAAACGTCTTACTAGTGCACCTCGCAGGCCAACGCGAGATCGAAAAAATTCACGCCATGCTACCCGTCATCGTCAAAACCGGCCGGAAGAAAGGCAAAGCCGCGCAGAAACAGAGTGGTCCGATGTCTACCAGCCGTGCCTCTAGCGTGCTCCCTCATCAGGGTCGGATGGTCTCTACGTGGCTGTGGCGCAAGCGAGACCCACCCCCGCGCACTCCTCGACATCGCCCGGAGCCACCCACCCTTGGAGCTGAAGTTGGCGTTGGCATGAATTGGTCTCACCTGAACAAGCGAAGACAACGGACGAGGCTGAGGCGGGTTAAGGAAGACCTGGCCTCACTGATTGCTACTCAATAATCTATATCAGGCCCATGTTCTTCGTTGCACTTACTTACAGGTGGGCTCATCAGCTGCTGATCATGATGCGCGTCCTCGCTGAAATTCTGAGGAACAGCACGTGTTTGCTGTGTTACTGGTGTGTCGCCGGTGCGTCGGTGTTTGTTGGCAACGCGTCTGCGGTGTGTCGAACATGTATTAACGATGTACCGATGATTTGTTGACGATGTGCCAACGATGTGTCGATGATATGTCAGTGAAGTGTCGATGTGTTGACAGTGTGTTGGCCATGTGTTGCCAACTTGCCAGTGATGTGTCTACAGCGCGTCAACGATATGCTGACAATTTGTCAACGGTGTGTGAACGATGTGTCACCGTTGTATTACTGTTGTGTTGTCCGTGACATGTTTGGGAGCCTTCAAGCTTCAAGCTTCAAGCTTCAAGCTTCAAGCTTCAAGCTTCAAGCTTCAAGCTTCAAGTTCTTAGTCGAAGAGAAATGCTCACCAACAAGTATATGGAATATGCTACGGTTTTACTTCGAGGCAAAAGCGCCGTTTCCAACAACTAAAAACGTCATCTCATGGCGAAAAGTGAATACCATACTGATGTATGTATGAAGGATTATACCGTCCACTCGCGTTAGTAAATCAAATGGTTCAGAAGAGCGATTCGTCGGCCCATATATGCATAGGTCAAAATATATCCTCTGCCTCTTCTTTCCACTGCTTACACATGTCCCAATACTGTACGCCGTCAACTTAAGCCCGAGCGCCTCCTTCGCGCTTGCGTCTGTTGGACAGCTCTTTGACTTGAACCCGCTGAACACTCGGTCCCTCAATGGGCCTTCCCAGACAAGCCAACACTTGTTGTCTTCCAGCGAGGCAGGTGCCGCATCCGCCGCGTCTCCGCTGCCATCATTCGCCACCTTGCTTGACGATGCGGCCGCCTGTTCGCTTTCGTCCTCCACGCGCACCCAGCTCGCGCCCAAGAAGGCCGTCAACATCAAGCGACACAAGGGCCGCATCCCGATTCCCATCGGCGGCTCGACAAGGGGCACGACGCTAGCGTTCGGCGAATGGGGCATCCGTCTCAAAGGAAACGGTGTGCGTTTTAGCGCGAGCCAACTCCTTGCCGCAGAAGAGGTCCTCAAGCGCGAGCTTAAGACCATCAAGGGTGCGAAGGTCTTCCTAAGGGTGTTTACAGACATACCTGTCTGCATCAAGGTGCGCGTTGTTACACTTCTCATCAGCGGAATTTAACTCATTGAAAAGTGAATATTAGGGGAGCGAGATGCGTATGGGTAAGGGAAAGGGTTCTTTCGAGTTTTGGGCTACTCGGTCAGTCACCTTCCTCGCTCTTGCAGTTCGACTGATTGGAGACCTTTTTGCACAGGGTTCCAACGGGGCGCGTCATATTTGAGATTGGTGGACCCCCAATTAGAGAAGAGCTTGCCAGGGAAGGTCGGCGTGACTCTCATGTTATCCCTTCACCCAAGCTGAAACACAAATGCATACATAGCGTTGCGACAGGCCGCTAGCAAGCTGCCCGCGGTATACGAGTTCATCCACGCGTCAGCGCCTCCACGGCTTGGACGTCTCTTAATGACACCCAGTCCTCTGACACTTTGCGAGGGATCGCGGACTCAAAGCGTGTCTGCACCTACATAGGGTGCTACATATGGATTGTACTCTGTATTGTCACTCAGATAGGAAGGGGCCACTCATGTGCTCATGCATGAACAGCCAAGCGGTCCAGATATCTCCACAGCGATTTTCACAGGCTAGCTAGCTATTTTCGAGGCGACGAAAGTTTTCCGTTTAGTCCCGCCCGTCTTACCCAACGGCTTGGTTTGATCTTCTGCCATTTGAAACGGAAAGAGGGATCGTAACATTCATTTTGTAGAGACAAAGGCCTAGACGTGTACATTGAAATCGACCCAGTCCCTACATGTTCTAGAGCTCTACTTATCTCACCACACACAATCCAATGTCATTGAAAGTACGATATCCTATCCCATCTTGTAAGGCGATACAAGGCGAGAAGTCGCACACCCAAGATCTTCACATTCACGTCCCCTTTTCCTACACATTGATCCTATCAAACCGCGTGTCGCCGCACTCCTTCCTACGCATCGTCGACGACGGCCTGTTTCCGTTGCTGGTCCGCGGCGAGGCGGTCCTGCACCTTTCGAACTTCCTTCTCCCAGTCCGTGACCAAGAACAAGTACGTGCCAGCGCCAGACGTGTACAACAGCCCCACCAGGTTCCCCAGCCAGAGGCCGTACAGCCCGAGAAGCCGGTTGAACGCCAGCCAAACTCCAAACGGTATCCCTGGTCACTCAATTAATACAGATAATTAACTAGATAAAATCCGCCGCCGCACCTAAGACGTAGTAGGCACTATGCGAGGATGCGTCAGACTGAGACAAGAGGTAACTACGTAACATACGTGAAGTTAAGCACTGCTCCAGTAGCCTAGAAGTAAGGAGGCGAGGTCAGCGGAGTGACAGGGGTGGAAGCGGTGGGGTGAAATGATCACCTGTTTTCCCCGCGCGCGAAGGATGCCGGCAGTGACGACGGTGACACCGTCAAACACCTGGATTATCGCCACCAAAGGGATGATGGTTGCCACGAGCGAAACCACCTCTATACCGGGATGAAGACAGACAGAAGATGCAGGGGTGAACTTGGGGCGCACCTGGGTCGTTGTTGAAGATCCTGGCCCAGTTGTCTTTGAACAGGAGAAATAATGTGCTGTGTAACAAGGAGAGAAATGCACAATTGATAGACACCTCGATACCCTGGAGAATCACGCACCTCCACGCAGTCGATATCGCGACGGCCATCAGGATCGACGTGAGAGCCGATACGCCTGCGCGCTTGCCATTCTCTTCGCCTAGAAGATTTCCGATCCTGCGTGGTTACACGGCGTGTGAAATATGCGGAAGAAAGGAGGATAAATAAAGCGAACCGAATGGAGACAGCAATGGAAAGCGCGTAGGGTGCGTGCCAGACCGTCGAAGCTGACATTAAGAGAATAGATTGGGACGCTAGAGCGACTGGACCGAGGCTGGTTACCTGTAAACCTTCTGCACTGGCACCAGAGTCGTGAACGATACTCACAAGCTTGCCGCCACTTTGGAATGGACATCGTGAGTTAATTGATGAACTTCAAGTTAATTGGATTTTCACTGCAACGTACAAGCGGTCAACTCCCAAGACCACCAATCTGCGGCTGTCTGGCCTAAACAAGCAATTTGAGCTTTGAGAAATTGTCTGCATTCCGAAAGGCATCTTCACCGACACCAGCGAAACCCAACCGCCCCAATAATCCAAGCTTCTGAAACATGCGCATCGATAGCGGATGCCAGGCCGTCTTCGGAATAAAGAAGATGCCATAGATTACAGAGGCGACCGCAATCAGGTTGTAAGACACTGCTACCGCAATGGGCGCCCCTATAAAACCCAAGCGAATAGACGGTGGCCCCCAGACGAGCAAAAAATTGAGCAACACGTTGATGGGAGTTACCATCATGGCGATATAGGCCGGGACAGTAAAAAGGCCTAGGCAATGTGAGCGTGTCTTCTGCGGGCTGCAAGTAATGATTTTTTGGCGTACCTTGGGATTGGAAGTAACGTCTAATGAGGAATGAGCGATGGGTAAATATTAAATCAACGTGTTGAATTACCTAGAGATTTTATTAAATGCATATGCTGGCAACCCGATCGAGAGGTATTTCAGATATAGCGCTGCTAGGTGTGCAACTTCGGGATCTTGTCTCAGCAAAAGAAGGATAGGCTCAGCGTTCAACCAGATCGCAAATATAGGCTTAATGACTGGTGAGAAACAAATCAATGGCACTTATAATACGGTGGCTCACAATCAAAACAAAGATCATAAGAACGGCTTAAGAAAAGTGAGAAGGATAAATCAGTAGGATGCGGCAAATAACATACTTGTGCGCTGAGTCCATAGACCCACTAGTTGGGGGGTGGAAGACGTCCATGCGCTGGGTAAGACAGTTTCCAGAGCCGTAGTGAAACCGGTAATAATACTCAGGCCAGATACGCCTGCCGTAATAGACCCAAGGGAGACTCCTGCTAACGCCACTGTCGAGAGATGGCCAATTGACACGACGGAGACCACGACCAGGCCGAACTCGAACAAGAGAGCACTATAGCAGAGGATGAATGGAAACGATTGACAGTCACAATAGAAGGGGCGAACATATATACAGTCAGAGTCGACGTCGTCAGGATACGCGCTTCGTCCCAAAAGATGCTCATAGGTATGTGGTATACATCGAAGCGGTGGTGGGGCGCGCCATTGGGGACGCCATTGGGGAGTAAAGGTGTCGTCTCGTCCGCCTGCGGCGTAGTGTGATGCTCGTCATGTTCCGAATTCTGCGAGTGGACCATAGCGGTCAAAAGATGGGAGATGGGGTTACGCAATCTTATCTACCATTATCAGCCCATCACCCCAGCCCCAATCGACCCAAAAATCGTCAGGGCGCGCCAGGGCCAATTCCGGGGTTTTGGTATTCCCCGTAAATTGGGGATCCGCAACTGATGGAAGAACACCTTTGAGAAGATCCATGAGGTACAAGTCATCAGCAAAACAGATTGGACAGGCTAGGTTTGTACTGGTATATACTTCTCTATACTTCCTATAGGTGTTATAAACCATTTAAAACCAGTACATACCTAGCCCCTGTCCGATCTGTTTTGCTGATGAAACACGCCTTCGGGCGAAGCAGATATTTGATGCAGGGGTTGGCGATGAGACTTGGTCGCCCTCGACGATGCCAGGGTAAACAAATGGTTACGATGAGGAGTGCAGCATCCTACGAGCTGTAGCACCTCCGAGATGCCAGACATGGTCAATGTTCGCTGAGTTCGAAATTAGGTTCTGAACTAAGAGCCGTTCGGTGTTTGTCCGTTCGGTGTTTGTCCATTTGCGTGCTTTGTTTGGATGCTGTGGCAAAACAGGAATCCAACTTCCGATTCCCGATATCCGATTCCCGACAAACCCGATCCGGCTTTATCAACGAGGCCAAAAACGGGCGACGGTACTGGAATACGGTTCAACGGTTTTACTTCAAAGCAAAAGCGCCGTTTCCAACAAGTAAAAACGTCATCTCACGGCGAAAGATAAATACCATACTAATGGATGTTTGAAGGATTACACCGTCCACTCGCGTTGGTAAACCAGATGGTTCCGAAGAGCGATTTGTTGGCCCATAGGTCAAAATATATCCTCCGCCTCTTCCTTCCACTGCTTACACATGTCCCAATACGCCGTCAACTTAAGCCCGAGCGCCTCCTTCGCGCTTGCGTCTGTTGGACAGCTTTTTGGCTTGAACCCGCTGAACACTCGGTCCCTCAATGGGCCTTCCCAGACAAGCCAACACTTGTTGTCTTCCAGCGAGGCAGGTGCCGCGTCCGCCGCGTCTCCGCTGCCGTCATTCGCCACCTTGCTCGACGATGCGGCCGCCTGTTCGCTTTCGTCCTCCCCGCGATCGATTTCAACCTCTTCACCACCGCGGGGGCGCGCGGGCTCCGTCCACGCAATGCGACGAAGCATGAGCTTCTTGTATGCCCGCATGAACTTGGGAGCGCCCTCCACATACACCAGGCTAAATGAAGGGTTGAAGATACACACGCCCGTAAGATTGTTCTGTTCCGCATTCTTGCGCACTTTGAAACGATGTGCGGGATCAGAAAGTGTTTTGATTCTGTGCCGTGGGGGCAGCGACGTGTCAGTCTGGACAGCACAGATGGACGCACAATCTGGGGTGTAAAAAACGCACTTGTACACGGCTCCGACGATGCCCTTCTTCTCCTCTTCAAGTTTCTTGTTTTCGATCTTCTCTCTCCGCTGCTCGTCCGTCAATTTGCGTTCCGCGTTTGACTTTTCGTGAGTGTGTTTGCGCATCGCAACCTCGCGCCGCACTCGTGCCTCAACACGGGTAGGATCTTGCACGGCGTCCGACGTGAGGACTTTCATGAGATTGCTAAGCCGAACTGTGATGGGTGGATGTTAATAAACGAGATATTATCAGAGAAGACGCCTTGATAGACCTTTGGGGGGGTCAGGGGGCATGAGGCCCATGCGGATACGATCGCGCTTGTCCTGCAACTCGGCTGCACGACGTTGTTTCCTCATTTTCTTTTGCTCCTACTGCGTGTCAGAGTGAATGCAGATACCAATTACTGTGACCTTACCTTTGAAGTCAATTTTAGAGGTTTCAAGGTAATTTTACTCTTGTCGCCAGGAGCTGGAATTGGGATAGGATGTTGGATATAGAGGGTAATAGGGGAGTCGTCGTTGTGGATATTCAGACGCTGGAGGCCAAGGGTTTCGATGTCATCGTATTTTTTGTTGGGGAGCAGAGCAGCGTCCCACCACTCTACGTCTGGTGGCGCTTCGCGCTATCCAGCGAGGAGCATCAGCGTAGGCCTAGGCTGAGAGATAAGACACAGCTCGACCTTGATATTCTTCTCCAACCCTTCAAACACGCTGTCGAGACCCGCTTTTTCTGCACTTTCCGCGATGCGCTGCTTCAGTTGTTCAAGCTGTGTCTCCTGACGCATCTGATTTCCAAGCTGGATGTATTTGCCTTTGACATTGAAACGTAGAGTCCGACCCATGCGTTCCTTCGGCACTCCTTCAAAAATGGTGTCCTTGGCAGAGGAACCGGAGGTCGAAGCATAGGGATTGGCTTTAGTCTCCACGGAGACTGACATTACAGACGGGACTGGTGGGGGCGTCGGAGCGGTGCGCAGATTGGCCTATAAGCAATGTAAGGTAAGTCGACGCATGAACTTCGACGCCTCAAGATCTGATCAGCACACCTTGATGGATGCAAATTTGGGCTGCATTGGTTTGTATCGATCCTTCTTGGATTGCGGGGCGACCGGAGTTTGGTCGAGCAACAGAGGATGAGCAGCCATCTTTAATCCAGCGCCTTGCTGCGAAGGCTCCACAGGCTTACTCTTCTTAGTCATCTGAGCGATGCTCTGCGGGGACATCAGGGACGGTCATAATAGAGCACTTCTAAGTGGTCTCACCATGTACGGATTATCTTTGATAGCGAGCTTTCGCTGCGCTTCGGCCACACGCCATTGTGCTTCCATGACCTTTCGTGCCATGTCTTCCGTCGGAGGCAACGCCGGAGTTGCCGGCACAGGAGGGGCAGAAATCGTAGCTGACCTGGATGGAGCAGCGACAACGCTGTACACGGGTCGCATGGCAGCTATTTTCGCTGCAATTTCCGCCCTTTTACGCGCGATCAAGTCATCCTGCCACCATGTTAACAGGGTATGAGCGAACCAGACAGGGGAAACAAAGGAACTCACGGCTGACGTTGAAGATGAAGGTTTTTGAAGAGTCTGGGGGTGAAAGAAGGTTATAGAGACGAGCAGTTAATATGGTGGGACGGGCGAATTCACCTTGAGAGGAGAGGACGACTCACGGGTTCGCTGTGAATAACGAAGTGAGATAGATCATTGGTGAATGCGCGCAAAAGCAAACCTTTTGGGTTTCTTGAAGACGCTTGGCTCAGCACTTCCGTCATTTGCCCGTTTTCTGTCGCTCATCGTTGCACCAAACAGCGGGGCAGTAGACGACAAATGAACGTTGAGCACAACGTTGTGCGGAAATCGTCCAAACAGATATACACAGTAGATGCTCCCCTTCACGTCGACGCCGCTTCGTATTCACCCTTGGCTGTCTGTCCGCCCAACAGCAGCAGGATGGCCAACACGCCATCCTTTACTTTCTCTCGCGCAGTTCGCACGCACGCGCACCCAGCTCGCGCCCAAGAAGGCCGTCAACATCAAGCGACACAAGGGCCGCATCCCGATTCCCATCGGCGGCTCGACAAAGGGCACGACGCTAGCGTTCGGCGAATGGGGCATCCGTCTCAAAGGAAACGGTGTGCGTTTTAGCGCGAGCCAACTCCTTGCCGCAGAAGAGGTCCTCAAGCGCGAGCTTAAGACCATCAAGGGTGCGAAGGTCTTTCTAAGGGTGTTTACAGACATACCTGTCTGCATCAAGGTGCGTGTTGTTACGCTTCTCATCAGCGGAATTTAACTCATTGAAAAGTGAATATTAGGGGAGCGAGATGCGTATGGGTAAGGGAAAGGGTTCTTTCGAGTTTTGGGCTACTCGGTCAGTCACCTTCCTCGCTCTTGCAGTTCGACTGATAGGAGACCTTTTTTCACAGGGTTCCAACGGGGCGCGTCATATTTGAGATTGGCGGACCCCCAATTAGAGAGGAGCTTGCCAGGGAAGGTCGGCGTGACTCTCATGTTATCCCTTCACCCAAGCTGAAACACAAATGCATGCATAGCGTTTCGACTAGCCGCTAGCAAGCTGCCCGCGATATACGAGTTCATACACGCGTCAGCGCCTCCACGACTTGGACGTCTCTTAATGACACCCAGTCCTCTGACACCTTCCGAGGGATCGCGGACTCAAAGCGTGTCTGCACCTACATAGAGTGCTACATATGGATTGTACTCTTTGTATTGTCACTTAGATAGGAAGGGGCCACTCATGTGCTCATGCATGAACAGCCAAGCGGTCCAGATATCTCCACAGCGATTTTCACAGGCTAGCTAGCTATTTTCGAGGCGACGAAAGTTTTCCGTTTAGTCCCGCCCGTCTTACCCGACTGCTTGGATTGATCTTCTGCCATTTGAAACGGAAATAGGGATCATAACATTCATTTTGTGTTTTAGAGTTCTACTTATCTCACCACATTGAAAGTACGATATCCTATCCCATCTTGTAAGGAGATACAAGGCGAGAGAAGTCGCACACCCAAGATCTTCACCTTCACGTCCCCTTTTCCTACACATTGATCCTATCAAACCGCGTGTCGCCGCGCTCCTTCCTACGCGTCGTCGACGACGGCCTGCTTCCGTTGCTGGTCCGCGGCGAGGCGGTCCTGCACCTTTTGAACTTCCTTCTCCCAGTCCGTGACCACGAACAAGTACGTGCCAGCGCCAGACGTGTACAACAGCCCCACCAGGATCCCCAGCCAGAGGCCGTACAGCCCAAGAAGCCGGTTGAACGCCAGCCAAACTCCAAACGGTATCCCTGGTCACTCAATTAATACAGATAATTAACTAGATAAAATCCGCCGCCGCACCTAAAACGTAGTAGGCACTATGCGAGGATGCGTCAGACTGAGACAAGAGGTAACTACGTAACATACGTGAAGTTAAGCACTGCTCCAGTAGCCTAGAAGTAAGGAGGCGAGGTCAGCGGAGTGACAGGGATGGAAGCGGTGGGGTGAAATGATCACCTGTTTTCCCCGCGCGCGAAGGATGCCGGCAGTGACGACGGTGACACCGTCAAACACCTGGATTATCGCCACCAAAGGGATGATGGTTGCCACGAGCGAAACCACCTCTATACCGGGATGAAGACAGACAGAAGATGCAGGGGTGAACTTGGGGCGCACCTGGGTCGTTGTTGAAGATCCTGGCCCAGTTGTCTTTGAACAGGAGAAATAATATGCTGTGTAACAAGAAGAGAAATGCACACTTGATAGACACCTCGATACCCTGGAGAATCACGCACCTCCACGCAGTCGATATCGCGACAGCCATCAGGATCGACGTGAGAGCCGATACGCCCGCGCGCTTGCCATTCTCTTCGCCTAGAAGATTTCCGATCCTGCGTGGTTACACGGCGTGTGAAATATGCGGAAGAAAGGAGGATAAATAAAGCGAACCGAATGGAGACAGCAATGGAAAGCGCGTAGGGTGCTTGCCAGACCGTCGAAGCTGACATTAAGAGAATAGATTGGGACGCTAGAGCGACTGGACCGAGGCTGGTGATACCTGTAAACCTTCTGCGCTGGCACCAGAGTCGTGAACGATACTCACAAGCTTGCCGCCACTTTGGAATGGACGTCGTGAGTTAATTGATGAACTTCAAATTAATTGGATTTTCACTGCAACGTACAAGCTATCAACTCCCAAGACCACCAATCTGCGGCTGTCTGGCCTAAACAAGCAATTTGAGCTTCGAGAAATTATCTGCATTCCGAAAGGCATCCTCACCGACACCAGCGAAACCCAACCGCCCCAATAATCCAAGCTTCTGAAACATGCGCATCGATAGCGGATGCCAGGCCGTCTTCGGAATAAAGAAGATGCCATAGATTACAGAGGCGACCGCAATCAGGTTGTAAGACACTGCTACCGCAATGGGCGCCCCTATAAAACCCAAGCGAGTAGACGGTGGCCCCCAGACGAGCAAAAAATTGAGCAACGCGTTGATGGGAGTTACCATCATGACGATGTAGGCCGGGACGGTAAAAAGGCCTGGGCAATGTGAGTGCGTCTTCTGCAGGCTGCAAGTCGTGATTTTTTGGCGTACCTTGGGATTGGAAGTAACGTCTAATGAGGAATGAGCGAAGGGTAAATATTAAATCAACGCGTTGAATTACCTAGAGATGTTATTAAATGCGAATGCTAGCAAATATTAAATCAACGCGTTGAATTACCTAGAGATGTTATTAAATGCGAATGCTGGCAACCCGATCGAGAGGTATTTCAGATATAGCGCTGCTAGGTGTGCAACTTCGGGATCTTGTCTCAGCAAAAGAAGGATAGGCTCAGCGTTCAACCAGATCGCAAATATAGGCTTAATGACTGGTGAGAAACAAGTCAATGGCACTTATAATGCGGTGGCTCACAATCAAAACAAAGATCATAAGAACGGCTTAAGAAAAGTGAGAAAAATAAATCAGTAGGATGCGGCAAATAACATACTTGTGCGCTGAGTCCATAGACCCACTAGTTGGGGGGTGGAAGACGTCCATGCGCTGGGTAAGACAGTTTCCAGAGCCGTAGTGAAACCGGTAATAATACTCAGGCCAGATACGCCTGCCGTCATGGACCCAAGGGAGACTCCTGCTAACGCCACTGTCGAGAGATGGCCGATTGACACGACAGAGACCACGACCAGGCCGAACTCGAACAAGAGAGCACTATAGCGGAGGATGAATGGAAACGATTGACAATCACAATAGAAGGGGCGAACATATATACAGTCAGAGTCGACGTCGCCAGGATACGCGCTTCGTCCCAAAAGATGCTCATAGGTATGTGGTATACATCGAAGCGGTGGTGGGGCGCGCCATTGGGGACGCCATTGGGGAGTAAAGGTGTCGTCTCGTCCGCCTGCGGCGTAGTGTGATGCTCGTCATGTTCCGAATTCTGCGAGTGGACCATAGCGGATGGTGGCGGTCAAAAGATGGGGTTATACAACCTTATCTACCATTATCAGCCCCAGCCCCAATCGACCCAGAGCTAAAAAAAATCGTCAGGGCGCGCCAGGGCCAATTCCCGGAGTTTTGGTATTCCGTAAATTGGGGATCCGCCACTGATGGAAGAACGCCGTCGAGAAGATCCATGACGTACAAACGCGCCTTCGGGCGAAGCAGATATTTGATGCATGGGTTGGCGATGAGACTTGGTCGCCCTCGACGATGCCAGGGTAGACAAATGGTTACGATGAGGAGTGCAGCATCCTACGAGCTGTAGCACCTACGCTCTGCTCCGAGATGCCAGCCTAGGACATGGTCAATGTTCGCTGAGTTCGAAATTAGGTTCTGAACTAAGAGCCGTTCGGTGTTTGTCCGTTCGGTGTTTGTCCGTTTGCGTGCTTTGTTTGGATGCTGTGGCAAAACAGGAATCCAACTTCCGATTCCCGATATCCGATTCCCGACAAACCCGATCCGGCTTTATCAACGAGGCCAAAAACGGGCGACGGTATATGCACGACGACGAGCCAGCGACTGCCCCCCCGTCGAGGGCACCTTCGTCTAACTCGTCCTTGCCATACACCAACACTGACGGGATAGATCCTCGCCACCTGCAGAAAGTACGCGAATGGCAGCAGGACAGGATCGAGCGACGGTTGCGTGGCGAATACGAGTCTTACGTTCAGCGCATGTCCCAGGTTGTGAGTGGGGAGCCTTTCCATTGTTCTCTCTTTCATATCCAATAACGTTTTCTTAGGTCGAAGGCAATCTGGACACTACAATGCACATAAAGTCCGTCCGTGTGGATGGGGCCGACGCCACTCGCCCGTCATTCCTTCAGTCTCTCATCAAACCTCTCATTTCGACTTCTGCGACGCATCCAGCCTTCGATGAAAAACAGAATCTAGAATACGTCCTACACACTACAAGAGCACTCACCCATAGATTACACGAGACAGACATATTCAAATCCATAGATGTCCGCCTCGAGCGAAGTAGCGAGCCTCCCGGACACGACCATGACCGCGACGGCATTGATGTTGACATTGTCTTCAAAGTGCGAGAGAAAGGCAGGTTATACCTGAAAACCGCGACTGAGATAGGAAATGAAGGCACTAACGCTGTGAGTAGCTCAAACCTGGTTTCCTTTTCCCATTGAAACAATGCTTCCTTTAGAGCGTCACTGGCCACGTTCGTAACGTGTTTGGGGGTGCAGAGACGCTCGAAGCGCATTTATCTTTAGGGGCGAAGCTCGGAGATCGCTCCTTCAGCGCTCTCCTGACTTCACCCATCTCTAGCGATCTGCAGACCCGCGCCGATGTGTCTGCCTTCGGGACAAAGCGAGATAACACTAGCTATGCCAGTTCTGAGGAGAAACTTTGGGGAATAAGGGCTGTCGTCAGGGTGAGCTAGGTCAGCCTGACTCGCCCACACCCTCCCAAGTCTGATTGAAACGCCTCCCTTTCTTTTCGTGTAGAACGGGATGCTCCACACGGGTCTACATTCCTTCACTTACGAGGCTGTTCTTCGGTGTATTTCGGGCCTGACCCCCTCGGCGTCGATCAGGTCGGTCGTTGCTGACATCACACTATGGGGCCCCACGTTGATTTGCATGGCGGCTCAGCATTCGAGAAGCGGCGGGTCGCACGTCCAAATCCTCTCTGTCGTACACGTGGGTGCGGGACACGCGGGATCATAGAATTGCCGCCACTCGAGGATATTATACAAGGCTGTACCACGAGCTCGCCGGCCTTGGCGGAGACGCGTCGTTCTACAAAACGCAAGCGGAGGGGCAACTTTCACGCGCGCTCATACCGGGCGTGGTGAGCACCACACTCGCATCAGCTCATTGCCATCGTTTGCATTAACAAATGCGCCTGCTTTTATTCGCAAAGACGGTGTCTTTTGCCGCGCAGGCAGGCTTTCTGTATCCTCTTGGCGGCCAACCCAGCTTCTTCTCGGATCGTTTCCAGTACGGCGGCCCGATGAATGTGCGGGCCTTCCGAACAAACGGACTTGGTCCCCGCGACGGCTGTGGGTGTCTTCGCCTGATTTGATGGCTCCAATGTTGTTGATCAAACGCCTTCCATCAGTGGACTCGCTTGGTGGAGACTTGTACTGGGGTATTGGGATTAGCTTGATCTCAGATATCCCACGCAAGCCAGACTGGCCTGTCAAGTCACATCTCTACGTCAACGCCGGTCGATTGAATGCTCTGAATAAATGTGTGACATAACCACCTTGACGTTGTCTCCGCCCTGACTTGTTCATAGCATGTTCTGTCAAAGACAACGTGGTGGATTGTATCTCAAGACCTTCGCTATCTGCGGGAATTGGCCTTATTTACCGCTTCGACCCCATCAGAGTGGAACTGAATTTTGGAGTACCGCTCATAGCAAGCAAAAGCGATCGGTTGATGCGCGGTTTGCAGGCTGGCTTGGGATTGGAGCTTCTCTAGCACAGCAAATACATCCAGATAGACAAACCCGGATAAGAGAACCGGTTACATCAAATAATCTTGGATCGATAATGAGGGAGGTGGCAATGTCTCGGCGCAATATGATTTTGAGGGATTGCATAGCCCAATGTACCGCTTGTGGCCTTGTACGGCACTCTTAGAATCTACGTCAGCGGAACAGCAAAGGCGTGAGGGTCGTGGAGATCAGACACACCCATTTCGCAGCCAGCCAATCCAGCCGCTATCATCGCGCCCGACAGATGACTTCCCCCTTGAGGCCAAGCAGTAGCGCCTCCCTGGCCTCCAACCACTCGTGCTCCTTATTCTTCGTCTTTACGACCGCGATCTCGCCCATGCCAAGCGGCTTCACAAACTGTGCACTCCGGCCGGAACACAGCCGTCTGATCTCGGGTACGTCCATGAAGATGCGCTTGCTAGGGCGACTCACAAGCTGCATATCTGTCAGCACGGGCAGGTCGTTGCGGTACTTGAGCTCTGCCCAGATACGCCGCTGCGCCTCGCCTGCGGTGTTGAAGGCCTCGGGCGACGGCTCGTCCGTCGTGCCCCGCGTGATGTTCGAGAGAAAGCCAGAACGTAGGAGGATCGAGAGGACGCCTAAGTTTTGGACGCTGTGCGCAACGGCAACGTAGTGATGTCGCGCGCGGAACGCGTTCTGCAAGCGAGCGCAGAGGTCATGCGGTAGGCCCATGGAGGCTGGAAAAGACTGTGATGCTTCCCTATTTTCTAGGAATGAATCGCGTGGAAAAGGAAATTGTGTGATGTCAGCACGTGAGCACTGTGCCCAGTCTTACTAAGTTACTAGCCCAGCTCACCGCCACCTTGGCACGATTACGGCCCAGGTCGAAAACTGCCCAATCATATCCCGTTTGGTGTATTCGTTCTGCTCTACCTTGGTCTCCATCAATTGATACGATTGGATATGGATCTGACTCGCATCATATTTTGGACCGTCGAACTAATCTAATCAATAACCTCCTCGGTCTGGTCTATAAGTTCCTCGACCCACACCTCTATTTCCTCTTTGCCCTCTTCGGTAGTACTTTTTGGGGGCTCCAAACGTCTGCCCCTGCGCTGCATCTCGTCTGCAAGCTCTCTTCGACAGCGCGCACGCCACGCATTCCATTCGTCTACAAGGCGCTTGCGTAAAGCAATCAGCTCTGCACTTACATTCGTCTCCTCTGTGGCATCCTCCTCGTCGAACTGCCGGCTGTACTCGCGCAGGTTCTTTCTCACGGCGCGCTGCTGCTCCTTCGCGAGCACCGTGGGGGGCCGCGGGCGCCACAGGAACTGCTTGAAGCGGTCGAGCAGATGCTTCTCGAGTTCTTGGCCCCGGAAATCCCAGATCGCGTACCCGTTTTCAAGCTGAAGGGAGAGCAAATGCGTTAGACTAAATTCGTGCGCGAGATCGACCTGCTTGCAAAAAAAACAAAGCTGCTACTTACGGTGTGCTTCCACGCGCTAGCGCTCGTGGCTAGATAGCGACCGCTTGGGTCCCATTCAAGATCCGTCACACCGTAATGGTCGGCGGTTCCGAGGTATTGGATGCCGCTACCCCATTCGTCCTTGTCTTTTTGAGTGTCCTTGCGCCCCAGGTCCTCAGAGTGGAAGTCGAGATCCCAGAATTGCAGTTCGGATTTGGTCGTCGAGCCAACAGTGGCAAGGACAACGAAGCGACCGCGGGGAGACCAGCGAATCGTATTGCTCGTCCGCCCAGCGAGGGTGCCTAGGAAGAGGAGCGGTGAAACACTAATAGAGAATTCGCGGCACATGGAACATACGAAGCAACCTGAAATCGCCCTTCTGTCGATGTAATTGATAGAAGCTGATGTCAGTCTTGACGGTCACAGTTGGGCCAGCACTACCAAGATTCGGGTCGTTACTAGAAACTACGACAAAGCGTTCACCCTTTGGCTCCCATGAGAAGTCGAGTACAGTATCTGAGGGCGTTTATTAATCGTACAAAGATGGCATAAAAGTATATAACTTGCCTTTGAGTTCTATGACTTCTACTGGAAAGTCCTTCTCGCGAACTCGGAATATTTCGAGGTTGCAAAACAAAGTTTTCTTGGTCTTAGTATGACGGTCCACTCTGACGCAGAGGAAATCGCCTTGATTCTGCCAGTAGAGCTTGCACTGCAGTCAAAAGTATACGTCAGTTGTATAGGCCCGCAAAAACTCAAGATGCGCACTGACTTCGGTGACATTGAATAAGTTTTTTTGTCGCAAGACGGTACGTGATGGGAAATTCATAAGCGTCACGCGCGCCGGTTGGTTCGCGACTTCGGGCGTCCAATACACCAGCATGTTCTCTCTGGGCTTTTTCGCGCCCTCCGCTTTTTGTGCTTCCTCTCTGTCCTTCTCTCCCAGCGGACACCATTCAAAGTCTAATACGCCCTCGATTTTAAGGCTCTTTTTGCCATGCAAGCTCATACCAGGCAGCTCGTACACGCTTATCTGTTGCCCAGGCGTGACTCTTGCTACGTACTTGTCGTCCGGGCTCCATTTGAGAGCGGGCCACGCCATCTGCCGCCGAGCGGGCCCGTCTTCGCTGTCGTGCACAGCGGGGAACGTGCGGAGCAGATGGCCAGTCTTGATGTCCCACACAGCGATCTGGTTGCCCTCGTCTTCGGGTGAGAAATACTTGGGGCCCTGCTCTGCGCCCTCGGGGATCACGATCGGATCGCTTGACCAGGTAACAAGGTACCTCTCACAAGGCGAGAAGTCGATCATCTTCGCGAGCGGGTGCGCGAAGCGCTCATGCAGCTGGAAGGAAGGGCCGCCCCAGAGACACACGCCCTTTCGGTGAAGAGTTGCAAGGTATGTCCCTTGTGTAGACCAAGACACATAGAGGTCTGTCCAATGCGAACCTTCCTGTGTATTCGGATGGAACGTCAACGCGAAGGAGTGGGTGGATCAGAAAGAAGGGCCCGCGTACCAATTCCTTTGGTCTCTGATACGCAACCTCACATTGAGATGGTCGACCATGCCAATATATGACGGGTTCGTCACCACGATAAGTGACATATTGATCGCGGCCCTGAAGGTCGGCCAACCATGCTCGGAGATGCTCCTGGTGATATCATGGGACTGACAGATAAGAAACAAAAACAGAGCAACAATAATATCCCAGGACGCACCCGTGGTTTATACGGCTGGACCTGTGGCTCGTGGTATGTCTCGTCTAAATTAGCGTAGCGATCAATGTCGAGGAAGCGATTTACGCGGAAGGTGTGCTTGGAATCGAAAGGGTAGCTATGCATCACGCTTGCAGCCAAGTTGACCTCGTCGCTCCCACGAAGCTCCATAAACGCATAGCTGTTGCACATGCCCAGAGAGCCTCATCAGACAAAAGCCGGAGGAAGTCAGAGAGTCAAGAGAGCTCGTGCACGCCAAACGTACCCTTTGCTCTTCCCCTTAGCATCATCCCAGGGCATGAAGATATCATCTGGCTTGATGGGAATGCCCTTGCGGGAGAACTCCTTGGCAATTTTCGCTAACAGCTTCTCAAGTTTGCTTTTGTCGATGATTGGCACACCGTCAACGACGAGCAGGTTGTCGAGTCCGTCGTCGAGGTGCACTTGGTATCTGGCCAACGGTGAATAGGAGTGGGGAGGTCAGTGGAGTTGTCACGGACTTTGCCTCGATGTCAGAAACATCGATGGGCTTCTCGCTGTCGTCATAAGCACCGTTAGCGGCTGGGGCGGGGATAGACATGGTAGAGCGTCGAATTTTCGTCGCGACGAGAAAAAACAAATACTGTAATGTAATCGACTTGTGTAATGCTGTGCAAGACTGACATGAGCTCAGCTGCGTCCCTCGACTCGATTCTCGCACACATCACCGACCCATGGGTGCTGAACAAGGCAATCCGAACCGCGTTGCCGCGCGAGACGCGAGAGGCCATACTCAGTGGCCCTTTGGCAAACGGGGAAGATCCATTGTCGATTTTAGAAATTGAAGTGCACACCCTGGCTGTCTTGTACATCCTGTAAGTGTCATATTGCAACTGAGTCCTCTCTATCGGCCTGATGGTATTGTCTTGTCATGGAGGTCTGCGCGCTTGAGCGTTGCTTCAGATAACGCACCTACCATGTCGTTCAGTTACATACAGACTTTCTGCCGCTCCTTTCACCCCGAGCAAGCACGCATTGCGTCTGATCGTGGTGCGACGTCTCCATCTACCTTGCCTTGTTCCGCTTGCTGAAGCCCGCAGTACAGTGGCGATGCTTGCCCAAGGGATCTACCACCTCGCCGAAGTCAGGCGCACAGTGCGTCGTCCCTCTGCAATCCCCATGCTTCCACCAGGTCAAATAATGCTCACGCTGTTGTGAGCAGCCAGCTCGCGCGATCCAACCTTTGCGTGACTTGCTGGTGAGATACGCCCAAAGTCCCTTTCATCTGACACCAGTGCATCAAATCTTCTTTACGGTGAGTCTTCCATTCATTTCTGTATTCAACGCGCCGCCTGATAGCCTATCTCTGCCAAGATCTGTCTCCAGACTAACCACCCCACGGCCGCTATCCCAGTACTCGCGCATCCCATCTCGCATTTTGACGCTGATCTCACCTACAACGACAATTTAGCCACCCACTACGCGGGCGGGATGATTCTAACGGCCCTTGAGCGCTGGGAGGAAGCAGAAGACTGGTTTGAGATTTGTGCCAGCGCCTCAGAGCAGCAACCCGCCGCTGTGCAAATGGACGCCTTTAAGAAACTGGTTTGCGTACAGCTGATCCTGCGGGGTAAGGTGTGGCCCACCTCCACCTCCCTTGCTCTTCGTTCATCGTCCTGTTTCGCAGACCCCAGCGCGACCGAAACACCCACACGGCCATCTCGCGCGCATGCTCAAGGCTACTCCATACGAGGCGTTCATTCGGAACTACCCCGAACACACGGACACCCTGCGCACTCTGTTAGACAAGGAGCGGCATCTGTTTAATACTGTGCAACTCTTCCATATCTCCCTCTCCGTGCTTCCTGCTGATATCAACTCTTACTCCTGCGTGGCATGCAGGACCACACTCTCGGGCTGCTGCAGCAAGCGCTGGAACGCGCGCCGCGGTGGCGGGTTCGGGAGTTGATAGGCACATGCCTCACTCTCAGCCTCACCGAGATCGGCAAGGCAGTCGGACTCGCCGACGAAGATACCGTGCGGAACATTTTCCTAAGCATGGTATGTCGCTCCCTTTTTTCTGGTTCCAAGAGACTCAATCTGCCAGGCCGAATCGTCAGAGATCAGCGCACGGATATCGGCCGAAGGCATCGTCTCCTCACTGCTCATGTCCTCGGATCCGCAATCAACCACATCTGCTCTCTCTGTTGCCGCAGCAGTATTTCGCTTCTTTCAAGGGACTTGGATACTCAATAGGACCTATGTCTCTCGCCGTGATGAATACCCCTCTGGGTCCAGTACGGGAACCGCGGAATTCATGCTGAGACCATCGTCGCCCAACTCAAGTCATCCTTATGATAATGCCTGCGGAACCGAATACTTGTATTTGGAGACAACGGAGCTGACCACGCTGACTGGAATGAAGATGGCCGGCACGCAGCGGTACATTTACCGTTACGATGAACCACATGACAAGATCGAGGTGTTCTTTGCAAATCGAGACGAGGCTGCTTCCCTCAGTCATCATTTCCATGATGTCGTGTTCGCGCCTGTTGCCCCTTCCACGGAGGAGTCAACATCGTCTCCAGAGAGCCAGAGGATAACTTGGAAAGCGAAGGCGCATCACCTGTGTACCCCAGATACTTATAACGTGTCGTACACGTTCTCCTTCAAAGGTGCAGACCTCTATGAGTGGCACATCGCCTACGAGGTTCGAGGGCCAAAAAAGGATTACAGCATGGAAACGTGTTATAGAAGACGAGCGCCATCCCTCGCTGCGGGTGAGGAGCGAAGCTGACGCATTTCCGCCGTCTTTGTCGACTTGTTGCTTGTCATGGCATGCTAGATCCAAGTATGGTGTAGCCAGTTGGAATTGATGGTGCGGCCTAACCAATCCATTAGACGTCGGAAGAGAATGCAACGCTTGCGACATTACCATCTTTTCCCAGAGCTCGACCAGAACCGCCTAAAGCGGCGCCCATAACTACGGCAGAGACGAATATTATCATTTTTATCAAAAGAAGCAAGTCTGCAGAGTGGCTGCAGGGCTCCGAGTGACCTGCATGATTGTAAGGAGAGCGGCACGAATGATGAAGAATAGATAGTGGTAGAATAGATTATTCTTGGTATACAGCATGCTTCCTAAATGAAATGCAGAGAGAGTTGTAAAAGAGCCTTCTTGGGTTGGAAAAGCCAGAAATTTAACTGGCAATCTAATCTAATCTTATTGCAAACCAGATCGGGGCATCAGCGGTGCAATGTGTCATTCATGGTTCTCAATTTTTTCGCGGGAGTATTCAAATTTATAACTCAGAAGTTAATACGTAGGCGATTGACTATTTCCAAACAAACGGGTAAGTAAATGAGAACCTGATATCCAGGTCTTTTTCCCTTCCTAGTTCTATATGTACCCCGTCTCGCGCGGCCATGTCCCAGTTGCAGCGAGCGTATATTCAAGAATCGGCCTCCTTAGCAGCATCAGCGTCGTCCAGATGACCCGTGCTCGTGCCGTCCACAGATGCGGGGGGTGTAGACGGCTTTCTGTTGTCGCCGACGCCGTCCTCGCCTGTGTCCTCATTCTCGTCTTCACCAGTTTTCTCATTCTCGTCCTCGCCTGTGTCTTCATTCTCGTCCTCGCCTTTGTCCTCATGCTCGTCGTCATCGTCGTCATCGTCGCGCCGCACGGGTAGCGGGGGCTGTCCAGGCAGCCTCTGGTACGAAGATACAGACAAAGGCCCAAAGGGTCAGCAGGAGATAAACGCGATAGTTCGCATGATAACCGAGCAGTCACCTTGAACGCGTACTTGCAAACCAAGAACCCTTCCAACCCCTCCTCTCTCCACGCCTGAAAAAGAAATGCGGTGGAATTGGTCAGACGGCCGTTGAAGAGATTTCCAGAGATTTGATGACCTTTTCGACCCGATACAATCCGTCGTAGCGGTAACTAGGCGAAACAGCGTCAGAACTAAAGGTAGCCCTTTCCCTCACGGGGAGGGGACCCAAAAAGGTGAACGACAACTGACCCTTCGCTCGGCGCATACCGGGATTTAAGCTTGTACCCGCGTATCACACGGACGGGTTTTCCCGTTTCCACGGATCTCTGCGAAAGGGGGGTCGTCAGCGTCATTTGCCTGAATAACCGAAGAAAAAGACAAAATATTGCGTACCTGCAAAGACCTATTGAAGTTGTGCTCAAACGTCTGATCGGAGCTCTGGGGCGCCGTGCGGAGCTAAGCGACGCGCAAACGTCAGACGTAGTTTTGGCATTGTGAGGGCAGAAGATTCACACGCACGTTCTTGGGGTTCGCCTTAGTCCCTTTAAGATCCCGCCCACCTACGTGCGACTAGTCATGTATTTCCCCAAGCCACCCACGAGGCTGTGAGGGACCCACCGGAACCTGTATAAGTGCTGGGCGGCATTTGGTGAGGGGTGTTGTAAAGGCACAAAATGGCAAAATAATCAGCGGGCTAAAAGTTGTGTCACATTTGGGGTGTTGCACTCACAAGGCATAGCCAAGGTCCACGTCGTCGTCGTAACCGCCCGACAGCGCCACAGAGTACGCGCCGTTTTTAGAGGGCGAGATGCCCGCAACCCAGGGCCTAGAACAATGGAACCACGCACTTTAGTGTGCCAAAGACTAGGGGTCTGTAGAACTCACGCATGGATAGCATCGGCACTGCATCCTTCCCTGCGAAACGCTATATCAAGACGCGACAACGCACAGCCGACGAGACGTACCTACTATCCCACCATGTCCCAACCGCAATCCCAGGGATCGAACCAAACTGCTTCCTGTGCAGTCCAATCACTTGTCAGGGACAGACCGCCAGGACAACTCAAGCAAAACGGGGCAAAACAAAACAAAAAAGACAGAAGGGGGAAGGAAACTCACGGATTGTGGATCCTCTTACTCCCAGCGCTCCTACCAAGGCGGCCCTCGTGCTCGACGGTGCGCAATCCGCTCTTTACCGCGGCAGACACGGGCTCTCGATCGACGCGCACCTCGTTATAATTTAGTACTTTTCTGCCCGCATGCCGCGTGCTGCGGCGTAGCCCTTGCGTCCCCTCGCCGTTCTCGGTGCGGCGCGCCTTCATGGGGCTCTTCGCACCCTCTTCAGCACCTTCGCCCTCGCTGTTGCTTGCGTCCGCCTTCCGCTTCACGCCTCTTTTTTTCTTGTGCATGCTCAGGTCTTCCTTAGGCTCGAAGAAAGGTTTATCAAGCCCCAGCTGCTGGAGCATCGCCTTATTCCGCGCGATATTCGCCTGGCGAGTCGCTTCGTAGTCTTCCATGTCGCCCTAAGATAGAGTTGTCGACGTGTCGATGTGCTTGTGCTTCAACAGAAGGAATTGTCCACGTGATCGTGTCAATGCAAAATTGGTTTTTGTTACTAGTGTATCTACGTCAAGGAATGAGTTTTCATCTACAGTAGATCGAGCAAAAAGATCACAACGCGAGCAGATACAAAACGGAGCAAGGGATAATATGTGTCGCTGGGCTATTGTCCTGCACATCAACGTGCAAAACAAAATGATAGTAGGGCGTCTATCCAGGATGGAGACCATAGGTGTCGCTGATAGTAGAGATGTGGCGCGGAAAGTTCGTGGCAAGGAGCGTGAGCGTGAACAAAAGGGGATGCAGACCGTAGCCAAAACTCAACCATCACGTCAACCGGGGGCTCTTGCCAGCACGGATAGCTGCAGCGGGTGCTTCTGTCTCTTCCGTGTTCGCGGGCCTCTTCCCGAGGGAAGACGCCCCATTCGTCTTCTGTAGTGTAGACGCCGTGGCAGCCTCCAACTTCAAGGGTTTCAAAGGCGGCAAATCACCATCCTCCTCTTCATCATCTGACGGCGACCGTTTCACGCTTCCTTTGCCAGTACTCTTGGGGAGTGGCGTCATGGGATCGGGGCGCTTCATGAGAGCGCGCCTCCTCCGTTCCGTCTTGAACAGCATCGTAGGCTTGCACACCTGGTCCGGGGAGTAGTCCGGGTGCTCAACAGGTAGAAGGGATTGTGGTTTCACTCGAGACTGCGTGGGGTCAGTAGGGTCGTAGTGCGGGTTGGCGTACGTGCGCCTCACGCCGCGGCTATATTGATCAAATCAGTTCCATAACTCGAACGTGAAGATGTGTGGACACGCACAAGACGTAAAGAATCGTGGGTTTCTCAATGATCGGTGTCGGTGTCTCAGGACTCCCAGGGGCAACGTCGTCACGGGCCAAGAAGGGGTTCTCTGGTGAGTCCCTCTCAAGTCCGCCTGTACGTGTGTCGCTCATCTGCATCAGCCTGGCGCTCCTCCTGGGACTTCCGCTGCCCGCAGCAAAAGTTGGAGTCTTAGGTACTTGAGCTTGACGCCTAGACGGCGGCGGCGATGCGAGGGATGCAGCGCTCTTGTCCTCGACGCGCGCTCGGTATCTCGCTAGGGCAGGCGGCGGAGGCGACTTGTCTTCTGAGCTGTGTGACTCGTCGTTGGGGGTGTGTAGACCTGGAGGCCTCAACTTGGCGCCGCCCATCCAGAAGGCGTCCTCGTCTTCCGTCTCTTCCGACAAAGACGGGAGCGTTTTCTGTCGTTTGGCGCGATTGGACTCGTTTTCGGCCTGTCCTTGGACCTCACCAGCGTCATCCTCGTCTTCTGCTGCGCCACCCGCATTCGAACGGGACTGACTAGTGGACTGTTCGACGGTTCGTAACTTGGCGTTCTCTTGTCCCTTTGCCCGAGTGGTAATGGTCCCGCGCCGTCTGGTTGTGCGAGGTGGTGTCGGCAAAGACGAAGCGACCGACGCGGTACGTTTGAGAGGACGAGACTGCTGAGCAGGTGAAGATGTGCGACGAGGTCGAGGCATGACTACGTCGGACTTGGTGGCAACTCTGCAAGTATCGGGTCCGGTCAAGAAACGTACGCCGTAAGCTGCGAAAAACAACGACAACCAAACATCAGTAAAGACAGCAAGTCAATAATAGAATGATTACGTAACATGCTATATATGGTAGTACCCTCATCAACGGACGCGACAGTGAGCGGACAGCGACGAAAGCGCAGTGACGACAGCGACAACAGTCGACACCGGAAGAGAGGTGGCATACATTGTAGGTCATCAGTAAATACTAAAATGACGTGGCTCACGCGCATACCCCTATTGAAGCCCATCTCACTCCGCCACCATGAGCGCGCCCGCACCCTCGGCTGCGTCCCTCGACTCGATTCTCGCACATATCACCGCAGGAGTCGACCCATGGGCACTGAATCAGACAATCCGAACCGCGTTGCCGCGCGAGACGCGAGATACCGTACTTGGTGGCCCTTTGGCAAACGGGGAAGATCCCTTGTCGATCTTAGATATTGAAGTGCACACCCTGGCTGTCTTGTACATCCTGTAAGTGTCATATTGCAACCGAGTCCTTTCCATCTGCCTGATGGTGTTGTCTTATCATGGAGGTCTGCACGCTTGAACGTTGCTTCAGATAACGCACCTACCCTGTCGTTCAGTTACATACAGAATTTCTGCCGCTCCTTTCACCCCGAGCAAGCACGCATTGCGTCTGATCGTGGTGCGACGCCCTGATATAATTTTCCTTGTTCCGGTTGCTGAAGTCCACATTACAGTGACGATGCTCGCCCAAGGGATCTACCACTTCGCCGAAGTCAGGCGCACAGTGCGTCGTCCCTCCGTAATCCTCCTGTTTCTATCTTTGTTCACGCTTATGTGAGCAGCTAGCTCGCGCGATACAACCTTTGCACGACTTGCTGACGAGATATGCTCAAAGCCCCTTTCATCTGACACCAGTGCATCAGATCTTCCTCACGGTGAGTCTTGCATCCATTTCTGTGTTCAACGCGCCGCCTGATAGCCTATTTCTGCCAAGACCTGTCTCCAGACTAATCACCCCACGGCCGCTATACCAGTGCTTGCGCATCCCATCTCGCACTTAGACGCTGATCTCACCTACAACGACAATCTGGTCACCCACTACGCGGGCGGGATGATTCTGACGGCCCTTAAGCGCTGGGAGGAGGCAGAAGACTGGTTCGAGATCTGTGTCAGCGCCCCAGCACAGCAACCTGCCGCCGTACAAATGGATGCCTTTAAGAAACTGGTTTGCGTGCAACTGATCCTGCGGGGTAAGGTGTGGCCCACCTCCACCTCCCTTGCCCAAACCCAGGTCTTCATTCATCCTCCGGTTTGCAGGCCTCACCACTACCGAAATACACACACGGCCGTCTCGCGCGCATGCTCAAGGCTACTCCATACGAGACGTTCATTCGGAACTACCCCCAGCACACGGACACCCTGCGCACTCTGTTGGACAAGGAGCGGCATCTGTTTAATGCTGTGCGACTCTTCCATATTTCTCCCTCTCCGTGCCTCCTGCTGATACCATTTCTTACTCCCGCTGGCATGCAGGACCGCACGCTCGGGCTTCTGCAGCAAGCGCTGGAACGCGCGCCGCGGTGGCAGATCCAGAAGTTGACAGGCACATACCTCACTCTCAGCCTCACCGAGATCGGCAAGGCGGTTGGACTCGCTGGAGATGATGCCGTGCGGGGCATCCTTCTAAGCATGGTGCGTCGTTCCTCTTTCTCCAGTTTCAAGAGACTCAATCTGCCAGGTTGAGTGTTCAGAGATCAGTGCACGGATATCAGCCGAGGGCATTGTCTCCTTTTCCGAAGAAGACGAGGACGACGCATCGGCGCGCGTGTACACAGTCCCACGCGCAGAGGTCGAGCGCGTCTTGCGCGAGGCGGAGGAGCAGGCGAGCTTGCTCAAGACGCTGGAGATGGAGATCGAGCGCAGCAGAGAGTACATCGTCAAAGTTCGTTATTCACATCTCGTCTACGGTTGAGTGCATGCCTGGTTCTCACAGTCCCACCAGGCGCTCAAATCGAAAGAGGACACGACGTGGCATGCGCTTTCGGAAGAGGAGTCTGGGATCGGACCTGGGCAAGGGGATTGGGTGGAAGACACTGCGTTCACTTGACCTGAGTCGGGCCCGATTTCCTACCTTTAATTCAAATTCTTCGCAATGTTACCTGTCCACTCATCTTTCACACTCTGAACTGTCCCACTTCAAAATCTCCATGCAATCGTCAACTGCGATCTCCGCAGAGCATATTATATCTGTCTCCACCCCCACTTTGGATTCACCAAAATTCCGAATCAGCCATTGAGGTCTCCAAGCGATAATACACGACAACTTTTCGCCCAACATCATATATCTATTTCTGCATCCCCAACTCCCTTTGCTCTCTCCATGCCTTCTCCACACCTTCGCGGAACACTTCTACCTCCCTTTCCAGCCTGACCAATAACACCCGTGCCTCCCTCCCCGCATCCCCTCCTCCACTCCCGAAGCCTACACACAGCTCGCCCGACGCCCGCAGCAGCGCCGTGCGTGCAAGCTCAAGCCGCTCCAGGCCGTGCGGTGGGTACCCTGCTCCTCCTTCCCTTACTCCTCTTAATCTTTGGGGTGCCATTGTGGTTATTGGCGGAGGAGGGCACGGTTCATCCACCGCGCACAGACGTCCCACCACCGCCCACGCAACGCCGCGCGACGGGTGGCCGTGCGCGAGCAACGCCTCCAGCGCGTGCGCAGCTGTCGTCGCCAGGCAGATCGTCTCGTCCAGGCCCGTCTGGATCTCTCGGTTCGCATCATCTGCATCCGTCGTCGCCGCCGCCGTGGCTATTGGAGGTGCTCCGCTGGGAGCGGTAGAGGTATTCGACGATGGCATGCGCCGGAACCTCATCGCGATGCGCAAGCTGACAATTAGCCTGGTGAGCGCCAGCCGTGGGTGGCTTGTCGCCAGCATGCGCACGTCTTGCGAGCAGAGCACCGCCAGCGCGTTCGTCGCGAGGACGAGCACTCTCTCTGGCTCTGGCATGTCAACAATGTCAAGATATGGCTGGGTTATGCAGGACAGGGACTGACCGGCCCACTGCAACCTCGTCGCCTTGTCCAGCGCCTCCTGCGCGACCCTAACAGCATCTACTATCGTCTCACCTTCCTCTACTACGGCGCCGCACAGCGTGCACCGCGTTGTTGCCAACATCCCCCCTACGTAACACATTCAATGCATTCACATTCAATGCATCCACATTTTGTGCGGTGAATCAAGCGAGGAAAGTTGGAGAGGGGGCTGCTGACCTGCAAAGAGCGGCAGTGGGCATGCACCGCCACAGCGCTTTCGACACTCAATAGCTTCGCGCGGGTCGTACTCGCTCGCCTGAGTCGGGGCCGTGCACAGCGTGCAGGGGCACGTGAAATTGTATGTCTCCTGTAGCGCGGCGAGGCGCGCCGCACGCGGGAGCGTCGTATCGATGTACGAGAGCAATATCTATATGAGATGTTATGGCATTTTATTTATGGTTAAAACAAGACATTGTGGCCGCTCAGCTCAAAAGTGACAAGCGGAACGAATAAATAGATGCACCTCCTGGCCCACGGCGATATCCTGGAGCGCAACGACGTGCATGACGTCTTGTATTGCGGTGTGCAGAGCGGGGAAGATGACGACCGCGTTCGGGACGCATGTGTGGTTCATGAGCGCGACGAGAGGCGCGACGGCGACGCCGATCGTGTCAAGGGTGGGCGTGGTGAGCGTGTGACTATTCGTCGTGAACTTCGTGTAGGAACAAAAAGAAATAAATCGAAAAGCGACAAAGAACTGTGTCAGACGTACTTGAGAGATAAGGTCGACGAGGCCTCTGATCCCTTCTATATCAAGCGCAGCTAGTCCCTCTGTGGACGACACACCCAGGTAGGACGTGAGCGCGTGCGCGAGATGCGTCTGCATCTCGGACTGTTTGGGCGAAGTGGAAGTTCGATCTGGGAAAGCATCATGTCGGAAGTCAAATACGTAGGCTGTGTGAAGTTTCTTGACAAACAGGAGTACATGAAGTTGATCTCACGCGCCTGGTGCATAACAGAAGGTCAGCTGGATCGGCCAAGGACATATGTGAAGGGCCACCACATAGACTGACCCAGACGCTTTCGGGCCCCGCAAATTTTCTGCCCCATATGATTCGTGCCAAGCAGCGAATGGCGTCACTGGGGACTTCGAGAGACGAATCTGCGGAGGAATTGGGCGAAAGTTTAGCCCATTGGAGGAGGGCTTTGCATTCGCGTTTGTGAATGCGCCAATCAGCAGATTGACATTTCTACAAGCGGGATCAGCTTCGAAAGAAGAAGGCGATGGTACAAAGTAGGGGTACTGCATCGCAATAGTAGACCGCGCGACACACTGCGCATCGCTTCAAGCCTGAATTGTCCGTCGCAGGCGCAGTGCAGTATGAACAGTATGATGGTAGATGTGGAGTGGACAAGACGCGGACATGTGGTGAAATGGAGAGGATAGTCGTGCCTATCAAATTGGAGGATGGAGGACCCGTGAAGACATACTCCTAGTTGAGAGACCCACCACGTCCAAAGCACCTTTTAGCTGCGATTCCGCGACCAGAAATGGACGATTGACAGATTCCCAGAGATGAGCGGCAATGCGAAAACAAGTCCAGGTCCTGATTGGCTGGTTGTTGTTGTGGACGAGTGCCGAGAGAGAGAGGAGCGTCCTGCGACTTCGACGATGAGGTAGATGGGGACTGAAACTGCAGGTACGACTTTGGTGCTTTCGCTTGACGAGCAGCTTTAAGTTGCTGCCACGAAGACATGAGTGATTGTGAAACTGCTTTGGCTAGAACACAAACTCTTTTGATTGGGTCTAAGAGATCCCCTGGGGGTGAGAAGCTTGAAGGAATACCCCAGCCATTGCAGAGGCCAGGTGGGTCCCAGACTAAATGCATAATTTATGTCCTTTGTGCTAGGCACCTTCTAGATTGCATTGCACAGAACCTGTACATTGAAGTGGAGTGGAAATCACATCTCAGTATGCTCTTTATGCATTGGGGCTGCATCTCTGTAGCAGCATGCTCTCAAATGATCTCTTGGAGCTGCTCAAACATTTGCTTGCATTACTTGTGTATGAACTTGATTCAGCTCTGCAGCTTTGGCTAACATGAAGGTGGAGTATTAATTTTACTGTATTACCTGAGGATTTGAGGGTTGTCTCTAGCACGTTTGCCCCAGCCACCTCCTCTATGTAGATGTAGAGAATGAAAGTAAGATTGATTACAATGATGCAAACCTTTGGTATTTTGGATGCATAATCCCCGGCTCATGAATATCAATAGTGAGTTACTACAGAGGTCTGGCATGACTCCCTACCACCAGACAGCTCCTTTCATGAGTTTCCGACCTGTTCTGATGACATTGACACTCTCAACCCCCCCGCCAACCGTAGTCTCAACCCCGACATTTACCAGTCCACTGGGGTGGGCAATGCACACAGTCCTACTGACTCCCATCCTTACCTGCCCCACCCGCGTCCGTGTCACGATGTCGTGCGCAATCGTCCCCTCGATGTGCGCAGCGATGCCCAGACACAGGCCAACCGTCAGCGGCACCGCGCGATGTGGGATGCCCATTGAGATTGCATGTACGCGTATGTCTACGCCGGACACCCGGTCTGCGTCGTTCGGTGCACGCAGAACTGCAATCTTGGGCTGGGCCTGTGCAGAAGGGTCAAGGCCCATGCGCTGCGCGCCGAGTTGTCGGATGGTCTCCAGCAACGATAGGACACGCGCATCGGAAAATGGAATTGGCACGTCAGTGTTTGGTTGAGATAGAAGGAGATAAAGGTCGCGGTGGGAGACGAAGACAGTCGGGTTGGTGGCGTCTACCAAAGAGGCGCGGATATCTGTCATCATGTCATACTGTTGGCCAGTAGGGATGGTAATAGTGTCAACTGGATGGCCTGATGGCAGGAGTTTTCCGGTGCATGCCCCACCAGGGGACACAAAATCCAGGGAGATCCGGGAGGCCATCCCTGGCACACCAGCAAGGGCCACTTCTTTGCGGTCGAGAACGGACTTGACCGCATTCGTCCCAGGTACAGTGGCGACAGGGAACGTCAAATCGATGATTTTGCCCGTGTTGGTATTGAACGTGCGCACCGTCGCGCGTCCGTCTACGCACTTGGGCGAACACAGTACCTCGTCCACAGCAAATGCTCCCACAACGCTTGAGAGATTCCCACAATTGCCAGAGTAGTCAACGGTGTCATCGACGACGCCTACTTGGGCAAAGGTGTATTCGACATCAACTCCTTGTTCAGCAAGTGTGTTAGATGGTTTCCCAACGACGCAAACCTTGGATAAACTAGATACACCGCCTCCCATTCCATCCAGCTGGCGCTTGAAAACTGGGTCTGGAGATCCCATGATGCCAAGGAAGATGCGCGCCCAACTTGCTGTATCAGCTGGAAGGTGATCGCGATTGATGAATATGCCTTTAGATGTGCCACCACGGAAGAACGTGGCAGGTAAAGGATTGGTGACATCGAGAGGTTCATGTGCGGAATGTTTGCCTCGAGCCGACAAGTGTCGAATTGACCGGCTGAGAAATAAACGGGACACTGTCCTGGGCCCCATGTCACTGAGAGTAGCAAGTGACTAGCGCACAGGCTCGTGGAGAGGTCATGTAATGCTGATCATGATGTAGCTTGGAGTGAACGCCCCTGTCTTACAGCGGCAATCGCCATTGCAGTTGTGCTGCGCCGCATTCGCTCAACGTCTCACTCTCTCCACCAGCAATGGAGGCCCTACGGTTACAGAAGAAATACCCAGAGGTCTCGCGCGACGAGATGCTTGATCTCATTAACCGCTTCAAGTGAGTCACTCTCGTACAGTTATTTACCTATCCTAACACCCACCCCATCCAGCGCAATAACCACAGGCACCCCAGGCCATTTAGACAAGGCCGCCGTTCTCCAGAATCTGCAGGCGAGCGGAGAGTCCTATGATCGCGTCCGCGAGACGCTCAAGCAAGTCATGGACGCTAGTGGCAAGATCGAGCTGGAGGAATGGGTAGAGGTGCGCGGCCCACTCGCTCGGCTTATCTCTTGGATCTGAACCTCTCTCAGCTCAACGTCAAGCTAAAGGCGGATGCCCAAAAGTCCGTCCTACCCTCCAAGGCAGGCAATATCACCGTTCAAGGTTCCAATGCGAATGTTAGCCATACGATCAACGAGGACGAGCGCTCCGAGTTCACCAATCACATCAACGCCGTGCGTTGTCGCCGTCCCTATGAGTTAACTCTTCCAGATATCACTAACCTCTCACGTAGGTCCTCGCCGATGATCATGACATTGGTTCCCGGCTCCCTATCCCGACGACCACCATGCAGCTCTTTGACGAAGTGCGCGACGGGCTTATTCTCTGCAAGCTCATCAACGATTCCGTACCGGACACAATTGACACGCGTGTGCTCAACTTTCCAACGCCGCGTAAACCTCTCAACAACTTCAAGATGACCGAGAACAATAACATCGTCATCACCTCCGCCAAGGCGATCGGTTGCTCCGTCGTCAACATCGGATCGTCTGACATCGCGGAGGGCAGGGAGCACCTCATCCTTGGCCTCATATGGCAGATCATCCGCCGCGGTCTCCTCGCGCAGGTTGACATCAAGATCCACCCGGAGCTGTACCGCCTCTGCGAGGAAGGAGAGACCATCGACGATCTGCTGCGGTTGACCCCGGACCAGATTCTCTTGCGCTGGTTCAACTATCATCTTAAAGCTGCCGGCTGGAAACGACGGTACGGAATTCAATTCTATGTACATGACTTCTATTTATCTGTTTCTTTAGCGTCAACAACTTTAGTCGAGATGTCAAAGACGGCGAGAACTACACCGTCCTCCTCAATCAGCTAATGCCCAACGATTGCTCTATCGCTCCTCTTAAAACCACCGATCTCCGAACGAGGGCCGAACAGGTGAGCACACATGGTCATTTCCCCTCCGTCCATCCAACCCTCGTGTCTAGGTGCTTCAAAACGCCGACAACATTGGGTGCCGCAAATACCTCACACCCGGCTCGCTGCTTGCGGGTAATCCCCGTCTGAACCTCGCCTTCGTTGCGAACCTGTTCAACACGCACCCGGGGCTCGCACCGCTGGATGAGGCCGAGGCGCGCGACTATGGCGCAGTCGCAGACTTCGACGCAGAGGGCGAGCGCGAGGCACGCGTGTTCACCCTGTGGCTCAACTCGCTTGGCGTCGACCCTGGCGTATTTAATCTGTTTGAGGACCTCCGCGACGGGCTCGTCATCCTCCAGGCATTCGACAAGGTCATGCCCGGCACCGTCATATGGCGCCGCGTGTCGAAACCCAAAGGCATGGCTCCCGGGGAGCCTGGCGTATCAGGCGTGTCAGGGGGTGGTGCGGGTTGGGAAGGCGAAGAGGAAGAAGAGGAGATCGGAATCAAGCCAAGCCAGTCGCAGCTATCCCGCTTCAAGGCAGTCGAGAACACCAACTACGCCGTCGAGCTCGGCAAGCAGAACGGCATGCACCTCGTCGGCATCCAGGGCGCCGACATCGTCGACCGCAAGAAGACCCTCGTGCTCGGTCTGGTTTGGCAACTCATGAGGTGCCTCATTTTATTTTTATTTTGTAAATTTGTCATGACAACACTTTTCTCGCTGCAGGATGAGCATCACCAAGACACTCACGTCACTATCCAAGCACGGCCAAGGCCGGCCAATCACTGATACGGAGATGCTCAAATGGGCGAACACCACCGCGCAGAAAGCCAAACCGAGCGTGCGGCCCATCCGCTCGTTCAAAGACCCGTCCCTCACTACGGGCCTGTTCTTCCTCGACCTACTCGAGGCAATCAAGCCTGGCATCGTCGACCCCGCTCTTGTCCTCAATGTGAACGAGAACAGCGACTACGAGGAACGCCGGCAAAACGGTTTGTCAACCATTTTCTTCCTTGAAAGCTGCGCTGAACCACGTTTCTGGGTGGGTCCCCATAGCGAAATTGGCCATCTCGATCGCAAGGAAGATGAATAGTCTTATCTTCCTGGTGCCTGAGGACATCGTCGACGTCCGTCCGCGTCTTGTGTGTTGTCTACATTCATTCTCTTCATCGAAGTTTTCTCACACGACATCGTCTATATAGATTCTCACCTTCGTTGGAAGTTTAATGAGCATAGCCCAATGAAAGAAATCGAAGTGCAGGTTTTAAATGTGTAACAGCCAATAAGTCGCCCTGTTCTGGACTGTTTGAATTATGTGTAACATGCCATAGCCAAATCCCCCTTTCCTACATATGTAGTGCCAGCTTGTGGGCAACTTGTATCATCCAATCCAGCACAGACATCCTGGCAGTCAAAGCCACCACGGCCGTCTCAGGTGATGCGAGTGAGCTAGTAATCTCCGGTGTTATACAAATCAAATATTCCATGATAGTGGGATGATAGTCATACAAATGAGGATGGCTGGGTATTGGGGAAGTACATGACAGTTGATTGTGGTTAGAAGAAGTGACTCCACCCGCAGAAAGAAGAGGGAGTAGGAAAAAAAGGACATTCGCATTCGTCCTCAGGAGAAAACATCGTTGGACTGCGTCCGCGTCAGCAGCTCGTTCAAGCCCCTCGCGACCTCGCCAGCGCCCTGTTTGACTTGAGCACGTTCATGCTCCCTGACCTTGGGCAGCAGCTTCGTGTCAAACCGGTCTGGATGCCATCTCCGAATATGTTGCGTGATACGCTCTTTGTTTGACTTGGTTTTGTCACCGTGTGGAGAGAGCACGTACGCGCTCAGCGCAGATATCGTAATTTCCTCGGGCACAGATGGCCGCTTCAGCGTGGGCCATGGTACGCTGTGCCACCCCACCTCGCTCACAGTCTCCAGGCTGGACCACATTTGCTCGTGCGCAGCGAACAGGCGGAGGATTTCTGTCTTGGTGAGCGGCCCGCCCCCTTTGGTTTCCTTCTCTGCTGCTATACGCTCCTGCTCCCGGCGAAACTTTTCTTGCTGTTCCTGTGCAAGACGCGCCTGCCGTTGGGCCCATTCCGCCTCGTCGACGCGGACGTTCGGGTTAAGGTTTGATGTCGAGGAATGCGGCATACCAGGGGATCTCGGAGTATGGGTTTTCGCGCTTGCGCTTGACGTGGTAGTTGGACGACTTGGGCTCGAGGCCTGGCTTGTAGACGTGCGACTCCATGTTGACCAACCAGGAGGGGCGTTGCTAGAGTTCGAGGAAGCGGGGCTTCGGTGACTTGCAGAGGACGCAGAGTCTGGACTAGACGAGGTGGGAACACTACGATAGGTCGCAGAAGAGGTGCCGGTGCTGGCGCCCGCAGACGCTGCAGAAGATGCGGAAACGCCAACACCCCGCGGGATGGAAGTATTATAGGGACCGTAAGCGTGCGGTCGCTGTGCGTCTTCCGCACGGGTACCCGTCTCTGCTTCACGCTTTCTCCCTTCTTCTTGGTGGTCTCGCGTTGCGTCTATCTTCGTCCACTGCGCGTCAGCCTCAGCCCTCCGGCGAGTCTCAACTCCTTGCTGCCGTTCCTCCTCTAGCCGTTTGGCTTCAACTTCTCTCTTGCGCCCCTCCTCCTCTTGGCGCTTGAGCTCTGCCTCCTTCTTCATTGCCTGTGCCTTCTCTTCCTCCTTCTTTCTAGCTTCTTCTGCGATCCTTTGTGTCTCCAACTGATCTTTCTTCTGTCTCTCCGCCTCAAGCCGCAATTGCCTTTCGGCCTCTTCCCGCCTCGTCTTCTCCTCCTCCTCCCTCCTCGCCTTCTCCATTTCTTCCCTAGCCAGACTCTCCGCCTCACGTCGATTCAGCTCCTCCTCACGCCTCTTCAGGTCTTCCTCAATCCTCTTCAGCTCCTCCTCCTTCTTCCTCGTCTCGTCCGCCACGCGTCGCAGCTCATCAGCTTTCCTCTCCGCCTCCTCCTCCTTCTTTCGCATCTCCTGCTCTTTCCTCCGGCGCTCCTCCTCCTCCCTGTGGCGCACTTCAGCTTCCATTTGACGCGCCGCGGCTTCCTTCTGACGCGCCTCGGCCTCCTTCAGACGAGCCTCAGCCTCCCTATGACGAGCTTCGACCTTGATCCTCCGGGCCTCCTCTCGGCGCCGTTGCACCTCCTCCTCCTTCTTCTTTGCCTCCTCAGCCATGCGCTGCGCCTCCAGCCGCGCTTGCTCCGCCTCCCTCACTAAGTCCATGTCTTCCAAGTCCGTGTCAGAGGTTGTCGACAACGACGCCTTGTCCATCTCTTGTCCGTACTCCTCACGTTCGTTCTCCTCCTCCTCCTCCTCCTCCCCCTCCTCCTCCTCCTCTTCACCCACCCACTCTTCCTCCTTCTCCTCCGTTACCGCCACCTTTCCGTTCCGCCCCCATCTGCCCCCCTCCTCCGCGCTTTTGAAGACGTCCTCACGGCTATGGGACGGCCGGGGGTGTCTCAAATCTGCGTACGATGACGACACATGCACCCGCACGCTCGGCAGCTGTCCCCGCTTCCGTACCGCGGGAGCAACACTACCCTCGAATTTCGAAGGCGGCGATGACACTGCCGTCGCCGCTGCCGTGCGAAGCGGCGACACCCCGTCCATGTCCTCCCCAGACGCGCATCTCGACCGCGGCGGCGCGCCGCCATCATACGCCGCACGCGCGTGGTAACTGTTGCCGTGGTTGTGATGGGTGCCGCTGCCGCCGCTATTGTTGTGATTATGATTGTGGCTATTAACGCTGCCGCTACCGCCACTACCACCATTGCCCGAATACAGTCCGTTCTCGCGGGAAACCGTGCGCTGACGCGGAGTCGGCACGCTCTCCACCGCTGCGTAACGGGGGAAATGCTCACCCGACGAGCGAGGCGGCGACGACGGCAGCGAGGACGAAGGTGACGCAGAGGCGGTGCTGCCCAGGACGCCGATGGAACCCTGACGCGGCGGCGGCCTGGTCAGCAGCTGTGTTGCTGCGGGCGGCCGAGGCGGCGAACCATACATGTGGCCGTCCGGATCCCCGATTGCGGAGGACGGCGTCCTGAAGGACGAGTACACGGGACTGGGAGTGGCCGGGGATGCTGCTGCCGAGTCGTGCGTCGCCCGTGCATATTGCGAGTCGGCAATGGGCGACGCATTGTGCCGGCTCTCAGAACGCGCATACGGCGGCTGGTCTCGACCGCTCCGCAATCTAGGGACATCGTCTTTCCCGCCCGGAGTTGTGGGGGGCGTCATCGCGGCCGCCATCGTTGAGGAAGTGGTCCTCTCCCGCTGCACATTGGACGCCGTCTCTGCCACGTTCTGGGCCGTTGCGGATGGCCGATGCGTGGCAGACATGGCGCTGACCGTGCTTGCGTTGCTCCCGCGGCGAGGGTGGACATACGGCCTCGAATGGGCGGCATCCTGTTCGGGTGACATAGGGGGCACCCAGATGCTAGGCGGCTTGGACGTAAAAGTCTTCGTAGGCGAGCCGGAGGAGGGTTTCGCGATCTCTTCTGGTTCGTCCGACAATGGGCGCTCCGGCTGCACCCAAACTCGTCTACCGTCTATCTGTGGGCCGTTGCTGGTGCCGCTGTTGCGCGTGATGCTGCCGTTACGGAGAAGGCCGTCGCCGTGAGCGCGCCCTATGCTGGCCATGCTGGTTTTGCGAGAGTTGTCCAACGTTCGTGGCTGCTGTTGTTGGTGTGCATGGTGGTGATAGTGGTGCGCGCGCGATTCCTCTGCGAGGGGTGATTCAAGCGGCGGCGCCCAGCGACCGGCGATGGGTGATGCCTGATTGATCATTCCCGAGGCACTTCTCTGTGATTCTGTTGGGGCGCTGCTTCTGCTAACATTACTCACTAATGGATCACGCGTCGATGGTGAGGCACGGCTAGGTGCTGGCCTACGCAATCTTGGATCCGAATAGGGCTCGCGCTGAGAGTCATCAGAAGAGGATGAGTGGTGGGTACGTTGTTGCCCGCTCCCGTCGCCTTTCTGAAGGTTGTCCATGATGGCTTGTTGCTCCTTGATGAGCACCTCGTGCCACTTCTCATCAACGTCTTTGCCCGCGGTCCAGCGGCGCTCGGCCCGCTCACGCTGGAGAGCAGTCTCGTACTGCTCCGTGGCGAGGTTGCGAAGGTCGCGCATGACGAGATGGTACTCCTTTGTGAGGATTTCGCGCTGTTCTGGGTCGACAGGGGCCTCCCTCAACTTGTCCTCCATATTTTTCTTTGCATCGCGCACCATAGGCTCCATTCCTTTCTCGATCATGTCCCGCATGTTTTGCTTCCAGGCCTCATCGGGTTCGAGGTCGTCTGCGCCTAAGGGCAGCGTGGGTGTCGTAAGCTTTGAAGCCACGGTCGCCATAATATTAGTGCAACGCAGGATTTGGTGGTTGAAATGCGTGTCGGTGTCAGTTAACGGGGGTAAGAGTGCAGCTGCGTGCGGACAAGGGACTTGGTCGGGTCGGGTTGACCAGAAACTGAAGGAAAAGGGGAGTGTGTGGGGGTGCTGTTAGCCATGAGCCTTGACTTGCCTTGTGCACGTTGGGGTTGTACATTACCGGGCGACCCACTCACGCCTATGCGTCCCCGTTGAGTGAACTGCGAATTTCTCAGTCGTTCCACCGAGAGGCGCAACGGCGGTGAAATCCTCGTCGAGACCGACGACGGTTCTTGGAGAGGAGCGTAGCGTGTGTATTGTGCGTGGTTTGCCGTAAACCCCGCCCAGCCAGGCCAGGGATGAGAAGTAGCTCGGATCTATGCGAAAGATCTGAAATCTCCATATATGGAAAAGTGTAAATAGGCACAACTAAAATCAATCACAGCCAAACCACGGACGTCGGAGTTTAAAGCGATCGATCATCATCGTTGGGTGTAGCCAAGTACAGTACAGTACAGTACACTAGTGGTATTGTAGTCGTAGTCGTTGAACTGCTCACTTGGGGGATTTGCGAGCAACAGTGTCTAACCTATGCGAATAAATAACGATAATGGCAAAAAAAACGGAGGAGAAAAAGAAAAAAAAAGTCAATAAATTAAATAACCAACCTCGACAGAGGTCCCACCAACTTTTCACCACTCTCCGGCGTTCTCAGCGGCCAAGCGAAACAAATACGGCTCGATCGTCTCCCTCAGTCCTTCATCGATACTGCGGCCTCCAAGGCTCCCCTTCCCCTTCCCCTTGGCGGCCGCTTTGACGTTCGCCGGGGCGCTCCTATCATCCACCACGCTCGGCAAATCCAGGAACATCGCCGCCAGCTCCACGTCCGCGGAGAAACCCAGCCCACCCTCGTCTTCATCCTCATACGCGCTCGGCTGCGGTATCCAGACCTCACACGTGCCGTCGTTCTCCCGCGTGGCCGACGCCGCTGCACTGCCACCCCGGACGAGCACCTCCTCACCCGCCGTGAACCGCACTGTCTTCTTCTCTCGTGGCTGTGGCGGCTGCTGCGGCAGCCCATCGCTGCTGCTCTCGCTGCTGCTTCGCCGCACGAACGGCCTCCCTTCCGCAGACGGCGCACGGTCCACCTCACGTGTCCCGCGGAAGAACGAGGCGGGTATCGCCCCAACGTCAGCAATCGACGATGCCTCCCATCCGAACCGCCCGGCATGACTGTGCCCCCCAAATGCGTCGCTGACAGCAAGTAGGCCTGCATCATCCTCATCCTCCTCTTTGTCAACCAAGTTCAGCCCGATTTTCGCGGCACCGAACGGAGAACTCTTCGCTGCCGCCGTCGACCTTGTCCTACCAGAGCTCTCGGACCCCAAACTTGAACATGCTTTGGTCCGCGTAGAAGCAGTAGGAGAACCACCAGCACCACCAGCAGACCGTTCAGCACCGCGCTTCAGGCTACCCCCTTGCTTCGTTCGCACCGCCGCAGGGTACCGGTCCCCAACATCATCAAACGTCAGCCCAGTCTGCAGCATCGTCGTCATCACCACGTCCATCGCGTTCTTCTCGTTGGAACCATTGTTACGCCCTTTGCTGCGGCCGACCAAATCCGATGCCTTCTTGTCACCAGCCCTACCGCCCTCATTGTCTAGTGTCTTCGCCTCGTTCATTGATCGGTCAGAGAGCACGGAGACATCAGCTCGAGCAGCGACAGGGGTAGCGACAGCAACAACGGCAGTGGCAATGCCGTCGCCTTTCAACCACCCAACCCCCTCCTCAGGTGTCCCACCATGCTTCTCCTCTGTGGGCGCGCTGGCCTGCTCAGGAGAGTCTTGCTCGGGCTTCTGCTTCTCCGACGGCTTCTCCACGTCCACAGGAGGGTCGTCAGCAGGCGGCGTTTCTGTCTCCACAAGTGGTTTCTCCGCAGCCAACGCCTTCTGTTTCGCAGCCCGTTTCGCCTTCTTCGACTTGGATCCCGTCGTCGCCGCCGGCGCCATTGTCGTAGGTTTGGACGCCACCGCGTTGCTCGTGGTCGTGGTCGTGGTCGTGTTCGTGGTCGTGTTTGCGCTCGGGCTCGGGCTCGTTGGAGCGACGGCGTCCATCACCACGTCGCTCGTTCGATTGGCAGCCGACTTGTTCTTGTTGTTCTTGCCTTTCTTGGAGGACGACGGTGTCGGCGGCTCGGGTTTGTCGTTGGGTGACTTGGAGGACGGCTCGGGTTTGTCGTTGCCCTGCTTGAAGGACACGGTAGATAGTGTGGTAGCTTCATTGTCGACTTGATTGAAAAGTGACTCGGGTGTATCGGTAACTTGCTTATCGGACCCATCGACCGTATCCTTGGAGTCCTCAGCCGTATCAGCAGTCTGGTCGGGCTTCGTATCTACCTCCACTTCCACTCTGACCTCCTCTATCCCCATTACCCCCTCCGCTGCTTTGCTGGAGTCCGACCCCTGCCCCTCTTCCTCCTTCTTCCCCAGTTTAGACTCCCCCAGCACAGAATCAGACACGGGCAGCGTGGGCTCCCTCAAAGACGACCAGCGAGAGAGGATCTCCCCTTCATCCTCCACCTCCTCCACTGTCACAGGCATCATCGCCTTCTTGCCCTTCTTCTTATCCTTCTTGTTCTTGCCCTTCGTCTCAACAGCCCAGCCTTTCCCCTCATCTGCATCGTGATCACCCGCGACCGGCACGACGGGAGGGTCTACTTTCCTCTCCTCTGCTTTTTTCTCCTCTATCATCTTTTCTTCCTCCCCCACTTCCATCTCCTCAGCCACATCCTGCACAACAGAAAGACGTCGTCGTCCCCTAAGCGTCGTCGTCCTCAGTGTCGCTCCCGCAGGATTCGCTGCAACGGCCACCACAGGCTCAACGGCCACCACAGGCTCTCTGGCGCCTCTCCATCTCAACGTCTCCTTCCCGTGTTCATCCACGACCACTTCGATTGCAGGGCCTCCATCACCCGCACTAACTCTCCCACCTCCCTCACTCACATCGGCACCCCGGACCACATCCTCAGCCCTACGCTCTTCCTCGCGCTCGCCACCCCACTCACGCTCATGTTCGTCATCGCCGGGCCCAGGGTCGCCAGGCCGCCACACCTTAAACATATTATCCGAGGTCGAAGGGTCCCCGTAATGGCGTTTGCGCACCGCGCCCATCCGGCCCTTCTTGTTCATGGGGGTCTCCGGCACTGAGGACGTGCTTGCGGAGGTGAATGTTGTTCTTGACGAGGCTGACGAGGACGATGCGACGCCGGTAGACATAGAGGACGATGCCGATGACGACGCCGACATGGAAGCAGGAACAGACACAGGCACGGATGCAGGGAGAGATCCAGCAAGTGCAGGTGCTGGCGGAAGCGGCGGCAACTCGACCACGCTGCCCCTCCTCATCTTAGCCGGTGCACACGCCGACTTCGACGAGGATGTGGACGAGGATGACGCAACAGCATTCGGCGGACCCAGACCCACCACGCTCCCCCGCCTCGCCTTCTCTTTCTGCGGCAGGTCTGCTCGGGCCGGTATGCGAGCCTGCACTTGAGAACCCGCCATGCGTATGAACCACCTAGGCAAGTCCCTGATAAGCCCATGCCGATCGGGTACCACAACGCCCTCGCGATCACGTGCCTCTCGCCGAAGCGCAACCTCCGCCTCATTCTCTCTCGTGCGTGCTTGCTCGTGCTTTGACCACAGCGCCGCGAGCTGCTGTTCGAGATGCGCGAGCACCTCTTCCTCCTCCGCCTCGCCCTTCTCCCTATGTCCCATCTTCCCAACCTCTCGCTGTTCCACAAACCCCGGCGCAGACGCAGACTGTACAAACAGCGCCTCGGCCTCCCTAACAAACTCGAGAGTCTTGCCATACTTGAGGCCTACGCGCCACCCCTCAAAATCGACCTCTAGGTCCCGCGCGAGCACAAGTCCACTCTTGAGCTCGGCAAAGTGCGCGCGGATGCACTCCGTCAACGTGCCAGACGACGATGCCCCTGATCCCGCACTCGTCCCTGCACCCAGAGCCGGATTCCTTGGAACTTCTGATCGGCTTTGGGCCATGGGGTGGAGATAATGGTGCTCAGATACAGCGGAAGCGGACGCTCGTGCCGGAAGCGGACCCGTGGTGCCGTGTGAGACGCCGACAGGGATACGGGGTAAGGGGCGGGACGACGACGGGCCTAGACCCGATGTCCCAGGCAGCGGTGACGCGGCGTGTCGTGACCATGGTGTGCCGTGACCATGTGCAGAGGATACCGACGATGAAGGAGAAGAAGAAGAAGCCGACACGCCCAAATCCGTACCACGCACGTAAGGTTTCGCCGTGGATGGCTGCCAAAGTTTCAGCGGTCACGTGATAAGGTGAGGTTGGTTACAACTCACCTCCTGGCCGAGTCCGAGCGCGGCAGGATCTACAAATATCCACGAGTCATTGTACGAGGAGGTAGATGGGACGGCAGAGATGGGAACGGGAGGGGATAAGGTCGCAGCAGTCGTAGTAGCCGTAGCTTCAACTCGATCACCTCCGGCAGCAAACAGTTTGGCTGTGGCAGCAGTAGCGGCGGGAGATTCTCCACCCGCAGCCCCAGGAGCAACCGCAACAGGAGCCGTGCCCAACATGAGCTTAATCTGGTCCTTCTCTTCAGGAGTGATATCGTCCCATGGGACTTCGAGGAGGCCTGCAACGTACAGACTGGCGGCCCATTCCTCGTACGCGCGCTCCTGGGTATCGCGCAGAGCGCGGCGGGCGTAGGCGAGCGCGCTGGTGATGGTCTCCTGGCGCGCGCCGCCAACAGTCGCAGCGTTACCGCGTGAGATCGCACTGGTGCGCGTGACGTGTTCGAGGTTGGCGATAAGAACACAGTGGTTGTTCACCTCGTCATAGTGCTCGTTGTAGAACGCGCGCCACTGTTCCCTGAGGAGCTGCGAGGGCGACGGCGAGCCATGCTGCTGCTGTCTCTGGAAGACGAATGGTATTTTCGGGATCATGAATGGAGTAGCGAAGCGTGAGGTGGATGAGGTTGAGGTGGAAGAGACGAAAAAAAAGGATGCAGGAAGTGACTCGGACGATTGTGGATTTGCGGATTTATTTGATGAGGGTTTACATTTGAATGGCCTTTTTGAGCCGTGCTGCGGGTGCGGATGGGTGGCCACGATGAGGGTCGAGGGGAACGGAATAGCGCAGAGCCAGTGTCGCCTCGTGTATCAGTCACACAACACGTGGCGCGTGACACTGTACGTATCTGTGCTACACGTCGAACATTTGTGTCAGCGAGCGAGGGTCAACAGCAAACACTCCGATGCGACACAAAAGAACCCTCACGACCAACGTAACCGCAGGCCGTCACCAACGTCACCACTGTAAGCCGCAGGAAGTGTAGTCGCCCACGTCGCGCCAGTTGTAGAAGGGGAAGATGCCAACAACGAGCTTGAATGCACCCCAGGCTCTGTGAAGTGTCATATAGCAGCCCTCCCTAGCCTCGGTCCTAACCCGCATTCCCGACAATCCCGCTATCGTGATACGCTCTAACATAAGCAACTCCGTCACGCGCGGCGTTAGGCGGAAAGGGCGTAGGCGAGAAACTACTGACTACTCACTGCGCACGGCGTCGCCCGCCCTTCAGCTCGTCCCTAATCGGCTCAGCACTACCTATAAAGGAAGGCAGATAGCTGGCTGAAAATACCACTGTACTGTGTTTTTTGCTCTCGCAGATGCCCATTCTCGTCGTAGGGGGGTCAGCACCCACTGCTTGACACCATCACAGCAGGTGAGTTAAATGCGAGACTGCGAAACCGCCTGAGCTTACGTACAGCACTATCTTTCGTAGAAGACAATATTAAGAGTGCGACAGCACGCCGCCAGCGTCCTCAGTCACAGACCCTTGAAGCTTTTTTAAATTGTGATGATTCAGACACTCGATACCCTGCCAGCATCCTCCAAAGCAGAGCAACTTCTCGATACCATTGAAGGACTCGCACATATAAAAGCGCCTTCGTCACGTTCTCAAAAGTAGGGGGGAGATTGAAGGCATGATTGAGCGATCAACCACCTCTCCGAATTGGCACCGCTGCCGTCCCTTCACGCACACCGTTGACGTCTGACGTTCTAAGTTCTGAGAATACGAAGTCCTTGCGAAATCCTTGGCCAGTTTGCAGAACTAGAACCAGGGGGGCGATGAGGAAGTTCGATGAAGCGAACTGGGAGCTCAACGACGCAAAACGGGGCTTGACGACGCAAAACGGGAGCTCGAAGCTCCCACAAAGCAGGCTGCAAATTTTGAAAATAAATCATCAAACTGCAGACAACCCCTTTAGTTTGCGCGCCAATACTTCTCGAGGAGCACTACAAGCTGCTCGTATTCATAAAATTGCGGTGCCACGAGAGGACTAGACAAACTCGCTTTCTTTTCTCTGAGGTCGGGCGGGTTGGCTTCGGTCGTTCTATCTTCGATACAGCATCTGGCGACAAACTCCTGGAACCGAACGCACGGTGACGATGACAAGTCCTGTCATCTCTAACTTGTATTTACTAATATTTCATATTCTGGTTATTTAACGCAGATGAGATTTCTGGTTTTCTGTGGAGGTTCCCGGTCTTCCTGTTACTCACCTGTCTTGTAAGTTGTATGACATCGATGTTTTTCATCTGTTTGCTTGTAATATGTTGAACTTCGTACCAAGATGAGCGCTCGTCTGAGAACCAAGTCCGTGACAATCTTTCCTGAGCTAGAAGGATTGCCAGACAACCAGACAAGGGCATATCAAGCACTTCAAGCAGACCCCCGCTTCGTGCCTCGCGTGCGTCGTTTATTGGGCCTCGTTGCGTGTGTCCTGCCCTGCCCCAAACAACCTAGCCAACCCCCGCCGTGCCTTCCACGAATAATAACAGATACCGCAGGCGCATTTGGGAGCACAAGACACGGCGTGCGTCTCGCCGGGGCTCAGGGGCGCACTACGGGAGCTCTCGCGCTCGCATTCCGCGGGCGGGCGGGGGCTGCGTGCGGCTTGGGTCCTGGACGTAGGCCTGTACTCATGCGTCGCGTTGGTGGAGGCAAACCCGTGCGTGGCTGCCGCATGCTCCTGCCCGGCGGCAGGCGAGGGAATGAGCATGGAACAGCGAGGGGCGAAGGAGGTGAGAGGACAGGAGACGCGCCGTCGGATGCTGAAGTCAGTGATGGTACTGCCATTGGCGTACTTTCTGCAGGTGGCGAGGGTCTATCCCGTCAGTGCTGGTGTATGGCGAGGACGAGTCGCCCGACAGGGGCCAGGCCACGAGGTCGAAAGGATTGCATAATGGAATGGGAAGGAACGACTTCAGGGCGTGTCACCCTCAGCTGCGACGTTGCACAATCTAATGTCAGGTGAGGTTGACCCATGGTGGGATCAACGACAATCAAGTGTTCCTTGTCCTCTATCTCTGTGTCACTACTGTGTGGTAGGTGTCCAGTATCAATGGGCTGTGTCAGCAACATCCTCGAATAACCGTTCCACTGAGCTCCCATAGTTTAGTGAAATGGTTTTACAAGGTTTTTGGATGATTGCGTCTGTTACCGTCGTCGTGGTTCTTGTGATGGCCCGCATCTTGTTGAGGCCAGGTAAATTCAGATGACGATGTCTCCTGTGTCGCATTCTTCGTGTGCCGAAGGCCTCCGCTTTGGGACTGCCGCAAGCGAGCAGCAGGCGCTAATGCGCGTAACGAATTCGCGCGTCGACGTGATGGTTCTGGTATAGGTGCTGTTGACACCTCCACGTGCAGATAAGTGTCTGTGCGACGATGGCCGAGCATTCTGCCCAGGCTTTTTCTTTCTCTGGGTCAATTACATGAGAGTTTTGCAGTCTGAGACGTTGGGAAAAACACACCCACCGACGGTGTCGTAGTCGTTGAGGCCTCCACTGGTACTGCCCTGATCCTCGGCCCCGCTGTTACTGTCACCAATCCCAACCTCGTCGCCTTGCCACATTATTTCGGCGCCGGTAAATGACCCGCCTTGGCATGCACGGGCGGTCGCCCTTGCGGAGCCCGGTGCATGCGAGGGCAGGCACGAAGCACTCTATGAAGTGCCCTGAAGCGGCGAATACAAATTTTTGCTTGTCTGGCGAGAGCCTGACGTGCAGGCCTGCCAGCTCGCGGAGCCGGCGGTGTGAGCGAGTCGATGAAGCTCGTGGTGTATAGATGATCCCCATTCCCTTTTCTGTACCCTCAGCCTGCAGCGCGAGTCAGCCCTGGTGACGAATCAATCGCATGAGGTAAGAAGGTGGTACTTTGAGACACTCTTTCGTGCATAGCATCTCGCTCTTCAGTCCACCACAGGGCCTGCGGTGGCTTATGTTGATGATGACAACGTTCTGTGGCTGGGATTGGAAGAGCGGCTAAACGGGCGGGGCGAAGTGATGTGGTGGAGGAAAATACGGAATGGATGGGCGACGTCACATTGCAGTCTGCTCTGCCGCCGACTGCCAGACCCGATGATTCCAGTGAAGAGCAATCTCAACCTCTAGTCATACTGTTGGATGCACAGGCGTTCATTCAATCGGGACACTATCGGGATATTGTACACTGAGAACCGTTTACACGCTGTTGCAAACCGCTATCATTAACACGGCTTTTTGCCCGGCTCCTTGCCCGGCTCTTTGCCCGGCTCTTCGTGGTGCGGTGCGACGGGAGTGAACTGCCAGGCTGGCTTGTTTTGGATCGGGGATCCCACAATAAAGCTTTGGACGACAACCTAAGGGTCCATTAATGATCAGTCACTTTGTGTGCAAGCTACAGAACCCACTTTATTATGCTCCGCGTCCTTTCCGACACCGACAAGATATTCCACATCAATGTGGATGCCCTCCAAGTGGATGCTGTAAAAGGCGTCAGTCCCATCTTCCGCTTTTAAAATGGCTTTATCAATATTCATGGCGACTCACAAATAGACGTGAGGGCGGTGCGGAACAGCAGAGATGAGGAAATTCTTCGGGGGATTGACAGTGATGGGTACGCCGGCCTTGGGCTCTTTGTAGTTCCACCCAGGTGCCTGAAGCGCTGGCGACGGGTAGACTAAAATCTCGTAGAGCCTCGTCCCCCCATGGAGGACGGTCTTGATACTCCACTAGAGAGTTATAAGCACGCGATTCAAGCGTGTACATCGTTGTACATACAGTTTGGTGCTCGACAAAGGGCGGCTTTGCAGCAGCGACTGTAACGGTGTGGGGAACGCCGTTGTTTGTCGCGTACATTCCACCGACACCAGGATCGGGATGGTGGAGGTCAATGTACCTGAGGCGGTACAAGCCATTAGGAAGTACAGGAGCTGACGCGTGTTCGGCTGACGCGGGTTCGGCTGACGCGGGTGTGGACATGGATGCGAGATGTTATCCTGGAGTTGGATGGAGTTTCAGTCGCAAGTCTGCTGCCTTTTATACACTTGAGCAACGTCCATTGGGGTACTTCTGAGAAATCGAAATACAATGAATGGGGCGGAACCTCAGCTGACCGACAAGCCAGCTGACCTCTGTGGTGTTCTTCTCTTCTCCAACATTTGATTTGAAAAGGTGGAGTCCGCACCTCAAACTCGGAGTTATTGAACGCACCGGTCATACGGATTTGGGAAGCATACCGTATTATTTTAAATTCCGGTTCACAGCTCACAGCTGCGTCCGGGGTTCTTGTGGATCCGGTCTGATAGTCATCGATGTCTACCACTCGCGTTGAGACTTTCCGATCTTCTGATTTAATAATCCTCACGATCACCCTCCCAGACAAACGTTCTTCCGAACCGTCTGTCGGATGAACCCGAGAGTCCATGCTCGAATGAAACATGCGTGAGTCTACCACATCCAACCGCCGTCCGCCTCGTCGCTAGAATCAGCTGGGGTGAATCGTCTCTTTTTTGGCGAGTGAGGTTTTCCGCGGCGCTCTCCGTTCGCTCTTGACTGGCGATTTCGAGCCGCGTCTCCTCCCTTGGGCCATAGATGCCCCCGCCGCCGTTCTCGCCGCCTCCCGTTGGGCCTCACACAATGGCTGCAAAGCTCTGATACCAGTCTAAGAGATGTTGATCTGATTTCCACTGTTCAAATACCGGCGGAGGAGGATCGACGTGTCCGAGAGCGAAGCTAAGTCTGTTGTCTCTCCTTGTGTCTCATCCCCTTGTTCAGCGGCTCGAGGTACAAGTGTGGGTGCATAAGTCAGCTAGACGATTTGGACGCATGTTTGGGCAGAGAGCAGCTTCCCACATCGACTGTTTCAAGATTCCATAATTAGTTGAGGGTGAGTGGTAAGCCGGGAGGGGACTCGCCTATGGGCTAGAGAGTAGGGCTTCGGAGACGAGGGCAGGCGGGAGTGAGGCGAAGGATAGGATGGTGATGGACAAGGGCAACGGCGACAACAGGCACAGGCGCAGGCGGAGGCACAGGTCCAGACGGAGACAAAGAGAGCAGGCGCAGGGGTGGTGATGACGAGTCGAAGGAGTGCATGGGAGCGACGACGACAGCGGGCGCAGACGGAGATGAGGGTAGAGATGAGAGTGAGCAGAGATGAGGGTGGGCAGAGATGAGGGTGGGCAGAGGCGGGAATGAAAGAGAAGGCGGTAGGCGCGGGCGAAAACGAGGGTGGGCAGAGCTAGGGATGAGGGCGGAGACGAGGGTGTGCGCACGCAGAGATGAGGGTGAGCGCAGGGGGAGATGAGGCAAGAGCGAGCGCAGGGGAGGGCCAAGCAGAGTGGACGTGGTCAAAGGCCTTTTCCAGGACATGGCAGCGAGGCACCGTGCCCGATTCCGCTCCGTTCATGCATGGAGGCCTGTTTTTGTCGGTGTCGATTGCTTTTTGATTCGCCCCCATATGCACAGATTCTGCGTGTCGTGGAGTGGAGATTGAAGGCAGCGGATTTACACCGGCCGTACATCAAGCAATTACCGACCCCAAATCTTATGTTCCCTTTGCCTCATCGAGTGACCGAACCTCGCCCGACTTTTGCAGCCCACCGCCCCAGCACGTTCTGATTTGCACAATTTGCGTGTCCTCGTCCTATACTTGCTCTTGTGCGATATTACCTATCAATAGAGCATAAATATGAGACGTGCGTGATCTTATTGTGCTTCGCACGCGATCACGCTGTCCGACCTTCGTAAAGTACCACAAAATGATCCCCAGTCTAGTACAGCCCTTAAGACATTCTTTTGCTAACGACATCCTCGATATCGATATATGTACCACCTCAAGGTGAGATCTACCGCTATGATAGGGATAGAAGCCAGCGCGTGGCGGTGATTGTGTAAAAGTCACATGTCCATTCCAGACTTGTTTCGTGTTCGTGTTCGAGCAAAGTCTGCACTGTGTTACAATGCCATGCCAAACCGTAGTACTCGGCCTTGGCATACGTCCCATCTCTCCTTGAACTGCTCGTGTTGGGCTGCAGGCCATGCTCTCAAGCCTGTTCGCTCTTGTGATACTGAGTGTGTTAGTGGGCTCCCAGGATCATGCCACAGCTGTCTGCGTTGCCGGAGAATGCTTACAGGGTAGCGTGAGCGCTGTCAGTAAGTCCTATTCATATACAAGGCACATTGGATGTATCTGAGTCATTCTGCTACAGTCGGCTTACTCCTCTCCTCGCCTGCGGTGGGGAATGTACAACTCCTACCAGGCGAATACAGCCTGCAAAGCAACCCTGAACTGCTTCACAAGGCTCTGACAGATCCTCTCGCACAAATGCATCCTTCTGTAGGGTTCGAGGAATCAGCGAATGTGCTCCAACTCCCAATAAGTGTTCAGCTTGCACCAGGGGTTGCAGTATACTCTCAGAGCTACTACTCAGGTCAACCATCATTCGCCGGTCTGCCAAGATCAGCAAGCCCGATTGCTTCAGCTAATATAGCTGCGGGAGCAATTGCACTTTCAGCAAATGTATGGGCTATCATCATGGCTGGCAGCAATCGTATAGTCCTTTGGGATTCTGTCGCAGATATGTCCCAGCTACCAAACTCTATTACTTCAAACATCATCAGCGTTAACAACATTCAATCTTCGGCATGTGCTCCCCCATGTTCAGGAGGTGGAGTTTGCTCTGCCTCAGGATCTTGTGTATGCCCTACTGGTTTCACAGGTCAATTCTGTGAATCCTGCTTGCCTGGGAACTTCGGTCCGACATGTAAACCCTGTCCTCAAGATTGTCCTGCCTGTGATGAAGGTGTCACGGGCAGTGGGCGGTGTCTCCAGACACAGGATGTGGGTGTACCCAATCAAGGATGCAATTGTGGCCATGGTAGTTGCTCGGGGGGGAGTTGCGTTTGTTTGCCTGGATGGACCACTTCAGATGATGGGAAGGCATGTGGCAAGTGTAGTGATGGCTACTTCTTGGTGCCTGAGGGGCGATGTGCAAGTGTGTTCCAAAAATTCTCACATTATCAAAGGATTGCCTGGTGATCAGTATTTCTATCCAGAATGCCGAGTGGGTTGTGCAAGATGCACCAGTCTACAGCCTGCGGATTGCAAATCATGTTCACCTTCCTTCTACTGGACGTCAACTCAATTTCCTTGTACTTTCAGGACAAGTGATTGCCCCAGTTTCAATGCACAAGGAGGGTGTAATCGATGCTCTTCCAATTGCAAATTTTGCTCAACCTCCCCAGACTCTTGCATTGTATGTTATGATGGGCAATATTTACTTGGGAATCAATGTGTGCCAGCAAATCGAGATGGCGTCTGTGGCAATTCAAACAGTATTTACAATCCTGCCCTCTTTCAATGCGACAGTAGGTCTGTTGCATAATTATCCTCAACCTAGCATTGATCAATCGGCTGTAGCATGCCCGGACAAGTGCACAACCTGTCGATATCCTAACTTTGATCCAATCAACTCACAGATCAACGATGTCCAATGCACAGGATGTATTAACGGTACTGGACTTAATAATGGACGTTGCGTGGACTGCCCACCAGCAACATTCATAGGCCCAGATAAAAAATGCACTGGTGTGTCCTATCATGAACATCTTCTCTCATTCTGTGTTTGATATGTCAATAATAGCATGTGATGCGTCCTGTGCATCATGTAGTGGACCTGACACCTGTCTCACATGCGGAAATAATCGCCTGATGTCAGCTGGCAAATGTGTATCATCATGCCCAACGAATTCTTTCGCTGCGAATGGGAAATGCCAACTTTGCCACCCTGATTGCGCCACCTGTTCTGGATCTAGATTTGATCAGTGCTCCTCTTGCTCTCCCGATCGTCCTGTCCTCCTTAATGGACGGTGTGTACTGGCATGTGGCAAGACGCAATTTTTCGACAAGACCACGTCAAAATGTCAGGACTGTGATGCAAGTTGTTCTAGCTGTTCCGGAGCTGGACCTGCCAATTGTTTGGCATGTGCGGGGCCGACCCAGATTCTCTTGGATGGCGGTTGTGTCGATGCGACCTGCGGTGGTGGTTCGCATGTCATAGCTAGGCTAGGCGTGTGTCTTTCACAGCTGATATCCGGCCCTCTTTCCGCTGTCAGAGCCACTACTGTATCAGTCTACTCGACTCCATCGATAGGACCAGCCACGCACACGAACATACTCTCCTCTCCCACGAATATACTATCCTCTCCCACGAAAATACTATCCTCTCCCACGAATGTACTCTCCTCTCCAATGAGGGTACGACCTCCTGCCACCGGCTTCCGCATATCTTGGTGGCAGATTCTGCTGTGCGGGTTTGGAGGGTTATTCGTTCTGCTTGTGTGCATCACATGCTGGCGTTGCTACATCCGCAAGAAGCGTTACATGGAGACCGTCGAGTTTGCAAATGGGAAAGGGGCAAAGCCCTCTATATGGGAGCTATTTAGGCGACAGAGCGTAGCTCTGAGCGAACCGGAAGAAATTCCATTTCCGAGGCAGAGCAGGGACGACTTCCTCTCAGAGTCGATCTCATTGGATTCCTATTATTCACAACAGGACAGGTTGTATTGATTACCGTAGACGCGCCTATTTTTATTATATAATAAACAGCACATTTATCCACGTGTCATAATATTGTGCACTTTTCACTTTACTTATACAACTTTCACGACTTATAAGTCTTATGGCATCGGGCCGCTGAGCCATCTGGGCCTACAGTATTGTATTGCCATATAATAATCCATCCGAATCGATATCATGTCCTATGTCTTTGTGTGCAGAGCAGAATTGGACTACAACATGTCGACAACTCAATATTGAAATTGGCCACATGTCCGATGAAGCCCTGCGATTAATCCCGCTCAAGCCCCAAGGACATTAAGTGTTAGTACAGTTTACGCGAGATATTGTCCTACTACCACATGATGCGGCGACACCTTAGGTTGTGAATTTTGAATTGCCGAAATGTTGCAGAAAACTGCAGTGACAATTTTCGATGGAAGATTACCTCCGGAGCGGGTGTTATAATGGTGCGGCTATCTGCTACACGATGGTCCCTTCATGACTCAGCGCGTCGAACGTTACCGTGCTATGTTGCATAAGTACCTGGATGGAGGGGAGAAGAACAAAGCACAAGGGAAAAGTGATAGGCATTGAGCAGAAAATGGAAAATAGAGTCAACAAAAAAAAATGCATTGAACCAAACCGCCTCATATAATCCTCATAGTCCGCGAAGCTGGTCAAACTCTGCTGAGCGCCTTCCCGTGGGTGCAAGACCAATCGTGGGTACAGTAGACCTTCCGTCGTCGTCATCCCGCCCATAGCCATCGGGTCGTCCCGCGAGCCATCGTCCGTCCCAGGTGACGGCGGGGACCTCGTCCAAAGTGCGGGCGGTAGAGGCGGCGGCAGCGATGTTGGATCCCTTAACGTCCCTACGGTGCTCGCCCTTACTGCTGCCGCCCTGGCCCTGGCCCCGCCGCCAAACCAGCTGATCCCTCCACCACCGTCCTCTGACAGCGGCCGTGACCGCAGCTGAGGCGATGGGGTTCCCGTGGCGGTCGCGCTAGTTGGTTGTCTTAGATTGAGAGAAACCGCGGTCGACTACGTCGAGGACTAGCAGAAAGGGGCGAGGCAGGGGCAAGAGCATAGGGAGAACGACCACTGCCATTGGCGGTACCGACATCGCTACTGCCAACCGAGGGTCTGGGGCGCCGTAAGGATGGCAGCGACGGCAGGATTGTCGAGCGCAGCAACTGTCGCGAAGAAGCCGACGATGGAGAATACGACCGAGGCGGCGGTAGCGGTGGCGGGGGCAAGGGCGGACAGTGGGACGAACCGCGCGAGCCTAATGTCGACCCACTAGTGTTGCGCTGATCCGACACGGACGCGAGGCGAGACTCGACGGAGCCAACAACTAGACCCATTCCATTTTTGGCAAGTTGTTCGAGGTGGTCATCAAGTTTGCGCCGATCACGTTCCCGGGCGGAGGCCATCTGAACTTGGAGGTCGACGGCAGTCAAGTGGCCATCAATCTGATAGACTACGCCGCGAAATCAGACATCCACAAAAACCATCCACTCACATTGAATATTGCGCAAGCATCCATAACCGCATTTCCCGCAGCAGCGATGGCAATCTTTATATCGCGCTGATGAAGAAGCCTCCAAGAGAATCCTTTCGACGCAAGGTTTTCCAAGGCTTTCTTCACTTTAAGACAGGCACTACGTCCCAACAATCACGTTGGATAACAAGAGATGATCCGCGGTTGGGAATGCCTCTCAAGAATCTGTACATGGGCGAGTAGACTCTGGCAAGATCCAGCCTGTATCCGGTTCGCAACCGCAATGAGGAGATCACTACATCGATGAAGGAGCACGTCGCACAGGGACTTGTGTTCTTGCATGGAATCGTAGTAACCCCAAGCTACAGTGAGCGCTTTGTAGGCCACCTGGGAGAACAATAACGGCGAGGGCCTCCATAGCATAGCGAAGCGCTCAAATCCAGGACGCAGCCGACATTTCCTAACAACCATCCAGATCCAGATTGGTTATTTTCGATCAAAATACGGCTGACTGACTGAAAGCCGAGAAAAAGTGTATTTGTACGTCTGTAACCTGGTAAAACCGTATCTCACTTTCTGCAGATTATGGTGCAAGTCCACACTCTGTTGAACCACGCGGATGTGCCGACCAAGGGAGTCAAAGCCGTTGAATTAAGTCCGGCAGACGCAACGTACAGGGAACAGAAGCGAGAAGGGCAACTGTGATAAGGTGCGTGAAGGGGGCCGACACGGCGCGGATGCAGCACAAGGCGGTAGTTGGTGTCTGATGGGGGCCAAGACACGGCGCGGATGTAGTGCAGGGCGGTGGAGTAGTTTGGTGGCGACGTGAGTGACAGTGCAGCTAGATACGTGGGATTTGTCATCTGGGAGGAAGCGCTCTAGAAAGCAGCACAAGCAAGAACAAAATATCCCTGACGGCGATGAGGGGGAAACGTGGGGTAGGTCGCACAAGCCCTCGGTTTGTAAACATGTAAACAGCGGAGCTCGTGCGACTTGGTTGAGAATGATGCTCCAAGTGCGGTCATTGGGCTCCCCGGGCAATGACCTGCGTCATGAACTATACGCTTTACAGAACGACAATTCCAATTCGAGATGAGGTCCCTTCGCTCTTGTCCTTACTCGTTGGAAAATCGCCCTTGCCTTGAGGAAAAAGCCTCACAGCTGCTTAGGTAGCGGTACTGTATCTGGACCAGCTCGTCCCACAGGAGTACATCTTTGACACGGTGAGTCGCAGCATTTAAACACACGCGCACTTTTCAAGGATGGATGAGGGCGAAGGCAAATGGCTTACGCTCCTTGTCTTCAGATGGGTCTCAAGGAGTGTCAGATCGTTGGTCGCCACTTGCTCACAGAAGCGGACCCCACGCCAAAAATATACCGCATGCGCATCTTTGCGCCCAACGAAGTCGTCGTGAAGTCTCGATTCTGGTATTTCCTGAGGTGCGAGTCTTCCCTCTTGAAAGCGAACCTCATTTAGGCAGCTAAAAAAGGTCAGGAAGGCCAACGGCGAGATAATTGGTGTCAACGTTGTGTGTATCCACATGTCCCTTGCAGCCATTCAGGTGGCAGGCGTCGTAGGATCAATCTTTCTCTAGATCCATGCAGGATCAAAACCTTTGCATATGGCTCCGCTTCGACTCGCGCTCTCCGAGTCGGACCTGTTGCGCGGCGGGAGTGGAGGACGTGATGTGGGTTGAGCGGGAGTGAGGACGAGGGGCTGATGCTGGAGTCGGTGATGGAGCTGTTAGGGAATTACAGTAAGATGTAAACAAAGCAACACTTCGCTTACAATGTCATTTTCTCCTTATTGAGCCGCCGCCCCACCCTCATCCAGGTGCGGTATGCGCAGATCTTCGGTCTCTTCGCTATCGCCTCTTATCGGCATATATGGGAATCCCTGCGATTGTTACAAGCAATCGACCCCAAAGTCGTTCACCATACCTCTCGCTTACCATCACCTGCTATGCTTCTAATATTCCCAACGTCAAAGTGCGAACAATGTTTGAATGTTTACGATGGTCACGGTGAAAATCGTATACCTGCTACGATTCCTTGTGGCCATGTCTTCAGCTATAGGTTTGTTATCTCCATGCCCTTGACAACCAGGTAGCTCAACCAGCTGCTTGCACCTGAAGCTCTGCCCAAGATGCGATGGACAAGATGATTCAGATACTCGACATCCCGCTCGCATCTCCCAAGGCCAAGCAGTTTCTCAACGCGATCGAAGGACTCATGGATGTTGAGGAGAGCCCTGCGACATTCCAGCAACTGGGGAAGAGCCTGACGGCATGGTTGCATGGTCAGCCCTCTGACCAGGTTGGGATCACCATTTTCCTTTTATGCGCGCCATTGACGTTCAATGTCCCAAGTTCCTGTTGGATTTCTATTCTATTACTTAGTTTCCTTACCTATCTTCGTCGTTTTGGCTCATAGTATGCAGTGTAGATCATCTGACATACTTTACATGTTTGGTTGCAGTGCAACCAAAGGTCTCTGACTGTATCTATGTATCAGTAGTGTAGGAGATCTGGTTGTAGAGCAACTAGACCCTTCTTACTGTAGTTATGATTCGCTTTTGTTACACCATAAGCACTGCTAGTAGTTACATGACTGTACTTAACCCATGGGGCAAAATCTGGGTGCAGCATCAGTTCTAGTGCTCACTCATTGCCCCAAGTTATCATAATCATTAGATTATGAGACCCGGACCTAGGGACTTATAAACACATCAATTGACTATCCAACTTCGCTTTTCTTGCAATGATGAAACCAACCGATGATTTCTTGAAGGTTCCAAAGCTATCTGCTGATGGGAGCAACTGGGTTACCTATAGGGACCGATTACGATGGGCATTGGATGCTAGAGGCATCCTGAATCACCTAGAAGGAACCCCTGCTCAGCCAGCACAGCCAGATGAACCAAGTGACCCACAGACCTTGGAAGCTTATGAAGGACGATTGGAGAAATGGAGAATGGCCCAGGCCACTGTTAAACAGTGCATTGCGAGCACTGTACCCGATTCCATCTTCAATCATATAAAGGGAAAGACGCAGGCAAAGGATATCTGGGAAGGTATTACTGCGATATTCCAGACCAGATCTCGAATGGTTGCTGTGGATCTTCGAAGGAAACTTCAGGACGAACGATGTGGGGAGTCTGGTGATGTCCGAGCCCATTTTGACAAACTTTCTGACATGTTTGAGCGACTATCATCGATGGGAATGACTCTCACAGATGATGAATATGCGACGATCCTCCTTGGCTCACTTCCTGGCTCATATGACCCGATTATCACCTCCATGACAACCACAATGGCCCTGGAGAAGAGAGAGATATCCCCCGAGACGATTATGCACATTGCTATTGATGAATACGACCGCCGTTTGGTCAAGAATCGATCCAAACCCAAGAAGGATGATCGAGATGTCGCATTTACAACCAGTTTCTCAAAGGGAGGCAGAACTGGACAGTCTGAGCGCAGATGCTTCAATTGCAATATGAAGGGTCACATTAAACGATTCTGCTATGCGAAGGGTGGTGGAAGGGAAGGTCAAGGACCTACTAGGAGGCCAGGGAAGGACCAGGCGAATGTGGCGAGCACAGAGGCACCCTATGATGATGATGAAGGAGTTTGGATTGCTGTGGACAAAGATATGGTCAACAGCAATATGGGACGAATAGCCCAGGACTACCTTGACGAAGACGACCTCTGGTTCATGCACACTGACTTCGATGATGTGTCTCCTAGCCTTGGCAACACTTCCTTCCTTTCTGGGAATGATCTACAGGTAGCCCAAACTGAGGAACCTGTTTTGGACGATGCTATGGCTGCAGGGATTGGGTCAGAGGGAGGAATGGATGTTGAACTGTATGACTCTGGTGCCTCTCGCCATATGACACCCTTCAGACCACGTCTAACCAATTATTCATCAATTGAGACTCGCCCTATCACAGCAGCAGATAAACGAACCTTCCAGGCTGTAGGAAAGGGAGATATGGAGGTTACTGTCCCAAATGGCAAATCCTCGACCACTTTCCTGCTGAAGGATGTCCTCTATGCTCCTGATATGGGTGTCACCATCATCTCCATCAGTAAACTCACTGCTTCTGGCTATGGAATTTGGTTCCATGGCAATTCCTGCAGGATCTTTGACCAGAATCAAAGGCGTTTGGGAGAAATCTTCGTCAGTTCGAATGGCCTATATCGTGTTGACCATGGGGAAGTAGCTGCAAAGGTGGAATTGACCTCATTAGCAGATCTTCATCGAAAATTGGCTCACATTGCACCTGAGACAATCAAGAAGATGGTGAAGGAAGGGATGGTGACAGGGATAGAATTGGATGATTCTGGAGAGCTGACATCTTGTGCATCATGTGAGTATGCAAAGATGACGAGGAAGCCTATCCAGAAAGTGCGGTACGACCCTCAGGCGAAGAGATTTGGAGAAGAGATCCATTCTGACCTTTGGGGCCCCTCACCAGTCCAAACCTTGAATGGACGATCCTACTACTGCTCCTTCATCGATGATTGCACCCGATGGCTTCACCTGAAGCTCCAGCGAACCAAGGACGAGACTTTTGTGTCCTACAAGGAGTTTGAAGCATGGGCAAAGACTCAGCATGGTGTGGGGATAAAGAGGCTGCGATCTGACCGAGGTGGAGAGTATTTGAGTATAGAATTTTCCAATCACTTGAAAATTCATGGTACTGAGCGAAGGCTTACCACTCATGACACCCCAGAACACAATGGAATCGCTGAACACGTTAACCGTTGGCTTCTTGAGAAAGGACGAGCCCTTCTTCACCAGAGCCAGCTGCCGAAATACCTGTTGGGAGAAGCCATTACACATGCGGTATGGTTGAAGAATCACTCCTACACTCGAGTTCTTGGCAGAACACCATTTGAAGCCCTCTATGGGAAGAAACCCGACCTTGGGAACCTTCCAGAGTGGGGATGTCAAGTCTGGGTTCATGATAGAGATGGAACGAAGCTGGAGGGAAGGGCAAACCTTGGGAATTGGGTTGGTTTTGATGCAGAGAGTACTCATGCTCACAGAATCTATTGGCCAGGACAGCGAAAAGTGTCTGTGGAACGAGATGTCAAATTTGGTGCTATTGAAATCACTATTCCAGGCCCACTGATCGAGGGGGAGAGACAGGACGATACTACAGTCATCGATCAGCCAGCCAGCACCCCTATCGACACTCCAATCCATATCCCCACTGAACCAAGGCCCAAACGAACGATTAAACCATCTGAATATGTCCAACGACTCCAGTCTGGTGAAGGAACCACCAAGGGACACTATAGGAGTGGAAAGCAGGTTGGCACATCGATTCCACATGGAGTACAGACTCCAGAAATGATGGGGGCTTTTGGAGAATGTGTACAGACTGTGGAAATGGAAGGAACAGATTTTGCGATGATTTCAGGTGTTATTGAAGGACCTGACCCACTCACCTTACACCAAGCCAAGCGACGAGATGACTGGCCAAGGTGGGAGGAGGCTATCCTGAAGGAGTTGAAGGCATTGGAGGCTGCGAAGACTTGGACCCTTGTCAAACGACCACCTGACAAGAATATTATCAGCAGCAAGTGGGTCTTTGTCATTAAATATGGTCCTACAGGCGAGGTTATCAAGTATAAAGCTCGACTCGTCGCCAGAGGCTTCACCCAGATCCATGGAGTCGATTATACTGAGACATTTGCTCCAGTTGCCAAGCTTTCGAGTTTCCGCATGCTCCTAGCCATGGCAGCACGAAGGGATTGGCCTATCAATGTTTTTGACTTCAACAGTGCATTTTTGAATGGGAGACTGGAGGAGGGTGAGGAATTGTACATGGACCAGCCTCCAGGGTATGAGAAGGGCGAAGGAATGGTTGCCAAGCTTCACAGGACCATCTATGGGCTGAAACAAGCTGGTTGGATGTGGTATGAAACATTGGTTGCCACATTAGTTGGTTTGGGGTTTCAACGCGCTGAGTCTGACTTTGGAGTCTTCTACATTCACCATGCTCATCACTCAGTTGTTCTGGCGATCCATGTTGATGACTGCACCATTACTGGCACGTCTGCCATGATCTTGGATGACTACAAGCAGCGCATTGGTGAACAGTTTGGAATCACTGACCTAGGGCCCATACACTGGTTACTAGGGATCCAGGTCACCAGAAATCGATTGGAACACACCATTTCCCTTTCCCAGCGAAAGTATATCGACTCTATACTCTCCCGTTTCAATCTTGCCGAGGCCCAACTGCTATTTCTTCCGTTTGACCCCCATGTTTCATTGTCAAGGTCTCACTGTCCCACAACCCCTGATGACATTTCTTACATGAAGAAAGTGCCATATCGCGAAGCCATTGGTTCCCTCATGTATCTGGCAGTTGGGACTCGACCTGACATTGCTTTTGCTGTGTCTACACTCTCCCAATACTTGGAGAACCCTGGCAAACCTCACTGGGAAGCAGCTAAACGTGTCTTTCGCTACCTTCTGGGCACAAGAGACCTATCTCTGGTGTATGGGGGAGTTGAGAAAGAGATGGAAGGTTTTACCGATGCTGATGGTGCCTCTCAGGAGCATAGGCATGCGATTTCTGGGTATGCATTCATCATGGATGGAGGAGCAATTTCTTGGAGTTCTCGCAAGCAAGAGCTTGTTACCCTGTCCACAGCTGAAGCAGAGTATGTGGCAGCAACCCATGCAGCAAAGGAGGCGATCTGGTTGAAGAGATTCATTAGTGAGGTCTTCCTACCCCTTCCCAAACCGATGATTCTCCACTGTGACAACCAGGCAGCTATCTCACTTGCTGCCAATGCCAACTACCATGCCAGGACGAAGCACATCGACATTCGCTACCATTTCATTTGTTCCATGCTCGAAAATGGTTCCATCCACCTTGTCTATTGTCCTTCTAATGATATGACTGCCGATATCCTCACCAAGGCTTTACCCATTGCAAAGATCAAGTGCCATATATCTTCGCTTGGACTGCATGCCACTTGAGGGGGAGTGTTGGATTTCTATTCTATTACTTAGTTTCCTTACCTATCTTCGTCGTTTTGGCTCATAGTATGCAGTGTAGATCATCTGACATACTTTACATGTTTGGTTGCAGTGCAACCAAAGGTCTCTGACTGTATCTATGTATCAGTAGTGTAGGAGATCTGGTTGTAGAGCAACTAGACCCTTCTTACTGTAGTTATGATTCGCTTTTGTTACACCATAAGCACTGCTAGTAGTTACATGACTGTACTTAACCCATGGGGCAAAATCTGGGTGCAGCATCGGTTCTAGTGCTCACTCATTGCCCCAAGTTATCATAATCATTAGTTCCGAGAATACAGAGTCCTTGCGAAACTCTTGGCCGGTATGCAGAATCAGAAACAGGAAAACAATGGGGGATATCGGGAGCTCGACGATGAGGTTAAACGGGAGTTCGACGAGGTTAAACGGGAGTTCGACGAGGTTAAACAGGAGTTCGACGAGGCTAAACGGGAGCTCGACAAAGCGAAACGGGAGCTCGGCGCGGGAAACGCGGAGCTCAACAAGGCGAAGCGGGAGCTCGATGACGTTAAACGGGAGCTCGACAAAGCGAAACGGGAGCTCGGCGCGGGAAACGCGGAGCTCAACAAGGCGAAGCGGGAGCCCGACGAGGTTAAACAGGGGCTCGACGAGGTTAAACGGGAGCTCGATGAGGTTAAACGAGAGCTCGACAAAGCAAAATGGGAGCCTGGCGAGGGAAACACGGAGCTCAACAAGGCGAAGCGGGAGCTCGACGACGTTAAACGGGAGCTCGCCAAAGCAAAGCGGGAGCTCGACGATGCAAAGCGAGAGCTCGACAAAGCAGAATGGGAGCTCGGAGAGGGAAACACGGAGCTCTACGCGGAGCTCAACAAGGCAGAGCGGGACCTCGACGAGGTTAAATGGGAGCTCGACGCGGCAAGAATGGGGCTCGACACGGCAATAATAGACCTTGAAATGGAGCTCGAAGCGGCAAGAACGGAGCTCGACGAGGCGAGAACGGAGCTCAATAAGGCAACGCAGGAGCTCGACAAGGCAAAACGGGAGCTCGAAGTTCTCACAAGCCGGGCCGAGCAATTTGAAAACGAACTTCTTGGAATTATTAAACCGCAGAATGACCTTATCAGCTTACGCGCCAAGGAGGGAATCCCTCTACTTCTCGAGACGCACCGCAAGTTGCTCGCACTCATTAAATTGCGGCGCGAAGAGAGCACCGCTACCCAACATCAATGTGGCAACAGTTTAGGCGCAACTCATGCAGAGAGTCTGCCAGAGACACCATCCGCCCTTCTGTCCTATCATCCAGGGAGTAAATTCTATCTTACAGCAATCTTTCATGCGGACACTCGCCAGTCCCAAGTTGCCTTTTCGACGGGTAGGCGGATTGCCTATGGTCACTTTTTATTTGATGCAACATCTGGTGCCAATATCCGGGAATTGAAACTGCGTAATATTAATATTACATCGGTTGCACTTTCTCATGATGGCACAAAGGTTGCATCTGGCGATAACAAAGGGTGTCTTCGAGTCTGGAGTGCTCAAACTGGAGGGCTCTTACAGAGCAATGCACAGCTTGAACCCAAAAACGACTATTCCGAATGTATTGCATTTTCAAATGATGACACCGACTTAGTCTCTGGTTCCTCGAAGTCCGGTCTGCTTGTCTGGCGGCAGGGAGGGACTTCCCCTGCTTCATTTCCCAAGGCTACAGACCTTTCTGGGGTTAAGACTATTGCATTTACCCCAGATGGTGACCGCCTCATCTCGGGAGGAGGACAAGATTATTGGATCCGGATATGGAATGCTAAAGAGTGGAAACTCATGCATAGGGTCCATCCTGATGCGAACATATTGTCTGTCGTGGTCTTGATGGATGGCAGGCAGTTTGCCTCTTGTGATGTGAAGGGCAATGTCCGTCTCTGGTCCACAGAAAATGGGGCTGATGTTGGTGCCTTGAGCAAAGGTGGTGAAGCTGGAAGTATTGCATTCTCTCCTGATAGCCAATGGATTGCTTCTACCGCACCAGCTAAGTCTAAATCAGACACTATCCAGATCCGGAATGTCACAGGTGCCCCATTCGAACCTGAGGTGGTGGGGATTCCCGGCCCTATCCTGTCAATTGCATTTTCGCCAGATGGTAGCCAGATTGCAGCTTGCAATTCTGGCACAATGGGCATATGGACCTACTTCTGATGAAAGTCTCAGCACCCCTCTCTCCCATCTGTCTTGAAATTGTTCTGAAGCCTTCCTGAACTACTATGCTCTTCATGCATTCTTGTCATCTGTACTTGTATTTAGTGTGGATTCTTTGATATGCTAGGTTTTGTGTGGTGGTTTTGTCCCTTCTGTTGCTCATGTTGCACTCTCGTGTATGTACTTTTCTTTTTGCTCGAATGTGAATGTTTGTGGCCTGAATGCTTGTTATGCATTGAATCTTGCACCAATGTACATTGGCTAAGCAATAAGCATTTGTCCAAGAACCAAGTTTCAGATAATCTATCACATCCTCTCCACTAGCTACCACTGTGATGGAAGTACACAGGCAATGGTTCAACTTGCCAAACCAAGCTCAAGATGGTTATAACAACACCTCCACATCTCATCCCTGCAACTATGTGCAAGTCCATACAGAGCATCCCAAAGCACCTGTTCAACCCCACCACCACTTTGCCAGGCTCCCCTTCTTCATGCTATTCTATTCTTTGTCATAGCTTCCAGGCATAAAATAGATGAAATTTGATACGGTATGCAGCTGCGAAAACAAGGGGCAAAGGGCAGTAGTCTAGTCTATATTTTTGTCTCTAAAAAAATGTACAGCGCTTTTCAATTTTGGGGAGGTTGCGGGGATAATGTGTGCAAAACAAAAAACAAAAAAGGTCACGAAAATAGCGGATAAGTCAACGTCAGTGATGCACGAGACCATTCAAAAGAGCAGAGTAATAATAAAAAAAGGGTAGGGGAAGGGGGGGAATAAGTTACTTGGCCCCTGTCTTCTTCTCTTCGAGTCCTACTTTCTCCAGTGGCAGAGTCTGCACCGGATGTGCCAAAAAAAAAAAGGAGAAAACAAAAACAAACCAAAAAAAAAAAAGCAAGGGAAAACGAACGGGATGCGCAAAGCCAATAATGTATCCAAACGAGTGGTTTTTAACGATGATGTTAATTTTTGTGTGTCCCCCGCGAGGGGGGGTAAAGGGTTGGTTCCTCTTGGCTCGAGATGCGCACCAGAGGTACCGTGTGGGCGCGGCGGGGGACGGACGGACGGACGGGGGGGTTCAGAACCTCAGCCGGCGGCCCTTGACAAGGGCCCAGGAGAGCGTGACGCTCCCAGCGCCCGTTATATGTACCTGCGCGTGCAGCCGGCAGACCTGTCGGAAAAAGGCATCAGTATCAACATTGCCCGCCTTCTCGCCAGCAGCCAAACATGCGGAGCAAGAAAAGACAAAAGAGACCCCCCCCCCTACTCACCGTATCAGCCACGCTCGCCTTGGCCCAGTCAACCTCAAGGCTCCCATTCGGCTTGCGCACAAAGCTTTTCACCTGCCCAAATGCCTAGAAAAAAAAAACATATCAGCACCCCCTTCCCAAAAAAAAAAAAAAAGCCACGGCCGAAGAAAAAAAAAAAAAAACGAGCGTACCTCGCACCACCTCCGCACGGCCTCGCACCCGGCATCATCATCCCACGGCACACCGCTCACCACCAACTTCCGTCGGCGCTTCTCCCGAACAGCAAGTCCCAACGACGCCGCAGCAGCATCAGCCCCAGCCCCAGCCCCAGCCCCAGCACCAGCACCAGAGGAACCACCCCCCAGCCGGCTAATAAACGACACCAAGCGCTGTCTCCGCCCCACCTTCCCCGCTTCCTTGCCCTCCCTCGGCGCCGCCGCGTCCCGCCTGTCTTCCCCGCCCAGGACGACACCCTCTCTCTCCCCGTCCCCGTCCCCGTCCTCTTCCTCCTCCGCACGGAGCGCCGGTGCCCAGCGCGAGAACGGCGCGCGGCCAGCAGCAGCAGCGCCAGCGCCGGCGGCGGCGGCGGCAGACGGGAAAGCAGGGAACCCCACAAACGAGGACGACGGCCCCGGCGTCGACATGTGTTTCGCGCTGCGCGTCGTCAGCCCCGTCGTCGTCGTCGTCATCGTCGCCATATTCGTGCCCGCGCCCGCGCCCGCCCCACTTATCCCGCCATCGCGCGTGTGCGTCTGCACCAGCTGCGAGTCCGACAGCATGTGCCTTAGCGGCGGCGGGTGCATCGCGGTGGCGGTGGCGGTGGCGGTGGCGGGGGCGGCGGCAGGCGCGAACGCCGCTTGTGTCGGCGCCGGCTCGTCCGCCGCTAGAACGGCCGTCTTCTCCGTCGTCTCCGCATGCACGTCCGTGCCAACCCCGTCCTCCCCTTCCACATCAATCCCGGCCCGAACGTCGTCCCGCACCCCCGTCCCCAACCCAGACACGGGCGACCCGACGGGCGGCGGGACCGCCACCGCCACCGCCAACAACGACGGCGACGGCGGGAGCGAAGGCGACGACGGAAGCGGCACAGGCGCCGGGACCGGGACCGGGACCGTGTGCGCCGCTGCCGCCACCGAAGACGACGCCACCGAGGACGACGCAAACGACGACGCCAGCGACGCCAACGAAGGCATCGCCGACAACTGTTGTTGCTGTTGCTGTTGCTGCTGTTGCTGTTGCTGCTGTTGCTGTAGTTGTTGTTGCTGCACTTGCGCCACAGAACTCGCACGCCTCGACGCCGACGCAGAAACCGACGCAGAAACCGACGCAGAAACCGACGCAAACGACGCCACAGTCGGCGCGGGCGAGGTCGGCGGCGCGCACCACGAGGACGCCGGCGACGGCGACGGCGACGACACCGACACCGACACCGACGACGCGAGCGTCGAGCACGAGGGCTTCTTCCCCGCCACCGGCGTCAGCGCAGACCCACCAAACCCAGACCCACCAAACCCGGACCCAAACCCGGACCCAGACCCAGACCCAGACCCAGACCCAGCCGTAGCAGGCCGCGTGAACAGGTGCTCGATGGGCGCGCGCGTCGTCGCCGTCGTCGTCCTTGCCCGTGGCCGTCGGCCTACTTTAAATAAATAAAAAATCTCATGAGTAACAACCCCCTTCCCCACAAAAAATAAAATAAAGACGACAACGTACCAACACCAACACCAACACCCTCACTCCCACTCCCACTCCCACTCTCACCCTCACTCTCGCTCGCTCGCCCCTCCCCCTCCCCAACACCAACACAAACCGTCCGATCCCCATCCTCAAACGGGTACAGACTCAACCGCGTCGCATTCGGCGGCAGGTCCAGGTCCAGCCGCATCGGCGGCGGCGGGGGCGACGACTCCCGTATCTGTCTTTCCACTCCATCATGCTCACGCTCCCCCTCCTCCCTCCTCGTCATCGTCGTCGTCATCACCGACGGCGACGGCGGCACAGGCGGCACCCCACCCCCAGCAGTCAAAGCCAACGGCAGCCCCAACCGCGCAATAAAGCTCACAAGCCGCTGGCGTCGTCCCATCTTCTCCGCACTCTTCCCCGCACCCGCACCCGCACCCGCCTTCCCCTTCTTCCTCTTCCCCCTCTCAGCATCCACACCACCACCACCACCACCACCAACAGCAGCAGCAGCAGCAGCAGCAGCGGCCTCAGCAGCCTGCTCCTCCCCCACACTCGTCGTGAGCGACCAACGCGACTGCGACGCCGGGAACGCCACACCCGCATCCTCCTCCTCCCCTTCCTCCCCATCCCCATCCCCATCCCCTCCGCGCAGGTCCCGCGCCGTCTCACCAGCACGGCACCCCTCGTACCCGTCATACGCCCCGTTGGACTCGCACGCGTCCTCGCACCACACCCCGCCGTCGTCAAGCAACGAAGCAAACATCGGCGACTGGGGGGTAGCAGCAGCTGCAGGAACAGCAGGAGCAGGAGGAGCGGGAGCAGTAGCAGCAGGGGCAGGGGAAGGAGCAGCAGCAGCAGCAGTAGCAGCAGCGGTACCAGTAGTAGCGGCACCAGTAGCGGCAGCAAACACAGCAGCGCCACCACCCTCTCCAACGAAAACCCGGCTCGTGCGCACGCCCCCCTCTACCCCCCCGCCTCCGCCTCCACCAGCGCCAACCAAGCCCTCAAACGGCGCGTGTACATGTGAAGAGGGCACACGCGCATGTGCGTAGCCCACCGTGGACCGTCGCCGCCTTGGCTGCTGCACCTGCACCTGTAGCTGTAGCTGTGGTTGTGGTTGTACCTGCTGCTGCTGCTGCTGCAACACACCACCACCACCACCAGCAACAACAACAGAGCCGCCGCCCACAGCCCCAAGCCCGGACACAGACACCCGCGCAGCAGCCGAGCCCGCACGCGCGCGCGTGCGCGTCGTCGTCGTCGCGAGCGACGCCACCGCCGCAGACAAGGACGGGGGACGCTCGTGCGAGCGCGTCGGCGCCACCCTCGGCATCGTCATCACCGACGGTGGCGGTGGCGGTGGTAGTGGCAGTGGCAGTGAGAGCGTCGTCAACGACGACACCCTCGGCGGCGGCGTCGTCGTCATCGTCATCGTCATCACTGACGGTGGCGGTGGCGGTGGCGGTAGCAGTGGCAATGGCAGAGTCGTCATCGTCGTCGGGGGCGTCGATGTCGGTGTCGGCAGCAGCGAAGTGGTGCCGCTGGAGGAGGTACCGGTGCTGGCGCTCGCGCTTGCGACAGCCGCCGCAGCATTAGCACCCCCACGCAGCTGCTGTAGCAACGACGAGCGCGAAGAGCCCCACGGCCGCAAGCGCGGCGGGGGCGGAGGCGACGACGAGGACGAGGATGCGGCAGCAGCCACCACCGGTCCCAGTCCCGGTCCCGTTCCCACCAGCCCCGCCAACGGCATCACCACAGCCTGCGGCAGCAGCAGCGACGGCGGCAACGGCGCCAAAACCACCTGCCCCCCCTCCTCTCCCTCCCCATCACCATCCTCCCCATCCTCCCCATCCTCCTCCCCCTCCCCATCACCACCATCCTCACCCTCACGATCACAAACACCACCAGAAGCCTCAGACGGGTGCCGCGAATGCACAGCAAGCGGCGGGTACGCCTGCGGGCGCGGATGCGGGTACGGCTGGAAGTGCGCCGGGTATGTTGACGACGACGACGATGTTGACGGTTGTTGTAGCTGTTGCTGAACACCCCCGCCCCCGCTCCCCTCCCTCTCGCGCAGCATCCGCAACCCCCCAAACACGCCCACCGAAGGCGGCGGCGTCGAGCAAGGCGTCGACCACGGCGTCCTCGGCACCGGCAGCGGCAGCAGTGCCTCCTCATCCCCCAGCGCCACCCCCGCAGACGCAGACGCAAACACAGACGCAGACACAGACACAGACGCAGACGCGATCCCACTAGCCCGCAAGAGCGACCGCGGCCGCGTGCTCCCAAGCAACGCCGCCTCCCCAGGGCGCAACAGCATCCCCCCCGCGCCGTCATGGTCGCCGTCACCGTCACCGTCGCCCACACCCGCGCCCGCACGCATCAGCTCCAGTGCGCGCTCCAGCGCGCGGCTGAGCCCCCGCGCCGGGTCCGCGTCGTAGTCCTCCGCTTCGAGCGCCTCTTGCGTGTCATCATCATCGTCGTCGTCGTCATCGCCGTCGTCGTCGTTGGGTTCCTGTTCACGTTCGCGTTCCCGTTCCCGTTCCTGCGCATCCTCGCGCTCGCGTCCCTGCTCCAGCTCCAGCTCCAGTTCCTGCTCGCATCCCACATCCCCACAAACACTAACATCTCCAACACTACCAGCACCACCCACCACCACCTCGCCTTCGCCATTTAAACCCTCACACGCACGTCCATGCCCATGCGTCACACCACCAGAAGAGACCGACCCATGCCGCCGCAGCAGCGGCACCAGCGCCCCGTCCGGGTCATCCCCTTCCAAGCACCCGCTGCTCCGCGAGGTCTCAAGCGGTAACGGCAGGGGCAGCGCAGGGAGCGGCGGCGAGCACTGCTGGCCCTGACCCACGCTGCTACCGCGGAGACGCGAAAACGACGGCGGGAGATGCGCGCCCGGCGAGTGTGTCGACGTCGGTGATCCCGACCCCGATCCTGATCCTGATGACGGCGTCGACGTCGATGATGCCGCGGGTAGGGACGGCGGTGGCAGACATGGCGATAGCGGTGACTGGGGTGGAGACGGGGACGGCGGCGGCGGTTGGGGGAGTGGCTACGAAGGCAGGCCAGGCGAAGAGAAGAAGAAGAAGAAGAAGCGGGGGAGAGAGAAAAACCAAAACCAAAAAAAAGGAAGGGAGACGGGGGGTCGGCGTAAGCGAACAGGACGAGTGAAAAGGCGGGGGGGGACGACGCCACGTACTTTATCGAGGTCTGCCAACGGTAGCGACGGCGGCGGCGGCGAGAACAGCAACAGCGGGGAACCAGACACCTCCTCCTTTTCCTGTCGCAGCTGCCCAGACACACACAACCCCCGCTCGCTTTTCCCGTCCCCATTTTTTTCGCACGCACCGACTCCACTCACCCCGTCCCCGTCCCCGTCCCCATCCCCGATCCCCTCCTCGTCTTCGCGGCGCAGACACCACTGCACATGCCAGACCCAATCGCGCGCGTCCGACGAGGACACGGATAGAGACGACGCGGACGCGGACGAGGCGGTGGTCGCAGACGCGGTAGTAGCGGTCGACAGCAAGGAGGACGGGGACGCGAGTACCCCGCGCAGGCCGTGTGCGTGTGTGTGCTCGTGCTCGTGGGCGTGCGGCTTGAGCGGGAGTGCGCGCGTAAAGTCCGGGCTGGGGAACACGAGTGGGTCGGGGCGGAGACGACGGCGGGGGCGGGGGCCGTGGTGGGGGTCTGTGGGAACGGAGTGGCCGTCGTCGTTGTCGTCATCATCGTCGACGTGGTTCCCGCTGTGGTTGTGTGCGTCGTGTGTATGCCAAAGCGCGTGTGTCGGTGATGAAGAGAAAGATGATGAAGAAGAGTAAGAAGAAGAAGAGATTGAAGAGAAAGACGCGTCAGGGAAACCTAGTAAAGGAGAGTCAGCTCCTACACGACTATGAATATGAGTGACAGTGATATCGTCGAGGATATGACTATCCATTGAGTGAATGTGAGCGAGTGTGTGAGTCAGTAAGTAAGAGAGAGAGAGAAGAGAGAGAGAGAAGTAGAGAGAGAGAGTCGAGCTAACTAAGAGTGATGATTTGATTACATAACATTATATTCTAGAAAGAAAAAGACTATGGTTAGGGTTAATCAACTTCTCCGACTCTCTTTCCCTTCGACTCTTCTTCTCTCCTCTCTATCTCCTCTTTTACCCTCCGCCGGTAGTTCTACCCCCGTAATCACCTTCATATCTCCCTCATAACACAAATATATCATCCATTGATCTAAAATAAAGCCCCGCTCCACGTGTATCAGTATCCTCCACTCCTCGTAGAAGGTAATGACCCTCCCCTCTTCAGAAAAGCTACACCCCGCGCCCATCGGTACCCTCTCACGCCCAGCACACCCTAAACTCACGCCGAGTAACCCAACACACATCCAACGCCGTCTCCCGCCCATCACAACCATAACAAACACCGAACAGGGTCTCTTTTTTTCACTTTCACCACACAATAATACGTCATCACACCCTCACACCCCCCTCTCCCATCTTTCACCCTTCCATTCCCGGTATAGCACCGAACACCACTTGTAACCCGTAAAAAGCTGCCGGAACACGGAGAGCACACTAAAAATATTAATAAAAGTGGAAGAGAAAAGGAAAAAGAAAAGAAAAGAAAAGAAAAGAAGGGAAGGGAAGAACACGACTTGCCCCAAAAATCTTTCAATGGCCCGAGCAGTCGTCCCTCGAGGCCCGTTGGTGTCCCTCGTGGTCGTGGTCTGTGAGAGAGACACCGCGAGTCCCGCGACCACAGGTCTTCTTCAGAGATGAAAAATGACAACAACAAAAACACCGTCCACTTCATTCACATCAGCAACAACAACAACAACAACAAAAAAGAGGGACGGCGAGCTAAAAGAAGGTACAGGCTGTACCATATACCACCCTGTAACGAATATCCCCCCGTTGATGCCATGGGCGTGTTTCAACGAGGGAGAGGGGGTGCGCCACTCTATTAACGACCCCGGTAACACCTCCACACACCCCGCACACATACGGTGGTGCAACGACGAAAGACACCCAAAAAATAAAAATAAAATAACCAGCCCTGCCTCACCACCATCGCGTCGAGCAGCACCGCCCACCCAAGGAGGAAGGAAAAATCAGGGAGCGGGCGGGGGTCACACGACCCACCTGCACGCGGATCCCAGACGCGGATGTGTTCGTTCGTTCGTTCGTTCGTTCGAGAACGACAAAGAAAGAAGAAGAAAAAGGAAAAAGAAATTGAGATAACGTGCGAAGAAAGAAGATAAGATCGATCCGCAAGAATCATATAGGAAGGGGGAAAAAAAAGGCACGACGCCCCGTAGCACTGCCCGCCCGCTATGCCCTCCGTTGAACCGTGCAGCACCAGCTATTCAGCACTTTCAATAGCCAATCCGCCAACCACTAGCGCCCACCCAGGAAAAGGGCCAAACAAACGACCGCAACACGCGTGCGGATCCCAACAACAGCGCGACTTCCTTCGAAGAAAGAAGATAAGATCTTTCTACACACGGGATCATCGATCACCTCGTTGAACACCGACGGGTTAGCAGCCCTCAATCGACATCGACAGACACAGACACGCTCGAGGAGACGCAAAGGATTACCCCCCCCCCCCCAAAAAAAAAAAAAAGTGGTCCCTTTCCATCTCTTTTTCACTTTCGAAGTTACTGTATGAAAAAAAAAAAGGACGCAAAGCGCAAAAGCGCACGGACCTCCCGGTAACCTACAGTACAACCCGTAAGTAAGCGGTCAAGCCGGTCAGGCCCCAACCGCCACCCATCCCCTGGGCGGCGTCCGCGTCCGTCTGTCTCCGCGTGCACCCTGGTCAGGCCACCCCAACGCCCAATGTGAGTCATCCGGCGGTGGCGTCCACATCCCCTATCCGTGTCCACACGCAAACGACCTTCGTCCCATCGATCGAACGATCAGCACACAACAACAACAACAACAACAACACACGGACAGGACACACAGAACCCGGAACAGACAGACAGACAGACAGACAAGCGGTGAGATCCGGTGAGAGACAGGGCCCGTACACCAGCATGACGTGTAGAGTGACGTAGGCGGCGCGTCGTGAGAACGCGGGGATAACGATAGACAGAGACAGGGACTGGACAGGAGGCGGCGGACAGAACAGACGGTAGCAAGCGAACAGCGGAGCCCAAAAGGAAATAGAAAAAACAGAAAAAATAGGGAAAAGAAGAAGCGCCTTTTTCTTTTTCTGTTTTTTCCCGCATCACGTCGTCGTCCTGTCGTGGTGGAGCTGGGTGGAGCACAGTGACACTGCTAGCGATTGTGATGTCTGATGCCAGAGTTGCGGAGCATCACAAGGCCGCTTCACTGACATCCCCCCCCTCACACCTGCCCACAATGCCACCGGTGAGTAATACGGACTTGTGACCTTGCCATTGTAGATGATCAAGCCCTAAGGGATATTCTCATGTTGAGGAATGTTAGCCAGCATTCAAGGCTATGGCCAACCTGTCAGAGCAGGGGTTGGATTGTAAGTCTAGATGGGCCTGCCAGTGCATTTGCAACCAACTCTTATTAGGGATGCATGTGAACTAGTGAATGCTGCCACATCACTTTTTTTGTGATGCTTGAGTGTTCCATGGACAGCTCTCCAGACCTTTGGAGATCCAGGTTCTGAACCAATGATCCAGTTCAAGGTTCATAGTTCTGAGTGGCCAGACCCTTGGGTCAAGTTCAAGGTTTAGGATCTTTTGGAGAAAACTAGACTGAACCTGGCATCACTACTCACACACACACACACCATTGAACAGAAGCCAAATTATCCTGAGTGCTAAGATAAAGGCTTCCTGGGATCAGTCAGTGTACAGTAGCAAGAGCCATTGATCTATCATCCTCATCAGACAGCCCTTGTAAAACACTGCTATAATGTGACCACAGGCTATTACTATGATTGTAGCTGTTTTCAGCACACTTGGTGGACTGAAAACAGCAATAATAAGGACCAAAACTCTGGTTTGGGTGGCCCTGGCTTCTCAATAATATCCCAGGCTGGGCCTTGGGCCCTGAAAGGTTGTCAGTAGAGCCCAGCCAATTTTGGTCCAGCCAAGGGCTTTTCCCTCACTAGGGATGAACAGGTGGGGTTGGTACCTGTATGTAGCAGCATTTGTCATGCTTGTTTCTACTCTTGAAGTCTGGAACATCCCAAACTTGGCTGCCATCTGGCACACTTACCAAACATCTTTGCCAAATTCCTCAAAAACTTGTTTGTTGAAAACTTTTCTCCTGGGACCCTGAAATGGTGAGTGTCAATTCTGCTGTCAGCTGCCATTACTGTAAAACACCATTTTTCCCCTACCCCAAGCCAAGTTTGTCATGCAAAACATATGATTTTCTTGGCCAAGCCTGGCTGAAATGGTAAATGCATACTGGTGTACTTCTTGGGTGGCCACAATATTAGTGTCCTCTTGTGACTAAAAGGGCTCTCAACCCAGGATACAGATATATCAAGTGGAAGCTGGTACCCCATTATACACAGGGGATTTGCAGCATCCAATACCACCTTTTATATACTACAATATGCAACTGAACTTTGTGGACACAATTCTTGTTCCATCTGAAGAGGAAGTCACTGATGTGATCCCATCACACTGACCATTCAGTGCTTGTAGTTGAGCACCACTAATTACATCCACAATCTTATGATCTTGTCACCAGGTGACTGAATGCCAATTTGATTTAACCATTTTGACTTCCCCTCCCCAAACAATTCCCATTCTCAATGCTTAGACTTCTTGCCCCGGCGCGTGTGCTTCTTCTGATGGCTCGCGTCACCCTCCCGAGAGCGCTTGGCGCCGACAATGACGCCACCGCCGCCGCCGCCGCTCTTCTTATGCACGCTCACGATTGCCGTCTTCCCATCGCTCCCCCGCGCCGCTGCGACCTGTCTCTCAGCAGGCAACCAATCTCTCGCGGAAGAATCGTCAATCGCATACCTTGTAAATAAATAACCAGCGATATCAGATGAATGAATTCGAAAGGGGACACAACTTGGCCAGCAGTCGCCACAAGCCAGGAAGCCAGAGGGGGCCGGGGATGCCATGTGCTGCGCGGGAGGAACACCAAACGCTCACCGACTAAGATCAAGCGAGCCCATTAGCTCCTTCTGCTTCTCCGCGAGCGCCCGGCGCTCCGCATCCACTTCGCCCGCGTCGTCTAGCTCGTCCTCCAAGCGGCGCCAGAGCGGCCGGCTCTCGTCTTCTGCCGCGGCTCCCGCCTGCACTTCCCGAGGCGACTTCTCGTCGGCCACAACGTGTGGGAGCGTGCCTCCGGCGGAGTCGGGCGGTAGAGTAGCGGCGATCGTCGCCCGCTGTACATCCAGCAGGCGCTTGCTGATCTTGCGCACGACCTTGACGAAGAGGGCAAGCACTTGAGAGACAGGCAGCTTGAGCTCAGCCTGTGTGAGCAAAACCCGCAGGTTGTAGAGCCAGGAGTAAAAATGATGAGAGACAGTAATCTAACCTCAACCTGCTCAATATTCTTCCGCTGCAGCCCAAGCGCAAGTAGAATGAAGCTTTGCACCGCGCTCAGCTGTGTCCCACTCCCCAAGCGCCGCTCAAAGTAAAGCGTGCCGAGCGTAGGCAGTAGGTCGATCACGACGTGATAGTCCAGCATGTTGTTTGCATAGGACTCGAGCCGTTTCAGGTCGAACGGCGTCAAAATAAAGGACAGCTCGGCGGCACTTAAATCTGCGAGTAAATGAAGTGCATTTGAGCCAGTGTATTGCTCGGTAACGCGATCTGCTCACCTGCGGAGTCGCCATCGTCTAGTCGCCTAAGGCCCGAGTTCGCCGCCTCAATGACGCTAAACGCCATAGCACTCCCAAACTCCCTAAACTTGAATGAAAGCAGTGATATGAATCTTCGTCTGAAGTCTAAGAAAGGAAAACAGAGTTTTCAATTCAGCGGCTAGACTAACAAACGAAGGAAAGGAAGGCACACGCGCCTTTGGAGAACGCTCCCATCCACTCGAGCTCGCCGTCCGATGAGCTGTTCAGGCCGCGTACCATGACACACGTGTGCTCCCCGGTCAACTCGCTCTCCGTCTGTCGGATGTACACTGGGACGAACCCCGCCCTTTTCCAAAATCTTTCCACAACGCCTTCCATTACGGCCCGCCTGACTCATTGATTACAAAAGACTCACCGTAGAAGCTGCGGCGTCAGCCCGTAAGAGACACCAAGATAGTCAAGCGTCTCCGGTCTTCTCTCTGACAATCGCTGGAGCAGCGGAGGCATAGATGCGGCTGATCGAATAGTAGGATGATCTGTTGGAGTTTCGGACTACACAGTTTGCACATTAGAGTCTCACATATTTAGCAAAGTCTAGCAATGACAGACCTCGTTGATAGTCCTGTCCATAGCGTTCAAGAGGTCGTTTTTGGACGATTCATCGAGCGTGAAGTACTCCCCACTATAAAACGAGTTGAAAGCCTTAATCGCCCGAGAGCCATATCCCATCTACGGACATCTCAATCACAAAAACAATCAATGTGCGAATTCAACCAGCTTACATTGGCATAATCTGGATGCGTTGCAATCCTCACGATTCGTGCACCCGAGAGCGTCGCAAACTTGCTTTCCTGGTACTGCTGCGAGACCAGCCATGGGATCATGTCTCCCCCGGCCCTCAAACCGCGAGTCAGCCCGTCCATGATCGCGCGCTTGCTGATATTGCCCTCGTGCGCAACCTGGAGGACGACGAGCGGGTCTGGCAGGTGCGTCTCGTCGTCGCGCACCGGTGGGAGCAAGACGAACAGATGGTGCGCAGGCGCATCGGATAGGAGCTGCAGGTCGTTCGGCTGGTTCTTGTAGTGACTTGACACGTACAGCGCCATCATGCGCTGCAGGAACATCTCCGACGCCGGGTGGTAGCTGAACAGCGTGTCTCGACTGACGTAGAACAGCTCGCATGCAGATGGGTGCGGGCAGCCGCCCGGAGCCGTCGCCGTCTCCACGCCGTCCCTCTTGGACACTATGCTCGCATCAAGGCACAACAAGGCATACAACCAGCGCTCCACTGCGTCCCCCGCACCGTATCGTATGGGGGTCTCAAGCTTGATCTCGCGCAGGGTGCGCGTTTTTGGGGGCGCCTTGTGCGCAGCGAGGGACTTTTTGCTCGAGAGAGAGACTGAGACCGCGGCTGCCTGGTCATCGGCCTTGTCCGTGGTCTCAGTGGCAACCACTTTTGTGCTTTCCCGAAGCCGTTGAATGAGCTTGAGGGAGAGGGAGCGGCCAGTGCCTTCGTAGCCGTTGATTGTCGACGCAAGGAACACAAGATATGGTCCCATCAGGTTGCTCACTAGTGGGAGCGGGATCGCCGCGGCTTCGTCAATCACGACCAACTCGGCTTGGCCAAGCACATGTGCGTCTTGCGGTTGGATATACTACAGGTAGGGGAGAGACACATGAACGAATGCGAAATCGTGGCCAGAGAAGATATCGCCCCATACCTGAATAGTCTGCCGGTGTTGTCGAAAGATGTTGACGCGTACTATGGCCTTGTTGAAATCTGGGTTTGTGCTTTGCATGATGTCATAGTCTAGGTGCTCCTCGTAGCCCATGGCATCCATCCCCTTGAACACGAACTCGAACAGCGTCTTAAGATTCTCTGGGCTCGGGCTCGTTATGAAAACATTCGCATAGCCGTGTGCAACCGCAGCTGCGACTGCTAAGCCGAGAGCGGCGGACTTTCCCCGTCCGCGCGACGCAGTCAGGGTAATCGTCGAGGAGAGCGTCTTTTCCGCGAGGGAGTCGACGAACGTGAGTAGCGCCTGCGCCTGGTCCAGCGTGCGCGCTAGCTGCACGAGCGCCCCGACGGGTTGCGTCTCTGCGAGACGTGTCTTTAGGTCGGCGAGCGCGGGGTCGTCTTGCGCGCGGCGTCCGCCATTTTTGGAGACAGCAGCGTCCTCCAGCGGCGTTACGTCCTTGCCTTTCGAGATGGACAGCACGTTAAGCTCGTCGTCGAGGACGAGGCAGGATGGGCAGGATGCCAGGGAGAGGATGAAGCGTTCGTTAAAACGGGCGACGACAGACTCGTGTGACGAGGTCCTGTAGCGTGCATGGACATCCTGCAACACCGGGTATGTGGATATCGAAAGGGGACCTAGCCATAATCGTGCTCACCATAGTCATAGTGTAGAGCTGTTTGAGAGACGTCATCGTTTTCAAAAGGAGTACAACCAGTCCGCCGCCCTCAACTGTCTCGATGGTTCGTGCGAGAAGATTCGGTGTCATGGCCTCAAAGTCTTGCAACACACACATGCCATAGGTGTTGCCCAATATTTTCTGAGATTCCTTGTAGTATCTTCGCTCAGGCAGGTGAGGAGAGGATTATTTCAGTGATAAAGTGAAGACAAACATGTAGCGTATATCGGTGACGGTGACGAAGATCTCAAAAGGGTCTTGCTCATTAGCTTCCCGAACACCACGCCTGATGTCTCGTTTGATCTTGGCCTCTCTCTTCTTGCGATGACTATGGGAAAGATATTCGAATAAATAAATTCGTGCTGCAACATAAAGATCGGAAGCGCGGTAAACCTTTGGTCGACCTACGCGTTGCGCATTGTCGCGCACTACAGGAATCCAAGGAGAAACACCTCACCTCGTGAATCCCAACTCTTTCTTGTAGCACCAAAGGACTGAAGGTCTTGCTGAAACCCGGGCTTGAGACAGAAGGTAATGAAGGTTGACGACCTATGCATTGTTGCCAGAGGGGTTGAGTGCGGAGTAAAACCGGGACCAAGAGAGCAACAAAAGCGCACCTGATCTCTGCCTTTGTCGCCTACCAGAACGAAGAATGATCTGTGATTTTTACAGACATTGTTGTTGATCAAGGTGGGGATGCGCGGGTCTAATTGCTTTCGCATGAGATGGTGAAGCGTCGCGCGGAGGTCAATTCAATATTCACGTCGAAAATTTTTGGTCACGAGACGACTACACGTGACTCATGCCCGCAGCGCGAGTTGCACGTGCAACAAAGTGGGGGGGGGCAACACCTGCCAAACTTGCTTTGTTTGTACCTGTTGTTGCTGTCTGCTAGAGCAGTGACACAAAAAGTGTGACTGAAATTCTGCCTTCCACACACATTTCTGAGCTTAGCTTCAGTGAGAGGAATTGCTCAGAAAAATGTTTTAAACAAAATGTTGAAGATAGATTTTTTAAAAAGGCCTTGCTTTTGAGATAATACTGATATCTCAAGAACAAAGAAAAAATAAAAAAATCTATCTTCAACATTCTTTTCTAAATAAATTTAGAAACATTTTGTCTCACTAAGATGAAGCCTCAAAATGTGTGTGGAAGCTGGAAAAGTCCTTGCAACATCAGGCAGCCAAGTGTGATGCAGTGATGAAGTCACACATGTGACAGTGCTCCAGGACAATGCTGATCATTACTGATTGTAACTGATCTACCCTCTATCTTGAGCACATGTAAAGGGATCTTGATTTTAATTGTACCATCAAATACTCCCGCAATTTCAGTGTATGTTTTTTTTAAAAACTGAGTGTATAGCTTCAGAATTCATTGAGAAACAATTTTATTATGTTTTGTGTCACTCAAATGAGGATTTTAGGTGCGGAGTTGATTACATAAGCGTCATGCGGTTTTGGTGGGGGTTGCCCTCCCCCAAACAAAGTCACGCGTATGTGTTCTGCCTGTATTCTGATACGCTGTGCTCCCGCTCCCTTTGGCACTCGTCCTATTTTCTCGTGATGCTCTCCTCGCTTGTACTCTTGATATCTTGCACACTCTCTTTGACTAATGCACTTCCACCGCGCAGTTAGTGGTCTGACACACGTGACCGCGTGACTTTAACGCTCGCGCCCCTCCCAGAATCCCAAGCCGCCATCCGTATCGGTGACCCGTATGAGGGCAAGCCCCGCCTCACCTTCCAAGCAGACGGCACGTTCAAGCTCACCGTCTTTTCCGACCTCCATTTCGGCGAAGCACCCGACCTCCCTTGGGGCCCTGCCCAAGACGCGAACAGCACGCGCCTCATGCGCGCAGTGCTCGCGGACGAAAAACCGGACTTTGTGTCAGTTTTTTCTTTTCAGAAGACTAGCCCGAGACGAGTGACTGACGCCTTTTGCGTCATGGAAGAGTGATTAATGGAGATCTCATCACTGGCGAGGGTAAGTCTTTCTCCTCCCCGTCCAGCGGGACCGCGGGTATACTAACTTCCATGACCTCGTGAAAACTAAGACACCTTCAAAGAAAACTCTACCTCTCTCATAGACCAGATTGTGGCGCCACTGAACGAGGTCAACGTCCCATTCGCGACCACGCAAGGGGTGGGCTCCCACTCACTGTATTGTCCACGCCAGTACTAAAATGCAATCTTGGATCACAGAACCACGACAATCAGGTCAACATCACCCACCTCCAAGAGATAGAGCGTGAGCACGCCGTTGCGCCCCTCAGCTACACCAAGGTCGCTCCACTTGGCGTCGGTGGCGAGCAGGGACCCGGAACGTACTGGTTGCCAGTTAAGTCACATGCCTACCTCCGTCCCCTCCACTTGGGTTTTAACCGTTGCTTTGTCTCGATGTTCAGGTTTACCAACACGCAGAAGGCGAGCCGCCTCCGCATCCTCACAGCAATCCAAACATGTGATCCGATAGCCCTGACACCCCCGTCTCTCTTCTTCGATACAGACGATGCTCCTGTTCTCATTCTCTGGTTCTTTGATTCCCGAGGCGGGGTATCCCCTGGTGGCCCTTATCCAAATGATCTTCCGCACGATTTGCCAGACTACGTCGACCCCAGCGTCGGGGACTGGATTGCAACAGAGACGGCCGCCATGGACGCGGCCTGGGGTCCCCCCTTTTCCCCCTCGGGCAGACCCACGCGCGACGCGCTGGCATTTGTGCACATACCACCGTCTGTTTTTCTTCGCCTTGATTCTCATCCGGAGTTGTGTTGACGACTGTCTTTCCTTTTCCATGTTTGTGCACTATTTGGGTCCAGACATGCTATACAGGCTTTGCAGCACGACGTGGACCCAGTGAAGACCCCAGGACTCAACGGTCGGTCCCCTATCTCTTGATGGCTAGAATACCTCGACACGCGTTGGACTGACTCGTCTTGTATGGCCAGAGGACGTGCTCGGGCTCGGTTCTGTGCAAGATTCACTGCAGAACCCGCCCCAAGGGTCCCTAGCTCAGACCCCACCCCGCGACCAGCCGTTCTGGGACAGCTTGACCGCTAACGTCAAGAATCTTCGAGCTATCGTCTCAGGACATGGTAATGTCTCGCTCTTGTCCTGTTGTTCTTGGAACTTGACGAGAGATGTAGACCACGGGAACGAGTGGTGTGCGAGGGACACAGACAAAGACACCATCTTCTGCTTTGGGAAACATTCTGGGTGCGCGCGTGTCGCAGGCTTCTCCTTCCCGTTCTCAACTACCATCTGGGTTTTTTGCTTTGGGCAGGTACGGCGGGTACGGTCGGCACTGGTGGGGGTTCGGCGTGCGCTCTTTCCTCTTCACGGCTCCTGGTGTGCCTCTGGCTCCAGTGAGGGACAATGGTGGCCCCGATGCGGTTGGCAGGAGTGGTGGTGACGGTAGTACGCGGGTAGACACGTGGATCCGATACGAGAATGGGACGACTAGGGCGCACATTGTGCTTGACGGGTTGTACGATCGTTAGAAGGCTGCTTCCGAGGCGATGGTATGAACGAATGAATAGATGAACAGATGCATCCAAGGGTAGCATTCTTGTGCTTAGCCTCCATGATGAAGTTTTGGAGGATTGAATATGGTGAATCAAGCCCCCGTCCCACAAACTGATCTGACATGTCGCAGCAGCATTACATGCTTTGTACGATGATATGTACTTTTTGTAGCCTCAGTGCTTCAGTGGCTTCAGTGCCTCAGCTGTCTCGTGCAAATAACTTGTATGATACACACAAGGTCAGAACTCAGCACCAATATGAGCAGCTCGGATGTTAAAATGAACATTGAAATGCATTTCTTGACAAGACAAATTTGAAACATTCATAATTAGGATTTATTAAATAATAACACTTCCCAAAAAATTAGATGAAAATTTAAGATATTACACCTATAAAATTTAAACTTGGTTGAAAAAATTTAAGTTGCAGATTCCCTTATTCATCAGAAATTTGTAGTTGGAACAAGTGGTGATAGAAATAAATTTCCAACTTTTCTTTGGTTTTATAATCAAGCTAGTTTTTTCATCCTTTTTTTCCCACTGTAATAATAACTTGGTCATGAATGCAGTGTGAGATGATGTTGGCTCCACCATTCCAACGTCTGAGCGCTGAGCGTCGGCGCCAAACTTCACTAGCTTCGTTCGAGGTCTCTTAGAAATGCCAAGGTTAGGCCAGATTACTATAACGCCGTCCGCTTCTGTCCTCAGGGTGCGCATACCTCATGTCTGCGCTCCTCCTTCCAGCTCGCCTTCTTCCATCCTGTCCTCCTCCGACCACGAGATACGGAGGCCAAGGGAGGCGTCTCGCCACAGGCATTGGGAAATTTCCAATACGAGGACTGGCAGTACAGATTCTTTGATCCCAGGCGGAAACGATGAAGTACAAGCACAGAGCGTGAGGTGACAGCATCATGGCAAGTTCCGTCAGAAAAAGAGACAATTATGGACAACTCAGTCTATATCTTCAGACGCGGCGCAGGCACCGAACAGGCGCGCAACGTATCACTTGCATGCATCAACTACGCAGCGCTCTACCAAATAGTCCGGCGTCTGTCAGTACCAGTGGTACTGACAGACGCCGGACTATTTGGTACTACCAGACCCAAAGCATGCTCATCTTGTTGTATTGCACATACGAACCTGGTGTATATGGGTACGAAGGAACCTTATATGGAACTGGCCTGCGCTTTAAAACGCCTCGCGTGAGTCTAGACCCCTCGACCCTTTGCATCATCCAAATCATTCATTCATGACTGGTGCCGTGTGCTGCACGTGTTGTTTACTGCCGCCTTTACAGCATACAATAGCTGATACCGCAGCTAGGCCCACTAAGTCCCGCACTCCCCAATGCAATGGCGCAGTCTTCTCAGCGTCAGCGCCAACCTTCATTCCGAAGTTTCTGATCAGAAGTGCCAAGAAGACGCGATTGTGGTCACGTGCGCTGACTTACTGCAAATGCGTCAACATCGCTCTGCAATCTCAGTGTCTCCGTTCGCCCCCTCCATCTTCTCCTCGCAAGTCGCGCCCCACCCTTGTCTATCAGGCATCCCTTTGCTCATCCTGCTCGCTTCTTCCTATCCGTCTCGTCCTCGAATGGGGATGCTGTCGCTAGTTTGCGTAGGCGCCCGTGTCAGTACTTGTATTCTCAAGAAAGATCATGAGCCAATCCAGCAGGCGTGCCAAGCCTTCGGTGGGCTTATTGCCCGAGATCCTTGATTGATTAGAGCGCAGAGATACCTCCATTCTGACACACCTGGGTATTAAAGAAAAGCCGTTGCACTTAAAGCCTGCAGAGCGGCTTTACATCCCACCGCGCTTTCTTCATAGCAAATCCATGACCACGAAGGTATTTTCTAGTTGTTCATTTCGACATCTGACGATGCGCTCATTTTTTTCCTCAGTTGCAGTCCATTTTTCAGCGACTAATAGTCGTCGCTCTCCTGCTGCTTACCCTTTCAGGGGTGGTCTGTCAACAGGTCATTCTCAGTGACGACCAACCACAGGTCTCGCTTCAAGGGTCGGGTCCCAGCCATGTAGAACTCGACGAAACGGTCACACGCGCAATGAATACCTGCCAATTTCGCGAACTACTCAATAGCACCAGGTACCGGTTGCTCTCCTCGACGTATGGGGGCGACATGGCATCGTATGCCGACGCTAAGATTCCGGGCGATATGTTTTGGGCGGCTGTCTATGACTACACTATCGGCAGGACTATCCTTATAAACGGTTTATATCCCTTCCATCCTCAGGCTGTGTCTTTCACGGAAACGAGCGCCCAACCCCTAACCAATGCGGAAGAGCTCGCTGAGGCCGGCCGCATCGCCGGAGCTGGGGCGAGCGAGCTCGTGCACGGCGGCATGCCCCCATTCGAAAATAGGATCTCCCCCGATGGCACCTCTCAAAGGGTGCTGAATATCGCCATCATCTCTGAGAATTCGAGTAGGACGGCCCGCGTTAACATGAATAACAGGACTGAGGAGAAGCCTCCGCCGACCACCCCGACGGACACACTGGCGTGCACCGCACCGAAACCTGGGAGTGGCCCAAGTCCAACCGGTGTTTCGAGCGCCCACCTCGTCATAAAGAAAGGGGGGATCGTGCTCTGGACCCTGGATGTCATTAGGCCGAAGGCGTCGTCTGGGAAGAGCGGATCGGGAGTCGAGCTGCGAAATGTCAAATACAAGGGCAAGAGTGTGCTGACCCGGGCTCACGTACCCATCTTGAACGTGCAGTACGAGAAACCGATCCCGGGTTGCGGCCCTACTTACAGGGACTGGCAGAACGAGGAATGGCCCTTCCAGTGCAGTGGGACCGATAGCCCTCCCGGTTTCAGAGTGTGCACCTCCCCACCGAAAACGATACTCGATCCCCCCTTCCTCGATGGTGGCAATTTCACCGGCGTCGCTATCCACGTCGAGGGCCAGGAGGTCGTTCTTAAATCCCAGATGAAGGCGGGCTGGTACAGGTACATTTCGGAATGGAGGTTCCACGTCGACGGGACGCTCAAGCCCCGGTTCGGATTCGGAGCAGTCTACCAGCCTCCATTCTGCGTATGCCTAGTGCATCACCATCACGTGTATTGGAGGTTCGATTTCGACATCGTGACTTCGGGGAACAACCTCGTGAGGGAGTTCAACAAGCCTCCCATCTTCCCCAACACGAATTACCACGACAAGATTCACGAGATCCGGAGGCCGAAAGACGCGATTCACCAAAGGCATTGGGAGATTTCCAATACGAGATATAACAATACGTATGCGTATGCCTTGATCCCAGGCGCAAACGACGGGACTGCGGATGCATACGGAGTTGGAGATCTATGGGTGTTGAAGTACAAGGGCAACGAAATTGACGACGGGAATACGCCAGGCACGGCGGCGCATATTGACAAGTTCGTCAATGGAGAGCTCGTCAGAGACACGGACGTGGTTCTTTGGTACGGGGCTCACTTCAAGCACGACCACAGCCATGAAGGAGACCATCACAACGACGTGGTCGGGCCCGACATTCGTCCTATCAAGTGGTGAATCCGGAGAATGACTCAGGAGAAGGTGACCAAAAAACGCGATCGTTGCTACCTTTGAGTCGAATTTGAAATATGTATATTTGTAGCAGTGTTGTGATAACTTGAATCAATGATCACACTCCAGTCATAGCACCGGCCGGTAATACAGGCCCGAGTGCTCTGGCTTGTATATGGGCATGAACGAGCCTTATATGGATTGCACCCGCACATTGAAACGCACACTTCGCCCGCCTTGGCCGCTCTGAAACATTGCTGTCGCCCGAACCTCGACCCCTCGACCCCATGTCTTTATCAATAATTGACACCGGTACTGAGTAACTGACCGGTGGCGCTGCACGCGTACCGTTCGCCGCCGCTCCGCAACAGCTGACCATGTTCCTGGACCCCACCTTCTCTCCGTTCCAACAGCGAACATTGGTGCCAAGCCTCATTCCGAAGTTTCTGGATCAGAAAAGCCAAGATTCCAGAAGATACGGTCTTGTGTTCCGACTCACTGCGCATGCAATGAAGTTGCTCTGGCACGCCATGATACGCTCTACATGGAACAACATTCTCCACCGCACCGTCTGCGTTTGCCTCTCGTCTTCCCCGCCTTCTCCCTCCCTCGTCGCGCCTACCCTTCGTCTATCAGGCACGCCCGACTCACCCCTATACTCTCTACGCTCCGCCCCCCCACCCTGCCCACCTCGGCCCCCAGTGGGAGCGCTCCTGGTCGTTTCACGCACTCTCGCACTCGATCCATATGCCGGGTGTTTTCGAAGAAATTCGAAAACCATTCCACCCGTTGTGCCAAGCCTTCGGGGAGACTTGTTGCCCGAGATCCCTGATTGATTAGAGAGCTGGGATACCCTCCCTTCTCGCACGCCTGAGGGTATTAAATGAGAGTGGTTCCACGTAAAACCTGTAGAACAGTTTTACAACTCACAACAACGCTCTAGAATTGCAACCTATGACCACAAAGGTATCTTCAGGTCATCCGTCTTGACGTTGGACAACGCGCTCATCGTCCCCCCTGCTGCAGTCCTTTTTACAGCAATTGGTTGTCGCCTTTCTCTTGCTGCTGACCCTCTCAGGAGTGGTCTGTCAACAGGTCGTTTTCAGCGACGACCACCCGCAAGTCGCGATCGATGGGTCGGGCCCCAGCCTTGTTGATCTCCGCGAAGCCGTCACGCATGCGCTGAACACGTGCCAGGTTCGCGACGTGCTCAACGGCACCAGGCACAGAGTGCTCTCTTCGACGTTTGGGGGCGATACGACAGTATATCCCAACATCAAACATACAAGTGACATTTTCCAGGCGGCGGTCTATGACTATACGAACGGCAGGACTATCTTGATCAACGGCATACCCTTCGATCCTCGGGCGATATTTTTCACGCAGACTAGCATCCAGCCCCCTGTCAACGAGGAAGAGCTTGTTGAGGCCGGCCGCATCGCCGGAGCTCGGCCGGATGAGATCGTGCATGTCGGCATGCCCCCATTCGAACGCAGGGTCTTCCCCGATGGTAACTCCCACAGGGTATTGAACATAGCCCTCATCTCCCCGAATTCGAGCAGGACAGCCCGTGTCAACCTGAACAACGGAACCCACGAGACGCCCCCGCCGCGCGTCCCATCGAACGCCCCAACATGCAGCGCTCCGCAACCCGCGGTCGGCACGAGCGTCCATAGAGGCACCCCAGGAACCGCCAACCTCGTCATATCCCATAACGGGGCCACGCTTTGGACTCTGGAGGCCATCAGACCGTCCTTGTCATCTGGCAAGAGGGGATCAGGAATCGAACTGCGAAACGTCAAATACAAAGGCAAGAGCTTGCTGTTCCGGGCCCACGTGCCCATCCTGAACGTGCAGTACGAGAATCCGATCTCGGGGTGCGGCCCTACTTACAGAGACTGGCAGTACGAGGAGTGGCCCTTCCAGTGCAGCGGGGGCGACATCGCTCCGGGATTCAGGTTGTGCAGCTCCCCAGCCAAGGCGATACTCGATGCCCCGCATACCGACGGAGGCAATTTCGGCGGTGTCGCTGTCTACGTTGATGGCCAAGAGATCGTCCTTAAATCCCAGATGAAGGCGGGCTGGTACAGATACGTCTCGGAATGGAGGTTCCACGTCGACGGGACGCTCAAGCCCCGGTTCGGATTCGGAGCAGTTTCCCAGTCGCCATTCTGCGTGTGTCAGGTGCATCACCATAACGTGTATTGGAGGCTTGATTTCGACATCGTGACTTCGGGGAACAACCTCGTGAGGGAGTTCAACAAGCCTCCCATCTTCCCCAACACGAATTACCACGACAAGATTCACGAGATCCGGAGGCCGAAAGACGCGTCTCACCAAAGGCATTGGGAGATTTCCAATACGAGAACCGGTAGTACGTATTCCTTGATCCCAGGCGCAAACGACGGGGCCGCGGATGCGTACGGTGTCGGAGATTTATGGGTGTTGAAGTACCACGGCGACGAAATCGACGACGGGGTGGATATTACATCCGGAACTGCGGCTCAGACGATGGCTCAGATTAACAAGTTCGTCAATGGAGAACTCGTTAGAGACACGGACGTGGTTGTCTGGTATGGAGCTCACTTCAAGCACGACCAGTCCCACGAGGGAGGAGGGGACCACGTAGTCGGACCCGAAATTCGTCCTGTGAAGTGGTGAATGCGGAGAATGACTTGAAGATTACCAGAACGTGCTGCTTTTTGAGCTGAAAAGAAATCAAATTGTGAAATTTCGTACGAAGTAAGATTTTGTGACAATCAAACGATCCCTCTTTGGACGCGCGTTATTAACGACGATCTCTTTCGTGCTCACGGTATGTCCATCATCCTTATTGCTCTATGCGAGAAGTACGCAACCCGCGTTGCTAACAAGCCCATAGCAACTGACTGGCTGATCAATGACGCGCTGAGCTCTCCGCATAGGCGTAAACTCCTGAATACTCAACGCTCTTTTCCAACAGCTGATGCAGGAGTTCCCAGGGAAACGTGGGGTGCCGCGTGCGGAAGATAAGGGAGATAGAGAGGAACACGTGTTCACCAAAACGACATCAGCTCCAACCCTTCAGAATGTCGGTTGCTCAAGCTCAGATTGCAATTTCGAGCGTGCAACCCACGACGCGGAGGTTGAGTGAACACAAGTCTCATTCTCATTCAATGAAATCCGAGACGTGGTGGAGACGGAAAGCAGTGCCGATATTCCCTTTTTGGGCAGCGGGATTACCCGATTAAGCTGAAGCCCCTTACCACGACAAATACAACGCGCTCCAAATGAGCCATTGATTACGTTATCAAGCTGGTGGTAATTGTCATTGTCCAAGCCAGTGGCAAACCACGCTTTCCTCCTCCTCTCCCTGTCCTCTTCCTCCCGAAACCCTTTGGGTCCATCTCTCGCCCCTTTCTTTTCCGCGCGGGCCGCAACTCAGTTGCGGGTTCAGTTCTACCCGCGAACTGTCCAATCTCTGATCGCGGCTCTTTTTTACCCTTTCGGTTGCGACAGCGACAGGACAGTAAAAGCACGCTATCCCTAGGCGCCCAGTTTTATTACAGGCGCAAGTTCCTGGAGAACATTCAGCGCCGTTCGCTCTCTTCGGGCATCCTGTACAGCAAACCCACGCACTCCGCACTCCGCACACCATTTCGCCGGTCGAGACTGAACTACCGCTCTTTCCCCCACACCAACTAATTCTTGAGATAAGCCCTCACTCTCGATTGTTGTGCCGAGAGACACATTCTTCTCTCTTTCACACTCCACTGGCGCGGGCTCAGACTTGACACTAAGACAAGCACGGTCTCATATCTTCTGGAACATCCGGCGTTTCCCGCCGTCGCGCAAACGCAAACAAAGGTCGAAGAGCGGAACAGATCAAGGAGGGCACCTTGTGCGGCTACCGCACTTTTGCCGCTGACAGTGGATGCCCTGGACTTCCTTCCACGATCAGTACGAACGTACCCAACGCGCGGCGTACGGAGCTTGGAGATGATTATTGACAGCCGCTGGCGGCGCTCACCCTCAAGCGAGGAGAAACGGTACCCGCAGTGAGTACTCCCATTATCACCCCCCTCCCATTCATCGGTGGAGGAGGGGCTACACCTTTCTCTGCTACCCGCCTCTTCGGTGGTGAACTGAAACAAACCGTGCTTCTTCTTTGTTCCCCGATCGCCAAAAAAATAATTCAAAATTCAGGCCCTCCGTTGAGTCCCCCACAACTTGGCCTGGCCACCCTGCGCCCGCGCTTGCGCCCTCCGCAATACCACATCGATCCGCTCCCGCTCGGCCGCCAGCTACGACTACGACCACGACGACCGTTTATATCTGCAATATGTCAGATCCAAAATCTCGCTCCTCCTGCCAGTCGACCTCATCTGGTGTCCAGAAAATTCAGGCATCTCCGACAAAGAGCGCTAGCTTGAGTATCATTACCCCGTACGTCAACGACACAGCTTATAGCGCCCCCCATTATCAAGGCTATGTCCATTGATCAATCTTCCAGGGTTTCCCCCTTTACGCTTTTCTTTGGGACGTCTGGCGTCTCATTCACTATTACCACGATCACGATTCACGCTTCTGAACCTCTCATATGGATTCCCTCACAGACGCCCTCCATCACTCTTCCCCCAGCCTCGACGGACAGTCTGTCCCCTGGCAATATTGGGAGCCAGCAGACTTCCAGGACCGCCCTCGACACCAGTACCACCAGTACCACCGACGCCAACGCAGTTACCCTTCCCACGACACTTATGACCCCCGCTCCCACCACTTCGCCCACCCTTCTCAGCACGAATCTTCCCTTAAGAGATAAACGCTCGTGAGTTGTTCCCTTGATTCTAATCGCTGCGCTCACGCATGGCGTTCCTTCACCATCATTCAACGGGACAAACAGCAGCTTGATCAATAACGCAGGCGCTATCGCAGGGATTGCCATAGGCAGTGCCCTCGCCCTGGCGTTCATCGCACTCTGGATCTGCCTCGCCCTCCGAACCAAAAAACGGCGCAGACGACTCACCGGCGCCTCCACGAAGTTGCCGAACCCGCACTCGCCTTTGTCGTCGCCCTCGTCGCTACTTGGCTCCGACCAGGCGATCATGGGACCAGTGGAACAAACGCACCGCCGGTCGACAGCGCAGCGCTCGCGCGTTGATGATGATGACGATGAGGACGTCATGGCCAATGGTGGAGAGACTTCCTTGGAGCCGTTGGTCTATCAGCATGGTGGTGCCCTTTCTGCTAGGCCTGTGCTGCGTAGCGACGACCGTCTCATGCTAGAGCTATATGGTGCGCCAGACGGGTTGGAGGGTGTGCGTCCTTCTGGCGCCATGGCAGGTTTTCCCCATCCGTATTCAGCTTCGCATTTGAACGGGGAAGAGGCTAACACGCGACTGGCGCCCGCCCACGCCCACGCCCGCGCACAGGCCGCAGCGGAAATCGCAGCTGCCCTCGCACCGTACACGCAGCGGCGCCTAGCAGAAGACGAGGCAAACTGGGCTCCTGGCATCGACGACGACTTGGATGTCTCTGGGCGATCGCATGGCTCGTCTGGCTCGTCGTCGCAGTCTTCATTCTTCCGCCTTCGCCCGCTTGGGTTCGCGCAGCGACCTGAACTGCGCGCCCCTGGAGAGGGTGCTGACGGTGCTGGTGCAGTTCTTGCGCCGGAGAATGCGTGGTTTGGGAGCCGGGTGGCTGATGGACGCATAGTCCGCGGCTCTGCTCGTCTTGCCACAATGACGACGGCCAAGGCCACGACGGCGGACTATGGCCTTGACGTGTATGGGCCTCACGTAACGCAGCAGCAGCACAGTACCAGCGTCAACCTTGTGCTCCCGCCCCCGTCTGCGTGGGGGACGCGGGAGTTGCCGCCGCCTATGAGCTACCGCGATCACCATTGCCATTCCGATCACCAGGACCGCCAGGACCATAAGCACCAGGACCACTACGGCTACACGCTAAACGACAGGCATGTCCCAGCCGCTTTGGATCGCAACGACGTTGCCGTCGTTGACCGGAAGAAGTGGAAGGGGAAGGAGAAGGAGAAAGATCCACCAGAACCTGATGGTGACCAGGACCAGGACTACCGTGTTTTGCGACACAGCAGCAGTAGTGGCGGCGGAAGTGAGGGCGCCTTCATTGGAGGTATCGTTCGCCCATCCTCGGCCTGGCTCGCCGGTGCAACCACCGGTACCGGAATGGGTCTGGTTGGCACCTCCGTCGAGTCACGCCTCGCGTCTGGGTCGGATCAGCGCAACACTAGTGGGTCGACATTAGGCTCGCGCGGTTCGTCCCACCGACCGCCCTTGCCCCCGCCACCGCTACCGCCGCCTCGGTCGTATTCTCCATCCTCAGCTTCTTCGCGACAGTTGCTGCGCCCGACAATCCTGCCGTCGCTGCCATCCTTGCGTCGCCCCCGACTCTCGGTTGGAAGCAGCGATGCCGGTACCGCCAATGGCAGTGGTAGTTCTCCCTATGCTTTTGCCCCTGCCTCGCCCCTTTCTGCCACTCCTCGGCGTAGCCGACCGCGGTTGTCTCTCAATCTGAGACGACTAACCAGCGCGACCGCCACCACGGGAGCCCCTTCGCCTCAGCTGCAATCACGGCCGCTGTCAGAGGGCGGTGGTGGAAGGATCAGTTGGTTTGGTGCAGGGGCCAGGGCCAGGGCGGCAGCAGTAAGGGCAAGCACTGTGGGGACGTTAAGGGATCCAACACCGCCGCCGCCGCCTCCACCGCCCGCATTTTGGGCGAGGTCCCCGCCGTCACCTGGGACGGACGATGGCTCGCGGGACGACCCGATGGCCATGGGCGGGACGACGACGACGGAAGGTCTACTGGACCCACGATTGATCTTGCGCCTACGGGAAGGCGCTCAGCAGAGTTTGACCAGCTTCGTGGACCATGAGGATTATATGAGGCGGTTTGGTGCAGTGCGTTTTTTTTTGTTGACTCTATTTTCCATTTTCTGCTCAATGCTTATCGCTTTTCCCTTGTGCTTGGTTCCTCTCCCCTCCATCCAGGTACTTGTGCAACATAGCACGGTAACGTTCGACGCGCTGAGTCATGAAGGGACCATCGTGTAGCAGATAGCCGCACCATCATAACACCCACTCCGGAGGTAATTTTCCATCGAAAATTGTCACTGCAGTTTTCTGCAACATTTCGGCAATTCAAAATTCACAACCTAAGGTGTCGCCGCATCATGTGGTAATAGGACAATATCTCGCGTAAACTGTACTAACACTTAATGTCCTTGGGGCTTGAGCGGGATTAATCGCAGGGCTTCATCGGACATGTGGCCAATTTCAATATTGAGTTGTCGACATGTTGTAGTCCAATTCTGCTCTGCACACAAAGACATAGGGACATGATATCGATTCGGATGGATTATTTTATGGCAATACAATACTGTAGGCCCAGATGGCTCAGCGGCCTGATGCCATAAGACTGATCAGTCGTGAAAGTTGTATAAGAAAAGTGAAAAGTGCACAGTATTATGACATGTGGATAAATGTGCTGTTTAAAAATAGGCGCGTCTACGGTAATCAATACAACCTGTCCTGTTGTGAATAATAGGAATCCAATGAGATCGACTCTGAGAGGAAGTCGTCCCTGCTCTGCCTCGGAAATGGAATTTCTTCCGGTTCGCTCAGAGCTACGCTCTGTCGCCTAAATAGCTCCCATATAGAGGGCTTTGCCCCTTTCCCATTTGCAAACTCGACGGTCTCCATGTAACGCTTCTTGCGGATGTAGCAACGCCAGCATGTGATGCACACAAGCAGAACGAATAACCCTCCAAACCCGCACAGCAGAATCTGCCACCAAGATATGCGGAAGCCGGTGGCAGGAGGCCGTACCCTCATTGGAGAGGAGAGTACATTCGTGGGAGAGGATAGTATTTTCGTGGGAGAGGATAGTATATTCGTGGGAGAGGAGAGTATGTTCGTGTGCGTGGCTGGTCCTATCGATGGAGTCGAGTAGACTGATACAGTAGTGGCTCTGACAGCGGAAAGAGGGCCGGATATCAGCTGTGAAAGACACACGCCTAGCCTAGCTATGACATGCGAACCACCACCGCAGGTCGCATCGACACAACCGCCATCCAAGAGAATCTGGGTCGGCCCCGCACATGCCAAACAATTGGCAGGTCCAGCTCCGGAACAGCTAGAACAACTTGCATCACAGTCCTGACATTTTGACGTGGTCTTGTCGAAAAATTGCGTCTTGCCACATGCCAGTACACACCGTCCATTAAGGAGGACAGGACGATCGGGAGAGCAAGAGGAGCACTGATCAAATCTAGATCCAGAACAGGTGGCACAATCAGGGTGGCACAGCTGGCATTTCCCATTCGCAGCGAAAGCATTCGTTGGGCATGAAGATACACATTTGCCAGCTGACATCAGGCGATTATTTCCGCATGTGAGACAGGTGTCAGGTCCACTACACGATGCGCAGGACGCATCACATGCTATTATTGACATATCAAACACAGAATGAGAGAACATGTTCATGATAGGACACACCAGTGCATTTTTTATCTGGGCCTATGAATGTTGCTGGTGGGCATTCCACGCAACGTCCATTATTAAGTCCAGTACCGTTAATACATCCTGTGCATTGGGCATCGTTGATCCGTGAATTGATTGGATCAAAGTTAGGATATTGACAGGTTGTGCACTTGTCTGGGCATGCTACAGCCGATTGATCAATGCTAGGTTGAGGATAATTATGCAATAGACCTACTGTCGCATTGAAAGGTTGCAGGATTGTAAATAAGGTTTGAATTGCCACAGACGCCATCTCGATTTGCTGACACACATTGATTCCCGAGTAAATATTGCCCATCATAACATGAGATGCAAGAGTCCGGAGAGGTCGAACAAAATTTACAATTGGAAGAGCATCGATTACACCCTCCTTGTGCATTGAAACTGGGGCAATCACTCTGGCTGAAAACACAAGAAACAATGTTAGGTATCCAGTAGAAGGAAGGTGAACATGATTTGCAATCCGCAGGCTGTAGACTGGTGCATCTTGCACAACCCACTCGGCATTCTGGATAGAAATACTGATCACCAAGCAATCCTTTGATAAGGTGAGAATTTTTGGAACACACTTGCACATCGCCCCTCAGGTGTCAAGAAGTAGCCATCACTACACTTGCCACATGCCTTCCCGTCATCGGAAGTGGTCCATCCAGGCAAACAAACGCAACTCCCCCCCGAGCAACTACCATGGCCACAATTGCATCCTTGATTGGGTACACCCACATCCTGTGTCTGGAGACACCGCCCACTGCCCGTGACACCTTCATCACAGGCAGGACAATCTTGAGGACAGGGTTTACATGTCGGACCGAAGTTCCCAGGCAAGCAGGATTCACAGAATTGACCTGTGAAACCAGTAGGGCATACACAAGATCCTGAGGCAGAGCAAACTCCACCTCCTGAACATGGGGGAGCACATGCCGAAGATTGAATGTTGTTAACGCTGATGATGTTTGAAGTAATAGAGTTTGGTAGCTGGGACATATCTGCGACAGAATCCCAAAGGACTATACGATTGCTGCCAGCCATGATGATAGCCCATACATTTGCTGAAAGTGCAATTGCTCCCGCAGCTATATTAGCTGAAGCAATCGGGCTTGCTGATCTTGGCAGACCGGCGAATGACGGTTGACCTGAGTAGTAGCTCTGAGAGTATACTGCAACCCCTGGTGCAAGCTGAACACTTATTGGGAGTTGGAGCACATTCGCTGATTCCTCGAACCCTACAGAAGGATGCATTTGTGCGAGAGGATCTGTCAGAGCCTTGTGAAGCAGTTCAGGGTTGCTTTGCAGGCTGTATTCGCCTGGTAGGAGTTGTACATTCCCCACCGCAGGCGAGGAGAGGAGTAAGCCGACTGTAGCAGAATGACTCAGATACATCCAATGTGCCTTGTATATGAATAGGACTTACTGATAGCGCTCACGCTACCCTGTAAGCATTCTCCGGCAACGCAGACAGCCGTGGCATGATCCTGGGAGCCCACAGACACACTCAGTATCACAAGAGCGAACAGACTTGAGAGCATGTCCCGCAACCCAACATGAACAGTTCACGGAGAGATGGGACGTATGTCATAACATAAGGTCGAGTGACCATGGCATTGCATTGCAACACAAAACAGACTTTGCTCGAACACGAACACGAAACAAGTCTGGAATGGACATGTGACTTTTACACAATCACCGCCACGCGCTGGCTTCTATCCCTATCATAGCGGTAGATCTCACCTTGAGGTGGTACATCGATATCGAGGATGTCGTTAGCAAAAGAATGTCTTAAGCTGTACTAGACTGGGGATCATTTTGTGGTACTTTACGAAGGTCGGACAGCGTGATCGCGTGCGAAGCACAATAAGATCACGCACGTCTCACATTTATGCTCTATTGATAGGTAATATCGCACAAGAGCAAGTATAGGACGAGGACACCTAAGGCGGTTACATGCAAATTGTGCAAAACAGAACGTGCTGGGGCGGTGGGAAAGTCGAGCGAGGCTCGGTCACCCGATGAGGCAAAGGGAACATAAGATTTGGGGTCGGTAATTGCTTGATGTAAGGCTGGCGTAAATCCGCTGCATTCAATCTCCACGACACGCAGAATCTGTGCATATGGGGGCGAATCAAAAAGCAATCGACACCGACAAAAACAGGCCTCCATGCATGAACGGAGCGGAATCGGGCACGGTGCCTCGCTGCCATGTCCTGGAAAAGGCCTTTGACCGCGTCCACTCTGCTTGGCCCCCGGAATTCCTTGTATATATTGTGCGTTCCAGAGCGCGAGTCGAAGCGGAGCCATATGCAAAGCTTTTAATCCTGCATGGATCTAGACAAAGATTGATCCTACGACGCCTGCCACCTGAATGGCTGCAAGGGACATGTGGATACACACAACGTTGACACCAATTATCTCGCCGTTGGCCATCCTGACCTTTTTTAGCTGCCTAAATGAGGTTCGCTTTCAAGAGGGAAGACTCGCACCTCAGGAAATACCAGAATCGAGGCTTCACGACGACTTCGTTGGGCGCAAAGATGCGCATGCGGTATATATTTGGCGTGGGGTCCGCTTCTGTGAGCAAGTGGCGACCAACGATCTGATACTCCTTGAGACCCATCTAAAGACAAGGAGCGTAAGCCATTTGCCTTCGCCCTCATCCATCCTTGAAAAGTGCGCGTGTGTTTAAATGCTGCGACTCACCGTGTCAAAGATGTACTCCTGTGGGACGAGCTGGTCCAGATACCCCTACCTAAGCAGCTGCGAGGCTTTTTCCTCAAGGCAAGGGCGATTTTCCAACGAGTAAGGACAAGAGCGAAGGGACCTCATCTCGAATTGGAATTGTCGTTCTGTAAAGCGTATAGTTCATGACAAGTCATTGCCCGAGGAGCCCAATGACCGCACTTGGAGCATCATTCTCGGATAGGTCGCACGAGCCTGGCTGTGTAACCTATCACATAAATAGGGCCAAATGAAAGTACAGCCAGCTGTATTTGACTGTTTTCCCCACACCATATTGGGCATGTATACATCAGCAAAACCTGTTTTGGGACTGTAGAAGCTGTAGAGGCCATAGAAATGAGGGTATCTCTGCAGACCTCTGTAGCTCTACATAGATTGAGGGTATTCTATGCAGTATTGTGCAGAAGAGGCCCCAGTGATCATCAGCAAATGGTCAAACTACTGAATCTAACTGAAGTGTCGCTGCCGCCGCCGTCGTCATTACCGCCACCCGCCGTTGTCGCTGCCGCCTCCCGCCGCCGTCATCGTCGTCACCCCCCGCCGTCGTCATTGCCGCCCCCTGCCGCTGTCGTCACCGCCCCCACTGTTGTTGTTGCCGCCCCCCACCACCGTTGTTGTTGCCGCCCCCTGCCGCCATCATTGTCGTCACCCCCCACCGTCGTCATTGCCGCCCCCCGCCGCCGTCCTCACCGCCCCCACTGTCGTCGTCACCGCCCCCCGCCGTCATCACTGCCTCCACTGTCGTCGTTGTCGCCCCCTGCCATCGTCACTGCCGCCGCCGTCGTCGTTGCCGCCCCCCCCACCGTCGTCGTTGCCGCCCCCCCCGCCGTCATTGTTGCCGCCCCCCCCGCCGTCGTTGTTGCCGCCCCCCCCCGCCGTCGTTGTTGCCGCCCCCCCCGCTGTCGTTGTTGCCGCCCCCCCGCCGTCGTCATTGCCGCCCCCCCTGCCGTCGTCGTTGCTGCCCCCCCCGCCATCATCATTGCCGCCCCCCCCGCCGTCGTCGTTGCCGCCCCCCCCGCCGTCGTCGTTGCCGCCCCCCCCGCCGTCGTCGTTGCCACCCCCCCCGCCGTCGTCGTTGCCGCCCCCCGCCATCGTTGTCGCAGCCCCGCTGCCGTCGTTGCTGCCCCCCGCCGTTGTTGCTGCCGCCCCCCGCCGCCGTCATCATCGTCACCCCCCGCCGTCGTCATTGCCGCCCCCTGCCGCTGTCGTCACCGCCCCCACTGTCGTCGTCGCCGCCCCCCGCCGCCGTCGTTGCCGCCCCCCCCCCCCCGCTGCCGTCGTTGCCGCCCCCCCCCCCCCCCGCTGCTGTCGTTGCCGCCCCCCCGCTATTGTCGTTGCCACCCCCCACCGTTGTTGCTGCCACCCCCCGCCACCATCGTGGTTGTCACCCCCCCGCTGTCGTCATTGCCACCCCCCGCTGTCATCATCACTGCCCCCACTGTCATCGTCGCCGCCCCCCGCCACCACCGTTGCTGCCCCTTGCCATTGTCATTGCTGCCCCCCGCCTCCGTCATCATTGTCACCCCCGCTGTCGTCGCTGCTGCCCCCCGCCATCGTCGTCATCACACCCCGCCGTCGTCATCGCTGCCCGCCGCTGTTGCTGCTGATGGTGCCGGTGCTGCTGGTGCTGTCGTCGTCACCACGTGCCGCAGGTTTGTTCATGAATGGCTTGAGTGGGTCCAGCGGGGGGCATGGGGTTGATCAGCAGGATAGGCAGGTACACCTCCAGAGGCATCTCCGCGGGTCGAGCTGGACAGTAGTATTAGTCATTGTATTACATAATATGGTTGAACTTAGCTTGTTTCCTCGACATGTCTCTGCTCCTTCCTCCCTTTCTCCCATCCCCATCCCCAGCAACGATGACAACAGCGACGGCACCCTCACCCTCACCCTCACCCTCACCCTCTCTCCTCCAGTGATGATGGCGGCGGCAGCAGCACCTCCTCCCTCTCCCCTTCAGTGACAATGATGGCGGCGGCGGCACCCTCAGCGAGGGGCCACCAGGTTCTTCCTGTCCCTCTTCCTGTCCCTCTGTCTCACCTCCCTCTTCCTGTCCCTCCCTCTCACCTCCCTCTTCTTTTTCCTCTCTTGCCTCCAGCAACAACAACAACAGCAGTGGCAGCAGCAGCAAAGCAACAGTGGCAGCACCAGCGACGGTAGCGGCAGTGGCGGCACCAGCAACGGCGGCAGCACCAGTGACGGCGGCAGCGGTGACGATGACCAGCAGTAGCAGCGGCGGCGATGACAATGAGCAGCACAGCAGTGGCGGTGGCGATGAACAGCACAGCGGCGGCGGCGGTGTAGTAGGCTGTACAGGTGTTGGCTGCAAATAGATGTTCGTGGCCGGGTTCTTCAGGGGGTCTTATTACATGATGGAGACACTAGATAAAACCTTGGAGGATGCAGAGGTTGAGTGTAAGAGGTTTAGAAAATGAAAGTATACATTATCCAGAGTATCCGGTATCAGATCCGGTAGAGTCCGATGTTTGGATCGAAGGTTCGAGGGGCCGGTGATGACGAAGGCCAGCGAATCAATGGGTATGACGAAGGGTGAGCTTGCTAAGGATCACAGCACAATGTGGGCGTTCAAAAAGCTGGATTTCCGTATAGTCCGGTACATACTTAAGTACATTTTTCTAAGTACAGCATACCCGATTCTATGGAAATCTCCGGAAGCTATAGAAGGCAGTGCGATATTGTACAAGGGGTCATATAGGGGTTTTTAATTTGTAAAGGAGTCATGCAGTTCGGAGGGAAGGAATATCCGATGACTAGCACATGTCCGGATCGCTCGTAAACTGAAGGAGAGTGTAGGTGGTACAGCAAAGGAGTACTAGGAACAAAGGGCAAGGCAGTGCAAAGGGTCTGAAACATATCAATGAATGGATACTTGAAAGGGATCAAAATATGAAATTTACAGCATGGTATATGAAATACGGGAATGGGAATGGAATAGTGAGTGCGTTGAGCGCTGACCATGCTGGAGTGATGAAATGGAAAGGCATAGGCGGTGTGTCTGACCTGTGGGTTGTGATCATCATGGGGAATTAGAGACCGGAGAGTCTGATGTCGGATATTTATCAGATGTTCCGGATGTCGCCGGACAGTATCGGATCATTATCGGATCGCGTCGGGCGTAATTATCTTGGATGCCAAAATATCCGGATAGTCAATATCTGTTAAGTTTCCTTGTTTAAACAACATATCATCCTTACATTCTCCCGGGGGCTGAAAATGCAACTGCCCTCAGTTGCAACCAAACAAGGCCAAATAATTGTTTGTTGATCCTGAAGTACGCGTCGTGTGGGTGCACATAGGTCCAAACACACACTTGTGCTTTCTCCAGCAACAACGATGCATCGACTCTTCAAAAAAAAAAGGAAAACTTTGATTCTCTCATCTTCCAAAACGGGGTCCAGGTGATGGAGGAGGCACGGATGATGGCTCCGGGTGTCGAGTTGCCGGAACGTGGACAAGATGGCGAATTCGCGGAGTGGGTGAGGACGTACGCGGGCGACACGGTGCGTGAACCAGTTTCTCGAATGTGGGAATGCGCTAACATGTCATCTCAGGATGATTTTCTTGCTGGTTACGTGGCGGCCCTTGAGGAGGATGTGGATATCGACGAGGGGCTCGTCCCCGTGGCGCGAAGGTTGAGGAAGTGGCGAAAGATCCGTGGGGAAGAGTGGACTGCCGAGCGAGTGCGAAAACAGGAGGAGGCCGAAGTCGAGAGAAGGCGCACGAGCGAGGAGAAGGGAGCCGCCGAGAGGGCCGCAGCGGAGGCGGAGGTGGAGGAGAGGCGCACGGAGGCGGCGAGGGCTGCCGAGAAGAGGGCGCGACTCGCCCAGGCGCGTCGGATCATCGGGAGCGAGGACAACGAGGAGGAGGGAGAGGTGGGTGCAGCAGCAGTAACAGCAGCAACAACGACAACGACAGGAGCGGAAGAGCCCGCTGCAGCGGCAGCGGCAACAACAACAGTATCGCCCAACGCCATGGAGCTGCATGCAGACGATGTAGCGACTGCGGAGGTGGGGACAGGAGAGGTCGGGGTGGCGGCGGCAGAGGATCGGGACGGTCATCAGACCGTGTGGGGAACCGACAGGGTGACGCCCGTTGGAGTTATCGAGGCGGCAGCAGTGAGTGCGGTGCCGCCCCCCGTGTTGGAGCATCGGGTGGGCGGGCGGATGACAGCGACTCCGGTGTGGGTGGAGATCGCGAGGCGGAAGGTGGCGGAGCGGGGGCGAGGGAGGAGAAGCGGGGTGGGGGCTGATATAAAATCCCGGGCTGCGCGGCAGCCTGGAGATAAGGTAAGTGGTCGATTAAAATGTGTGAAGGTTTTAGGTGTCTGATCTAATGAATAGGAACACGATCCGGGATGTGAGGAGTGCGCCCGGAAGCGGCGCGTGTGTTACAGAGTGGAGGGGATAGCGTGCCGGTGGTGCCGGACGTACAAGGTGTCATGCAGCTTATCGGCTGTGCGAGGTAAGTAATATTCTTTTTATTTCCGTGCTGAGACAAATGATAAGTATGTTTCAGGAGTGAAAACAGAGAAGGCAGCGGTGTCCGGCACTGGAGGTAAGTCAAGGGGGTATCGGATCCGTGTTGGCTAACGGAGCGGAGCAGGTCCGAAGGTGATGGAGGCAACCGGAGGCAAGAGGCCGAGGCGAGGTGCGACGTGGGTACCGGTTCGCGAGGAGGCGACGCCGGAGGAGGAGGATGAGATTGAGGATGATGACAGCGTGGAGGTGGTGGAGCCGCCGGCAAAGCGGAAGAAAGTGGAGGCGGGACCAAGTTGGAAGGGTAAGGAGCGGGAGGCGGCTGCAGGATCATCGGTCAGAGAGGCGCTGGAGCAGGCACTCCAGATGATGGAGAGGGGGGCCAACCAGGTGAAGGCCGGAGCCGAGTTGCTCCAGATGCTTCTCCTTGGTGAGCACCTTACTGTATAAGTATTGTATTTTTATATATGTTTTTCTTTTTCCCATTTGCAATGTTATGTCGTGCCAGAAAAGTGAGTGAGGGATGTGAGAATGTAAGAAAATGGTTAAAGAAACGTCTGGTATAAAGTTTGGACTTGTCCGAAATTTCGATTTTTTTTTTTTTTTTTTTTTTTTTGTGCGTTCAAAAAAAATCAATGTAAATTATAGGGAACTAAGAGATATGATGGAGGAAAGTGCTTAATGGCGAGGCTGAAGGTTCTGGGTTGCTCCAGAGCGTTGCGGACGAGTTTCCGTAGTGTAGTCGTTGGCGGCTTCATTATCGGATTCATCAGATAGTTCAGCGGCTTGGCTTTCCTTATCCTTGGTGTTGGTAGAGATATGTGACGCCTCGTTTATTTGATTTGGAGAGATGTCCTCGTTTATCTCCATCGTTTGGTCAATGATAGATGTCACCGGAATCGATGTTTGCGACTGTGGATAGTAGGGAATGATGCGGAAAGCAGCATAGTGGATTTTGGAGACGGCGCCATCGAGTTCCGAGAGGATATATGTGCCGTATTGAGTTCGGTGGACGATGATCATCAGTCCGAAGAATCGCGGTTTTGTTTTCCGATTTAATTCCACTTCAACAGCCGAATTGCAGATCGGTACCAACGATCTGGGTTGGAAGTCGTAGTCGATAATAGACTTGCAGTGTGCGTCGATGAATTGCTTGATGGATTGTTTGCGGGCAGCGAGCACTTTATCGGCGATTGTTGCTAGATCTTTTTCTCGTTTTTGCAGTTGGCGGGCACAAAGGGCTATCAGTTCCAGAGTGGTCATCGGGGCATCGGCGGTCAGAATTAGATATGTTGCTTCGGATATGTCGAAAGGGAAAAGCGGTTCGACACCGTGTGCGATGTAAAACGGAGAGTGACCAGTGGATCGTTGGATTGTGGTTCGTTCTGCCCAAATGACCGAGGGTAAGATGTCCGGCCATTTCAATTCATCTCCGTCTGCTGCTTTGATTAATGACTCGCGGACCGATCGGTGGGCACGTTCGATGATGCCATTAGCGCGAGAATTGTATCCGGAAATACGGATGTGATGGATTCCATACCGCTTCTTGAGGAAATCGAGGGCTTTGATAAATGGGGCACCGTTATCCGTAATAATTTCTTCTACGGCTCCCCATCAGCACAGTATATCTTCAAATATGAAGGTTCCAAGAAGTTGGGCGGTCTCATTTCGTAGCGGTCTTGCTTCCGGATATGTGGATAACGAGCATCGGGCGTGGACAAGAAGTCGGAAACCACGGGTTCTGGGTAAGAACATGGTATCTATATGCGCTCGACGGAAAAGACTGGCCGGTGTGGCAACCGTTGGTGGAATAAAAATCTTCCAGATTTGCCGAGTCTGGCATTGGTGACAAGTTCGGACAAACCATTTTATGTCTTGATCCAACACCGGCCACCAGAACCAATTTAGAATACGTGTCCGGATAACGTAAATGCCTTTGTGGCCGAGTGAATCATGTGCCTCTGTGATAATTGCAAGCCGTTTGTGGTCCGGAGGCACTACCTGGTGGCATCCGTTAGGTCGGCGACACCATAGCTTGTCATCTGGAATGAAGAACTGGGATGCGGAGCGGACTAATCGTCGGAACTGGTTTGCGTCGATACCAGAAGGACAGATCGGGTTTCGAAGGAAAGATTCGATTTTGCAGATCTGTTCTTCCCTTTTCTTTGCTGCGTCGGGTTGCGGTATAAGGATGGTGGAGGATTCATTCGGAGCCGGTGAATCATTGGATGGTACCGTCGAATTGAGTAGCATCGATCCTGTGTAAACTTTGAAGCAAGAATGGGCGATGCCGGCAAGTGGCGTCTCGGATGGGTAGGAAGCGTCCGGTGCTCGATTCATGTGTTCCATGGCGAATACTTAGCTCCGATCGATCCAGTCTTCATGATCTTCGGACTCGGTGTCTTCTTCACCATCTGCGGCACGTTGGCGTGATAGTCCGTCAGCTCCAGTGTGTTTATCTGCAGGAATATGAACAAGGTCGAAATCGAAGAGTAGTATACCAGCAATCCATCGATTCATGGCAGCATTTGGTTGAACGTCCGGATTGTTTAGCATACCCTTAATGAACTTCGTGTCCATTTCAACGGTGAATTTTGGAAGGCCGATAAGGTAAATCTGGTATGACCGAAGTGCGCGGAAGAGTCCATATAATTCGATTTTTGCTTGAGAGTATCGGGCCTCGCATTCGTTCCAGGTAATCGAGCCGAATCTGGATGGGTATCAGATTCTATCTTGTCCGATTTGAAATAGCGCGAAGCTGACAGCGATGTTGGACGAGTCGATGGCCATAATTACGGGCCGTCCAGAGCGGTAATCGATCGGTCGAATGGCGGATGAGTTGACTATTGTGTGTTTAAGTCGGTCCATTGAATTTTGCTCTTCTTCTTTGAACCTGAATGGAACGTCCTTACGAGTTAGGCTGACAAGTGGTCAGGCAAGTACGGCATAGTTTTTGATGAATATCCGGAGCAGTCCGCAGACGCCTAAAAATGATCGTACATCTGTGAGTGTTTTGCATGGAGGCCAGTCTCGAATGCACTGAACATTGGAAGCGTCCAGAACTCGCCCTTCATATGTGCACATGTGTCCGGTAACGATTGTTTCAGGGGTGCAAATTGTTGTTTTCTTGCCATTAAAGGTTCCTCCGACTATTTTGACTCGTTGGAGCACCCGGTTGATGTTATTCAAATGCTCCCAAATGAACCGCCTTATTTGCGGATTCTCCGGGATCATCTTGTAAGTGCCATCCGGAAGCTCGTATCGGGTTTCCGGGCCCTTAATCGCTACATCGTCTACGAATGGGGTGGTTACGTGCGGAATTTCGTCTTGTAGTATATGTGTGACGTCTCCATGCATAATCTGCGTCGCGTTGGTGTATCCCATGGGGACGCAAGCGAGCCGTTTGGCTCCGAGAGGGGTTTGGAACGTGGTAAGGTCTCGACTCCATTCGTCAAGAGACCATTGATCGAAGGAGACGAATAGATCAAGAGATCCATAGCATCTGCATCTGGCGAAAGATTCCGCAAAAACTTCCATTATTGGGGGAACCGCGGAATTGCCGATAGTGACTTTGTTCAACGGCTGGAGATTATGTACAAGTCGGAGAGATTTTCCATCCTTCTTTAACACACAAAACCACTGGGACCGATAGGAGGAGTTGGACTCTTTGTAGACTCCGGCCGCTATCTTGTCTCGGATAACCTTCAGGACTTCGTCGTAGATGCCAGGAGGAATCGGTATATTTTTGAAGATCCAAGGGACATGTTTGACTGTCGGGATGATAATGGGATCGAAGTATTTTGCGTCGAATCGTCCTTTTTCGGTCTCCGTCCAAGCGAAGGCATCTTCCTGGGCTTTAATAAGATAATGAACGAGTTTTTCTTCCTCTGGCCATAAAAATCTGGTGGGATTTGCGTTATGCGCTTCTTTCCGGTCTTGAGTATATCGGAGACCAGGGGTGAAATCGGGGGGGTGTGTCGGAAGAGTGGGGATATCGGAGAGGGGATCAGGGTGTTGTCATCGGACAATCCGAAATTCTTCAGGTAGAGTTGCTTTGATCAGGTTGACATGGTTTGCGACTTTCTTGTATTTCTTTCCAAGGTAAACTGGCATAACGATGTCTGGAGATGGTGTATTGGTTTCTGAGTTATTGGGGTACATTACGTCTGTGGTATCGTGGTACACCAGTGTGTATCCGGCACTGACCAAGGCTTCACATGAAGTGCCTGAAATATCAGCAAAAGGAAGGGGATCGACAGGAACTAAATTTTCAAGAGAAGGAGATAAGAGATTGTGAATGGAAGTAGATAGAATAGCTGGAGACTCGTGTTTGTGTATAGCTTCCATGTCTGCTTTGATTGGAGATGGCTCTGGAATGTTGCAGTGATCTGGGGCTCCAGCTATTAAAAATCCGGATGTGTTTTCTGAAGTTTGAGGTTTTTCCGGATCGGGATGCACTCCTTTGTCAGTACGATGATCCTTTCTCCGGTGTTCAGATTGTTCAGGATCAGGTCTTGGGCACCATGAGGATGGTCGATAGTTTGGGAGCCGGTAAGCATAAAGAACAGGCATCCGACGAGGACCTCACAAGGTAGGGTATCGGCGACCTGCATTTGGACATGAAACGTGCATGGACCGATCTGCAAGGGAAAGTTCTTTATCAGTCCGAGTGTCGGGGCGATGGTACTGTGTGAGGACTCCATATGAATTACGCACTCAGAGTGTAGCGGATTACTGAGCTTCTCCCAAACGTCTCTTCGCATTGCCATGATCGAGCTGCCTTGGTCGAGTAAGCACTCTGCGGCAATCCAGCTATCCAATATGCCTTCTACAATGCGGAGCGGAGCGGCATCGACAGCTACGACAAGATCAGAGGTGTCCGGGGTTGTAACGTTTGTGTAGAGCGTATCCTGTATGATGGACGCAGTGACCGGAACTCGGCGGGCAGTAACCATATCCTTCATCTTTTTGCAGATATCTCCGGAAATGGCGAGTAGTTCACAAGGTGTCACGTGGACCGGGATGTCGAGTGCGCAATCGAAAACTTGCTGAACAGTTACCGGATTTTCGATCGGAGCTTGGTAATGATACTGGACTTCGGGTCGTTCGACTCATTCCGGCTTTGACGGGCAAGTAACCTGGGGCGGTGTAATGACAACGGCGGGCGGGGGCGGTAACCTAGATGGCTGGTGATCGTTATTCCTGGGTGTGGGCGCTTTCCTTTTGCCCTTGTCCACTTTCTTTGCCACATCGTTTGCGAAGGTGCGGACCATATTTTCCAATGCGGTCATCTCGTTATCTTCTTCATCCGATTTGTCTTCCATGTCCGGGGGGTGAGCAGATGGTCCAATCGGCTGTGCTTCAAATACTGCGGTTGTTGCCGGTTGCGTATTCTGGGATTGGTAGGTGGTGTAGTACTTGTCAAAGCGCTCTGATAGGTTATTTCCCACAATAGTGCCTGGCAAGTATCGTCCGGAGGGAAGGCAAATTCTGCCTTCGGTGTTCCGTATACATTTACCAGACTTGATGTATTCGAGGGCCTTCGGACAAGCACTAACAAAATGACCTGGTTCCGAACAGAAATTACACGTCCGGCCTGCAGGGGAATTCGTCGTCCGAGGAGCAGAACATTTTGCCTGTTTGAGAGACTGGGCTGATAAATTTGATTCGAGGCGAGCCATTGTGGAGGCAAATGTTGCCAAGGCTGCGGACATATCAAACTCTTCCTTCTTGATCACTGGTTTCGTTTCTCTCCTGGGGGCTGAGGATGTGAAATGGACGGGTCCGGAGAATTGATCAGTTGTCGCAGAGTGCGGGGACGTTGAGGAGAGTAGGAACTCGGCTGCAGCGTGTACCTTGTTCATGGGGTATGGATCCTCCGGATGGTGATTTGGTAGTATAATAGCAAGCCGGCTTTCGATCCGGCGTCTTGTGTGATCCCCAAATCCGAGGATGTAAAGTCGGTTTCTGTCGTTTGTAGACATACGTTGGGAAGTGATCAAGTGTGAAGTGATCCGGAGAAAGTCCTGATAGTATTCTCCGTGTTCTGCGCGCGTGTAAACTCCTTAATGGGCCGAGTCCGATATGAAACGGTCCAAATCGGCGATAGAAAACAAACGGCTGCCATTGGAACCTGGGTAGAGACGTCGGACAGCCGCTTTGAAGGTTTCCCAAGTCCATTCCGGATCCGGGGCTGGTGTGAGGGTCTCCCAGAGGAGACATGTGTCTGTGTCAAGGTAGTGCTTTGCGTACCGAATTAAATCGGCTTCCAGAACGTCTGGATTAATGCCGGTGAGTACGATGTCGATGTCCTCAAAGTACCAGTTGAGGTGTGTCGGTACTCCGTCAAAGGCAGGGGCCCCATGAGCACCACGGAGCGGATATCTTGGTTGATTAGCCATTGGTAATGGTGCGTGGGGAAGTTCTTGTGCGACGTCGAGAGGGTTCAGTGGTTTGTCTGTTGGGAATTGTAAGGTGTTCGGTTCGAGGGGTAGTGGTGTGAGTGGCGAGTGCGGTTCTTTGAAGATCAGTGGTAATGAGATAGCCGGGGTTGTGAAGCTCGTGTGGGAGTAGACAATGGATGAGATACTGGGAATGTCCGATGGAAGAAAGTGGGAAGTTTCAATTACTTCTCCAGGAGGTTTGGAGTGTGGTGGTTCTGTGATTCAATTCGGGTTTCGACTTCTCAGGCGTTCGGAGCATCGAGGCTGGAAAGTGGAGGAGCCTCTGGGAATCCTTGAAGGCTGTAGTGAAGACGTTGTTATGACCCCCTCGTGGTGGGCTCCAAAATTGTAGTAGGCTGTACAGGTGTTGGCTGCAAATAGATGTTCGCAGCTGGGTTCTTCAGGGGGTCTTATTACACGATGGAGACACTAGATAAAACCTTGGAGGATGCAGAGGTTGAGTGTAAGAGGTTTAGAAAATGAAAGTATACATTATCCGGAGTATCCGGTATCAGATCCGGTAGAGTCCAATGTTCGGATCGAAGGTTCGAGGGGCCGGTGACGACGAAGGCCAGCGAATCAATGGGTATGACGAAGGGTGAGCTTGCTAAGGATCACAGCACAATGTGGGCATTCAAAAAGCTGGATTTCCGTATAGTCCGGTACATACTTAAGTACATTTTTCTAAGTACAGCATACCCGATTCTACGGAAATCTCTGGAAGCTATAGAAGGCAGTGCGGTATCGTACAAGGGGTCATATAGGGGTTTTTAATTTGTAAAGGAGTCATGCGGTTTGGAGGGAAGGAATATCCGATGACTAGCACATGTTCGGATCGCTCGTAAACTGAAGGAGAGTGTAGGTGGTACAGCAAAGGAGTACTAGGAACAAATGGCAAGGCAGTGCAAAGGGTCTAAAACGTATCAATGAATGGATACTTGAAAGGGATCAAAATATGAAATTTACAGCATGGTATATGAAATACGGGAATGGGAATGGAATAGTGAGTGCGTTGAGCGCTGACCATGCTGGAGTGATGAAATGGAAAGGCATAGGCGGTGTGTCTGACCTGTGGGTTGTGATCATCACGGGGAATTAGAGACCGGAGAGTCCGATGTCGGATATTTATCAGATGTTCTGGATGTTGCTGGACAGTATCGGATCGTTATCGGATCGCGTCAGGTGTAATTATCTTGGATGCCAAAATATCCGGATAGTCGATATCTGTTAAGTTTCCTTGTTTAAACAACATATCATCCTTACAGCAGCAGCGATGATGAGCAGCACAGCGGCGGCAGCGGCAATGACAAGCAGCGGCGGCAACGAGCAGCACAGCAGCGGCGGCGGCAGCGAGGATGAGCAGCACAGCGGCGACGGTGCGGTGATGACAACAAGCAGCACAGTGGCGGCGGCAGCGACGATGAGCAGTACAGCGGCAGCGGCGGCGGCAACGAACAGCACGGCGGCAGCAGCGGCAACGAGCAGCACAGTGGCGGTGGCGGCGGCGATGACGACGAGCAGCACAGCGGCAGTGGCGGCAGTGATGATGAGCAGCACGGTGGCGGCGGTGGCAGCGACGACGACGAGCAGCACAGCGGCGGCGGCGGCGGCAACGACGAGCAACACAGTGGCAGTGGCAGCAGCGACGACGACGAGCAGCACAGTGGCGGCGGCGGCGATGGCAATGACAAGCGGCAGGGGCGGTGGCGATGACAACAACAAGCGGCGGCGGCGGCGACGACCAGCACAGCAGCGGCAGGAGCGGCGGCAACGACGATGTTGACAAGCAGCTGCGGCGGGAGTGGCGGCGACGACGACCTGCAGTAGCAGCGGCAGCGGCGGCGGCGATGACCTGCAGCAACAATGGCCCAGGCCCCCCACTGCGGTCACAGACTGACGATGGGGACGTGGGCCATTGTTTTGTTGTGGCTGGTGGCAAAGAAGGGGAGGGGTGGTGGTGGCAGGCAGGAAGTAGCATCTACATAGCTCTACACAGAAATGCCTGCATCTACATGGTTCTACCTAGAGAGGCCACTATCTATGTAGTTCTATGTAGACCAGGAAGTTGTCTATGGGTTCTACAGGATTCTACAGGTCTATGTAGATCTACACAGCACTGCTGCAGTCTACTGTAGAACTGACCCCAGTTTGCTGATGTAGTGTACACCCCACCATATCTTCAGCTCTAATATGGTAGGCTCCACACCATTTCAACTCAAGGTGGAAATATGGTAGGCTCCACACCATATCAACTCAAGGTGGAAATATGTGTTAGGGCCTGTCCCGTCTTGATAGTAGTGCTGGAGATCGACTTGTTGGTGACCTATGCTGGAAACTCGCTAAGACCAATCAACTGTAGAGCACAGTCGAGAATGCTCGGTCCCGGAAGGTCACGAAGACGTCTGAGAAGATGTAAGAGCGAAGAAAGACAAGTATAAAGGAGGAAGACGTCGTTAGGAAGGTCGCGAAGTCAGTAGACGAAGCGTAAAGGAGGAAATTGACGAGGAGGGGGGAAATGGGTGATGCTGAGAGGGTCGCGAAGTCGACCGACGAAGTGTGAAGAAAGGAATAGACGAGGTGGGAGACAGTGACAACGCTGAGAAGGTCGCGAGGTCGACCGACGAAGCGTAGAGAAGGAAAAAAGACAAGGTGAAAGAAATAGAGAATGCTGGAAGGGTCGCGGTGGTCGCGACGGTGTTGAGAATGTGTCGGTGAAGGCGATGACTTTGCCAACCGACGGGTGAACCTGTAGGGTTCCAAGATCAGTACCAAGATGAATAATAAAGAATACTTAGATCACGCGAGTTGTACAAGCACAGAGGGCGAGTTAGAACAGAGTAGAGTGTGTCTTGGCGATCTTGTGGTCACCAAGAGAGACAAGACCTATCAATTGCGATGGTTCCAAGCTCAAAGGGCGTACTAGCCTCAAGCTAAAACCAATGTGCGTCAATATCAAGTCTGGAGTACCATAAGTACATGCGAGACCTTATATACGTACGTAGAGAGAGTATAACGAAAAAGGGAAAGTACAGAGGTCGCCAGGCGACAAGACTATGGTAGTACGGGGTATGTTTAGTCGTAAAGTGACTAGGCGCATGTTCTACTAAGGTCGCGAGGGGTTAGGTATGCATAGGTAAGGTCGTGAAGATGACCTGTCACGGGTCGCGACCTAGTTAAATAAGTATATACATTGCTATAACTACGGAGGGATTCTCGGATCATAAGTAACGTAATTATAGATGACTGAGGAGAAGAAGGGACGCATATTTGAAGTGTTCATACAGCTGACTGTTGGTGGTGCGTTTGAGTGTTAAGGTCACAAGGTCATAAGAGCGATCACATGGGTGACGCTAGTGATGCAGGTGACCTACGGGCAGGTAGTCACGTGGGTAACGCTGGTAGCACAAGTAACGGTCATAACGCTGGTAATGTATTGGTGCTGGTAGTGGTAGCGCCGGGGGTGCCGTGTGGCAAGTCACGTGCTGGTGGAAGTAGACGCATATCGGTGTGTCGCGCATAGGATTGGTGGGTCCGGGTGAAGTATGCGCGTAGGATGAAGTACTAGGAAGCGTCGCAAGTACAGCATGGTGGTCGCGAGTGTCGTGTGAGTGCGGGGGAGGTTGGAGAGGCTTCCGGAAGGAGACAGCGGGTCCCGGAAGTGTGTAGAGGGACTCGCAAGGTTGTAGAGGGTCGTCGAGAAGCTCGTGGATGTGGGTGAAGTCGGCTTGGGCAAGGAAAAATGAATGGGTCCTGACAATATGGTGGGCTCCGCACCATATCAACTCAAGGTAGAAATATGGTACTAGTAGGCTCCACACCATATCAACTCAAGGTGGAAATATGGTGGGCTCCACACCATATCAACTCAAGGTGGAAATATGGTGGGCTCTACACCATTTTGACTCAAGGCACAAATATGGTAGGCTCTACACCATATCAACTCAAGGTAGAAATATGGTGGGCTCTACACCATTTTGACACAACTTTTTTGCATGGCTTGCAAACTAGACAAATTATATATCAAAAAATTGCTAAAATTCAGCAGATTCTGATTCTGGAAACTATATGTCTGTACCTCATTTCGTTCAGCTGCAATTTGCAAAATACACAAAATATATTCATTTGTCCTCAGTTCTGCAGTACCCTGGCTTGAAAATGGATTAGATAACTGGAGGACCCACATACTGCCTGTGGGTATATGGCAAGGGTGTGGATTAGTTTTAACTACCCACCCACCATCTCAATCCCCTCTCTGGAATACATTAATAGGAATCAGGGTATTATTGTCCTGGGAGAGTGACCATTGGTTGGATTGCAAATTCCAGCCATCAGATTACAGCTTATAACATCTAATACAGTCATGCAAAGGCCCATAATATTTGGTGCAGATCTACAGATTCCCCATGTCTATTTTCCCAAAATTCTCAAAATCTCTCCCCAGATAGCCCCCTTTGTCAAATCACATATTCCTGCAGTCAAATAGCTGACAATGTATACATGAAGACATGTGCAAAGTTTGGTGAAGTTAGGAAAAGTTCTCAGGAAGATAGCTCAGAATGTGTCTTTTGGAGTGTAAGGCAAGGTAATGCCTTGTCTTTGCCTTCACTTCAGAGTATCCCCCCAAGAGACACATTCTGAGCTATCTTCCTGAGAACTTTTCCTAACTTCACCAAACTTTGCACATGTCTTCATGTATACATTGTCAGCTATTTGACTGCAGGAATATGTGATTTGACAAAGGGGGCTATCTGGGGAGAGATTTTGAGAATTTTGGGAAAATAGACATGGGGAATCTGTAGATCTGCACCAAATATTATGGGCCTTTGCATGACTGTATTAGATGTTATAAGCTGTAATCTGATGGCTGGAATTTGCAATCCAACCAATGGTCACTCTCCCAGGACAATAATACCCTGATTCCTATTAATGTATTCCAGAGAGGGGATTGAGATGGTGGGTGGGTAGTTAAAACTAATCCACACCCTTGCCATATACCCACAGGCAGTATGTGGGTCCTCCAGTTATCTAATCCATTTTCAAGCCAGGGTACTGCAGAACTGAGGACAAATGAATATATTTTGTGTATTTTGCAAATTGCAGCTGAACGAAATGAGGTACAGACATATAGTTTCCAGAATCAGAATCTGCTGAATTTTAGCAATTTTTTGATATATAATTTGTCTAGTTTGCAAGCCATGCAAAAAAGTTGTGTCAAAATGGTGTAGAGCCCACCATATTTCTACCTTGAGTTGATATGGTGTAGAGCCTACCATATTTGTGCCTTGAGTCAAAATGGTGTAGAGCCCACCATATTTCCACCTTGAGTTGATATGGTGTGGAGCCCACCATATTTCCACCTTGAGTTGATATGGTGTGGAGCCTACCATATTTGTGCCTTGAGTCAAAATGGTGTAGAGCCCACCATATTTCCACCTTGAGTTGATATGGTGTGGAGCCTACCATATTTGTGCCTTGAGTCAAAATGGTGTAGAGCCCACCATATTTCCACCTTGAGTTGATATGGTGTGGAGCCCACCATATTTCCACCTTGAGTTGATATGGTGTGGAGCCTACCATATTTCCACCTTGAGTTGAAATGGTGTGGAGCCCACCATATTAGAGCTGAAGATATGGTGAAGTGTACACTATACATGGCCATATGGTGTGGAGCCTACCATATTAGAGCTGAAGATATGGTGGGGTGTACACTATACATGCCCAATATGGTGTGGGGAAAACAGTCAAATACAGCTGGCTGTACTTTCATTTGGCCCTATTTATGTGATAGGTTACACAGCCGGGCTCGTGCGACCTACCCCATCATTCTCAACCAAGTCGCACGAGCTCCGCTGTTTACAAATCGAGGGCTTGTGCGACCTACCCCACGTTTCCCCCTCATCGCCGTCAGGGATTTTTATTGATATTTTGTTCTTACTTGTGCTGCTTTCTAGAGCGCTTCCTCCCAGACGACAAATCCCACGTATCTAGCTGCACTGTCCCTCACGTCGCCACCAAACTACTCCACCGCCCTGCACTACATCCGCGCCGTGTCTTGGCCCCCATCAGACACCAACCACCGCCTTGTGCTACATCCGCGCCGTGTCGGCCCCCTTCACGCACCTTATCACAGTTGCCCTTCTCGCTTCTGTTCCTTGAACGTTGCGTCTGCTGGACTTAATTCAACGGCTTTGACTCCCTTGGTTAGCACATCCGCGCGGCCCAACAGAGGACTTGCGCCTTAAGAATTGTTCTGCAGAAAGTGAGATACGGTTTTACCAGGTTACAGACGTACAAATACACTTTTTCTCGGCTTTCAGTCAGTCAGCCGTATTTTGATTGAAAATAACCAATCTGGATGGTTGTCAGGAAATGTCGGCTGCGTCCTGAATTCGAGCGCTTCGCTATGCTATGGAGGCCCTCGCCGTTATTGTTCTCCCAGGTGGCCTACAAAGCGCTCACTGTAGCTTGAGGTTACTACGATTCCATGCAAGAACACAAGTCTCTGTGCGACGTGCTCCTTCATCGATGTAGTCTCCTCATTGCGGTTGCGAACCGGATACAGGCTGGATCTTGCCAGAGTCTACTCGCCCATGTACAGATTCTTGAGAGGCATTCCCAACCGCGGGTCATCTCGTGTTATCCAACGTGATTGTTGGGACGTAGTGCCTGTCTTAAAGTGAAGAAAGCCTTGGAAAACCTTGCGTCGAAAGGATTCTCTTGGAGGCTTCTTCATCAGCGCGATATTGAGATTGCCATCGCTGCTGCGGGAAATGCGGTTATGGATGCTTGCGCAATATTCAATGTGAGTGGATGGTTTTTGTGGATGTCTGATTTCGCAGCGTAGTCTATCAGATTGATGGCCACTTGACTGCCGTCGACCTCCAAGTTCAGATGGCCTCCGCCCGGGAACGTGATCGGCGCAAACTTGATGACCACCTCGAACAACTTGCCAAAAATGGAATGGGTCTAGTTGTTGGCTCCGTCGAGTCTCGCCTCGCGTCCGGGTCGGATCAGCGCAATACTAGTGGGTCGACATTAGGCTCGCGCGGTTCGTCCCACTGTCCGCCCCTGCCCCCGCCACCGCTACCGCCACCTCGGTCGTATTCTCCATCGTCGGCTTCTTCGCGACAGTTGCTGCGCTCGACAATCCTGCCGTCGCTGCCATCCTTACGGCGCCCCCGACCCTCGGTTGGCAGTAGCGATGTCGGCACCGCCAATGGCAGTGGTAGTTCTCCCTATGCTCTTGCCCCTGCCTCGCCCCTTTCTGCTACTCCTCGACGTAGTCGACCGCGGTTTCTCTCAATCTAAGACAACCAACTAGCGCGACCGCCACGGGAACCCCATCGCCTCAGCTGCGGTCACGGCCGCTGTCAGAGGACGGTGGTGGAGGGATCAGCTGGTTTGGCGGCGGGGCCAGGGCCAGGGCGGCAGCAGTAAGGGCGAGCACCGTAGGGACGTTAAGGGATCCAACATCGCTGCCGCCGCCTCTACCGCCCGCATTTTGGACGAGGTCCCTGCCGTCTCCTGGGACGGACGATGGCTCGCGGGACGACCCGATGGCTATGGGTGGGACGACGACGACGGAAGGTCTGCTGGACCCGCGATTGGTCTTGCACCTACGGGAAGGCGCTCAGCAGAGTTTGACCAGCTTCGCGGACTGAGGATTATATGAGGCGGTTTGGTTCAGTGCTTTTTTTTGTTTGTTAACTCTATTTTCCATTTTCTGCTCAATGCTTATCGCTTTTCCCTTGTGCTTGGTTCCTCTCCCCTCCATCCAGGTACTTATGCAATATAGCACGGTAACGTTCGACACGCTGAGTCATGAAGGGACCATCGTGTAGCAGATAGCCGCACCATCATAAGACCCGCTCCGGAGGTGATCTTCCATCGAAAATTGTCACTGCAGTTTTTTGCAACATTTCGGCAATTCACAATTCACGACCTAGGTGTCGTCGCATGGACAACATCTCACGCAAACCGTACTAGCGCTTATCGTCCTTGGGGCTCGAGCGAGATTGATCACAGGGTTTCATCGGACGTGTGGTCAACTTCAATTATGAGTGTTGTCGATATGTTGTAGTCCAATTCTGCTCTGCACACACAGACATAAGAAGCAGTACTGTAAGCCCAGATAGCTCAGCAGCCCGATACTATAAGAATTATAAGTCATGAAAGTTGTGTAAGGAGAAAAATGCACGATATTACGATCCGTGGACAAATGCGCTATTGAAAGTAGGCGTGTCTACAGTTAGAACTACAACCCGTCCTGATGTGAATAATAGGAACTCAATGAGATTGTGTCTGACAGGAAGTCGTCCCTGTTCTGCCTTGAAAATGGTATTTCCTCCCGTTCGCTCAGAGCTTCGCTCTGTCTAAATAGCTCCCATACCGAGGGCTCTTCCCCGTTCCCATTTGCAAACTCGACTGTCTCCATGTAACGCTGCTTGCGAATGTAGCAACGCCAGCATGTGATGCACATAAGCAGAACGAATAACCCTCCAAACCCGCACAGCAGAATCTGCCACCAAGGTATGCGAAAGCCGGTGGCAGGAGGTCGTACCCCCTGTGGAGAGGGGAGTACATTCGTGGGAGAGGATAGTATATTCGTGGGAGAGGAGAGTATGTTCGTGTGCGTGGCTGGTCCTATCGATGGAGTCGAGTAGACTGATACAGTAGTGGCTCTGACAGCGGAAAGAGGGCCGGATATCAGCTGTGAAAGACACACGCCTAGCCTAGCTATGACATGCGAGCCACCACCGCAGATCGCATCGACACAACCGCCATCCAAGAGAATTTGACTCGGCTTCGCACATGCCAAACAATTGGCAGGTCCAGCTCCGGAACAGCTAGAACAACTTGCATCACAGTCCTGACATTTTGACGTGGTCTTGTCGAAAAATTGCGTCTTGCCACATGCCAGCACACACCGTCCATTAAGGAGGACAGGACGATCGGGAGAGCAAGAGGAGCACTGATCAAATCTAGATCCAGAACAGGAGGCACAATCAGGGTGGCAAAGTTGGCATTTCCCATTCGCAGTAGGGATGCCATGGTCCGGTTAAGTCTGGTTCAGGGCCAATTTTTTCGAACCCCGAACCGGACTTTAGGTCCAGTTCAGGCCAAATTCCAAACCTTGAACCTGAGTTCGGTCCAAGTCCAGTTCATTGGACCGGACTTTTACCAAATAAGGTAATGGTTCGCCCAAATTTGGGCTTCTGAACCTCAATTTTGGTTCGGTTCACCCACTTGGCTGAACCTGAACCTCATTTTCGGTTCGGTCCAGTCCAGTTCAGGTTCGAACCAAAGTTCAGAACCGAACCGTGGCATCCCTAATTCGCAGCGAAGGAATTCGTTGGGCATGAAGATACACATTTGCCAGCTGACATCAGGCGATTATTTCCGCATGTGAGACAGGTGTCAGGTCCACTACATGATGCACAGGACGCATCACATGCTATTATTGACATATCAAACACAGAATGAGAGAACATGTTCATGATAGGACACACCAGTGCATTTTTTATCTGGGCCTATGAATGTTGCCGGTGGGCAATCCACGCAACGTCCATTATTATAATAAGTCCAGCACCGCTAACACACCCTGTGCATTGGACATCACTCATCTGTGAATTGACTGGATCAAAGTTAGGATATCGACAGGTTGTGCACTTTTCCGGGCATGCTACGGTTGATTGATCAATGTTAGATCGAGGATAATTTGCAACAGACCTACCCTCGCATTGTAAAATGGCAGGATTGAAAATGCTGTTTGAACTGCCACAGACGCCATCTCGATTTGCTGACACACATTGATTCCCGAGTAAATATTGCCCATCATAACATGAGATGCAAGAGTCCGCGGAGGGCGAACAAAATTTGCAATTGGAAGTGCATTGATCACATCCTCCATCTGCATTGAGTCTGGGGCAATCACTGCTCATTATAAGACATAGAGTCACTCCCAGTACCTCGGGGGAGAAGCCAGGTGAACATGATTTGCAATCCACAGGCTGTGGACCGGTGCATCTTGCACAACCCACTCGACATTCTGGATAGAAATACTGATCACCAAGCAATCCTTTGATAATGTGAGAATTTTGGAACACACTTGCACATCGCCCCTCAGGGTTCAAGAAGTAGCCATCACTACACTTGCCACATGCCTTCCCATCATCTGAAGTAGTCGACCCAGGAAAACAAACGCAACTCCCCCCCGAGCAACTACCATGGGGACCACAATTGCATCCTTGATTGGGTACGACCACATCCTGTGTCTGGATACACCGCCCACTGCCCGTGACACCTTCATCACAGGCAGAACAATCTTGAGGACAGGGTTTACATGTTGGACCGAAGTTCCCAGGCGAACAGGATTCACAGAATTGACCTGTGAAACCAGTAGGGCATACACAAGATCCTGAGGCAGAGCAAACTCCACCTCCTGAACATGGGGGAGCACATGCCGAAGATTGAATGTTGTTAACGCTGATGATGTTTGAAGTAATAGAGTTTGGTAGCTGGGACATATCTGCGACAGAGTCCCAAAGGACTATACGATTGCTGCCAGCCATGATGATAGCCCATACATTTGCTGAAAGTGCAATTGCTCCCGCAGCTATATTAGCTGAAGCAATCGGGCTTGCTGATCTTGGCAGACCGGCGAATGATGGTTGACCTGAGTAGTAGCTCTGAGAGTATACTGCAACCCCTGGTGCAAGCTGAACACTTATTGGGAGCTGGAGCACATTCGCTGATTCCTCGAACCCTACAGAAGGATGCATTTGTGCGAGAGGATCTGTCAGAGCCTTGTGAAGCAGTTCAGGGTTGCTTTGCAGGCTGTATTCGCCTGGTAGGAGTTGTACATTCCCCACAGCAGGTGAGGAGAGGAGTAAGCCGACTGTAGCGGAATGACTCAGATACATCCGATGTGCCTTGTATATGAATAGGACTTACTGACAGCGCTCACGCTACCCTGTAAGCATTCTCCGGCAACGCAGACAGCCGTGGCATGATCCTGGGAGCCCACTAACACACTCAGTATCACAAGAGCGAACAGGCTTGAGAGCATGTCCTGCAGCCCAACATGAGCAGTTCACGGAGAGATGGGACGTATGCCAAGGCCGAGTACTACGGTTTGGCATGGCATTGTAACACAGTGCAGACTTTGCTCGAACACGAACACAAAACTGGAATGGACACGTGACTTCTGCAGATGGGAGGGTTCGGTCACAAGAATGTGACAAGAAGACGATGTCTTGGCCAACGAAAGGCCTCATCAGTCACGTGCAACCATGTTTGCTGCCCGCGATCCATCGCGTCTCAATGCCTCTCAACTTACCCAGATGACATCATATTCCCCCTCTGCACCTATTTAAGTGTCGCTCTCATCCATTTCCCGAGGCTCACCCACATCCTCCACACTCGCTCCTTACATCATTTCGCGTTATGGCTATCACGACTCTCAGTGCCACTGCTCCCCGTGACTTCGCCCTTCAGGGAGACTCCCCTCAGGACTCCGGGCAGCTTGGCCCGCCGCCACCCGGGTCTGATCCCCTGCCCGCCGGTGGTGGGATTCCAGTCCCGGCTCTTCGCGCTCACGTCTGGCTGGGCCCGGCCTCATCGGTACCTCCCGGATCTGGCGGGGTGTCGCAAGCGCGGACCAGGGCGGCCTCGGGTTCCCCACCACCCCCGGCAGGTAGAGATCCTGGGAGGAAGAGAGTCCGTCATGACCACCCGGCTCCTGAAGAGCCTTTGGGGCTGGGAGGGTCCTCTGGCGAGGACCAGGGACCTCAGACCATCGGGGCATCGCCCCCCTTCTGCTTCGCCGGCCTCGCAGGATCCTAGGCCTCTCGCCCCCACAGGAGCCCCCCCCCTTCCTCTCCGCGGGGCCGGGCCTCCACTCTCGCACTGGCGGCGTTGACCGCGCCACCTCCTTCTCCGCCCCGCCGCGCCCCAGCAAACTCGCCTGCTTCCAGGCCTGGTCAGCCGCCATCCTCACCCTCCCCTCCGGGTCGGGGCGCAAATGCTCCAGCGAGCCCCGGGGACTCGGCCGGCGGGGCTGCGCCCGGGCCATCCGCGGCTCCAGCTCCATCGCTCGCCCCTGCTGCTCCGTCAGCTGGGCCAGGGGGCGCGGGTCATCGGGCAGACCCGACGCTCACTCTCGACCAAGTCCTCGGGCATCCTGTCTTCGCTGAGGCAGTGAGGCTGACAATCCAGCGCCTCAGTCAGGGCCACTCGCAGCCGCATCCCCAAGCCGCGCCCGGCTCTTTCGCATCGCTTGCGTCTCTCCCTGCCCCTCTGGCAGTGCAGGTTCTGCCCCCGCACGTGGCCATTTCCGCAGATTCACGTCCGAAGGCGGCCGCAGCCGCCCAGCTTGGGCTTCCGCTGCTGCCCAGCTTCATCAGGAAAAAAAGCTCAAACAATATAGTACTATGTAGTCATGGTAGCAGCAGTAGCTCAGTAGCTAGTAACGCGTTATATAGACCCAGTAGATCCCATATATTGCTCTGTAGTAATGGTAGTTCCCATATATTGCTCTGTAGTAACAGTAGTTCCCATATATTGCTCTGTAGTAATGGTAGTAATGGTAGTTCCTATATATTGCTCTGTAGACTGAGTAGATCCCATACAATGCACCAGAGTATGCAAAGGTGATTCAATAGTTTACTTGTCTCAAATGGTAGCCCAGGTTGATACTACAGTAGACTATGGTAGTGCTATGTGCCGCTTCCTGCTGCCACCACTGCTCCTTCCTTCCTCTGCACACCAGCCAGCACAAAATCAATGGCCCAGGTCCCCACTGTCAGTCTGTGACTGCAGTAGGGGGCCTGGGCCATTGCTGCTGCTGCCGCCGCCGCCGCCACTGTTGCTGCCGCCGTTGCCGTCGTTGTTGCCGCCGCCGTTGCCGTCGTTGTTGCTGCCGCCGCTGTTGCCGCCGCCGTTGCCGTCGTTGTTGCCGCCGCCGTCGCCGTCGTTGTTGCCGCCGCCGTCGCCGTCGTTGTTGCCGCCGCCGTCGCCGTCGTTGTTGCCGCCGCCGTCGCCGTCGTTGTTGCCGCCGCCGTCACCATCATTGTTGCCGCCGCCGTCGCTGTCATTGTTGCCGCCGCCGCTGTTGCCGCCGCCGTCGCCGTCGTTGTTGCCGCTGCCGTCACCGTCATTGTTGCCGCCGCCGTCGCCGTCGTTGTTGCTGCCGCTGCCGCCGCCGCTGTCACCGCCGCTGTCGCCGCCACTGTCACCGCCGCTGTCACTGCCGCCGCCGTCACCGTCGCTGCCGCTGCCGCCGTCGTTGTTGCTGCCGCTGCCGTCGATGTTGCTGCCGCCGCTGTTGCCGCCGCCGCCACCGCCGCTGCTGTCGCCGTCACTGCCGCTGCCGCCGTCATTGTTGCTGCCGTCGCCGTCACTGCCGCCGCCGCCGTCATTGTTGCTGCCGCTGCCGTCGATGTTGCTGCTGCCGCCGCCGCCGCCGTCACTGCCGCCGCTGTCGCCGTCGCTGCCGCCGTCGTTGTTGCTGCCGCTGCTGCTGCCCTCGCTGTTGCCGCCGCTGCTGCCCTTGCTGTTGCCGCCGCCGTTGCCGCCGCTGTCGCTGCCGCCGCCGCCGTCGCTGTCACTGCCGCCGCTGTCACCGCCGCTGTCGCTGCCGCCCCCGTCGCCGCCGCTGCTGTCGCTGCCGCCGCCGCCGCCGCTGCTGCTGTCGCTGCCGCCGCCGCCGCCGCTGCTGCTGTCGCTGCCGCCGCCGCCGCCGCTGCTGTCGCTGCCGCCACTGCCGCCCCCGTCGCCGCCGCCGCTGTTGCTCTGTTGCCGCTGCCGTCGTCGTAGTTGCTGGAGGAGAGAGGGAGGGGAAGGAAGAGGGAGGAGAGAGGGAGGAGAGAGGGAGGGAGGAGAGGGAGGAGAGGGAGAGTGAGGAGAGTGAGAGAGAGGAGACGGAGAAGTGCTGTCGCCCCCCATCGCCCTGTAGATTAAAAAAAATTGAAAAGAATCATGAAAAAAGGGAGAGGGCGCACCTGGTGGCCCCTCGCTGAGGGTGCCGCCGCTGCCGTGGTTGTCACTGAAGGAGAGGGTGAGGGAGAGGGAGGAGGTGCCGCCGCCGTCGCCGTCATCGCTGGAGGAGAGAGAGGGTGAGGGTACCGCCGCCGTCGTCGTCATCGCTGGAGGAGGGAGAGGGTGAGGGTGCTGCCGCCGTCGTCGTCATCGTTGGAGGTGAGGGTGAGGGTGCTGTCGCCGCTATCGTCGTTGCTGGGGATGGGAGAAAGGGAGGAGAGAGGGTGATGGTATCAGACTGGGTCTCACACAACTTAAGCGTAAGGTCATGACGACAATACTAAGATAAGGGGAAAAGGGTACAAGAATGGAAAAGACGTAGTATATATAGCGAACGCTTCGGCATTTGCCGGCGTTCCCACGCTCGGACCTCTCAGATCACGTGATGCGCCCAGGCCCAGGTCATGTGATCTTACGATTATGTAATCTGACCACAGCCACAGGTCATGTGACCTTCCAACAACCCTCCCCAGTTTCTCCACAACTGCACTTTGGGATGGCTTACATAAGCGATCCTAACATCACCCCCCTCTTAAGGCTGGGCGTCCCGACCAGCTAGCTTGGCCTTGTCGGGGTGGGAGAGGAAGAAGTCCCGGAGAAGCAACGTTACGTTAGTGAGGTTCCTACGGGGCTCCCAAGTGTTTTCCTCCACTGGATATCCCAACCACTTCACCAAGTACTTCACCCCACGTCCCACCTTCTTAACATCAAGGATCGCCTCCACATCATACTCCAGGTGGTCGTCATCAATCGTAGGGGGTGGAGGGGGAGGCAGGTTCTGAGAAGGGAAGGAGGGGGGGTGGTATGGTGTCAACAGCAACTCATTGAAGACCCGATGGATGCGCCAGGCCCGAGGGAGCTTGAGGCGATACCCAGCAGGTCCCACCTTCTCCTCAACTGCAAAGGGGCCTGCTCTCTTGTTGTCAAGCTTTTTACAGGGCCGGTCCATCTTCAAGTTTCTAGTATCCAGCCAGACCAGATCTCCCTCAGAGTACTCCCGACTTGGGCGTTTCCCCTTATCGTAGCTCTTCTTCATCGCTGCCACCGCTTTCTCCATTGCCTCCTTGGCTGCTCTTCGGGACTCCGTGAGCTTAGCCATCCACTCGTCTGCCGCCGGGTTCACCTCAGAAGGTGGCCGGAGCCCCCCATTCCATGGGTGTCGTCCATAATCGAGGAAGAAAGGTGTCTGTCCTGTCGCTGAGTGCTCACGATTATTAAGAGCAAACTCCGCAGTGGACAACCATTCAGCCCAGTCATCCTGGAGATGGTCCACATAAGCCCGGAGATAGATCTCCATCTCCTGGTTCGCCCGTTCCGTCTGTCCATCAGTCTGTGGATGAAAGGCAGTACTTGGATTTGCCTTTACCCGGATCATGGAGTAGAACTCCTTCATGAAGCGGGACACAAACTGGGACCCCCGGTCACTCACAACCTTGTGAGGGACTCCATGGTCACGAAACACTCGATCCCGGAGGAGACGCGCCGCTCCAAGTCCTGTGAGGTCAAGCCCAATCGCTTCGAGCAGTGTCCGTTTCGTGAATTTGTCGACAATAACAAGGATGGCATTATGTCCACGGGAGAGGGGGAGGGGACCGACTATGTCCCATGAAATCACTGACCAGGGACCATCGGGCACCAGATGGGGGTGCAGTGGGGCAGCATGCTTGGTACGGTCGGGCTTCGTCCGCTGGCATGTCTCACACCCCTGGGCATACCGATCCGCATCTTTTACCATGTCCGGCCACCAATAACCCTTCACTAGTGCTGCTCTCAACTTCCGGGGCCCAGGGTGTCCAGCAGCAGGGAGGTCATGCTCAAACTCGAGAACGGCCTCACGAGCTCCTAGGGGGACCCAAGTGACTATCCCCTTCCGCCAGAGTCCAGCACGATCTCGTGTCCACTCATCATCAAGCTCCTCCGGCTTCTGTATGTGTACCGCGCTATTTTTCTGGAGTAGCGTCTCCATTTCCGATGTGAATGACACACGGACTTCCGTTTCCGGGAAAACCTGCACCGGTGCATCCTCCTCCACCATCTCTCCATAGTCCGGTCTCCGGGAGAGTGCATCTGCCTTTGTATTCGACTTGCCAGTGCGATACTTTATCTCAAAGTCAAAGCACTGGAGCTCTCCAACCCAACGAACCTGCCTCGGCTTCAACTTCTGGGGCTTCCGGAAGTACTGGAGGTTTGCATGGTCCATCCAGATCTGTTAGGGTGTCAAGTACTTACCTTACTATGTTTAGCCTTTCTCCTTGTCTGGAAGCTCCACAAATATGCGTCTCATTAGCCTAACAAGCCTATGGCCTTATCTACATGTGCCTATGTACCAATAGCCATGGAAACAACTAATTTTGGTTAGCCATCCAGAGTAAGAACTGCAATCATTCTATACTCAGAGAAAGATGGGGCTCTAGAGCAAGAACCAGGAACCGCACAAAGATGCGGTTGATACCGTTCGATTCCTATGCCTTGACAACCCTTAATTCCAAATTTGCGAAAGGAAATAACGGTTATTAGTTCCTTAAAGTAAATAATATTGATCTAGTGGCTTCTTCTACATAAAAGACAAATAGCGTTTGGATGGCTAGGAAATAGGAAAATCTAAACAGACAGAAGTGTGGGAGTGGTCTACAGGCTCCTTTCTGCAAGTTTGCGAAAGGGAGGGAGCGTTTGCGGTTTAGATACAGCGCTGCGACTCGAAGGTACAAGTCTGCCAGTATAGTAACACTGTGGGGACAGTCCTGATCACGATCGGACCTCGATCAAGTGATCAAGGACCGATGGACTGGCTCAGTTCCCACAGTGGCAGGTTGGGAGCGATGGCCGGCGATGCCACACTACCAAATATGGACTACTCATCCATATCAAGGGATTGTGCACTCGTGAACTTTCGTGCACAATCCCTCAGCCCTCCCTACCTCTTCCCTTATGTCAGGACCTTGCTAGTACATACATAGCATAGTCTAGGGGTGAAACACATACTAAATAAGTCTAGATGCACTTAGTTATGGCTAGTATGGGGAAGATAAGAGGAAGCAAAGAAGGTATGGACGAAAAGACGATGCGATCGAGGCCGGGAATGCCGCGGAGCGTCGCAGAAGCGATCGGGGGCGATTGTGGGGTCCTTCCCCACAATCCCCGACGTTTGGGCCCCTGGCATTGAGTCAGTATGACTCAATATGATTATTTTTAGATATACTGGAATGTTCGAGATGAAATATCTCAATGAGGAGATAAGATAAAATTATGATCTTACCTGATATGTAAAGCCACTGAATTCTCCTTAATTTAGAGTCCTTAAACGGTATGTTAGGACTACTAATTAAGGAGCTATGCTGTATTCTTCCAAATGTAGTAGGTACCCGAATTTGAGTATAAATAGCCGGCGGAACTTCGCGTTCCAGGCATCATTACGTACCCACTCATCGATTGAACCATCCTGCAAAAGGACTAAGCCTGAGTCTAGCTCCCCACGGAGCTAAGGACATATTTAGTAAAACTAAGGACAGGGTCTAGTTAAACTAAATGTAGTATCTGCTGACTAAGGACTTAGTCTGGTCAAGTGATCTGGGTACCCAAAGGTACCCAGGCTTCGAACGAGCCGCCCTGTGCCGGCTCCCCTCGGCGCAGTAAGTATTGAGCCAGTTATGAATATTTTAGTATGATGTACAAGGTACTGTACTGTACATAGTACTACTGTGTTCATCAGAGTAAGTAGTGAATAGCTAGCCAAGTACTGAGAATTAGGCGGTGGTTTATAGAGGTAGAATGGTCTACAAGACCAGGAGAATCTCATGAACTCTTCAGCTTGTTTCTCCTGTGTCTGGTTAGCTACCTATTCACTGATCTATTTTGACCTATCTACATTAATTTGGCTTAAGTGTGCAATACCTATGGAGTGGTCAGTCATTGAGCCATAGTATCAACCTGTGGAGTGATACCAGGTTGAGGCAGACTATGGAGGTCAATGGCTAAGCCCATGGGATGTTGTGACTTAGGTTACTAACTAATAATAATATCTGCCCAAAGCAATGCCTTGCTAGCAGTGTTGGTTTCAATACTGTTAGCAGGAAGGTATGGAACTGGAGGATCTACTAGTCCTGTAGACCAACTGCATAAGGAATTGAGGACCTGTCTGAGTCATCCTGACTCTCAGTGACTCATTTCTGACTGCATCCAGTACCAGATCCATAACAAGATCTCAATTGTCTCCTCTGCTCCAATGAGGTATGCTCGCCACTCGCGAAGTGCCCGAATCACAGCCAAGAACTCCTTGTCGTACACATCATAGTTCTTCTCAGCTGCAGTGAGGGCCTTGGAGATATAGTCAACAACTCTCCAGGTTCCATCCATCTGCTGCTGCGAGAGCACTCCACCAGTTGCCAGGTTGCTTGCATCTGTCTCTACCTTCCATCTCCCTTTGTCCTGAGGCAGAGCCAAGACCGGGGCCGATACGAGTGCCTGGCGGAGATCTCGGAAGGCTGCTTCCTCCTCCTCCTCCCATTTCCATGGAACATTCCCAGTCAGCCGGAAGAGTGGCTTTGCCCGGGCAGAAAGATTCGGGATGTGTCGGCGGAGGTAGTTCAGCATTCCATTGAACCTCTGGACATCCTTCACATTCTTGGGACGTGGCCAATCTCGGACTGCCGCACCCTTGGCCGGATCATGCTCTAGTCTGTTGTGGGAGATCTTCATCCCCAGGAAGATGATCTCGCTCTTCTCAAACTCGCATTTACTGAGTTTGAGACACAACCCATTCTCTCCAAACTTCCTCAAGACCCGATCCATCCAGTACCGGTGTGTAGCCAAGTCCTCTGCAAACACAATGACATCATCCACATAGGCCCTCACATGTCCTCCTGCAATCTCCTCCCTCAACACATGATTCATGAAGCGTTGGAAGGTAGCAGGGGCATTCTGCAGTCCAAACCACATGACAGCTGGTTCAAAGAGTCCACGGGGTGTCAGGAAGGCACAGCGGTGCTGGTGCTCGGGCCAGACCTGCATAGATGGGAAACCTCCCTTTGCATCAATCTTAGAGTAGATCGACGCTCCTTTAAGCACATCCACTGTGTCTCGGATGCGGGGGAGGGGGTACTTGTCCTTGATCAGGTGTGCATTCAGCCTCGAGTAGTCGATGATTGGCCGCAGTTTGTCCTTCTCATGTTTGAAGAAGAAGGGGCTGGCATACGGGGATTTTGAGGGCCGGATTCGTCCAGAAGCAAGCTGCTCATCCACCCAACGGTTCATCTCCACCATCTCCTGCTGTGTCAAAGAATACAGCTTGGAGGAGAGGTGCTCAGGGTCCTTTTTGAACTCGATCTTAATATCGAAGTCTGGTCGGGAGCGGGGAAGTTCATCCCACTTCGCTTCACTAAACACCAAAGGGTAGCGGCTGGGCCAATCGGGGGTAGGGCCAGAGTTGGGAAAACGGGTGTCCAGAATACTCGTGGATGCGAGGGTACTCGTTTTCAGGGGTGCAGAGGCTCGAGGGGATGGGGAACACTGTGGGGGGCAGCGGGTAAGGCTCAGCTCTGCCTTCTGCCAGTCGATATCCGGGTTATGCCGCTTGAGCCAGTCATGCCCAAGGATGACCTTGTGGGACTGGGTCTTTCCCAGCAGAAAGTGGATCCGCTCCTGGTGGTCACCAACTCTCACCAGCACCTCTATCCCATACCGGACCTTTCCATTCCTGTTCTGTGTCCCATCCACATTATACATGGTGATTGGGTTCAGCAGGAGAGATGGCTCCAGTCCCACTCCTTTCGCCCACTCCAAATCCATGAAGCAGTTGGTGCACCCTGAGTCAACAAGGGCCTTCATTGTGGTCCCTTTGCCAGTGCTGAAAGCCTCCAAGTGCACCTGGATGGCTAGCTCTCGTGGCACATGTTTCCGCACTTCTGGCCGCACTCTGGTTAGGCGCTCTGCCAGTCTCACTTCCTCCTTCACCTCAGCCCCAATTCGGGTATGTCTCCGCTGCAAGATAGTATATCGGGGTATACTTGCAGCAGGCACAGGGACGGAAAGGGGGCTGGCACACTTCTTCTCCCCAGTGGGAGTCCTCCTCTCTCTCTCACACAGCTCTATGCAGGCTCGGAGCCATGCAATCTCTTTCTCATATCCCTCCGCCATTTGGGGGGCACATGGTGCTGCCCGGGTTTGGGCCCTTGGGACCTGCAGACGCGTATCAGGCAGGGGGCAGAAACGGACAGCATGGCCAGTCTGGTGGCATCGGAAACAACATCTCTCATCAGCAGGGGCCCATCCTCGGGCCATGGCCACATCTGGAGTACACAGCAGAGGGGTCACAAGAGGTCGCGAAACGGTCACGGCAGGTCGCGGTAGGGTTGCGGTGGGTCGCGCAGGGGTCACAGTGGGTCGCGGTGTCCGTTCCGTGAGTATCCCATCCAGTCGCCTTTGCTGGGCATCAAGCCTCTCAGCCAGCACCTTCCATTCTCCATATGTCTCTGGCATCGGGGAGACACCATAGATTCTCTCCACCAACCTCCTACTCAGGTTCAACTCCAGCCAATGGACTAGGATTCCTGAGTCCTTCTCTGCACTCAACTTCGCCCGTCGGGACAGCGTCTCGAATTTCGCGAAGAACTCTGGTGCTGTCATGGCACCCTGTTTCAGCCCTGCAATATCGGCAAGGGCAGTCGCACGGTCATTCGGGTCATCGAATGCACGCTTCATCTCCTCCACAAACTCTGCCCAGGTTCCGGCCTTGCCACTACCCAGGATCTCTTCCACCTTCATATTCGCCCACTCTGCAGCGAATCCTTCTCCAGTAATTTTGCTCAGAGCAAAAAGGACCTTCACCAGGTCCACAGCATAGACAGTCGGGTTCGCCATAAACAGGAGGCGAAGGGATCGGAGGAATGTACGGAAGTTCCTTTTCTGCCCATCAAAGGGGGCAACAGATAGGTCAAGCCTCATAGGTTGGGCTACAGGCGGGGCGACATGGTCTGCCATCACAGGCCCTGGATGCTGTAAATAAAGTTCCAGGCCTTGGGCACTCAGGATTTCTTCGATCTCTTAACAGTCCTGTCCTCTTAGGCTGCTCTTCTGTGTACTTATGTACCTATAGAACTCTTATTCTATGAAACTTTTGTTAACGTGGGGCCCAAATGGTGTCCCAGGTGGTCACTCCACAACTCCTAATGAGTTGCCCGTGCGCCCTTCTGACAATGGTCACAGAGCAAGGGCCCTGTCCACTGGACCAGGAAACTACAGAAAGACTATGTAGGGGCCTTTCCTTGCCCTGTACACTACACGATTCACTGGTACGTAGCTGTAAAACAAAGTTCCGGGCCTTGGGCACTCGGTATCACTTGGGGAGGGTCACAGTTGACTTCCTCTGGGTCTGGTCACGTGTATCTACACACAGTAAAAATTTCGCGCGGTTCTGTTACACACCGCGGGCAGGGTAAAGGAGAAGAGGATGATAGGGGCTGAGCTGTGACAACGTGTCACAGTTTGAAATTAAGGGTCCAGGCTAGCCGGGTTAGGACACGGGGCTAGGGCGGACAGGCGGATCTTAGTATTATATCAGACTGGGTCTCACACAACTTAAGCGTAAGGTCATGACGACAATACTAAGATAAGGGGAAAAGGGTACAAGAATGGAAAAGACGTAGTATATATAGCGAACGCTTCGGCATTTGCCGGCGTTCCCACGCTCGGACCTCTCAGATCACGTGATGCGCCCAGGCCCAGGTCATGTGATCTTACGATTATGTAATCTGACCACAGCCACAGGTCATGTGACCTTCCAACAACCCTCCCCAGTTTCTCCACAACTGCACTTTGGGATGGCTTACATAAGCGATCCTAACAGATGGTGGGAGGCAGAGAGAACGACAAGTTCAACACAGAGCATGTGACGACTTTCTGGGACGGCAATTCCCACCATGCCACAAGTACAGCCATAAGCTTACCAAATCAGTGACCCACAAATGTTCTGGCCCATTTCTCAGTCAATTCTCAAGCAATTCTCAAGATTTTTTTTTTCATAAGACACTACTTGATCTGTAGATTAATGTGGATATGTCAAAAAAATTAATTGATATTTTCTGTGCTGGTTTACCAAGATAGATGGGTGCCTAGCTTTATCCAAGCTTTGAACACCTTTTTGGAGCAATCTTTTGGAAGAGATCATATTGATCCAAACTATCATGATTGATTTGATATGTATAAATATATTACTGTCAAGTTGCCATCCAAGCCCCAAGCTGATGAACAGTTATATCAGATTCATGGAATGCCTGGCCATTCTAATGGACCATGCAAGCCAGCAACTCCACCATGCTTTGACACTACCTTGATCATTGAGAACAAATCACAGTGGAAAGAGGATGGATTAAAAGGTTAGTCTAAGGCTATCAATTGTCTACAATTTGATGTCAACTTCAACTAGGTCTTCATGTAGCAAGATTTTTGATCTTCCAAAGCATCTCATCAGCAAAACAGCTCAGCTAAGTTGTCAGTATACTGTCCATTTCATTCAATTGACCTGTCATGCATCATGCACCTCCCCAAATTGGCCAAAAATCACACTGGTCACACATCATTTGAGGAATTGGTCAATTTGTAAGGTGAAATTCCCTTTTTGGGTGACAGTTACCTAATATATACTGGTGGAGGGGCAGTCAATTATCCCTCATGTCACACTTGACTTCTACTTTCAGTCAATTCAAAATTTGACCAGAGGAATGCATCACACCACCTGGTCAATTGAATGAAATGGTACAGTAGAGAGGTATGGACTGGTATGTAATACCCCAAGACAACTTGGGGTGTTACACACCAGTCCATACCAGTCCATACTTACATTTAGCCAAGCTGTTTTGCTGATGCGCCTGGGCATAGTACCACATCCTTTAGCATATGTTCACTGGTACAGACCACTTACAAGCTTTGATCTAGCAACTGGCATGTATCAGATTATTTTGTCTACTTGACAAAATTCTGCAAATTTGGCACAGTTGTCTGTTGATTCCTCACTTTGGATCAGCAGATGTACCTATCTCATGGACCAGAAATAATGCTCTTCATTCAGCAGCTCAATTTTATCTCAACAAGTATACTGATATGCATTCATTTATGGAGTACAAATCTTTGTAACAATTTTAGTCCAAAAGTATCAGACTGGGTCTCACACAACTTAAATGTAAGGTCATGACAACAATACTAACATAAGGGGGAAAGAGTACAAAAGAGGAAAAGCAAAGGTATATATACCAAATGCTTCAGCATTTGCTGGTGTTCCCATGCTCTCAGACCCTTGGATCATGTGACATGCCCAGGCTCCAGGTCATGTGATCTTACGATTATGTAATCTGACCCCAGCCACAGGTCATGTGACCTTCCAACAACCCTCCTCCCCCAGTTTCTCCACAACTCCTCTTTGGGATGGCTTATGTAAGCAATCCTAACAAAAAGAGACTACTCTATGTACTTGTCATATACTGCACAATATCATGAATTGTTCATTTTGATCCTAATCTATAGCCTGCTGAAACACTCATGAGTTTATTGCTTCAACCTTGCACTGGAATTCACCTCACCTCCACTCAGCTCCTGATTATATCATAATCATGACAACATCTGTGCTGTCAATTCAATGTAGTACAAAGGCTTACTATCCTACCCAACAGCACTATCACTAGTTGCTACTAGGCTCAACATAGTACATTGGCTCTACTACTATTACTACTATGCACTCATAATATGCTACTAGGCTCAACATAGTACATAGGCTCTACTACTGTAACTACAATGCACTCATAATATGCTACTAGGCTCAACATAGTACATAGGCTCTACTACTGTAACTACAATGCACTCATAATATGCTACTAGGCTCAACATAGTACATAGGCTCTACTACTGTAACTACAATGCACTCATAATATGCTACTAGGCTCAACATAGTACATAGGCTCTACTACTGTGACTACAATGCACTCATAATATGCTACTAGGCTCAACATAGTACATAGGCTCTACTACCATGACTACAATGCACTCATAATATGCTACTAGGCTCAACATAGTACATAGGCTCTACTACCATTACTACAATGCACTCATAATATGCTACCCAGTCTATTGCATGCTATATAGTAATCCATACCTTCTATGTATTACTATTTTTCTCACTACATATGCTACAGCAGTCTATACAGGCTGTGTAGTCTACATAGTCTATGCTGATGTCTACTGCTGGGGGTTCTTTTTCCTGATGTTGGGCTTCCGCTGTCTGGGCCAGCTAGCTGCCAAGTATCCTTCAGTCCCTGGGGGGGGATCCTCCCAGTGCGACTGGGGTCCCCCTGCACCTGTCTTTGCGGAGGCAGTGAGGCTGACAATCCGGCGCCTCAGTCAGGGCCACTCGCAGCCGCATCCCCAAGCCGCGCCCGGCTCTTTCGCATCGCTTGCGTCTCTCCCTGCCCCTCTGGCAGTGCAGGTTCTGCCCCCGCACGTGGCCATTTCCGCAGATTAGCTGCTGAGTATCCTTCAGTCCCTGGGGGGGATCCTCCCAGTGCGGACTGGGGTCCCCCTGCATCTGCCGCTGCCCCTCCTTCTACTTCCGCCGCACCTCCCTCTCGGGATGCTGGGGCCCGTGCCCTCACGTCAGCCCCTCCTTCGTCTCCGCCCCGCCGGGCCCGGATGAACCCAGTCGCGCCTGGGTCTGGTCGTCCTCCGTCCTCGCCTGTCCATCCGGACCCGCATACCCGGCGGAACACCTCAGGCTTCTGAGGTCCCTGCTGATCCAGTGCCTGGGTCTGCCCTCACCCTTGGCCAGGTTCTCGGCCATCCGGTGTTCGCTGCAGCCGGGTCTGCTGCACCCCCTGGCCGTGCCGGGACCCGCTGTGTCGCACATGCCAACCTCCGCTCCCCAGTGTCCGCAGACCGGGCCCCCACGCATGGTCGCCCCTGGGTCTGGTTGTCCTCCGTCCTCGCCTGGCCATCCAGACCCGCATCCTGGCGCTCCAGCAGTTCCGCCGGCTGGCGCCAGTACCATCGCACCTCAGGCCTCCGGGGAGCAATCCAACACCTCGGCCAGGATCATCTGCAGCCAGGTCTGCTGCACCCCTGGCCGCGCCGGGACCCGCTGTGTCGCACATGCCTACCTCTGAACCAGTGTCCGCAGACCAAGCCAACGCATGAGTAAAACGACCGTCCTCTGAGGCCTCGGATCCTCTGTCGTCCTGCTCCAGTCGCCTCTTCTGCTGCAGACCCGTGCCCTGTTCTGGCCGCCGACCCTCATTTGAGTCTCCCCATGGCTGGATAGGGCCAGTCGCAGCGACTCGCCACGCCTTACCGGCCGGGCTTGTTGGAGTCCAACTCGAGGCTCACGCCGTCGCAGACCACCTGGGGATTGTCGGGATCCTCGAGGAAAGCCGGAGCTCTCACATCCCCCTCTCCGCCCTCGTGAATGAGGCCTGTGAACTGGCCTCAGACTTGGCTGCTGGGCCCGACATGTCGCTTAGTGACTAGTTGGAATCGTGGCCCCCGCTTCTGCGCCTATGTCGCCGGGCACCTCACCTCTCTAAGCCGGTTGACGATCCCTGAGGCTTTCCGGGCCCATTTCGCCCAGATCCAGGCGAGGGGGGACTTCAAACCGAAGTTTGTTCTGTATTTAGAATATGGCATTCACATCTGTACTTTGTGGGTCTCCCGACCCAGGAGCTTCTCTCCGGCAACATTCCATGAAGTTGTTTGGGTGCATATTGTTGGTTGCTCATGTGTGCGCCTCTCTGAACAGCTGGGCATCCAGCCTGTCAGGCCAGCTGTCCTTTCGGGGGCGTGGCCTGCTCCGCGCCTCGCCCGGTGTCTGCTATGTGTGCGGGCCCGATTGGCCAGACTGTGTGTGTTCGGTTCATCGGCACAGGCCAGGGCTGCGGCTCTAGTTCATGCAACTTGGGAGCATGAACTGTTCGTTACTACTCAAATTAATAAGGAGTTGGCACTTGGCCGCTACTCCCCCCTCCACCTGGCCCTCTTCCTTGCCAGGTATGGCTCGTACAGGACCTCCCTGCTGAGGGTCGTTTCGATGTCAAAACTCCACCTGATGACTCCTTCCCATGCTCCGAAATTGACACGTCGCATTTCCAATGCTGCTGCTTCGGCTGCGTGAGCTCCAGCAGGATTGTCGGATGCTGTGCGGACGCAGCGAAGGCGATTCTTCTCTCACGGGGTGTCCACTTCATCTTGAAGCGGGCAGACGATTTCCTTTCTGGCGTCACCCCCTAGAGGCGTCCCCATCCGGTCCGTGGTCTTACCCATATGATGAATCGATGATCTGGGACACGGCTGCTTGCAGGACAAGTCTGTTTCGATCCTGGTCTCCAGACGAGTGAAGTTCCTGGAGAAGCTATTGGCCTGGAAGTCCGGGTGGCTCCCTGAACCGCTGCTCGGTAGTAATCCCATCAACCTGCACCCGTGGGCCGCTGCTCGGTAGTAATTCCATCAACCCGCACACGTCTACCCTCCCTGTATGCCTTCGCGGCTTGCTTCGCTTGCTTGGGGTCTCCAGAAAGGCTGGCAGCTGGACGGTCACCAGATAGGCTGGGCGGAGATGGTGGCGCTGGTACTGGCTGTGCTGGTCGACAACCGGAGGGTCATTCTCGCCTTCGCTGCCGGTCGGTCCCGCAGAACCCAGCAGAACGCGGTCCTGCGCCGTGCTCTGCCACTCCTCTACGAGCACGACCTGCGGCTTTGTGTGCTATGAATCCCGTCAGCACATAACCCGGCGGACGACCGCTCGCGCAGTGTGCTTCCCTCTGGCCCCTGGCCCCCCTTCCCTCTGAGGATACCATCAGGTCTACACCTGTTCGTGGGACATGCCGCCCAGCGTTAACTCGGCGCTTGGGGCTCGTCGCATGCCCTTTTCGTCCAGTCCGCCAGCCGCCCGTTGGTCCCCTTTCGCTGCCTCACCGCCAGCCGCCCTGGTCCCCTTTCGCTGCCTCACCCCTGCGCCTCAGTCATCGTCTCGTCGTCATTGTCTCCCCACAGCATGTTTTGAGTTAGCAGACTACCTTAGAATTGTTTTTATTGGCGCTACCTTAGTCTCAACACCCTCTGGCACCGTCTTATGATTTTGTAGAATCCTTGTCTGTGTTCTAATTGCTCCGTGTCCCAGAAGCTTTGCCCATGTTGTGCCAGCCACACTGCCGTTTGTGGAATAAGGGAGGTGCGCGGCCACCCTCTTCGTTGCTCGCGACGATGCCACTGTCACCCTCTGCGTCAATCATGGCCGGAGGTGCGCAGCCACCCTCTTCGTTGCTCACGACGATGCCACTGTCACCCTCTGCGTCAATCATGGCCGCCGCCCTCGCCGCCATCATGGTCAGTCAATTCGAAGCATTGGCTCGGCAGCCGGTCAGCATGAGGGCAGGCAGCGCAGGGGCGTCACGACGACCCTTGCCGTGTCTTGGGCAGACTCGACACGCCGGATCTACAACCGCAGCATCGCCTCATATCTGGAGAGGTGCTCCAGTAGGGGTGTCCCAATGCAAAACCGGCTGCCTGCTTCGGAAGGCCTGCTCTGCGACTACAGCGCCGGCTCAACGACTGGCATTGCCATGGCCAGATGCGAGCGCTGCATATCTTCGCAGATGCTCCTTGGAAGAGTGAGCTAAAATCCTGTCTATAAATGACGGCCCCGCGAACCTGCCCCTGTTTGCATACTGCGCCAGTGGGAGGTGGCAAATTCTGACCAAGAAAAAGCTGCTGAGCTGGTGTAATGCTGTTTGGGCTGCGAATGGCGAGTCTTATGTCTTCCCGGGCCACAGCTTTCGGATCGGGGGTACGACAGAGCTTCTCCTGCGGGGCCTCCCCCCGGACATTGTCAAGTCACTTGGCCGGTGGGAATCCGATGCTTTCCTAGCTTACTGGCGATCCTTGGACTCGCTGGCCCGCATCCACCTCGAGGACTCCAATTCCAGCCCCCTGGAGCGAGCTGGATTACCCGTCGTGTTCTCTCCTCGCCACCCGGCGCCCTGTCGGGTTGGGGGGTGCCGTCTCCGCTCCCGCACGTCATCGCCTGTTGGCTCGTATTTGGGCGGTCCTGTCGCTCCCCCGGCACACCCAGTCTGGGCCCGGACAAGTCCTATTGATTTGTCCGTCCCCAGCTTGCCCGTAACTAGCCTCTAGTTTACCATTGCTTCGCCCACATCTCACATCAGGAAAAGGGGAAATCTCTGAATTTGTCTTATTATTACTTAAACTGTCTTAAAATGGTGAATAAGACACATTCAGACACAAGAGATTAAGACACACTTGACTTAGATTAAGACTATCCAATTTATGGATTAGCCTTAGGCTTGTGTTAGGAATTATGTCACGTGTCCGCCAACAACGCTCCAACCCGCTGCACTAAAAGGGCAGCAATGGTCAATCCCTTGACCATGCCTGGCGGACCTTATATAGCACAACCGTTTATGTGAGGATGGCCCGTGATCCTCACATTACCCCCCCATTAGGTACACACTACTCCGGGTGTGTGTCGGATTGCCTACAGTAGCCCCCAAGCAGCGGCCAGCCGGCTCAGCTGGACCCAGGCTTGCTTTAGGATCAGAAGGTTCCGGGGTACCCGCATAGTTCACCATTACGTGTCCCTTTGCATACAACCGTTGACGCTCCCTGGTACCGTGTGCCATCTGCCACATGCCACAGAGCACTACCAGGGGTCCTCTCCCCTTTGGGAGGGAGGGTATAGGCGCAGGGGAAATTCTCTGGCCATCACCTCTAACAATTGCACCCATGCGGGAGTCGAACCAAGACCCTTTGTGATTGACCATTTTGTTAGGAATTACGTCACGTGTCCGCCAACAACGCTCCAACCCGCTGCACTAAAAGGGCAGCAATGGTCAATCCCTTGACCATGCCTGGCGGACCTTATATAGCACAACCGTTTATGTGAGGATGGCCCGTGATCCTCACATACTCTCTTCCCTGCCAATTTAGGGGTTAGGCCCTTGGGGAGTTTAAGGTTCTTGGCGTCTAGCCAGACCAAATCTCCTTTTTTATATACAAGGGCTGTCTTCCTATGTTGGTCGTACTGGAGCTTCATTTGCTCCGCTGCCTTTTCGAGGGAAAGTCTAGCTTTCTCTCTAGCCTCTAGTAAGTCCTCGACGAGTTTATCCACATGTGGTACGTCGGTGGACTTCTTTGAGATTTCCCCTTTCCAAGGGTGTCTCCCAAAGTCTAAATAGAAAGGTGTATACCCCGTCGCGGAGTTCACCTTGTCATTATAAGAGAACTCGGCTGTAGGCAGCCAAGTTGTCCAATCGTCCTGGCGGTGTGTAATGTAATGTCTCAGGAAAGTCTCGATTTCCTGATTGGTCCGCTCAGACTGTCCGTCTGTCTGCGGACGATAAGCCGTGGAGGGATTTGCCTGAATCCCCATGGCTTTGTAAAAGGCAGTGATGAGCGCGGAGGTAAACCTCCTGTCTCTGTCACTGATTATTTTCTTAGGGAGTCCATGCTCCCTGAACACTCTATCACGGAGGATGGCCAAGGCCTCGTCCGTGGTGAGTTTCATTTTTACTGCCTGCAGTATGAGGCGCTTAGTGAATCGGTCTACGATTACTAAGATTCCATCATAGGACTTGGACTTAGGAATTGGTCCAATTATGTCCCATGTGATTTCTTCCCACGGTCCAGGTGGGATGGCGTGTGGGTGGAGCGGATTAGCTCGCTTAGTTCGGTCCACCTTATTTCTTTGACACCAGTCGCAGGCATGTGCGTACTTGAGGGTATCCTGGCGGAGTTCCTGCCACCAGTAATTACGCTCAATTAGCTCACGGGTCCTCTCAGGACCTGGGTGTCCTGCGAGCGGGGTGTCATGATGGCTCCAAATTATCCTCTCTCGGAGGGCCGTGTCCGGAGGAATCCACAGTCTGTTTTTGTGCATCCAGAAGCCCTCACTGGTTTCTAACCAGTATCGTCCTACTTCAGTAGGAGGGGATTTCTTGGTTGCAGTTTTTATTTGTTTTTCTAGATTGGAATCCGGTCCAATCGATACTATATTTCGGACTCTCAGATGCTCGGGTTTAATGAGGGTGACATCTTTATTGTCGTTATGTCCCTCATCATGTCCAGGCCTTCGGGAAAGAAGATCGGCATGGCCGTTGTTCTTTCCTTTTATGTGATGGAGCGTGTAGTTATAGTTTTGGAGCTCCATCATCCATCTGGCCTGTCTACCATTGAGGTTCTGAGGCTTCCGGAAATATAGGAGATTCTGGTGGTCGGTCCAGACCTCGACAGGGTCTGGCGGTGACAAAAGCCACTTGGACCACTCACAAAAAGCTCTGATGATCGACATCAGTTCTTTATCGTAAATCTCATAATTCCGCTCTGCGGAGGACATTCCCTTGCTTAAGTAATCTATGGGGTGCCACTTCCCGCTTTCGTCTTTCTGCGAAAGAACAGCACCTGTAGCATAGTTACTAGCATCACACTCGATTCGGAACTGGCCTCTTTCGAGTGGGGAACGGAGCACTGGGGGGTTCATCAAGAGCCTTTTAAGCTCTTCGAAGGCTGCCTGGCGTATGGGCGTCCAGGCCCAAGGTTCCAACCCTGTAAGCTCATGCAAGGGTTTGGTGACCTTTGAGAAGTTGGGGATGAACCTCCTATAATAGTTTAGGAGACCTATGAACTTTTGGAGTTCTTTGAGGTTTTTCGGGATGGGCCAATCCTGGATCCCACTGCATTTCTTTGGTGACAGTTCAATCTTCCCTTTGGATATAATCAATCCAAGGTATGTAGTCCTGTTAACCTCAAATTCACATTTCTCTGGTCTCACGCACAAACTAAATTGTCGCAGTGCTGTGAGGACTCGCCTCACGAGGGAACGGTGGAAATCCTTTTCTGAACTTTTAGTGTGAATAAGTATGTCGTCGACGTATACTTTCACATGTCCAGTAGCGATTTCCTTTTCTAACGCCTTGTTCATCATGCCTTGGAATTGGCTAGGCGCATTGCACATTCCAAACTGCATGACTTTCGGTATATAGTTACCGAAAACTGTGCAAAAAGCTGCAAGCAGCTGTGACCATTCATCCATAGGGATATTATGGAACCCCCATAACACATCAAGTAATGTGAAAAGGTCATCATCGCCGATTCCATCGACGAGGTCCCTTATTAAAGGAAGAGGGTAACTGTTCTTGACAGTCAAGTCGTTTAACTTCATGTAATCGACTATGGGTCTTAGTCTATAAGATCCATCCCTTTGCATTTCCTTTTTAAAGAAGAAGGGTGATGACCATTCTGTATGTCTACATTCCTCAATATGTCCTCGTGCGAGAGCTTGATCAAGATACTCTTGGCACTTCTGGGTGTGCTCGGGGTTCATAGGGTACAGTTTCGACCTGAAGGGTTGAGCACCAGGCTTTAAATCTATGTGCATATCAAAGCCAGGTCGGCTTATAGCTCCCCTTTTGAATATGGCATCGCTAAAAACAGTGGGGAACTCCTTCATTAGGTCTGGGAGGAAGTCAACGTCAACCACGTTTATTGCGATGGTGGCCACTGGAGAAGAATCCCATCTAGGGAGTGAGATCCAGCGCTCTGCCCAGTTTATTTGGGGGCGGTTATTTTTCAACCAATTAAAGCCCAAATAAACTTTGCTCGAGCCAGTATTGAACAGGGGAAATTCCATTTCCTGAACATGATGCTGGCCAATGAGCACTGTAGTTCTTATGGAATTGGTGGCTTCATTTGCACTCCAACTTCCGTCTGCCAGTCGGGCTCTCATGGGTTTAGCCAATGGGGTAGTGACGAGTTTTTGCTCTTTAGCCCATTGCTGGTCCATGATAGAAATGGTACAGCCTGAGTCAATCAGGGCTAGTACTTTGACTGGGGTGGCATTTATCCCTTGCCGAAGGCTGATTTCTACTTCCAGGCATTTCCTGCCAGCACAGGGTATTATGTCTGTTTTCGGAGGTTTTACAGGATTTTCGATTTTCGCACCAGTCTCACCAAGTGTGTGGAAGATGCTACGAATTTCAACTAGATTATTTGGAAGATAATGATACGTAAAGTAATCCGATTCGCTTTCTTTCCGGAGTGTAGTAATATTCACCATACTCAGGGAAGCGTGGCTGCTTTCCTTTTTGGCATACTTCTGTACTACACTATTGCTTTTTGTAATTTTTGTAAGTAAATTGTCTACATTCGAGCTACTTCCAGTACTGTAGTCCATGACACTATGGTGAGTTGGGTATAGGGGGCCAGGCGCCTTGGTGGGTGCGCTCACTTCCTGGCTCCGCGAAAATCCTGTGAGGAGCCCGCTCCTTGTAATTCTCTGACCACCTGGGTCAGTTGTGCGATTTGTTCCTGAAGGAGCCACAGATGGTCCTTCAGGGCTGCGTTTTCTTCGCAGACTTCTTCAACGTCTACCTCCTCAGCGTATTCGTGCTGAGGAGTTTCATCCTCTCCTTCCTCCTCAGATTGTTCTTTCTGAGGAGCTTCCTCTTCGGCCTCGTCAATGCCGTTGAGGGCGCGTGCTTTTACCCCTCCAGGGGGTCCTGGTGCTGGACAGTTCTTGATGAAGTGTCCAGTCTTCCCACACCTGTGACAAGTGGGTACTCCTTGCGGGTTCACTGCTTGTTTATAGGTGGGGGGGGCTGCGGGTGCTACCGCTGGAGGTGCTGGCCTACCAGGGGTAGTGTACCTAGGTGGAGGTTTGCTCCACATAGGGGGTTTAGGTGCCACTCTCGTAGGCACGGTGACCTTCCCACTAGGGGTTGGTCGCACTCTTGTTAGTCTTTCGAGTCCTTCAATTCGGGTTTTAAACCGAGTGTCGGACTCGTCAATGTTGGTTATGCGCAGTTTGTACTGCGTATAACTGGTGGGAATCAATCCCATTGCGTAAATTGTTTTTATAATATTGCGAGAGACCTGTCTCTCCAATATTTGTTTTACGAAGGGGAAATTGACCAAAAGTCCAGGGTCAATTTCCGCGGCAATTGCTAGTTCTTCGAACTTGTCGAAGTACTCTTCCGCTTTTCCAGAGCGGAAGTTGAGGCCATCTAGGGCAATGAAGGCATCCTCCTGGTTGCTCCTGTCCTCAAAGCGGAGCTTAAAATGCTCCAGGAAAAGTCCCCATGATGGCCAGCCATCATAGTCGTACTTATCCTGGATATTTTGAGCCCAGGTTTCTGCAGGCCCCTCACTGCAGAGTGACAGAGTCAGTATGACTCTGTTGATGGGGTTCGCAAACTGCGCTGAGTCAGCTGCGAAGTATAACTTGAGCCTCCTGAGGAAGCCCTTGAATTTTTTCTTGTCTCCATCAAATGGAGACGGCGGTGTGAGTTTTAGCCTCCCTTCACCATTCGTAGGGCGGTGGGGGGCTGGCGCTGGGGTCGGTGAGACCCTCGTCGTATGGGGCGGGGTCCCATATAGGGAACCCGTCCTCATCGACTCTACGTCGTCGTCGGGAGGAGGGTCCGGCGGCGGCTGTGTTTGTTCTGGCTCTGGGCCGGATCCTTGAGGATCCGGCTGTGGTGGTTGCTGGGGTGGCTCGCCCTGCGATGCCCGAGAGGGGGCGCGGGACGGACGGCGAGAGCGAGGCGGAGGGGGAGGGTCTCGAGGGGGTATGGGCGGTTGTGGCCCTTCAGGACGCTCCCTCTGCTTCCCCTTGCCTTTGGTGCCTCTGCCGGCACCACCACGTTGACCACCACCTGGACCCATGAAGCTCATCTTGGCTTCTTAGGTCCGGGACTATGTTTATTTGTCCTTGTGAATCTACAATCCACAAGGAACCACGGACGGGGACTTTTATGTGTAAATGATCTGGTGGGGAGCACGGAGGATCTACCGTGATTTTGGGTATCTCGGGGAAGTAGTCCAACCACGGACCTTCTTCCCAGAGGTGGTTTTGTGAGTTGTGATCGTGAGACTCCTTTCGAAGTTGACCACAAATGGTTTCAATGGCTTTCGCTGTTTCCAGGCGAAAGTCGATGTATTGGAGGACGCCTAGTTTGTTATCTCCTAGCTGGCGTCTCAGCTGGGAGCAGGAGCAATGTGCTCCTTGTCCTTCCCTTGACGGGGGATAGCCTTCTCTCGGGAAAAGAGTAACTTTCCCGGGGCAAGACTTTACGTGCAGGCAATCTTCCAAGAAGGGAAAATTGCCCACAAAGGGTCGGACAAAGAGGTTTTCCGTTTTTCTTTCTTTTGTAATGCGACTTTACAAAAGTGGGTGCGGAGCAGGGCTCAACGCGATCGCCGGGGGGCAGGTTTTATTCGTTATGTAGAGCTGTCTGGTGTATTCATATAAGGTGGGTGTGGGTGCGGGCTGCAGTTAAGCAGTCCGCGGGACTAGGTCCCCCACTAGTTTCTCGTCGTTGCGGACGTCCAGTTTAACGTCATAGTGGACGTCAGCTCCGGGTATCGTCCTGCTGGCGTCTATTGCGTTGGTCCTGCGTAAATATTGATAATAATATTGTCCCGTGGGAGGTGGTTCTCCCAGTGTGTCCCGTGATTTTTAATCCATGTGTGGTGGTGGTATAACTATCTTTCGGGGGTCAGCTTCCCAGGGTAAGATTACCCCTGAGAGCCGGTGGGGCTCGTCTCCACATACAGAGCAGTTTACTCTCTAGAATTTTATAGGGGGGATTAATCCCTGAACCATTTTAAGTGGAAATTTCCCTTCGGACCGGACCCCGGCCCTATGAAGCTAAGGAGTGCGCACCCGCCTGCAAACCCGTCTTAGGGGCACAATACAAGCACAGTGATCCACTAGCTCAGGACTATGCTCACTTCATGGTAACTCTAGGGTAGACTAATCCGGATAGTGATCAGCATAGTCGAAACTAAGCCTCTGCTACGTCAGTGCCACTAGTTCCTTATCTTTTCAGTGCGAACCTGCCGCACTTACACGGATAAGCTAGCGACTAGCTGTCACTATTTCTCTTCAAATCTTATAGCGGACTTTGATCAGGATTTGTCTCGGTTTACCCAAGTCCTGAATTTCGTTGGGTGGATAAGTCCCATGACCTCCCTTTTCAGGGGGCTCCACTATAAGCTTTATCCTTGATAGGAAAGAGGGACCGAGGTAGACACCCCAGCTCTCTTGGCGCTGCTCCACCTTGCCTTAGGTAAGCGGTCGGGCGGTTTAAGCCGGCTGAGCCGAGCTCCGACATTTCCCTTGGCCTTCCACAAATTTCTGTGTGAAACACCCTGGAGCTATGCATTGGGTTTTATAGGATTGCAGCCCTGGCCCTGGTAAAAAACCTAAGGCACAAAGAGCGTTCCGGACCCTGCGTCCATCGGGCACACATACTCAATGGGCTGGAATCACGATCCACAGTTTCCTATTGTAGTATAGTAATATATTCGAATTTTTCTTATATCCAAGAACTATTCGAATAGTACTACTAAACTTTTTATAGCCTGGGTCCGAACGGTGGTCCAGGTGGAACTCCACCCCTTAAGGGGGCCAGTGATCCCTTCTCCCCTTCTTTGCACCTCAAGGGAGGCAGAAGGCGGGGAGGTCTACAGAATTTAATTTTACTAATTTAATTATCTACAGGGCCCCGTTCTTGGCCTGTATATTACGATACAAAATTTGAGGGCGGCTGGTCTTTCCAGGTCCGCGCCTCCTAATCCTACTACACTTAGCTTAGAAACCTCCGCTGCCAGGAAGGCCAGGTCCTCGTGTTGGTCGGATGCTTCGTCGGTCGAATGTCGATGGCAGTCGAGTCGTGCCGGCGGTCGGTGGGCGCTTCGGTTGGGGTGAACCGGAATCATAAGTTAGTCGGGGGCGAGAGTGGGGCGGTTGTCGTCCGGGTGTGTACAGCACGCGTCGATCTTCCCGCTGGCCATCGTTGGCTGTCGCATGTTGGTCGCTGCCTGTCTCGGCGCATCTGCGCATGCCGCCTCTATCCTGCGCATCGTCAGTTTCTCAGGCTGCGACTAGAGGACTTACCTTTCTCTTTCTCGTTCAGCTGGAACCCGAGTGCCGTCCACTTCATCGTGGTCGGTGCATCGGCGAGGTCTTCGACCTTTTGTCAGCGACCGGCCACCAGCTCAACTGGGGTTGCGGTGCGACTCAGTCTCAGGTGCTCGGAGTCGAAGTCGGGGGTAACGAAATCTATAGGCAACTACTAGGAGTCTCTACTACAGACAGGAGCTGGTCGGGTATAGACCAGGTCAAAGACGAGGGAACTAAGACGACTGAACGACTGACTACTTATACTAATGGGCCTTATCTCCTTATCATGGTCCATGCGGTACAACACTGCTTCTATATCACAAGGCACGGGAACATGTGCCTAAGAAGCGTGGTTGCTGACTGTCTGCAGCGCGCACAGACCAGGGTGCCTTCCTAGTGTGGTCTTTCATCAGTCACAGAAGTTCTCTGTGGGAATTCCCTCGTTATTGTCACTGCCTGTGATCCGGATTTCATGGAGGTCGGTCCGGTCACATGTAAGCATAAGCACTGGTCCGGCGCTTATGGTAGTTGCCATTTTGGGTGTGCCTAACACTTGGGCTTCTCGGACTAGGTGCCATACCTAGCCGGGCCTCGGCACGATTAAGGACAGGTTAAGTCCAATAGGTGCACGGGTGTTCTATGGTCCGTGCGAGCCATTAGTCACGTGGCTTGATGTTCCACGTGGGCGAGCGATGCTCAAGCCTTGCTTTACTAAGCACCAATTATGCTTAAGTAATACCGGCGCTAATATGGGCGCTTAGAGTCATATTAGCGCAGACCTATTACTAAGTGGATACGCGCTAGACGGGCGCTTAATCCAGTAGGCACTCAAAGCGAGCGCTTAAGTTGTGGGCGCTAAATGCCAGGCGCTTCACGGTAATAATTATGTAAGGAAATTCGATTATCCTTACAGCTTGTCTTAGGCATGTACTCAAGACAAACCAAGTCACATCAAGTCACTAAGCAGATCATGTCATTTCAGAAAACCTCAGTAAAACACAGGCAGTGCTACACCATCACCATTCACTGCTGCCGCTGCCGCTGTCATCCGCTGCCGCTGTCGTCCGCTGCCACCGCTGCCGCTGTCGTCTGCCGCCGCTGTCGTCCACTGCCGCTGTCGTCCGCTGCCGCCGCTGCTGTCATCTGCTGCCGCCGCCACTGTCGTCCGCTGCGGCCATCGCTGTCGTCCGCTGCGGCCGTCGCTGTCATCTGCTGCCACCGCCGCCGTTGTTGTCCGCTGCCACTGCTGCTGTTGTCTGCTGCCGCCGCCGCTGTTGTTCGCTGCCGCTGCTGTCATCTGCTGCCGCCACTGCCATTACTGTCATTGCCGCCTGCCATTTCTTCACCTGGGGTCATCAGAAAGAAAGAGAGAGAGGGGGGGAGGCATCACCTGGGGTCATCATCGCTGTTTTCGCCAACGTCGTCGTCCACTACGGCTGCCGCTGTCGTGCGATGTTGCCGCTGCTGCTGCTGCTGCTGCTGCTGCCTGCCATTTCTTCACCTGGGGTCATCAGAAAGAGAGAGAGAGGGGGGGAGCATCACCTGAGGTCGCCATCGTCGTCCACTGCCACTGCTGCCACTGCCGCTGCGGCCGCCGCTGTTGTCTGCCGCTGCTGTTGCTGTCATTGCCACCTGCCATTTCTTCACCTGGGGTCATCAGGAAGAAAGAGACAGAGAGGGGGGAGGCATCACCTGGGGTCATTGTCACTGTTTTCGCTATCGTCGTCATCCACTGCGGCTGCTGCCACCGCTGCCGCTGTCATGAGCTGTTGCCGCTGCTGTTGCCGCTGACGCTGCTGCTGCTGCCACTGTCGTTGCCATACCATTTCTTCACCTGGGTCATCAGAAAGAGAGAGAGAGGGGGAGCATCACCTGAGGTCAGCATTGCTGTTTTCGCCATCGTCGTCATCCACTGTCGCAGCTGCGGGCTGTCGTCCGCTGCTGCTGCTGCCGCCGCCGCCATCACCGCCTGCTGGTCGCTGCCGCTATGACTACTAGCCACCGCCGCCGTGGTTGTCGTCTGTCATTGTTGGCGGTGATGGGTAGAGCAAGGGGGTGTGTCGGACTTCAAAGAAATTTCAACATATGATCACATGATCCTATGTCACACTTTTTTAAACTTCAAGTCCGATGCTTGCTCGTCCGAAACTCCTGCGATGCGACAGCCATCCTTGGACGGTTCACGGAACGTTACGCCCTCACCCTCCCCATCATCCCTCGCTGCCCTGCCCAACCCTCCACCATCTCGACTTTTGGTCGCGCTCGCTCTCCACTGAGGAACCGCTTGAAGGTGGCTGTGGCACCCTGTGTCGAGCGGCGGCAGCGACCAGCAGCATGTGGCGGCAGTGATTGCGACCAGTAGCAGTGGTGCAGCAACCACAAGGAAGCGGTGACCAGCAGCAGTAGCGGCAATTACAAAAGGCAGCAGCGGCAAAGCAGGAACAGCGGCAGCAGCAGCAAAAGCGGCGGCAGCGGCAATCGCTGTGCGCGCGATGGACGAAGGTCTAGGTTCTCAGCCGAGAGATATGTACTGGAAGTAAGTTACCATCGGATTCTTCAACCACGCAGGTCTCATTACTGTATTGTTCTGTCCCAGTGCAACAGGCACGACGAAGTGAGTATCTTTACATCCTGTCGCCCTCTCAACCTAACGAGCATGCTATTCTGCAGTTTCACCTTGGCACTCTTGTTTCCACGGACGCGCCTCCGTCGCCTCCCCCAGCGGTGGTTCACGATAATAATGAGGATCCATTCCTTACCCCGAATCGATGGAACTCCGCTGTGCTGACCAAGATCGACCAGATGTCTCATGATACTTACACCTTCCGGTTTGGACTCCAACATCCCGGCGGCGGCAGCAGGGCGTGTCGCCGCCATCCTACCCGCAGCTGCAGCAATGGCAGCGGCGGCGACGGCGGCAGAGCAACGGCGGCGGCGGTGGCGGCAGTAGTGGCAATGGCGGAGGCTGCAGCAGCGGCAGCAGCAATAGCGGTAACGGCGGAGGCGGCGGCGGCAGCAACAGCGCGGCAGCGGCGACGGCGGCGGCAGAAACAGTGGTGGTGGCAGCGACATCAGCAAAGCAGTAGCAGCGGCGGCGGCGGCGGCAGAGCAACGGGGGGGCAATTTATTATTATCTCCACCTTTCATCTTTGTTTCCTTCAGTTGGACTTATATTAACTTAATGTGCCTTGCCATACATTGTAGAATGGACTTTGACTTTAACCCCTTATTCTGTACTTAACAAAATGTTTACTAAGACACCGTCAGGATGACTAGAGTGTCTTAGATGCCTTAATTGTCTTAAACTCAATTCTAAGTCCACTAAGTCACCCTAAGTAACCCTCAGAGATTTCCCTTCTTCCTGATGCATTACCTAAGTCCCTTCTCAATCTTATTACCTAAGCTTCTTCCCACCTGGCCTGAGAACAGAGCCAAGATGGGAGGGTTCGGTCACAAGAATGTGACAAGAAGACGATGTCTTGGCCAACGAAAGGCCTCATCAGTCACGTGCAACCATGTTTGCTGCCCGCGATCCATCGCGTCTCAATGCCTCTCAACTTACCCAGATGACATCATATTCCCCCTCTGCACCTATTTAAGTGTCGCTCTCATCCATTTCCCGAGGCTCATCACTCACCCACATCCTCCACACTCGCTCCTTACATCATTTCGCGTTACCCACCCTCCACTCCCTGGTTTTTTTTTTTTTTGGCTTGGTGGCTAGTGGCTTCATGCTTCGGGGCGGTCCTGTCGCTCCCCCGGCACACCCAGTCTGGGCCCGGACAAGTCCTATTGATTTGTCTGTCCCCAGCTTGCCCGTAACTAGCCTCTAGTTTACCATTGCTTCGCCCACATCTCATTACCTAAGTCCCTTCTCAATCTTATTACCTAAGCTTCTTCCCACCTGGCCTGAGAACAGAGCCAAGACGTGTTTCAACTTCAACTTCAGATTATTGACCGAAAAGGGAAAGAGAACTTACATTCTCTGTAGCGACATAGTTTTGTCTCTGCCATTTCATGGTGTCCTTGTGGGTATGGCCACTACAACAACTGGATCTATTGCCATAGCCATGGAGAAGAATCAATACAGCAACCATTACTGTAAGTAAGTTTATTGTACAAAAGCTGCTTGCTTGACTTATAATAATCATTTGAGTCAGTACTAGTGCCATAACCTTCCCAATGTACAAGGTACATTAATACACCCTCCTTCAAGAATCTAGTATGTTGGCAACTTCATATACTTGTACTCCATCAACCTTGATAGGGGTGGGGGTGGCTGCTGTTGCTGGGGGAAGGTGCCATTGTGGGCCTTCTCAAATAGGGGTCCCAGGGATGCAAAAATCCTATTACTTAACACAGATTGCAAAGACAACACAGTTGCAGTAATAAGAAAGATCTCCAGAATTCTACAAGTGTTGTATGTCATGCAGAATCTATGTATTTTTCAACAGTAATTTTCCATATCAATTCTCATAGGCATCTGTGGTTCTTCATCTCGCATGCAATTGCTACTCCACAACCATGCCTGCGTTTGTGCCATCAGTCATCAAATGTGCCTCTACTGCTGAACCGAAACGCCTTGAGAAAATCATGTCCTTGAGGACTTGTGTGATCAGACCATGCTGGGCTTCTACTGCAATCTTGGTGCTATAGATTCCTGATCATGAAACAGTCAATTTCGGAAAAGAAAGAGTGGACTACCTGTCCATCACGCTCTTCATAAGTTGATTCTCTTCCTTCTTATCATCCTTGAACAACATCAAATTCGAAAGCAGAGAGCATGTGTAAATGGAGGAGGGAACAGACCTTCTTGGAGACAGAAACGGTAGTCTGATCATCCTTGTCTCTAACTTTCAGCACAGGTATCGGCGCGCGGGTCGAAGCAACAGCTGACTGAGCTTTTGTCAACTTTTGGTGCAGATCAGCCAGCTGTGAGACTGCATATGCTCTATTCTACCTCAGAAGCCGTAAGTCAGAGAGCAGGACAAATTGATGCGACGCACAGATATCAAGGGGCTTTGGCTCAAAGTACTGACCCAATACCTGTTCCACAGTAGGCCCAATAGCTTCTCATCCATTTGACTTTTGAAGACCTCAACATCGAGCTGATAGTATTGATTCGCATGGACACCAAAATCCTCGATCTTGTTGAGTGGGATAGATTGGTACTCTGATTTGGAAGATGTGGGAGGAGTATGACCCGCTGGGTAAGTGCGAAACGCCCCGATGTCTACTTTGCCTGCGGAAATCGTGCGATTAGGGTCGATCTCGAGGACTGCGTAAGGGCGTGCATTGAATAGTCATGAGCAGCGGGCGACCTCACCACTACTGCGACGAATGGATCCTGAAACTCCTGATTGTTCATTTGCGTGTCCACGTCTATTCCACTGAGCCAGCACCCATACCCCGGATGCGAATGGTACCACCCGATTGCGTTCTCAAGCCTTCCTGCCTGAATGGAACTTTCGCTTCAGCAAGGTCGTATGCCAACCGCGCGAATGAAAAGGGCTACTTTCTCGCTGTTCTGTATGTACTCCACCATGTACTCGTTTGCTTCGTTCGCAGCGTTCACTCTTGTCTCCGTGCCTTGCACAGGTAGCGCGAAAGAGTCCATAATAACAATGGAGTTGTCTAGTACCTTGCCCTGCATGAGGCCCATGATCTCGTGTGGTACCCCTGATCTCGCGTGAATGACCTGTTTATGACATTCTCGGTCATTGAGGAGGGGCTGCTCTCTGGAATCCTCGCACCATCTTGATCAGCGCCGTCGCTGAAATCTTACATGATTTGAAGTAATGATGGCTATCCAGAAGGTTCGTTCGAGATCAACTAGCACGGTTCTCGGTACACAGAAAGGCAGACCCACTCCTTCAACCACGGGGCTTCGCGGATGAGCCGCTTATTTCTTTCCCTATCATAGCGGTAGATCTCATCTTGGGGCGGTATATCGAGGATGTCGTTAGCAAGAGAGAATGTCTTAAAGGCTGTACTAGACTGGGGATCCATTTTGTGGTACTTTACGAAGGTCGAACAGCGTGACTGCGTGCGAAGCGCGGCCAGGTCACGCGAACTCAGTGACGCTCTACTGATAGGAGGAATATCGCACAAGGGCAATATATTGTGCAAAGTATAGGACGAGTCACGCCTAAAGCATTTATTCTCATTACATGCAAATTGTGCAAATCAGAACGTGCTGGGGCGGTGGGCTGCAAAAGTCGAACGAGGCTTGGTCACCCGATGAGGCAAAGGGAACTTGAGTTTTGGGGTCGTTAATTGCTTGATGTACGGCCGGCGTAAATCCGCTGCCTTCTCAATCTCCACAACACGCAGAATCTGTGCATACGGGGTGAATCAACAAACAATCGACACCAAAAAAGGCCTCCATACGTGAATGGAGCGGAATCGAGCACGGTGCCTCGCTGCCATATCCTGGTAAAGGCTTTTGACCGCGTCCGCTCTGCTTAGCTCCCGGAATTCCTTGTATATATTGTGCGTTCCAGAGCGCGAGTCGTAGCGGAGCCATATGCCAAAGTTCTTGATCCTGAGTGGCCGCTTCTCATGGATCTAGAGAAAGATCAGTGATCCCACGACACCTGCCACTTGAATGGCTGCAAGGGACATGTAGATACACACAACGTTGACACCAATTATCTCGCCGTTGGCCTTCTTGACCTTTTTTAGCTGCCTAAATTTCGGTTGTTGGAGGTTCGCTTTCAAGAGGGAAGACTCGCACCTTAGGAAATACCAGAATCGAGACTTCGCGACGACTTCGTTAGGCGCAAAGATGCGCATGCGGTATATTTTTGGCGTGGGGTCCGCTTCTGTGGGCAAGTGGCGACCAACGATCTGATACTCCTTCAGGCCCATCTGAAGACAAGGAGCGTAAGCCATCTGCCTTCGTCCTCATCCATCCTCGAAAAGCTCGCGTGTGTTACGCAAAGTGCCTCACGCTAGGAGCCCGGGCGAAATGCTGCGACTCACTGTGTCAAAGATGTATTCCTGTGGGCGGGTTGGACGACGGCGGCGACAGCGACAGCGTTGATGCCCTTCAGCGAGCTGTTTGGATCTGCTTGGCAACTTGGTTGAGAAATTCAAACCCAGATAAGAAGCTAGACCGTGACCAGGTTACTGACTCTAGTGTAGGTTCTGTTCCAGCCGCTCGTACATCCCAATCCCTGCCCTCGCCATGTCCGCACATGCCAGACGGGATTTACAAAGTTCTGGGCTACGGAGTCAGAAACTGCGCGCTACCCGTACGTAAATACGAGATCAGTAACATCGCGAGCGACTTGCAATCAGAGCCTCGAGGTGGAAGCACATGATGGGGAGCTAAGGAGAGAGCCTCTATGGTGCGTGCTTCCAACAGACCTCACCAAGCCCGTCAGCCTCACAAATCTCTGTGCCATCCCCTCGCTTCCTATCAGCCCAGAACCACCATCCATCCTCGCCGCTCGCCAATCCGCTGCTTACAACGATCTGAACGGATGCAGAACACTCTGGAATATCATTTGGAGCTGCTTTTTTACGATCCTGCTGCGACATGGGTCCTAAAGTTCCAGGCCCAAACGAAGGGTGGCTGAAGCTTGGGTTACGAAATCCAGCAGACGCGACGTTCAGGGAACCAAAGCGAGAAGGGCGTCTACTGGATTTAAATTCAATGACTTTGACCTTGGTCGGCACATCCGCGTGGTTCAACAGAGTGTGGGCTTGCACCATAATCTGCAGAAAGTGAGATACGGTTTTACTAGGTTACTCTTGGTATGGACGTATAAATACACTTTTTCTCGGCTTTCAGTCAGTTGGCCGTATCGTGATTGAAAATAATCAATCTGGATGGTTGTAAGGAAATGTCGGCTGCGTCCTGAATTCGAGCGCTCTGGAGGCCCTCGCCGCTGTTGTCATCCTTCACGCGTTTCAGGTAGCCTACAAAGCGCTCACTGTAGCTTGGGGTTACTATGATTCCGTGCAAGAACAGAAGTCCCAGTGCGACGCGCTCCTTCATCGATGTAGTGATCTCATTGCGGTTGCGAACCAGATACAAGCTGGATCTGGCCAGAGTCTACTTTCCCATGTACAGATTCTTGAGAGGTATTCCCGACGGCGGGTTATCTTGTGTTATCCAACATGATTGTTGGGACGTAGTGCCTGTCTTGACGTAAAGAAAGCCTTGGAAATCCTATTCATCGACTCGAAGAACTTCTAATTGCCTTCATGAAGATAAGACTCAAGGATCTTGTGTTCGTCTAACTGAGCATTCGCCCACAGCATCACGGGCCTGCAAGTTCTCCGCAAGACCAAATTGAAACTTTCATTCATACGACTACCAATGCCTTGCGTCGACTTTCACGGCAAACAGGTCTACTCGATGTACCGGATTGGAGCTTGGCAAACTTAGGCGTTGACATCGACAGAAATATTTGTCTCGGCAGCGGGGGGGTTGGGTGTGTTTTCCAAGGCGATTGGGATGGCCAGGTGCAGTTTTCCACCCTTCACTGCACCGTCCGGAGAAATGATTTATTTTCCGAAGGTTGTAGCTGTGAAGGAAATGCACAAGGAAGAAGCCCGGGTGCTCAATCGTAGGCATATGACAGTGAGCAGCGGGAAATATTGAGTTATATTGCGAACTCCTGATTCTACGCTCTAGGCAATACGTGATAAAATCGTTCTTTGGTAATCCTGCCTTCCTCGACCTTTTATGTAGGGGCCGACCAAGACTTCCGCATGTTCTGCCATTCTATGGCGCTTGTCTTGAAGCAGAACAGGTAGATGTCGATTGTGAATTTTGCGGTGCACTCACACTAGTTTCAGCCCTTTATTGTTAGAAAGTTTTGCCCAAATGGGAATTCCCTTAATTTCTTGAAGAAATTTCCTCAGGCTGACAGAATCCGCATGGTGAGCTTTGAAGCACGAATGCCCTTGGTGATATACTGTCTCATCCCGGAGTTCAGTTGCACGAAATCACCCTCGGAATGAATTACCTTCGTCGATTGCGGATCATGCATGCTGACGTCAAAGCTGTCTGTCTATCTATCTTCGTGTCACAGTCTTCTTGTCAGCTCACAAGTGGCGTTGCGGGTCAATATTCTTATTGCAGATGACGGGAAAGCACTTGTGGCGGATCTTGGTTTATCACAGGTTCAGGTCACGCTCTCCTCAATGACGAGCAGAAGAACCTCGAATCAAAGTACTGCAGGAACGCTTCGCTGGATGGCGTCGGAACGCTTGGATGGAGAGCCATTGAAGCCACCCTGCGACGTCTACAGTTTCGCAGTCACTGCTTGGGAACTCTATTCCGGAGAGGTTCCCCCTTTCGCGATGTGCTAGAGTCCGTTCTGCCTCGAGTTGTTGGTGACAGACAACGACGACCGAGCAGCCCAGCTCTCCTGGCCAATAACTTATTATGATCACTCGTCGAAAGATGTTGGGATCCAGACCCCTCGAAGAGGCCCCCCTTTTCGGAAATATATCCTGAGATAAAGCCGATGGTCAACCGCAGTAATGTTCTATCCACGTCCCTTGGGCATTCCAATTCTAATCATCGGTGACAGCCAACTTGTTCTTGCAATCTATCGATACTGCCAATGTCGAACCATCATTAGAAACGTTAACAATCGGAGGTACAGTCAGAATTGTTGCTCTTGGGCGGATCCTCAATATCCAAATAACGTTGCACCTGTAGATGATCCCCCCACCGACGACGACATAAGCTACTAGAAGTGGTGACTTCAACCACGAGGTCAAAACTGCCATGAAACAGTCGATACGGGGGGTAGAGTCCCTGTCATCTCTTCTGACACCCAGATACCCCACAACCGAAAAACATCTTCTCCCACTGACTCCAAGATACTATCTCAACACGGATGTGCGTGCCGCCTCGTTTTCTTGTATTTTAACTCGCTGTCGACAACCTAACTGATTCTTCCAGTTGCTGGTGCGACTTACAAGTTACTCATTTAAATGGTGATCCAATCGTTTTCACACGCGGATGAAAATGCTCCTCGAGCCGTGTGTGTGCCCGTCCGTAACGGGTCCGCGCTCCCGCATGCCATTTTGAGCTTGCATCTTGCTGGACATGGTTTGACGGATGCCCTCATCAAGGATTTGAAATTTGGATATCCCTTCCCCACCGCAGCTGAGCGGGCAATTGTCAAGGATATCAAACAAATGTTATGTTATGTTGCGTTGGATTTTGAACGGGAATTGCAGACTGCCGGGCACATTCAAAGGTCTATGAGTTGCCTAATGGCCAGATCATTACCATGCTCTGCCCGAGGAACACGAAGGCGAGGCTACCTCTAACTTTCCACTTGACAAGCGGCTGACTTGGCATTCAGGTCAAGATTGTTGCGCCCCCCAACAGGGAGTACTCTGTCTGGATAGGGGGATCAAATTTGGGTTCTCTTAGTTCGTTCCAAAACATGTGGTGCACCCGGCAAGAATACGATGAAACTGGACCTGGCATTGTTCATCGCAGCACTTGTCCATCCTTCCTTCATCAAGTCCTTACCTTTGCTAGAACGCTTTCTAATTGTTCACCCAGGATCTTTCGAGCCAAAAGTGGTATTATGGGTTAAAGAAAAATAATCTACCTCTTTCTCCGAGTCTTGCCTTGCGCTATATCTACGTTGTGCCCCAGTTCCCTTCACGCACCATTCCTTCCCCCTTGCCAACACCGCCCTCCCACCACCGCGTCGCCCATGTCTCCGCCCTTGAGAACACACGCTATTACACAAGGCTGCCGTGCCCCCCCCCCAATCGCCTGCATCGGCGGCACACGCACATCACTCGCACATTGCGCGAGGATGTCTCACCTGGGTCACTCATTTTCTCCCAAACAAACAACCCGAAATCCTGGGAAAGGTATAATTTTGCATGACAAATGATGCAATTTCTGGGAACCGACTGGTCACCTAGAGTTAGGCCGATGAACGTTCTCTCGTTCTCTGCTCCTTCGACTCTCATTGGCGAGAGGGGCTGGTCTCGAGTCCAGAGGTTCTTGTAGGGAATGAATACGTTTATCATTTACCCTTGCTTTGCCCTGCCGCCTGCCCTCGGCAAGTGAGTAGCGCTGCCCTCTCTTACGAGATCAGCCCTTCACGAGATCGGCTTTGAACATGTGGGCGTCACTATGCTTGGATAGATTATATCAAGGTTGTTATTGAGATGTGACTCAAACCAAGAATCGAGGCTACTATTAATCACGCAGCCCACCGGGGACAATTACAAGACTTCCAGAGTGCCGCGCAGAGATAACAAAACTGCGTGCCGCATCGACAGGTGATATGAAAGCACCCGGCGCGCCGCTCGACCACCTGCTCGCAGCCCGGACAGCGAGTCCAGCCGAACCGCGCGCCCAAGCGCAGGACCATCTCGTCCTCTCTTGCATACGCGCATGCGTGGTCGACGACGTCGCCCACAGCACGCTTGCAGCGCGCGCACGTGCGCGTGCGGCACCCGGGGCGCGGACAGCGGTACGCCCGCGGGTTCTGGCGCTCGTCCTTGCGCCCGAGGAAGCGCGCACAGCTGCGGTTGGCGCAGTACACCCGGTTCACCGTCGTGAGCTCGCGCGTCTTCTCGAGGTGCAGGGCGAGCACCTGGGGCGGGATGTGTGTCTGCACGGCCTGGAGGGGGATTGTCCGCCCGCAGCAGCGGGGCGGGAAGAGCGACTCGTCTTTGCCGGCGGCCTCGAAGAGGCGGCCCACGCAGTCTGTGTGGAAGATGTGACCGCAGGGAGTGTGTATGGGGGGCTCGCCGTGGAAGTCGTCTTGGCAGACGACACACTCGACCGCAGGACTGTGAATAGGTGATTTCAGACCATTTCCAGCGCAAGGGTCTAGACGGATGAATATACCAAATTTCAGTATCTTCCTTCTTGATTACCGCAGAGCGTTGCGCAATTCCTGAAGCTCGATTACGGAGGGTAAACATGAACCAGGGAAGCAATGCGAGGGCCCTTCCTCCGAAGACGAAAGACCACACAGCAATGACCGAAGCAAAGCAATCTGTGACGAATTGGCTTTCCCAAGAATATAGAGCTCGTCCGAGTTGAATCAAAGCGAGGCACAAATCTCGCGAGCGCATCCAGATGAAGTGGGCGAGACAGACAGACGCAACGACAAGTTTTTCGAGCTTGGCCACACCTGGTTGAGCCCCATTAATTGCATCTTCCCTTCTGCCAGCGACGATGGAATTACTTCGGCGAGTCGCGAGGAGTCGGGGACTCGACCTTATTGCTGCTTCTTCGATAACACAAAGCTGTTTGCTTCTTCTGCTATTAGATGCCCCTTTAGACATGCGGTGCATGTATGCGGTGTGCGTTAAAGTTTGCTAGTACGCGACTGGACGTGGGCTGGACAGATTGCTGCATGCCACTTGGCAGTAATAGGGGCTTCTAGTTTCACACGTGATTTACCTGACGTTGCTGCACAATGCTGTCGGTTGATGTGATGCGAACATTCTCCTCGTCCAGGTCCGAGCGCTGAATATGCGCTGAATCCCCTGATCTTAATCTCAGGACAGGAATTTAGGTTGAACAGTGCCCAGCGGTATTTCAGAGGAATATAATTCTAGGAGTATCGTGATGGAAAGGACTTCACCTTTTTTTTTCCCGGTGCGGTGCGATTTGTCCTGCTCTTGGGATTGCAATGACTCTTTGAGTGACAGGATGCGCCAGTGGCACACCGCCGAAAGACACAGGTAGCGTCTTCATTACGTTCACCACTCAACTCTGCTTTTGTGACGCCAAAAGGTTTGGCCACGGAGTAGCTATTGTTTTGTTCTGCCAGGAACGACAAGATAGAACGTTCCCCAGTTCCAGCGTGCCTGCCGCCCTGCGGCCTTTGACTCAAGAGCGGCGCGATCGACTCCGCAGCCAGCTAAGCATCAAATCTCCATCCCTGAGTGCTGAGTACAGCGCTGAGTAGTGAGTAGTGAGTCAACTGGACTCAAGATAGTGCATGCGTGTTCGAGTCCGAGTGATGGAAGAAAACGCTGCTGTGCTTTTCGCGGACCAACATCCCCGCCTGGTATCCATGCCCTGACTGCGGGGAAGTCTGATAGGGTGATGGCAAGTCATTTCTGCGGATTCGAACCCTGAGCAAGGTGCGTTGGAATTGGTCGCGTGCCACGTATTTTCCCCGCACCTCGCTACGGCGAAGAGGACTCTCATCAACGCTTGTCTCTTCAACTGGAATTCGCGGTTGCGGACTGTCGCAACTCTGTGAAAAGCGACAACGGGTCTGAATGAAAAAAAAATGAAAAAAAAAGAAGGATCTCAACACAGCCTGTAATTCGACCACCCTTTTTGTTCCCTTGTTATTTTTTCTCTTTTTTGCTGTTAAATGTGAAAGTGAAACGGAAGCGCCCTGTGAACTTCGGTTTAGATGCTAATTTGATGTGATTTAACCTGAGAGTTTACCATAAATAGCAATTATGTACAGCCTCGCGGAAAAGAGTTGACTCGGCGCGTGTCCTGTGAACTGCTCTGCCCGCCCGAGGCGTTAAAAAGCAAGCAACCCCTTCTCTTCGAACCTGTCCAAGATGGCTATCACCCATGTCGAGGAACCACAAGTAACAGACTCGTCGTCGCAGGCAGAGGAGACACGCCTAGGCGATTCGTTATCGTGCGTCTCAGTTTACCACCCCCGCCGCTCCCTTCCCTATTGCTCCGTCTCGTCTCCTGCTGATCCGCCGCGAACATTTGTCTTTAGACGCGCGGAACAGCACGTTATCGCACAGACATTGCTGTTTCTAACACTTGCCTTGAACAGTTTCGTGTCCTTTCACCTCCTTTTCTTACCAATGTCGCTGGCCATGCTAAAGCACTGTTTCTTTTGGGGTTCCTTCTCGGTGCTTTTTGTTTTTTTACTCCTCAAACTCTTCAAAGACGGGCCCGCTTCACCTGATGAATCAGCACCATCGACCGACACTACTCCTGAAACACCCGATTCTCTACCATCCCCCCCAGAACCTCCTACGGATGAGTGCGTCGCAGTCTCCCTCCTTAATCCCCCTCTCTCATCCATTCTCCCCTCCCCAAATATAGGAGCGGTACAAGCCCAACAAACCTCTGCGTAGTCTGCGAAGACTCAGCCACCGTGGCGCTGCCTTGTGGGCACCACCTCGACACAACGTGCCTCACACAAGCCTACGAGTCCGCCGTGCGCGACGAGGCCTCGTACCCACCGCAATGCTGCCTCAAGCCGATCCCATTCGCGACAGTCGCCCGCCCTCACCTCCCCCCCGCGCTCGCCGACGCGTTCGTCGAGCGTGAAGTCGAATACACCACACAGCGCCGCGTGTACTGCGCAAGCCCGACGTGCAGCCGCTTCCTCGGCGCGCGCGACCCAGACGACAGCAATGCGCGCTCGGGCGCGGGCTCGACGTCGCCTGCGACGGTGCGCACGTGTCCGCAGCCCGAATGTGGCGCACGCACGTGTGGACGGTGCAGTGGACGCGTGGGGTCGGTGCCCTTGACGCCCTCGTCGTCGTCGCCCGCCTCGCCTTCGTCATCCGGCGGGTCCGCCTCGTCGGGCCCCTCCACCCCGCGCGGGAGCACGAATGGCAATAGCACCGAGGTCGTCCCGCGGGGACACACCTGCACGGTGGACCGGAGCGAGCGGCACGCACTCGCGGTCGCGCAGGGGTGCGGGTGGGTGCGGTGCCCTGGGTGCGAGGAGCTGGTGGAACGGACATATGGGTGCTTCCACATGACGTGCAGATGCCGCACGCAGTTCTGCTATATTTGCCGTGCGCCGTGGAAGACATGCAAATGCACGCGGTGGACCGCGCGCGCGGCGGCTATGAAGAGGCAGCCAGTCAAGGTCCGTTTTTTTTTTGTGTGGTTTGACTAAGGTTTTTTATTGCGCCTGCTAGGCTATGCTGGCTGTACGCAGGTTGTTCTGTGCGGATTTATTTCCTTCCCATGCTTGAAATTCCTAAATTGAAACATCGTCGCAGGGAGCGTTCCCACGAGTCCTGCGCAAATTGCGGGATGTCGACATACCGACTTGACGAGACGTATCGTTGGGCGACTTTGTCAGAACTGTCAAATGCCGTTCATGTTTGGCTATGTGGGTGTTTCTGTTGTCAGCCTATTTTTTTACTGGGCTGATGTGAGGTTCCTTTCTTGTAGCGCTGCTCCGATTGCCGGACGGTGTTTTGCAGCGATTGCAAGCTCAAGAAGATGTGAAAAATCGTGTTTGCTGTTAAGTGCATGTGTTCTTAGTCTGTTGTCGCTCGCCGGTAAAGCACAATGGGGCTGTCTCTTACTCACGCCGTGGCAGAATGGAGCAGGCATATACTAGAACACTCCACCCCTCTCTCATCCCACTCATTCGCTTTTTCTTTGGCTTTAATATTCTCATACATGTCGCGGGTGGAGCTCTACTGAACAGGTCTTGGATATGGTTTCTTGTGTACAAAATAACCCTCTTTACAGTCTCTGCGTTTTGCAATACATTTGCTTGGTTCGTAGAAATGAGGACTGATTGTCAAGTGGTGCGTTGTCTACTTGACTATCTTGACTATTGAACGTTGCGCGCTTGCCCTCGGGTCCATCGGAGTCCGATTCAGATGTGAATCCCGAGCTTCCACTTGCGGTCAACGAGACTCCGCATGTTGGTCATGTCCCCCCCCCCCTGTCAAGAGTAAGAGTAATGCGTTCCCACACATCGATAAATTGGCGCTGACCAATCACACCATCGATTGCTGAGTCAGATAAGGTATTTCCCAAAAGGCAATGATTTCCCGCCGTTGATGATTCGTCAGCAACGTCATTTACCTTTTATAGAAATGCTCTTCCCGTCGATCCAATGTATAAAAGGTCACCGGTCACCAGGTGTGTTCAGTTCATCTCACCCCCAACCACCAACTAGCATAACAGCCATGGCCTCTATCACTGAACCACGACCCATCAAGGTCGCTATTGTCACCTACTCCCTGTACGGACACATCTCCAAATGTAGGTTTCACCCACTTCTCACACCCCCTGTCGAACTCACCGTACGCAGTGTCGGAGGCGATCAAGGATGGCGTCGAAAAGGGCTTTGCCACCCTAGGGACGCCATACAAGCTTGATGTCTACCAGTACCCATTCAATTCTCTTCCCCGACTTTCCGTGTTTGCTGATTATCTTTTATCCAGAATCCCAGAGACGCTCCCTGCGGAGGTGCTCACCAAAATGCATGCGCCGCCTAAGCCTGGCCTCCCGGAAATCACACCTGCCATCCTAGCCGAATATGACGCCTTCCTCTTCGGCGTACCCACGCGGTACGGCAATTTTCCCGCCCAATGGAAGGTAAAAGTAGCACGCCAGCTTTCCTCGATCTCACGCTGAATCTTCCCACGCAGGCCTTCTGGGACGCAACGGGCCAGCTCTGGGCCGGCGGGAAGCTTGCGGGCAAGTACGCCGGCATGTTCGTGTCCACTGCGGGCCACGGCGGCGGGCAGGAGAGCACCTTCATCGCCGCCCTCTCCACGTATGCGCACCACGGCATCATCTTTGTTCCGCTCGGCTATGCGCCGGCCTTCCCGCAGCTCACATCGCTTTCCGAGGTCCATGGAGGTGCGTTTGATGTTCTGGTTCGTTTTGGCAGTCGTCAGGTTTGTGACATGTTTTTGCTAGGTTCGCCTTGGGGAGCCGGGACGTTTGCCGGGACGGATGGGTCGCGCATGCCCACGAAGCTAGAGCTCGAGATTGCGACCATCCAAGGAACCACATTTGCCAACACTGTTAGCAAAGTCAAGTTCTGAATGTGTTTTCGGTGTAGAATCAACAGATTTGACTTCTGAAACGTACTTGTTGAATAGGCGCCTCGTGTGCGAAGATTTGTATATATGAGAGTTGTTGTCCTTGAGAAAGCAGTTGATCATACAAAAGTGTTCGATACTTTATTGATAAGCTTGCTAATGCACAATAGAGAGTGGGGGTCGTGTCTACGCCGCCAAATCCCATGGTGCTGTACACGCCGCCTCCAACTCTCCCGAGCTTGCCGGCGCCCGTCGCGGCACGACAATCTTGACAGGTGATGAAGAGTGTGTGGGTAAGCGTGCGCGTGAAGCCAAGGGCGCCCTCTTCGCCATATGCGGCGACCACCAGCTCGCGCGCTACTTCTTCCCTGCTTCGACGGCGTCGCCGTTCTTGCACGCGATGATCTTCACGCGCGGCGCACTGACGACCTCGTTGCACTCCATCTTAAACGCGGGGTCCTTGACGATGAAGGTCCACACGTCGTCGCAGAGGCGGTACGTGTGCAGGTGGCCCTACGCGGCAGCAGCAGCAAGGTTGGCAACGATCCGGGATGGGTGGATGGGCTGAGCATGAGGGAGAGGGAAGAGGGGGACACACCTTGAGCGTGGTCTTGGTCTTTACCTGACGGACCATCGTGTCCGCGAGGCTCTTATCGAACTGTGCCGTCGTGGTACGCCAGCGGCGTGGGCGTCAGTCAGCGAGGGTGAGCAGACGGCATGCGAGAGAAGAGTCATCACCTGCTGGAGGACCTTCATCGCGAGCTGCGGCGTGATGGCGCCGCTCGTGATGAGCTCGTCGAGCGAGTCCGTGAGCGCCATGCCAAGCCTGCCAGGGGCGGGGGTTTCGTCAGTCACGGTTCGCTAGGGGAGTTCGTCGTCGTCGACGACGACGGGCTTTGGCACGAAGGGAAGGAAGGCGCACGCACGAGGAGCCGCGGTAGAATTCGTAGTATGCAGATGCCATTTGTGTACGGTGATGAGGAGACCAGTGATTTGGCCTTGTTTGCTGTCGGCTAGCAAACAGATGACAATAAAGGCGGTCAATTGTGGCTGCGACATCAACTGATCAACAGTGCATCAAGGTATCCATTCACACACTTGCAAAAAACCTGATTGGTCTGACCTACTGCTGTTCTGCGGACGGTCATAGTTGTGTGCAAGCGTGTTGTTCAGTGCCACAGAGAAGTGGAGGCTCGGGGTGGACAACATCCTGCATCTATGATGTCCTATCCCACATCGTCACGATAGCGAAAACGCAGGGAGTCGGGCTCAATGAGCCGCATCTCAATATCTGCATCACATTTGCGATTCCCGACCCAATAAGTGTTGCCCAAGGTACAGCCTTGCAGGGCACTCCTTTGCTCTTGCAATTCCGACCGCAGTTGCGCTCGCCATTCACACTCCAGCGACAGGCCGGCTCCCAGACTTCGAGAATCTTGCCAAGTTAATTTTCCGACGACAGCTTCCTGGTGCAAGTTGTTTCTTACGACCGTGGACTTTCCGTTTCACTTCCTCGACGCAACAGCGACGAGCCGTCGTTTAACCATTGATGTCCCCATAGGAGTCGGCTACCATTGAGTGGATTTGCATATTATACTCGAACCACACCCACCATCGCGACTTCCGTCCAGAATACTATGTGTGTCTCCTTATACACGTCTGCTACGTGTACTGACTCAAAGATCATCAGACCTACCACCAGCTTTCCCACAGGCAATTTCCTGACCGTTGCTCTCAAGTATGATTGATCCTTTGAGCTCCAACATGTGCTAATCAACTCAATAGCTCAAACCTGGTTGTCTCGCCGACAATGCTCTCCCCAACGTCCACTGTGGCGACTTTGACTTTTACCCCACGACCCACAAGGTCCCAATTTGCCTCGCCAAAAGTGTCCTCTTCTCCCAACTTCCCTCCCATATCACACAGTATTTCTGTTGGTGTCATCACCATAATAATCATCCCCATTCTACTTGCCCTCACCGTCATTTTCGTAATCTGGTGCAGGCGTAGACGTAGACGTAGACGTAGACGTTCGACGCTAGCAACACCATTTCCTTCCCTTAATTCCCAGCCCGCGGCTGTCTCAGGACTGGCATCAAGTGAGCTGGAGCCTGCATACCTCCTACCACCACTCCAGCATTCTGGTGCGTTCATATGCCCCCGTAGTGCATGTGGCTTCACCTAACCTTAGTACAAGCGGGATACTTGTCCGACGCGGAAGCCCTTTCTAGCACATCGCAATCCCCATTCGACCCTCGCAATCCAATGAATGAGCCCACGTCTGACAGTGGTGCCACGGTTGTTTCAGCGTCAGACGATCCTGCGCATGATGTAGCCCCCGCAGGTAAAGTATCCCCCTCTTTTGCGCCCCTTATGGCATTTCAACCTCCACTAGACGAAGGGCCAGAAGAACCGCTTCTTTCTACTCCAGTCGGCCGAAGCCCACCCCAAGGTGCCGCATTGCCCTTGGAAGTAGGGCCTGTTCTTCCGCCACAACGGCCGCCGCGAAAGGCTCCAGGTTGCGGACGGCGAGCTTTCCGCTCCGGATCAGCCCCAGCCGCAGACTTAGCTCCCCGCGCCCCGCCGCCCACCCATCAACCACAGCTGCCACAGGCCCCGTCTCCGTCTCCGGATGTCTCCGCTCGCGCGCTAGAGACGTCGCTGCCGCGTGCGACGCCTCAGCCGCCCACGGCTGGCTCAGCAGGGGAGGAGGGCATTCCCCCGGATCTGCTGGCTGTTTTAGGGGCTATATCGCGTCTGAGCCCAAGGGAGCGACAAGTCGTCGCTGCTGTTCACAATCTGCTCATTCCGGGCCCGTCGGCACCGTCTGCGCTGGTGAGGCGGGACACGGGGTCTTTGCCGCCACCGTATATGGAATGAATATGGACTTTGACTTTGTTCTATGGTGCCCCGTATCCCAGTGAGAGAACGCCAAAAGAGAGGGAATGACTCCGTGTTCGTAGATGCTAAGCATTCTGTCAGTGGACGTTCCTTTCAGGTCGGTTATCAATAATTGGTTGTAATTTGTAGCATACCTATAATCTGGACTCTGTATTACCGGGACCTTATTCGTAGGCAGCGATCCGGTAGCAGTAACCCCCAAGGCGGGTGGATAGTTACAGGTGTGTGCCAATCCTATCAAGCTCCAAACTCGAAATGTAATCTGTGTGTACTCTAAATACGACCTCTTCCACATCGTTAAACCTCAAATCAGCTGCTGTTATCACACAGAGGTGGGGCCCCCCGAGCATAGCAAGGGTGGGAGGATCCAGATAACTGTACATAGCATATGGTCAACTGCAAATTTGCCCAGCTGTAGTGTAGTACGGGTTAACTGCTAGTCTGGAACATAACATCAGAGCAATGTCCCATGTATGTTTAGACATTATCACAGGAGTGCATAAATCTTTAACCTCCATGTTTGGAAGCAGGACAGCAAGTCCATGATGAGCCATCTTGGGAATCTGTTGAGGCCACCTCTTCAGCGGGCGTAGTCCACAGTCTGCGGTCAGGACCATTGACTCGCCGCTCATGCCCTTGCAACGCGACGAGTCATACGGCGGCGCTCAGGGCTGGACGTTTATGGATACACGGATAGTTCACACCCCCATATTTGGTGGGATGACGTTCGTAACTGGCACTGAGCCCTTTCCCCGTCGTCTCAACGGGCAGCAAGCGCTTAGGCGCGGTGTTGCCTTCCAACTTAGCACCGACAGTTCCGCCTCAGCCTCGTCCTCCCCCTCTGCTCAGTCTCACTTTCATCTGCCTCTGTGGCCCTCCGCATTTGTATTATTGTTTCCCGGATACCTTCCTGCATTTCGCAGCGCCTGCCGGTAAAAATGATTTGAAAGTTTCCTTGATCCGGAGAGCAGAGGGGAGAAAGGCACGAATCAAATTGCTTAGCGTGGCCTAATAGACAGAAACTGAGGGCTAAGTCATGCGTCAACAACGGCCAGGCATCCCGTAGAACATACGCAATTGCTCGCCTCAACATGTAGCGGGCCTCTCGCTCATCTCATATCCTTTGTTCGACACCGTTGATGCATATGCTGAGTTAAGTGTGAGACAGTGGCACACAGCACCTCACGCATCAAAACGATCTTTGGCATCTTCATTCGCGTGAGTCTGCGCGGCACTGTTCTGTAATTTCAATTTCAAAACTTAGTGGCGCGTCGCGACGCGTAGCCCACGTGTAGTGTTGCCACGGTTCGACTAAAAGTGGTTTAACCGATGAACCAAACCGTACTTTAGCCGAACCAAACCGACTATTCGGTTCCCGGTTAGTGCCGGTTTGCTAACCGACCTTTGCCGGTTTAAGCCGGTCTCAAGTGGCTCGAACCACAGTTAATTTCCAAATAAGGGTGATGCGCATTGCGCTTCGGGAACTCCCGAAGCGTGCGGCATAGGCACGCATCAGAATCTATTTGTTACTGTTTTTCTTCTCTTTGCTTTCCACCATAATGTACCTGTACCAGTAGTCGTCCTACAGTAGAAACGTAAGAAACCGTGTCACCGTGCAGCTCGGCGCTGGATGCTATTCGATTCAGCACCACTCGCCCCCAAAGTCGCAGGTGAACTCGTGGTGGGTGACATGCTGATGTCGGTAGAGAAAAAAACGGTAAAGATGCATCTCACTCAATGTGTCGTCGTTCGACTCTGCTGACGTTTTGAAGCAGTGAAGCGGCACGGCAGGCACATAAATTATTGCGGGTTCGTACTATTACAGCCGTACGAACGCAGTCACCATACGACATAGATATAACTGGGACGAGGTAAAAATTAAATACATGGTAAAGTGCCAGACAGTCTGCAGTTGGAAAACGGCACCCTCATGTCGTGTCCCCTGTATTATGCAGGATGTCACTCATGGATGTTCAAAGGACACGGAAGCTACGCACATGATTCTGGATATCATCGACACTCGCGTTCCCCGACAGAACGTGATGCCGGACATGCCGGATGTCCACACTCGACCGAACGTGATGCTGGACATGCCTGACGTCCACACTCGAGAGATCGTGAGCCTGGTTATCGTCGATACTCACGAGATCGTGATCCTGGTACTCGTCGATACTTCGGAGATTGTGAGCCTGGTTATTGTCGATATTCACGAGATCGTGATGGCAGACATCGTCGCTCCAGAGAACACGATCATCATCGAACGCATTCGTATTCGCCATCAAGGGGAGACCGCTGTCATTTACGGGATCGACACCATTCCCCACAGCGATTGAGACATCGACGCGGGCATGGACACCCCAGCGACTATTCCTCATCAGGCAGTCGAAGCAGAAGACACAGCCCAGATCGACACTCCCATCACCCTCCCCAGATCGTCGTTACTCCTGGGTCTGCTCCGCATCCATCAGCTATCCCCTTTCCCACCGGTCTAACGCCGTCGCACACGGGAACGCCCCACACTCATGTAGTCACAGTTCCTCCCGCCAGCACACACCCATACCCATCCTCGCCTTCTGCAGCACCTGCATTCATAACGCCAACGCCTCATCCAGGTAGAGAAACCTTTTACTATTTGTGTTCACAACTAATACTTGTTTAGGTGCCGTTTCTCAGCCGTTGCTCCTCATGTAATGGCCACATGTTGGGTGACTCATATAAGCGTGCTCACATGCCGATGAGCTTGAAGAAGGTCGCGTTTCACCTCGAGCAGTCGCCTTCGATAGCTGAGGACCATGCGAAGTGCGAAACGGTGTTGTAACTCAACGGAACGTGCAGTTGCGTGAAGGAATTGGCACAATCTGTATGCATTATCTATTTCTTTATGTGCTTCCAGGGCCTCATGAAACGTTAAGTATGCCTCTAGCATTTGCTCGACTCGCTCACAGCATTTGGGAGGCTTTGATGTGCCTCAGCTAACTTGCGCACATTGGGCGTATCGTCGTGGAGCGAATGGGACGTGTTGTCAATTGTAGTACAGGGGAGTTGGAGCATTGTCAATGGTAGAGACGGAGAATACTTTTTGGTGAGTATTAGGCAGTTGTCCAGAGTCTGTTTTGTGGTTTCTGCATTGTTGTCTCTCACTTTTTCGCTTTCTCACTTTGTCACTTTGTCACTTTTTCACTTTCTAACTTTGTTGCTTCCCTTTCAGGGTCATTATGTCGTTGCTTTGGCCTCGTTACTCAGGTACGCCTTATTGAGTAACAGTATCGTAATCATCAATCATGAAAATGACTCCCTGAATGTCAATGTCAATCGCCAGATCCAATTACTTGGCTCGGCCCCCAAACGTTGTCGACATTTTACGTTGCCCTTCGCGAGTTTGAAGCTTTACATATTTTGAAAATCCTAGGCCTTCAAGGTTTGTTGCTTGAGCGTTTTTGGACTTTTGTATCACTCAGAAGTGATTGAAAGCAGATGATTCAACAAGTCAGAACCAGTAGATTTCCCGAGAGTGATGGATTCTTATTGTCCTGGGCTGTTCTTGTCAAACAATGAGCCTGTCATCGTGCATCGGCTAACTTAATCGCATCGCGCGTCTTGTCGTGGGGCGAGTGAGACATGTCGTCAGGGGAGTTGGGGCTTTGGCATGGGTAAAGACGGAGAACAATTTTCGGTGAGTATTAGGCAGTTGTCCAGAGTCTGCTTTGTGGTTTCTGCATTGTTGTCTCTCACTTTGTCGCTTTCTCACTTTTTTGCTTTCTAACTTCGTTACTTCCCTTTCAGGGTTATGTTGTTGCGTTGGCCTCGTTACCCAGGTGCGCTTTGTTGAATGACGGTATTGTACATCATCGATCACGAAAACGACTCCCTGAATGACAATTTCAATCGCTAGATCTGATTACCTGGCCCGGCACCCGGAGCCTCGTGGAAATGTGTACTGTAAATTTTACTACTTGATCACAGATGTTAAGGTTTTGACCCTCATCTAGTTCTCAAGTTTCTTTACGATATAAGTTGTCAAGGACGGATGCTGGCACTATTCAACAAGGGTCAGCGATTTCGACTGGTGGGTGGGCTGCTCTGGCCGGGTTCTCAGTAGTCGATGAGCGAAACAAAAGGCCTCGACAGTATTCTTTTTAGTTTAATTTTTTAAAACACCATGTCAACTATGAACGTTCTTGCCGTACTGTAACATCGATGGCAGGCACATAAATTATTGTTCAATGCCACTCGCCCCCGAAGTCGCATGCGAACTCATGGTGGGTGACGCACTGATGTCAGTAGGGAAAAAAATGGTACTGTAAAGATGCATCTCAGTGTGTCATCATTTGACCATGCTGACATTTTGAAACTATATCCTCATTATTCACAGAACATGGTTGCACACTCCGGATCAAGCTCTCACCCCGTGCATACTGCGTGTACGTGCACGATGTTGACATTGGTCCGCTGACCCTGCAGACGTTTTACGACACACTCCCATGCCCATTTCCTGAACCTGCGCTGGATGCGGCCCGTTCCGTGGCGGAGGCGAATGCGCTGTTGCAGCGAGCGCGCGGCGGTAAGGTCGCCGTGTGCTACGTGTGGACAAGAGACCCCACACTCGGTCGTGAGTTCCCCTTTGTCCTATCTCTCCTTCGTTTCTTTACCCTGTCCTTTGTCCCCTAGTACATGGCTGTCTGATGCAGCGTTGTGAAAAGGGAGGCTATCAAGAACATGACATTCAATGTGTTTTGATTGTTTTTTCATGTTGAGAGCCGTGATCTAAGGTGCGCAAGCATTCCATCCTCGTGTTTCACTCATTCTCCTCACTTTCCATATAAATTGCAGTCCAAAGTCTTCAATCCCACAATGCCTCCTCGCCGCTCACCTCGAAAGAAAGCAGGAAAAAAAGCAACGGTGTACCCCAATGGCGCCATTGAAACATCATTCCAACTCCAGCGTACGTTATTCTTTGGTTATTGATGGTTTTGTAATAATAATACTGCATTAGCCCCACGAAATCCGGCTGCACGCAGTACGAGGAGAGGTCGTCGGCAGGAGCTGCAGGAACAACCGCCGCCACCCGGTCCATCCCAGGGCCTAGCGCCTCCACCTTTACCAGCCCCTGCCAATGTTGTATCAGCTCGACCCAACCCCAGTCTCGCTATTCCACCCATAGAGAACCAGGCTGAGCAAGCCCACCCCCCGCTCCCTCCTAATGCTTTGGGTCTTAGCCTGGATGGCCAGCCCAATGCCCTCTTCCCCACCGATCCTGGCCGACCCAATGTTCCCCTCCCTGAACCATTTGCGCTCCATCAAGCTGTCTGGAATGCCCAGACAAGATCTCCTACACCTCAATTTTCATTCCAATACTCAGCAACGTCTGGTGTCGGTCCTCCCCTTGACCAACTGCCACAATTTCAAGGACAGTCACCTGAAAATTTTAACGATGCGATTGATTTAGTCTCCGATACCGATTCTGACCAGCCCGGGCCAAATCCCATCCTGGATGTGGCCCCTCAAGCTCTGCAGGCGACTCGCGCTATCCCTCAAAACCCTCTACAAAGTAATCAGCCAGCTGGAAATGTCAAGCCTCGCAGCATTGCTGATCTAAGGAATCGGCCGGCTGGAAATGTCAATCTTCGCAATGCCGCAGATGTGTGGACGTTCTATGAGAAGGTTGATAATAATTTGAAGGCGGTCTGCAAATTCTGCATGTGTGTCGCTTCATTCTATCATTTTCACTACCCTCTTACCTCCGAGTCCAGGAACCTTGCTAAGACTCAGCATCACCTTGTCCCAGCAAGTTTCTCGTCAACCTCATCTACATCAACACTCCGGAACCACCTCGTGCTAAAGCATGAGGCACTTTGGGTTCAAGCATGCGACCGACTGAAGATACCAATCAAATCGCAAGCAGGGCTAGCAGCGGCGGCAAAGGTTCGGGGCGCCCGTCCAGAAGAACAAGCTCGCGTCAAGTTTATTCCAAACCAACCATTCTCAAAGTCTTCGTTTGTTGATGCGATTGTAGATTTCATCGTCAAGGAAGATTTGGCACGTATCATGAACATCTTATGTCATGCTTTGCTCATATATCTAATATACATAGCCAATTAATATTATTGGGTCATCGCAACTCATCGTAATCTTCAAGATGCTTAAGTCAGACCTCAAGGACTCTGATATCCCTGGCCGTACAACGTTGCGCACACGTATTGATGAGCTATTGAGGATTTACTTAGATTATCTCATTGTCGAGTTTCAGGTGCGTTGCATTCTTTCTGTACCTGCTTACTCATGGCTCGCAAGCAGGGTGTACAGGGGAAGATATCGTTTACCACTGATATGTGGTCAGATCCCAATAGAGAACCTTTTATGGCCGTCACAGCGCATTGGATTGTAACGAAAGCTGAGCAAACTCCAGCAGGTGTTCAGTATTCTCTTTGTCTTCAAGCTGCACTGATAGGGTTCATCCGTGTTCCTGGCCACCATACGGGAGAGCACCTCGCTCACGCATTCATCAGTGTTTTGGATCGTATTGGAATCGCAGAAAAGGTATGAAAATGTTGAATAACAGCATTTTTACTTATCAATATGTTTACAGATAGGCTGGATCACGACTGACAATGCCACGAACAATGATCTGCTCATGGAGACGCTTGCCGATGAATTCAATAGGCGAAAAATAAAATTTAACAGGTACACGCAACATATTCGGTAAGCAGCTTCCCTTCTGTTTAGTAATGACTCAATTCTTTTCAGATGTTTTCCACATGTTGTCAATTTGGCCGTCAAGGCAGTTTTAGCAGCTATGACCAAGTTAGAACATGGCGAGGAAGACTCCAGCGACTATGATCCTCCGTCTCGACCAGCAACATACTTACCACTTATATTGGAGCGTGATCCCATTTCAATTATTCGAACCTTCATTGCGACTGTGAGTAGCTCTGCCTCACAATTGGATTTGCTCAATTTTTGTAGGTGCGACGATCATCAATACTTCTAAATGAATTTTCCATTATCCAACAACGACTCAATGCTACGAAGTACCAGCTTATTCGCGATGTCAAGACAAGATGGTCATCAGTATTGCTGATGCTAGAGCGTGTTTTGTTGCTTAAGGATGTATGTATAACAGTTTATCCATGTGTTATTTAGACTAATACATACAATAGCCAATTAGAAAGCTGCTTGCAAGCCACGAAGGCGCTTCATTGCAGCGGTATAAGCTGAGTAATGAAGAGTGGACAATTTTGGCGGATTTTCATGACATTCTTATGGTATAACTTCATTAAATTTCGTACGTTCAACTAAATTTGAATCGTTTTAGGTTCCTCACGCATTTCAACAAATCTTATCACACGAAAAGACACCAACCCTACGCAACGCGCTCCCAGCATATGCAGGCATCATCACACGATGGGAGGAATACATCGACGTGCACCCTGAGTACAGTAATGTCATCAATCTTGGCCTTGATAAATTGGAGAGTTATGAAGAACGCACTACTCTCTGCCCAGCTTACGAACTTGCGATGAGTATGTTTTCTTGAGTAAGCAGTGTTTTGTTCTGATGTCTTTTGCAGTTCTCGATCCATCAATCAAGCTTGCTTGGCTCATCAGAAACCAGCCGCAGCGTGTACCGATTGCAAAGCAGGAACTTATGCTCCAGGTAAGTCTATTCTTGCTCATGGTTATGTGTACTAACAATTCAGCAGCTTCGGCCAATCTTCAATCGACTTAATGAGCGGGTTACTACAGGCCAAGACCGATGTGCGCCACCTGCCACCGCTCTCAATGCCCAATCAAAAGCGCACCAACTCCTTGGTCTACATCAAGAAAGCCTGCTCGAATCACAAGATTTAATAGTTGAGGTTGAGTGTTACTTGAATGACCGAAGTGCCAGCACCAGCTCGCTCTGCTTCTGGCAGGTAAGCAATTGAAATGACTATTTATGCGTTAGCTGACACACAAGAAGGAAAATCAGTTACGCTATCCAACCCTCTTCATGCTCAGTCTGGACATTTTACCTATACAAGCATCGTCTGTCCCTTGTGAGCGAATTTTTTCATCAGCAAAGGCGACCATGGCACCGCGGCGAAGTCGAATTAAACCAGACCTCATGGAGGCGTTACAACTTTTGAAATTTTCAATCCGGGATGGGAAGGAACTGGACTTCAGTCAGGGTGGATCAGCTGAGCGTGAGTTGAGAGAGCTAGAGGAGTTGATGGAGGATAGTTTACATGTTCCAGAGGATGTCAATGCCTTCGTAGCGGGGCTCACGGCTGACTTCAGGGAGCTGCAGATGTGACATTCCCACGCCTTCCTTTTTTGGTAGTTTAACTGTGACTTGAGTCACTTGTAACCGTTTCAATGCACTTGTCACACTATCTTGATCGGTTCCACTCCGCTCAGCTTTCTATATTTGGAAAAAACCAACATAAACTGGACCAAACCGGACCAAACCGGACCGTGGCAACACTACCCACGTGCCAATTTCAACCCGATTTGGCTAGTTCAGCGGTTGTCCCAGGTCGCTCTCCACTCAATTGCTAGTTTCATCGTCGCAGCCAGCTCAATTCAAGTGCAAATGCTCAGACAACGTGCCCCCTTCATCTCTATCATGCTGAACGGCCGTATCTGACGGTTGTCTACACGAGGATTGCGCAGTCGCAATTTTAGCTTGTTGATGGTGGACGCGTGGTGGATGGTGGCTTGTAAAGGGCGGAAGCGTGGTGAAAGGGTGGCTCTCGCTCGCCTATATCAAGCGGTCCACAGGCTTGTCTCCTACCACATTCGCTTTCGCCTGTACTCCTTTGTTTTCGCTTCGCTCCGTCGCTGCTTTTCGCACTTCTCATAGCTCTGCCTTTTTTTTGTTTTGCCTTTTGGTGCAGCCTAACTGCAACCCCTACCTTCGCTGCACATTGCACATGCCCCCGCCTCCGTCTATCAAGCGCACGCTTCCTCTCAACACCCAGCCCAATTTCCAGATGTACCACGCAAGACCCAGATCCCCTCCTCACATCCCCTGGCTGCGTTCACGCAACACGCCGAGGATAGACAAGAGCCCCCGCCCAACATATGTCGAGTGGACGCCACAGTCCCGTCCCCGGAGACCGTACCACTCTGCCCAGGGCCCCGGGCACCCTCCTGATTCGGCCGCCAACCGCTATAATTACGCGGATGACTGTGTGAGTCGCGTCTGGGATAAAAGAGATTATTCACGGTCGACTGACATGTACTCAAGGTGGAAGGGGGCCGCCCGTCCATGATTGTCAAGTCCGTCGATGACAATGAGGCATCGGATCAAGTGAGCTTGGTGTTGGATATCATCGTTGCGGATAGCATTCTGCAATCTCATTCTTCGAGATCAACATTGGATCAGGATGCTATTGGGTTGCGCGGCCACGGCTTGAAATCAATGCATCTGCAGGAACAACCGCTGTTCCACCAGGCGCGGAAGGTTCTCGCCCCGGAGTCAAGGTCAGGATCGTCCTTAGAGTTCTCGCGGGCTTTATAAACATCATGCTTGCAGAGATTCCAATATTCAAGACCAAGGCGACATAGCACGTTCGAAAGAGACCACGACTTCAAAGTCGTCTCTACTGGCGTACTCGCCAAAGATAACAACACTGAAGTTCAAATACTCGTTGGGCGCACCACTTCATCTTGCCAAATTGATAAGTCGTGCCTCGCGAGACCTATTATCGAAGAGTCAAACGCGCGCTCCGACTGCGCGATTAGGCAAACGCAAAGGGTTTCACATCGCTCCCGTAACTTTCCGCGGCGAAGTGATCGGCAAACCCAAGAACATCGACCTCGAACTGGTCCATGTCGGAGATGCCCCTCGCAAGGCTCCCGCGGCGCCGACCGTTCGGATCACGCCCGGCCGTGCCAGCCATACGGATAGCGAGGCCACCGTGGTGGGAGAGTGCGCAGAGAACAAGTGGCGCACCACGGAGCACGGCAAGGCAATCCATCCCGTTAGACCTCTTACCCTTAAGCTACACGGACCAGCCTTCAAGGATGTGTCCCCGTCGACCCCATCGGTTGGATCCAAACAGAGCATCCCTTTACCCTGCTCACCGCAGCGAACGAATGACGTGCCGCTTCTGCGCTCTACCCTCAGCCCGCGGCGCTCCCTTCCAGCCCTCAGCACACGCTCTACGGCATCCGTATATTCTACCACGAGCATCGATCCCGTCCACACCCACCCACATGACATTGATGACGACGAAAGTGTCCTCGAATGCGGTTTCCGGATGTCGGGGTCCGCATTTTATTTCCTGCCGACCGAGAGCCCGGACGAAAATGGTGACTGGGGGTTTATGGATAGCGACGTCAATCCTGAGAGGCCGGGGCTCCCATTGCCTTTCGTCTGCAACAGGAGGATGGCGAGAGCCTTATGAACAATCCTGAGCGTAACAATCCCAGACTGCTATCGATCGGTGCAGGGTAGCTGCGGCTATTGACGGGAGAAGTATGTGCGGTACACACTTGGGCAGATGCGCAACGATCGCAGAGCTATTGAGAAGGAAATCTTGTATCCCCACGAGCGCGGGAAGAGGAAGAGATTGAAAGATTATGTAATGTGGTCCGTCATGTGATGTTCTATTTATTATTATTATTAGCATTTATATCCCGCAAAATGTAATTAAGACAAAGACGCGGTTGTACGTGAGGTACGTGAAGAGATACGGCGAGGGGGTTGGTTGGGGTTGGGAGGTGTATTGGGAGAGTAGGTAGTTGAACTCTCTTTGGTCTAGTGTGGGTCGGGAGGCTCCGCTGGGTAGGAGGCGGAGTCCGATAGGTCGAGGCCAGGTAGTTCTGGCAGGGTGGGTGGTTCGTATGGTTTTCCGGTTGCCGTGAAGGCTCCCGAGAGGCGTAAAAATTTCGCGATAGCCAGGAGGCCTTTCGTACCGCTCAATAGGATTGGCGGCGAGTGATTGTGGTGTACTGCGGATAGTACGTGTCGGTGCGCATCGTAAGTGCGGCAATTGTGAAAGATATGGTCTCGGAATCGCATCGGCGTCGTGAGGGGGATGGTGTCCCCGCATGAGCATTCGGGTTCGTGTGGAATTTTCATTCATTCGTAATATGGTAGGTTGTATCCGTGCATCGTGCGTACTTGGGTGAGTCGTCCGAAGATTTCCGGTTGGTGTTCTAGTACACATACACGTTTGCTTATATAGTACGTAAGTTTGAATAGTGGAGGGTGACGCTCCACGTGCCATCCAGAGCTGGCTAGCGACAGAAGTGATGACGAACCTGGATGGCGGTATCCGCAAAGAAGGCTCTACGATACCGGGCGGCAACACTCGAGCGTTTAAACTGGAGTGTGCGTCTCTGAGGAGGAATAACCCAGTCGCCAAACGATCACGCAGACCGAATCGTCCTGCCATGCCAACTACGCGCATCTGGCTCTAGCCAGGTGACCAATCCCAGGACCAGACAGGGAGAAGAGCGCAATGTTCAAACCCCACATCCTGCTCGACGCCTTGCAGCCATGCTATGGGTGACATGACAATGACGATCTGCGGGGGGCTGGAAAGGCCTGAAGAAGTGAGGCAAGTTGGGAGCAACGGAGCACAGCAGGGTGTTTGCATCGGGACTCGGGACGCGGGACGCGTTGGATATGAGCGCTCGTCAGGGTCGCAATGGCTTTATCAATATCAACCCATCATCAAAACGACACTCTTTATAGTGCAGCAACATCTGGTCACGTCGGCTCACATGAAATCTTCTTGAGGCTCTGGATGTGCAAGTACCCATACAGAGAAGTGAGGGTCTAGTCCTGGACGTCGAACGGGACGGAGAGACTGTCCGCAACGATACCTATCGACCATCTAGAATCAACTGCGCACAGCGCCCGGCCCAATTTAACTTGTCAGGTTGGTGATACGCGACGTCATGGTACGACCCTGAAGGGAACGCTCTTCTCTCCCGGCGACGACAATGCGCTCGCAATGCGCAGCTCTGGCTCCGTTGGCCGTTTCGATTCTTGCCACACTTGTGGAGGCAGTTGCACCACCTGCGACAGGGTGGCTATACGACGGGTATCGAGGTCGACTTGTCTTTCCGTTCGCAGCTACGCAATGCGAGCCATTTCACATTTTTTACAACTCGACGTTTGGACATGAATTCTTCTTTGACGACGTAAGAGGAAACGGTCTTTTTTTCTTGGAGGTCCCCGAAGGCATTGGTTATGTGCAGTGGATATGTAACATTCCCGCTGGTTTGGCGTTCCGCGTAAACATTCCATTGGATTACATCGTCCAACCTGGGTCGTCATCGGCTTGCTTGGGAGATCTCTCGACCACCTATTCTCTTCTGGATTACGTGACGACTAATTTTGCATCCTATACTCGAAATTCCCCACACAACGTTTTTATCTCGACAATTTCTTTGTATGTCACCTTAACAGTTCTGCTGTGTGTCCTAACTCAACAATTATCAGACCTACCACCAGCTATCCCACAGACGTGTCTGCGACAGTTACTCTGAAGTGCGGCTAGTTCTTTTTGAGCTTCTACACAACATATTAACCGACTCAATAGCCCAGACTCGGCCGTCGTGCTAATAACGCCCTCGCCGTCGTCCTCGTCGCCGCCCTCTCTACCATCATCCTCATCCGCAGGTTCCTCGTCGCCCTCACCAACAGCATTCTCCCCCGCAACAGCCTCGAGTTCGCCGTCGTCCTCGCCAACATCATTCTCTTCTCCAACAACCTCTCAAAAATCACGCATTTCCTCGGTTGTTGGTGGTATCGTCGGCGCAGCAGCCTTCGTTCTACTCACCCTTGCTCTCATATTTGTGCTCTTGCGGAGGCGCAGAAGTCCAAGGCTAGCATTATCTTCTCCGACAGATCCTGTCACTACAACCCACTCAGAATCCGCATCAAGGGAGCTGGGGTCTGCGTGCCTCTTATCACCATTTCAAAATTCTGGTGCGTTCGTTAGATATTCCCTAACCCATATGCCCTCATCTTTCCTCAATAACAGCGGAACGCTTGTCAGCCGTGGCAGAGCTTGGCAGCACACCACAAAATCCATTTTCGCCACTTGGACCTAGCAGCCACGGGAGTGAACCCATTTCTGACAGTGGTGCCACGGTCGTTTCGGTGTCAGACAACCCTGCGGCTGATATGGTCCTCGTAGGTAAAGTACCCTTCCTTTGCACCCACTACGGCCTTTTAGCTCACGAGGGCCAGAGGGATTGCAGCACGCATCTTCTTTTTCTACTCTAGTTGGCCCGAGGTCATCCCAAGGCACCGTCATAACACCCTCAGAAGTGGAGCTTGTTGTTCCACCACAACGGCGATGTGGGCCTCCGGCTCACGCACGCAAGGCTCCCCTCCGCAGACCAGTCCCAAATTTGGAGTTGGGCGTTTCGCGTTCCGCGGACCAGCAGGCGCTATACACCCAGTCTTCGACCGCCCCGGTCGACGCCCCGGTCGACGCAGTACCAGAGATGTCACTACGAGATGCAATGACACCGTCCATGCAATCCTCGACGAGCGAGACTCAGGAGGGTCCTCTTGGCTTTACAACCGTTCTAGAGGTCATCTCGCGCGCGCAGCTGAGCCAAAGAGAGAGACAGGTCATCACATCCTTCAATAATCGGTTCATCCAAGCGCCATCGACGCCCCCTGATTCTGCAAACCAGGACTTGGTGTCTTCGCCGCCACCGTATACACAATGAGAGACCTTGAAGTTTCTGCGGGGGCATGCCAGGCGTGGGGATATTTCGTGTTCATCGTCTTAGGTGTTCTGTAGTACTTGTATCGTTCATCGTCATTTGTTTTCAGATTGTATATATATATATTCCATGTGGTAGCATAGCCGGAATTTGGACATTTGTACTAGTTACTCTAGAAATTGCTAATCCATGCGCATTTCTGCATGAGCTGTTCACAATAATCCAAATTCAACTACTGTGTTCGAATTGGAAAGCATTACAGGACAGGTAGGCAGACCTATACCAAAGTCTGGGGTGATGATAGCAACCTGAAGTAGTATACAGTAATGGACAAAGGTGTACTTAGCTACACGAGCAGCCCTAGTCGCAATAATACAAGGAGAGCACTATAAGCATTCGGCGTCCCAAACGGATCAAGATCATGAATTTCGATCACGGCTTGGCATCAAGCTTGCATCAAGGGTACGGACCCGCACTGGGCACCCTTTCCTCAGAGGCGACGACAATTAAACTCATAATCTACAAGCCTAGTGAACGCTTGCTCTCTAGTAGCCACAGTGCGGAGCTACACATATACGCTGCCAAGGAAGGGTCCAGGACCCTTATCAGTTTGCAATCGCCACAACGCCAAACGGCAAATACCGGCGAATCAGGAACGGCTCTCAGGATGGAACTGCTTCTGGGAAAACTTGCACAGCCGGCACCAGCCGCACAAACCGCGATTGTGACCGGTTCCATTGAAGATGCCCTATGACCTTGCCCATGTGGTTAATTGGTGATAACGGGACACTGGCATCAAGGTGCGGCCCCTCAGGGAGCCCGCTTCTCTCCCAACTGCCACGACAATGCACTCGCAATTTACAGTTCTGGCGACGTTTGCTTTTGCGATTGTCGTCGCAGTTGCAAAACCATTGGTGCCACCCGCGACAGGGTGGCTACATGAAGGATACCGGGGTCAACTTATCTTTCCACTCACGGCTACGCAGTGCGAGCCCTTTGATATCTTCTACAACACGACCTTTGAATATGTATTTGATTTCACCGATACATATACACAGGGCGGCATTTTCTTCATAGAAATCCCCGAAGGCGTTGGTTATATGGAGTGGATTTGCAATGTCCCCGCTGGTCTGGCATTCACGACGAACTTTGACTTGCATTACATCGTCCAACCTGGGTCGTCGTCGGCTTGTTTGGGGGATCTCTCGACAACCTATTCCCTTCTGGATTACGTGACGACTAATTTTGTATCCTACACTCAACCCCATTCCCTGCCTACGGGTCCCATTACGACAACTCTGTATGTCCTCTCCTGGTCTGTTGTGGGTGTTTTGACTCAACGATTATCAGACTTCAGACTACCACCAGTTTTCCCACAGGCGCATTCTCTACTATTACTCTCAAGTGTGGCTCATTTTCGCGCCTCCATATAATATACTAATTAATTCAATAGCCCAAACCTGGCTGTTGGGCCGACGACATCCTCACTGTCATCCTCCACCTCTTCTCCAACGTCATTGTCTTCTCCAACACCCTCTCACAAATCGCTCAGTTCCTCGGTTGTTGGTGGCATCGTCGGCTCAGTAGCCTTCGTTTTACTCATCCTCGCTCTCGTGTTCGTGCTTCTGCGATGGCGAAAGCGTAAACATCCAATGCTATCAAGAGTGTCTTCCATCGAACCCCCGGCCGCATGCACCCCATGTTTGGGAGTAACCGAGCTGGAGCCTACATACCTTTCATCACCTATCAAATCTTCAGGTGCGTTCGTTATAACTCTCCTAGCGCATTCACCCTTCATCTTTTCTCAATAAAACGGGACGCTTGTCAGGCCCGGAATCGGTATTACGTAGCAGCACGTCGCAAAATCCATTTTCGCCACCTAGCCCTTGCAACCATGGGAATGAGCCCATGTCTGACGTTGGTGCCATAGAGCCAGAAGCATCGCAGTACAGCCCCCCCTTTTCTACTCTAATTGGCCAGAGACGCTGCCAAGACGCCATAGCGCCCTTGGAAGCGAGGCGCGTTCTTCCATCAGAACAGTCTCCGGATAGCGAATGCCGGAGTTCTCTACACAAATCATCTTCAGATTTGGCATTGCACGTTCTACCGAGTGCTGACCGGGAACCGCCATGTGCCCATTCGGATGCCCCTGCAACCGAGGCGCCAGCGACGCTATCGGACGGGGTGCCGCTGTTCTCGCAGTCCTCGACGAACGTGACCCAGGAGGGTTCTGTCGGCCTTTCGGCCATTCTGGAGGCCATCTCGCGTGCGCAGCTGAGCCAGAGAGAGAGACAGGCCATTACCTCCTTCAACAATTTACTCATCGAAGACCCATCGGTACCGCCCGACTCCAGAAGTCAGAGCACACATGAACCCCCGCCGTATACAGGCTGAATATGGCCTGTGGTGCTCCATGGCGGAAGATCAAATGCGTTAGGTTGGGGTGACGATCCTTGTTGTTCCTAGTACTTTCATGGAAATTTGTGCACATTGTAGCGTACCCGGATTTTGGACAGTTAGTGTTAGCTCCAAAGACGTTTGGTAGGACTTCTAGTATTTGGTACAGTTCCGAAGACGTTTGGTAGGACTTCTGGTATATGATAGTAACCGGATTCTGGACTCCTACAGCTCCGAGGACATTTGGTAGGGCTTCTACGGTTAGTCATAGCTCCAAGGACATTTGATAGGACTGCTTGTATGTCGTAGAACCTGGAATTTGGATATTTGTACTTAGAAGTGGCTCTCAACTCCTTGGTACCTTCAGCCCCAAGAACCATCTATTTGATGGTAAGCTTTACACTGTTCCTGCTCCAGATAGGATCTTGTCAAACGCGCGCAAAGGAGAGTTTGTAGGCCTGGTAATAGCCAGACAACCGCAGGAGTAAGTAGAGAGATAACAATCTTCAGGCTGCTGGTGAGTTTGGGCAATAGTCGTGGGTAATATGGGCTAGTACGACTTACGGCAGACACTGGCATAGTGAGAGCAGCCTGAAGAAATTCAGGATGGGCGCCTGAGAGCATGTTTTATGCATCAAAAATTGTTACATAACACCGATTGGGGCTAGCTCCGTCTGTCTCCACCTTGATGTGATGAGATGATATGAGATGTTGACCTTGTCGGACGGTCATCGGGTAAGCAGCACTGCCTGCACAGCAGCGCTGCCGACAAACACTCCTCCGAGTGTGCAAACGTGCTACTACCAAATAATGGAGACCCGATGATAGACAGCGACCGCGGTTAAAATTCAATCTTTCAATCACTAGCTTCGATTCAATTATAGTAAATCTTACGGAAGCAATTCAATGTTCCTTGGTTTAGCCGGAGAATAGGAGCCGATTACATAAGGGCTGTGTAACTTAGCTTAGGCACACAAAGACTAACTCAATGAGACTTAGCCGATACAATGAGGCCAGGCACAGCGTGGCTCCTCTCTCTCGACAGCAACGACCATGTACTCGCAATTCACAATTCTGGTGATGCTCGCTGTCGCAATTCTAGCTGCAGCTGCGGGACCACCAGAGACAGGGTTCCTAAAGGACTACGGTCCCCTCGCTCGATATGTCTTTCCTTTCACCGCTACGCAATGCGAGCCATTCTACATTTTCTACAACACGAGCGTGCCCGTGGCGCCTTTTGCCTTTGAGGACTCGCCAGTAACGCACGCTTTTCTCGTCCTTAATGTCCCCATAGGCATTGGTTACATGGAGTGGATTTGCAACGTTCCTGCCGGTCTCGCGTTCGACGTGAACATCCCACTGAATTACGTCGTTCAACCCGGGTCGTCGTCGGCTTGCTTGAAGGATGTCACGGCAACCTATTCCCTCTTATCTTACGTGACAGCTGCTTATGCATCCTACACTCGAACCGCTTCCCCAGCCTCGGCCGTTACGACTACAAATGTTATGTACGTCTCCTTAGCAGTCTGCTGTGTGCTCCGACTCATCAGCCATAAGGCCCATTTCCAACTTTCCCACAGGCACATTCTCGACCATAACTCTTAAGTGCGACTCGTTCTTTGAGGCTTCACAATGTACTAATCGATTCGATAGCTCAGACCTAGCTACCACAACACCCTCTCCGGGGCCAACGTCGCCAGCACCGCCAGCACCGCCAGCACCGCCAACACCGCCCCCTTCTCCCACACCCTCTCCGGGACCACCGATTGCCGCAATTGCTGGTGGCGTCGTCGGCGCAGTGGCCTTCGTCATACTCATCCTCGCTCTCGTATACGTGTTTTGGTGGAGGCGTAGATCTTCGGTGCCAACCAGCCCACCTTCTCCCTTCGATCCTCAGCCCGTAGTTGTCTCAGGATTGGCAACAAGCGAGGTGGGGTCTTCGCACCCTTCATCACGACTCCCGTTTTCTGGTGCGTTCATCACATCCCTCCTAGCGCATGTGCCTTCGTCTTACCTCAATCAAAGCGGGACGCTCGTCAGGTGCGGAATTCTACGGCAGCACGCCGCAGTATCCGTTGTCGCCATCCGACTACAGCACGTCTGACAATGGTCCCACTGGTGTGGTCTCCAACGTTGGAACGTCCTCTCCCTTTGCGCACCCAGCATACCAACCTCTGCCCAGTGAAGGGTCAAGAACGTTGCGGTATGCGCCTTCCTGGTCTCCTTACGTTGACCAGAGGATATCCCAAGGTGCCATCCCGCCCTTGGAACCGCATCCTGTTCATCTGTCGCCGCCGCGCGGATCTTCGGTTGGATACGACGGTTCCCTACCCTCAGCACCCCCAAGTGAGACATCTCGCGCCTCGCAGACCGCGGACCAGCGGACATCAAACACCCTGTCTTCGGATACTTCTAGTAACGCGAATCCAAAGAGGTCACAGCCGGACGCAATGCCGCGGTTCCAGCAGTCCTCGACGAGTGAGACTCAGGGAGGTTCCTTTGACCTACCAACCGTTCTGGGTGTCATCTCTCGCGCGCAGCTGAACCCAAGGGAGAGAGAGGTCATTACATCCTTCAACAATCTGCTCCTCCAAAACCCATCAGCGCCCCCCGATCACGCAAGGCAGGAGGACCCAATGTCTTCACCACCACCGTATTCAGGATGAATGTGGCTCTGGATTTTCCGTACATCTTCTATGAGTGCATGCCAAAAGGCCAACAGTATTCTATGTGCATAGTCTCAGGCATCGTGCCTTCTAACAATTTCTCGTGCGTGTGATATTTAGACGTCTGTAGTTGATGATAGTTTCCCAGGTCATTTGGTAGGGCCTTCTACTCTGTATACGCTTTATCTTTGACCCTACACTAGAATGGATTTTATGCTAAGTGCTATACTCCCCTGCTTAAATCCCCTCCACAGACAAGTCTGGATCTAACACATAGATGGGGTTACCAGTAGCAGGGAAAAACCGACACCAGCGCAGCTCCTCATTTCTAGCAGGTTGGATGGGTGACCCGAAGAGGGACTTAGAGGAGTGTGAGGGTAAGGGGCACAATTGGTGACATCCAAACTATCAATTGCTCTGCTAATGTGTGGCTCATGTATGACGGCCCTACTCGAGTCTCTCTCCTGAGGTCCCCTTGCAGATGACGTGTGTAAGCGTAAAGCGGCGCCTTACGCGGTCCATCTTCACCGCATGGAGAGCTTGGTTGAGCAGGCTCTTGGGTGTTAGCGGTGGCAGTAGCATTCGAGAGAGGCACCCGTGTTGTTTTAGCACGGCGTTACTTATATGACCGCACGTGATCGTAAAGGGTAGGATTGAGAGGAATCTTATGATTACAATGTTCAGACTGCTGATGAATTTGAACCAGATCATTCTGACGAACTGTGTGGGTAATATGCGGAAAGGGAGAGTGATGATTTCAAGCTGTAAGGTCAGAATTTTTATTGTGTGTTTATTGTGTGTTTTATGGTGTCACGCTTCCTAATGTGACCGTGAATGATGGCGTGTCTTGATGAAAAGCCCCTCGACTCACCATGGTCCATGAAACTCGTTCACGCCCTCTCTGAGTGTGCAAGTATGTTGAAACCGCCGCAGCCTGGTGGCAGACAATATCCTGGATGCCGGGTGGGAGAAACAGTCCACTCCAAACGAGACAGTAACTAAACATGTACGATTTTTGACTTTCCCACGTGGTTGTTATGGTAATGACCGTAAATACGGGGCACCAAGACGGGGATTTGCAAGACAGCTCCTCTCTTTTGACAGCGACCACAATGCGTTCGCAAATCGCTTTTCTGGCGACGTTTGCTTCTATGATTCTCGCTGCAGTTGCGGCGGCACCACCAGGGACAGGGTACTTGAAGGACCTCAGTCCCGAGGCTCTATATGTCTTTCCATTCACCGCAACGCAATGCGAGCCATTTTCCATCTTCTACAATGTGACCGTGCCTGTCAACCCGTTCACCTTCAGCGACTCAGATGATCTTTTCCTCATCAATATACCCATGGGCATTGGTTATTTGGAGTGGATTTGCAATATTCCCGCCGGTCTCTCAATCGATGTGGACTTTCCATTGAATTATGTCGTCCAACCTGGGTCGTCGTCGGCTTGCTTGAAGGACGTCACAGCAAAACACTCGTTTCTATCTTACGCCACAACTGCTTTCGCATCCTATACTCGAACCGCTTCCCCGGTCTCGATTGCCACCTTCACAAATGTTCAGTAAGTCTCCGTAGCAGTCTGCTGTCGCGCCCTGACTCAACCATCATCAGGCCTATTACCAGCTTTCCCACAGGCGCGTTTTCGACTATTACTCTCAAGTGAGGCCGTTCATTGAAGTTGCACACAATATACTAATCGATTCCATAGCCCAGAGCTGGCTACCGCAGCACCAGCCCCGCCCCATCCGCAAGCACCGCCCCCTTCGACACCTTCCCCAACACCCGCGCCACCAGCACCGTCCTCTTCTCCCACACCCTCTCCAGGACCACAGAGTGCTGCGATTGCTGGTGGTATCGTTGGCGCAGTGGCCTTCGTTATACTCATCCTCGTTTTGATATACGTGTTTTGGTGGAGGCGTAAATCTTCGGTACCAGCCAGAACACCTTCTCCTTTCGATCCTCAACCCGCAGTTGTCTCAAGATTTTCAACAAGCAAAGCGGGGTCTTCACCCCTTTCACCATACCAGCATCCTGGTGCGTTCATCATATCTTCCCTAGTGCCTATGTCTTCATCTTACTTTAATCAAAGTTGGACGACCGTCAGGTGCAGAATTCTATGGCAGCACGCCGCAGTATCCGTTTACGCCATCCGACTACGCCATGTCCAACAGTGGTACCATAGACTCTCCAGTCTCAGGCGGTTCTACGTCTATACTCTCAGCATTTCCACGCCCCGTGGCATATCAACCTCCACCAGGCGAAGTGCAAGAATCATTGCAGCACGTGTCTCCTTTCCCTACTTTCGCCGGCCAGGGGCCATACCAAGGTTCCATCTCGCCATTCGGATCGGAGCATGTTCTCCCGCCCCAGCCACCGCGCGAGCCCTCATTTGGATACCAAGGTTCCCTCTCACTGTCCCCAAGTGTGGCGTCCCGTGCTTCGCGGCCCGCGGACCAGCAGACATCATATTCCGTGTCTTCGGATACGCTCAGTACCGCGGATTCAAAGAGGTCACTGCTGTACGCAATGCCGCCGTTCCAGCAGCCCCCGACGAGCGGGACTCAGGGGGGTTCCTTTGACCTGCCGACCGTTCTGGGTGTCATCTCCCGCGCGCAGCTGAACCCAAGGGAGAGAGAGGTCATCACATCCTTCAACAACCTGCTCCTCCATAACCCATCAGCGCCGTCCGATTCCGCAAAGCAGGAAGACACGACGTCCTCGCCACCACCGTATACAGAATGAGTGTGGCTTTGAATTTTCCGTACATCTTTCGCGAGGGCATGCTAATGAGAACGGACGAATTTCAAGCGGGGGAAGATGGAATGGCATTTAGCATAAAAATATTTTAAGTAATGGGTCCAAGGTACAAAGTAGAAGGTCCTCTCAAATGACCTTGGATACTATGATCAACTTCGACTGCAGATGTCCAAACTACATATGCACGAGGAATTACATCTGTGATTATGCACATTGAACACTTTCGGCTTGTCAACCCAAACATATAATGTAGATGTCTTGTAGGTCTCTCTTCCACGCAGAAGTCTGGATCAAACATATGTGAGGTTACATATAATAACAGATTTCCAGAAAGCTGGATGGCCAGATACGAATTCCAAAGAGGAATTAGAGGAGACACAAGTATTCAAACTATTAATCGTTCTGCTTACTACATGTGGCCAACGGCATGAATCAGACAAGTTCATGTGTGACGACGTACTCGTACTCGAGATGAGGACATCCTGATGAGGACATCCTGAGATGATATTTGTTCTGTATGCGGAAAGGGCGAGCCGATGACCTTGTGGGCCGTGGCGTTGGTATAAATCAAGTCTGACACAAAGCAATTGCAAATGCTCTGAGGTGAAAGAAAAAAGTTGCCTCAGCTCTTGAGGTGAAACTAGCCTGTTTGCTGTAATGAGTGGGGACGGGCAGAGCTTTGTACTCCGCATGACCGAGCAGCAGGGACCCACTAAGAGTGCGTGACGCTTATATAAGCATTCTGCCTCTAAGGCTCTGACCCAAAAACACATCTCAGTATAGAGCCTTCCACACAACAGCTACAAAAAGACTTTGAGTGTAAAAGATGGCTGAAATTAAATTAAAAAACTTTTGTTCAAGATGGATTTTCGAAAAATGCCCTATTTATTGAGATATTGTTGCTATCTAAACAACAAAGACATTTAAAAAATTCCATCTTGAACAAAATGTTCAAATAATATTTCTGAACATTTCCCCTCAGCAAAAGTAAGTTCCAAAATGTGTGTAGAAGGCTCTATGAGGCCCACAGATTTGGCACTGCCGGACTTGTGCGCTTATGTAATCAGTGGCTGTGGCCTCATTCTCTGGCTCTCATTCTCCCCCCACTTTCAAACACTCTGTGTGCACTTTGTGTGCAATCTAGGTTACAAAGTAAGCCTCCCAAACTTCATATTTACCTATCTTATCATTCAATTTACTGTTTTCTCTGCATTTCAAGCCAATTTCATCCTTCTGTCACCTTAGGGGACTGTGTGTGCCTGGGGGGAAGAATTTGGAGCTTTGGAACACCTAGATAAGCACTATTATACCATTTTCAAGTGAAGACTTTGTTATTGGTGGGACAGACAATCTGGAGGACTAGAAGTATGCCCTGTGATAGGTACAAGGTTTTATGTCATGACCCCTTATGTTTCTGCTGTAATTGTACATGAGTGGAGATGTTTTGAATTATGTCTGTATTTTTCCTGTAATCTACATATAAAAGAGTCTGTGTTTACAAAAAATCCCATGCCAAATGTGTTGGATCTAGTCCAAACTCAGTCTCACGTTGTGGGCAAGAGCTGTATATTTGTACCTAGTCCAAACTAACAAGTGATAAAGTATGAGAGTCTGTATGTGTAGCCGACAAGCTAGAACTCACCTCAGTCTCGCGTTGTGGGCAAGAGCTGAGGGAGGAAGTTCAACTACGAGAGCTTTATACGTAGGGAAACAAACAGGAACAAAGATATGACATCTAGGTAGAGACTGACATGTGACACTGGTAGACGCTGATTAGCCTATAGCGCCAATACACCCCCATCAGCGTGTAACCAGCCCCAGCGCATTCCGATGGCTCTCGTGTGGGGCACGGGTGAGAGGCTTTGTAAAGACATTGGCAGTGTTCGAGGCAGTCGGAATCCAGATAGCGCGAAATGTGTTTGCAGAGATGTGCTGCCGAATGAAGTGATACTTGATGTTGATGTGTTTCGCACGTCCATGCATAGAAGAATTGGATCCGAGAGCTATCGCACTCTGGTTGTCAACATGCAGCGGAGTGCATGGCCCATGAGTAAGCCGTGCTTGAGCGAGTGAAGAGCGGAGCCACAGTCCGTTTTGGATGGCGAGGGACATGGCCATGTACTCGGCCTCCGTGGATGACAAGGCTACAGTCCGCTGCTTCTTGCACCCCCAGTCAACAAGACACCCACCATAGAACCAAGCATAGCCCGAGACAGACACACGGTCCTGTTCACCCCCCCAGTCAGAGTCAGAGAACCCAACGAGATCGTCGAGGCCTCCATGGTTGCAGAGCCTCTTGTTCTTCTTGTTCTCCTGTCCTGCGCCATAGTGTAGACGAAGTTCCTTTGTCCCTTTCAGGTAACGTATGACACGTTTTGCCGAAGCGAAGTGGCATGGCAGGGGGTTCACATTGAATTGAGTGAGCCGGTTAACTGCAAGGGTAATGTCTGGTCGCGTGAACAGGGAGAGGAAGAGAAGCCGTCCCATTAGCACCTGGTAGGAGGCCTTGAAGCTTGGGACGTCAGGGAGTGAATTGGTGTCATCCCCGAATGGGTGCTCTGAGTCCATTGGGGTCGAGGCGGCAGCGCAGTCCGAGAGACTATAGTCTGCTAGCAAAGTGTCGATGTACTCACTTTGGTGGATCCAGAGTTCGAGTGTGGCAAGGGAGCGTTCGAATTGTACTCCGAGGAACGTCTTTATGGGTCCCAGATCCTTCAAACCGAACTCTTCCAATATCCCCTGCTTTACCCAGTTCAGGAATGCCTGAGAGCTTGACCCGGCCATCCCATCATCAACATGAATTGCTAGTAGACATTGGACAACTTCGTCACACCAGACACTGTTGAAGATAAAGAGTGCATGGTCCGCCTCAGAGCAGGTGAAGCCCAGCTTCTCCAGCACACCGCAAAGTTTGATGTACCAGATGCGGGACGCCTGTTTCAGGCCATAAAGGGACTTCCAGAGACGCATGACGACGTCAGCGATGGTGTTGCATCTGTTGGGTAAGGCGCCATCAAGAAATACAAAGCCATCAGGGATCTTCATGTACAGTTCTTCCTCTAAATCACCCCAGAGAAAGGCTCGTGTGGCGTCAAAACATTCCAGAGACCACCCCCGACGACACGCAGCAGCCGCGACCATCCGCACAGAAGCGCCCTTGACCACAGGCGCGCACATAGTTCAGTCGGATATTCCAGTATACAACGGGATACCGGACACTGCAAATCCCCTGTATATAACGGGGTACCGGATTCCGCCGGAGATATCTGATTTTCTAGTAATATATGTGGCCGGCGGAGGATATCCTTGCCAGGATAACCATGGGTTCAGCGAATTAAATAGGATATTCTTGACCAGATAACCTCAGGTCCAGCAAAATTGGATAGGGTATCCGTGACTGGATTGAATCCAGGCCACCAAATTAAATAGGATATCCTTAACTGGATTGAATCCAAGCAACCATAATAAATAGGATATCCATGACTGAAGAAAATCCAGGCCACCAAGTTAAATGGGATATCCTTGACTAGTTTGAATCCAGTACCAAAGTAAATAGGATATCCTTGACTAGTTCCAATCTAGGCTACCAAAGGAAATAGGATATCCTTGACTAGTTTGGATCCAGGCTACCAAAATAAATGGGATATTCTTGACTAGTTCCAATCTAGGCTACCAAAGTAAATAGGATATCCTTGCCTAGTTTGAATCGAGGCTACCAAAATAAATGGGATATCCTTGACTAGTTTGAATCCAGGCTACCAAAATAAATAGGATATCCTTGACTAGTTCTAATCTAGGCTACCAAAATAAATAGGATATCCTTGCCTAGTTTGAATCAAGGTACCAAAATAAATAGGATATCCTTGACTAGTAAATAGGATATCCTTGCCTAGTTTGAATCAAGGCTACCAAAATAAATAGGATATCCTTGACTAGTTCCAATCTAGGCTACCAAAGTAAATAGGATATCCTTGACTGGTTGTAATCCAAGCCGCCAAAGTCAATAGGATATCCGTGACTGGTTTGAATCAAGGCTACCAAAGTAAATAGGATATCCTTGACTAGTTTGAATCAAGGCTACCAAAATAAATAGGATATCCTTGACTAGTTCCAATCCAGGCTACCAAAGTAAATAGGATATCCTTGATTAGTTTGAATCCAGGCTACCAAAGTAAATAGGATATCCTTACCTAGTTTGAATCAAGGCTACCAAAATAAATGGGATATCCTTGATTAGTTTGAATCCAGGCTACCAAAATAAATAGGATATCCTTGACTAGTTCCAATCTAGGCTACCAAAGTAAATAGGATATCCTTACCTAGTTTGAATCAAGGCTACCAAAATAAATGGGATATCCTTGATTAGTTTGAATCCAGGCTACCAAAATAAATAGGATATCCTTGACTAGTTCCAATCTAGGCTACCAAAGTAAATAGGATATCCTTGCCTAGTTTGAATCAAGGCTACCAAAATAAATAGGATATCCTTGACTAGTTCCAATCCAGGCTACCAAAGTAAATAGGATATCCTTGATTAGTTTGAATCCAGGCTACCAAAGTAAATAGGATATCCTTACCTAGTTTGAATCAAGGCTACCAAAATAAATGGGATATCCTTGATTAGTTTGAATCCAGGCTACCAAAATAAATAGGATATCCTTGACTAGTTCCAATCTAGGCTACCAAAGTAAATAGGATATCCTTGCCTAGTTTGAATCAAGGCTACCAAAATAAATAGGATATCCTTGCCTAGTTTGAATCAAGGTACCAAAATAAATGGGATATCCTTGACTAGTTTGAATCAAGGCTACCAAAATAAATAGGATATCCTTGACTAGTTCCAATCCAGGCTACCAAAGTAAATAGGATATCCTTGATTGGTTTGAATCAAGGCTACCAAAATAAATGGGATATCCTTGATTAGTTTGAATCCAGGCTACCACAATAAATAGGATATCCTTGACTAGTTCCAATCTAGGCTACCAAAGTAAATAGGATATCCTTGACTGGTTGTAATCCAAGCCGCCAAAGTCAATAGGATATCCGTGACTGGTTTGAATCAAGGCTACCAAAGTAAATAGGATATCCTTGACTAGTTTGAATCAAGGCTACCAAAATAAATAGGATATCCTTGACTAGTTCCAATCCAGGCTACCAAAGTAAATAGGATATCCTTGACTAGTTTGAATCAAGGCTACCAAAGTAAATAGGATATCCTTGACTAGTTTCAATCCAGGCTACCAGATTAAATAGGATATCCTTGACTAGTTTCAATCCAGACCACCAAATTAAATAGGATATCCTTGACTGGTTTGAATCCAAGCCGCCACAGTAAATAGGATATCCTTGACTTGTGCGAATCAAGGCTACCAAAATACATAGGATATCCTTGACCTGTTTCAATCCAGACCACCAAATTAAATAGGATATCCTTGACTAGTTTCAATCCAGACCACCAAATTAAATAGGATATCCTTGAACGGTTGTAATCCAAGCTGCCAAAGTCAATAGGATATCCGTGACTGGTTTGAATCCAAGCCACTACATTAAATAGGATATCATTAGAGATATTGGGATATCCATGTCCTGTATGACACCAGTCCAGCAGAGATATTCCTGCACTTCACAGTAGACCTATCAACTGCTCTATGAAGAAGGCTCATTAGATTGGCTCCAGTTGACAACTACTTCTAAAAATCTTCCTTGCATGTCCTTCAAATCTTTCCCATACCACCTCCTGCTTGTGAGCATAACATGCCAGCCCACTCCTTACATTTCTTTCATTCATTGCTATTTGCTCCCATTGATCTTTCTTGTGCTTGAAAAATGCGGCTGTCCACTTCATTTCCTGCTGAAGCAAAGTGACTTCCTCATCCCAGCGATTGAACCTTGCACTTGCTCTCAACCAAACCACTCTGTAGACTAATCATTTGTCAATTTTTCATTCATGACATACCACACCATCCACTCACATTCCTTCATTCTCTCACTGCATTCTCCTTTGTTCATCCCACTATCCAACCTCCACAACCAGGATAGTTTCTCTGATCGCTGACCAATCCTGTTTTCTTCGATCACGTCCCCAGGCATTTTCAAGTCATCTTTTGAGATGTCCTGATACTTTGGATCCAGGGACCCCAGTCTCTGGGCTGCAGCTCGAGCCCTTTTATATTCCCTGACTGCCTGCTGTACCCGTGACTCCATGGAGTGCACTTGACTCCAAGCTCTGGTAGCAAGTTGTTGACTCTTGCACTTCTGGACCTGAACAATTGATATCTCAGTGCTGGTATTAAAATGATCAATGAGCCCACCTTTTCTCTGAATATAAGAGACTTCTCCCCCAAGGCAATCCTAAGTTTTTCAAGGGCATCATTCATTTGTCCAACCCGGAGTTTTGCTTCACATGCAGCCATGTCTTCCAAACCACTTTCCATGTGATTCTCGCCACCCATGTTTGATGGAAGGAATATAGTCATCGCCTCGGGGTGAAGCCCATTGCTGTCATCCTCCCACTCATCAGCTGTGCCCAGATCATTGTCCTCGATCTCGCTTTCATTCTCCTGGTACAATAGATGGTTTTCTCCCAAGTCAATAGCCTTGCCCATGAAGAGAGTCGAGTCAGACCAGCATTTCTCATATTTTGTAATCCTGATTTGAAGGCGCCTTCTTTTCTCCTCAAGCTCTCTTCGCTGGGATGTTGAAGGTTTTCTCAGTGTCTTTGTATATGCTGCTAATGATGCTCTAGTGGTATGTGAATGTAAATCGCAAAGAAATACACGTCATAATGAGAACTTACTGTTCATTTTCCAACTGTATGCCTAAAGCTAGAAGACTGGCACCACCAGATAAATCACCTGCGTTCCGTTCCTTCTGTGATAGCTCTAGTTCAATTTCTGCACAGCTAGGGGCTTCAAAGCACTTCAATCAAAAGCAAAAAGGGGTAAGAAATGGCCGACCATTTGTTTTTGCAACATCATATATTCTGAGCAAATCTCCTCGCTCAGTCATTGCTCTTTCCTCCAATTGCCTCCACTCTGATACCCATGTATGGCTGATTCTAGCTGTCAATTCATCCAGAGCTGATTTAGTTTCTGCCTGTTGCTGTTGCGCATTCTTCCACTTCGTAAGGATTGAATGTGCTTTGTTTTAAACACATCAAAAAAATATCTATGACCATAAGAACACATACTTACATGCTTTGATCATCTTCTTCCAGTTAGAATCATTCATGTGGTTGTCGAGAACCTCCTGTCGATGAGCTTGAGACATTCCTCTGGTATGGCTGGCTGCTTTGCCAAGGGTTGACCAGAGACTTTCCAAAATCTCGCCATCCAATTGCCCCACACCTTGAACAAAGTTCAAGGAGAAAAGTGCAAAGCACTCCTTGATATGTGCTCCCAAGTGAAATTTCCCTACTGTTGTGATAATCTTCAGGCCATCATCGAGATGCAGGTATTTGCTTGCTTCAACTCGGTCCCAAAAGTGTCTTCCCCATTCACATCCTATGTCATAGACAAAAAGCACCTTCTTGATGACATTTACTCTCTGAAGGGCTTGGCAAAGTGAATAATCAATGTTTGCCTGCCTGAAAAAACAAAACTTAGCCCAGACACCTTGAAGATTATAAGTCTTACCTCTCTCCCTTCTGAAAATCAACGAAGCTGTGTGGATAAAAGCATCCATGACGTGCACAAGCACATACTCCGCCTCCAGTTGCTCGTAGGTGATCTCGTTTTCGTCCACTGTGACCGTTCACCTGGGTAATTGCTCGATGATTGTGACATCTTGGTTTCTATAGAATGTTGTCAACAAATATCCTGAATGGTGTCCAACTTGAAGGGTCACCTGTTTTACTTCGACAGATGCAGCAATGTGAGCTTGGTAGGGTTTATCCTGGACCATAAAACCTCTTCCATCACTTAAGGAGACATCACCCTCAGACCATTTCGACTTCACATGCTCCAGTTTAAAATTTCCATCAGCTACGATAGATCGGTGATAAATGCTACTGTAATTTTTAATCAATTTCTGCATTTGGAAAAAAATTTAATGAACTTACGGATTCATGGATTCTTTCACCTCTTCAACTGCCACATTTATTCCAGGTTGAGGGCAGGTAGGGCAAAAAAGTGCAAGGTCACCAGGTGTCTGCTCTTGCTCAGGATGATGTGCAAATCCTGCCCTCTTAAGCATTTCCAGATGCCTCCAGTGTCTTGAGACCCTCATGAGTTCACGGTAACGATCCTGAAAACCTTTGGGGTTAGGATGTTGTATCTAATCAGGAGGTTTTGCTACTTACTGGGATCGAAGAGGGAAATCCACTATTAGTCATTCTCTGCAGCTTTGAGTAGAAGCTTCGTGCAGCAGTTTTGCACTCCATGACATCGATATGAAACAACTTGAGGACATCAAATGTGAATGCAGTTGAGGGCCTCTGAAGACTGGCAGGGAAAAAGCGCATCCGAAGCAGCTGGAGATGATTAGATGGTGCATTTGGACAGATGCACCATTTCACTGGACGCTTGAAAACACCAGAGCTGGTTATGAATGTTATTCCATGAGTCTGTTGAAAGCTGTCCACCCCTGGCAGCAGTTCTTCCAGAGACTCATCATCATCAGACTCATCCCCATCCCAGATTCTTCGTTCATCAATCACAGTGTGAGGAAGTTCAGCATGGTATCCAGGGCACAAATTGCCGCCATGGCCAAGATTGATGGAAAGCCCCATATCTCCAAGGTCGCTCCTGTCAAAAAATGTTCCTGTCCATTTTTTGATTTGATGGAATGGATGGCGTTGATGTTGCAGAAGACAGCAATCAAGGCAGACGAGTTGGGTGCTGTACAAACAGTCAAAACACCGGTATAAAGCCAAGGGTTTGTGACAGAGCATGCAGTTCTGGTTTTCAGGAGGAGCTTCAAACTCCATTAATTCAGAGAGATGCAGATTGCATGCATTGTCCTTCCATTCTTGAAGGAAATCATTTTGTGTCTGCAGAATGTCAATGTAAATCAAAATTGGTCAGAATTAATTCAACTACCTTCCCCTTTCTTGGCCTTTTTGAATTTGAATCTGAACTTTCCTGTCCAGGCAGTATGTCGTCCTTCCCAAAATCCAAATTTTCATACAGATGGCTGGGCTCCCTTGCTCGTTTTTTAGGTTGAGATGGGGATTGAGAACCTGCTCTAGTGTTATGAGTGATCTGCTGATCTTTTTTCCTGACCTTCCTCCCCCTTGAGAGCTTTTTTATTGTGTATGTTCTCTCTACTGCTCGTCCTTCTTTCCCAATGACTGACCGCATCTTGAGTGACGTTCAGAATACTGTCAGTGTCACATGATGTGCTCTCAACATCTCAACATGTGATCAGTCACATGATTTTGTGTGTTCATGTTTGTGTTTGTGTACTCCTGCGTGTCATCCTTGGTGCTGACTGTGCAAGTCGGAGTTCGTGTGTGAGGTAGGTGCGGCGCAGGCTGTTTTCATCCTGTTCCATATTGTCTGCCGTTTCATGTGTTCAACGTCCCGTACTGTTCGGAGGTCGTTCGGTTGTTGCCTAATGCCATGTTGTAGTCCATTTCGTGATGTAGTGTGTCTTTCGTAACATGAGACGCTGCGTTTTTTACATAGAGCATGCCTGTGTCCTCCTTCCCCAAAGACGATGTGACCTCCTAATCTGCCTACGTAGTGGTGAACATAGCACTACTAATGTAATGTATATAATACAGGACTTCAGATTATTAGAAAACTGCTGGATAAATAGAAAACTGCCAGAGCGAAGCGATGGCCTATCTTGTTTTCACTGAAGGTGATCTTGGAATTGCGTAGGTAGACACGGGTAGCATTGGAATTTCGTAGGTAGACATGGGTAGCATGGAGGCAAACAAGACAAACTTGTACATGGCTCAGACAATATTATACATCAAACGTGGCAACTTCCATATACCATCCACAATGGCCGGAGTTCCGTACAACAGGCGAGTGGCCCATCCCGTCGGGCCCTTTGGCAAGGTTGCGTCACCCAAGCCAGAGGGTTTCTTGTCGGCCCAACCACAAGGACAGCTTGCCTGGTAACTGCCCGATTTGCTGTCCAGTAGCTTGAATGTGAGGGTCCGAATTGCGTAACACTTCGGGCACTGGAGGGCGACGGCATCACCGAATGGGCGGAGTTGGTGGTGAACCCATATGTATTCCAAGGCGAATCTGTGAGACAAAAGAAGGATGGAGGTGTGGGCACCAAGACCCTCCTCCTCCTTGAGAAGATCTGGCAGAATTCGGAGGATCGAGAAACATTCGATGAAATTTTTGATGATAAGTTTTGTGAGGAATGGAATAGCTAGATGGGGAAAGAAATTGGCTTGGCCAAAGCCAATGACGTGATTGAAATATGCACTGGGCATCATCAGCATTGGAAGCAGGGGTGGGGCCAAGACATACCTTTGAGCAAAATCCGTCACTGCTTTGCACGACGCCGCGTTCTCCCAAACTCCGCCACAAACCTCGAGGACAAGAAGTGAATGTACTTCCTGTGCAAACTGAAGGAGATCTTGCCCAAAAATTTGAGCCAGAAACTTTTGAAAAGGTAGACTACATCAGTAAGCGACCATTTGATGGTATGGATGAGCTTACGCTTTCAACTTGGATTCCTGAGTTATTAGCACAATGGAGGTCACCATTCTTGGGATTGGCGTGGGTAAACAGGAATACGACGAGCCTCCGGACTCCAAATCTGTTTGGAGCAATCAGCTGCGTTCAATCGTAATAAAACGGACTCACTGTTGAAAGCTTTTGATGATATCCTTGAGAACTCTCTGATGCTTGGCCAATGATCTTGGATTCGCCGCATCAATATCCAAGACTACCTCTTTGGTAAATAACATCCTTCTTTCAGATATGCTGGCGAACCAGCCAGCCAAGGTGTTGGCGACGGAAATGTATGGATCGCCTTGGGTTGGGATCGTGCACAGTCGAATGTTGACGATGGCCAACGAGTTCGTGTTTTGCCGTGCGTAATTGCCCCTTAGTGTCGTGGGCTTGATATGCCCAATGACACTTTTGATGGGCTCGCCGTTGCGGTAGAGAGGCTGTAATTCAACATTCTATGTCAATAAATTTGTGTTGATAAAGATCAGTACTTACATAGAAGGGCTCAGCTCGATTCTCTGAGCCTAAATGACAGCCCATGCAAAAAAAATTGACGTCGGGCTCTTTGATGAGCTTGGAGCCTCCAGAAAGATCGAGGCATTTGCTGCACACGGCTCGCTCACAAAAATCGCAGTCCAAGAGATTTCCACCATCGCCGCAGCTGCAGCACCACTGCAAAAGGTCAGTACTATATTAGATGGAGTTAAGTAGTCTGACTTCATCATTTGGGGCTCTGTCACCTGTCTGTGTCCCTTGATCAGCTCGATCAAATCGACAGAAGAGTCGAGGACTCACCCTAATTCCAATCGGTTGAGCGATAGGCTGCGCATTTTGTTTGATGGCAGACGGGTGAAGGGTCACTCTCACACATGGAGCACCAGTTGACCTGGATGCCGATTGTTTCGTTCTTGGCATTGTGACGGTTCGAGGTCAAAGTGCTTAGCCGCTCAGCCACTCGGTGGTCACGTGACTTACACGTAGGAGCAGAATCTCACCTTATAACGGGTATGAGAGTTCGACAAATTACAAGTAATTATTACAAGTCACATGAAAAAAGTATATGGTCAGGGCAGAAAGGATACTCAATGTGGCCAGCATTGAATATCCCCGCTACCCCTCCCCTACTACGACATGAATAACTACTGCTACAGCGCGCAAAAGACAAAAAAAGGACGACTTGTCAGCGGATGTTTGGTGTGAAGACCGGTGAGTCGGGATGTGTCGAAGACGTGATTGTGCTGGAGGGATAGTCAGTGTCAATGTCAGTAAAATAGTAAATGGAAACACACGAAACACCCACATTCCCTGCTCCAGACAAGTGTCAGGTGCGAAGACCCGTGTGTCGGGTGTGAAGACCGGTGAGTCGGGATGTGTCGAGGACGTGATTGTGCTGGAGGGATAGTCAGTGTCAATGTCAGTAAAACAGTAAATGGAAACGCACGAAACACCCACATTCCCAACAAATACAAGTGTCGGGTGCGAAGACCCATGTGTCAAGACACGCTTTGCCAGAAGGATAGAGAGTGTCAATATGAGTAAAATGGGAAATGGAAACGCACCAAAGTGCCTGCGGCCCTAGATCTTCAAGACTGCCGAAGGTCTGTGGCATGCGCCGAGGCGCCCAGCCCTGCCCCAGATCATCAAGACCACCGAGGGTCTTGGGAGTGAGCGCACCGAGGCGCTCACCCCCTGCCCCCAGATCGAAAAAGACCATTGAAAAAGACCACCGAGGGTCTTGGGAGTGAGCGCACCGAGGCGCTCACTCCCTGCCCACAGATCGAAAAAGACCACCGAGGGTCTTGGGAGTGAGCGCACCGAGGCGCTCACTCCCTGCCCACAGATCGAAAAAGACCACCGAGGGTCTTGGGAGTGAGCGCACCGAGGCGCTCACCCCCTGCCCCCAGATCGAAAAAGACCACCGAGGGTCTTGGGAGTGAGCGCACCGAGGCGCTCACCCCCTGCCCCCAGATCGAAAAAGACCACCGAGGGTCTTGGGAGTGAGCGCACCGAGGCGCTCACTCCCTACCCCCAGACCAAAAGACTGCAAAAGAGATGTTTATGTATCTAAGGTAGCCTTAGTAGACAAATGACCGTATGCATCCGGTCATTTGTCTACTAAGGCCACCGTCTACTAAGGCTACATAAAAGATAAAATAAAATACGTACCTGTGAGTCAAGAGAGTTGATGAGTTCGAGGAAAGAAGACGGTAGTAGTGGTTAAGGAGAAAGAGATGAGCGTCGAAGCGGTCGGAGTTGGAAATATTTTAAACGAACGATCACGTGACCGTTGGATCCCCGCACGACACGGTCACATGGTCTGACTACGTTGCACATGATATGGGGGCAATCCCTGCCAAACACGGGGTTGTTTGTAAATGTTGTGACCTCCCACGGTCACATGGTCTGACTACGTTGCACATGATATGGGGGCAATCCCTGCCAACACGGGGTTGTTTGTAAATGTTGTGACCTCCCACCACTGACCCAAAAGTTGCGACGAAGTTGCAGGCTTACACAGGCATTTTGAAGCTTAGTTTTAGTGAGACAAAATGATCACAGATTTAATTTGGGTAGATTGTCCAAGATGAAATTTCTAATTTCTCCCTCAATATTTAAATACGAGCACTGGATTATGCAACGTGGTCAGACCATGTGACCGTGTCGCGCGGGGATCCAACGGTCACGTGATCGTTCGTTTAAAATATTTCCACCTCTGCCTCCTGCCTCCCTGCCTCAAAGCTAAGTCAGGCATGCCTTGGGCTATCGATCTCTATATTCCTATCCTAGAAAATGCCTTCCCAATGTGGCTTGCCACAAAGGGTAAGGAGCGGTCAGATCGCATCAGAACTACTGTGCAGCAGTTGCGGGAGGCTCATCAGCAACGGGTTTCCAAGGGAAAACGGCTGCCTGAGCTGCCTCTGGATCTCTCAAAGGTAAATTGACAAGTAATTACATTTTTTTGGACTAAAAACTCAGTAGGCTGTTCAAACATGGTTCAAAAATGCGAGAGCCAAACGAGTATCAGGGGGTCACCCAATGTCTCGCAGTCGAGATGATGCTGATGATGGAAATGGCCAAGGTGATGGCAACAATGGGAGTGATGATGATGTTGAGGGGGAAGATAAGAATAATGAGAGGTCGGTGTGGGGGCGTAAATGGAACCTGAGACGAGTAGTTGGACGAGTTTATCAAGAGGAAGTGCAGCAGGAAGTAACGAGGTTGGTCGAGGAGGGCCGGACACCATTTGCAGCATATCAGCCAGCACTCACGAAAGTGTTGAATGGCCTTTCCGAAGCGGACAGGAAACAATGTACGGACCAAGCACACGCTTGGAATTCAGGTGCATGGCCTCACGATCTGCAGAGGGAGTGAGTATTTTATATCTGTGACATTCTCCCCTTCTCATTCCTGTTTAGGATGGCCGAGAAAGACTTATATAAAGTTGTCACACAATTCATGGACGATGTGTACCGCAAGATGGGGGTACATGTCTTCATGCTCACGTCATTTGAGGATGAGGAGGGTCAGGCGATTTGCTCAAAGTAATTTTTGCTTTGTCTGCTGTCTCTCCATGCTAATCTATGTCTAAGGTTCGAAACGAGCAACAAAGGGCAAAAATTCACCAAGGCATGTGCGGATTGGAAAACTGGGAAAATTTGGCCCAGCTGGTGCAGATACAATGTGTCTTTGGGAAATAGTAAGTAGTTTATTTCACTAAGTTGTCTGGTATTAATTATCATCCAGATAATTATCAAGAAGACGACAGATCTTGGGGGAAGCTGAACTACGACGATGCTGGCTACCCCCTCCTTGGGAAACTCCCACTTGACGTCTCACTTCCTTCTTTGAAGGACGTGATTCGTGAATTTGTGAAGGCTGTCTACTGTAAGATTTTTTTCTCACTTCTGAATCATGACTTATATCATTTTCAGTGGTTCAAAAGCAAACTGCACTTGTTCCATGGAAAAGAATCGCTGCCAGTCCTGAAGAATTTGTAAAGGATGGCATTCCGCCAGACAGCCGCCTTCAAGATCCTTCATACATGCCCAAGACTGAGGCAATTGCCTTGTATTCTTACTGGTACACGAAACAGCAGCAAGGCCTGAGGCCTTTGACATTCATCAGGTTGGGTATGGATTCAGATGTGGGAAACGAAGTGTTAGATGATGGTCCAGACGCCGCTGACAAGGACGCAGAGCCGGAGGCAAAGGGGACAGACGCGCTGTCTGAGAGAGCGCTGACAGTTGACAAGGGCAAGAAAGTAGTTGGATTCGAGCCTGCCCCAGGCTCTCCAGCAACAGCTGTCAACCGTCTTGCATACCTGAAGAAACTAACAAATCAACAAGACTACGTCCATGCACTCAAGCTTCTCCAATATGCGGTATGTTTATTTGTCTTTTGAGGGTCAGTATCTGAGTCTGTGGCAGCGTCCAGGAACCACCAGCCGTCTCATCCCAGCAACCTTCGCCTGCTGGACATTTGACAACGAATGGCTACCGAAGGAATTTTTCTCTTCAGACCTTGAACATCCGGACAGTGCTGTTGCCTTTTCTGATTGGATCAGGGCATCGTCTTGGAGAGGCTCTTTGCCAAACTCAGTGGCACCACCTGGGTTCATCGAAAGGATATTGCTCGGCCTAGGACTCGGACTCAAACAACTCAGCGAAATCCTTTTCACTGAGCCTGACTCTATTGCGCCAAATACACCAGGATATTGTCTCAATGCTGAGCTTCCACTGTGGGATGCAATGACCCAAGCTGCTGCTTACTTGTCTGCTAGTGTTAAAACGTAAGAATTTATTTGTTCTGTCTCTTTTAAGTCTAAATGAAAATTTAGACTGGAAGCCAACGCATTGCAAACCTCTCAGGGTGTTATGCGGACTCTGAAGCCTCGACCATTTAAGCTCAGCAGCCTTCCATCTTTGATCCAACGGGCATCACAGGATATGGGTCTGGGTCACCATGACGTACAAAGCCTTGGCAATGATTGGTATGCGTTATGTGAGGCATGGATTGCCGCTGAGACAGCTTTGGGGAGCCTTGGAGGGACTCCATTAAAATTGGAGAATCAACAGGTTGCAGTTCCTGAATCACTCAGGAACTGGAGTCAAGCACGCCAAGCTCGTAACTGGGATGACACACAAGACTTTTCGGGGATTGCAGACGACATGGCCAACTGGTGGCAACAAATAATGCCACATGGAGTTCTGCGCGATGCAGATGCGCTCATCCTGACTGACTGGTGTGGGGCAGGGCTCGCAGGTATTGCGATGGTTATGGTAGGAATGAAGACGTGGGGATTGACGCTGAAAGACGACGACAAGGTCGACTGGACCACAATGGTACGAGAAATTTCAGCTGTTTTCAAACTGATTCCATTGGCTCGAGGCCTGTGAGTCTATCTCAAATAATTGTGATTACAACTATTAACAAAGCACAGGAATAAATCACTAAGGAGAGGAAGAGACCAAGGAAAAGAGGCAGTGATAGGTGCAAAAAGAGTCAAAGTGGGAACTGCGACTTGAAATATGCTACTTATCAATGAAGTACATGGAAATATTGTGGACAGTAACCACGTACATAAAGTGAATCACATGACAGTTGCCAGAGATGCAAAATATCCTATGTAATGTGGTGGCCTTGATTCAAACCAGTCAAGGATATCCTATTTAATTTGGTGGCCTGGATTCACACCAGTCAAGGATATCCTATTTAATTTGGTGGATTGGATTCAAACCAGTCAAGGATATCCCATTTAATTTGTTGGCTTGGATTCAAAGTAGTTAAGGATATCCTATTTAATTTGGTGGCTTCAATTCAAACCAGTCATGGATATCCTATTTCATTTGGTGGCTTGGATTCAAACTAGTTAAGGATATCCTATTTAATTTGGTGGCTTCAATTCAAACCAGCCAAGGATATCCTATTTAATTTGGTGGCCTGGATTCAAACCAGTCAAGGATATCCCATTTAATTTGTTGGCTTGGATTCAAACTAGTTAAGGATATCCTATTTAATTTGGTGGCTTCAATTCAAACCAGTCAAGGATATCCTATTTAATTTGTTGGCTTGGATTCAAACTAGATAAGGATATCCTATTTAATTTGGTGGCTTCAATTCAATCCAGCCAAGGATATCCTATTTAATTTGGTGGCCTGCATTCAAACCAGTCAAGGATATCCTATTTAATTTGTTGGCTTGGATTCAAACCAGTCAAGGATATCCTATTTAATTTGGTGGATTGGATTCAAACCAGTCAAGGATGTCCCATTTAATTTGTTGGCTTGGATTCAAACTAGTTAAGGATATCCTATTTAATTTGGTGGCTTCAATTCAAACCAGTCAAGGATATCCTATTTAATTTGTTGGCTTGGATTCAAACTAGATAAGGATATCCTATTTAATTTGGTGGCTTCAATTCAATCCAGCCAAGGATATCCTATTTAATTTGGTGGCCTGCATTCAAACCAGTCAAGGATATCCTATTTAATTTGGTGGCCTGCATTCAAACCAGTCAAGGATATCCTATTTAATTTGTTGGCCTGGATTCAAACCAGTCAAGGATATCCTATTTAATTTGTTGGCTTGGATTCAAACCAGTCAAGGATATCCTATTTAATTTGGTGGATTGGATTCAAACCAGTCAAGGATATCCCATTTAATTTGTTGGCTTGGATTCAAACTAGTTAAGGATATCCTATTTAATTTGGTGGCTTCAATTCAAACCAGTCATGGATATCCTATTTCATTTGGTGGCTTGGATTCAAACTAGTTAAGGATATCCTATTTAATTTGGTGGATTGGATTCAAACCAGTCAAGGATATCCCATTTAATTTGTTGGCTTGGATTCAAACTAGTTAAGGATATCCTATTTAATTTGGTGGCTTCAATTCAAACCAGTCAAGGATATCCTATTTAATTTGTTGGCCTGGATTCAAACCAGTCAAGGATATCCTATTTAATTTGTTGGCTTGGATTCAAACCAGTCAAGGATATCCTATTTAATTTGTTGGCCTGGATTCAAACCAGTCAAGGATATCCTATTTAATTTGTTGGCTTGGATTCAAACCAGTCAAGGATATCCTATTTAATTTGGTGGATTGGATTCAAACCTGTCAAGGATATCCTATTTAATTTGTTGGCTTGGATTCAAACTAGTTAAGGATATCCTATTTAATTTGGTGGCTTCAATTCAAACCAGTCAAGGATATCCTATTTAATGTGGTGGCTTGGATTCAAACCTGTCAAGGATATCCTATTAAATTTGGTGGCTTGGATTCACACCAGTCAAGGATATCCTATTTAATATATCTGCCTGGATTCAATCCAATCAAGGATATCCTATTTAATTTGGTAGCCTGGATGTGATTGATTGATGGATATCCTATTTCATTTGGTGGCTTGGATTCAATCCAGTCAAGGATATGATATCCTATTTAATTTGGTACCTTGGATTGAAACCAGTCAAGGATAACCTATTTAAATTGGTGGCTTGGATTTAAACCAGTCAAGGATATCCTATGTAATTTGCTGGCTTGGATTCAAACCTGTCAAGGATATCCTATTTATTATGGTATCCCTGATTCAATCCAATCAAGGATATTCCATTTAATTTGGTGGCCTGGATTTTCTTCAGTCATGGATATCCTATTTATTATGGTTGCTTGGATTCAATCCAGTTAAGGATATCCTATTTAATTTGGTGGCCTGGATTCAATCCAGTCATGGATACCCTATCCAATTTTGCTGGACCTGAGGTTATCCGGTCAAGAATATCCTATTTAATTCGCTGAACCCATGGTTATCCTGGCAAGGATATCCTCCGCCAGCCACATATATTACTAGAAAATCAGATATCTCCGGCGGAATCCGGTACCCCATTATATACAGGGGATTTGCAGTGTCCGGTATCCCGTTGTATACTAGAATATCCGACTGAACTATGTGAGGCGCGAATGTCTTGCAAAAGTCCACCCCCGGGATCTGAAGAAAGCCCTGGGCGACGATGCGGCCCTTCGCAATCAGCTTGTCACCATCTATCTTATTCTCGAAAACCCAACGGTTCCCGATTGCTTTTCGCCCTGAGGGAAGGTGCGAGAGTGAGTACACCCCCATCTCCTTCAGAGTGGCGAGTTCCTTCTGCACCGTCGCCTCCCAGGTGGGAAAGTTGCTGCGCCTCCGAGCTTCTGCATAGTTTGCAGGGGGCACCCGCATGTCGTATGACTGGGCTGTGGGGTCCCTAGGCCTGTCACTTCGAATCGAGAGGAAAGCACTTTCAGTGCACACCAGATTCGCATGCTCATCTCCAAAGACATGCCCCACAGGCGCATCATGCTCGACGACCCTGGCGTCCCCACCCGCCTTCTGAGCATCGTTTCCCGCCTCACCAGCATCCACCGCATCGCCCCCAACATCAGGCGCAGCACTGCTCCTCGACCCTCGAACGGTTCGGGCTGCCGCCAGCCTCTCCCTGAACTCCTTCGATTTCTGAACTGCAGCCTCATTTCGCTTCCCGAACTCGGTCAGGACTCGAGTGCGAGTGCTCTTGGGGCGTGGAGGAGGGGCCGGCGGCTTCGGCGCACAACGGGGCGGAGTGGACGGTGTGGAAGGAACAGATGTGGCAGGAGTGTCCCCTGAGGCAGCAGCATCGCTGATAGATGCCGCAGGTGTGTCCGCATCTTCTCCTTCGCTTTCAGGCTCAAACCCAGCCAGGTTTTCATCGAAGATTACGTCCCTGGAGTTGAAGAAAGCCCGCGTGCTCGCATCCCGCACCCTGTAGCCCTTCACGCCATCCGGGTAGCCCATGAAATAGCATTCGCGCGACCTTGGACCCAATTTCGTCTGCAGCTCCAGGGGAACCCGTGCATAGCAGCGTGAGCCCCACACACGAAGGTGTGAGAGGTCAGGCTTGCGTTTATGTACCATCTCGAAAGGTGTTACTCCAGGAGGAAGGGTTCGAGACGGTGTGCAGTTCCAAAGATAGGCTGCTGTCAGAGTCGCTTCACCCCATAGGCTTCGAGATGCCCCAGCACCGGCCAGCATGGCCAGGACACGGCCCTCGATCGTCCTGATAGCCCTTTCAGCCTTCCCGTTCTGCTGGTGAGCGTAAGGGCACGCAAATTCACGCTCGATGCCATTCTCATTGATGTACTCCGTGAATTCATTACTCCAGAACTCCCCAGCATTGTCAGATCGCACCTTCAGTAGCTTCCGCCCAAACTTCCGTTCCCAGTGCGTCTGCATGTGTTTGAAGGCTGTCAATGCTTGGCTCTTCAGGGCGAGAAGATCAATTTTGACATTGTTCCCATAGTCGTCCAAGAAAAGGATCCCATAGAGCTTCCCATGAGGAGTTTCCACAGGGAAAGGACCAAACGTATCAAAGTGCACCAGCTCCAAGAACTTGCTGGCTCGAGGCGTTTCAGATGAGGGATGTGGTTGCCGTGGGTGTTTCCCAATGATACAAGCCTCGCACGTGTAGGGTTTGTTGGGGGCCATCATGACACCAGTAGCTGAGGACCGCAGGTGCCTGGCAACTTCGCCTCCAGCATGGCCTAGTCGAGCATGCCAGAGTTCAGCAGTCAGTTCAACTTTAGCAAATGCGGAGGACTCCTCTGGGAACCTTGGCAGGCTTGGCGGTGGCATGAGAAACTCAATGTCGAGGAAAGCGAGCTTCCCTTCCAACTCTCGCTCATAGCACACATGGCGACCGGAGGGAGAGGGAGGTGTGGTGATTGACACCTTCCCAAAGTCAAAGTTTAGCCCGAAGTTTGCATTGACCATTGTTCCGACAGATACTAGGTTGATGACAGCCCTAGGTGCATGAAGACAGCCTCTGAACTTGAGTCGGCGTGAGCGACTGTTCCACCGAATAAGTGTGACACAGTCCCCACGACCACACGTCTCGAGAACACCGTGATTTGCTGTTCGGACTGGGGTCGCGAGAGTCTCATCGTAAGTCCAGAAGTGCTGCCTGTCCCTCATGATGTGGGATGTTGTCCCAGAGTCTAGGAGCGCAGCTAGGGCGTGGTTCGCTAGGAGGGACAGCTCGGGACCTTCAGAAGCTGCACAGGAGAGGTTGGCATCAAGATTCCATTCGATTCCGGAGGCTGCTAGCGCTGCTGGCGGCTGACTTGCCATGGCTGGATTCGAGTGGGCAGGCTTCGCTGCCTTCCTCGCCTTGTCGTGCTGTACCATCCACTCAGGCTTCTGGCCTTCCATACCCCCTCCTGGCTGGAAACAATGCTCCAGGTTGTGTGATTCGGCTTGTCGCCCATTCCTTGTGCAACGTGGGTTTGTGCAAGGGGTACCGCTTGGGTTGTTCTGATGCTTGCGAACCTCCCTTGCCACATTTGCGTATTCGGAGCCCGGCCCTGGGCGTTGCTTCCCCAGGCCGCGAACCCTCTCTGCTTCCGCCTCTATGCGGTATCTCACTTGGCTATAGGTCATCGGGGTTGAAGTCGCAGCAGCTGCAGAGACGGCAGCCAGGGTCACCTGCTTGAAGACGAGCCAGGTTCCCACATCGGGGATCCCGTTGATGGTCTGGAAGATTGTGTCTGCATCGGAGTAGCTCACACCCATGGCAGCAAACCGTTCCATTGCAGTGTTGAACTCCCCAAGATACCTCTCGGCATCGGCAGCATCTCGAAGTTTGAGAGAAGCTACCTGCTCTCTGAGCATAAACTGTGCGCTTACATCGGACTTGTAGTACGTTTTTTTGAGATGTTCCCAGGTGTCGCGCGCAGAGTGGTCACAGGTGGCAGGTATGTTTGCCTGTACAAGTGGGGCGAGGCGACGGCGGATGGCTGAGTTAGTGTTAGGATCGCTTATGTAAGCCATCCCAAAGTGCAGTTGTGGAGAAACTGGGGAGGGTTGTTGGAAGGTCACATGACCTGTGGCTGGGTTGGATTATGTAATCATGTAAGATCACATGACCTGGGGCCTGGGCGCATCACGTGATCCGAGGGTCCGAGCGTGGGAAAGTCGGCAAGTGCCGAAGCGTTCGCTATAAGTACTTTCGCTTTTCCTTTTTTGTACTCTTTTCCCCTTATCTTAGTATTGTCATCATGACCTTACGCTTAAGTTGTGTGAGACCCAGTCTGATATAATACTAAGATCCGCCCGTCCGCCCTAGCCCCGTGTCCTAACCCGGCTAGCCTGGACCCTTAATCTCAAACTGTGACACGTTGTCACAGCTCAGCCCCTATCATCCTCTTCTTCTTTACCCTGCCCGCAATGTGTAACAGAACTGCGTGAAATTTTTACTGTGTGTACATACACGTGACCAGACCCAGAGGAAGTCAACTGTGACCCTCCCCAAGTGATACCGAGTGCCAAAGGCCCGGATCTCTATTTTACAGCTACGTACCAGTGAATCGCTTAGTGTACAGGGCAAGGAAAGCCCCTACATAGTCTTCTGTAGTTTCCTGGTCCAGTGGACAGAGCCTTGCTCTGTGACCATTGTCAGAAGGGCACACGGGCAACTCATTAGGAGTTGTGGAGTGACCACCTGGGATACCATTCGTGCCCCACGTTAACAAAAGATTCATAGAATAAGAGTTCTATAGGTACATAAGTACCTAGAAGAGCAGCCTGAGAGGACAGGACTGTTAAGAGATCGAAGAAATCCTGAGTGCCGAAGGCCCGGAATTTTATTTTACAGTGCTATAGAATGCTGGACCTAGCCGTTGCCCCCTTTGATGGGCAGAAAAGGAACTTCCGTACGTTCCTCCGATCCCTTCGCCTCCTGTTTATGGCGAACCCGACTACCTATGCTGTGGACCTGGTGAAGGTCCTCTTTGCTCTGAGCAAAATTGTTGGAGATGGATTCGCTGCAGAATGGGCGAATATGAAGGCAGAAGAGATCCTGGGTAGTGGTGAGGCCAGAACCTGGGCAGAGTTTGTGGAGGAGATGAAGCGCGCATTCGATGACCCGAATGACCGTGCGACTGCCCTTGCCGATATTGCAGGGCTGAAACAGGGTATCAGACTGGGTCTCACACAACTTAAGCGTAAGGTCATGACGACAATACTAAGATAAGGGGAAAAGAGTACAAAAAAGGAAAAGCGAAAGTACTTATAGCGAACGCTTCGGCACTTGCCGACTTTCCCACGCTCGGACCCTCGGATCACGTGATGCGCCCAGGCCCCAGGTCATGTGGTCTTACATGATTACATAATCCGACCCAGCCACAGGTCATGTGACCTTCCAACAACCCTCCCCAGTTTCTCCACAACTGCACTTTGGGATGGCTTACATAAGCGATCCTAACATCACCCCCCTCTTAAGGCTGGGCGTCCCGACCAGCTAGCTTGGCCTTGTCGGGGTGAGCAAGGAAGAAGTCCCGGAGGAGCAATGCCACATTGGTGAGGTTCCGTCGTGGCTCCCAAGTGTTCTCCTCTACAGGGTATCCCAACCACTTCACCAGGTATCTCACTCCACGCCCCACCTTCTTAACATCAAGGATCGCCTCCACATCATACTCCAGGTGGTCATCATCAATCGTAGGGGGCGGAGGGGGAGGCAGGTTCTGAGAAGGGAAGGAAGGGGGGTGGTATGGTGTCAACAGCAACTCATTGAAGACCCGATGGATGCGCCAGGCCCGAGGGAGCTTGAGGCGATACCCAGCAGGTCCCACCTTCTCCTCAACTGCAAAGGGGCCTGCTCTCTTGTTGTCAAGCTTTTTACAGGGCCGGTCCATCTTCAAGTTTCTAGTATCCAGCCAGACCAGATCTCCCTCAGAGTACTCCCGACTTGGGCGTTTCCCCTTATCATAGCTCTTCTTCATCGCTGCCACTGCTTTTTCCATTGCCTCCTTGGCTGCTCTTCGGGACTCCGTGAGCTTAGCCATCCACTCGTCCGCTGCCGGGTTCACCTCAGAAGGTGGCCGGAGCCCCCCATTCCATGGGTGTTGTCCATAATCGAGGAAGAAAGGTGTCTGTCCTGTTGCTGAGTGCTCACGATTATTAAGAGCAAACTCCGCAGTGGACAACCATTCAGCCCAGTCATCCTGGAGATGGTCCACGTAAGCCCGGAGATAGATCTCCATCTCCTGGTTCGCCCGTTCTGTCTGTCCATCAGTCTGCGGATGAAAGGCAGTACTTGGATTTGCTTTTACCCGGATCATGGAGTAGAACTCCTTCATGAAGCGGGACACGAACTGGGACCCCCGGTCACTCACAACCTTGTGAGGGACTCCATGGTCACGAAACACTCGATCCCGGAGGAGACGCGCCGCTCCAAGTCCTGTGAGGTCGAGCCCGATTGCTTCAAGCAGTGTCTGTTTCGTGAATTTGTCGACAATAACAAGGATGGCATTATGTCCACGGGAGAGGGGGAGGGGACCGACTATGTCCCATGAGATCACCGACCAGGGACCATCGGGCACCAGATGGGGGTGCAGTGGGGCAGCACGCTTGGTACGGTCGGGCTTCATCCGCTGGCATGTCTCACACCCCTGGGCATACCGATCCGCATCTTTTACCATGTCCGGCCACCAATAACCCTTCACTAGTGCTGCTCTCAACTTCCGGGGCCCAGGGTGTCCAGCAGCGGGGAGGTCATGCTCAAACTCGAGAACAGCCTCACGAGCTCCTAGGGGGACCCAAGTGACTATCCCCTTTCACCAGAGTCCAGCACGATCTCGTGTCCACTCATCATCAAGCTCCTCCGGCTTCTGTATGTGTACCGCGCTATTTTTCTGGAGTAGCGTCTCCATTTCCGATGTGAATGACACACGGACTTCCGTTTCCGGGAAAACCTGCACTGGTGCATCCTCCTCCACCATCTCTCCATAGTCCGGTCTCCGGGAGAGTGCATCTGCCTTTGTATTCGACTTGCCAGTGCGATACTTTATCTCAAAGTCAAAGCACTGGAGCTCTCCAACCCAACAAACCTGCCTCGGCTTCAACTTCTGGGGCTTCCAGAAGTACTGGAGGTTTGCATGGTCCGTCCAGATCTCGATCGTCTCCTCTGCTCCAATGAGGTATGCTCGCCACTCGCGAAGTGCCCGAATCACAGCCAAGAACTCCTTGTCGTACACATCATAGTTCTTCTCAGCTGCAGTGAGGGCCTTGGAGATATAGTCAACAACTCTCCAGGTTCCATCCGCCTGCTGCTGCGAGAGCACTCCACCAGTTGCCAAGTTGCTTGCATCTGTCTCTACCTTCCATCTCCCTTTGTCCTGAGGCAGAGCCAAGACTGGGGCCGATACAAGTGCCTGGCAGAGATCTCGGAAGGCTGCTTCCTCCTCCTCCTCCCATTTCCACGGAACATTCCCAGTCAGCCGGAAGAGTGGCCCCGCCCAGGCAGAAAGATTCGGGATGTGCCGGCGGAGGTAGTTCAGCATCCCATTGAACCTCTGGACATCCTTCACATTCTTAGGACGTGGCCAATCTCGGACTGCCGCACCCTTGGCCGGATCATGCTCTAGTCTGTTGTGGGAGATCTTCATCCCCAGGAAGATGATCTCACTCTTCTCAAACTCGCATTTACTGAGTTTGAGACACAACCCATTCTCTCCAAACTTCCTCAAGACCCAATCCATCCAGTACCGGTGTGTAGCCAAGTCCTCTGCAAACACAATGACATCATCCACATAGGCCCTCACATGTCCTCCTGCAATCTCCTCCCTCAACACATGATTCATGAAGCGTTGGAAGGTGGCAGGGGCATTCTGCAGTCCAAACCACATGACAGCTGGTTCGAAGAGTCCACGGGGTGTCAGGAAGGCGCAGCGGTGCTGGTGCTCGGGCCAGACCTGCATAGATGGGAAACCTCCTTTTGCATCAATCTTAGAGTAGATTGACGCTCCTTTAAGCACATCCACTGTGTCTCGGATGCGGGGAAGGGGGTACTTGTCCTTGATCAGGTGTGCATTCAGCCTCGAGTAGTCGATGATTGGCCGCAGTTTGTCCTTCTCATGTTTGAAGAAGAAGGGGCTGGCATATGGGGATTTCGAGGGCCGGATTCGTCCAGAAGCAAGCTGCTCATCCACCCAACGGTTCATCTCCACCATCTCCTGCCGTGTCAAAGAATACAGCTTGGAGGAGAGGTGCTCAGGGTCCTTTTTGAATTCGATCTTAATATCGAAGTCTGGTCAGGAGCGGGGAAGTTCATCCCACTTCGCTTCACTAAACACCAAAGGGTAGCGGCTGGGCCAATCGGGGGTAGGGCCAGAGTTGGGAAAGCGGGTGTCCAGAATACTTGTGGATGCGAGGGTACTCGTTTTCAGGGGTGCAGGGGCTCGAGGGGATGGGGAACACTGTGGGGGGCAGCGGGTAAGGCTCAGCTCTGCCTTCTGCCAGTCAATATCCGGGTTGTGCCGCTTGAGCCAGTCATGCCCAAGGATGACCTTGTGGGACTGGGTCTTTCCCAGCAGAAAGTGGATCCGCTCCTGGTGGTCACCAACTCTCACCAGCACCTCTATCCCATACCGGACCTTTCCATTCCTGTTCTGTGTCCCATCCACATTATACATGGTGATTGGGTTCAGCAGGAGAGATGGCTCCAGTCCCACTCCTTTCGCCCACTCCAAATCCATGAAGCAGTTGGTGCACCCTGAGTCGACAAGGGCCTTCATTGTAGTCCCTTTGCCAGTGCTGAAAGCCTCCAAGTGCACCTGGATGGCTAGCTCTCGTGGCACATGTTTCCGCACTTCTGGCCGCACTCTGGTTAGGCACTCTGCCAGTCTCACTTCCTCCTTCACCTCAGCCCCAATTCGGGTATGTCTCCGCTGCAAGATAGTATATCGGGGTATACTTGCAGCAGGCACAGGGACGGAAAGGGGGCTGGCACACTTCTTCTCCCCAGTGGGAGTCCTCCTCTCTCTCTCACACAGCTCTATGCAGGCTCGGAGCCGTGCAATCTCTTTCTCATATCCCTCCACCATTTGGGGGGCACATGGTGCTGCCCGGGTTTGGGCCCTTGGGACCTGCGGACGCGTATCAGGCAGGGGGCAGAAACGGACAGCATGGCCAGTCTGGTGGCATCGGAAACAACATCTCTCATCAGCAGGGGCCCATCCTTGGGCCATGGCCACATCTGGAGTACACAGCAGAGGGGTCACAGGAGGTCACGAAACGGTCACGGCAGGTCGCGGTAGGGTCGCGGTGGGTCGCGCGGGGGTCACAGTGGGTCGCGGTGTCCGTTCCGTGAGTATCCCATCCAGTCGCCTTTGCTGGGCATCAAGCCTCTCAGCCAGCACCTTCCATTCTCCATATGTCTCTGGCATTGGGGAGACACCATAGATTCTCTCCACCAACCTCCTACTCAGGTTCAACTCCAGCCAATGGACTAGGATTCCTGAGTCCTTCTCTGCACTCAACTTCGCCTGTTGGAACAGCGTCTCGAATTTCGCGAAGAACTCTGGTGCTGTCATGGCACCCTGTTTCAGCCCTGCAATATCGGCAAGGGCAGTCGCACGGTCATTCGGGTCATCGAATGCGCGCTTCATCTCCTCCACAAACTCTGCCCAGGTTCTGGCCTCACCACTACCCAGGATCTCTTCTGCCTTCATATTCGCCCATTCTGCAGCGAATCCATCTCCAACAATTTTGCTCAGAGCAAAGAGGACCTTCACCAGGTCCACAGCATAGGTAGTCGGGTTCGCCATAAACAGGAGGCGAAGGGATCGGAGGAACGTACGGAAGTTCCTTTTCTGCCCATCAAAGGGGGCAACGGCTAGGTCCAGCATTCTATAGCACTGTAAAATAAAATTCCGGGCCTTCGGCACTCAGGATTTCTTCGATCTCTTAACAGTCCTGTCCTCTCAGGCTGCTCTTCTAGGTACTTATGTACCTATAGAACTCTTATTCTATGAATCTTTTGTTAACGTGGGGCACGAATGGTATCCCAGGTGGTCACTCCACAACTCCTAATGAGTTGCCCGTGTGCCCTTCTGACAATGGTCACAGAGCAAGGGCTCTGTCCACTGGACCAGGAAACTACAGAAGACTATGTAGGGGCTTTCCTTGCCCTGTACACTAAGCGATTCACTGGTACGTAGCTGTAAAATAGAGATCCGGGCCTTTGGCACTCGGTATCACTTGGGGAGGGTCACAGTTGACTTCCTCTGGGTCTGGTCATGTGTATGTACACACAGTAAAAATTTCACGCAGTTCTGTTACACACTGCGGGCAGGGTAAAGAAGAAGAGGATGATAGGGGCTGAGCTGTGACAACGTGTCACAGTTTGAGATTAAGGGTCCAGGCTAGCCGGGTTAGGACACGGGGCTAGGGCGGACGGGCGGATCTTAGTATTATATCAGACTGGGTCTCACACAACTTAAGCGTAAGGTCATGACGACAATACTAAGATAAGGGGAAAAGAGTACAAAAAAGGAAAAGCGAAAGTACTTATAGCGAACGCTTCGGCACTTGCCGACTTTCCCACGCTCGGACCCTCGGATCACGTGATGCGCCCAGGCCCCAGGTCATGTGATCTTACATGATTACATAATCCAACCCAGCCACAGGTCATGTGACCTTCCAACAACCCTCCCCAGTTTCTCCACAACTGCACTTTGGGATGGCTTACATAAGCGATCCTAACACAGGGTGCCATGACAGCACCAGAGTTCTTCGCGAAATTCGAGATGCTGTTCCAACGGGCGAAGTTGAGTGCAGAGAAGGACTCAGGAATCCTAGTCCATTGGCTGGAGTTGAACCTGAGTAGGAGGTTGGTGGAGAGAATCTATGGTGTCTCCCCAATGCCAGAGACATATGGAGAATGGAAGGTGCTGGCTGAGAGGCTTGATGCCCAGCAAAGGCGACTGGATGGGATACTCACGGAACGGACACCGCGACCCACTGTGACCCCCGCGCGACCCACCACGACCCTACCGCGACCTGCCGTGACCGTTTCGCGACCTCCTGTGACCCCTCTGCTGTGTACTCCAGATGTGGCCATGGCCCAAGGATGGGCCCCTGCTGATGAGAGATGTTGTTTCCGATGCCACCAGACTGGCCATGCTGTCCGTTTCTGCCCCCTGCCTGATACGCGTCCGCAGGTCCCAAGGGCCCAAACCCGGGCAGCACCATGTGCCCCCCAAATGGTGGAGGGATATGAGAAAGAGATTGCACGGCTCCGAGCCTGCATAGAGCTGTGTGAGAGAGAGAGGAGGACTCCCACTGGGGAGAAGAAGTGTGCCAGCCCCCTTTCCGTCCCTGTGCCTGCTGCAAGTATACCCCGATATACTATCTTGCAGCGGAGACATACCCGAATTGGGGCTGAGGTGAAGGAGGAAGTGAGACTGGCAGAGTGCCTAACCAGAGTGCGGCCAGAAGTGCGGAAACATGTGCCACGAGAGCTAGCCATCCAGGTGCACTTGGAGGCTTTCAGCACTGGCAAAGGGACTACAATGAAGGCCCTTGTCGACTCAGGGTGCACCAACTGCTTCATGGATTTGGAGTGGGCGAAAGGAGTGGGACTGGAGCCATCTCTCCTGCTGAACCCAATCACCATGTATAATGTGGATGGGACACAGAACAGGAATGGAAAGGTCCGGTATGGGATAGAGGTGCTGGTGAGAGTTGGTGACCACCAGGAGCGGATCCACTTTCTGCTGGGAAAGACCCAGTCCCACAAGGTCATCCTTGGGCATGACTGGCTCAAGCGGCACAACCCGGATATTGACTGGCAGAAGGCAGAGCTGAGCCTTACCCGCTGCCCCCCACAGTGTTCCCCATCCCCTCGAGCCCCTGCACCCCTGAAAACGAGTACCCTCGCATCCACAAGTATTCTGGACACCCGCTTTCCCAACTCTGGCCCTACCCCCGATTGGCCCAGCCGCTACCCTTTGGTGTTTAGTGAAGCGAAGTGGGATGAACTTCCCCGCTCCTGACCAGACTTCGATATTAAGATCGAATTCAAAAAGGACCCTGAGCACCTCTCCTCCAAGCTGTATTCTTTGACACGGCAGGAGATGGTGGAGATGAACCGTTGGGTGGATGAGCAGCTTGCTTCTGGACGAATCCGGCCCTCGAAATCCCCATATGCCAGCCCCTTCTTCTTCAAACATGAGAAGGACAAACTGCGGCCAATCATCGACTACTCGAGGCTGAATGCACACCTGATCAAGGACAAGTACCCCCTTCCCCGCATCCGAGACACAGTGGATGTGCTTAAAGGAGCGTCAATCTACTCTAAGATTGATGCAAAAGGAGGTTTCCCATCTATGCAGGTCTGGCCCGAGCACCAGCACCGCTGCGCCTTCCTGACACCCCGTGGACTCTTCGAACCAGCTGTCATGTGGTTTGGACTGCAGAATGCCCCTGCCACCTTCCAACGCTTCATGAATCATGTGTTGAGGGAGGAGATTGCAGGAGGACATGTGAGGGCCTATGTGGATGATGTCATTGTGTTTGCAGAGGACTTGGCTACACACCGGTACTGGATGGATTGGGTCTTGAGGAAGTTTGGAGAGAATGGGTTGTGTCTCAAACTCAGTAAATGCGAGTTTGAGAAGAGTGAGATCATCTTCCTGGGGATGAAGATCTCCCACAACAGACTAGAGCATGATCCGGCCAAGGGTGCGGCAGTCCGAGATTGGCCACGTCCTAAGAATGTGAAGGATGTCCAGAGGTTCAATGGGATGCTGAACTACCTCCGCCGGCACATCCCGAATCTTTCTGCCTGGGCGGGGCCACTCTTCCGGCTGACTGGGAATGTTCCGTGGAAATGGGAGGAGGAGGAGGAAGCAGCCTTCCGAGATCTCTGCCAGGCACTTGTATCGGCCCCAGTCTTGGCTCTGCCTCAGGACAAAGGGAGATGGAAGGTAGAGACAGATGCAAGCAACTTGGCAACTGGTGGAGTGCTCTCGCAGCAGCAGGCGGATGGAACCTGGAGAGTTGTTGACTATATCTCCAAGGCCCTCACTGCAGCTGAGAAGAACTATGATGTGTACGACAAGGAGTTCTTGGCTGTGATTCGGGCACTTCGCGAGTGGCGAGCATACCTCATTGGAGCAGAGGAGACGATCGAGATCTGGACGGACCATGCAAACCTCCAGTACTTCTGGAAGCCCCAGAAGTTGAAGCCGAGGCAGGTTTGTTGGGTTGGAGAGCTCCAGTGCTTTGACTTTGAGATAAAGTATCGCACTGGCAAGTCGAATACAAAGGCAGATGCACTCTCCCGGAGACCGGACTATGGAGAGATGGTGGAGGAGGATGCACCAGTGCAGGTTTTCCTGGAAACGGAAGTCCGTGTGTCATTCACATCGGAAATGGAGACGCTACTCCAGAAAAATAGCGCGGTACACATACAGAAGCCGGAGGAGCTTGATGATGAGTGGACACGAGATCGTGCTGGACTCTGGCGAAAGGGGATAGTCACTTGGGTCCCCCTAGGAGCTCGTGAGGCTGTTCTCGAGTTTGAGCATGACCTCCCCGCTGCTGGACACCCTGGGCCCCGGAAGTTGAGAGCAGCACTAGTGAAGGGTTATTGGTGGCCGGACATGGTAAAAGATGCGGATCGGTATGCCCAGGGGTGTGAGACATGCCAGCGGATGAAGCCCGACCGTACCAAGCGTGCTGCCCCACTGCACCCCCATCTGGTGCCCGATGGTCCCTGGTCGGTGATCTCATGGGACATAGTCGGTCCCCTCCCCCTCTCCCGTGGACATAATGCCATCCTTGTTATTGTCGACAAATTCACGAAACAGACACTGCTTGAAGCAATCGGGCTCGACCTCACAGGACTTGGAGCGGCGCGTCTCCTCCGGGATCGAGTGTTTCGTGACCATGGAGTCCCTCACAAGGTTGTGAGTGACCAGGGGTCCCAGTTCGTGTCCCGCTTCATGAAGGAGTTCTACTCCATGATCCGGGTAAAAGCAAATCCAAGTACTGCCTTTCATCCGCAGACTGATGGACAGACAGAACGGGCGAACCAGGAGATGGAGATCTATCTCCGGGCTTACGTGGACCATCTCCAGGATGACTGGGCTGAATGGTTGTCCACTGCGGAGTTTGCTCTTAATAATCGTGAGCACTCAGCAACAGGACAGACACCTTTCTTCCTCGATTATGGACAACACCCATGGAATGGGGGGCTCCGGCCACCTTCTGAGGTGAACCCGGCAGCGGACGAGTGGATGGCTAAGCTCACGGAGTCCCGAAGAGCAGCCAAGGAGGCAATGGAAAAAGCAGTGGCAGCGATGAAGAAGAGCTATGATAAGGGGAAACGCCCAAGTCGGGAGTACTCTGAGGGAGATCTGGTCTGGCTGGATACTAGAAACTTGAAGATGGACCGGCCCTGTAAAAAGCTTGACAACAAGAGAGCAGGCCCCTTTGCAGTTGAGGAGAAGGTGGGACCTGCTGGGTATCGCCTCAAGCTCCCTCGGGCCTGGCGCATCCATCGGGTCTTCAATGAGTTGCTGTTGACACCATACCACCCCCCTTCCTTCCCTTCTCAGAACCTGCCTCCCCCTCCGCCCCCTACGATTGATGATGACCACCTGGAGTATGATGTGGAGGCGATCCTTGATGTTAAGAAGGTGGGGCGTGGAGTGAGATACCTGGTGAAGTGGTTGGGATACCCTGTAGAGGAGAACACTTGGGAGCCACGACGGAACCTCACCAATGTGGCACTGCTCCTCCGGGACTTCTTCCTTGCTCACCCCGACAAGGCCAAGCTAGCTGGTCGGGACGCCCAGCCTTAAGAGGGGGGTGATGTTAGGATCGCTTATGTAAGCCATCCCAAAGTGCAGTTGTGGAGAAACTGGGGAGGGTTGTTGGAAGGTCACATGACCTGTGGCTGGGTCGGATTATGTAATCATGTAAGACCACATGACCTGGGGCCTGGGCGCATCACGTGATCCGAGGGTCCGAGCGTGGGAAAGTCGGCAAGTGCCGAAGCGTTCGCTATAAGTACTTTCGCTTTTCCTTTTTTGTACTCTTTTCCCCTTATCTTAGTATTGTCGTCATGACCTTACGCTTAAGTTGTGTGAGACCCAGTCTGATAGTTAGCCTTCGCATCGGATGCAGCGTACTTCTCGGCTGCTTCAAATTCTTCTTCGGAGCTTCCTGCTGTCAGCACAGGTGCATATACCCCATAGTTCGCAATATCAACGCGATTCGTCCCCTTTGATATGTGTTTCCAAAGTTGTTCGCCCATGAGGGCGTATTTCATGCCTTTTGACCATTCCACATAATTCTTCGCACCTTCCAGAAGGGTTATGTGATCGAGTTTCATTTTGGCGGCTCAAAGAGAACGCTCTATAACTGTTACACGGCTCAGGGAGAACGCGAATGGGGATGTGTATGAGTTCGACTCGAGGTGGGTGCTTGTGAACGCAACCGAGATTAGATTCAGATCCACAATGACTCTATAAGCGGTCTGGTCTCATAATCTGTTGGATCTAGTCCAAACTCAGTCTCGCGTTGTGGGCAAGAGCTGTATATTCGTACCTAGTCCAAACTAACAAGTGATAAAGTATGAGAGTCTGTATGTGTAGCCGACAAGCTAGAACTCACCTCAGTCTCGCGTTGTGGGCAAGAGCTGAGGGAGGAAGTTCAACTACGAGAGCTTTATACGTAGGGAAACAAACAGGAACAAAGATATGACATCTAGGTAGAGACTGACATGTGACACTGGTAGACGCTGATTAGCCTATAGCACCAATAAAATGCTTCAGAATTGACTGAGGAGAGAGTAAAATATCTTTGGGTCAGTGAAATCAAGGGCTTAGGCGCATTTTTGCTTATGTAAGCGTCACGCGCTCTTAGTGGGGATTGCCCGTCCCCACTATGACACTGACACAGGCAGTCTGACAAAGCAACGCACCAACACGTGACGCGCGGCATCCTGTCCTGGGGCGGAGCCCGGAACAGGGGCGACATGAATCTCGACTCATCATTGATCTCGTTCAGGCTGAGTGTGCAGTGTGGCGGGAAGCGAATTGCGTTGAAACCGCCGCGATCTGATGGTGGACAATGGCCTGGACGTGGAGCGGCCATGATGTCTATCATCTGAAACCAGGATAGTGCGGCGAATGGGCGCCTTTACGCGTTTCACGTGGTTGTCCAAAAGCAAAAGGCACAAAAGCACAGGTTTGAAGACGACACTCCTCTCCCCCCCCGACAGCGATAACAATGCGTTCGCAAATCGCAATTCTGGCGACGCTTGCTGTTGTGATCTTGGCTGAAGTTGCGGTACCACCAGGGACAGGGTACTACAAGGAATTGCCCTATGCTCAATATGTCTTTCCATTCACTGTCGCGCAATGCGAGCCATTCTACATCTTCTACAACGTGACCGTGCCTGTCTCCCCGTTCACCTTCAGCGGCTTGGACGATATTCTCCTCATCAATATCCCCTTAGGCATTGGTTATTTGGAGTGGATTTGCAACATTCCCGCCGGTCTCCCGTTCAATGTGGACTTTCCAGCGACTTATGTCGTCCAACCTGGGTCGTCTTCGGCTTGCTTGAGGGATGTAACGACAACCTATTCATTTTTGACTTACTCGACGACTGCTTTCGCATCCTATACTCGAACCGCTTCCCCGGTCTCGGCTGCCACCTTCACAAATGTTCTGTACGTTTCCTTAGCAGTCTGCGGTCGTGCTCTGGCTCAACCATCATCAGGCCCATTACCAGCTTTCCCACAGGCACGTTCTCGACCATTACCCTGAAGTGAGGCTCGTTCTTTGCGGTTTCACAATGTACTAATCGATTCAATAGCCCAGATCTGGCTACCGCAACACCCGCTCCGCCGCCAGCACCGTCCCCTTCTCCCACACCCTCTACAAAACCACCGATTGCTGCAATTGTTGGTGGCGTCGTCGGCGCAGTGGCCTTCGTTATACTCCTCGTTCTCATATATGTGTTTTGGCGGAGGCGTAAACCCCCGGTGCCAGCCGGAAAACCTTCTCTCATCGATCCTCAGCCCGCGGTTGTCTCAGGATTTTCAACAAGTGAGATGGGGTCTTCGCCCCTTCCATCGCCGTACCAGTATCCTGGTGCGTTCATCATATTTTCCTAGTGCATGCATTTTCATCTTATTTTACTATAATTAAAGCTGGACGCCCGTCAGGTGCAGAATTTTATGGTAGCACGCCGCAGTATCCGTATACGCCATCCGACTACCGCACTTCCAATAGTGGTGCCATGAACACCCCAATGCCAAGCAATCCTACGTCTGATGTGGTTTCTCCGGATAGACCATTCTCTGCCTTTACACTCCCTGTGCCGTTTCAACCTCCGTCAGGTGAAGCGCCAGGAACATCGCAGTACTCGCCCTCCTCTCCTACTTTCTCCGGCCAGGGGCCGCCGTACCAAGGGGCCACCTCGCCATTCGGAGCGGGGCAAGTTCCTCCACCCCAACAACCGCGCGAACCTCAATTTGGCTACCAAGGTCCCTTCCCTTCGCCACCCCAGAGCGTAATATCTCGGGGTTCGCGGACCGGGGACCAGCAGACGTCATACACCCTGTCTTCGGATACTCCTAGTAATCGGGACACGAAGAGGCCACAGCGGGACGCAATGCCACCGTCCCAGGAGCCCTCGACGAGCGACACTCAGGGGGGTTCCCTTGACCTGCGGACTGTTCTGGGTGTCATCTCCCGCGCGCAGCTGAACCCGGGGGAGGGAGGGGTCGTTACATCCTTCAACAACCTGCTCCTCCAAGGCCCATCAGCGCAGCCCGATTCTGTGGGGCAGGAGTACACAATGTCTCCACCACCACCGTATTCAGGATGAACGTAGCTTTGAAATTTCTGTACATTTTCCGTGGCCAACAATAGTCCCAGTATTTTGTCTTGTATTGTCCAGTAATACATTTCCCGCACATGTAGCACAAATGCTATCTGGACATCTCCAGTTGGAACCGATGATAATTTCCACAGTCATTTGGCAGGACATTCTACTTTGTACCTTGGACTCGAAAATTTTAGCATTAAAATCCACACATTGATGAGCGTATGCTGTATTTTCTGACCCGACACAAATCGCACTGGTTTGACACGTGACGCTTGATAATCTTAGGCCCGTTATCAACGACCACATCGAAAATGCCCTAATCCGATCCGATAATTGGCCTGGGGTTACCATCCGCACTATCTCAACATGGATAGATGTCTCATTCGAAGACTAGGCCATGGTCTACCGCCAGGCCAGGGCGGTTTCGACACACTTGTATCAGACGTCGAGGAATTTTTTATCGATGTCGCCATGTCAGGAACTTGCGGAAAGGGCACAGATAAAGCGAAAGCGGGAGCGCCTGAAAGAGTGCAAGGTGCGAGCAACGAAGCGTTTGCCGTCAGTCTTAGTCAGGTCTGAAACAAGGCACTATGTTCTGAAGGAGGAGATAGCCAAGGCCTATACGCATCCAAGTGAGCGCTTACTGGCGCTTCCAACTTTTAAGAAGTCATGGGGTCTGGCCCCATATAGTCGGCTGCTTAGTCAGCAGACCCGAAGTGAATTTCTTGCATGTTCTGATATTGGAGACTCTAAGCCTTCATTGCAACAGAGACTGCTGCAATGAAAAAATACAAGGATTCCATCCAACGGTTGAAGAGATTTATCGTGGGAAAGGAGCCGAATCACTGGGTTTGAAACGACGCTTGACAATGACAAGCAAGGGAATTTCCAATTCTTCATGTGGTGGTTGGATTCCGATTTGCGAGGCAGGGCGCTTCCCTCTCGACATCGACGACAATGCGTTCGAAATTCGCTATTCTGGCGACGTTTGCTGTTATCGGTGCGATTCTAGCTGCAGTTGCGGCACCACCCGAGACAGGGTACCTAAAGGACTATAGTCCTCTCGCTCGATATGTCTTTCCATTCACTGTCGCGCAATGCGAGCCATTCTACATTTTCTACAATGTGACCGTGCCTGTCAACCCGTTCACCTTCAGCCACTCAAACACTCTTTTCCTCATCCATCCCCCCATAGGCGTCGGTTATTTGGAGTGGATTTGCAACATTCCCGCCGGTTTCACGTTCTATGTGGACTTTCCACTGAATTATGTCGTTCAACCTGGGTCGTCGTCGGCTTGCTTGAAGGATGTCACAACAACCTATCCACATCTGACTTACTCGACGACTGCTTTCGCATCCTATACCCGAACCGCTTCCCCAACCTCGTCTCCCACCTTTACAAATATTGTGTATGTCTCCTTAGCAGTTTGCTGTTGTGTCTTGACTCAACCATCATCAGGCCCATCGCCAGCTTTCCCACAGGCGCGTTCTCGACTATTATTCTCAAGTGAGACTCGTATTTTGTGCTTCCACACAGCATACTAAGTGATTCGATAGCTCGGACCTGGCTGTCGCAGCACCGACACCTCCCCCTTCTCCAACGCCGCCATCATCGTCGCCGCCAGCATCGTCGCCGCCAGCATCGTCACCGCCAGCATCGTCCCCTCCCACGCCGCCAGCACCGCCCCCTTCTCCCACACCCACTCCAAAACCACTCTCTTCCTCTGTTATTGGTGGCATCGTTGGCGCGGTGGCCTTCGTTCTACTCATTCTCGCTCTCATATTCGTGCTCTGGCGGAGGCGTGAACGTTCAGTGCCAGCAAGAACTTCTTCTCCCTTCGATCCTCAACCCGCAGTTGTCTCAGGGCTTTCAACAAGCGAAGTGGGGTCCTCGCCCCTTCCATCGCCATTCCAGTATCCTGGTGCGTTCGCTATATTTTCCCTAGCGCATGCGTTTTCATCTTACTTTGTTTAAAGCTGCACGCCACTCAGGCCCGGAATTTTATGGCAACACGCCGCAGCATCCGTTTTCGCCATACGACTACGGCACGTCTGACAGTAGTGCCATAGGGTCTCCAGTATCAAGCAGTCCTACGTCTCCGGATAGAGTCTCTTCGTTTGCACGCACAGCGGCATTTCAATCTCCGCCAGGTGATGTGCAAAGATCATACCAGCAAATGCCTCCCTTTTCTCCTTTCACTGGCCAAAGGCCATCCCAAGGCGCCTTCCTACCAATCGGAGCGGGGCATGCTCTTCCACCCCGACCATCGCGCGAATCTCCGGATGGGTACCAAAGACCCCTCCCCTCACCACCCCTAAGTTCGGCATCTCGCGCTTCGCCGACTACGGACCGGCAGGCACCATACACCTTTTCCATGGATAGTCCCAGTAATACTGAACCAACGACGTCATTGCCGGACACAATGCCACCGTTCCAGCAGTCCTCGATGAGCGGGACTCAGGATGGTAACCTTGACCTTCCGTCCGTTCTGAAGGTTATCTCGCGTGCGCCCCTGAGCCCAAGGGAGAGAGAAGTCATCACATCCTTCAACAATCTGCTCATCCAAGGCCCATCAACATCACCCGATGCCGTAGAGCAAGATCCGACGTTTTCGCCGCCACCATATTCAGCATGAATATGGCCATGAATTTTCTGTGGGTGTGTCCAGAGGAGTAAAGACGGCAGGTTCGACACGTGACGATTAACCCCACATCTGGATGCGCCATCGATAGAAAGTTCCTTGACTCACCATGAATCTCGCTCACGCCCACAAGTTTGTCGAAATGGCCCTGGCCTGACTTCGAGTGGGAGAGTGTCGGGTGAGAGAAAGTGTAGACTTCAAGGGACATCTATCTATGTCGAGATAGTGCGGAATCCGCACTATCTGCGCATGGTAACGCCTGGCCAAATATTGGATTAGGACTACGATTTTCGATGTGGTCGTTGATAACGGGGCGCCTACAGCTTTGCAAGGCACCGCCTTCTCTCCAGAAGGTGACGACAATGCACTCGCAAGTCATATTTCTGGCGGTGTTTACTGTTGCAACCCTAGCTGCAGTTGCAGCACCACCAGAGACAGGGCACTTAAAGGGTTCCAGTCCTGACTCTGTGTATGTCTTTCCGTTCATCGATGATCGATAATCTGTGGCGCAACGAGTCAGAAAGCACTATGTTCCGAAGCGGTTTGAAGCGAGACAGGCAGGCCTTTATATGCATCCAACTCATTCCAAGAGAGCGCTCACTGGCGCTTCCAACTTGGTGGCCCCATACAGCAGTCAGCTGCTTAGTCAGCAGATCCGAAGCGAATTTCTTCGCTCAATCTTGCATAAAAATGTTCTGATATTGGAAGACTCTAAGCTTTCATTGCAACAGAGACTAGTCGACTACTGCAATGAAAAAATGCAAGGATTTCATCCAATGGTTGGAGAGATTCATCGAAATGATCCGAATCACCGGTAAATCACCGGTAAGGTTTGGAACGACGCTTGACAAGCAAGGGAATTTCCGACTCTTCCATGTGGTTGGATTCCGATTTGCGAGGCAGGGTGCTTCCCTCTCGACATCGACGACAATGCGTTCGAAATTCGCTATTCTGACAACCGTTGTCGGTGCGATTCTAGCTGTAGTTGCGGCTCCACCCCAGACAGGATACCTAAAGGACTATGGCTATGCTCGATATGTCTTTCCATTCACTGTCGCGCAATGCGAGCCATTCTACATTTTCTACAATGTGACCGTGCCTGTCAACCCGTTCACCTTCAGCCACTCAAACACTCTTTTCCTCATCCATCCCCCCATAGGCGTCGGTTATTTGGAGTGGATTTGCAACATTCCCGCCGGTTTCACGTTCTATGTGGACTTTCCACTGAATTATGTCGTTCAACCTGGGTCGTCGTCGGCTTGCTTGAAGGATGTGACGACAACCTATCCACTTCTGACTTACTCGACGGCTGCTTTCGCATCCTATACTCGAACCGCTTCCCCAACCTCGTCTCCCACCTTTACAAATATTGTGTATGTCTCCTTAGCAGTTTGCTGTTGTGTCTTTGACTCAACCATCATCAGGCCCATTGCCAGCTTTCCCACAGGCGCACTCTCGACTATTACTCTCAAGTGAGACTCGTATTTTGTGCTTCCACACAGCATACTAAGTGATTCAATAGCTCGGACCTGGCTGTCGCAGCGCCGACTCCTCCCCCGACTCCCACGCCGCCAATACCGTCCCCTTCTCCTACGCCGCCATCATCGTCGCTGCCAACATCGTCGCCGCCAACAACGTCCCCTTCTCCCACGCCGCCAGCACCGCCCCCTTCTCCCACACCCACTCCAAAACCACTCTCTTCCTCTGTTATTGGTGGCATCGTTGGCGCGGTGGCCTTCGTTCTACTCGTTCTCGCTCTCATATTCGTGCTGTGGTGGAGGCGTGAACGTTCAGTGCCAGCAAGAACTTCTTCTCCCATCGATCCTCAACCCGCATTTGTCTCAGGGCTTTCAACAAGCGAAGTGGGGTCCTCGCCCCTTCCATCACCATTCCAGTATCCTGGTGCGTTCGCCATATTTTCCCTAGCGCATGCGTTTTCATCTTACTTTGTTTAAAGCCACACGCCAGTCAGGCCCAGAATTTTATGGCAACACGCCGCAGTATCCGTTTTCGCCATACGACGGCATGTCTGACGGTAGTGCCATAGGGTCTCCAGTATCAAGCAGTCCTACGTCTCCGGATAGAGTATTATCGTTTGCACGCACTTCGGCGTTTCAATCTCCGCCAGGTGATGTGCAAGGATCATACCAGCAAATGCCTCCCTTTTCTCCTTTCACTGGCCAAAGGCCATCCCAAGGCGCCTTCCTACCAATCGGAGCGGGGCATGCTCTTCTACCCCAACCATCGCGCGAATCCCCGGATGGGTACCAAAGACCCCTCCCCTCACCACCCCCGAGTTCGGCATCCCGCGCTTCGCCGACTACGGACCGGCAGGCGCCATACACATTTTCCATGGATAGTCCCAGTAATACTGAACCAACGACGTCATTGCCGGACATAATGCCGTCGTTCCAGCAGTCCTCGATGAGCGGGACTCAGGATGGTAACCTTGACCTTCCGTCCGTTCTGAGGGTCATCTCGCGTGCGCCCCTGAGCCCAAGGGAGAGAAAAGTCATCACGTCCTTCAACAATCTGCTCATCCAAACCCCACCAGCACCACCCGATCCCGTAGTTCAGGATTCGACGTTTTCGCCGCCACCATATTCAGCATGAATGACTATGAATTTTCTGTGGGGTGTCAGAAGAGTAAAGACAGCTGATGAAGTTTCATGTTCGCAGTCAGGTGTTCTATACTTCTATCATCCATTCTTATGTAGCGTATCTGGAATTCCTCAGGTCATTAGGTGGGATCTTCATATGCTGCCCAACCGAGAATTTGTTTTTTATTTCAAAGTCTTGAGGGAATGGCATCTTGTGTCAATCCTGAAAAGCTCTACCCGGACTGTTCCAAGGTGAGGTCCAATGAGGCAGAATTGTGACCCAGAGTTTGGTGATTTGAATGGGTCTTTGTGAACATATTGTACTGTATGGGGACAATTCCTGTGATTTGGTATGGAGTTTGAGATTGTTATAGCTGTAACAAGCTCTGGGCAAAGCGGAAAGGGCAGGTGTGATGATAGAAGCGTTTATGGCTGTGCCCGCCCATTGTTTTGGATGAGGATGATGACTCTGCCTACCGTATCGATGTAGTGAGTGTACCTGCGCTCAACAATCGAGATGCTGACCTACTGTTATTCCGTCGACAATACCATCAAAACCTCGACCTTTTATTTGTGGTCACCAAGACGACGTTGATAAACGTCCCACCCACCCACGAATCTTCGTTCACGCCTTCTGGGTGTCCACTGTCCAGGCGTACTGCTCAACGTTGCAAGGATGTGGGGACCCTGCAACAGGTAGAATCTTGGACGTCGAGCGGGAGAGAGACAGCTCTGGCTTCAACGACACCCCATTCGCTGTCTAGAACCATGCTGGGATAGTGCGGAGGGTAACGGCAGCCCAGACAAAATGAAGACTATGACCTTCGCTTGCCCATGCGGTTGGTGATAATAGGGCATCAAGATACAGCCTTACAAGGCAACACTCCTCTTTCTCAACGTCGACGACAATGCTCTCGCAGTGTGCAGCTCTGGCGACCTTGGCTTTTGCAATTCTAGCCACAGCTGCGAAGCCATTGGCACCAACTACAGGGTGGCTGGTAGACTACGGGGACAACCCTCGATATATCTTTCCACTCGCGGCCACTGAATGCGAGCCTTTCTACATTTTCTATAACACGACGGCGGATGGATATGCATTCTCATTTTCCATTCGGGACGCACCGCACGATATTTTCAACATTGATATTCCCAAAGGCATCGGCTACGTGGAGTGGATTTGCAACATTCCCGCTGGTATCGCGTTTCGCGTAAACGCACCGTTGGATTACGTTGTCCAGCCTGGGTCATCGTCGGCTTGCTTGGGTGATCTCACGACAACCTATTCCCGTCTGGATTACATTACGACTGAATTTGCATCTTTCACTCGAACCGCTTCCCACACGACGACTGTCGTCGACACAAGTGCTATGTACATGTATGTCTCCTTGCCGTCTGCTGTGTGTCCTGACTCAAAAATCACCAGGCCCGTTGCCAGCTTTCCCACAGGCGCATTCCCGACCATCCTTCTCAAGTACTACTCGTTCTCTATGCTTCCATACAACATACTAATCGATCAGCAGCCCAAACCTGGCTATCGCGCCAACGTCCTCACCGACGTCCTCCCCACCGCTGTCTCCTTTCTCAACCCCCACGAAGCCGTTGTCCTCGCCAACAATGTCCTCTTCTCCAACCCCCTTCCCCGACTCACGGCGTTTGTCGGTTATCGGTGGTGTCGTTGGTGTGGTGGCCGTTATTCCGTTCGTTCTCATATTCGTGTTCTGGCGGAAGCGTACACGTTCGGTGCTGGCAAGAGCATATTCTCCCTTCGATCCTCAACCCGCAAATGACTCAGGAATGCCTACCTATCTCTCACCACTGTTCCAAGTTTCTGGTGTGTCCATCGTATCTCCCCTGGCACATGCAACCCTCATCTTACCATAATTATATCGCGACGCTTGTCAGGCGCAGAACACCTTGGAACTAATCCTGCAACTAATGTAGCACCCGCAAGTAAATCGTCGCCCTTTGCACCCCTTTCGGCTTTTCAGCGTCCGCCGGAAAAAGGGCCGGAAGCCTCGCAGCATGCACCCTCTCTAGCTGGCCGGAGGCCATCCCAAGGTACCATCACGCCCTTAGATGCGGAGCCTGTTCTACACAAACCCCGGAACGCCTGGGCCAGGAAGCCTAGCGCACCACACTTGGCACCACACTTGGCACCACACTTAGCACCTCGCGCCCTGCCGGCCGCTGGGCAGCTGCCATACACCCAGCCTTCGGATGCTCCTGCCATTGCGGCGCCAGAGACGTCATTACCAGATCCAATACCGCTATTCCAGCAGTCCCCGATGAGCGCGGCTCAGAAGGGTCCCTTTAACCTTGCGGCCGTTCTTGGTGTCGTATCTCGTGCGCGGTTGAGCCCGCGGGAGAGACAGGTGGTCAGCAATCTGCTCTTGCAACCGTTATCAAAGTCTCCCGATTTAGCAAGGCAGAACGTGACCTCTTCGCCGCCGCCGTACGTAGCATGAATATGGGCTCAATTTTTCCGTGATAAGCAACATTTTCCTCTCAGTAAGGAATGTCTTGCATACGATAGCGTGCTCGGAATTTGGACGTCTGCAGTAAAAATAATTCCTGGAATGTTGCATGTGTTCCGCTGCTTTGCTATGTTGCTACAACTATCATTTTTGCTTCACTCCCTTCTAGAATCAGTCCTCTCAGACCTCGGACGTATTTATATGCTAGTTGTATTGTAATGCTGAGTGCAGGGCTTGTATGCGGCACTTCACAGATGCAGTAAACGTCACTGCTGTATGGTATCACACTGGTATTGTTGAGTATTGGGTATCTGTGTGTTTGAATGTAGTGGCTCGCAGATACAAAAATGATCATGTCATAGTAGTCTTGAATGGTTCGCTCGTCCTGATGTAAATGGAATATCATAAAAAACGGGTGTACAGCACGGTAAGCGAGCTGCACAAAGTGAGCGAGGAAGCGGACGGACAATCAGGGTAAGCCGCCTCACCTCGCTTCAAGTAGAGAGCGAGACCACACTCAGCTTAGTATTGACGCGTAACTCGACCTCTACATGTCATCCACACCACGCCAACATGCAAGCAACCGAGCATGAGCGACTGCCCAGCGATCTCGTCCGTCCACATGTCTAACACCGCGGCGGCGAGTAAGGGACTTACCACCCATGGCCCCGCCGACAGACACAGCGATGAGACAGACCACACCTTTTTAAGAAAGGGAGGAGGGAGCTTCAGGGAAAGAAACGCAGCAGATGAAGTCAAACCTACCTTGGCGGCGAGCGCGACCGATTTGATCATGCGCGCAATCAAGTGCGTCTTCCCGCCTAGTGACCGCATGCGCGACGGCGACCGCCACTGCTGCCACGACTGCCACCAAAGTGACCGCCACCAAGTCCACGAAGATGGCGCAGGGAGGCTTAAAAGCACGGGCGACAACCGCTCTTTCTCTCTCCATGGCCCGTGCGAGACGGTCATCCGCATCACTTCCGCATCCCCCGCGACCGACGCTGCATCCTCCACTTCGGCTTGTGTTTCCGGTTGTGCAACAACTACGGCCTCCCGGTGCTCGCGCGTGTCATGTTGGGGCGACTGCAGTAGGCTGTCGTCGTCATACACGGTCGATGATGGGCCAGAGCTGGTCCGACGTGATACGGGTACCAGCGACACGGTGGCTCCGTCTATCTCTGTCGCATGCGTTATCGAGTCGAGCTGTGGGATCCGATAATCAAATTTCCTGGTTAGCTGTCAAAGAGGAGCATTGAGCACGCAACTCGCCTTGCCTTCCCGGATCATGATTGATACACGGTCACAGGACGGGCGCGCGCTCGGCATCACATGGAGAAGTGACTCGAGTAGGGATAGGAACGTGCGAGGCAGCCGGCGCATTTCGAGTGTGGCTACGAGCTTCGGTGTCATTTTAAAGCTTGTATTTGAGTGTGCGGGTGCGGGTGCGCATCAATCACGTTATCCCTCAAATTGGGGAGTAATGGATGGATTTACCCTGAATAGCTCAGCACCTCCTTTTCTAGCCGTTCCAACTTCTCTGGTTCTGAGACGTTCGAGGCCTCTCCATCACTCGCGTGCCGGTAGGGCAAGCGAAAGAAGAGCATCTTATGCAAAATCATCCCGAGGGACCACATGTCTGACTTGGAATCGACACTGGAGAGGAAGCCCGTCGCAGGTGAGGGAAGGGACTCCGGTGACGCATATTCTAGGCTGGGAAGATGGAAGGGAGGGTTGGACAGGGTAACGACATTTGGAATGGGAGAGATGGGACGCACGTCCCCGTATTTCCAGTTCTGACTCGGCTGGACTGCATCATGTCCCTTGACGTGCCGAAATCGGAGAGAATGGCTCTTGGTCTGCACGTACAAGTAAGCTCGTCTACGGGTAGTGCATGTCGATGAATAATGCAAGCCATACATCAACCTCCCCTCGTCCCATGTAAGCAAAACATTTCCGGGTTTAAGGTCTAAATGTAAGATTGATCTTTCGTGCTGGACCAAACGCAAGGCACACAATAAATTTCAGCGCGCGCACACCCTGGACTCCACCCCCCAAAGGGGCAAACATGGGCTCACCAAGAATGATAAACCATCTACGACGTCTCCAAAGAGGCTGCGCACCTCTTCTGCGCTGAGGAGATGCACCGCTTTCCATGTACCTGAGTTATAATCGCCTCCATTGGGGGCCAGGCCCGCTCTGCGCAGCCGCTCGCGCTCGGCGGGGGAGGCGCGCTGGAAAGCGCGGAAGGCGCGGATGCGAGATATGGTCGAGGTGGATTCTGTCGCCTGCGCATTGCACCTGGTGGTAGCGCCGTTACCGGGCGAGGAAGAGGTAGATGGGTGCGATTTGGGTGGGGGTGCGTGGCGCGACAATCGGCCTAGTCGTTGCTCAATGAGATCGTCCAGGCTGCGAATGCAATGGGAATAGTGAGTGGGCCTGTATGATGGCGTGGAAAGTAGAGGAATGCCACGGACCTGCCTCCTTCAGCCAATTGCATGAGGATGCTGCGTACGATGTTTAATATGGGTGCACTTTGGAGATTGCGGGTGAAGACGCACAAAAGTGTGGGGACTTTGGGTCCAAACGCAGAGAATTGACAGCTCTCGAGCCAAGAATGATGGTACGTGACGATATTGGGGTGATGTAGGCGTTCGAGGAGGCGGACCTAGGAAGGATGAATGGGAAGCAAATCCCTGAGGTGTTCAGGACCCACTTCACGCAGGATTTTAAGCAGGTACGAGTGAGATTCACCGACGGCAATCTTTTTGACAGCAAAGGACCCTGTTTGGTCGGATTTGAGCAAGGCAACTTGCAGAACAGGACAAGAGCGTACCGAGTATGTTACCGTCGATGACATGCTTGTTGTGAGGCATTGCGTATGAGCAACTAGCACCAGCAAACTAAGCAAAGAGGACGCGCACCTGACAGAGATAGACACTGCCATTCGCACCCATACCTATCTTGCACTCCTCTTGAAAGAAGGCGTTGAAGTAGCCCTCAGCCATATGCTCCAACTTGAACGCCCGTCCGCCAGCGGCCGGAGTGGGTTTATGTGTGTTGTCGTCTACGCCCACATCGCCGCCGTCCGCGACGATGGCTGGGGTCGGGGGGCGAGACAGGGTCTCATTAGCAACCGCAAGGAGCTCGAAGTAGTTATCGGCGCGGCGTGAGGGGCCCTCGAGCTCGTACATCCAACCTGACTCGCGTCGCACGAACTCGGGTGGGAGCGGGCGGTGACAGTAAGGGCACGCGGCAGGGGCGGGAGTGGCGTGGTGGTGTCCCGTGTGCGGCGCCGTGCGGGGCTGCTCCCGTCGAATGGAGAGTGCATGCGAAGTGGGGTTGTAGAGGACGATTTGGTTCGAGGCATGCAGAATGGGTTGCCACGCCCGCTCTGCAGCTTCGAGCTCAAGCTCCGCCGCTGGTGGAAGGTCGAGGTCTGGGTCGGGTTCGTTGTACATAGTCGTCGTTGAGGGAGAGTCGTAGATATGTTGCACGCCGTGTCAACAAGTGTACTCGTTGCCCGAATCGTCCATGTCAGACGACACCGAGCAGGATGCTCTTTACGCGCTCCCACTTCTCGTCACCAACGCTTACCCGACGGCCAACCAGCGCATCGCGCTCATCGTAGAGCGCAGCAACGCTAGAGAAGTTATTCTCGCCGCGCAAGAATGCGTCGAGCGCGTCAAGTCTGATCTGCACTCGGGAAATGAGTCTGAGGACACTCCGTCGTCTGTCCGCCAGCTCATCACTCTCGCCACGGTCTACTCGACTAGTGCGTCTGGTTCATCTTCGCCATAGGTTCCGAGCCTCCCTTGACGGATCATACCCATCGCGGCGGTCCGCAGCGATACCCCGTTTGACGTCACGCAAGAGCTCGCCCGCGGACACAGTGCGGCCCCTCGTGCGCGAGCTTGGTTCGGCCTTACAACTCGCAGCGCCAGAGGTGAGCGTGGCTGAAGGCAGAGACGTCGTCAAATGTGTTTCGGTCTTGGTTTGCAGTGCCGTGCGTTGGGCACAGCCATCCGGCGACGACGCAGTACGATTATGCCAGGTATGTATCGCTACATATAAAGTGCGCGATTTCGTGTTACAATTAGTGATCAACGTCGTTACTCTTCAGGACGCTCTCAGAGACTTCTTCTGCGACACTTTGTCCGCGTACGCATGTTTCATTCAGTCGGCTCTAGCAAAACGTAAGTTTTACAAGCTCTGCCCGCGATACGCCGGCGTCGGGAGGACATCACGCTTGGAGGTGGACGAAGAGCATTGGCGACAAGGCGAAAATGTAGCGTCCGCCGCCCTTGTCCGTCACTCCACTCTTCCGATCTCATCGTTCCACTTACACATGTGACAGGAAGCTGCGAACGCACTCTCCATATCTACCGACAGCGTTTCTCCTTTTCGCCCAGTAACACTCGCAAATGTTATCCTCTTGGCGCATGCGCCCTCGCCTCATTCCCCACCACATCCTATCACGCTGCTGAGCGCACTGCTACCCACTCTGCTGGCTGCGTTACATCCATCAACTGCGGACGAGCCGTTAGCTCTGCTCCTTTCTCTCCTTGATACCCCTCCGGATTCCGCGTGCGGAAGCACGATTCCACCAGAAATGGCGTCCTCGCTGCTCGCATCCGCGAGACTGCCTCTCCTCGCAATTGGTCATCCGGACGCGGGCATGCGTCATGCAGCGCTGCACGTTATACGCGTCATCCTCGCGCGGTGCAGCCCGGGTGTGAGGCTTACATTGCTCGACGAGATGCTACGATCGCCGGAAACCATGATGCCGATGAATGTCGCGGCCGTGGGTTTCCTGCGTGAGGCGATCATGGCATGGCTCGGTGTACGCGAGAAAGAAGGCGTGTGGGCCTGCAAAGAAGTAATGCGGCGTCTGGGTGGGGTGGTGTTTAAGTTTCGTGTGGTAGACGGTGACAGCGAACAAAGGGAGTGGGAGGAAAAACGACTTGTAGAATGTCTCTCGTTGGTCTTCTTGTGGTTATCGAGGGATAAAGGGAACTGTGTACGTTTTTTAGCTCTCGCCTTACCTTTGATTCTAACCGTGAAACAACAGACTGGGATCCGTGACACACACACGGTGCGTAGCATTGAGTCGTCGCTGCTGACGCCCTTGGAAGAGTATTTGTCCCGCAGTAAGTATCTCCCTACGCGTTTCCCTTACCTTCCCTTATGATTACGGTAGTGAATGACAAGATAGGCATGGGGATGGTCGCGCTGAGCGTCGGACTCGAACGAGTACGCGGTGCGATTGCTGACTAAGGTATGGTTACCATAAATAAATAAATCTGACTAATTTAAAATTGCTATAAAAGGGAAGAAAGATGCTATCTTTGCCAGTTTCAAAGTCCGACGCTGACAGCTGTCCCGCTGCTGACTATATAACCTGTTTGGCGGTGCGGCGGATCCACCATCCTTCCTTGCTTCTTTACCACCACAACCACAACCCAATTTTTCCTCTTCTCCATCGCACTACTCGTCCGTCCCACTCCCAGCCACGTCAATTGCTGTACTTTTTACCACTATTTTACACGTTACATTTGCATAGCAGCCTCTCTCAGAATATTCTCTTGTACAGGCACACTCTTCATGTCCAACTCTTCAGCTGCCCAATCATCGGCTCACCTCGTTTCACGCATTCAGTCTCAAGTGCAACCCGATTCGTCCGACCCATCGACAGAAATTCACGATATCGTTCTACCCTCGCTTCAACCAGCCCCTTGCAGTATCTCTTCGCCATGCGCCTTCAGCTCTGCCTCTGCCCCGCGTTCACAGTCGTCCTCACCGTCCAGCTCTCATTCTGTAGGCATGAGCCCGACGACCGCTTTACGTGCCACGGTCCAACCCGCTCGCGTGCTCAGACTTGTATGCCCCGATGATGCAGGTGGTTCGGATGGTACCACGGAGGTGGAAGGCGCCGACTCGACGTCACTCGCTGCTTTTTTATCTCCCGCCAGCCTCGACAGCACCATGTCTGCATCAGAGCCGCTCGACGAATGCTCCTTTATTACGGCATCTACTTCAATCGCATCCACGTCTCGTTCTGCCTCAGATTCTTTTTACACTTCTGAATTATTGCCGCCGACCAGTAATAAATTGAACACGTCTTTTGAAAGTAGTTCGTGTCTCTCCCCACTCTCTTCTCAAATGTCCCATGTTGACGGTCCCGTACAGTTTCGCTTTCATCACCACCTACATCAGCTCTCGCTTCGCGCCTGTTATCTGAATCACCACCCACGTTAGACCGCAGGAGTTTAGACTCAGAGAACATTCATACATCTGTATCTCCAGTTCGTACCTTAACTTCACCTTCAAGAATCTCCACACACTCTTCTCCTCCCACACAATCTGTCGATCCGGGCGAACGCGCAGCCACGCTGTCGAATCTACTTGTGCACACCCTAGCCGCACCCACGGCTGAAGGTGATAGTTCCGTAAATGTGTTGCCCTCTCATGACCCAGGCAATGCTCTCCAACCTATTCCGCATACAGTTGCCCCAAAGAACCAGCCGCCCACTCAGGTCGACGAGCACCCGCCCTCAGACTCCGCAGCAAGCTCAATTTCGACCATCACCTCTTGTCAACCGCGCCTTTCCAACATACAACAGACTCCTAATGTATATATCAATGGCCTACCCCCTTACTTCCCAGAAGATCAGCTATATGCGCTCGCCAAACCATATGGAGAAGTGAAGAGCGTGAGGAGCTTCACGCGAAGGGTAGGCGAACGGTGCTCGTAAGTAGCTCGCCCGTTTTGCTTAATCTATACAATCAACACGTTATGACGATTTCCTAGTGGATACGGTTTCGTCCTGTGGGTCCTTTCATCTGTAAACTTGGGTTTCCTGATATTTTTCCGTCTAGCTTCGGCGCGATTGATGAAGCAGAACGATGCATTGAGTCGTTGAGGCGATATCGCAATCTTCATCCTTCTTTCTCCAAGGTTGACTCGTTTGCTTGTGCCCAAGTAATACGCGCCTGATTTCGAAGTGTCACCTTGTAGCAGATTCACAAAATCCCTGGAACTACGTATGCCATATCTCTCGACCAGTCTAGCTCCATTTCATCATCCGAATACGGGTCTCATATTCAAGGTATGTATCTCATGTGTAGGAACGCCAGTGCAGGATGAATCTGATGTTGCGACAGATGGCGATGATGAGGAGAGTAGAAACGAATTGAGCGAGGCGGATTTGTCGTTCAAGGCGCGAATGGACAGACTGGCGGATAGAACATCGACAAATCTATACTTTGAGGGGTAAGTTGGTCTGTCTGCTTGAACATTTCTCATCCCTGTATCAGGTTGCCTCTCAGCACAGACGAAGCTGTAAGCGGTCGCTCTCTGTTCTCCAGTCTCGGGCTCTCAAATATTCGGCTCACAGACTCTTGCGGCGTTGGTATCTCCTCACACCATCAAAAGTAGTAGGTTCTTCCAGACGAAGCTAAGTCATCCGCCGAGGATTATTGCTTTTGTCAGGTGAGCATGTGTGGAAAGCCGACCATGGCACACTAGTGGGTTTTGACTTTATACTCAGGCTCGAGACCCGTGAGGCGGCCGAAGAAATCATTGAGCGACTCCATGGCCGGATGGTGCGTGGATGGAATGATCCAGGCAGCCGGATCTCCGTACGCTTCGCGGACAATACAGAGCAGAGAGAGCTGCGGGCAAGCGATCACATTCTTCAACGATGCTTGTGTCTACTGACGTGGCATTCCAGCGTAACGAGCGAATTGCGCGTGAGGGAGAGCCTTCTCCGGCTCGCCTAACCATTGCTCAGGCGGCTCTCTTAAACCTCCACGGGAAGGAGCTTCAAACTCAGCCACAGTCTTCACCTCTACCTCCGCCGTCGCGTTCTTCCCAGTACCCACATTCAGTTGACAATGCATTCGTTACTGCTCGGCCAGCTTCTTCGCCGTATCAGCATCTCCTTGAGCCCGAACCTGATATCGATATGAACTTCAAGTTCAACTCGCGGCGCCCTGGCACCAGTCCTGGTGTGCTCCCTCGGATCGGCGAGCAGCGCATGCTCGGTGACCTTGGTATCGCAGACATGGTGTATTCCGGCGATGCGTCTTTGTTCCCGCACTCCCACGCGCATAATGGTGGATTCACGCCAGCGGAGGAGCTGATTTTGCAGGCGCATGCACAGGGGCGCCTCCGCAGCCAGGTGGACGGGGAATTCGGCAGGAGCATGGGCGCTGGCATTCCTTACGTCTCGCCACACCAGCAGCAGGTTCTTACGATCCAGAAACAGCAGGCGCTCCTGGCGCAGAGAACGGCGTCCTTGCCAATGGTCGACAGTGCGCTCCTTCCCCAGTCGACCCTACGACGCCAGCTCGATTACGCGCAGCTGCCTTTCCTCGGGTCTCGACACCCACAGCAGATACAGCTGGAGCTTTCCCCACGGAATAACCAGGATCTCAACCCCACTCCATTCGGTAGCGATAACCATCCCGTATTCGATCAGCCACAGCGACAGCAGTATAACGTTGCAACTTCTCATCCAGCTCAGTTCAAGCACCATAAACAACCACGTTCTTCAGCCAACTCTCATCGACCGACTTCTTTACTTTCGTACCAACAGCGGCACTACCAGCAGACTCAGCACATCAGCAATATAAACAATAACAGTAACAGCAACGCCAATACGCATGTCCAGAACATTAGCAAACGTGCAAACCATTATGCAGACAAGATCGTCGTCGAAACGAGAAACTTCAGCAGTAATAGCAACAATGCCAACGACGGTCCTTTCTTCGAACACAACCAAAACCACCACCACGATGTGATGCGCCACAACAGCGATGTGCATAACTACAGCAGCAACAAAGGGCACTACGAGAATGCACGGTTCGTCGCACAGCCATTCCGCACCAATAACCCCACCTCCAACGAGTTGCATGGTGTTGCCTTGGACCACGACAGCATTATGAACGCCACGGCGGGCTCGCCGTCACAGCCTTCTCCGTCGCTCACGTACAACTCGTCCCGCACGCCGTCCACACTGAGTCCCGCGACGCCATTCTTTGGCTCGTTTGCACCGTCCGTCGGGATGTTTGAAACGACTGCTGGCCTCGGGAAGAAGGTCAAAGCGTGAGGATTGTTGGATCCCTCGAGTCACCTCCGCAACCTTTGACTTAGTATCTGTGACTACGTTCAGCCTTGGCGTTGTAGAACCGAGCCATTAGGGCCTCTGATTATTCTGTAATTATGAATGAAAAACAACGTTCAACGCTTCGCCGTTCCTCAAAGCGAAGACTCAAGATGCTGCCTCAACGAACACAGATTGCCAAATGCCATCACGTCCATCTATAGATATATACCAAGAAAGTTATTGTCCTTGCTTCAAATCTGGGATCAGAGTTCCGACTCGCTCATCGTTGTATCCCCTTCTGCTTCGCGAAACGCGATCTCTAGCGCCTGTTCCACATCCCATATGAGATCCTCAGCTTCCTCGATGCCGACACTCAGCCGGATCAGATCATCACCAATGCCGAGCATCTCCCGTTCGGTCTCTGGTATGCTGCCGTGCGTCATCCGTGAGGGCAATTCCGCAAGAGACTCAACGCCGCCGAGGGACTCAGCAAGGACGAATACCTTGACCGCCGTGAGGAACCGCAGAGCGACTGTTGCGGCTGACACGCCGGGGCGCGCAGGCGATGCGATGCGGAAGGAGAGCATGCCGCCGTATGGGAAATCGCCATGACCCGCATCTGTGCCTGGGAGCGCGTCGACCCACGCGCGAGCGTGCGGTGAGAGGGAGGCGTACGCGCGCGCGTGGCGCGGGTGCGTCGCGAGCCCAGGGTAGAGCACCTCGCGGACGTACGGACTTGCGGTGAGCACGCGCGCGAGACGGAGCGCGTTGAGTGCGTGCGCGGGCATGCGCAGATGGAGCGTCTTGGCGCCGCGCTGCGCGAGCCAGGCGTCGTGCGCGCTCGGGACGGCGCCCGTCGTCTTCTGGAGGAAGCGCAGACGCGCTGCGAGCGCTGCGTGCTGCGCGGGGAGGACGACCGCGCCCATGAGCACATCCGAGTGGCCATTGATATATTTGGTGAGGGAGTGCAGGACGATGTCTGCGTGCTGGAGGAGCGGGGAGGCGAAGAAGGGGGTGAGGAAGGTGTTGTCAACGAGCACGAGCGGGCGCGAGGGGTGTGCATGCGCGAGTGAGGTGATGCGTGCAATGTCGACCAGGCGCAGGGTTGGGTTTGTGGGAGATTCTATCCAGATCAACTGGCGGTTCCAGTCGTGAGCGAGGTGAAAAAGTTTCATTGTTCAAAGTGTTACCTTGGTATTTGATTGTATGGCAGCGAGCACGTCCTTGTCCTCAGCGGATTCGAGGTCTAGAAAAGTGGTGGATATGTCCTGGGTGTCCTTGGCCACTGTAGTCATGTAGCGAAACGTGCCGCCGTACAAGTCGTTGACGCTCAAGATGTGTGCGCCCGAGCCGATCGACTGCAGAACGACCGCTGCCGCGGCGCAACCAGAGGCAAACGTCAACGCATGCGCCCCGCCCGACTCGAGGGAGGCCAGGGTCGCTTCAAATGCGTCACGATTCGGGTTCCCAGACCGCGTGTAGTCGAATCCCTTGGAGTGAAAGAAGTGAGTTATTGGAAGCAAACGACGACAGAAGGCCGAAGCTAAGACGGCTCGAATATTTTAAAGGAGGAGAATAGTACCTTGTGGACACCGACCGCATCCTGCTTGTACGTGGTACTCAAAGAGATAGGGGGGATAACGGCACCTGTGTGGGGACTAGGATCGGAGCCTACATGGATGGCGCGTGTCCCAAAGCCATGCGGAGGCACGTGAGGCTTCGCGACGAAGCCATTTCCGACGAGGGTGCTCAGATGGCCGTTGGGACCACCATTGTGTTCCCGCTGGACGGTCATAAATGTGGTATACGAAGTCTGGGTGGTAGGAATGGAAGATGGGTAAGAGCCGAAGCTTCATACGTAACTCGTCGGTTAACCATTATGGCGACATCGCGGGTAGCTGTGATTGGTAATGTGGCGGTGCCCCGCGTTGTACAGGTCTGTGGATAGTCACAAAAGTATGCACATTCAGGCATTTCCATATGTGCAGATGACCAACTTTAAGAGGCCTGGAATACAAGCATTTCTATGTAGAAGGTGTGAATGTGAATATTGTGCAAGACATTTCTATGTAGGTGTGAATCTTGTGCGAGACATCTTGCATGCACATCCATAACACAAGTCAGGTGCACAGGTGATTGGGGCCAATTTGAAGTTGTTGGCATGCTGACATGTCACTGAGATTCTGTCTAATTCCTTATAAGCAATTACATGCCCTGCGGCTTTTAGGCGCGTGTAAGTGTCACGCGCCGATCACCTTGCCAAGCATTTGTTCACACGAACACGCGGCTGCCGCCAAGAGCAAGTTCAGCGCTCGAACTATATTTAAACATTGCAAGATAACCGCATCAGTTGCTGTTTCTGAGCGCTGAGCACGATGGATGCTCCACTCATTGGTGTATCTCCCATTTAGACTACGCAGCCGTCTGCTTCTTTGATCCCGTCTCCTGTGGCTCCCCTTAGTCTCCCCTTCTTTAACTACGACTCTTTGACGGCGCGAGGCACTTTCCTTTATGTCATCCTTCTTCAGGCGATCACTGATGGGCGCCGAGCTGTATCCCGTGGGTGCCCCCTCGTGGAAGCAAAGTGCGGCCCTGACCTCGACGGTCCAGTATAAGTACAGGAGCTGCTCACACAGCCCTCACCATCACAGCCGAATCCTAGCAAGATGGTTGCCGCCGCTCTGTTTTTTGCTTTCCTCCTCGTATCCCCCATTTTGAGCGCCTACGCAGCTGATGGATCCATGCTTCGTTTTGGACAGCTCTCTCTCCACCGCTCTGCCCTTGACAGACGTCAGTCCAACGGTTGTGTCGAGTTTGTCGTCTTTCGCATTCCATAGATTCCTTACACCTTCGTTGATATTCGTGTCCTCCTAGCCCTGGATATTCTCCATGCTCAAATGGTGGTTGCTGTCCAATTGGTGCACGCTGTCTCACAACTACTTGTGATATTCCTTGCACTACCAGGGACATCCCATGTGGTGGGGCATACCTCCAGATTGTTGTTCTCATACAGATCACGCTAACCATTCCTTGTTATCCTTACCAGGAAACGGCTGCTGCTTTCCGAACCAAATATGCCTCTCAGACTTCACATGCCGCACATCAAGTAAGTGAAAGGTTGTCGGTCTCCACGACTCGCTGACAGGCGCTTCTCCCATACAATCCCTCGCCTGCAATTGCACCTTCCCCTTCATCTGTACCCACGCCTGCACCCTCCTCTTCGCCTGTACCCATGCCTGCACCCCCTTCCGCCCGTTCCAGCGTCCGCACCTCCACCTCCTCCACCTCCACCTCCACCTCCTCCCCCTCCCCCTCCGCCTGTGCCTACGATGTCAACGACGAGAACAACTGTTCTAGCTACCGCGATTGTACAGACCGCGACCAGCCCTGGGAGCGATACGACCACGACCAGCCCTGGGAGCGGTACGACCACTGTGAGCGGTACGACCCCTTCGGCCCCGGCCTCGGGATCGAGGAATGGCGCTCCGAAGAGCTTCATGCGTCTGCCATCGCTACTGCTGGGTATTCTCACCGCCAACTTCGGCATCTTCTTCGCGGACTACGGGGCGTTTTGATTTTGCATTATCGTGAGGACAGGGTTGGCGCAACAAGACCCCTGTCGCTCCAGGTTTATGGACTCGCGAATGACATCCTTTGGAATCTTGGACGAGATTTTTTCCCGTTTGTATCTTGGTATAAATATTGCCCCACAATGTTCATGATTGACTACTGCCGACCCTGTTAACCTTCGCTGCGATTACGTGTTGCAATTGAATGATGCAAAGATGGTTTCAAATGTTATGCAAAAGATGTTCGTTAGAAATGAACAAAATTACTCCCTTCCAACCCATTCTTCATGACGATGCAACTTCCACTGCTTTTCCGGACATTTATGTAGCTTGCACCTGATACTTGATCATGTAAGTCTTGACAAGCACAAAGGCGTCAATAGCCCCTATCGCACTGGCGGAAGCGAAGTGCAGCCTGGTTTTTACACAGCCCTCACCATCACAGTCGGTTCTCAGATAGTTGCCGCTCCGTTCTTTGCATTTCTTCATGACTTCATGCTTCGTCGAGAACAGCTCTCTCTCCACCGCTCTGCCCTTGACAACTTCAATGACAAGTGTCAGGTCAACAATTGTCTCGAGTGCATTGACTCCACATTCCCTAAATCTTTTGCACCTTTGTTAATGTTTTTGTCCTCATAACCCTGGATACACTCTATGGAGGAAGCATGCATATGAGTCTAAGCGAAATATTGTTGTCTTATCATGTCTTATCAGTGATGTGCGGATGATGATGAGGTCCACTGCTTGCTTTTGCATTCAAAAAAAGTGTAACATTAGAGTGCATTCCGTACAAGTTTCCATACAGAACTTTTTTGTCGAGGGGTCACACCAATGGTTTCGAAGACGAAAATAAAAGTGTAGGTGTATCACTCTCGATTGTATCCGGCGTCATTGACAAAGCAATAGAGGGTATAAAATTTCCCTCTATCCGATAAATAGCACATCTACAGAAAAATTCTGTTTACAGATCACTAAAGTCCGAGAACCCGCAAAGAGAACGTCACAATCCGTCCCGTTTCAGACGTCAGCATAGTTTCTGTCATGGAATCTGGCCACATCCAGCAGACACCTGTGGGACGTGACGATGTTATATCGCTCATTGGATCACAAAGCCTGTTCGGGATGCAAAATTATGTGATACAATCCACAAACATAAATTGGGAAATGTACCCAAGGCAGCGGTGTCTTTGGCGCTGAAATCGTATTCGCCGAATTGTTAGTCGGATTAGCCTGTGTCCCCGTCGATGCTGGAGTCGTCAGAGTCGTCGACGCCGGACTGGGCGTACCCGTTATCGACTGTGTCCCTGATGACTGCGTCGACTGTGTCGGTGACTGTGTCGGTGACTGCGTCGACTGTGTCCCCGATGACTGAGTCAACTGTGTCCCTGGTGACTGCGTCGACTGTGTCCCCGATGACTGAGTCAACTGTGACCCTGATGGCTGCGTCGACTCTGTCCCTGATGGCGCTGGGTAGGTAACCGTTGACTTGGTCGGTGCAATTTGAGTGTTGGACTGCAGCCCCGTATCGACCAGAAGCTGCAACAAGAAAGGATAAAATGGTCATCATACCACCTGCGGACGCAAATTGTGACTGCGACGCACATGATAGTCAAAGGGCGTGGCGACAACGCATAGGGCGGCCAAGGCGGCCATGCAGAGGGCGAGCAGAGATCGCGAGGAAGTCAGCATCCCGCAAGTGCGAATGGCAATTAACAGCAAAACGCTGTCGATTGGGCTTGAAGGTGGGAGGGATTATATAGCCATGCAATGGCAGTGCTCGTGAGACTGACTGTTGGGCGCGCACCGCTGGATTTATGTTAAGGGTGTCTCTGAAATAGCTCAAATGGATGGGGGTGATAGTGGCGCAACGCTGGTATGCATCTGTCCGCGCCAGTAAAGCCTGAGCGCTGATAGCTGAGCGTTGGGCATAGGAGCCATTGGGAGTGGACTGGTAAGGTACAAAGCAAGAACGTAACCGAACTTACGTCATAACTTGTGAAGCACGTGACCTTCGGAACCGTCCGAAGGGTCAAATTATGCAATTTCATCGAAAAGAGGAACGCCTCGAAGAATCGCATTGTACCTAGACAGGATGCTTCTGCCTGTTGCAAAATATAGAATAATTCCGATTGGGGGATGATCTTTGTGACGGCAGAAAACGGTTGGAATTAGATTTTGTTGACTGCGGACGACCCATGTGATCGGATCATGGTGGCGTGGAAAAATAATGGGCGCCTAGATAGGGAAACGTACAACCTTTTCAGGCAATAACACTTCGATCGCCATCATCGCGCAATGCGATTGCTATTAATGCTAGAACAAATCGCATGTCCGTTGCAAAGTATCTTGTAATCTAGGAATAGACTCACAGCAATACGGTTGCTTCGTGTGTTTCTTCACTGCATCCCACGAAGTGAGCGCTGTTATTATGTTATTATGTTTTTAGTCTGGATCAACATGTCTATACCTTGGGCGCTGGCCTCTTGCTTGTGTGAGGAATCCTAATAATTCCGACATCGCCGAAAGCATCGAAAATTGAAACCACGGGAAAAACGACGGCGAATCAAGAATCATGTGGAGGATTCAGTCAGCACCGCAGTACTGACCGGCGCTAAGCGCAGACCCCTTGAAAAGTGTTACTCCTGACCCAAAACACACACTTTTCTGGGCCAGGACTGTGCACCAGCTATCCCGTAAAATGGCAAAGCACGCGAAGAAGTTAAGCCTAAGAACGGTCGATGTATCTTGGTCGAATACAAGCTATCACCTGGTCAATTAACGGCCTTGAGACACAAGCACTTGTCTCTTGTAGGTCAGTCCATTCTCCAGGCTGTTTCCATTGAGTGCTCTGACCGTCTTTTCTATTCTGGAGGTAACCTGGCACAAGAATTGCTATAACTCATTCTTCGTGACACGGACATGACTGGCTATATCAAGTGCAATGCCTAATGAAAGGTGGCATAAAGATTCAAAACAACCAAGGCAGGGTCATGCAAATTCTGATCGTTGTAGCTCAGGACGGCGATCTATCAGAAATTGTCAATCGAGTTTCGACATGGATTCCAGTTACACGTACACTGCCAGGCTCAACGGTAATGCTAGTCCCGAAGTGTAACGGAGCATTGATCCAGCGAGCTATGAGGCAACGACTGAAGTGGCCGTGGGCGGCGACCAGAACGTCCCGTCCGTACAATCCTTCTTCTAGATATTGTCTGTGATATTCACGGATCTGTAGGTTCGGTGTAAACAACTGATGAATGCTAACGCGTGGCGGTCTCGCCTTGGCAATGATGCCGTCAACCCGACGGTTCATCTCCTCCACGCTTTCGCCTCCGGGACAACTAAACGGGCAAAGTTGAAAGAAACATTATGGCAGAGCGCGAAGATTTTACCCATTCTTCCAGACTGTCCAGGTTGGGTTGATTTCCTTGATCTCCCGGGGTTTGAGTCCCTCGTAGTCGCCGTAATCCCACTCGCGTACTTCTTCGGTCAAAACATGATTGGGCTTCTCGGGAAGGTGTTCCATCAAAAGGTCGAATGTTCTCTGCGCTCTTTTGCGAGGCGACACAAAAGCGATACAGAGATCTTTGGGGTCAAGGATGCCTGTCACAGAATTCGTGGATATGAATGCTGACATATCAATCAGGTAACTCACGGCCTTCTCCTACGATATCTTTCGCCTTCGACTTCATTTGTTCTTCACCTCGCGGGGTCAAAGGAATGTCCGATTTTCCTGTCTGTAAATTCTAAAGGTAGTGGAACACTATGAGTACTTCGGTGTCAACATACATGCCGTCTGATTAAAACAAAGGTGAAAAATCGAGCAGTGAGACGAGACTTGCACTCACCCATTCAAAGTCCACTCAGTTTCGCCTAGTTTCACGGTGAGGCTGGCGACCGTTAAGGATCATTGTCAAATTGATCATACCATGTCGAACAACAAACAGACGGGGCATTGGACGTGACATTTCTTGGAAAGTATTGTCCAGTTGACGATGTGATATAGACGCCAAGGCGTCCGACGAGTTTACCTATGTGTGTGTATGTGTAGGCGAGTGTGTTTATGAAACCGATTTCCCACACGCTGTCCGTTACAACATAACACACAGAATGGGAGTCTCAGATGCTCAAGCATTTCTTTTAGCAATGTGTCACCACACTCCTTGTATGCCATGTGCCTTTCCCACAGTCACCTGCATAGACCATACTGCTTTCACTACCTCTGCCACCATTCCCACCCTTACCTCCTAGGCCAGATCCTCAATGTTGGTCTGTGACTGCAGTGGGGGGCCTGGGCCCTTGTCTCTGCGCTGTTACTAAGCAAGGGACAGTGTTATGGGCTGGGATATGTAGTATGGTGAAGTCAGACCTGAGAGCTAATAATCATGAAGGAAATGAACTCTCAACGAGACAGCACAGCCTCAATGCATGATGAATACACCCAGCATTGCCAGATTTCAAGTTTGTGTGCTTCTCGCCTCACCATTTCTCGGCGTACAATCTCAAGGGAAGGGACACCTCACTTCAAGTCACATCATCACAACTTCATTTGGACAGACCCAAGTCACGGTTTGAACCCAACGTATGTGAGAAAAAGGTACGTGCAATGTGACTTGAATTGGAAGAACTTCTCCTGCAAAGTCGATTCAGAGTCAATGGGCCATGAGCCATCAAAAACGTTAGGCATGTTCCGAGGCTGGCTTAATTCGATCTAAGCGGCTCATCTCTGCAAGTTATCAGCGCTACATATCAGCCTCGAGCCGATTCTTCAATATGGTTTGCAAGAAATGCCAAGTAGTTCAGTCGAAATCGCCCGCCTCTTGAAATGCGCTTTACCGTTGACGATGATGGTTACAGAAAATATCCAGGTCTGCCTCGCCAGATCCCTTCGCGACAGCTTCCGCAAGTATCAAGTGCAAGGAGTGCAAGCAGCCGATAAAGCAAAGCAAAGCCAAGTATTGTGATGGTATTGTCATCGCTGTCCATCTCGTGCGCTCACATTAAGATATTGTATCCGGTCCTAGCCTGCGCTCAGAAGAAGCAACGTTGCTCAGTCTGCGGGGGACAGGAATCGGATACGTTCTTGACGGGAGTAAGTTGCTTTATGATCACTAGATGCATCTTGTTCAATCTATGTTAAGCAAGATGCTCCGCAACATTTCCTATCGAGCTAACTTCATCCTAACACCATCTCTTCTACCGCCTACGACGCGACGATGGCGCGCTCGATCGCAGTACTGTCATACAATGTATCAATGCCTTCACGCACGATCTCTCATCGCGTGTTCAGGCTATAGTGTAGTCCATGTAACCGTTTTTATGGCAATAAGGCTGGATTCTGGTTGTGCGCTGAGTACCTGCCAGCGCGAGCGACGGTGTTGCGACAGCGAGTTTATTCTATTCCATGAAGCTCCTTTGACCAACTTCCTCGGGATGACGCCCTCAGTTTCCTGAATTGGAGTATAGTCATTGCATCAACATCATCGTGTACGAAGGCACAGGGTCCACAGGGTCCACCAACGTTTTCGGGTGCGGTAGACGTTTGCGACCATAATAAATAGACCGAAGCTCATCCTACTAGTAGACGGTGGTTTCGGCATTCCGTCCTTCGATTTGAGCTGTTCAGAGAGCCGTGTTACATCATGCTTCGTTTGGCCTTGCCATAATCTCAACGCCGTTTCAGCCTCGATGGCCTCCAGGTGAGTTGCCCTGCTTGAGCAGGCGAAAGAATTTCACTCTTCCAATAGTCTTGTCGCAGTTCATGTCTAATGAGCACGTCGGTTTCGTAAAGAAGGTACTTTGCTTAGTTCCGAGGTGTATCCCTGTAACCAAACGCTGGCTATGGAGGGCACAGACTGGTGACAGGTTCAGTGCTGCGATAAGGCGGAGTTTGCGGATGTTTGGCTTTAGCGACGAACATTGACCGGAATATTGACCGGCTGACCGGATCGCGTTGCGTTTTGCGATATCAATTCCATCAAACTTTGCCAAGTTTTGTTCCTCGTCTGTAAAACGACCTCGAAATGTTACAGCTTACCACGAATTCTCGTTCACCGCTCGGGGAGTGCAATTGCCTAGATACATGCGGGAGACAGTCTGGACTTCAGTGATTTCTTACCCACCATCCAGGATCATGCTGGGATAGTGCGGAAGGTAACAGCGGTCTTGGCACAATAGCGCGTCTCCCAATGTCCGGATCAAGACTACAGCCTTCGTTGCCCATGCAGCAATCTGTGACAACGTGGCATCAGAGTACAGCTGTGCAGGTCAGCGTCTTTCTCTCCCGACAGCAACGGCAATGCGCTCGCAATGTGCGACTCTGGCAACGTTTCCCATTGTGATCCTCACCACAGTCGCTCAGATGAAAGCAAGTGGCTGGAAGTAAAGGGTGAGCGGGGGAGTTCTGGTAGTACCTTCTGTGTGTTCTCATGGATCTGCAGTGATCGAAGCCAAAGACCTACCACTCACCACTTTCAAGCGACAGCCCGACGTTTTTGTTGAAATCATCGCTTCCAACGTCCAGTACCGTACTCCAGTCATCAAGGGGGCGATCCATCCCAACTGGAATTCCAATCTTATTATGTGCGCCGTTTTCCGCTGCCGACATGTCACGTCTCTTAACTCAGTTATTTTTTGACAGCCTGACTCCAAGCGAGTCATCGAATGTCAGCTTTAGTGTATTCCATGAGGGGATACTGCAACGCAAATGCCTTGGGAAAGTCGCCATCGGTGTGGGGGAGCTACTCGAGCGCCAGCGTCATAAAGCAGAGTCGGGTGAGCTCTACTGCGTCCATATATCCACATTTGTGTTGATCTAGGCACCAGACGTTATCCTATCTCTGGTTGACAAGAGAGGCAATCTCACCGGTAGCTCCTTGACCGTCCGGGTTGCCGAGCATAATGCATTCGCTGTGATTAGCGCTCTGGGGCAAGCCCGAGACTCAAATCAGGGGCTCGAGGCGCCCGTCACCGATGGGCAAGAAGCCACTCTTGATCTAACAAATCTCGTTTTTGGTCATGCGATGGAGCCTGTTTTCGACTCTTTATTAAATAAGCTAGAGGTCATACTTCAGGCTGGAGAAGAGCTCGCAAAGGTTTGATTTCTTTATCTTTAGCCTTGCATGGATCTGTCCTGATGTGATTAAAGCTTCATCCCTATGTCAATTTTGCCTGGCAAATTCTCTCGGCAGGGTTGAAGGTCCGTAATTTCGTTTGGTTGAGGTGTTTCCGGCTTTACATGTTATTCTTTGACAGTTGATCCAAGGGCAAAAACGCCGAGACGAGATGATTCTAGACCTTCTCAGGACAATGGAGGAGACATATTCATTTGTAGCTTGGGTGGACAAATTGAAGGCAAACCTCGTTCTTCAGGATGTCGCCCAACAGATTCTCAAGCAAACGATCGAATGTGGTTTCTTTATCCTGGAGTATACGCGGGACAAATCTGGACGTGAGTATAGGCCGCTTTGGGGATTCCTGGAGTTGACTTGTTCTGCAGAACGATTCTTTGTACAGCCTCTATCAGGTACAAACGAAATGATTCAAAAATTTCGGGATGAATTTGCGCGTCTACGCAAGAATTTCGACTCGGGAGTTGATCTTAGCACTGCGTTACTCTTAGCTCGAACAACAAGCACTATCGATGCGATCCGTGCGTGTAGAGAACTCAGGCCAGATCGAGGCTACTCATAATTTGGGCATAGGATACGACCAAGTACTAACAAAACTCAACCCTCTACACATGGACGAATACGATCGGCCTATATGCCTTCCCAAAACCAGATCCGACGCTGTCAAGTTTATCACCCAGTGGATAAGCAACGAATCTAACGACGGCAAGAGAGTCCTGTGGCTCTATGGCCTGGCGGGGTCGGGGAAGAGCACGCTTTCCACAACGATCGCTGGAATACTGCGCGACCTCCAGCGACTAGGCGCTTTTTTTTTCTTCAACCGAGATATACCAGAACGGAATGCTGCGACACTCATTAGAACACTGGCACATCAACTTGCTCTATTCGATCCTCAGATTGGTGCCGAAATGTCGCATGTCATAGAAAGCAACCCGAACATTGCGGCAACACCTCTAGATTTTCAGTTTGCAAATCTTCTGTCAGAAAAGACCATGAGCCCTGTGAATTGGTCACGCGGCACTGTTGTTCTGATTGTCGATGCCTTAGATGAGGCTGGGAGAGAGAAGGACCGTAGGACCTTATTGCATGCTCTTTCCAACGGCTTTCGAGTCCTTCCACCTTTTCTCCGGATCATAATCACAAGCCGAGAAGAAGCCGACATTGAGCGCACCCTCGCCTCGCATCAATTTGTCGAGTCGTATAACATTGATAATGATTTTTCGGCAACTATGCAGGATATTTTAGAGTTTCTACGACATCGTTTGGCCGAAATTCGCCTCACCAACAGATACCTTCCCTTCGAGTCCGATTGGCCTGGTGATGACAGGATTCGTGCTTTGGGCAACTGTGCTGATGGTTCATTCATATGGGCGTCAACGGCCTGTTTGTATATCGACAGCCATGATCCCCGACTTCGCCTTGACGAACTTACCACTCAGTCCTCAGCACATCCCTCCTCAATATCCTTCACAAATTTGGACAGGCTGTATCATACTGGCCTATCATCTGCCGGTTCCTGGACAGATCACGCGTTCTGCTCCGATTCTCGCGATATCCTGGGCGCGATTCTATGTGCTAGAATTCCCCTCTCCTGTGTTGCCATCGACTCTCTCCTTACGTTACCTCGACCATGTCTTCAGTCAATCTCCCGGCTACGGTGTTTTCTGCGAGGAAGCGAAACGGAGGCAATCCGTGTCTTGCATCCTTCCTTCCATGATTATATTACCAGTCGATGCCAAGGAGAGGCCTGGTTCATCGACCTTGAGCAACACAACGAGCAGCTTGCCTTCCATTGCATTGAACTTCTCAAGCGTAACCTGCGGGAAAATATTCTTGGGCTCACACTCCCAGAACCAGTCAAGAAGGAAAATTTGCCCGAGGCTCTGTCTTATGCGTGCAAGTTTTGGGTCGAGCACTTCTCCCACATCTCCCGAGTCACGGATAAAATTGGCGACCAAATATTGCAATTCTTGGAAATTCATCTCCTGCACTGGATAGAGGCCATGGCGTTACTCGAAAGTCATGGTCGCACTATACACTTACTTCAAGACCTTCTGGACTGGCTCGGGGTTCGTTGTCTTTTCAGCAACATCACAATCAGTATAACTAATCACAATATTCAGGTATCGTTGCCAGCGCACCGTGCTCTCCGACAGTTTGTGTATGATGCTCACCGATTTGCACAATATTTTGCCAATACTATCAACGCGCACCCGTTACTGGTCTATGTGACGGCCTTGCCCTTTACACCATCAGACACGAGCATCTATCGCAAATTCTATCGAGACGGGTTGCCCAAAGTGATCTGTGGCGTGGAAAAATCATGGCCTCCGCTATTGCGAGTGCTCCGAGGGCACGAAACTTACGTTCGATCCGTCTCATTCTCGCAAGACGGAACCAAAATTGTCTCGGGGTCATCTGACCGTACTATTCGAGTATGGGATGTAAGCACTGGCGCTGAAATGCTTCCGCCACTCCGAGGACACAGCGATTGGGTTCGTTCTGTCGCGTTCCTGCATGATGGGTCCAAAATTGTATCGGGTTCTGATGACAAGACCATACGAGTTTGGAATGCAAGTACTGGTGCTGAGGTACTCCCGCCTTTACTTGGACACGATGACGTTGTTCGGTCTGTCAAATTCTCGCACGATGGGACCAAAATTATATCTGGGTCATCCGACTGCACAATTCGAATCTGGGATGCGATCACTGGTAACGAAATCCTCCCTGTCCTTGTGGGGCACGAGGACTACGTTCGGTCCGTCGCAATTTCACTTGATGGATCCAAAATAGTTTCAGGATCGTCCGATAGGACTGTTCGAGTTTGGAACGCAATCACCCACACTGAAATGCTCCAACCACTACGAGGCCACGAGGATAATGTCATGTCCGTCGAACTATCGCACGATGGGACAACAATCGTCTCAGGCTCATCTGACAATACTATTCGAATTTGGGATGCGAATACTGGCGCCAATATTCTCCCACCACTACGAGGCCATGACGATTATATTCAGTCTATCGCAATCTCCTCCGATGGGTTAAAAATTGTTTCAGGCTCGGATGATAGGACCGTTCGAGTCTGGGATTCACGTACTGGCTCTGAATTACTCCCACCACTGCAAGGACATACCGATTATATTCTGTCGGTCGCATTTTCCTCCCACGGAACCAAAATTGTCTCAAGTTCGGATGATAAAACCGTTCGGATTTGGGATGCACGCGGCGATGCTACTACAATTCCGCCTCTTGAAGGGCATGGCGATTACGTTCTATCTATGGCCGTGTCAGACGACGGATCCAAAATCGTCTCAGGGTCGGCGGACAATACAATTCGTATTTGGGATGTGAGTACCGGTACGGCAACACTTCCACCGCTTCGAGGACACAATGACTACGTGTGGTCTGTCGCATTCTCAGCCGATGGGTCCAAAATAGTCTCAGGATCGTCTGACAAGACCATTCGAATCTGGGATGCGAAAACTGGCGCTGAGCTACTCCCACCGCTGCGAGGCCACGAAAATTTTGTTCGGTCCGTTTCTTTTTCGCGTGATGGATCCAGGATTGTCTCTGGTTCATCCGACAAGACGGTCAGGCTTTGGAATGCAGACACTGGTGTCGAGATCATCCCTCCTCTTCAGGGTCACAATGAAGCCATCCGTACGGTTTCATTCTCGAACGATGGGTCCCAGATTGTCTCGGGCTCAGAGGATCAGACTGTTCGAATCTGGGATGCCAACACCGGCGTTGCGAAGCTCCCACCGTTCCGAGGACACACTGATGTCGTACGATCGGTTGCGTTTTCCCCCAACGATGTCCAAATTGCATCGTGTTCAGATGACAAGTCCATTCGAGTCTGGGATGCAAGCAGCGGTCTTGAAATACTCCCACCACTGCTGGGGCACACCGATTCTGTCCTATCTGTCACTTTTTCCTGCGAGGGACTCAAAATCATCTCTGGGTCAGATGACAACACTGTTCGCGTTTGGGATACCAGTTCTTCTGCTGTCAGCCATCAGAACCCTACTTCTGATCAAAGGCAGCACAATGAAGTATCGTCATCAATGTCAGGATATCCAATCATTTCGCTTTCTCAAGGTGGTTGGTTCACGAACGAGGATACAGGAGGTTGCCTCGGTAAACTCCAAATTGGCACTCTGGAATATTTTTGGAGGGCTCAAAGGTCTTTCTATGTGGGATGGACTCCTCAGCACAAGCTTATAATACTTGTTTTTCCAGTATGAGATTACAGTCATGCGGTTCTTGAACCAGCACCAGTCCTTGAAACAAACAGTGACTGTATGTAGAAGTGATCTTGGATTGTGGCCCTAATCTGTTTGTGTACAATAGAATCTCCGTGGAATCAACGACAAAAGAAATCCCATTTTGCAGCACATGACTAGCAAAATTTGTTTAGTATATGGTAGCGTAAAGGTTTAACGCAACCCAGGCGGGCTCCAATAGAGATTTGTGATGATAGCTCAGAACCGCGACCTACAAGAACTAGAATTAATGACGCAATCGAGAATAAAATACATGGTTACTCACACTGCCAGGTTCGACATTGACGTTGGCCCCGAAGTGCATAGGAAGGTCAATCCAGCGCGTTATGAGGCAACGACTGAAGTGGCCGTGGGCAACGACAAGAACGTCCCGCGCTTGCAGTCCTTCTTCCAGATATTGCCTGTGATATTCACGAATCTGCAGTTCGGCGTAAACAACTGATGAACGCTAACGCGTGGCGGTCTCGCCTTGGCAATGACGCCGTCAACCCGACGGGTCATCTCCTCCACGCTTTCGCCTCCGGGGCAACTACAAGATCAAAGCTGAAAGCAATATTACAGCAAAGCGCAAGGGACCCTTACCCATCATTCCAGATAATCCAGGTTGGGTTCAATTCCAAGATCTCCAGGGGTTTGAGTCCCTCGTAGTCGCCGTAATCCCACTCGCGTACTTCTTCGGTCAAAACATGATTGGGCTTCTCGGGAAGGTGTTCCATCGAAAGGTCAAATGTTCTCTGCGCTCTTTTGCGAGGCGACACGAGGGCGATGCAGAGATTTTTTGGGTCAAGGATGCCTGGTGCAGAGTCCATGAGTACGCTGACATATGAACATATGAATCGGGTGACTCACGGCCTTCTCCTACGATATCTTTCGCCTTCGACTTCATTTGTTCTTCACCTCGCGGGGTCAAAGGAATGTCCGATCTTCCTGTCTATAGATTCTAAGAGTAGTGGAACACCATGAATACTTTCGGGTATCAACATACATGCCGTCTGATAATAAAAAAACTTGAAAAATCGAACGGTGAGACGAGACTTGGGCTTACCCATTCAAAGTCCACTCAGTTTCGCCTAGTTTTTCACGGTCAGGCCGGCGATCGTCAAGGATTATCATCGAATCATACCATGTCGGAGAACAAATAGACGGGGCATAGGACGTGACATTCTTGCACAGTAGAGTCAAGGCTCACGGTGCGATAAGCACCAAGGCGTCTATAAAGGTGAGGTTTACTGGCGTGTGCGTGTGTGTGGACGAGTTGTGTGTGAAAAGCGAGCGGGACAACTTGAAGTGTAGCATGTCTGTTTGAAAGTTTCAATTCCAATTCCAATTCTTGCTACACCATTACAGTAATGAGACTCAAACCTCCCGCAGAAACAGAAGTTACAATAGTGCTGCCGTTTCACGGTACTTACCCGTCATAAAGCGAATATAACATCCTAATTTCCTGAGATCGTTTGCGGCACATCTCAATCACAATCACGCAATCTATCAACATGCTGCTCAACTAGCGCAGCATTGGATTGGCTTAATCCGGATCCGACGCTACCTTCACGATCCGTGCGCCCGAGGGCGGCGCAAAATTGCTGTCCCTGGTCCCTGGAACTGATGTGAGATCGCACCACATGACTCCGGAGCCGCATTTCAAACTGCCCGTGATCGAGTGTCGCCCTCGGGCAAGGGGGGATCCGGCAGGCGTCCCTCGTTATTGCGCAGCGAGAGCAGCACAGACAGGCGGTGCGTGTATCCGACAGAAGGTGCAGGCCATTTGGCTTGTTTTTATAGTGGTTCGACACATACAACGCCACCAGCGCCGCATGAACAGCGTGTCCCGCTTCACGTAACAGAAGGGTCGCATTCATATAGGTTCGTATGAGGGGCAATACTGGACAATATTATCCTGTCCCAACCCAATATTGACCAGTATTGCCCCTCATAGGTTCGGGCAGCTGCTTTGCGGAGCTGCTGCCACCACACTTGCGTCGAGGCACAGGCGCGCGTACAGCCAGCGCTCTACCTCGTTCTGTACACCACACCGTACAGGCGTCTCGGACTTGATGTCGAGCGCCGTGCGCGGCTTGAGGGGCTGCTTAATCCTGGACTTGTCTATGGACCCGGTGGCGACTGCTTTTGTAACTTCCCAGAGTTGTTGAAGAAGAGAAAGTCGCCGATGCCTTCGTGGCCGTTGACCGTTGAGCAGAAGGGCTTCACCAGCGGTTGAGATTTAGATCGTTGAGGGAACATGTCAGAATGGGGGCACGCATTGAAAGAAAACCATGGACTTCCTGCTCTCCTCTTCGTTTACAGCTCTGCAACCCGCGAATCTCCAACGTCTGGTGATATCTCTCTGAAGTAACCAAAGCAATAGAAACAGGGCGTGTCACTCCTCGGTGAGATACTGCGCGTCTGCTGGAAGCATGTTTGTACAAAAGGACGTTGAAACGGCGCGAGATGAAGGGTAGAACGAAGAAATCACCAATTCCCCTATTTACTGTGAGCCACCAGATTAGCAGGTCACGTTGCAATCCGTCCTTTCTTGTCCTAACCACATACTGAGTACATTGGCATCGAACTCGGCGATGACATCGACTGCATTCTTCACAAAGTCTCGCCGTCTCGCTCAACGGGCCCGTCTTGGATGCCACATGGACCATGGCCAGGTCGAGTAGCTGTTGCTGCTGCGCATACTCGCCCGTACTGACCTTTCCGAGATTGTCTAGGGTGCGTCCGTGCGAATGTAGGGGTATGATCATCTTTTGTTCAAGCGGAGGACGACGTCAAGCGGCGCTGTGGGGTTGTCTGGGTCACACACTGCATCGAGAAGCGTTCCAGTTGAATCGTAAGGACCTGCGTCGGTCCCTGCGCCCGTGCGGGGCTATGTGCCCAATGCTTGTGGTCAGTGTCGACATGTTCGCGGGCAAGGCTGATCCATGTTTCGCTTTCGTCAACGAGGGACAAACAAAGAAAACGCTTTAGCACCTCTGGGGGTTGACGAGTCGAGAAACACACATACTGCAGCGAGAGTTCGAGTGTGGTGGTGGCTGTAGCTACCAGAGGTTTATATTCGGGGACGTTCTTTCTCACTAACCAAGGCTTTCAAATTGCGTCATTCCTCGAATGGATGATCAAAGGCACGGGCCACACCTTGGGTATCCCAGTTGGTTCTGGATCCGTCGGTGCGGGATCTGTCGATGTTGGATTGTTGGATCTGTCGGTGCTGGATCTGTCAGTGCCGAATCTGTTGGTGCTGAATTTATCGGTGCTAGATCTATCGGCACTTGTCTGATTTGGATCTGTCGGAGCTAGGTTCGTCGGTTCCGGACTGGTGCTGGGTTCGTCGGTGCTGCACTGGCTTCATCGGTACTAGGTTCGTCAGTACTGGCTTTATCGGAATTGGACCCGTCGACTGGCTTGGTCGGTACTGGCACTGGCTTTGTAGTTTCTAAATTCGTTGGGTCGGAACTGGGGCTAGTTGGCACTGGCTTGGTCGGCGCTGGCTTAAAGGCGGGGCTATAGGTGGCGGGGGTGGAGGCCTAGTCGGCGGTTAGGGGTCTTAGGAGGTAGTTGAGGGAGCCTAATCGGTGGCTTTGTCTCGGTGAACGGCACTTGCTCAACGTCCAGCGCCACTTGACCGTACGACCTAGACACCACATCAGCGTCATGTGTGGATCGAAAGAGTTGATAAGACTTACCTGAAAGTCACAACAGGAGGCGGTCGGTTGCTGAGTCTTAGTCGGCGGCACTTGCGCGATGTCTAGCGCTATTTGACCGTCGAACAACAATTCTATGTCGGGGAAAACCTAGGTAAAGCACGACCCTACGTCGGGGTCATGTATGGATAAGCATGAATGAGCCTTACATGCATAGTGCCAACAGGGAGGCCACACAGGTTGCCAGCAAAAACCGCGCATCCTGGAAGTGTGAACGGCAGATAACAAAGAAGGACTGCATGTAAGCCGTAAAGGCGAGAACGCTGGAGTTTCATCCAAGCTGCTTCCCCCGAGCGCACAGGAAAAATGCTGCAAAACTCATGGCCAAGTTCGTTTGTTGTGGATGAGATTTGAACCAATGAGGAGAACCACAGGACATGTGTGTGCACCGCCCGACAAGGATGACAACCCTGGACCGACGCCATGTGCCGTGATCGAGTTTCCCCTTTCCACCTATACTCCTTCTCTGTGCGTCTGAGACAAGGATATAGCCATTTATGGCAAATGGATAGTCATTCCAAAACGAAACCAGAATCTGGATTAACATTGTCCTCGAGAGGCATGGAGAAATGTATTGTACATCCCAACAATTTCATCCCGCCCGAGTTTCATTCGTCCGAGCCTGTGTTTGGTCTGCATCCAAAGTGGCAATTCGTCCGGTTTCTGACACCTTCATAGTTATCTTTATATATAGTTCGGAAGAGCGCCGCGTTCACCAGGTTTTCATCGAACATGGCAATGACCTCGACCGCATCCCTCACGAAGTCAACGCAATTCTCGTCGAGCGGGCCTTTCTTGGGCGACGCCAGGAGTATGACCAAGTCGATTAGCTTTTTCGCCTCATGGCCAGTCTGGACCTTTCCGAGATTGTCTAGGATGTCTCGGCTGCCGTTCGTGCGAACGTGAGGAAACTTGCGATCCTTAACCTCGCGGAGCTGAACTTCAAGTGGAGCTTTGAGGTCGCCCGGGTTATACACCGCCTCCAAAAATGTTCCAGTCAACTGGGTCCCTGTGTCCGTAAGGGGGTTATGGAAGAAGAGCACCCAGTGCTCGTCTTCACTGTCGATGTGTTGGCGGACAAGGCTGATCCCGGTTTCGCCTTCATTAGCGGACAGACAAGAATTTCATATGTTCAACGCCTTCGGAAAGTAATAAGTCAAGACACACATACCGTCAGGGAGGTTGAGTTCCAGTGGTGCAGCGCCTGCAGTCCCATGAGGTACATATTCAGGGAAAGCCTTTCTCACAACACAAGTTTCGGTTGGCTTTCAAACCACGTCATTCCTTGAACAGTAAATCAAAAGCACAAGGGCCGTACCTCAGGTGTCTTAGTCGTGGGCGTTGGAGGCGCTGGCTCAGTCGGTGTTGTCTTGGTGGGCGTTGGCGGCGCTGGCTTAGTCGATGTTGTCTTGGTGGGTGTTGGCGGTGCTGGCTTAGTCGATGTTGTCTTGGTGGGCGTTGGTGGCGCTGGCTTAGTCGATGTTGTCTTGGTGGGCGTTGGTGGCGCTGGCTTAGTCGATGTTGTCTTGGTGGGCGTTGGCGGTGCTGGCTTAGTTGATGTTGTCTTGGTGGGTGTTGACGGCGCTGGCTTAGTCGGTGTTGTCTTGGTGGGTGTTGGCGGCGCTGGCTTAGTTGGTGTTGGCTTGGTGGGCGTTGGCGGCACTGGCTTAGACGGTGTTGTCTTGGTTGGCTTAGGGGGCGGGGGGCTGGTCGGCGGCTTAGTCGGAGGCGCTGGCCTAGTCGGTGCTGGCTTGGTTGGCTTAGGGGGCGGGGGCGGGGGCGGAGGCCTGGTTGGAGGCCTGGTTGGGGGCCTAGTCGGTGGCTTGGGCAAAGTCGGTGGCTTGGGCCTAGTCGGTATCTTCGGTGGCTTGGGCAAAGTCGGTGGCCTAGCCCCAGTCGGCGACACTTGCTCAATGTCAAACGCCACTTGACCCTCGAACAACAAGTCGGTGTCGAGTATAATCTGGATAAAGCCCGACACAACATGAAGACTGTGTAATCGAGTGCGTGGATGAGACTCACGCTATAGTCAAAGGGCGTTGCGACAATGCATAGGGCTACCAAGGAGGCCACACAAATTGCCAGAAAAAACCGCCATGAAGCCAACATGCTGCAAGCGCGAGTAGCAAATAACAGAGAAGGGCGGTGGGTCACAAATCGTAAAGGAAAGAGCGTCTTTTATACGGCTTCACCGCACTTTATTTCCCTGGCGCACTTTAATGCCGCGAAAATGATGAATGTACGACTTGAATGAAACAGGGTGGCAGCGCTGACATGCGAGATAAAAACCTGAACATTTCCACTGGGTGGTGTGTTGATGTCGTCCACGCCGAAGCTGAAAGCAAGCTTCAGGTCAGAGCTACTAGTGTTTTTGTAACAAGATTGACTGACTGTGATGCAACAGAAATGGTGAACAGCGAACGTTGAATGGGCCCAAGTTACATGATAAAAGCCAGCCAGTCCAATCGTAGTTCCCAAGACCGAATGGAGATAGAGAATCTACTCAGGCGAAAGAAAACTTCCGGTCCTGGTACCGACGAGAATCGCAAACTGTTATCGTCATTTGATTGATGAAGTTGAAGTTGAAGATCACTGCCCTGGTTTGTTGTTCCCACACCGCCATGACGTCACAATCCCGGCCATAGGACCTCGACCAATGTCGATGCTGCTACTTCCCATTGCACTCATCGTCGCCTCCGTAACCGCCATCCAGTCGTTGTCGTAGCCGTTATCATCATTATCGTCGCGTTGTCGTTGACCAAGTCGTTGTCGTTAGTGCTCGCGGTTTCACCATCGCCATTGTCGTCCCCGTTTCTGCTCTTGTCATCTTCGGCTCTGGTGTGGTGCATTATGCGGGGATTTGTGGACATAAGCTTATTTCCATGTTTGGGCATAATGCAAGAACACTCTTTTCCTTTTTTTCTCACAGCGCAGCCGTCGCCCTCGCTTCGCCATCCACACCGTCTCATCGCCGTCCTCAGCTGCTCTCCCCTCGCTTTTACGTTATTACAAGTCCGTCATGCTCTGGTGCCTATCTATAAAAGAGAACGAGCTGGGAGGCCACACCGCTGCCACTGTTTATTACGGGCCCCTACTCGCCGTCCTTACGTTGGCTACCTTCGGGATTCTGGTCTCGTTGCAGACTGTTATGTTCGATTGCCTTCTGATGCCCGTAAGTACTGACGTATTCAGAAACACCATTACTCTTCTTTTGAGACGTGCAATAACCATGGTAAAGGGTCATCAATCCAAAATCTAGAATTTGTCTCGCAGAAAGCAAATGCACTACGACCCGGACAAGACCAAAAGACGCGAACGTAGGCTGCGCACCCAATCGGAATGGATATCGCAATGTACCCCCGAGCCCGTTCGCGTGACGTACGTTGAGCTCAGATCCTCATATGCGTGTCCTCGATGACAGCTGCGATGAACATCCCTTTGCAATTGCGTATGGCATGACTATGCTAGTTGGATAGTGGTAGTACTGAAGCAACCACTTACTGTGTTAGTCGAGCTGAATGTTCGGGTAAGGAAATACTTATTAGTTTCCAGTAGGAGGCCGCCTTTCTGCATTTTGCATCACTTTCGGCTTTGTTCCCGGAATTCCCATATCAGTCGTAGTCAGCAATGCCTTCGTGTCGCCATGATGTACCATTCCACGGTGACTTCGTGGTCGGAGGTATGCCACCCACGCTTCGCGAACCGGGGGTGGAGCCGCTCGCGCTGCATGCACCCCCGAAGGTTCGGCAGTAAATGTCATGCAACCACGCTCTTTTCTCTCTGCGGCAAAGTGCTTAAGAAAGGTGAGAAGGTCGTCTTCCCGGATTAGCAATCGCATGCAGGAGAGCTGGAGTGGTTCGAGGATGACGACGATGAGCGTTGCGGCATAGACGCGGTGAACAAATTGCCGTTGGAACCTCTCGGTTTGTGGGAGACGATTGTAACTTGAATTTCTATAGCCAAATGCTCGCTTCCTCCCCGTTACATGTTTATGATATCTAGAACTGCTTCGAGCCACCCCAGGGTGTCATAATACCACAGTTCCATACGCGATAGCTAGCTTTCGACTCCATGTGCTGTGGTCGAGTTTCCCCCTTCCACCTTTAAAACCCATCAAAGACACTCCTCTTTTTCTATGCGGCTGAGAGACAAGAAGGCCAGAATATAGCCATTTATGGCAAATGAATAATCATTCCAAGAAAGTACTGAGAAACTCAAGGCGAAATCAGAATCTGGACTAACATTTTCTTCGAGAGGCATGGAGAAATATATTGTACATCCCAACAGTTTCATCTGCCCGTGTCTGTATTTGGTGCTTTAATCCCCACCGGAGACGCATGCAAAGTTGCAATCCGTCCTCTTTCTGACATCAGCATAGTTTTTGTCATATATCGAGTGGAAGAGCACCGCGTTCACCGCGCTCGCGTCCACATCGGCAATGACATCGACCGCATTCTTCACGAAGTCAACGCAATTCTCGCCATTTTGTTCGAGCGGACCCTTCTTGGGCGCCGCCTTGACCTTGGCCAGGTCGAGTAGCTGTTGGGCATACTGGCCCGTCTTGACCTTTCCGAGAATGTCTATGGTGTCTCGGGTGCCATCGCGGCCAATGCTGGGGTACTTCCGTTTCTTATCCACGCGGAGGTCAACTTCAAATGGAGCTTTGGGATTGTCTGGGTCATAAACCGCGTCCATAAGTGTGCCAGTCGAAACAAAAGGATCTGCGTCGGTCCCCGTGCCCGTAGGGGGGCTATGGAAGAAGAGCGCCCAGTGCTCGTGATCAGAGTTGATATGTTCACGGACAAGGCTGATCCAGGTTTCGCCTTCATTAGCGGACAAACAGATAAAGTTCAAATGTTCAGCGCCCTCGGAAAGTAATAAGTCAAAACACACTTACCGTCAGGGAGTTTGAGTGGTGCAGCATCTGCAGCCCCATGAGGTACATATTCGGGGAAAGCCTTTCTCACAACACAAGTTTCGGTTGGCTTTCAAACCACGTCATCCCTTGAACAGTAGATAAAAAGCACAGGGTCCGTACCTTAGGCGGCTTAGTCGTTGGCGCTGGCTTAGTTGGCGCTGGCTTAGTCGTTGGCGCCGGATTAGTCGTTGGCGCCGGCTTAGTCGTTGGCGCTGGCTTAGTCGTTGGCACTGGCTTAGGGGGCGGGGGCCTGCTTGGTGGGGTTGTCTTGGTTGGCTTAGGCGGGGGCGGGGGCGGGGGCTTAGTGGGTGGCTTGGGCGGTGGGGGCCTAGTCGGTGGCTTGGGCACAGTCGGTGGCTTAGCCCCAGTCGGCGACGCTTGCTCAATGTCAAGCGCCACTTGGCCCTCGAACAACAAGTCGGTGTCGAGTATAATCTGGATAAAGCCCGACACAACATCAAGACTGTGCAATCGAGTGCGTGGATGAGACTCACGCTATAGTCAAAGGGCGTTGCGACAATGCATAGGGCTACCAAGGAGGCCACACAAATTGCCAGAAAAAACCGCCATGAAGCCAACATGCTGCAAGTGCGAACAGCAGATAACAGGGAGGGGCGGTGGGTCACAAGTCGTAAAGGTGAGAGCGTTTTTTATACGGCTTCACCGCACTTTATTTCCCCGGCGCACTTTAATGCCGCGAAAATGATGAATGTACGAATTTGAATGAATCAGGGTCGCAGCGCTGACATGCAGAATAAAAACCTGAACATTTCCACTGGGTGTGTTGATATCGTCCACGCCGAAGCTGAAAGCAAGGTTCAGGTCGCAACTACTGGTGTTTGCAACAAGACTCACTGACTGTGATGCAACAGAAATACTGAACAGCGAACATTGAATGGGCCCGAGTTACATGACAAAAGCCAGTCCAATCGTAGTTCCCAAGACCAAATGGAGATAGAGAATCCACTCGGGCGAAAGAAAACCCCCGGTCCTGGTACCTCATTGACAAGAATCGCATACTGTTATCGTCATTTGATTGATAAAGTTGAAGATCACCGCAAGGGTCGTCAATCCAAAATCTAGAGTTTGTCCCGCAGAAAGCAAATGCACTACGACCCGGACAAGACCAAAAGACGCGGACGTAGGCTGCGCACCCAATCGGAATGGATATCGCAATGCACCCCCGAGCCCGTTCGCGTGACGTACATTGAGCTCAGATCCTCATATGCGTGTCCCCGATGACAGCTGCGATGAACATCCCTTTGCAGTTGCGTATGGCATGACTATGCTAGTTGGATAGTGGTAGTACTGAAGCAACCACTTACTGTGTTAGTCGAGCTGAATGTTCGGGTAAGGATATACTTATTAGTTTCTAGTAGGAGGCCGCCTTTCCGCATTTTGCATCACTTTCGGCTTTGTTCCCGGAATTCCCATATCAGTCGTAGTCAGCAATGCCTTCGTGTCGCCATGATGTACCATTCCACGGTGACTTCGTGGTCGGAGGTATGCCACCCACGCTTCACGAACCGGGGGTGGAGCCGCTCGCGCTGCATGCACCCCCGAAGGTTCGGCAGTAAATGTCATGCAACCACGCTCTTTTCTCTCGGCGGCAAAGTGCTTAAGAAAGGTGAGAAGGTCATCTTCCCGGATTAGCAATCGCATGCAGGAGAGCTGGAGTGGTTCGAGGATGACGACGATGAGCGTTGCGGCACAGACGAACGAAGGACGCGGTGAACAAATTGCCGTTGGAACCTCTCGGTTCGTGGGAGACTTGAATTTTTATAGCCAAATGCTCGCTTCCTCCCCGCTACATGTTTATGATAGCCATTGCATTTCGGATCTGTGTCTAGAACTGCTTCGAGCCACCCCGGGCTGTCATAATACCACAGTTCCATACGCGATGGCTAGCTTTCGACCCCATGTGCTGTGGTCGACGTTCCCCCTTCCATCTTTATAACCCATCAAAGACATTCCTCTTTTTCTGTGCGGCTGAGAGACAAGAGGCCAGAATATAGCTATTTATGGCAAATGAATAATCATTCCAAGAAAGTACTGAGAAATTCAAGGCAAAATCAGAATCTGGACTAACATTATCTTCGAGAGGCATGGAGAAATATATTGTACATCCCAACAGTTTCATCCGCCCGTGTCCGTATTTGGTGCTTTAATCCCCACCAGAGATGCATGCAAAGTTGCAATCCGTCCTCTTTCTAACATCAGCATAGTTTTTGTCATATATCGAGTGGAAGAGCACCGCGTTCACCGCGCTCGCGTCTTTATGGGCAATGACATCGACCGCATTCTTCACGAAGTCAACGCAATTCTCGCCATTTTGTTCGAGCGGACCCTTCTTGGGCGCCGCCTGGACCATGGCCAGGTCGAGTAGCTCTTGCGCATACTTGCCCGTCTTGACCTTTCCGAGAAAGTCTATGGTGTCTCGGGTGCCATCGCGGCGAATGTTGGGGTACCCCCGTTTCTTGTCCACGCGGAGGTCAACTTCAAGTGGAGCTTTGGGATTGTCTGGGTCATAAACCGCGTCCATAAGTGTTCCAGTCGAAACAAAAGGATCTGTGTCGGTCCCTGTGCCCGTAGGGGGGCTATGGAAGAAGAGTGCCCAGTGCTCGTGATCAGTGTTGATATGTTCGCGGACAAGGCTGATCCAGGTTTCGCCTTCATTAGCGGACAGACAGATAAAGTTCAAATGTTCAGTGCCCTCGGAAAGTAATAAGTCAAAACACACTTACCGTCAGGGAGTTTGAGTGGCGCAGCACCTGCAGCCCCATGAGGTACATATTCGGGGAAAGCCTTTCTCACAACACAAGTTTCGGTTGGCTTTCAAACCACGTCATCCCTTGAACAGTAGATAAAAAGCACAGGGTCCGTACCTTAGGCGGCTTAGTCGTTGGCGCTGGCTTAGTTGGCGCTGGCTTAGTCGTTGGCGCCGGCTTAGTCGTTGGCGCCGGCTTAGTCGTTGGTGCTGGCTTAGTCGTTGGCGCTGGCTTAGGGGGCGGGGGCCTGGTTGGTGGGGTTGTTTTGGTTGGCTTAGGGGGCGAAGGCGGAGGAGGGGGCGGAGGCGGAGGTGGGGGCCTGGTTGGTGGGGGCCTAGTCGGTGTTGTCTTGGTTGGCTTAGGCGGGGGCGGGGGCTTAGTCGGTGGCTTGGGCGGTGGGGGCCTAGTCGGTGGCTTGGGCACAGTCGGTGGCTTAGCCCCAGTCGGCGACGCTTGCTCAATGTCAAGCGCCACTTGGCCCTCGAACAACAGGTCGGTGTCGAGTATAATCTGGATAAAGCCCGACACAACATTAAGACTGTGTAGTCGAATGCGTGGATGAGACTCACGCTATAGTCAAAGGGCGTTGCGACAATGCATAGGGCTACCAAGGAGGCCACACAAATTGCCAGAAAAAACCGCCATGAAGCCAACATGCTGCAAGTGCGAACAGCAGATAACAGGGAGGGGCGGTGGGTCACAAGTCGTAAAGGTGAGAGCGTCTTTTATACGGCTTCACCGCACTTTTAGATCAAACTATTTCCTTCGCACACTTTATTGTAATGCCGCGAAACTGATGAAATGCACGAATTTGAATGAATCAGGGTCGCAGCGCTGATGTGCAGAATAAAAACCTGAACATTTCCACTGGGTGTGTTGATATCGTCCACGTCGAAGCTGAAAGCAAGGTTCAGGTCGCATCTACTGGTGTTCGTAACAAGACTCACTGCAACCGAAATACTGAACAGCGAGCATTGAATGGGCCCGAGTTACATGACAAAAGCCAGTCCAATCGTAGCTCCCGAGACCAAATGGAGATAGAAAAGCCACTCAGGCGAAAGGAAACCCCCGGTCCTGGTACCTCATTGACAAGAATCGCACTGTCATTTGATTGATGAAGGGACAACATCCGATTCAACGATCACGCGACGTGGAGAAACTGTTGCCCCGAGCTTCTTGTTGGTTCATGAGTCCCACGGCCATGCGCCACGCCCTATCTACCATAAGGCCTCGGCGAATATCGGAGCGGAAGACAGACGTTGTTGAATCGCGCGATCACGTGGTTTGGAATGGCCCGTCATGTGACAAGGCCAACGCGTAATAGGGGTCTTATGCATGCCTGGGATGACTCTTTGCTCTCGCCCTGCACTACAACAATGTTTCATGCATCAAGTCTCCATGTCGCACAATGGTGATACTTTGGTCAAATATTTCTTTTCATTAGTCGCCGGCGACATCAAAATCTCATGGCCAAGGTACCAGAGATTTTCTTTCGCCTGAGCAGGATTGATTTCAAGTTCTTGGGGTGGATGCATATCGGCGCCGCAATCCTCATAATTCCTACGTATCATGTCAAGCGAAGGCTGCGGTTAGTTTTCTCCAGAGTGCGGGCGAAACAGCCAAAGCATCAGGTGCTCTTTCTTCATGATATTTCTAAGACGGACGACATATGAGAGTATATTCTGAATGGACAACATATTCTGATGGTGGTGCAGTGAATATACGCAAAGGCTGCTGTGGCATTGATTAACGAATAAGGTAGTTCAGGTCTCGGATTTACATCAAGCATTGCCAGCGAAATTCAATCTACAATTGTCTCCCACTGACCAAGAGCTTCCAACAACAAATTATCGACTGCCTTGGCAATCATCTTCGTCATCAAACCATTCCAGCTCTGCTTGGCGAAGAAGACTTTCTCGCCTTTCTTGAGCGCTAATAGATCGTGTGATTGCCTGACATTTTTGTCCAGAATGGTCCCTCATATAGAAGTCCTTCTGCCCGACTTGACCACTCAACCTATTTGGAGGTTGTGAGCACCTCAACAAGCTGAAGCCAACGAAGAAGTAGTAATGCAGCGTGAGCTCTTGTTCAGGAGCTCGAGAAAGATAATGTGGTTACTGTTGGACATAGGATGTTTGACATAGATTCCGAGGGCATTTTCTGGGTGTAATGGATGTGCTCTGGCTGCTGTGATTTGCGGCGAGGCTCGCTGCTGTGGTTCTGGATGAAGCTCAAGGCACATAAATGGATTCAGTTCTGGGCAGGGAACACACAACTATCGCAAGCATTTCATGGTAACGAAGCAAAAGAGAAAATCAAGCTACAATCGCCTCATACCAACCGAGAGACGGCACAGGCAACTTGTCAGCTGCCTTCTTTTGTGCATCCGTACCGCAGCAGCAATCATCCTCCTCATCAAACAACTCCAACTCTTCTACTAGTTTCTGCCAATCCTTGGCGAAAAAGACTTTCGAACCTTTCTTAAGTGCAGCGCCGCCGAGGGAATAGATCGTGTGGTTGGACGTTTTGTACTTCAGAAGCTTGTTGGGAGCCTGGAGATTGAGCTGCTCTCTCTCCGATTCCTGAAGCGTGGGTGGCATAACACCGACCCTGAAGTCGGCGTCAGGGGCCAATAGAGGATTGGTACAATATGGCGCGACGGCAATATTGAATACCGTAACTCCGATAGGAGTCCCAGCAGCATAGCCGAAGCTCCTGTAAAATGCCGAGAGGGTTCCTCCTTGTGCTACAAACAAATGGATAAGCAATGGTTACGCAAAGAAATCTGGAGGAGTCTCCTTACACCGACATTCCGGCCAACTGACACACCGAGTAGTTGCTCCAATACCAGCCCACCAACCACCTGGCAATATGCCATACGTACTCGCAAAAGGATACTCGTCGCAACTGTCATCACCACAAAATTAGGAATATATAAATGGGGACCGGAGCCTGATGTACGTTATGCGAACGGGAGTCGGAGGTGCAGTTCGACATCTATTCGGATGGGGTACGCAGCGTGCAGCCTGCCTACGCCCGCGTCTGTTGCCCACGACCGGGTCGTAGTGCATTTGGTTGTAAGGGCGATTGTTGCTCGCAAAACACTACCGTTCGTGAGATCGATTCCAGGCCCCGAATCGACAGCTACCTACCATGTTATTGCAAGTTTCTACGGTTGAATCATGAGGATGAGTATCAATTGGTTTCAGAATACGAAAGTATGTACCAGGCATCCGATTGCAATCGAAAGCAATAATCTGTGACGAGGCCAAGGCCACCAGTGTAAGGAAGGCGAATAAGAGAGAGCGCATGGTGAGTAGCGGCAACAGCGTGGGCTCCTGGGCTCTTCCCTTCCCCTTCTATATACACCTGCACCTGCAACAGGCACCCGAATATGACGGAGTTGATGCGGGGTTCTCTTTGATAGAACTAGTCTAGAATTGGAGCTGCATCAGAAGCTTCGGAAACCGTTTGGGCAGTATAGTGCGCGGGGAAAACGGTACTCCCAGTGTGACAGTACCGTTTTCCCCGCGCAGTATCGCCGCATACTGCCCAGTGGTCAATTTAAGGATAGAAAAAGTTGGTGGATCCGGTCGTTCAGAATTGGCATCCAAAATAGGATCTGTATCGTACATCGGCGCCCGGCGTGGGCCCGTTTCCGCTGACCTCTAAAACGTCACCGTGCAACCCAGGAGGTGTGACATTACCGCTGTGGCACCAAACCGTACCATCCCTTGATTGACGTTTCTATTGAAATGGCGATTCTTGTTTCTGGGGTACCAAGACCTGGGGTTTCGTTCGCCCTGGCGGAATTTATCCCCAGTGGGGCTTGGAAGCCGGGAACTGAAAGGATCGGACCCAGCATTTTGCTCGTATCTGACCCCGTTTCATGTTTACTTTCAGCGGCTCACAGTTAGTGAATTTTAATCACAAATCACGACCTGAACATTCTACATAAATCCTTGCTTTCAGCTTTAGCGTGGGCGTCATCAACATGCCCCATATCAGCGCCGCGACCCTGATTCATTCAAATTCTACGCAACGCCCCACAATTCAATGGCCTTTGCCATCAGTTTCGCGATATTGCTTAAATTGCGCTAGGGGGGTAGTTTTGATTCCGCTGGAGCTGCTTAAAATGCGCTCTTCCTACCTTTACGACTTACCCTCGCCCTTCTCTGTTATTTGCTGTTCACGCTTGCAGGATGTTGGCTTCATGGCGTTTTTTGCTGGCAATCTGTGTGGCCTCCTTGGTAGCCCTATGCATTGTTGCAGCACCCCTTGGCCATCGCGTGAGTCTCATCCACGCATTCGATCAAACAGTCTTGATGTGTCGGGCTTTATCCAGATTATACTCGACACCGACTTGTTGTTCGAGGGTCAAGTGGCGCTTGACATTGAGCAGGTGCCGCCGACTGAGGCTAAGCCACCAACCAGGCCCCCTCCTGCGCCCCCCAAGCCGCCGACTAGGCCCCCGCCTAAGCCCCCGCCTAAGCAAACCAAGACAACACCGACTAGGCCAGCGCCAACGACAACCAAGAAGACCACACCGCCTAAACCAACGACAACCAAGACAACATCGACTGAGCCAGCGCCAACTCCAACCAAGACAACACCGACTAGGCCAGCGCCAACGACAACCAAGAAGACCACACTGCCTAAACCAACGACAACCAAGACAACATCGACTGAGCCAGCGCCACCTCCAACCAAGACAACACATAGGCCAGAGCCAACGACAACCAAGAAGACCCCACCGACTAAACCAACGATAACCAAGACACCACGAACTAGGCCAGCGCCACCGATCAAGCTACTGACTGGACCAACTAGGCCACCGCGCCCGCCCCCTAAGCCAACACCGACTAGGCCAGTACCAACTAGGCCAGTACCAACTAGGCTACCGCGCCCGCCCCCTAAGCCAACACCGACTAGGCCAGTACCAACGAGAAAGCCAGCGCCAACGACAAAGCCAACGCCAACGACAAAGCCAGCGACAACGAAAAAGCCAACGCCCACGGTTAAGCCACGTAAGGTACGACCCCTGTGCTCCCGATCCACTGTTCAAGGAATGACGTGGTTTGAAAGCCAACCGAAACTTGTGTTGTGAGGAGGGCTTTCCCCGAATATGTACCTCGTGGGGCTGCAGGTGTTGCACCACGAGCACTCCCTTCCGGTAAGTGTGTTTTGACTTATCACTTTCCGAGGGCACTGAACATTTGAACTTTATCTGTCTGTCCGCTAATGAAGGCGAAACCTGGATCAGCCTTGTCCGCGAACATATCAACACTGATCACGAGCACTGGGCACTCTTCTTCCATAGCCCCCCTACCGGCAAAGGGACCGCCTCCTCTCCTTATGTCTCGACTGGAACACTTATGGACGCGGTGTATGACCCAGGCAACCCCAAAGCTCCACTTGAAGTTGACCTCCGTTTGAATAAGAAACGCGGGTACCCGAACATTCGCAAGGATGGCACCCGAGACACCATAGACTTTCTCGGAGAGGTCAAGACAGGCAAGTATGCGCAACAGCTACTCGACCTGGCCATGGTCCAGGCGGCGCCAAAGAAGGGTCCGCTCGAACAAAATGGCGAGAATTGCGTTGACTTCGTGAAACATGCGGTCGATGTCATTGCCCATGTAGATGCAAGCGCGGTGGACGCGAAGCTCTTCCACTCTATCTATGACAAAAACTATGCTGATGTCAGAAAGAGGACGGATTGCAACTTTGCATGCATCTCCGGTGGGGATTAAAGCACCAAATACAGACTCGGGTGGATGTAACTGTTCGGATGTACAATCCATTTCTCCACGCCTCCCGAGGACAATATTACTGTAATCCAGAAACTGGTTTCGTTTTCTCAGTACAGTATATTGTTGGAATGACAATCTATTTGCCATAAACGGTCATATCCACCTCTTTTCTGTCAACCGTATTTGATGAACAGAAAAAGGGGAGATTTCTAAATGGGGAACGGGGAAACCTGACCATAGCACATGGGGTTGAGAGCTAGCCGTCGCGCATGGGAAGAAGACTTCCTTAAGCACTTTGCCGCCGAGAAAAAAGACTGTGGTTGCCTGACATTTTGTGCTGCTGAAACTTCGGGGTGCATGCAACGCGAGTCGCTCGCACGGCGCGGTCCATTTATGCTGCCCTTCCCCTTCAGCTTGTTTGCCACTGCCTGAGCTGACGCGCTGACGTGCATTCGCGTGGTCGAGCTCAGCATATTCTTGCTCGCGCATCGAGAACGGGCTCAACAGACTCGCTGACGTCAAAAGACAAGGTGAGCAGCGGGATCAGGAAACCTTAGCTTAGTATCTAGCGCACCGTCATCACAGAGGTGTCGTGTTGACCACCGTCAGTCTGAAAACTTTACAGAGCTACGGTATGCTCTGGAGGTTCGGCAAGCCTTTGACTCTCAGATAGCATACGGTGGTGTGCTGGTGGGAGACGATTACAGCTTGAATTTCTGCGGCAATGCTTGAGGTAGAGCTGAATCCATGTGACCTGAGCTACCCCATTCGTCATCCAATGTCACAGCAGCCTCTGTGTATATTCAGAATATCTCAGATAAATTGCAAAGGAAGAGCACCTGCTCCTTCGACGGAAGCTGTTTCGCCTGCGTTCTGGAGAGAACGAACTGAAGCCCTCGCTTGACATGATACATAGAAATTATGAGGGCTGCAGCGCCGATATGGATCGTCTGACAATTTCAAGAACCAAGAACGTCTCATTACTCCGGGCACTCTTGTGTCTCCTTCGCAGAGACGAAAATGTTGTAGGCAAAGTTGGCCACTACCTTTGCTCGAAGGAGATGAAGTACTCTGACTATGAGGCGACGGAAGCACTGAACAAGCCAACACTGAGCAGGGCCAGATACACGGCGAAGAGCTGGGCCCGACCTTCCAATTCCCAAGACCCAGCCAGAAATAAATCCTGCTCAGGCGAAAAAAAATCTCCGGTATCTTGACCAAGAGATTTTAACGTCACTGGTGATCGATGAAGAGGGATATTCGACCAAAGCATCCGCCATCGTGGAGACTTGGCCCATGAAACATTGTTGTAGTGCAGGGCGAGAGCCAGTCATCGCAGAGAGATGGCATGCGCATAAGACCATCACAACACAACCGCCCGTCACACAATCACGTGCACACACTTTTCTTACTATCTTTAGTAATGTCAACAAGAAGGACACGACAAATGGTGATGAACCACGAGCACTAACGGCGATGACGGCGACGATATCAGTTACAGGGGTGACAGCGGACAAACGACAATGATGGTGGCGATGGTGGGTGCAACGGGCGTGACAATAGCGTTGACATTGGCTGGTGCTGAGCGCTCAGCGCTCCTTAGAAAAATATCGAATTTTTACATGATTTCTTCCTAACCTAGTAACAATTTGCTTGTGTTTAGCCAACCTGCCAAGCTGGATGGGTCAACTTTGATTAGCGCTCGATCAGTGCTCGATCAGCTGTTGCTCAGTGCGGCCAACGTAACGCCAATTATTGATATTGGGTGATCCTGGATATGCCTGTCATGTTTGGGCGCAGGTTTATATAGAGGGAGAAAAGGATCGTGTTAAGAGGCTAGATCACGGCGGCTTATCATGGTCATGCTCTCTCTCTTACTTGTTGGCCTTACATTGGCGAGCTTCGAGACCTTGGTCTCTTCGCAAGTCATAGCTTTCGATTGCAATCGGATCCCTGGTACGTCTTGTCGCATTCCGAAACACATTTATAATAATCTGCATGATCCACCCTTAGAGACTTGCAATAACATGGTAAATGGCTTTCGATTCAATGCTTAAAATTGATCTCACGAACAGTAGTGTTTTGCGCTCTTTAATCACCCTTACTACCAAATGCACTACGACCCGAACAGGGGCGCAAGACGCGGACGCAGAATGGCTGCACGCTGTGCACCCAATCCGAATAGATGTCAAACTGCACCTCCGACTCCCCTTCGCGTAACGTACATCAGGCTCCGGTCCCCATTTATATATTCCTAACTTTGCGGCGATGACAGTTGCGACGAGTATCCTTTTGCGAGTACATATGGCACATTGCCAGGTGGTTGGTGGGCTGGTACTGGAGCATCCACTCGATGTGTCAGTCGTCGCGAATGCTCATGTAAGGAGATTCCTCAGGCTCCAGATTTCTTTGTGCTGCCATCGCTTACTTATCTGTTTGTTGTAGCACAAGGAGGTTCTCTCTCTGCATTTTATCGGTCTTTCGGCTACGTTGGTGGGACTCCCGTGACAATCGCAGTCTTCAATCTCGCCGGCTCGCCGTGGTGTCTCAATCCTCTATTGGCCCCTGACGCCGACTTCGCAGTCGGTGGTAGGCCACCCACGCTCCATGAATTGGAGAGAGAGCAGGTCACGCCCTATGAATCGGAGAGAGAGCAGGCCGTGCTCTATCTTCCTGAGAAGCCTCCTCCTCCCAAGACACCTCCAAAAACGCCTCCCACGCCTCCCAAGGCTCCTCCGAGGACTCCTCCCAGAACGCCTCCCAAGGCTCCTCCCCGGACTCCTCCCGGAACGCCTCCCAAAGCTCCTCCCGGGACACCTCCCAAGGCCCCTCCCGGGACGCCTCCCAAGGCCCCTCCCGGGACGCCTCCCAAGGCCCCTCCCGGGACACCTCCCAAGGCCCCTCCCGGGACACCTCCCAAGGCCCCTCCCGGGACACCTCCAAAGGCCCCTCCAGGGACACCTCCCAAGGCTCCTCCAGGGACACCTCCCAAGGCTCCTCCAGGGACACCTCCCAAGGCTCCTCCCGGATCGCCTACCAACACGCCTCCCGGATCACCTACCAAGACGCCTCCCGGATCGCCAACCAAGATTCCGCCTCGCAAGTCTCCTCCCAGGCCTCCTACACCCCCCAAGACGCCCCCCCCTAAGGAGCTGCAGCAATACAAAACGTCAGGCAACCACACGATATATTCTTTTGGTAGGGTGCTCATGGCAGGCGAGAGGGTCTTCTTCAGTGATGTGCATCTGAAAGAGCCGGGCCAGCCTAATGAAGATGATGATTGTTGCGGTACTGAGGCGCAACAGGGGGAAGTGGACGAGTTGCCTTTGGAAAAGCTTGGTCAGTGGGAAACGATCGTAGCTAGCGCCGAATCCATGTGACCTGGGCTACCTTGGAGCAAGTCGGGGAGGTTGTAGGGCTGTTTATACTGTCGATTAGGCTGATTCAGGAGCTCGAGAAGGATAGCTTGGCCATTGTTGGAAATAGGATGAGTGGTATATGCCGTGCGGACGACATTTTCTGGTAGTGATGCGCGAGACAAGACTGCTGCGGCACTGCATGACGCATAACTCCCAGAGTCGCCCAATCAGATCGGAGAGATACACAAAAGTTGGGTCGCCGCGAATGGCATCAATACGGCGCGTCGATCTTCGTTGTCGCGGACGAAGAGTCTGCCCCGGGAGCCAGGCCTCGCACAGTGCTCTTGGTGAACATGTTGGAAGGCGGAGACTCCGGAGAGTGCGACGAGCCTCACCAGTCTTTTCGTGCGCCTGTCTCACAGGCCGTCGGAGCGCTCACGGCCGTCGTAGCCAGGTTGGGTGAGAGTTCTACTTCACGGCTCAGGACAATGGAGGGGTCTTACCCCAGGACTAAGAGGTAGATAGACACTGGCGAAGAACGTTTCGATGCCGTTCCGCCAGAGGCTGAAATGTTGATCTTGGGGCGAGTGATGATTCACCTGCAGTGGCATTCCTCCCATGGCTGAAATCGTCATCAGATTGTACGAAAGAGCGTAAGTGTTGAGGCCTCAGCGCCTGCATGGGGGTCTCAGTAGCGTTTCCGAAACTGTATTCAATTCTGTTTTCGTGGTTCCGTTTGTAACATTGCACTCTGAGCAAAGCGGCAGTTCGTTGGTTGCCTGACATGGTTGACCTCGCCTTTGCCAATCTAGCAGAGGAAAGCCACCTCACCGTGTTCGTGTTGAGGTCTGGGATGACACCAACCGCGCTCTTTCAACGCGAATCTTACCCTTCGGGTTCCAGCATGCGCCGACGCCTCGGCAGTCACCTGGAAGTCTTGCTTACGACAACAAGGACGACAATGGTGATGATGAACCAACCACGAGCACTAACGGCGATGACGGGGCGACGATAACAGTTAAGATAACGACAACGACATGGGTAACAACGATGACGATGACGGTGACGATGACGACGGTGACGACGATGACGACGATGACGGCGGCGACGATGGGTGCAATGGGCGACGATGGGTGCAATGGGCGCAGTCTGCTGAGATCCTTTTACCTAACTTAGTAACAATTTGCTTGTGTTTGGCCAACCTGGTCAACTTTGATCTCGATCAGCGCTCGATCAGCTGTCTGTTGCTCTGTGCGGCCAAGGTGACCGGTGGTTTATCCGGGATAAGCCTGTCATGTTTGGGTGCTGGCTGCAGGTGTATATAGAGGGGGAAAGGGATCGGGTTAGGAGACCAGATTGCGGCGGCTTATCATGGTCATGCTCTCTCTCTTACTTGTTGGCCTTACATTGGCGAGCTTCGAGACCTTGGTCTCGTCGCAAGTCATAGCTTTCGATTGCAATCGGATCCCTGGTACGTCTTGTCGCATTCCGAAACACATTTATAATAATCTGCATGATCCACCCTTAGAGACTTGCAATAACATGGTAAATGGCTTTCGATTCAATACTTAAAATTGATCTCACGAACAGTAGTGTTTTGCGCTCTTTAATCACCCTTACAGCCAAATGCACTACGACCCGAACAGGGCCGTAAGACGCGCACGCAGAGTGGCTGCAGGCTGTGCACCCAATCCGAATAGATGTCAAACTGCACCCCCGACCGCTGCTCGTGTAACGTATGTCAGGTCCAGGTTCTCATTTGTACGTTTATAACTTTGCCACGATGACAGCTGCGATGAGTATCCCTTCGCGAGTACATTTGGCACGACTATGCCGGGTGGGTGGTGGACTGGTCTTGGAGCATCCACTCGATGTGTCAGTCGTTTTGAATGTTCATGTAAGGAGATTCTTCAGGCTCCAGATTTCTTTGTGCTGCCATTGCTTACTTATTTGTTTGCTGTAGCACAAGGAGGTTCTCTTTCTGCATTTTATAGGTCTTTCGGCTACGTTGGTGGGACTCCCGTGACAATCGCAGTCATGAATATCGCCGCCTCACCATGGTGTTCCAATCCTCTATTGGCCCCTGACGCCGACTTCGCGGTCGGTGGAATGCCACCCACGCTCCATGAATTGGAGAGAGAGCAGGCCGTGCTCTATCTTCCCGAGAAGCCTCCTCCTCCCGGAACGCCTCCCAAAGCTCCTCCCGGGACACCTCCCAAGGCTCCTCCCGGGACACCTCCCAAGGCCCCTCCCGGGACACCTCCCAAGGCCCCTCCCGGGACACCTCCAAAGGCCCCTCCCGGGACACCTCCAAAGGCCCCTCCAGGGACACCTCCCAAGGCTCCTCCCGGGACACCTCCCAAGGCTCCTCCAGGGACACCTCCCAAGGCTCCTCCCGGGACACCTCCAAAGGCTCCTCCAGGGACACCTCCCAAGGCTCCTCCCGGGACACCTCCCAAGGCCCCTCCAGGGACACCTCCAAAGGCCCCTCCAGGGACACCTCCCAAGGCTCCTCCCGGGACACCTCCCAAGGCTCCTCCCGGGACGCCTACCAAGGCTCCTCCCGGATCGCCTACCAAGACGCCTCCCGGGACGCCTCCCAAGGCTCCTACTGGGACGCCTCCCAAGGCTCCTCCCGGATCGCCTACCAAGACGCCTCCCAGATCTCCAACCAAGATTCCGCCTCCCAAGTCACCTACCAGGCCTCCTACACCTCCTACGCCTCCAAAGACGCCCCCCCCTAAGGAACTGCAGCAATACAAAACGTCAGGCAACCACACGATATATTCTTTTGGTAGGGTGCTCATGGCAGGCGAGAGGGTCTTCTTCAGTGATTTGCATCTGAAAGAGCCAGACCGGCCTGTTGAAGGTGATGATTGCTGTTGCGGTACTGAGGCGCAAAAGGAGGAAGTGGACAGATTGCCTTTGGAAAAGCTTGGTCAATGGGAAACGATCGTAGTTAGCACCGAATCCATGTGACCTGGGCTACCTTATGCGTCATGCAGTGCCGCAGCAGTCTGCGCACCACCACCACCAGAAAATGTCGTCCGCGCAGCATATACTCGTATATGTCACTCATCCTATGTCCAGCAATGACCAAGCTATCCTTCTCGAGCTCCTCAATCAGCCTAATCGACAGTATACACAGCCCTACAATCTCCCTGACCTGCTCCAACTCGCAGAGTCGCCCAATCAGATCGGAAAATCCATCGATGAGCTCGTAGAGACACACAAAAGTTGGGTCGCCGCGAATGGCATTAATGTGGAGACCAGCTACGGCGCGTCGATCTTCGTTGTCGCGGACGAAAAGTCTGCCCCGGGAGCCAGGCCTCGCACAGTGCTTTTAGTGAACACGTTGGAAGGTGGAGACTCCGGAGAGAGCGACGAGCCTCACCAGTCTTTTCGTGCGCCTGTCTCACAGGCCGTCGGAGCGCTCACGGCCATCGATGGTGGCCAGGTTGGGTGGGAAGAGTTCTACTTCACGGCTCATGACAATGGAGGGGTCTTACCCCAGGACCAAGAGGTAGACACTGGCGAAGAACGTTTCGATGCCGTTCCGCCAGAGGCTGAAATGTTGATCTTGGGGCGGGGGTGAGTGATGATTCACCTGCAGTGGCATTCCTCTCATCGCTGAAATCGTCATCAGAATGTACGAAAGAGCGCAAGCGTTGAGGAATCAGCGCCAGTAGAAAGAGGTAGCGCATGGGGGTCTCAGCAGCGTTTCCGAGCTGTATTCGAAACTGTATTCGATTCTGTTTTCGTAATCCCGTTTGTAACATTGCACTCTGAGGAGCTCTACGCAAAGTGGTTGACCCCGCCTTTGCCAATCTAGCAGAGGAAAGCCACCGTGTTTGTGTTGAGGTCTGGGATGACATCAACCGCGCTCTTTCAATGCAAACCTTGCCCTCCAGGTTCTAGCATGCGCCGACGCCTCGGCGGTCACCTGGAAGTCTTTTCCAACTTGATGCACTCCACACTATGCAGGATCGCCAGTCTTTGCGACTTTTGGGTGAGGCCACCCAGTTCCATCTATTGGGTCATCGTTGTTAAACTCCACAACACCCGCGTTCTATTATCGACGTTCGACGGGAATACCACGAGGGACCTACAACTATTGATGGCGACGACTATGTTGCTTTTTAACTACCTCAGTCACAACCATTAAGGAACGCGGTCCAGCAATCCTTTGCCAAAACACGGAATGTATTGTGGTACCATAGGGCAGTGCGCCGATAATCTGGGGACTCTATGCCCTCAGGTACCAGGTGGGCGGGATGCAATATCGAACGTCGTTTCCAAAGGGGAATGGCGGAGTTGCTGAGGTACCTAACTAGGACTCGGTGAAAGAATGGCCGTGGTAATGCACGGGATGTTCATCGCGCCGAGGGGGGCAAGATCAGGTTCCGTGCGTCTTCGGCAGTGACCTGAGGCTGAACGACCAAATTGATCATAAAGTTCTTGTGAACGAGCCATACGTCAGATTCGGCAGCTCGATATTCCCCTCAGATGGTCAAGGCCGACCTGGCTAAATTAGGACAATTTTCGTAAAGTCATCAATGGCATTTTGCTGCCCAGCAGTCGCCAGATCAAGGCAAGCAAGAAGGTGATATGTCTTTTTGGAGAGCATGATGGCAGTGGTGATTGGCGTCGATCGATTGAACCAAGATCGTGACGGCTGACAGCATCGTGCTGTTAAACGTTGTCTTCTAGTAACTCGTTCTTCTCGACAGGGTTACATGTAGGTCTGGCATTGATAAAACCTGTCGAAATCGTGCCGAGAGTGTTGGCGTGGGCTTGTGAACGCATCTGCTAAAATTTGCGTCAAGCATCACGTGACAAAGAAGTTACGAATTATTCGAATTATTCATCAGTGACTCCTCGCTTTCAACGTCGTACACCGCCGTCGTGCGCAACACCTGACTGTAGATGGAACCTCAGCAGCAACCTACTTCTCTACTACAGAGTGTTGATGCCGCAGTTTCATCACCGATACCGATACCATCTGCTTCTGCTGGGGCTGCGCAAGTCGAGCCCTCTAACGACGCACGACCCATATCCACAGGCCATGGACGCGGAAAGAAGTGGAGGAACCCACCGTCCCGTAGTGATACACCGCCAGCCGGCCCAGCCTCGGCGTCTACAACGAACTTTGGCAGGAAACCAAAGTCAACTAGCGCAAACCACCGCCGAGGCGCCAAATTCGGAGCAGATTTGACGGACCCCTCGCCTTCTGCGTCTCAGCTGTTGTCCTCGTCGAGAAATCGCTCGAAGCGACCCACAGCAGATGCGCCTGAGAAGAATGACATCACGTCGAACCTCATTCAGTCTTTCAGCGCCCCTCCATACCCCGACTGCCTCATCTGCTTGAACGCTGTCCATCCTGCTCAGCCCACATGGTCATGCTCCCCTTCGTCTGAGGATGGCGACCTGGAGGTTGACATGCAGTGTTGCTGGGTCACTTTTCATCTCAAGTGTATTCGGTCATGGGCCCTCAAGAGCGTCAAGGAGGTCTCAGATGCGTGGAGAGCTCGGGGAGAGGAACGGCCTGGCGAGTGGCGGTGTCCTGGCTGTCAGTTCAAACGGGCTTTTGTCCCAAGCGGATACCGGTGCGCAGAAATATCATGTTTCCTTCTGATTCGCCACTGATCTTCCGAGGTAGATGTTTCTGCGGATCCACCTTAGAGCCCAAACTCTCTCGTCTCGCAATCCCGCATTCTTGTGCTAATTTATGCTCTCGCCACACTACTTGTGGACATCCCTGTCCTTTGCTCTGCCATCCAGGTCCGTGTCCGCCGTGTCAGATCACAATACACAAGCCATGTTATTGTGGTTCACGATCACTTCCCTTTAAATGCTCTAACGTCGCGAAGGAGAAGATTGACATATCCTGCGGCCAAATGTGTGGGAAGATGTTGGAATGCAGAAATCATACTTGTGCGAATTTGTGTCACGAAGGACCCTGCGAGCCATGCAAGGTAACGAATGAGGTACGGTGTTATTGTAGAAAGGCCAAGAAACAACTGGATTGTGGGGAAGGGCTCAAGTTGAGCTGCGAGATAGTTGGCGAAGGAGCCTGGGTTGGAGAGTTCTCGTGCGCTGATATTTGCGGACGGTGATTACTGTTGTTAATTATTTCATCACATCGCTAAACACGTCATTTCAGGCCTTTTGACTGTGGTGTTCACTTTTGTTCAAAGCTATGCCACCCACCGTCCTCGAGGCCTCCACCATGTCCACGCTCTCCATCCCTTGTCACTCATTGCGGCTGCGGTAAACACGCTCTCGACTCGGCGCCGTCGTCGCCTTTCTTTCCTCCCGGCACGCAACTCCGGACTCACTGCACGGACCTGATCCCCAACTGTGTCTCGACATGTCTGAAGCCTCTTGCCGGATGTTCACACGTCTGCTCGGGCCCGTGTCACGCGGGGCCGTGCCCCCCGTGTGCGATCAGGGTCGTGAGGCCCTGTCGATGCGGTGCGACCAAGCGCGACGTACCCTGCGCGAATCTTCAGGCGGCGACAAAAGAGGGAGGAGTCGAAGAGGTTCTATGCGACCGGCCTTGTCAGGCGCTCCGCACGTGCCGCCGCCATCAATGCAATCGCCTGTGCTGTCCGTTGGCGTCTATCAAGCCGCCGAAGGGAGGCCCAGGGAAGAAGCGTTTTGAAGCGCCTCCTATAGACGATGGGGTACTGCACGAGTGCGACCTACCATGCGGAAGAATGTTGTCGTGCGGAAATCACCGTTGTGAGGAGAACGATCATCGTGGAGCGTGTCCGCCTTGTCTGAGAAGTTCTTTTGAGGAGGCGAGTCTCTTCTCCATATCCGCTTGAAATGCCTTTTGGGACCTGATTTCTTACTCGTCTGATTTAGTTGGTGTGCTATTGCGGACTTACGGTCCTCGACCCGCCAATTCCTTGCGGGACGCGCATCGACTGTCATCATCAGTGCAGTCGGGAGCCGCCCGCCTGCGGACATCCGAGCACCCAACATGCGTGCCATGACGATTCGACTCCCTGCCCTCCCTGCCCATTTTTGACGAGCAAATTCTGCGCCTGTGGCAAGAAGACGATTGCGAACATCAAATGCTCGCAGGAGAAGGTTTTCTGTGGGACTACATGCGGAAAGTAGGTGTAACCTTCGGTTGCTTTGTAATAGAACACAACATTGAAACATGCCCTGGTTACATTTCAGGTTATTGCCGTGTGGCTTTCATCGCTGTGAGCGGTCCTGTCACGGAGATGAGTGCGGCCCTTGTACTCTCCCTTGCGGGAAGCCCCGGAAGTCATGGTTTGTCTCATTTCCTCGTCGGTATATTGCCTATGTCTGATCTCTCATATGTGATGCTCCCAAATCTCGCAGCCTTCCTCTGCAACATCCTTGCACTCTCCCATGTCATGCACCATCTGTGTGCCTAGAAACTGAGCCTTGCCAAGCGTCCATCGGCTTCTCTTGTCCATGTGGTCGCCGACAGCGAAGTGAGCCGTGCGGTCGGACCGCAGAGTCCCACCGAACCGAACATTCAGATGTCGACACGTCCCCACCGAAGCCGCCGCAGATCCAATGCACCATAGAGTGTCAGATCGCGAAGCGGAACGCTATGTTGGCGGACGCGCTCGGGATTCAGCCCGAGGCGCGGGAGAAGGCCGCAAGAGGAGCGGCGGCGACATACCGTGAGGAGTTGCAAGAATTTGCACGGAAAGACTTGAAGTTCCTAGCGCTGGTGGAGACGACGTTTGCGCAGTGCGTGTTTTGTTATCCTCGGACCTCCAGACCACATGTCTCATGTCGACCTTTCGTTGCGTTTTTTGTCATAAGGTTTGTAACCTCTGATAGAAAAGTGCAAATTCTTCCGCGGACGAACGCAGATAAACGGCGTTTTGTGCAGAGTGTATGATACTTTCTTTCAGTCTTTTCAATCCCAATGCTGATAGAAGCGTTGCACTCCAGCTGGCTGCAGTCTATCGGATGGACGTCCAGATATTGGACCAGGAGCCAAACCGGAGGTGAGTTGCCGCGTTGAGAGGTGGAATGCTCTTGCTCAAATTCCTACTAATATAGTGTTCAATTGGTCCGACGCATCGACACACGCATTCCGACCCCTTTGTTGTCAGAGGTGTTAAGTCCGGGTCGGGCCGCTGTGCTTGCTACTCCACGACAGCCCGCCAGCAGTGACCGAGATAGGGCCTGGGGTGTCACGGGCTCGCCTGCGGACAAGAGGACAGATCAGGCAGGGGTGCCTTCGAATTCGTGGACGGTGGTGCCGAGCTTCTCGGCTGTGGTTTCGTCTCGAACACGTTGAGGAGCTGCAGAGTCGAGGTGGTCGGGTCACGTTTGTAGAGCAGATCGTAGAGCGAACTTCACTAGACTAACATAGTAGACACAAGCATTGATAGACCGTACCGCGCCCAATCTACAACGTCTGGGTTCGCAAGTCTGCGGACGGCGGACAACGATACTGTTTTAACCGTGTTCTGCACACTTGCTCAGCAAGCTGATGATCAGAACAAGTGGGTTGTGTTAATGTTAAATTTATTGCTACATGTTTACAGGCATGTGGAAGGACACTGCACCAATTGTAGATGATTTGCTTGGAGCTTGACAACTCTGATAAGATTCCATCCACTCAAAACAATAAAACAAAAAAGTTCAGCAGAAGAGGCTTGGCTGAAGGGGTAAAGGAATCCAGAGGCAAAGAACCAAATTCCAGTGTGGATACACAACAAGTGATACCAAATTGCCTGATGTCCACAATCCACAGCAGCTGAAAACAATGAGGCCTTCGCATCTCCTTCACACCGCATAAAACTCAACACCATGTTTACTCAGTATATGGTGGTGGCGAAGATACTGTGTTTTGCCTTGCAAGATCAGGTCGTCCTGACGAGTCCGAAACAAGCAAGTTACGGACGGTAGCGAGCCTCTCCGTCTCGCTTAGCTGCGCACGTGAGATGACTCCCAGAACGTCAGTAAAACCAAGGGGTCCTTCTTGGGTCTCTCTCGTCGAGGGCTGCTGGGTTAGCGGCACTGCATCTGGCCGTGATGTCTCCGGTGCAGGGGTGTCCGAAGACTGGGTGTATGGCGGCTGCTGCTCGACGGTCGGTGGAGTGCGAGATGGCAAATCTGGGGATGTTTGGGGCTGGGAAGCCTGGCATCCATAATTCCGAGGTTTCCGCGGCCGTTGTGATGGAAGAGCAGGCTCTGCATAAAAGGGCGTGATGGTGCCTTGGGATGGCCTTTGGCTGACTAGAGTAGAAAAAGGGGAGTGCGCATTTGCGATGTCTTTAGCGTCTCACGCTGAGATGCTATAAAATGGAAAAGAAGATACTTTACCTACGGGGTCTACAAGGGCCGCAGGATTGCCTGTCACCGGAACGACGATGAGATTGTCAGACGTGGGCTCAGTCCCGTGACTGTAAGGGTCGGGTGGTGAAAATGGGTATTGCGGCGTGCCGCCAAGGAATTCCGCGCCTGAAAAGCGTCCTAATATGAATGAGGTAAGATGAGGGCATGTGTCATGAACGCACCAGAAAACCGAAATGGTGATGAGGGGTCCGTAGGCCCCAATTCGCCTGTCGCCAATCTTGAGACAGCTGTGGGCCGAGAAACGATGGGAGAAGATGCTCTTGGTACCGAACTCCTACTCCTCCGCCAGAGCACGAGAGTGACGATGAGTAGCACGAAGGCCACTGCGCCGACGACCCCACCAGCAACGGAGCCACTATTTGGTTTAGGAGAAGGTGTTGGGGAAAGAGTCACTAGTGAGGATGTTGTAGAAGAGGATGGTGACGAGGATGACGGTGATGAGGAGGATGACAATGATGAGGATGTTGTCGATGCGACAACCAGATTTGGGCTATTGCGTCGATTAGTATGTTGCGTGGAAACTCAAAGGACGAGTCGTACTTCAGAGTAATGGTTCCAAACGTGCCTGTGGGAAAGCTGGTGGTGGGTCTGATAACCGTTGGGTCAGGACAAGCAGTGGACGGAAAAGAAGACATACAAAGTGCGGGTAGTTGTTGGGGGAGAGAGGGTGGAGACGAAGAGCGACGCAATACCGGTGACAGATTGAGTGAACGAGGCAAAATCTCTTGTGCTGTAAGTTAGAAGGGGATATGTTGTATTGAGTTTCCCCAAACAAGCCGATGACGACCCAAGTTGGACGACATAATAAAATTCCAATGAAACGAAGCTGAAACCGTCGGGAATGTTGCAAATCCACTCCACGTAACCGATACCTGCGGGGATACCAAAGGAGAGAATAGCGTGGCCTGCTGTATTATTCAAGTAAAGGGAAAATCCAGTCATCGTGTTGTAAAAAACGTAGAACGGCTCGCATTGCGTCGTCGTGAGTGGAAAGACAAGTAGACCTTCCTCGGCGGTGTACAGCCACCCAGTGGTTGGTGGTGTCAATGGCTTTGCGACTGCGGCTTGGATCGTAGCAGCAAAAGTCGCCAGAGCTGCCCATTGCAAGTACATTGTCGCCGTCAGGAGAGAAGAGCGTTCCTCGCAAAATGTACCTTGTCACCGGGTGATGGCGGAAATCATCCGGGGATTGCATCCCTGGTCGCGGTTACACTATCCCAAAGACGGCGGGTAGGGTATCGTTTGAGCGTCTCTCCCGCTCGACTTTGCAGGCTGTTGTCCACTTTCTCCGCAACTGTGATACACACCCAGAGGTCGCTGACGGCATTTCGTGATGAGCCAAATGTCTATAGACGCCGTTCGACCAGATATAAAAAGGCGACTTCAATTGATTCGACGCATCGACACACGCATTCCGAGCCCTTTGTTGTCAGGCATGTTAACTACGGATCGGGCCGCTGCGCTTGCTTCTCCACGACAGCCCGCCAGCTGACCGAGATGGGGCCTAGAGTGTCACGGGTTCGCTCGCGACAAGCAGGGGTTGCCCCCAAATTCTTGGATGGCGGTGCCGAGCTTCTCGGCTGTGGTTTCGTCTCGAACACGTTGAGGAGTTGCAGGGTCGAGGTGGTCGGGTCACGTTCGTAGAGCAGACGGTAGAGCGAACTTCACTAGACTAACGTAGTAGACACAGGCATCAGTAAACCCAGAGAGAGAAAAGCTTGATGCTGTCCGAGTCTTTGAGAGAGCTGGTAAATGTAAAAAATTAAAATCAAATTATCCTCTACTATATAGTATAATATCATAGTGTCCATGTGAACAAAATTGCATTATTTGGACTTTGGGACTTCTAGACAGAGCTGGACAGCTTTCCATAGAGACAGCAGTTCATAGAAAGGTCTATTCACTGACAGCAGTTACAGTATACAGTAGACTTTATCATAACGTATATCGTCGGGACCCTCAAAAGTCTATACGTTATAAGACCGTATCCAGTAACGTGGAATGTGACATGTTGTGACCTGGCAAAAACGTGACATTACTAATCATTCCCCCAGCACTCAAACAGCGTCCTCTGCCGCAGCTGTGGCTCCTGCTGTCTCAACTGCCCACGAAAGCGTCGCAAGTTCTGAACTAGATCGACTGAACAGTCAACATCAACCAGGAGGCAAGCAGCCTCAAGCTGCCTGCAAAGCTCCAGCATCGTTGCCGTAGTCATAGTCGGCTCTTTTTCCTCGTCTTCAGTCAGAGCTGATCTCAACCACCTTTGCCTTAGCCTCTTCTCGAAGCACCTCTGCAACAATCTCAGGATCCCCTCCTCTAAATTCATAAGCTGAGTCCTCAACTTCCTGCTCCTGGATAGGATTGACAAGTTCTTCGGTTGTTAGCGCCACTCCGTGGATCCGGTGTCGCTTTTTGAGCTCTTGGAGAGACTTGGCCAGGTCTTCCTCAACACTCCGTAATTCAGCAGGGCCTGAGTCCATCTTTGTGAGATTCTTGAGTTTCAGCTTTAGCAAAGGGCCCCGAGGGCCAGGATTCTCTCGTGGCTTCCGCTTTGGCGGATCCATAGGCGTAAGACAATGCCCTCCTCTTTTTTTTTTCTCTTTTCAGTGTCAAATTTGTCCTTGACATCCCAAATTAGTGTAGTCTTGCAGTGCGCATGGGCCAAAAACCGCCCACCTTACTGTATATTTCTACTGAAACTGTATACAATATATGATATACGAAAAATAGGGCCATTTGGCATGGTCCCATGTTGGGACCACCGAAAATGTATACAATATGACACCTTATACGTTCTCATACCATACGTTATGATAAAGTCTACTGTAGTCACAAAACCACAGAGCTTGACAGTGCTGGAGAGCTCACACTGGTTTTACTGATGCAAGCTGTAGAAAAAACTAGAGTAGTCTCGTCAGCTCAGTCTTATTATGGACTCAGGTTATATTCAAATATACCTAGAGTAGTCTCGTCCTACTCTAGCGCGTCAGAATCAACGGTAAAAGTGTGAAAAAAGTAATTTGACTCACAGCTCAGTCTTATTACGGACTGAGCTGCCTCCCTGTATCGCATCGCCACCACACTCTAATTCAGTCTCCGCTTGAATACCAACACTCCCCCTCAAGCGGGGAGCAGTCCCAAATTGCGTACGAAGAGCTCGAAAGCGGGGTGCGGCAGCGGTTTTGTCAGGCCGTCGGCGATGTTCTCGCTTGTGGGAATGTATTTGACCGATATGGTTTGATGCTCGACAGCCTCGCGAACGAAGTGATGCCGTATGTCAATATGTTTGGTGCGTGCGTGAAAACGGCTGTTCTTCGTCATGGCAATAGTTGACTGATTGTCCACCCAAAGCGTCGTGGGGCCGGGCTCGTCCAGTCCTAGCTCGCTCATGAAACTCCGCAACCAGTATATCTCTTGTGTCGCAACCGCCGCCGCCACATACTCCGCCTCTGTGCTTGACTGCGCAATCAACGTTTGCCTCTTCGACGACCAAGTCATCGCACCCTGCCCTAGCTTCGCAACGAGCCCCGAGATGGAGTGGCGATCTGGCTGGGATGCCCAATCGGCGTCCGAGTAGACGTTCGGGCGTGTGCCGGCACCTCCTAAGGTGAGCCATAGGTCCTTTGTTGTGTGGAGGTACTTGATCAAGTGCTTGAGGGCTTCCCAGTGCGCATTGCCAGGATTCTGGTTGAACTGCGACAGTATGCCTACCGCGAGCTGGACATCCGGGCGCGTTATCACAGCGGGCCATAGGACTCCCCCGCAGGCTTCCTGATACGGTACGTCTATCGGCTCGTCTGGGCATTGATCCTTTGATAGGACAGTTCCTGGATCCATCGCAATGTGGACTGGGCGCCCATCTGCCAGACCGAAACGCCGCACTAGCGCTTCAATATACGCCTTCTGGTTTAGGGAGATTGTTCGTGCCGCTCGGTCGCGCCGTACTTGGAACCCTAGAAGCCAGGACAGCTCCCCCTGGTCTGTAATCTCGAAAAAACGCTTTAATTCGGTTTTGACCCTCTCAACCGCAGCCCTGGATGATCCCATCACGACCATGTCGTCGGTTGATACCGGTACGTGCACAGTTTCTTTCCCATCGGTCCGGATAAAGACTGATTGGTCCAGTTTGGAGACACTGAAACCAAGGCTGACAAACGTGAGTGCCATCTTGTCGTACCATCTTTTTCCAGCTTGTTTCAGACCATATAGCCCCTTCCGCAGTCGACAGACCTTGCTGCGGTCACCGTCGCTCAAAATGCCGTCTGGGACCTCCATGTAGACCTCGTCCTCGAGGTCAGCGTTGAGATAGGCCCCTACAACGTCAACTTGGTGGATTTCCCAGTCGTGTTGTGCTGCTAAGGTGAGTAAAACCCTTATCGATCCGATTTTTGCAGCTGTGGCAAACGTCTCTTCATAGTTAACTCCCTTTATTTGACGATGTCCACCTGCGACGACGCGTGCCTTGTACTTGAGCACCTCGGCGTTGGGTCCAAGTTTAACCTTGAAGACATAACCGCATGGGATGACGGGTTTGTTGGATGGGCGGTCGATGATGTCCCAGGTGCGCAGACGCTTCAGCTGGTCAATCTCCGCATCGTATGCTGACTTCCATTGGCTGGCATCGGGACCTGCTAGCGCTTCCTTGAGCGTGCGCGGTTCTGATCCGACTGCGCCGGTTAGAAGAGCAACGAGCGGTTCGTCAGGTCCTAGGTCCTCAGGAGCGATGACTGAGCTGTTAACGCTTTCTCTGGGGGCTGGGAGGCCTGCTAATGAGCGATAGTATCCAGGTTGCGGGCGTGTGCGGCGCGGGGGCGCATCCTCAAGTTCAGGCGGCTGAACTTGAGGTTGCTGGGTTGGTTGCGGATCGTTTGGGGTGTCGTCAGCGCATGGTACGTCATCTACCGGATCATCGGCGTGATGCTGGATGGCCTTTGACTTCTCCCCCTCAGACTGCGTCTCCGCCGTCCAATAGACAGGGTCAGTGGTTTCTTCGAGGTTGAATACTACCTCTCGCTCAACTCTGATCTTATGTTTGTCTGGGAAATAGATCCGATAGCCGGTGCTTGTCGAATCAAAGCCTACGAAGTGGCCAGGCCGCGCGCGAGCTTCTAGCTTGCCAGCGTTGACGGTCTTTACCCATGTGCGGGTTCCGAATGGAACAAGGTGTGATAGGTTCGGTGCTGACTTGTAGCGGGTTTGGAACGGTGTGGATCCATTAAGTGCCCGGGTAGGTGACCTGTTCTTGATCCATGCGGCATGATTCATTGCCTCACCCCATAGGAACCTGGGTAACTTCGCATCTATGAGCATCGCACGAGCGAGCTCCACCTTCGTTCGGTTCCAGCGTTCTGCAACGCCTACTTGCTCGTGGGTGTCGTGCACGGTCAGTTCCTGCTTAGTCCCTTTCGCAGCTAGATGGGAGGTGAAAGATTTGCTTGTGAACTCGGCACCACGGTCAGTGCGCAGATACTTTATCTTTGCATCGTCCTGGGTCTGAATGGCAGCCTCAAATGTTTTATAGACCTCAAGGACCTCGGACTTCTGGCGCAGGAAGCGGACTTCGGTCCAGCGGGTTGCGTCGTCGACAAAATCCAATGTGTAGGCATTTCCTCCCAAGGATCTGACAGATGCCGGGCCCCATATGTCGGCGTGAATGCGCTCACCGAATCTCTCGGCCTGGTTCTTTGCCTTGTCCGGGAATGGCTGGCGGTGCGGCTTAGCCTGTGCGCACGCATCGCAGAAGGTCGGGTCTGAGGTGTCTATTATCTCTATACCTTGGATTTTCCCAGTACTAACTGCATGTTTGACAGCTGCGTGGTGGATGTGGCCAAGTGCGCGATGGGCTTCGGCCAAAGAGAGTCTCTGTGTCTTCATAGCAACGTTGGCTTCTTCGGTACGTACATTTCCCCTCTTTACACGATATAGGCCATCAATCTTTGGGATAGTAGCGACTATCTTTCCCTGGGATGTCTTTACGAGACATTGGTTTTGTTTGAACTCGGCAGAGCATCCTATTGCGTCCAATTTCGCGACGGAGATGAGCGTATAGGCCATATCAGGTGCGTAAGCGACGTCCTTGAGTTTAAACTTCGTTGACCCGCTCCCATTAGGGACTTGCAGAAGTACGTCACCACGGCCTGTGGCATGGAATTGCCTTCCGTCGGCCGCTGTTATGGGCCTGGGGTGAGTAGATACGAAATTTGTGAACATAGTCTTGTCAGGACAGAAGTGTGTCGTGGCTCCGCTGTCAATTATGATGTCGACAGGCATAGTGCGAGGTTCGGCAGCAGCGGCAGCCTCGGAGGGATTCAGTAGGCAGGTAAAGGTGAGATATTCCTCTCCTTCTGCTTTTGGGACGGCCACTGAAGCGGTGTTGGCTTTGTCCTTCTTTTTCTGCCAGGGGGCTTGCCCTTCCTTAGCTCCACCTTTCGCAAAGCAATCTTCGGTCGCATGGTTAGTCTTTTTGCAGTTTTCACATGTCTGGCCATTCTCTGATCGTTTGCCTTTGCCTTTCCGCCCTTTTCCTTGCTTCGTCTGAAGTGCTGCTTCGCCAGACTTCTGTGCTTGGTCTGCAGCCTTGCGGCGTCGAGATTCCTCAAGTACGATCCTCGTTAGGTCGTTCGGATCGATTATGTTGCCGGCTAGGTTTGCAGACTGCGTTATCGACTGAAGGAGGGTGTCGAAGCTGCGTGGTAGGGACGTGAGTATCATTGTCCCAAAGTCTTCGTCTGCAATTGATGATCCCATGGCTTCTAGTTCCTCTCGGAGCTTCATCATGGCATTAAGGTGCGCTTTGACATCTCCATCCTCGTCACAGGTCATCGCCTGGAGCCTGCGGCGGGTGTCGATCTTGTATAGCTGACTTTTTCGTGTGGCATCAGTTTTTATCGTGTTCCACATCTGGGTCGCGTTATGGTTTTTCACGAGCATGGAGAGCCGGGGGGAAGTCGTGGTAAGCATTATATGGTGTGCACTGTACTCCCGTTGCTCATATTCGTCAATATCCTTCTCCCTTTCCCTGATTTCAGCTGGAGTAGCTCGGGATTTGTCTTCTTTGACAAAAAACCCATTTTCTTCAGGGTAAGAGACAGGTTTTTTCGCGGTCCCTTCGATGTGTCTGATAAGCCCTCGGGCACCCATAGCGGTCTTGGCTTTTACTTCGTAGTCGGCCAATTGGCTCCATCGTCTCGAAGTCGCAGTACGGCTATGGTGTTGTTGGGGGTGATAGCGGACATCTCGGGATGCGCAACAAGTCTCATAATCTGTAGAAAAAACTAGAGTAGTCTCGTCAGCTCAGTCTTATTACGGACTCAGGTTATATTCAAATATACCTAGAGTAGTCTCGTCCTACTCTAGCGCGTCAGAATCAATGGTAAAAGTGTGAAAAAAGTAATTTGACTCACAGCTCAGTCTTATTACGGACTGAGCTGCCTCCCTGTATCGCATCGCCACCACACTCTAATTCAGTCTCCGCTTGAATACCAACACAAGCATTGACAGACACAAAGAAGCAAACTCCAGTATGGATATACAACAAGTGATACCAATCGCTGATGTCCACAATCCGCAGCAACTAAAAACTATGAGCCTTCGCATCTCCTTCACACTGCATAAAACTCAACACCATGTTTACTCCATATATGGTGGTGGTGAGGATACTGTGTTTTGCCCTGCAAGATCAGGTCGTCCTGATGAGTCCGAAACAAGCAAGTTACGGACGGCAGCGAGCCTCTCCGTCTCGCTCAGCTGCGCGCGTGAGATGATTCCCAGAACGTCGGTAAACCCAGGCGGTCCTTCCTGGGTCTCGCTCGTCGTGGGCCGCTGGGATAGCGGCACTGCATCCCGTGACGTCTCCGGCGCTGCATTAGCAGGGGTGTTGAAAGACTGGGTGTAGGGCTGTTGCTGCTCGATGGTCTGTGGAGTACGAGATGGCAAATCTGGGGATGGTCGGGGCTGGGAAGTCTGGGGTCCATTATTCCAAGGTTTCCGCGGCCGTTGTGATGTAAGAGCAGGCTCTGCAACAAAGGGCGTGATGGTGCCTTGGGATGGCCTTTGGCGGACTAGAGTAGAAAAAAAGGGAGTGCGCGCTTGCGACGCTTTTAGCATCTCACGCTGAGATGCGATATAATGGAAAAGAAGATACTTTACCTATGGCCGCAGGATTGCCTGTCACCGGAACGACAGACGTGGGCTCAGTCCCGTGACTGTTAGGGTCGGGCGGTGAAAATAGGTATTGCGGCCTGCCGCTAAGGAATTCCGCGCCTGACAAACGTCCCGCTATAGTTGAGGGCATAGTGGGTGGGTATGATGAACGCACCAGAAAACCGAAATGGTGATGAGGGGTCCGTAGGCCCCGATTCGCCTGTCGCCAATCTTGAGACAGCTGTGGGCCGAGAAACGATGGGAGAAGATACTCTTGGTACCGAAGTCCTACGCCTCCGCCAGAGCACGAGGGCGATGATGAGCAGAACGAAGGCCACTGCGCCGACGACCCCACCAGCAACGGAGGCACTATGTGATCTGGGGGAAGGCGTTGGGGAAGGAGTCACTGGTGAGGGCGGGGGCAATGGCGGGCTCATGGATGTTGTGGAAGAGGATGGTGACGACGATGACGAGGACGAGGACGACGATGACGAGGACGAGGACGACAATGATGAGGATGTTGTTGATACGACAGCCAGATTTGGGCTATTACGTATTAGTATGTTGCGTGGAAACTCAAAGAACGAGTCGTACTTGAGCGTAATGGTTGCAAACGTTCCTATGGGAAAGCTGGTAGTGGGTCTGATAACCGTTGTGTCAGGCCACGCAGCGGACGGGAAAGAAGACATACAAAGTACGGGTAGTCCTTGGGGGAGGGGAGGAGGCCGCAACATTGTTAGGTTTAGTGAAGTAAAAAAAATCCGTTGTACTGTAAGTTAGAAGGGGATATGTTGTTGTGATATCCCCCAAACAAGCCGATGACGACCCAGGTTGGACGAGATAATTGAATTGCAATGAAACGAAGGTGAGACCAGCAGGAATGTTGCAAATCCACTCCACATAACCGATACCTGCGGGGATACTAAAGGAGAGGAAAGTTTCGTTTTTTGTATCATTCAAGTGAAGGGAAAATCCAGTCATGGTGTTGTAAAAAACGTAGAACGGCTCGCATCGCGCCGCTGTGAGTGGAAGGACAAGTAGACCTTGCTCGGCGGTGTACAGCCACCCTGTCGTTGGTGGTGCCAATGGCTTTGCAACTGTCGCCAACATCGCAACAGCAAAAGTCGCCAGAGCTGCCCATTGCAAGTACATTGTCGCCGTCAAGAGAGAAGATCGTTCTTCGCAAAGCTGTACCATGTCACCTCGTCATCACCAACCGCGGGAAATTATGATGGGCCGCAGTTACCTGCACTATCCCAGCATAGTTTGAGTATCGTAGAAAGCCTCTCTCCCCCTCGACATTCAGGCTGTTGTTGCCCTTCTCCGCAGCTGTGATGCACACTTAGAGAGTGCGGACGGCATTTCGTGGTCAGCCGAACGTGTATCGACGCTATTCTGACCAGATATAAACAAAAGGCAACATTTTGATAGGTTACGTTACCTCTATGCTGTGCGTGAATGCGTATCTCTGATGCTACATCAAAGCTGGGACAACTTCCTCAACTGACAAACCTTCCCCTCGCTGAAGCCTGCGCCGACACTTTCCTTATCATTCTTTACTCTCACTCAGCCCGTCCCACTCTCTTTGCTATTATTCGTCATTTTACAACTCGTGCGTGAAATGGGAAGCTGGTAGCTTTGGGGATTCACTCGACCATCCGGCCTTTAGTAGAGCTGCAAAACCTCCGCCGTGCATGGGCGATATGGGGTTTGTGTGTGTGTGTCCGGCTCGCATTGAGTGGCTGTGATCGGAAAGATAATTAGGCCAAAGGCAAACAGTAGTGGCGGCGCTAATGGTTTCGCAACAGCGACAGTGTCGCTAGAATCGCAACAGGTCGCCAGAGCTGCGCACCGCATGCATCGTCGCCGTCAGAAGAGAAGAGCGTTCTTCGCAAAGCTGTAGCTTGATACACTGCGGTCTTACGATCCTCGAGCCGCCAATTCCTTGCGGGTTGCGCTAATGTTAAATTTATTGCTACATGTTTACAGGCCATGTGGAAGGACACTGCATCAATTGTAGACGATTGGCTTGGAGCTTGACAACTTTGATAAGATTCCATCTACTCAAAACAATAAAACAAAACAGTTCAGCAGTAGAGGCTTGCCATAACATTTTCTTTGGCTCTTAGGCTGAAGGGGTAAAGGAATCCAGAGGCAAAGAACCAAATTCCAGTGTGGATACACAACAAGTGATACCAAATTGCCTGATGTCCACAATCCACAGCACCTAAAAACAATGAGCCTTCGCATCTCCTTCACACCGCATAAAACTCAACACCATGTTTACTCAGTATATGGTGGTGGCGAAGACACTGTGTCTTGCCTTGCAAGATCAGGTCGTCCTGATGAGTCCGAAACAAGCAAGTTACGGACGGTAGCGAGCCTCTCCGTCTCGCTTAGCTGCGCACGTGAGATGACTCCCAGAACGTCGGTAAAACCAAGGGGTCCTTCCTGGGTCTCTCTCGTCGAGGGCTGCTGTGATAGCGGCATTGCATCTAGTCGTGATGTTTCCGGTGCCGCATCAGAAGGGGTGTTGAAAGACTGGGTGTATGGCGGCTGCTGCTCGACGGTAGGTGGAGTACGAGATGGCAAATCTGAGGATAGTCCGGGATGGGAAGCCTGAGATCCATTACTCCAAGGTTTGCGCGGCCGTTGTGATGTAAGAGCAGGCTTTGCGTCAAAGGGTGTGATGATGCCTTTGGATGGCCTTTGGCCGACTAGAGTAGAAAAAAGGGGAGCGCGCGTTTGCGATGCCTTTAGCGTCTCATGCTGAGATGCTATATTATGGAAAAGATACTTTACCTATGGGGTCTACAAGGGCCGCAGGATTGCCCGTCACCGGAACCACAATGAGATTGTCAGACGTGGGCTCAGTCCCGAGACTGTAAGGGTCAAATTCGTCTGGCTGTGTGCCGCCAAGGAATTCCGCACGTGAAAAACGTCCTGATATGATCGAGGTTAGATGAGGGTATGTGTAGGCATATGTTCATGAACGCACCAGAAAACCGGAATGGTGATGAGGGGTCCGTAGGCCCCAATTCGCTTGTCGCCAAGCCTGAAATAGACGAGGGTTGAGGATCGATGGGAGAGGATGCCCTTGCTAGAACCGAACGTCTTCGCCTCCACCAGAGCACAAGAGCGACGATGAGTAGAATGAAGGCCACTGCGCCGACGACCCCACCAGCAACAGGGCCACTATTTGGGTTAGGAGAAGGCGTTGGGGGAGGAGAGGGCGGGGGCAATGGCGAGCTCATAGACGTTGTGGACGATGAGGAGGATGAGGTTGTTGAGGTTGTTGTCAACACGACGGCGAGATTTGGGCTATTGCGTCGATTAGTATGTTGCGTGGAAACTCAAAGAACGAGTCGTACTTGAGAGTGATGGTTGCAAACGCGCCTGTGGGAAAGCTGGTGGTGGGTCTGATAACCGTAACCGTTGTGTCAGGACACGCAATGGACGAGAAAGAAGACATACAAAGTGCGGGTTAGTGTTGGGGATGGGGTTGGGGTTGGGGCTCGGGTGAAAACAATCGAGGGCGGTGGTGGGGGCTGGGTGAAGGATGCAAATTCGGTTGTGCTGTATGTTAGAAGGGAATAGGTTGTATTGAGATCCCCCAAGCAATCCGACGACGACCCAGCTTGGACGAGATAATTGAATTGCAATGAAACGAAGGTGAGACCAGCGGGAATGTTGCAAATCCACTCCACATAACCGATACCTGCAGGGATACCGAAGGAGAGAACAATGTCGCCTTTTGTATCATTCAAGTGAAGGGAAAATCCAGTCATCGTATTGTAAAAAATGTAGAACGGCTCGCATTGCGCCGCTGTGAGTGGAAAGACAAGTAGACCTTGCTCGGCGGTGTATAGCCATCCAGTGGTTGGTGGTGCCAATGGCTTTGCAACTGTCGCTAACATCGCAACAGCAAAAGTCGCCAGAGCTGCCCATTGCGAGTACATCGTCAAGAGAGAAGAGCGTTTCTCACAAAGGAAGGCATTTCTTAGTTAGCTGACCGTTTATCGAGCTGGGCGGCGCTCGGGGGGATGTTTCAGTTTGGGCGCTGTATCTTGTCACCTCGTTATCACCACTGCGTGGGCATGTCGGGAAATCTCGATCTGGGCGGCTACCTCCGAGTCCGCACTATCCCGGCACAGTCCCAGGATGGTGGTTTGGGTATCGCCGAAAACCTCTCTCCCGCTCGACGTTCAGGCTGTTGTTCTCTTTCTCCGCAGCTGTGATGCATACCCTGCGAGCGCGGACGGTAGCCGAACGTTTGTCGACGCCGTTTTGACGACGACCAGATATAAAAAGGCGACCTTTTGATGGGATTGATAACCCTAGGCTACCTTATGCGGCTGGCGCTAGTGGGCGGCGAATGCGTTGGTCAAACTATCTCTGATGCTACATCAATGCTGGGACGACTTCTTCAACTCGCCAATGGCGGAACGTTTGCAAGCCTTCCTCTCCCTTTCCTTGTCACCCTCTACCCTCACTCAGCCCGTCTCGCTCTCTTTCCTATACCGATAATTCGTCATTTTACAACTCGCCCTTTCTGCGTGTATACAATCGGAAGCTGGTAGCTTTAGGAATTCCCGGCCTTTGGCAGAGCTGAAAACCCTGCGCTGTGCGTAGGTGGTGTGGGTGTGGGTGTGGGTGTGGGTACGTGAGCGCGTCGCGGAGCCGACCGAACTGGTCGACAACGTCGACGACGATGAAGAGGGACAAGCTACGTCACGAAGAAGGTCGACTCAGGCATCTGTGCGACACTCGCGAACGTCTGCACGAGCGAATACAGGAGTGTGGATGCTGGGGCGTAACACCGCAGTGATTTCCCTCGAAATATCGTGGCTCACGACGGGCCGATGTGTCTTCACGATGCGGCACACTTAGTCCAAAGAAGTAGGGGTAACAAGGTATCGTTCAAGTTTGTTTCATGCAAAATCTGACTTAACTCTCACAGTACATCACCACGGTTGTTCAACATCGCTAATTTGCACAGAGCTCGAGATTCAGGGTATCAATTCTGTTCAGAACGGGGTGCTATGATGCTACATCAATGCTGGGACAATTTCTTCAACTCGCCTCACCAATGGTGGAACGTTTGACAAACCTTCCCCTCACTGAAGCCTGCGCCGACATCCCTTAACCCTCACTCAGCCCGTCCCACTCTCTTTGCTATTATTCGTCATTTTACAACTCGTGCGTGAAATGGGAAGCTGATGGCTTTGGGAAATCACTCGACCATCCGGCTCTTAGCAGAGCTGCAACCCTCCGCCGTGCGTACGCGATATGGGTTTGTGTATGTGTGTCCGGGTACGTGAGCGCGTCGCGGAGCTGGCCGAACTGGTCGACGACGCCGACGACGTTAAAGAGGGACATGCGCGTGACGAAGGTCGACTCAAGCACATGCGCGACACCGGCGAATGTCTGCACGAGCGAGTGTAGGATCGCGGACGCTGGGCGCAACGCCGCGGTGATTCCCCTCAAGATATCGTGACTTGCGACAGCCATTGTGTCTTCACGACTTCATTGCGATGTAGTACACATAATTCTCAGAAGTGAGGGCAACGAGGTATCGTTCAAGACTGTTTCATGTCATTGTCTGGCTAAATCCCACAGTACATCCACATGATTGTTCAATATTCACAACTTGTACAGACTCATTCTGGCATTTGAGATTCAGGGCATGAATTCGGGGTGTTGCAAATCCACTCCGCATAACCGATGCATCGCTCTTGTTGCGTGGTCTCTTATTCATAAAAGACAAAGGTATCTCTGATCGTCGTGTTATGGAAAATATAGAATGGCTCGCATTGAGTGGCTGTGATTAAGAAAGATAATTCCAAAGAGTCATGGTCCAACAGCCACCCCCACTTGCTGGTGGTAGCTAATGGTTTCGCAACTGTCGCTAAAGTCGCAACAACAAACTACGCCGGAGCTGTGCACCGCGAGCGCATCGTCGCCGTCAGAAGAGAAGGGCGTTCCTCGCAAAGCTGTACCTTGATGCATTGCGGTCTTACGATCCTGGCGTTGGTGGAGACGGCTTTTGCGCAGTGCGTGTCTGTATCGTCCTTCTGTTGCATAGCGTTTATAGATAGACGGCGTTTGTGCAGAGTGTATGATACTTTCTTTCAGTCTTGTCAATCCGAAGGCTGATAGAAGCGTTGCGCGCCAGCTGGCTGCAGTCTACCGGATGGACGTCCAGATATTGGACCAGGATCCAAACCGGAGGTGAGTTGCCGCGTTGAGAGGTGGAATGCTCTTGCTCAAATTTCTACTAATATAGTGTTCAATTGGTCCGACGCATCGACACACGCATTCCGACCCCTTTGTTGTCAGAGGTGTTAAGTACGGGTCGGGCCGCTGCGCTTGCTACTCCACGACAGCCCGCCAGCAGTGACCGAGACGGGGCCTGGAGTGTCACGGGCTCGCCTGCGGACAAGAGGACAGATCAGGCAGGGGTGCCTTCGAATGCTTGGACGGCGGTGCCGAGCTTCTCGGCTGTGGTTTCGTCTCGAACACGTTGAGGAGCTGCAGAGTCGAGGTGGTCGGGTCACGTTTGTAGAGCAGACCGTAGAGCGAACTTCACTAGACTAACATAGTAGATACAAGCATTGATAGACCGTACCGCGCCCAATCTACAACGTCTGGGTTCGCAAGTCTGCGGACGGCGGACAACGGTAGTGTTTGAACTGTGTTTCTCAGCAAGCTGATGATCAGAACAAGTGGGTTGTGTTAATGTTAAATTTATTGCTACATGTTTACAGGCATGTGGAAGGACACTGCACCAATTGTAGATGATTTGCTCGGAGCTTGACAACTTTGATAAGATTTCATCCACTCAAAACAATAAAACAAAACAGTTCAGCAGTAGAGGCTTGCCATAACATTTTCTTTGGCTCTTGGGCTGAAGGGGTAAAGGAATCCAGAGGCAAAGAACCAAATTCCAGTGTGGATACACAACAAGTGATACCAAATTGCCTGATGTCCACAATCCACAGCACCTAAAAACAATGAGGCCTTCGCATCTCCTTCACACCGCATAAAACTCAACGCCATGTTTACTCAGTATATGGTGGTGGCGAAGACACTGTGTCTTGCCTTGCAAGATCAGGTCGTCCTGATGAGTCCGAAACAAGCAAGTTACGGACGGTAGCGAGTCTCTCCGTCTCGCTCAGCTGCGCGCGTGAGATGACTCCCAGAACGTCAGTAAAACCAAGGGGTCCTTCCTGGGTCTCTCTCGTCGAGGGCTGCTGGGATAGCGGCACTGCATCTGACTGTGATGTCTCCGGTGCTGCATCAGAAGGGGTACCCGAAGACTGGGTGTATTGCGGCTGCTGCTCGACGACGGTAGGTGGAGGTCGAGATGGCAAATCTGGGGATGGTCCGGGCTGGGAAGTCGGGTGTCCATTATTCCAAGGTTTCCGCGGCCGTTGTGATGTAAGAGCAGGCTCTGCGTCAAAGGGTGTGATGGTGCCTTGGGATGGCCTTTGGCCGACTAGAGAGGAGCGCGCGTTTGCGATGCCTTTAGCGTCTCACGCTGAGATGCTATATAATGGAAAAGACACTTTACCTATGGGGTCTACAAGGGCCGCAGGATTGCCTGTCACCGGAACGATGATGACATTGTCGGACGTGGGCTCAGTCCCGAGACTGTTAGGGTCAAAACGGTCTTGCTGTGTGCCGCCAAGGAATCCCGCGCGTGAAAAACGTCCTGAGATGATCGAGGTTAGATGAGGACATGTATAGGCATATGTTCATGAACGCACCAGAAAACCGGAATGGTGATGAGGGGTCCGTAGGCCCCAATTGGCTTGTCGCCAAGCCTGAGATAGAGGGTTGAGGATCGATGGAAGAGGATGCTCTTGCTAGAACCGAACGTCTATGCCTCTGCCAGAGCACGAGAGCGACGATGAGTAGAATGAAGGCCACTGCGCCGACGACCCCTCCAGCAACAGGGCCGCTATTTGGTTTAGGAGAAGGCATTGGGGGAGGAGAAGGCGTTGGGGGAGGAGAAGGCGTTGGGGAAGGAGAGGGCAGGGGCAATGACGGGGGCAATGGCGAGCTCATGGATGTTGTGGACGATGATGAGGAGGATGAGGTTGTTGAGGTTGTTGTCAACACGACGGCGAGATTTGGGCTATTGCGTCAATTAGTATGTTGTGTGGAAACTCAAAGAATGAGTCGTACTTGAGAGTGATGGTTGCAAACGTGCCTGTGGGAAAGCTGGTGGTGGGTCTGATAACCGTTGGGTCAGGACACGCAGCGAACGGGAAAGGAGACGAACAAAGTTTGGGTAGTTGTTGGGGCAACGGGGCGGTTAAATATCCCGGTAACGGGCCGAGTGAAGGCTGCAAATTCCGTTGTACTGTATGTTAAAAGAGAATAGGTTGTATTGAGATCCCCCAGGCAATCCGACGACGATCCAAATTGGACGTAATAATTGAATCCCAATGAAACGAAAGTGTGACTGTCGGGAATGTTGCAAATCCACTCCACATAACCGATACCTGCAGGGATACCAAAGGAGAGAAGAATGTCGCCTGCTTTATTATTGAAGTGAAGGGAAAATCCAGTTATCGTGTTGTAAAAAATGTAGAAGGGCTCGCATTGCGCCGCTATGAGTGGAAAGACAGTAGACCTCCTTCAGCGGCGTACACCCATCCAGTGGTTGGTGGTGCCAACGGCTTCGCAACTGTCGCTAACATCGCAACAGCAAATGTCGCCAGAGCTGCCCATTGCGAGTACATTGTCGCCGTCGGGAGAGAAGAGCGTTCCCCACAAAGCTGATATTTCGTTTTCACCAGCCGCTGATCCGGTTACCTCCGAGCTATCCCAGCATAGTCCCAGGATGGTAGTTTGGGTATAGCCGACAGCCCCTCTCCCGCTCGACGTTCAGGTTTCGTGGTAAGCCGAACGTTTATTGACGCCGTTTTGAGGACCAGATATAAAAAGGCGACCTTTTGATGGGATTGATAACCCTAAGCTACCTTATGCGCACTAGTGGGCGGCGAATGCGTTGATCAAACTTTCTCTGATGCTACATCAATGCTGGGATGACTTCTTCTACTCGCCTCGCCAATGGCAGAACGTTAGGAATTCCCGGCCTTTGGCAGAGCTGAAAACTTTCCGCCGTGCGTAGGCGATATGGGGTTTGTGGGTGTGGGTGTGGGTACGTGAGCGCGTCGCGGAGCTGGCCGAACTGGTCCATGATGATGAAGAGGGACAAGCGCGTCACGAAGAGGGTCGACTCAGGCGTCTGCGCGCCACTCGCGAATGTCTGCACGAGCGAATACAGGAGTGTGGATGCTGGGGCGTAACGCGTAACGCCGCAGTGATTTCCCTCGAAATATCGTGGCTCACGACGGGCCGATGTGTCTTCAAGATGCGGCACATTTAGTCCAAAGAAGTGAGGGTACAGTAACGAGGTATCGTTCGAATTTGTTTCATGCAAAATCTGGCTAACTCTCACAGTACATTCACACGGTTGTTCAACGTTCAACATCGCTAATTTGTACAGACCCATTCCGGGGCTCGAGGTTCAGGGTATCAATTCTGTTCAGAACGGGGTGCTAAGTAAGGCACCGAAAACTCTGAGTTGACACAATCTTCTTTTAGTACATGAAATAGTAATTATGTACTATGTCCGGGCGTCTCACGAAGTGGTTGATTTCTAGATCCCTAATTTTGCCCTGGATCCTGCTGACATCTCCAATGCTTAATGGTCTCATATCAGCCAATCGCATCGCACTGTGCGCTTGAGACCTTCCCGCTGGTCTAGTTCTAGTCCAATGTTTTGATGCTCGCATGACTGGCATGGGCAATTCACCTCCGCCCAACATCCTCTTTGACTTTATGTACAGCGTTAATTGCTTATATAGTATTCGGCCTCTCTAACCCAAGTCTTCCCTTACTCGCAGGGCCACTGGGCATCTAGAGCCCCCCCACTGTCGCCGCCCCAGCTGGAAGCGTGGTGAAGGGACCCCGGAAGTGAGCACCTGCGACGACATCAACGACATCGTCGGCGACGGCGACAAGCGACGGCTCACGCGAGCGCGTAGGCGAAGGTCTGCGGGGGCGAGGTTTTCAGGAACACCGTCGCTCTCCTAAACTCAATCAGATTTGCTACTGTATGCAATTTATCGCCCTTGAAGTAACTAGCTACAAATTCCCAATCAAGTGACGCCCACGGGGGCTTGGAGGAGCAGACGGCCTCCCGCACAGATGTGAGAGGGATCCCCTTGAGTCTTGCTGAAACAACTACATTACATGCGATAGCGACGTCTTTGGTGCGGCATCAGTTAATCAGATGTAGGACACCTACCTCACACCAGCTACAGGGTAAGCACTTGATTACAGGGCACGCCTCCAAGTGATCACGCGAGTGTTCATCGTTCAATCAATGTGACGTCATATCTTCATATTTGCATTGACCCTTGGCTGTCTCGGCTGTCTCGGCTGTCTTCGCTTGTACTTCAATTTAACGTCATACCTTGGCTTGACTCTCTTGACTCTCTTGACTCTCTTGGCTGTCTTGGCTGTCTTGGCTCTGATCTAATGTCATTCTTAGTGACGTCATTTCTAGTCCGACAGGTCTCGCATAGACTGAACTGATATTTGGGTTGGGAGACGTCCCCTGGGTCTGGGCGGTAGTTACCTTCGCACTATCTCAGCCATAGTCCTAACATGAAGAAGGCATCTCTCCCGCTCGATGTTCAAGCCGCGGGGCCATCGATCGATGACGGTGATCGCCAGATCATTCCGGCAGTCCCACAATTCCTCCATCCCAAGGCCCACACGTGATATCCAGAGTCTCCCGCTTCCTCGCCGCCCCACCCGGAATGGACCTCAGACGTGAGCGCCGGCCAGAACGAAGACGGGCTGACATCCCGCCGAGCAATGATGGCACGAGAGCCCCCCACTATCACTGCTCCTGCTGGAAGCGTTGAGAAGGGGCCTCAGCCTGCGGCAATGACATCGACAATTGGCAACAATGGCAAAAAGCGACGGAGGCGGCTCATGCGAGCACGTAGGCAAAAGCCCGCAGGGATGAGGTTTGCAGGAATGCTGTCATACTCCTAGGTTACCGTATGCAAGAATTTCCTTTGTAACACCCTTGAACTAATTAACTACCAATGCCCGAATCCCAGGTAAACATGGAATTCCTACCAAGTGACACGAAGAATTGACGGTATACAATGCAAGCAGGAAACCACCACCCATATGCAAACGCAAGCCCTTGTCATGCTGTGTATGACAGAAAATTCAAGGACGTATTCATCCTGTACACGGTGGCAGCGACAAGGTCAAGTCCAATCAAGTGATGCCCATGGAGCCTTGGACGAGCAGATTGCCTTCCGCGCACATGTGAGATGGCCCCCAAAACCGCGTTGAGCTTAAAAGGTAACCCTCGAGTCTAGCGCCTCATGGGCTGATAGAACAGCGGCATTGCATACAGTAGCAACGTCTCTGATACGGCGTTAGTCGGGACATCCGGGGACTTGGAGTATGGCAGCTGAAGTAGTAGTTCGCGGGGCGCGAGGCCAAAGCGGGGGGTGCCCATTATCCGGAGGCTTGCGGAGCCGTTGTGGACAGGATTTCTGGCAGGTGCGGCAGAGAAGAGGAGGGATCAGGTTGTGCTATTCGGCAAGTCAGGCCGAGGCTGCAAATATAGATTCACCCAAGCTCACGATGAAGTACGTTGTACGCAGTGATGTTGAAGACGTTAGATACGTTAACGTTGCCAGATCCGACAGCTCCACCAGCCGTAGCTGCCGCAGTTGAACAGATTGCAAGAAATTACAAGCACCCTGGACTCACTTATTGACGAGTTATTATATGCTTGTTGCGTGGACAAGGCCGCTGGCGGCATGCCAGTCGCACTCTCAATATCTGCAGGGGATAGTGCTACAAGGGGTTGTGCTGATGCCTTCAGCGTCTCACGCTGAGATGCTATGTAATGGAAAAGACACTTTACCTATGGGGTCTACAAGGGCTGCAGGATTGCCTGTCACCGGAACCACAATGAGATTGTCAGACGTGGGCTCAGTCCCGTGATTGTAAGGGTCAAATGAGTATTGCGGCGTGCCGCCAAGGAATTCCGTGTCTAAAAATCGTCCTGATATGATTGAGGTAAGATGAGGGCATGTATAGGCATATGTCATGAATGAACCAGAAAGTGATGAGGGGTCCGTAGGCCCCAATTCGCCTGTCGCCAATCCTGAGATAGATGAGGGTTGAGGATCGATGGGAGAGGATGCTCTTGCTAAAACCGATCGTCTATGCCTCCACCAGAGCACGAGAGCGACGGTGATTAGAATGAAGACCACTGCGCCGACGACCCCACCAGCAACAGGGCCACTATTTGGTTTAGGAGAAGGCATTGGGGGAGAAGTCATTAATGAGGGTGGGGGCAATGGTGGGGGCAATGGCAAGCTCATAGACGTTGTGGACGATGTTGAAGAGGTTGAGGTTGTTGAGGTTGTTGTCAACACGACGGCGAGATTTGGGCTATTGCGTCGATTAGTATGTTGTGTGGAAACTCAAAGAACGAGTCATACTTAAGAGTAATGGTTGCAAATGTGCCTGTGGGAAAGCTGGTGGTGGGTCTGATAACCATTGTGTCAGGACACGCAGCGGACGGGAAAGGGGACATACAAAGTGCGGGTAAGTGTTGGGGGAGGAGGGGGAGGCGGAGGCGGAGGGGGAGGCGGAGGCGGGGAACTGGGGTAAGGACCCGTATACAGTAAGGGCTGAGTGAAGAATGCAAATGCGGCTGTACTGTATGTTAGAAGGGAATAGGTTGTTGTGATATCCCCCAAGCAATCCGACGACAACCCGAATTGGACGTAATAATTAAATTCCAACAATGAAACGGATGTGTGACCGCCGGGAATGTTGCAAATCCACTCCACGTAACCGATACCTGAAGGGATACTAAAGGAAAGAAGAGTGTCGTTTTTTGTATCATTCAAGTCAAGGGAAAATCCAGTCATCGTGTTGTAAAAAATGTAGAACGGCTCGCATTGCGCTGCTGTAAGTGGAAAGACAAATAGACCTTCCTCAGCGGTGTACAGCCACCCAGTGGTTGGTGGTCCCAATGGCTTTGCAACTGTCGCTAACATCGCAACAGCAAACATCGCCAGAGCTGCGCGCCGCGAGTGCATCGTCGCCGTCAGGAGAGAAGAGCGTTCCCCGCAAAGCCGTATCTCGTCACCTCGTTATCACCACCGCGTGGGCATGGCGGGAAATCTCGATCCGAGATCTGGGTCGCGGCTACCTCCGCACTATCCCAGCATAGTCCCAGGATGGTGGCTCGGGTATCGCCGACAGCCTCTCTCCCGCTCTACGTTCAGGGTGTTGTTCTCTTTCTCTGCAACTGTGATGCACACCTTGAGAGCGCAGACGGCATTTCATAGTCAGTCGAACGTTTGTCGACGCCGTTCTGACGACCAGATATAAAAAGGCGACCTTTTGACCGGATTGATAACTTTAAGCTATCATGTGCGGCTGGCGTTCTATGCTGTGAAGCAGTCCGGGTTTCGCAGTCATTTTGGTGAATATCTATCATCATGGTTCCATTGTCCTATAAATTGACGCCTTGATTCAGAAGCGCGCTAGCGAGAAGGAAGCGATTCATGACTGAACAGAGTACACAGCCCAAGCAAAGGCGACCTTGCATCCAGATGCGGAGCAATGCTGGTGGGGAGCGGGCTAACGGAGGCTTGATGGTATTCTCGTGCTGGACCGTGCTCCCGTGTACATGTACTGCAGCCGCGTCTCTAAACTTGGTCGTCGGAATGGAAAGAATGGCGTAATCATAACGATGACCTAATTCAAAACGTCCACAAGATCTCGAACATACAACACAACACTCTTCATCCACGCCGCATATGGTGGCAATGTCGTGTTCTACCTTCCCTTAGACTGTGTCGACGGGTCCTCGGCAAACATATTGTTGACAGCAGCAATGGCCTTCCTGTCCTCTGTCAGCCCCGGTCGCAAGCAGGACCGCACGATCAATGGGTGCCTTGTGGACCTCCTGTAGGCTCGGATCTGGTGAATGTTGAATTGTCAGAGTGGGTACGAGAGGTAACATTTTTTGAAAGTGGTAGTGCTAAACTTCTACACTTCTGACAAAGCACGATTATGAGACTGAAGGCGAGCAGGGAGGACATAACTCCCACAACGAGTGCCAGCAACCAGAGAACGAGAAGAGGATAAGGCGAACTCGTGGATGTTGGGGGAAAGAACGATGCCGGGCGCGACGACTAAGTTTGGGCTGTTGAGTTGATTAGTATGTTGTGGAAACTCAAAGAATGAGTCGCACTTGCTTGAGAGTAATGGTCGAGAACGTGCCTGTGGGAAAGGTGGTTGATCGTGACTCGCGACGGCCAGAAGGGAGGGTAACGAGGTATCGTCCAAGATTGTTTCATGGCTAAATCCCACAGTACGTCCACATGGTTGTTCAACATCGCCAACTTGTCCATTCAGGCGCTCGAGATTCAGGGTATCAATTCTGTCGAGTACGGGGTGTTGCAAATCCGCATAACCGATGCCTGGGGGATATCACTCTTGTTGCGTGGTCTCTTGTTGTGTCATTGAGTAGTGGCTGTGACTGGAAAGATAATTACAGTAATGCTGGAACGACTTCATCAACTCAATGGTGGAACGTTTTACAAACCTTTCCCTCGCTGAAGCATGCGCCGACACTTTCCTTGTCACCCTTTACTCACCCAGCCCGTCCCACTCCCTTTCCTGTAATACAACTCGTACATTCAACCGGAAGCTGGTAGCTTTAGGAATTCACTCACCCTTTACCCTCACTCTGCGCGTCCCGTTCTCTTGCTGTAGTTCGTCATTCCCTTTCTGCGTGCATGCAATCGGCAGCTACTGGCCTCCCGCATTCCCTCGGCCATCCAGCCTTTACCAGAGCTGCAAACCCTCCGCCGTGCGCAAGCGATATGGGGTTTGTGTGTGTGTGACTTGAAGTTCTTGGCGTTGGTGGAGACGGCATTTGCGCAGTGCGTGTTTTATTATCCTCGGACCTCCAGACTGTGTCTCATATCGTCCTTTTGTTGCATAAGGCTAGATAAGGGGCAGAGTGTATGATACTTTCCTTCAGTTTTTTCAATCCAAAGGCTGACAGAAGCGTTGCACTCCAGCTGGCTGCAATCTACTGAATGGATGCCCAGATATTGGATCCGGAGGTGAGTTGCCGCGTTGAGAGGTGGAATGCTCTCGCTCAAATTTCTACTAATGTAGTGTTCAATTGGTTCGGCGCATCGACATTCCGAGCCCTTTGTTGTCAGAGGCGTTAACTACGGGTCGGGCCGCTGCGCTTGCTTCTCCACGACAGCCTGCCAGCAGTGACAGAGATGGGGCCTGGAGTGTCACAGGCTCGCCTGCGGACAAGAGAACAGATCAGGCAGGGTCGTCTTCAAATTCTTGGACGGCGGTGCCGAGCTTCTCGACCGCGGTTCCGCCCCGAACACGCTGAAGGGCCGCAGAGCCAAGGTGGTCAGTTCGTGTTTGTAGAGCAGACCGTAGAGCGAACTCCACTAGACTAACGTAGAGACACAAGCATTGATAGACTGTACCGTGACCAATCTACAACTTCAGTTCTGGGTTCGCAAGTCTGCGGACGACGGACAACGGTAGTGTTTGAACCATGTCCTGTGCACACTTGCCCAGCAAGCTGATGCTCAGAACAAGTGGGTTGTGTTGATGTTAATTTCACTGCTACATGTTTACACGCATGTAGAAGGCTTCACCAATTGTAGATGATTCGCTTGGAACTTGACAACTCTAATAAGATTTCATCCATTCAAGCCAATAAACCGCTCAGTCAGGAATGTAAGGTTTACCATAATATTTGCTGTGGCTCTTTGGCTGAAGGTAAAAAGGAATTCAGAGACATAAAGAACCAAATTCCAGTATAGATATACAACAAGTGATACCACAGCAGCTAAAAACAATGAGCCTTCGCATCTCCCTCATACTGCATACAATTCAACACCATATTTACTCAGTATACGGTGGTGGCGAAAATACTGTGTTTTGCCTTGCAAGATCAGGTCGTCCTGATGAGTGCGAAACAAGCAGGTTACGGACGGCAGCGAGTCTCTCCGTCTCGCTCAGCCGCGCGGGTGAAATGACTTCCGGAACAGTGGTAAAGCCAAGGGGTCCTTCCTGGGTCTCGCTCTTCGATGGCTGCTGGGATGGCGGCACTACGTCTGGCCGTGATGTCTCCGGTGCCGCATCGGCAGGGGTGTTGAAAGACTGGGTGTATGGCGGCTGCTGCTGGGGAATACGAGATGGCAATTCTGGGGATGGTCTGGGGTGGGAAGCCTGGCGTCCATTATTCCGAGTTTTGCGTGGCCGTTGTGATGGAAAAGCAGGCCCTGCATAAAAGGGCGTGATGGTGTCTTGGGATGGCCTTTGGCCGACTAGAGTGGAAAAAAGGGAAGTGCGCGTTTGCAATGCCTTTAGCGTCTCACGCTGAGATGCTATATAATGGAAAGGAAGATACTTCACCTAGGGCCGCAGGATTGACTGTCACCGGAACGACGGTGAGATTGTCAGACGTGGGATCAGTGCCATGACTGTAAGGGTCAAATGGGTATTGCGGCGTGCCGCCAAGGAATTCCGCGCCTGAAAAACGTCCTGATATGATTGGGGTAAGATGAGAGCATGTATAGGCATATGTCATGAATGCACCAGAAAGTGATGAGGGGTCCATATGCCCCAATTGTCTTGTCTCCAATCCTGAGATAGCTGTGGGCTGAGGATCGATGGGAGAAGGTGCTCTTGCTACCGAACTCTTACGCCTCCGCCAGAGCAAGATAATGACGATGAGTAAAATGAAGGCCACTGCGCCGACGAGCCCAGCAGCAATGGAGGCACCATTTGGTTTGGGAGGAGGAGTTGGGGAAGGAGTCATTGGTGAGGGCGGAGGCAATGACGAGCTCGCGGATGTTGTGGAAGAGGATGTCGACGAGGACGATGACGATGATGACGATGTTGTTGACACGACAGCCAGATTTGGGCTATTGCGTTGATTAGTATGTTGTTTGGAAACTCAAAGAGCGAGTAGTACTTGAGAGTAATGGTTTCAAATGTGCCTGTGGGAAAGCTGGTGGTGGGTCTGATAGCCGTTGGGTCAGGTTACGCAGCCGACAGGAAAGGAGACATACAAGGTAATTGCGGCAAAGGTAGTCGTGTACGGGGGAGGGTTTCGTGTATAGGATGCAAATGCACTCGTCGAGTAAGTTAGATGGGAATATGTTGCATTGAGATCCCCCAAGCAATTCGGCGACCCAGCTTGGACAACATAGTTTTGAACCGCGTGGATTACAATACCTGCGGGAACGTTGCAAATCCACTTCACATAACCAGTGCCTTTGGGGAAATTAATGAAGGCAAGGCGGAAAGCAGGTAGTGTCGTTGAAGCGAAGTCAAAGGATTCTTCCCTCGCCAAGTCGTAATAAATGGTAAACGGCTCACACTGTGTGGCCGTGAATGGAATGATATATGTGCCTAAACCGTTGACGTCGGTGGACAGGTACCCAGTCATTGATAGTGCCAATGGCTTCGCGACTGCGGTTAGAATCGCCACGGCAAAAGTCGCCAAAACTGCAGACTGCGGGTGCATTGTTGCCGTCAGGAGAGAAGAGCGTCCCTCGCAAAAGCCGTTCCTTATCTCGACGCCGTTTTGATGACCAGATATAAAAAGGCGACCTTTTGATGGGATTGATATCCCTAAGCTATCATGTGCGGCGGGCGTTCTATGCTGTGTAGCAGTGGGGTCGAACCATCTGATGCTACATCAATGCTGGGACGACTTCATCAAATTCTTGGGAGAGGAAGTGCGGTCATGACGATCAATCACCATAAGTAGCGTGTAGCTTGCTTTCCTTTTCAGTATGATTATTATAAACAGGCCAGTCCCGAGCACGACTTGCCTCACCAATGGTGGAACATTTCCCCTGTGCCGACACTTTCGTTGACACCCTTTACTTTCACTCAGCCCGTCCCGCTCTCTTTGCTGTAGTTCGCCATTTTACGTCTCTGCATGCGTACAATGGGAGGCTGGTGGCCTCAGGCATTCACTTGACCATCCGGCCTTTAGTAGAGCCGCAAAGCCTTGCCGTGCGTATTCGATACGGGGTTTGTGTGTGTATGTCCGGGTACATCGGAGCTGGCCGAAATGGTCGACGACACCAACGGCGTTGAAGAGGCCCATGCGCGTTGGTGGAGACAGGGTTTGCGCAGCGCGTGTTTTGTTATCCTCAGACCCCCGACCACGTGTCGCATTTTTTGTCATGGTTTGTAGCCTCAGATAGAAAAGTGCAAATACTTCCGCGGACGAACGTAGATTAAAGGGCGTTTTGTGCAGAGTGTATGATCCAAAAGCTGATAGAAGCGTTGCATTCCAGCTAGCTGCAATCTACCAGATGTATGGACGGTCCAGATATTGGATCAGGAGCCAAACTGCCACGTTGAGAGTTGGAATGCTCTCGCTCAAATTTCTATAAATGTAGTGTTCAATTAGTTCGACACGCGCATTCCGAGCCCTTTGTTGTCAGAGGTGTTAACTACGGGTCGGGCCGCTGTGCTTGCTTCTCCATGATAGTCTGCCAGCAGTGACCGGCCTGCCAGTGGAGTGTCACGGGCTCACGGACAAGAGGGCAGATCAGGCAGGCCTTCGAATTCCTGGACGGCGGTAAAAAGCTTCTCGATTGTGGTTTCGTCTCGAACACGGTGTTGATTTAATTTCACTGCTACACGTTTACGAGCATGTGGAAGAACACTGCACCAGCTGTAGATGATTATACGGGAGCTTGATAACACTAATAAGATTCCATCCACCAAGCTAGTAATTCACTCAGCATTAGAGCCAGGAATTTCAGGCTTATCATAACATTTACTGTGGCTCTTGAGCTGAAGGAATTCAGAGACACAATGAAACATTATGGACATACAACAAGTGATACCAAATCGCCTGATGTCTAAAGTCCGCAGCAGCTAAAATCTATGAGTCTTCGCGTCTCCTTCACACCGCGTAAAATCAACACCATGTTTACTCAGTATATGGTGGTGGCGAGGACACTACGTTTTGCCTTGCAAGAGGTCGTCTTGATGGGTCCGAAACAAGCATGTTACGGATGGCAGCGAGTCTCTCCGTCTCGCTCAGCCGCGCGTGTGGAATGACTCCAGGAACGGTGGTAGAGCCAAGGGGTCCTTCCTGGGTCTCGCTCGTCGAGGGTTGTTTGGATAGCGGCACTGCATCTGGCCGTGATGTCTCCGGTGCCGCATCAGCAGGGGTGTTGAAAGACTGGGTGTATGGCTGCTGCTCGACGGTCGGTGGAGTGCGAGATGGCCATTCTGGGGATGGTCTGGCGTGGGGAGTCTGGCGTCCATTATTCCGAGTTTTGCGTGGCCGTTGTGATGGAAGAGCCGGCTCTGCATCAAAGGGCGTGATGTTGCCTTGGGATGACCTTTGGGCGACTAGAGTAGGAAAAAGGGGAGTGCACGTTTGCGATGCCTTTAGCGTCTCACGCTGAGATGCTATATCATGGAAAAGAAGATACTTTACCTATGGAGTCTATAAGGGCCGCGGGATTGCCTGTCACAGGAACGACGGTGAGATTGACAGACGTGGGCTCAGTCCCGTGACTGTAAGAATTGGGTGGTGAAAATAAGTGTTGCGGCGTGCGGCCAAGGAATTCCGCGCTCGAAAAATAACCTGATATGATTAAGGTAAGATAAGAGCATCTATAGGCTTATGTCATGAATGCACCAGAAAGTGATGAGGGGTCCGTAGGCCCCAATTGGCCTGTCTCCAATCCTGAGATAGCTGTGGGCTGAGGATCGATGGGAGAAGGTGCTCTTGCTACCGAACTCTTACGCCTCCGCCAGAGCAAGATAACGACGATGAGTAAAATGAAGGCCACTGCGCCGACGAGCCCAGCAGCGATGGAGGCACTATTTGGTTTAGGAGAAGGAGTTGGGGAAGGAGTCATTGGTGAGGACGGAGGCAATGACGAACTCGCAGATGTTGTGGAAGAGGATGGTGACGAGGATGGCAATGATGAGGGGGATGACGATGGTGACGAGGATGGCAATGATGAGGGGGATGACGATGATGAGGATGATGTCGATACGACAGCCAGATTTGGGCTATTGTGTCGATTAGTATGTTCTGTGGAAACTCAAAGAGCGAGTCGTACTTGAGAGTAATGGTTTCAAACGTTCCTGTGGGAAACCTGGTGGTGGGTCTGATAACCGTTGGGTCAGGATACGCAGCCAACAGGAAAGGAGACATACAAGGTAATTGCGGCGAAGGTAGTCGTGTACGGGGGAGGGTTTCGTGTATAGGATGCAAATGCACTCGTCAAGTAAGTTAGATGGGAATATGTTGTATTGAGATCCCCCAAGCAATCCGACGACCCAGCTTGGACAACATAGTTTTGAACCGCGTGGATTACGATACCTGCGGGAACATTGCAAATCCACTCCACATAACCAGTGCCTTTGGGGAAATTAATGAAGGCAAGGCGGAAAGCAGGTAGTGTCGTTGCAGCGAAGTCAAAGGATTCTTCTTTCGCCAAGTCGTAATAAATGGTAAACGGCTCACACTGTGTGGCCGTGAATGGAATGATATATGAGCCTAAACCGTTGACGTCGGTGGACAGGTACCCAGTCATTGATGGTGCCAATGGCTTTGCGACTGCGGCTAGAATCGCGACAGCAAAAGTGGCCAAAACTGCAGGCTGCGAGTGCATTGTCGCCGTCGGGGGAGGGGGGGAGCGTTCTTCGCAAAGCCGTTCCTTGTCTCGACGCCATTTTGAGTACCAGATACAAAGACGACCTTTTGATGGGATTGATATCCCTAAGCTACCTTATGACATCAACAATTGGCAACAACAACAAAAAGCGACGGAGGCGGCTCATGCGAACACGTAGGCAAAAGCCCGCAGGGATGAGGTTTGCAGGAATGCCGTCATACTCCTAGGTTACCGTATGCAAGAATTTCCTTTGTAACTATGCTGTATGATAGCAGCAATGCTACGTCAATGTTGAGTTCTTCAACTTCCTGGAAGCAGGAAGTGCGCATAGACGATTAGGTAATCACCGTAAGTAGCCCTCAATATAGCGTTAGCTTGCTTCCCTTTTCGAGGGGCGGCGACGTCGCGACTATGCGAGGAAGAAAAGAAAAAAAGGCTTATGCCAAATTCGGCATAAGTTCGATCGTGTCAAATTCGGCATAAGGCTTACGTCGAATTTGACATAAGCCACTCACCAGAGCCGCAGGAACGCCGTCATTTTCCTAGGCTCCAAATTCGTCACCGTATGCAGGAAATTCCTTTTTAACGCCCTTGAAGTGACTAACTACAAATGCCCGAATCCCGGGTAAACATGTAATTCCTACCAAACGAAGAATTGACGATATACAACGCAAGCACGAAATCACCTATATGCAAAACGCAAGCCCTTGTCATGTCGTGCATGACAGAAAATTCAAGGACGTATTCATCCTGTACGCGGTGGCAGCGAAGAGATCAAGTGACACCCATGGGGCCTTGGACGAGCAGATTGCCTCCCGCGCACATGTGAGATGGCCCCCAACACCGGGGTGAGCTCATGAGTCCCTTGAGTCTAGCCTCGAGGGCTGATAGAACAACGGCATTGCATGCGGTAGCAACGTCTCTGGTGCGGTGTTAGTCGGGATATCCGGGGACTTGGAGCGAACTTCACTGGACTAACACAGTAGACACAAGCGTTGATACGTTGATACGTTGATAAACCGTACCGCGCCCAATCTACAACGTCTGGGTTCGCAAGTCTGCGGACAGCAGACAATTGGTAGCATTTGAATTGTTAATTTTGTTGCTACACATTTATGGGCATGTGGAAGGACACTGCGCTAACTGTAGACGATTGTCTTGGAGTTGACAACTCTGATAAGATTCCATCCACTCAGCAGTAGAGGCTTACCATAACATTTTCTGTTCCTTTTTGGCCGAAGGTGTAAACGAATCCAGAAACACAAATAACCAACTCTAGTATATACAACAAGTCGTATCAAATCACCTGATACTGCAGAAAACTCGGCACCATGATTACTCAGCATATGATGGTGGAGATAACGTGTTTTGCCTTGCAAGATCAGGTTGTCCTGATGGGTCCGAACCAAGCAAGTTACGGATGGCAGCGAGTCTCTCCATCTCGCTCAGCCGCGCGTGTGGAATGACTCCCAGAACGGCGGTAAAGCCAAGGGGTCGTTCCTGGGTCTCGCTCATCGAGGGCTGTTGGGAAAGCGGTATTGCATCTGGCCGTGATGTCTCCGGTGCCGCATCAGCAGGGGTGTTGAAAGACTGGATGTATGGTGGCTGCTGCTCGACGGTCGGTGGAGTGCGAGATGGCAAATCTGGGGATGGTCCGGGTTGGGAAGCCTGGCGTCCATTACGAGGTTTGCGCGGCCGTTGTGATGGAAGAATAGGCTCTGCAACAAAGGGCGTGATGGTGCCTTGGGATGGTCTTTGGCCGACTAGAGTAGAAGAAAGGGGAGTGCGCATTTGCGTTGCCTTTAGCGTCTCACGCTGAGATGCTATATATGGAAAAAGAAGATACTTTACCAATGGGGTCTACAAGGGCCGCAGGATTGCCTGTCACCGGAACGACGATGAGATTGTCAGAGGTGGGCTCAGTCCCGTGACTATAAGGGTTGGGTGGCGAAATTGGGTATTGCTGTGTGCCGCCAAGGAATTCCGCGCCTGACAAACGTCCCGCTATAGTTGAGGGCATAAGTCAGTGGATACGATGAACGCACCAGAAAACTGGAATGTTGATGAGGGGTCCGTAGACCCCAATTGGCCTGTCGCCAATCCTGAGATAGATGAGGGTTGAGGATCGATGGGAGAGGATGCTTTGGCTAGAGCCGAACGTCTACGCCACCACCAGAGCACAGGAGTGAGGATGAGTAGAACAAAGGCCGCTGCGACGACGACACCCCCAGCAATCGGGGCATTGTGTGATTTGGGGGAAGGGAGCGAGCTCGACATTGTAGTTAAGGGCGGCGAGCTTATGGAAGAAGTCACTGGTGAGGATGACGACGGTGGGGACGTCGTCGGCGTGACAGCCAGGTTTGGGCTGTTGAGTCGATTAGTGTGTCGTGTGGAGACTCAAAGAACGAGCCTCACTTGACTGTAATGGTCGAGTATGTGCCTGTGGGAAAGCTGGTGGTAGGTCTGCTGATAATGGTCGGGTCAGCGACAAGTACTAGACGGGAAAGGAGACATACAAATTCTTTGTGGGGAGGGGAGTGATGAGCGAGGAAGCGGTTTGAGTGTAGGACTCAAAATTAGTCGTGAAGTAAGAGGCATAGGAATAGGTTGTGTTGAGATCCCCCAAGCAAGCCGACGACGACCCAGGTTGGACAGTGTAATTAAATACAAGGTCCACATTGAATCCGATACCAGCGGGAATGTTGCAAATCCAATCCACATAACCAATGCCTTTGGGGGCAGTAATAATGGAAAGAATGTGCGAGGGTGTTGCGTCAAAAAAGGAAAAGTCAGTTTCTCCATACGTGTTGTTGTAGAAAATGTTGAACGGCTCGCATTGCGTGGCCGTGAATGGAAAGATATATGAGGTGTTGGCAATGGTGTACAGCCACCCCGTCGTTGGTGCCAATGGCTTCGCAACTGTGGCTTGGATCGCAATAGCAGTCATCGCAAGAGCTGCCCATTGCGAGCACATTGTCGCCGTCAAGAGAGAAGAGCGTTTCTCGCGAACCTGTACCTTGTCACCTCGTCATCATCAACTGGGTGATGGCGGAAATCCGAGTCATAGTCCTGATCCGGGGATTTCCCTGGGTCTGGACCGCGGTTACCTCCACCACCAGTCCCAAGGATGGCAAGTAGGGTATCGTTCGAAAGCCTCTCTCGACGTTCAGGCTATTGTCCACTTTCTCCGCAACTGCGATGCACACCCAGAGAGCGCAGACGGCATTTCGTAGTCAGCTGAACGTTTATCGACGCCGTTCTGACAACCAGATATAAAAAGGTCGCCTCTTTAAGCTACCTTATGCGGCCGGCGCTAGTGGGCGGCGAATTCGTCGGTCAACTATTTCTGATGCTACATCAATGTTGGGACGACTTCTTCGACTCGCCTTGCCAATGGTGGAATGTTTTACAAACTTTCCTCTCACTGAAGCCTGTGCCGGCACTTTCCTTGTCACCCTTTACCCTCACTCAGCCCGTCCCACTGTCTTTGCTATCGTTCGTCACTTTACAACTCGTGCGCAAAGGGGAAGCTGGTAGCTTTAGGAATTCACTCGACCATCCGCCCTGGCCTTTAGTAGAGCTGCAAACCCTCCGCCGTGCGTAGGCGATATGGGATTGGTGTGTGTGTGTGTCCGGATACGTGAGCGCATCGCGGAGCTGGTTGACGACACCGACGATGTTGAAGAGGCCCATGCGCGTCACGAAAGGTCGACTCAAGCACCTGCGCGACACCCGCGAATGTCTGCACGAGTGCGTGCACGAGCGCGGACGCTGGGACGCAACGCCGCGGTGATTTTCCTCAAGATGTCGCGACTCACGATGGCCACTGTATTTTCACGGCTTCATTGTGATGCGGCACACACAATTTTCAGAAGCAAGGGTAACAAGGTATTGTTCAAGACTGTTTCATGTCACTATCTGGCTAAATCCCACAAAACATCCATATGGTTGTTCGACATTTCCAACTTGTACAGACCCCCAGGTGTCGGTTACAACAAATGATACCAAGTTGCCTGATGTCCATAATCCGCAGCAGCTAAAAACTATGAGCCTCTTCATACCACATACAACTTAACAGCATGTTTACTCAGTATATGGTGGTGGCAAAGATACTGTGTTTTGCCCTGCAAGATCAGGTCATACTAATGAGTCCGAAACAAGCAAGTTACGGATAGCAGCAAGTCTTTCCGTCTCGCTCAGCTGCGCGCGTGAGATGACTCCCAGAACGGCGGTAAAGTCAAGAGTCCTTCCTGGGTGTCGCTCGTCGAGGGCTGTTGGTATAGCAGCATTGCATCTGGCCGTGATGTCTCCGGTGCCGCATCAGAAGGGGCGTTGAAAGACTGGGTGTATGGTTACTGCTGCTCGACGGTCTGTGGAATGCGAGAGATGGCAAGTCTGGGGCTGGGAAGCCTGGCGTCCATTATTCAAAGGGCGTGATGGTGCCTTGGGATGGCATCTGGCTGACTTGAGGAGGTACGGATGGCAATGCTTCACCTGGTGGATGTTGAAATGACATGAAGGGGCAAAGGGAAAAAGGATACGGGTACTGCAATAACGGCAGGATTATTTGTCAAGATGTTCCACGCCTGATAAACGTTCCGCTATATGAAGGTACATGCACTGGGAGAGATACGATGAACACACCAGAACGCCAGAATGGTGATGAGAAGTCCGTAGGCCCCAGCTCGCTTGCTGTCAATCCTGAGATAGCTGCGGGCTGAGGATCGGAAGGCTGGCTGTGATTAAACTCCTACGCCTCCGCCAGAGCACGAGAGCGACTACGAGTATAACGAAGGCCACTGTGCCGACGACACCACCAGCAACTGCGGCATTGCGTGATTGGTGAGAAGGTGTTGGGGAAGAGGATACTGCGGGTGGTGATAATGGCGGTGTCGACGGGGGTGAGGTCACCGTTAGCGAGGGCGATGGCGGCAGGGAGGACGATGGTGGGGACGTTGTCGGCGTGACAGCCAGGTTTGGGCTGTTGAGTCGATTAGTATGTTGTGTAGAAACTCAAAGAACGAGTCGTACTTGAGAGTAATGGTCGGAAACGGGCCTGTAGGAAAGGGGACGGTGGGGCTGATAATGGTTGGGTCAGCGACAAGCAGCGGACCGGAAAGGAGACATACTTAGAGTATGTAGTGAGGGAAGTGATGAACGGGGAAGCGGTTCGAGTGAAGGATTCAAAATCAGTCGTGGCGTAAGACAGATGAGAATAGGTTGTTGTGAGATCCCCCAAGCAAGCCGATGACGACCCAGCTTGGACAACATAATTTTGACCCACGTGGAATGGGATACCAGCGGGAATGTTGCAAATCCATTCCAAATAACCAATGCCTTTTGGAATAAAATCAATGGCAAAAAGAAGTTTCGAGATTGCTGCGTCAGCAAAGAAAAGGGTGTCTCCATCCACCGTCGTGTTGTAGAAAATGTAGAACGGCTCGCATTGCGTGGCCGTTAATGGAAAGATATACAAGGCATCGGTGAAGTTGTACAACCATCCCGTCGTTGGTGGTGCCAATGGCTTCGCAACTGTGGCTTGGATCGCAACAGCAGCAGACATCGCCAGAGCTGCCCATTGCGGGTACATTGTCGCCGTCAGGAGAGAAGAGCGTTTCTGGCGAAGCTGTACCTTGTCACCTCGTCATCATCAACTGGGTGATGGCGGAAATCCCAGTCATAGTCCTGATCCGGGGATTTCCCTGGGTCTGGACTGCGGTTACCTCCACCACTATGGTAAGTAGTTCCAGTTCAAGGTTCTGATGCTCGCATGACTGGCATGGGCAATTCGCCTCCGCCCAACATCCTTCTTGACTTTATGTACTGCGTTGATTGCTTACATAGTATTCGGCCTCTCTAATTCAAAATGTAAGCCCTTGTCATGTTGTGCATGACAGAAAATTCAAGGACATATTCATCCTGTACAACGGTGGCAGCGAAGAGGTCAAGTCCAATCAAGTAACGCCCATGGGGGCTTGGACAAGCAGATTGCCTCCCGCACACTTGTAAGATGGCCCCCAAAGCTGCGGTGAACCCAAGGAGACCCTCTTGAGTCTAGCGCCTCGAGAGCTGATAGAACAACGGCATTGCATCGGTAGCGACGTCTCTGGGGCGGTATATCAGGGGACTTGGAGTATGGCAGCTAAAGTAGTAGTTCGCAGAGCGCGAGGCCGAAGCGGGGGTGCCCACTATCCGGAGGGTTGCGCAGCCATTGTGGACGGGATTTGTGGCGGGTGCGGTAGGGAAGAGGAGGGATCAGGATGTGCTATTCGACAGGTCAGGCCGAGGCTGCAAATATAGATTTACCACGAGCTCACAGTGAAGTATGTTGTACGCAGTAATGTGGAAAACGTTAGATACGTTAACGTTACCAGATCCGATAGCTCCACCACCAGTAGCTGCCGCAGTCGTTCAGATTGTAAGGAAGGATAAGCATCCTGGACTCACTCATTGTCGAGTTATTATAGGCTTGTTGCGTGGACAAGGTCGCTGGCGGCATGCCAGTCGTGCTCTCAATATCTGCAGGGGATAGTGCTACAAGGGTGATCCATCAGCCTTGCATTCCCGGTAGAGGCCAAAATACCATAGCATGTGCGAAAGGAAGGGACACCTGCCTACGGGGACCACGACAGGCTCGAGATTGCCTGCCACCGGAACGATCATGACACCACTGTCAGACTTGAGTTCATTTCCGTGACTAGAAGGGGCGGGCGTGGTGCCAGGAAGTTCCGCGCCTGACAAGCGTTTGACACAAGATGACACGCGCTCTAGGACAGACACGATGAACGCACCAGAAGATTGGAATGGTGGTGGGAAGTATGCAGACCCTAACTCGCCCGTGGTTGTGGGATGAGCATTGATAGGAGAAGATGTTCTTGTTAGCCCCGAACCCCTACGTCTCCGCCAGAGCATAAGAACGATGAGTAAAACGAAGGCCACTGCGCCGACGACACCCCCACCAACCGAGGCACCGTGTGATTTGGGGGAAGGGAGCGTTGTTGGCGAGGACAATGGCGAACCCGACATTGTTGACGAGGGTGGCGAGCTTATGGAAGAAGTAACAACTGGTGGGGATGACGTTGTCGGCGTGACGGCCAGGTTTGGGCTGTCGAGTCAATTAGTATGTTGTGCGGAAATCCAAAGAATGGGTCGTACTTGAGAGTAATGGTCGGGTATGGACCTGTGGGAAAGATGGTTGTAGTTCTGATAATGGTCGGGTCAGGGACAAGCAGCGGACACGGGAAAGGAGACATACAAAGGGATTGTGAAAGGGAGAGGGAGAGGGGAAGGGTTTTGAGTGTAGGATGCAAAAGCAGTCGTGTTGTAATCCAGATGTGAATAAGTTGTTGTGATATTCCCCAAGCAAGCTGACGACGACCCAGGTTGAACGATGTAATTCTGAATCGCATGGAATCCGATACCAGCGGGAATGTTGCAAATCCACTCCAAATAACCAGTGCCTTTGGGGATATCAATGATGAAAAGAATGTGCGAGAATGTTATGTCCCAAAAGTCAAAGGTATCGTTATCCAACCTCGAGTCATAGAAAATGTAGAACGGTTCGCATTGCGTGGCCGTAAATGGAAGGATGTATGATTCATGGCCAACGTTGTACAGCCACCCCGTCGTTGGTGGTGTCAATGGCTTTGCAATCGCGGCTAGAATCGCAACAGCAGACACCGCAAGAGCAGCACACTGCGAGCACATTGTCGTCAAGAGAGAGGAGCGTTCCCCACAAAACTGTACCTTATCAACTCACTACCGCGTGGGCATGGCGGGAAATCGAAGTCCTGATCCGATTGCATCCTTGGATCTGGGTCGCGGTTACACTATCCCATGGTGGTTTGGGTATCGTCGAAAGCCTCTCTCCCGCTCGACGTTCAGGCTGTTGTTCTCTTTCTCCGCAACTGTAATGTGCACCCAGAGATCGCGGACGGCATTTCGTGGTGAGCCGAACGTTCATCGACGCCGTTCTGACAACCAGATATAAAAAGGCGTCCTTTTGATGGGATTGATAGCCCTAGTCTACCTTGTGCAGCCGGCACTTGCATCAACTCGCCTCGCCAGAGGTGGAACGTTTCACAAGCCTTCCCCTCACTGAAGCCTGCGCCGACACTTTCCTTGTCACCCTTTATCTTCACTCAGCCCGTCCCATTCGGTAGCTTTAGGAATTCCCCCGACCAGGCCTTTAGCAGAGCTCAAAACCCTCCGCCATGCGTAGGCGATATGGGGCTTGCGCATGAGCGCGCCGCGCAGCTGGTCGTCGACGTCGACGACGGTGAAGAGCGTCAAGAAGAAGGTCTACTCAAGTGTCTACGCGACAGTCGCGAACGCCTGCACGAGCGAATACTGTACAGGAATGTGGATGCTGGGGCGCAACGCCGCAGTGATTTCCCTCAAAATATCGTGGCTCACGCCAGCCATTATGTCTTCGCGATGTGACACACATAGTCCCAAGAAGTAAGGGCAACGAGGTGTCTTTCAACATTGTTTCATGACTAAAGTACATCCACATGGCTGTTCAACATCGCCAGCTTGTGGAGCCCGAGATTCAAGGCATCACGGGGTGCTAAGGTCGCCTTTTATTATAATATGTGAAATAGTAATCATGTATGTCCGGGCGTCTCACGAAGTGGTTGGTTTCCAGATCCCTGAATCCCGCCGACATCCCTAAAGTCGAGGATGGTCTCATTTCGCCCAGTCCCATCGCACTGCGCGCTTGAGACTTCCCGCTGGTCTAGTTCCAGTTCAAGGTTCTGATGCTCGCATGACTGGCATGGGCAATTCGCCTCCGCCTAACATCCTCCTTGACATTATGTACTGCGTTAATTGCTTACATAGTATTCGGCCTCTCTAATTCAAAATGTAAGCCCTTGTCATGTTGTGCATGACAGAAAATTCAAGGACATATTCATCCTGTACAACGGTGGCAGCGAAGAGGTCAAGTCCAATCAAGTAACGCCCATGGGGGCTTGGACAAGCAGATTGCCTCCCGCACACATGTAAGATGGCCCCCAAAGCTGCGGTGAACCCAAGGAGACCCTCTTGAGTCTAGCGCCTCGAGAGCTGATAGAACAACGGCATTGCATCGGTAGCGACGTCTCTGGGGCGGTATATCCGGGGACTTGGAGTATGGCAGCTGAAGTAGTAGTTCGCGGAGCGCGAGGCCGAAGCGGGGGGTGCCCACTATCCAGAGGGTTGCGCAGCCGTCGTGGACAGGATTTGTGGCGGGTGCGGTAGGGAAGAGGAGGGATCAGGATGTGCTATTCGACAGGTCAGGCCGAGGCTGCAAATATAGATTCACCCAAGCTCACGATGAAGTATGTTGTACGCAGTAATGTGGTAGACGTTAGATACGTTAACGTTACCAGATCCGATAGCTCCACCACCAGTAGCTGCGCAGTTGTTCAGATTGTAAGGAAGGACAAGCATCCTGGACTCACTCATTGTCGAGTTATTATAGGCTTGTTGCGTGGACAAGGTCGCTGGCGGCATGCCAGTCGTGCTCTCAATATCTGCAGGGGATAGTGCTACAAGGGATCAGCCTTGCATTCCCGGTGGAGGCCAAAATACCATAGCATGTGCGAAAGGAGGGGACACCTGCCTACGGGGACCACGACAGGCTCGAGATTGCCTGCTACCGAAACAATCATGACACCACTGTCAGACTTGAGTTCATTTCCGTGACTAGAAGGGGCGGGCGTGGTGCCAGGAAGTTCCGCGCCTGACAAGCGTTTGACATAAGATGACACGCGCTCTAGGACAGACACGATGAACGTACCAGAAGATTGGAATGGTGGTGAGAGGTATACAGACCCTAACTCGCCTGTGGCTGCGGGATGAGCATTGATAGGAGAAGATGTTCTTGTTAGCCCCGAGCCCCTACGTCTCCGCCAGAGCATAAGAACGAGGATGAGTAAAACGAAGGCCACTGCGCCGACGACACCCCCACCAACCGAGGCACTGTGTGATTTGGGGGAAGAGAGCGTTGTTGGCGAGGACAATGGCGAACTCGACATTGTTGACGAGGGTGGCGAGCTTATGGAAGAAGTAACAACTGGTGGGGATGACGACGGCCGGGACGTTGTCGGTGTGGTGACAGCCAGGTTTGGGCTGTTGAGTCGATTAGCACGTTGTGTAGAAACTAAAGAACGAGCCTCACTTGACTGTAATGGTCGAGTACGCGCCTGTGGGAAAGGTGGTGGTAGGTCTGATAATGGTTGGGTCAGGGACAAGCAGCGAACGGGAAAGGAGACATACAAAGTGTTTGTGGGGAGGGGAGTGATGAGCGAGGAAGTGGTTCGAGTGTAAGATGCAAAATTAGCCGTTTGGTAAACCAGATTGGAATAGGTTGAATTGATATTCCCCAAGCAAGCCGACGACGACCCAGGTTGGACGATGAAATTCTGTTTCATATTGAAATTGATACCAGCGGGAATATTGCAAATCCATTCCAAATAACCAATGCCTTTGGGGATATTAATGTGGAAAAGGATGTGCGAGTATGTTGTGTCATAAAAGTGAAACTGTTCATCCACCGTCGAGTTGTGGAAAATGTAGAACGGCTCGCATTGAGTGGCCGTAAATGGAAAGATAAATGAGCCACCACTGTTGGTGTACAGCCACCCAGTCGCTGGTGGTGCCAATGGCTTCGCAAGTGTGGCTTGGATCGCAATAGCAGACATCGCCAGAGCTGCACACTGCGAGCACATTGTCGCCGTCAAGAGAGAGGAGCGTTCCCCACAAAACTGTACCTTACCAACTCACGACCGCGTGGGCATGGCGGGAAATCAAAGTCCTGATCCGGAGATTGCATCCTTGGATCTGGGTCGCGGTTACACTATCCCAGGATGGTGGTTTGGGTATCGTCGAAAGCCTCTCTCCCGCTCGACGTTCAGGCTGTTGTTCTCTTTCTCCGCAACTGTGATGTACACCCAGAGATCGTGGGCGGCATTTCGTGGCGAGCCGAACATGTATCGACGCCATTCTGACCAGATATTCAAAGGCGACCCTTTGATGGGATTGATAGCCCTAGACTACCTTGTGCAGCCGGCGCTCTATGCTGTGTGGCAGCAGCGAATGCGCAGGTTGGACTATCTCCGCAACTGCGATGCACACCCAGAGAGCGCGGACAGCATTTCGTAGTCAGCTGAACCGAACATTCAGACGTCGACACGTCCCCACCGAAGCCGCGGCGCCATGAAATGTCAGATCGCGAAGCGCAACACTATGTTGGCGGACGCGCTCGGGATTCACCCCGAGGCGCGGGAGAAGTCCGCAAGAGGAGCGGCGGAGACATATCGTGAGGAGTTGAAAGACTTGGAGTTCCTAGTGTTGGTGGAGACGGCGTTTGCGCAGTGCGTGCTTTGTTATCCCAGATTGCGCGCCTCCTTTCGTCCTTTTTTGCGTTTTTTTGTCTTAAGGTTTGTGACCTCAGATAGAAAAGTGCAAATATTTCCGCGGACGAACGTAGATAAACTGCGTTTTGTGCAGAGTGTATGATACTTCCTTTCAGTCTTTTTAATCCAAAGGCTGATAGAAGCGTTGCACTCCAGCTGGCTACCATATACCGGATGGATGTCCAGATATTGGACCAGGCCTCGATCAGGACCGGAAGTGAGTAACCGCGTTGAGAGGTGGAATGCTCTTGCTTAAATTTCTACTAATATAGTGTTCAATTGGTTCGATGCGTCGACACACGCATTCCGAGCCTTTTGTTGTCAGAGGTGTTAACTATGGGTCGGGCCGCTGCACTTGCTTCTCCACAACAGCCCACTGCATCAACTGTAGATGATTGTCTTGACAACACTGATAAGATGCCATCCACCCAAGCCAATAAACCATTCAGCATCAGAGCCAGGAATATAAGGCTTACTATAACATTTACTGTAGATTTTGGGCTGAGGGTGTCAAGGAATCCAGAGACACAAATAACCAAACTCCAGTAAATACAATAAGTCATACCAAATCACCTGATACTGCAGAAAACTCAACACCATGTTTACTCCGTATATTGGTGGTGGCGAAGATAACGTGTTTTGCCTTGCAAGATCAGGTTGTCCTGATGGGTCCGAGCCAAGCAAACGGATGGCAGCGAGTCTCTCTGTCTCGCTCAGCTGCGCACATGAGATGATTCCCAGAACGGCGGTAAAGCCAACGGGTCCTTCCTGAGTCTCACTCGTCGAGGGCTGCTGGGATAACAGTATTGCATCTGGCCGTGACGTCTCCGGTGCCGCATCAGCAGGGGTGTTGAAAGACTGCGTGTGTGGCGGCTGCTGCTCGACGGTCGGTGGAGTGCGAAATGGCAAATCTGGGGATGGTCCGGGTTGGGAAACCTGGCGTCCATTGTTCCGAGGTTTGCGCGGCTGTTGTGATGGAAGAGCAGGCTCTGCAACAAAGGGCGTGGTGATGCCTTGAGATGACTTCTGGCCGACTAGAGTAGAAAAAAAGGGGAGTGCGTGATAGCGATGCTTTTAGCGCTTCACGCTGAAATGTTATTTATTGGAAAAGAAGATACTTTACCAATGGAGTCCACATGGGCCGCGAGATTACCTGTCACCGGAATGTCGATGGGATTGTCAGACGTGGGTTTAGTCCCGTGACTGCGAGGGTCGGGTGGCGAGACTGGGTATTGCTGTGTACCGCCAAGGAATTCCGCGCCTGACAAACGTCCCGCTATAGTTGAGGGCATAGGTGGGTGGATATGATGAACGCACCAGAGAACCGGAATGGCGATGAAAGGTCCGTAAACCCCAATTCGCCTGTCGCCAATCCTGAGATAGACGAGGGTTGAGGATCGATGGGAGAAGATGCTCTTGCTAGAACCGAACGTCTACGCTTCCGCCAGAACACAAGAGTGAGGATGACTATAACAAAGGCTACTGCGCCGACGACACCCCCAGCAACTGAGGCAATGTGTGCTTTGGGGGAAGGGAGAGTTCCTGGCGAGCTCGATGACGGTGGGGACGTTGTCGGTGTTGGGCTGTTGAGTCGATTAGCACGTTGTGTGGAAACTAAAGAACAAGCCTCACTTGACTGTAATGGTTGAGTACGCGCCTGTGGGAAAGGTGGCGGTAGGTCTGATAATGGTCAGGTCAAGGACAAGCAGCGGACGGGAAAGGAGACATACAAAGTAATTGTGGTGAGGGGAGTGATGAGCGGGGAAGCGGTTCGAGTATAGGGTGCAAAAGCAGCCGTAAAATAAGTCAGAATGGAATAGGTTGCGGTGACATTTCCCAAGCAAGCCGACGACGACCCAGGTTGGACGGTGTAATTAAACGCATACACATTGAATCCGATACCAGCAGGAATGTTGCAAATCCAATCCACATAACCAGTGCCTTTAGGGAAATGAATGAAGAAAAGAATGTTCGAGAGTGTTGTTGGGTCATAAAAGAAATAGGTCACTGGTTCCAATGGCGTGTTGTAGAAAATGTAGAACGGCTCGCATTGAGTAGCCGTGAATGGAAAGATGTATGATTCATGGCCAACGTTGTACAGCCACCCTGTCGTTGGTGGTGCCAATGGCTTTGCAATCGCGGCCAGAATCGCAACAGCAGACACCGCAAGAGCTGCACACTGCGAGCACATTGTCGTTGCCAAGAGAGAGGAGCGTTCCCCACAAAGCTGTACCTTATCAACTCGTTATCACAACCACAGCATGTGGCGGGAAATCAAAGTCCTGATCTGATTGCATCCTTGGATCTGGGTCGCGGTTACACTATCCCATGGTGGTTTGGGTATCGTCGAAAGCATCTCCCCCGCTCAACATTCAGGCTGTTGTTCTCTTTCTCCGAAACGGCGATGCACACTCAGAGAGCGCGGACGGCATTTCGTGGTCAGCTGAACGTATGTCAATGCTGTTCTGATGACCAGATATAAAAAGGCGACCTTTTGATGGGGTTGATAACCCTAGACTACCTTATGCGGCCGGCGCTAGTGGGCGGCGAATGCGTTGGTCGCTGATGCTACATCGATGCTGGGACGACTTCTTCAACTCGTCTCGCCAATGGCGGAACATTTACAAGCCTTCCTCTCCCAGACGCCGACACTTTCCTTGTCACCCTTTACCCCTCGCTCAGCCCGTCTCACTTTCTTTGCTATCATTCGTCATTTTACAACTCGTGCGTAAATGGGAAGCTGGTAGCTTTAGGAATTTACTCGACCATCCGGCCTTTAGTAGAGCTGCAAACCCTCCGCTGTGCGTAGGCGATATGGGGTTTGTGTGTGTGTGTGTGTCCGAGTACGTGAGCGCGTCGCGGAGCTGGTTGAGATGGTCGACGACACTGACGACGTTAAAGAAGGACATGCGCGTCACGAAAATCGACTCAAGCACCTGCGCGACACCCGCGAATGTCTGCACGAGCGGGTACAGGAGCGCGGACGCTGGGGCTCAACGCCGCGGTGATTTACCTCAAGATATCGTGACTCGCGATGGCCACTGTATCATCACAATTTCATTGCGATGCGGCACACATAATTCCCAGAAGCAAGGGTAACGAGGTATTGTTCAAGGTTGTTTCATGTCACTATCTGACCAAATCCCACAGTACATCCGCATGGTTGTTCAACATCGCTTACTTGTACAGACCCATTCTGGCGCTCGAGATTCAAGCATGAATTCTTTCGAGAACGGGGTGTTGCAAGTCCACTCCGCATAACCGATGCCTGGGGGGATATCACTCTTGTTGCGTGGTCTCTTGCTGCGTCATGAAACTCAAAGGTATCTCTGATCGTCGTGTTGTGGAAAATGTAGAACGGCTCACATTGAGTGGTTGTGATTGGAAAGATAATTGGAAAGATAATTATGCCAAGGGGTCATGGTCCATCAGCTGCCTAGTCACTAGTGCTAATGGTTTCGCAACTGTCGCTAGAATAGCAACAGCAAACGTCGCCGGAGCTGCGCATCGCGGGTGCATCGTCGCCGCCAGAAGAGAAGAGCAATCTTCGCAAAGCTGTACCTTGATACATTGCGGTCTTACGATCCTCTAACCGCCAATTCCTTGTGGGACGCGCATCGACTGTCATCATCAGTGTGGTCGGGAGCCGCTTGCCTGTGGACATCCGAGCACCCAACATGCGTGCCATGACAATTCGATTCCCTGCCCTCCCTGCCCATTTTTGACGAGCAAATTCTGTGCCTGCGGCAAGAAGACGATTGCGAACACCAAATGCTCGCAGGAGAAGGTGTTCTGTGGGACCACGTGTGGAAAGTAGGTGCAACCTTCAGTTGCGTCGTAATAAAACTCAATGTTGAAACATGCCGGTTATGCTTCAGGTTGTTGCCGTGGCTTTCATCGCTGTGAGCGGTCCTGTCACGGCGATGAGTGCGGCCCTTGTACTCTCCCTTGCGGGAAGCCCCGGAAGTCATGGTTTGTCTCATTTCCTCGTCGGTATATTGCCTATGTCTGAATTTTCGTCTGTGATGCTCCCAAATCTTGCAGTCTTCCTTTGCAACATCCTAGCACTCTCCCATGTCATGCACCATCTGTGTGCTTAGAAACTGAGCCTTGCCAAGCGTCTCTCGGCTTCTCTTGTCCATGCGGTCGCCGACAGCGAAGTGAGCCGTGCCGTCGGACCGCAGAGTCCCACCGAACCGAACATCAGACGTCCCACCGAAGCCCCCGCAGATCCAGTGCACCATGAAGTGTCAGATCACGAAGCGCAACGCTATGTTTGGGGTCGCGCTCGGGATTCACCCCTAGGCGCGGGAGAAGTCCGCAAGAGGAGCGGTGGAGACATACCGTGAGGAGTTGCAAGAATTTGCACGGAAAAACTTGAAGTTCCTGGTGTTGGTGGAGACGGCGTTTGCGCGGTGCGTCCTCGGACTCCAGACTGCGTGTCTCATATCGTCCTTTTGTTGGGTTTTTTTCATAAGGTCTGTAACCTCAGATAGAAAAGTGCAAATACTTCCGCAGACGAACGTAGATAGACGGCGTTTTGTGCAGAGTGTATGATACTTTCTTTCGGTCTCAATCCAAAGGCTGATAGAAGCGTTGCGACACACGCATTCCGAGCCTTTTGTTGTCAGAGGTGTTCGGGCGACTCAGGCCGCCGCGCTTGCTCCTCCATGACAGCCCGCCAGCAGTGATCGAGATGGGGCCTGGAGTGTCACGGGCTCGCCTGTGAACAAAAGGGAAGATCAGGCAGGGGTGCCTTCGAATTCTTGGACGGTGTTGCCGAGCTTCTCGACTGTGCTTTCTTTTCGAACACGCTGAGGAGCTGCAGAGTCGAGGTGGTCGGGCCACAGACCGTATAGTGAACTTCCCTAGACTAACGTAGTAGACACAAGCATTGAACCGTACCGTGCCCAATCTGCAACGTCTTAGTTCACAAGTCTGCGGACAGCGGACAATGGAAGCGTTTGAACTGTGTCCTGCACACTCGCTCAGCAAGCTGATGATCAGAACAAGTGAGTTGCGTTGATTTTGATTTCACTGCTACACATTTACGGGCATGTGGAAGGACACCATCTGTGGATAATTGGCTTGGAGCTTGACAACTGATTCCATCCATTCAAGACAATAAAACAAAACCACTCAGCAGTAGAGGCTTACTTACCATAACATTTTCTGTGGCTCTTGGTCTGAAGGTGTCGAGAAATTCAGACACAAATAATCAAACTCCAGTACATACAAATCACCTGATGCCCAAAATTTGAGCATTGCAACTAAAAAACAATGAGCCTTCACATCTCCTTCGCACTTCAGAAAACTCAAAACCATGTTTACTCGATATATGATGGTGGCGAAGATACTGTGTTTTGCATTGCAAGATCACGTTGTCCTGATGGGTCCGAGCCAAGCAAACGGATGGCAGCAAGTCTCTCCGTCTCGCTCAACTGCGTGCGTGAGATAACTCCCAGAAGGGTGGTAAAGCCAAAGGGTCCTTCTTGGGTCTCGCTCGTCGAGGGCTGCTGGGATAGCGGCATTGCATCTGGCCATGATGTCTCCGGTGCCGTATCAGCAGGGGTGTTGAAAGACTGGGTGTATGGCTGCTGCTGCTCGACGGTCGGTGGAGTGCGAGATGGCAAATCTGGGAATGGTCCGGGTTGGGAAGCCTGGGGTTCATTAATCCGAGGTTTGCGCGGCCATTGTGATGGAAGAGCAGGCTCTGCATCAAAAGGCGTGATGGTGCCTTGGGATGGCCTTTGGCCGACTAGAGTAGACAAAAGGGGAGTGTGCATTTGCGATGCCTTTAGCGTCCCACGCTGAGATGCCATATAATGGAAAAGAAGATACTTTACCAATGGGGTCTACAAGGGCCGCAGGATTGCCTGTCACCGGAACGACGATGAGATTGTCAGACGTGGGCTCAGTCCCATGACTGTAAGGGTCAAATGGGTATTGCGGCGTGCCGCCAAGGAATTCCGCGCCTGAAAAACGTCCTGATATGATTGGGGTAAGATGAGAGCATGAATAGGCATATGTCATGAATGTACCAGAAAACCAGAATGGTGAGGAGGGGTCCGTAGGCCCCAATTCGCCTGTCGCCAATCCTGAGATAGATGAGGGTTGAGGATCGATGGGAGAGGATGCTTTTGCTAGAACCAAACGTCTACGCCTCCACCAGAGCACAAGAGTGAGGATAAGTATAACAAAGGCCACGGCGCCGACGATACCCCCAGCAACCGAGGCACTGTGTGATCCGGGGGAAGGGAGCGTTGTTGGCGAGGACATTGTTGACGAAGGCGGTGAGCTCACGGAAGGAGATGACAACGGTGGGGACATTGTTGGCGTGACAGCCAGGTTCGGACTGTTGAGTCGATCAGTATGTTGTGTGGAAGCTCAAATAACGACTCGTACTTGACTATAAGGGTCGAGAACGTGCCTGTGGGATAGGTAGCGGTAGCTCTGATAATGGTTGGGTCAAGGACAAGCAGCGGACAGGAAAGGAGACATACGCATTAATGGTGGTGGTGAGGGGAATGGCGAGTGAGGAAGCGGTTCGAGTATAGGATGCAAAAACAGTCGTTCGGTAACCCAGACGGGAATAGGTTGTCGTGATATTCCCCAAGCAAGCCGACGACAACCCAGCTTGGACAGTGTAATTCAATTTACCTTCCACATTGAATGCGATACCGGCGGGAATGTTGCAAATCCACTCCAAATAACCACTGCCTAAGGGGGCGCTGATAGAGAGAAGAGTGATGCGAGTTGTTGCTTCAAAAAAGTTAAACTGTTCATCCGACGTCGTGCTGTAGTAAATGTCGAACGGCTCGCATTCTGTGGCCGTTAATGGAAAGATAAATGAGCCGGCGTTGTTGTCGTTTCGCACGGCGAACAGCCACCCCGTCGCTGGTGGCGCCAATGGCTTCGCAACCGTGGCTAGAAACAACAGCAGACATCGCCAGAGTTGCCCATTGCGAGCACATTGTCGCTGTCAAGAGAGAAGAGCGTTTCCCACAAAGCTGTACCTTGTCATCTCGTTATCAACTGGGTGATGGCGGAACTTATAGTCCTGATCCGGGGGTTGCATCCTTGGATCTGGGACGCGGTTACCTCCGCACTATCCCAGCATAGTCCCAGGAAGGTGGTTTGGGTATCATCGAAAGCCTCTCTCCCGCTCGACGTTCAGGCTGTTGTTCTCTTTCTCCGCAACTGTGATGCACACCCAGAGGGCGCGGACGGCATTTCGTAGTCAGCGGAACGGTTGTCCACGCCGTTTTGACGACTAGATATAAAAGGCGACCTTTTGATGAGATTGATAACCCAAGGCTACCTTGTGCGGCCAGCGCCCATACGAATGCGTAGGTCGAACTATCTGATGCTACATCAATGCTGGCACACCTTCATCAATTCGTCTCACCAATGGTGGAACGTTTTACAAACCTTCCCCTCATTGACGTCTGCGCCGACACTTTCCTTGTCACCTTTTACCTTCACTCAGCCCGTCCCACTCTCTTTCCTATACCAATAATTATCTTACAACTCGCCCTTTCTGCGTGCATACAATCGGAAGCTGGTAGCTTTAGGAGTTCCCTCGACCATCCGGCCTTTGGCTGAAAACCCTCCGCCGTGCATGGGCGATAAGGGGTTTGTGCATGAGCGCGAAGGGGAGCTGGCCGAATTGGTTGACGACGTCGACGACGGTGAAGAGGGACAAGCGCGTCACGAAGAAGGCCGACTCAAACATCTGCGCGACACTCGCGAATGCAACATCGCCAACTTGTACAGACCCTTTTGCCGCTCGAGATTGGGTGGTGGCTGTGATTGGAAAGATAATTAGTCATGGTCGTGGCTAATGGTTTCGCAACCATCGCTAGAATCGCAACGGCAAACGTCGCCGGAGCTGCGCACCCGTAAGTGCATCGTAGCCGTCAGAAGAGAAGAGCGCTCCCCGCAAAGCTGTGCCTTGATACCCCTATCACCAACCGCATAGAGCAGGTCGAAATTATAGCTTGGATTGCGAGACGCGTCCTTGGGTCTGGGCCGCGATATCCCAAATGACTGGTCCTCTCCCGCTCGATATCCAGTCTGTTGACCAACACCGGGCCCACTTCTCCGCATACACACCATGAGCGAGGTCCCGTGGTGAGCCCAACCTTTATGCCTTTCGACATAAAAGGGCGTCGTTTTGATGGAATCGATAGCTTGTGCGGCGGTGCTGCATGGCGGAACACGAGCGTGCATGTGCACACATCACAATGATTCACATCAATGCGCCGCATCTGATGGTGCTTGGGCGCCTTGCCTTCTTCATCTCCTCACACACGGCGGATCGTTTGCAACGTCTCCTCGAACTTCACCGGCTCACTTTCACCCGTTGCCCTTATTTGCTGTTGGTCGTCCCTTTCCCTTTCCGCAAGCATACAATTGGCAGCTGGTGGTCACCTGGCCCTTGGCTGGGCTGCCAAACCTCGTTGTGCAGAGGCAATATGGCACTGATGTGTGTGTGACTAGGTAATCGGGGTACAGTAGTTCTCGTGGTGCTCGAGTGTTCAAACCAAATGTGTGCGTCCTCAGGCCGTATCAGAAGGCCATCATCGCAGGAGTCGCTTATTGTAACAAAAAAGTCATTTCTGTCGCCAGCCAGCCTTGGATGCCATGTACAACAAACCACTATCGTAAGCGCGCGTGCATTGGAAGTTTCTTTCCTCGCCCTCACCACGCAAATAGAAACAACAAACAGCGGCTTTGAGCCCGTGTGTGTTCCACGACGACGGCGACCATCCGCGTCGACACAGACAACGGGGGTCCCCTCGGTGAACGTCTTCCTCCATCACGTATGTCCCGCATGCGTCGCTCGCTGCCCCTCCCGCCGTTCCTGACACGTCTATCCACGAGTGTACCTTCTACTCCGTGTGCTGCTGCGCTGGGGCGCTCGCACTAGTCCCTCCGATCACGCGCAATCTCACTTTCGTGACGCCCCCACGCGGAACGTAGCCGCATGCCCATGTCGCATCCAAGAGGATTAGCCGGGAGAAACGTACCGTCGCACCCCCAGAACAAAATGTGCCGCCTCTGTGGGGAACATTGTGCGGTGTTGGGATGCGCAAGGCGCCAGGGGTCCCGCAGGGTGTCTCCTGGGCCTAATCACCCACCGGTCCGCGAGTTGTTCACTCCTGCTAGCTCTCGGCAATGCACCACTACTGGGTATGAATAATGTAAGTATCAATATGCTGCATGCAAGCAATACATGACAACGAGCTGCAGTGTCCTAATTTCGGGTATGCAGAAAGTTCCTACCTCGCCAAACAAATGACCATGTATAAAATCCCCCTCGAACACACCCTTTTTGACGTCGCAGAAATCCTGTGCACTACAGGACGTTCAAAGGCCCATATTCATCCTGTATAGGGTGGCGGCAAAGATGTCGTGTTGTTCCTTGCAAAACCGGGTGACGCCTGGGTGAGCAGATTGTTGAAGGATGTAATGACCCGTCTGTCCCTCGGGGTCAGCCGTGCGCGCGAGATAGCCCCAAGAATAGATGCGAGATCAGAGGCGCCCTCCTGCGTCTCGCTCGTCGCGGACTGCCGGAACAGCGGTGTCGCGTCCAGCGACGTGTCTGGTTCCGAAACCCGGGGCCATCGGAGGACCGGGGGTATGATGACGGCGGCGGGTCGGTCGTGGGCGCAGTGCGGGACGTCGAATCGGAGGTAGGTTGGGAGAGGGACGCCTGGGGCTCACGCGGCCGCTGTGGTGTGCCTTGGGATGGCGGCATGTGGAAGGACATTGCACCATCTGTGGATGATTGGCTTGGAGCATGACAACTCTGATACGATTCCATCCATTCAAGACAATAAAACAAAACCATTCAGCAGTAGAGGCTTACCATAACATTTTCTGTGGCTCTTGGTCTGAAGGTGTTGAGAAATTCATATTGATACAAATAACCAAACTCCATAGTACATACAACAAGTAATACCAAATCACCTGATGCCCAAAATTTTGAGTATTGCAACTAAAAACAATGAGCCTTCACATCTCCTTCACACTTCAGAAAACTCAATACCATGTTTCCTCAATATATGGTGGTGGCGAAGGTACTGTGTTTTGCATTGCAAGATCAGGTTGTCCTGATGGGTCCGAACCAAGCAAACGGATGGGCAGCGAGTCTCTCCGTCTCGTTCAGCTGCGCACGTGAGATGACAGAACGGCAGTAAAGCCAAGGGGTCCTTCCTGGGTCTCGCCCGTCGAGGGCTGCTGGGATAGCGGCATTGCATCTGGCCGTGATGTCTCCGGTGCCGCATCAGCGGGAGTGTTGAAAGACTGGGTGTATGGCGGCTGCTGCTCGACGGTCGGTAGAGTGCGAGATAGCATATCTGGGGATGGTCCAGACTGGGAAGCCTGGCGACTATTAATCCGAGGTTTGCGCAGCCGTAGTAATGGAAGAGCAGGCTTTGCATCAAAGGGCGTGATGGTGCCTTGGGATGGCTTTTGGGCGACTAGAGTAGAAAAAAAAGGGGAGTGCGTGATTGCGATGCCTTTAGCGTCCCACGCTGAGATGCGATATGATAGAAAAGAAGACACTTTACCTATGGCCGCAGGATTGCCTGTCACCGACGTGGGCTCAGTCCTGTGACTGTAAGGGTCGGGTGGTGAAAACAGGTCTTTCGGCGTGCCACCAAGGAATTCCGCGCCTGACAAACGTCCTGATATGATTGAGGTAAGATGAGGATATGTGTAGGCATATGTCATGAATGTACCAAAAAACTGGAATGGTGATGAGGGGTCCAGCCCCAATTCGCCTGTCGCTAATCCTGAGATAGATGAGGGTTGAGGATCGATGGGAGAGGATGCTTTTGCTAGAACTGAATGTCTACGCCTCCGCCAGAACACAAGAGTGAGGATGAGTAGAACAATGGTTACTGCGCCGACGACACCCCCAGCAACCGAGGCACTGTGTGATTTGGGGGAAGGGAGCGTTGTTGGCGAGGACAGTGGCGAGCTCGAGGAAGATGAGGACATTGTTGACGAGGGAAGCGAGCTTATGGAAGAAGTCACTGTGGATGACGACGGTGGGGATGTTGTCGGCGTGACAACCAGGTTTGGGCTGTTGAGTCGATTAGTACGTTGTGTAGAAACTCAAAGAACAAGCTTCACTTGACTGTAATGGTCGAGTATGTGCCTGTGGGAAAGGTGGCTGTAGGGCTGATAATGGTCAGGTCAAGGACAAGCAGCGGACGGGAAAGGAGACATACAAATTAGCTGTGGTGATGGGAGTGAACGAGGAAGGGTTTCGAGTGTAGGATGCAAAATAAGCCGTGTTGTAATTCAGAAAGGAATAAGTTGTTGTGATATCCCCCAAGCAAGCCGACGACGTCCCAGCTTGGACGATGTAATGCTGAAATACAGAGAATCCGAAACCAGCGGGAAGGTTGCAAATCCATTCCAAATAACCAATGCCTTTGGGGATATGAATGATGAAAAGAGGGTTCGGGATTACTGTGTCAAAACAGTGAACGTATCCATCCACCGTCCTGTTGTAGAAAATGTTGAACGGCTCGCATTGCGTGGCCGTGAATGGAAGGATATATGAGCCAAATGCGTCGTCCAATAGCCACCCAGTCGCTGGTGGTGCCAATGGCTTCGCAACTGTGGCTTGGATCGCACATTGTGAGCACATTGTCGTGGTCAAGAGAGAAGAGCGCTCTTCACAAAGCTGTACCTTGTCACCCCGTTATCACCAACTGGGCGGTGGCGGAAATCATAGTCCTGATCTGGGTATTGTATCTTTGGCGGTTACCTCCACACTATCCCAGCATAGTCCCGGGTGGTTTGAGTATCGTCGAAAGCCTCTCTCCCGTTCGATGTTCAGGCCGTTTTCTTTCTCCGCAGCTGTGACGCACACCTAGAGAGCGCGGACGGTATTTCGTGGTGAGCCAAACGTTTATTGACGCCGTTCGACCAGATATACAAAGGTGACCTTTGATGGGATTGGTAACCCTAGGTTACCTTGTGCGGTATGCGTGGGCGTTGACTTCTTCAACTCGCCTCGCCAAAGGCGGAACGTTGACAAGCCTTCCAGGCTTCCACTCCAGACGCTTTCCTTGTCACAGTCACCGGTAGTGGTAACGGCTTGGGATTGCCTTGTGCGGCCGGCGCTCTATGCTGTGTGGCAGCAGCGAATGCGCAGGTTGGACTATCCCTGATGCTGCACCAATGCTAAGACGACTTCTTCAACGATGGTGGAACCTTTTACAAACCTTCCTCTCACTGAAGCCTGCGCCGAACACTTTCCTTGTCACCCTTTACCCTCACCCAGCCCGTCCCACACTCTTTGCTGTTATTCCGTCATTTTTGCAACTCGTGCGTCAATGGGAAGCTGGTAGCTTTAGGAATTCACTCGACCATCCCGCCTTTAGTAGAGCCGCAAAACCTCTGCCGTGCGTGGGCGATATGGGGGTCTGTGTGTGTGTGTGTGAGCGCGTCGCGGAGCTGGCTGAAATGGTCGACGACACCGACGACGTTGAAGAGGGACAATTGCGCGTCACGAAAGGTCGAACTCTAGCACCTGCGCGACACCCGGCGAATGTCTGCCACGAGCGAGTACAGGAGCGCGCGGACGCTGGGGCTCAACGCCGCGGTGACTTACCTCAAGATATCGTGACTCGCGATGGGCCACTGTATCCATCACGGCTCTATCTGACTAAATCCCACAGTACACCCACATAGTTGTTCAACATCGCCAGCTGGTGCGGACCCATCCTGGCGCTCAAGATTCAGGGCATGAATTCCGTCGAGAACGGGGTGTTGTAAATCCATATCCGATGCGCCTGGGGGGTGATATCACTCTTGTTGCGTCATAAAAGACAACAAGGGTATTTCCGATCGTTGTGTTGTGGAAAAAACGTAGAACGGCTCGCATTGAGTGATCGCGCGCAATATGCCACGGCCCCCCCCGATCTCACCTCCACGACGATGCGCACACGCACCGCGCTGAACGGCGCCGCATTCGCTCATGTGATACCCAAGAGGATTAGCCCGGGGAGAACCGTACCGTCGCACCCCCAGAACGAAATGTGCCGCCTCGGTGGGGGAATGTTGGGATGCGCAAGGCGGCCAAGGCGTCCCCTGGGCCTAATCACCTACCAATCCGCGGGTTGTTCACTCCTGCTAGCGCCCTCGACGATGCACCACACTACTGGGGTATGAATAATGTAAGTATCAGTAAACGCTGCATGCAAGCAATACATAGCAACGAGCTGCAGTGTCCTAAATTCCGGGGTATGCAGAAAGTTCCTACCAAGGCCAAAACAAATGACCATGTATATATTAAAAAAACTCCCCCCTCGAACACGCGGCCCCCTTTTTTGTTGGACGTCGCAGAAACCCTGTGCACTACAGGACAGGACATTACAATAAGGGACCCATCCATAGTTCATCCTGTATAGGGCGGCGGCGACGATGTCGTGTCGTTCCTTGCAAAACCGGGCGACGCAAGCGGGCCCTGGGTGAGCAGGTTGTTAAAGGACGTAATAACCTGTCTGTCCCTCGGGGTGAGCCGCGCGCGCGAGATCGCCCCCAGAATAGTCGCAAGATCCGAGGCGCCGCCCTCCTGCGTCGTCGTCTCGCCCTGCGTCGTCTCGCTCGTCGCGGACTGCCGGAACCGCGGCGTCGCGTCCAGCAGCGACGTGTCCGGCTCCGAGGACCGGGGGTATGGGTATGATGACGGCGGCGGGTCGGTCGTCGTGGGCGCGCTGCGGGACGTCGAATCGGAGGAGGTGGGCTCGGAGAGGGACGCCTGGGGCTCGCGTGGCCGCTGTGATGCGCCGAGGGATGGCGGCTCGTCGACTGGAGAAGGGGGGGTGCGTGTGTGTCAGCGCTTCTGGCCCCGTCGCAACCTGCGGGGCATTGCAGTGCCCAAAGGTGGAGTGCAAAAGAACGGAACTGCTTTACCTTCGGGTGCCGCATAACCCCGTTTACGCGGCCGTTGTTGCGACAGAAGCGAGGGCTCCGCAGCGAAGGGCGTGACGGTGCCTTGGGGCGGCATCTGGCCGGCGAGAAGAGGCACATGTGGCGATGCTTCCCAATGGAAACGTTGAATTGGGCCATAAGCGGGAGGGAAATAAAAATAAAAAGAGGGATACTTTACCTATGGGTCCCGCTATGATCCAGGGCGAGATGAGGGCACATGCGCAAGGATGAGACACGATGGGACACACCAGGAAACCGGAGTGGCGAAGAGAAGCCCGCAGGTCCCAACTCGCCTGTCGCGAAGCCCGCGCCGGCGGCAGGCTCCAGATCGGGGGCGGGGAATGCTATCGATGGCGCTGCATTCCTACGCCTCCACCAGAGCACGAGAGCGGTGATGAGCAGAACGAAGACCGCCCCGCCGACGACCCCGCCGGCAACCGAGGCGCCGATTGATTTGTGAGGCGTTAGGGAGGAGGATACGGTTGCTGAGGATAGTGGTGGCCCCGCGGAAGTTAATGACACGGTTGGCGAGGGCGAGGACGAGGGCGAGGGCGAGCTCGTGGCTGTTGTGGAGGATGAGGAAGACGAGGTTGAGGTTGAGGATGTTGTGAGCCTGGCAACTAGGTCTGGGCTATTGGGTCGATTAGCATGTTGTGTGGAAGGTCAAGGGAACGAGTCGCACTTGAGGGTGATGGTCAAGAATGAGCCTGTGGGAAAAGGGACAGTGGGGCTGATAATTGTTGAGTCAGGATGCACAGTAGATGGGGAAAGGGCGACATACGCATCGGTTGTGACGGGTAAGGGTTCGGAAGCGGTTCGAGTATAGAGGGCAAATTCAGTCGAGTATCGCAGAAAGGAGTAGGTTGTGGTGACATTCCCTAAGCACGCCGACGACGACCCAGGTTGGATTCGATAATAGTACTGTGGAAGGCCCAAGTGCATGTTGATACCGGCGGGCAAGTTGCAGATCCACTCCAGGTAACCGATGCCTATGGGGAAGGAGAAGGTAAAAAGAGTGCTGGTCTCGTCGTATAAATCGATGGAGTTTGCGGCCGTCGTGGAGTTGTAGAAAACATAATAGGGCTCGCACTGCGTGGCCGTGGACGAAGCGATAATTTGCGCGCTGCCGAGGCCGAACGGCCACCCTCTCGCGGGTGGCTCCGCTACTGCGGCGAGTATCACAAGAGCCAAAGTCGCCAGAGCTGCACACTGCGAGTGCATTCTCAACATCATCGTTGTTTTGGAGAGAAAGAGTGTGTCGTTCCCCCGGCAAAGCCGTATTTTGATCCCAGTTTTGATCCGGACATTGGGGGGACCGGGCCGTAGTCACCCGATCGCACCCATGTACACCACTCTCGTTTGTAGCGGATACACGTTCTATTGTCTTCCTGTATATAGGAATACAGAGGCGAATGGCCTCTACTTGCAACTTAATTCATTAAATCAGTTCGCAATGTACCAGGACATTGACACTGTGGCCGAATACGGACCTGCAAGGACACGGCATCACCGGGTATTTTTCTTGATTACACCGCCTAGTTGATCGCTTAATTCTTGATTGTGGCGGCGTCGAGCAGAGCGCCGAGTCCGGCGTTGCTTCATTTAAAGGCAGGGGCTGTGACCAACGTAGCGCCAAGAGAACAAAACCCAATCTGCGCCCCCGTGATCGCGACGGAGCAGTGGCGGTCCGGGCGCCTGTTTAGTTCAGGGCGAGTGATCCGGCCATCGGATGTGGACTAGACAAGCGCCCTGAATTTTTAGTTCCCTCCTTCAGTCCCTCTCCCCTGACCAGCTCTCCCCTGACCAGCTTATGTGTCGCCGAACGGGGCACTGCTGCTCTGAGGGGAAATTGCTACAGGTAAGAAGACGGATCGTCTTCCTGCCCTGCGACACCGACCACCGCCGCGACATCGGCCACAACAGGGATAACGATGACATGGACCGCTAGCAACCCGCTTGCTATCCCGCCGCGATGAGGCACTCATCCCAGCTCCACGCCTCTCCAGCGCTCAACACACTCTTATCCCCCGACATCCTAAACCAAACGTCGCCCAGTACTCACGCTGACTTTGTCCACCGTCACCACCGTCACCCACACCATCACCACCAACCCCAGCAACTCCCCCTCGCATCTGGCCCTTATTCCCCTGTCTCCCGCAGAGCTGCCCACCCCGACACTCCACCACACCGGACCTCCGCGCCGACAGACACGACTCCCTTCGAAGAACATCGAACGCAGAAACTCCGCGAACCGCAACCGGCGCGGCAGCGATAGTCCTCCATGGGTAGACAGCACGCAGAGGGTGGAGGGGGGGGGGGGGGGGTACAGTGATGTCGGGCAGTATATAGCCACGGAGATGGTCGCGTTCCAGGGCAGCGTCGCACAGCACGACTTGGGTGATGCAGAGCCTCATCTCATACTTTGCTACGTACAACAGAGTGGGTGACTTTGAAACCATGCCCTAATCAATGCCCTTTCGCTATGGACACCTTCTCATCGATGAAGGGAATGTATAGCTACCCTTTAACTATCACATGTTCCCTTGTTATGACGTCATAATCCATTGTGATGTCATTTTCCATTCATATTCAAAGTCATTCAAATCTATCATTCAAATCTATCAAATCTATCATTCAATCTATCAAATCTAACTCTCTAACCATAACAAAGATAACGACAATACAACAACAACTGTCGTCGTGACCCATCCCCTTACATTCCCAATAGTAATCGCATTACCAGTAGCCATAGATGGACACAGACTTCCAGACGTACTCAACATCGAAGTAGGGAGTAATACCTGTATATTATCACACAGTATCAGCCACCAACTCTTGCATCGCCACTGCATAACATACCTGAGGCAGTCCGTTCTTGGCTTGCACAGTCAGACCACCTCCGACCGTCGCTTGCAGCCGGTTACAAGTAAGCACATCCACCAGCGCCTGGTTCTTCTCAAACGTCCCATTTGGACAAGTCCACGATACGTTCCGCGTAGACGACCCCCCCACATTCGTCAACAGCGCCACAAGAGGCGCCTTCGACACCGCGATCATAGCGCTGCTGTTGGACTGCGGGAGGAATTTCAGCTGTGTTTGGCGCGAGAGCGCCGGTGAGTAACGTGTTTGGGTCTGCCCGGGGTGCTAGCACAGGGGGAGAGAAAGCGCACCGGTGTCGTGATGAAAGCCGTGCTGGCGTCTATGGCCAGCTTCCGGGCGGCGTTCAACGCCTTCACATGCGCCACGAGCGGCTTGTTCGTCTCGTAAGCGGTGAACCAGAGCCTTTCCAAAATAAACGTCAGCCATTTTTTAACGCCCTGTCGAGCGTGGCAAAAAAAAAAAGGAACGCGTACGCTTCCCGGTTACTCGGCACGGCACCGCCTGTGTATCCCTGTTCCTGGCCTGGCTCGATTTTGAGACACGGGGGAGGGGGGGTCATCGGAGGTTGAGGCGAGAGCTCACCGTAGTAAAGAATGGGTATGCCATCCTGGACGAAAGGCCAAGTGATGGCGTTCTTCACGAGCTGTGCATTCGTCAGAGGGGGGGGGGAAAGCAATCAGGCGGGTGCCAACACACGACGACCCACCGCCTGGTCGCTGGTCATCGACTGGATCCGCGGCTGGTCATGATTCTCGACGAAGGACCCCGAGCCTATCGCCCCGTTCTTGTAGGCCCGCTGCGTCGCGACGACGGTCTCCTTGAGGGCCGTGAGGTTCCCGGAGGGCGAGGCGAACGCGTGGAGCACCGCGAAATACGTGGGGTAGTCCAGGATGCCGTCTAGGACCTCTGCGGACGGGTGAGTGAGTGAGCCGCTGCGGATGTGTGTGTGATGATGAAAGGGGCGGCGGGACGAACGGGTGTATGCAGCCGTATAGGAGACATCGCCGCTAAACACCTGGGTCGATGTCAACGGGGGGAGGAATACAGGGAAACAGAACGACCGCGGAAGAGCCCAACCTCTCCGAGCGCGAACACCGCCGCCGAGCGCGCAAAGTCGGGCCAAAAGTCCTTGCGCACGTGCTTGACGGTGTCGATGCGGACGCCGTCGGCGAGGGTGTCGGCGACGAGGCGGGCGACCCAGGCGTACAGCCCGTCGACGACGCGCTCGTCCTCGGTGTCGAGGTCGGGCAGGGGCACCTTCGCGTCGCCGAGCCAGCACTGCTCGAGCTCGGTCTGGTTCGCGTCGCCGGTGCTGCTGTTGATGAAGCAGAAAGGGTGGAAGTCGCCGGGTGCGTTGAAGGGCGCGAGGTTGGAGAAGGAGGGCGGCGGGGCTGGCCCGCCTGTGCTGCCCATGTGGTTGGCGACGACGTCGAGCATGAGGTACATGTTCCGTGCGTGGAGGGCGCTGCTTAGGGCCTGCAGGTCGGCGGGGGAGCCGAAGTTGGGGTTGAGCGCGCTGAGGTTCTGGGCCCAGTACCTGGGTAGGGAGTGCGCTCTCGCCCATCAGTCTATGGTCGACGGGTGTGTGTGGAGAGAGGGCACTATGGCTGCGCAACGCACCCGTGATAGGCCTCGCCATACGGGGTGTTGCCCGCAATGTTAGCGACGACAGGCGAGATCCACACGGCGTCGAAGCCCATGCCCTGGATGTAGTCGAGGTGGGCGGTGATGCCCTTCCACGAGCCGCCGCAGTAGCGCTGCGCGGAGGTGTTGCATGCCGGGCTGGCGGTGGGGTTGCTGACTGCGAATCGGTCGGTGAGCAGCTGTGGGAGGTGACCGGTGACCGTTAGTGAGGTGTTTGGTTGACGGTGGGGGTGGGGGGAGTCATACCTGGTAGATGGAACGGGTGCGCCATTGTTCGGCGGTGGCGGCGGACGAGGGCGCTGCGAGTAGGAGGGGGATGCAAAGGAGGCGCACGAGGGCGCGGATGGTTTTCGATGCCATTGGGAATGGAGAACGCCCAAACGGACCCAAAAAATTTGTTATTTTATTCTGAGGCAACGCACAGCAAGGTAACTGTAAACAACTGCAAACAACTTTATTACGACATCCATCATGGAGAGAGTTCAATATCAACAGGAGCAGGTGAGATTTGGATGTGTGATCTGACTGACTGCTTACGCCTGTGTTATAGACCCTCGCAGAACTCAGAGAATTCATACAAAAGGGTCTTTTCTCTGCCGTGAGTGGTTGATTTCGCTCCAAATACCGGTCATTGAATATGCGTGGCGCAGACTGAAGTAAAGCAGATTATAAAGTGCAGAACAGCGTTTGAAGCGGCACTAGTGCGCCGTTTTCCGCGCAAGATCGACTTCCTCAAGTATGCTGCGTATGAAGCTAAACTCGAGCGACTGAGAAAAAAACGCGCAGAACGTTTAAGTGAGTGTGGCATGTATCACGTTTTAGTTCGTCATTCGCTGACGGCTCACCCCCGAAAAAAGAGATACGGCCGTCGCGCAAGAACGACTATGCGGGCACAAAGAGACATCTACACGTCTTGGAACGCGCTGTGGGCAAATTCCAAGCAGACGTTGCGCTATGGGTGATGTATATAAAAACGGCGCAGAAGGAAGGCGCGAGAAAACTTGTTGGGCGGATAACAGCGAGGTGAGCACCCCCTCAAACTCTTCGCGGCATTGTATATTTTCGAAGGCCAATACCCCCCCACTCACCTTTTACTTGATAATCCAGGGCGCTACAACTGCACCCCAACACGCCCTCGCTCTATATTCTCGCAGCAGCTCATGAGCTGGATCACGGCTCGCCCGGGGCCGCCCGCGCCCTCCTGCAACGCGGTGTGCGCATGAACGCGCGCGAGTCGCGGGGCGAGGTATGGCGCGAGTGGGTGCGGATGGAGATGGGCTTCGTGGAAACCGTCAGGCGACGTTGGGGCGTGCTTGGCATTGTGGAGACGGACATGGGGGCGGCTGTTGTTGTTGGTTCAGATTCAGATTCTGAGCTCCTCGACGGCGCAAAGGATAATGATACGCTCGGGGCAACTCAGGACGAGACGGCACGGAGCCGCGTCATGGATGGGGCCATAGTAAAGGAGGTTATATCAAGTGCACTTAAAGGTATGTCCGAACCCTTATGACATGCGAGAAGTTCATGGCAGAATACAGAGCCCCATGTCTCATATCTCTTTCTCGTCCTTAGCGATACCCACATATGAACTGTTCACTGGGCTGCGAGAGGTAATTAGGGCCCATCCTTCACCCGAGTCGCTCCGCCGTACATTGCTCGAGCATCTGTACGAGGAGTCGCGGAGGACTATCAACGATGACCCAAGAGTGATCGAAGCCTACGCAACCCGGGGGTTACCTCCGCTGGAAAGACTGGACGAAGCAGACGAAGAAAGACTCGTGGACGCGCTAAGAAATGCCAACGAGGAGCTGCTGCGCGCCGCTGAGCAGAGCCAGGATAATCTGAACATGTACGTTGAGTTTGTCGAGAAATGGTGCGAGCAGCCGGCTCTCGATGAGAATTTGGTAAGCGCAGGCGCCCTTGATGGGTCTGAGAGTGTTGTTGACAGCCGACCGACACGCGTTTGCACACAGCGACGGTATCTCATGTCCAATCTACATTCGGTGGTCAAACGAGGCAGTAACCCCTCGTCTGCGTTGCTTGCGGCGCATCTCAGGCTCCTTATGCGTTGGGAAAAGCCATCCAAGTCTGAGAAGACGCTGTGCCTTGCAAAACAGTACACGGAGAGGGCGTCTTCGTCGGCGCAGGTGTGGCTTGCGAGGCTTGAGGCCGAGCAAACGCTAGGAGGGAGCTGTCACTTGTTGGGGAGCATCTGGCGAGACGCGAGGAGAAACATGCGAGCAGCACCGGAAACAGAGGAAGTCAAGAGTCTTTGGGTGTGGGGCTTAGAAAAGGAGGAAATAATGACGGACGAATCTTGGCAGGTGCGCGCGCCCAGGTTTACTTGTCCGCCCGCCCCGCGCGAAAAGGCTCAAATTAGGGATTACTGCAATCAGGAGGTGCTCAAGGAAAGCACCTACCTTCAGGGGGTACATGATGAAGTGTTGATGCGATACGCCAGCTTTCTGCTGCTGCGGAAGGGATCTACGTCTCCCACGGCGGCCAGGCTCTTGACACAAAGCAGCAATAATAGCCTTGTCCATCACCTCAGCCGTTCCTATCTTCCGAGCGCAAGAGTATGGGAGCACGTCTTCAAAGCGGCGGTTGACACTGGACGGCCGGACACATCATTCCTTCGGGAGATTTACGAGCACTGGAGCAGGCTGGATCTCGTCTCCGCAACTGTCGAATGGGCTGGCTGGCTCGTGGAAAGAAGGCATGGAAGTGCAGGAAAGGAGACGTTTCAGTCTGGCAGGACGTTGGCCAGCGACGAACAAAAACTCGAGATGGACACTCGATGGCGCAGAAAACTTGAAGATCTGTCGTCCTGATTGCTCATTTTATTGATTTCTATCGCTTGTACCGAAATACATTTTTTTTCAAATTTCTTTTTACTTTCAAAAGAGAAAGAAGAAAAAGAAGGAATCTTCATACAGCTAATTGTAGATGCTGTTTGTAACATGCGCCAGTCGGAGCGCAGGCGAGCGCACCCAGTAAATGGCATTGATCCCCTCGTTACATTTTGGAAGCGATGCAGGTAATCAATCTACTTGGGGGAACATAGAGTGCGGCCATGGCATTTGCGCCTTGGATGTGTTGCGGAAGACCACAAAAATCACCCCATCGAAGCCGGCTCGATGACGAGCTCAAGAGCCCGTCTCAGCGCCATCGCTGACTGCAACGACACAGTCGCCTCCCCGGACACCACCTCTGGATAGACGCTCGACGCGACCTGGCGGAATGCGGAGTAGCTTCCCGTGATGCTGTCGAGGATGTGGGACGTCAGGGCCGAAACCGTCTGTGGATCTTGGAGGTACAGCCTCAGGCGATGCACACAGCTTGGGAGCTGCTGCTGCTCGTAGTCGGTGCGGAATTTCTCGGCGAGCTCCCCGACGCTGGAGAGCTGGGCCCAGCTTTGCTCCGTTATAGGAGCGCCTAGACTGGGGGCCTTGGATTTATTGTGTTCCCGCACGCGGCTCATCCATTCGAGCAGCGGTCGGGAGAGCGGATCTGCGCACTGCGAGATGACTTCGCTACAGGCGGCTCTGAGGTCGTTGTCAATACCCTGGGGCAGCCGTCCGTTCAACCAGGGAGCAAGGGCGTGATTAGAACATGCTCACAGCTCTCGCAGGTAAGATGCTCCCCTCAGGAAGCAACATCCCTAATGATGCGAAAAGGGTGTTTGGCAGCAGTGAGGCGGGTTTGTGGAGAACGGCCCGGGCTGGATCTAAGAAGTAGTATCGAATCCCCACTGTGACCATTTTGCTTCAGTTTTTTTAAAAAAACGGGCTTACTCTTGACCGCGGCATCAGTACTTTCGTGAGGCGAATCGAACCCTGATTGACGCAGTTCCAAATGCTTGGCGAGGTCTTTCAGTATCAGAAGATGCCGAATTTGGAAAAGACGGCCGTCCAAAATACTGGAGGGTGCATTCCTGATCTTGATCACTTCCGAGGCAGCTGCCAAAGACTGGCGGCAGAGATCAAGAGACTCTTGAGCAATGTCTTGGAATATCGCGGGCTATCAACAAAGGGCGTTGTTGTTGAGAGCCGCAAGGTTGGAGTGAAAGAGACACACCGCTCACTTTGACAAAACCATGGAGTTGCGAAAGAACCCAGACGGTGCTTTGCACTGTCGGAAACCAGGTATGCTGTCTGTCCAAGGAAGCTGCTGAGAGCAAGCGGTCAATGTTTTTTCTGTCCTTGGCATCAACGGTTACGTTGGGATGCGTATCAGCTGAAATAAGAGTGTCAGACTTTAAGAGCCGTAAAGTCCTACAGGTCACTTACTCATGAGCTTGTCAGGATAGGCCAGCTCGTCTGATCTTGGTGAGAACTGCCTGACTTCCGAGTTGATGATCGACTGAGCCTTGAAAAACAGCCTTGTCTGAGCATCTTGCAAGATCATCTCTAGCAGATTATTGATGTGCCACCTCCCACGGCCTTGTTTGCGCATCGGGGAATCAAGATCGATCGTAAGCAGCAAGTCGTCTCCGCCCGGCGCGGCGCGGCCTGCCTCCGTCAGTTCATTCGGCCCCTCCTCTTCCCCGTCGGCGGGTAACTCAGAAATGATGGAACTGCCCAAGACCAACAAGGCTTGGAGCACGTTGCAGACATCGCACAGAACGGTCAGACGCGGCTCGTGTAGGATTCGCGGGCGCAAGTCGTCGTAGAGATAATCGCACAGATTCTCGAGGAACCGACTAACCAAAAAGCGTGGCGGCATGATGCTCATATGTCAGGCACACACAAAAGCATGATTGGACTCAACTGGAGCTGATCCTCCCCGGAGTGGAAAAATGCGGTGTAGAGGCGGTACTCGTCGGTGCAGAGCTGCTTGAGGTAACTACATCCCGCGCGAGTCTGGGGAGCAAAAAGGAAAAAAAAAAAAAAAAAAGGTATATATTTGTCGCAACTGGTGACCGTGAGGTGCAAGAACTGACCAGCTCGACGATCTCCGTTCTGGCGGGGTCAAGGATCTGGATCTCCTGCGTCAACGGGCCGATGAGCAGAGCCTTTCTGACGTTGAAGTACGTCGTGTGACACTCGGACAGGAGCGCGGACAATTCCTCTGGATACGATCTGGTGCGGCGCTCGAGCTCGGCGATGAGCGGGGAGAGCTGCGATGCGATGCTGTGGAACTTCGTATAGAGGAGATGCATCTGCGCCGTTGCGGAAACCTCCTGATGGACTATCGGCATTAGCACGAGGAGAAAGAGAGGACACGAAAATCTCATGCCTTTTCAGACAGCCGCTTGGAGGTGTCACTCGATAGAGCACGGAGGGAGTTGACAAAGTACATTTTGATCAGTGTCATTGCCCGTGTCATGCATTGTTGATACCTGAGCAGATGGACATCCGATTCGCGATAATGACGCTGGAGGGCGGTAATTTCTTGAGAGACATGGCCGAGAGGCCGGGTTGGTGCGCACCTACATGAGAGAGGAGGAAAGAAATACAGATATCAACCCTTTCGACGGTGTCCAGAAAATCCCCTTGAAGCACTAGCGATTCGCCCGGACGATTCAACAAGCGTGTAGCCGGTTCCAATTGCTGAAAGTACTCCAAGTGCGCGTCAACCTCCTCCGTCATGGTCAATAGATTCTCCTGCATAGATTTATCAGTGTAGGCCTCTATCCGCAGACAAAGGGAGGGGGGGGGTCAAGGTCAAACATACCCGCTCCCTCAACAACTTCTCACACGCATCCTCGAGCGACCTCCCGCCACGCTCCACGATCGCCCACCCGTCCAGCATGCCCGCCACAGCGGCGTCGACCTCGCGCAGGCGCGCGACGAGCGCGTCGCACGCCGCGAGGTGCGCGGAGACCGTCGTCGCGTGCGCGCGGAAGTGCGCCTCCTGGCCGTGCGCCACGGAGCGCTCGATGAGCGCGAACCAGTCGTGGAACTGCTGGGCGAGCTGCACGGGCGCTTTTGGGTGCAGGGCGTGTGTCGCTGCTGTCGCTGTCGCTGTCGCCGCTGGGGCGGGTGGGGCACCCGGCGTCACGGGTCGGGGGGACTGGCCTGGCTTGTTTGGAGCGAGGCCGTGCGAGAGACCTCGAGGGGCTCTTTTGTCTGCACCAAACTGACGAGAGGATTTTTATAAAGCACAAAGCACACGGCACGCCAGATGGAACAAATGTAGCTGTATTCCGCACCTTTGATGGCAGCAGCAACAGGCGCTCCCGGGCGGCCTTGATAGCATTGACGCTCCGAACCTGCACATCGTCAAGAGCGGTTTTCTTCTCCCATTCCTCGAGGCTGACGTTGAACTGCTGCGGCTTGGGCGGTTCAAACGCTGCTTCGCTTCGCCTACCTGAAGACATGCCGCGTCGCACGCGATGCGAGTGTCACCCCGTTGGCGATCGAAGTCAGGTGATCAGGAGGGAGGGTTCGGTCACAAGTCTTGGCTCTGCACTCAGGCTGAGGCAGGGGAGGGGCTTATGTAAGTGGATGCAAAAGGTGAGAGCAGGCTTATGTAATGTGAACTATACAGTGGTAAGCTGGAGACTAGGTATGGGAGAGCTTGGGACAGGCAAGTGGAGGCACTCGTGTGAGCCAGGCTGGGAGTGCCGGGGGGGAGCGACAGTACCACCCGGCAACGATGAATCCAGCCACCAATCAGTAAACCTACAGGGAGCGGAGGGTGGGTAACGCGAGGAGAGGTGGTGAGTCAGGTGTGAGGAGGAATGGGGAGGTTCAGGAGAGGGGAAGGAGGGCAAGGACGATTATATATGTAGCAGGAGGGGGGGGTATGATGTCATCTGGGACTGCGAGACGCGATGGATCGCGAGAGGTAGAGGTAGTCACGTGAGGCCTTCGTTGGCCAAGACAACGCGTTCTTGTCACACTCTTGTGACCGAACCCTCCCGTCTTGGCTCTGCACTCAGGCTGAGGCAGGGGAGGGGCTTATGTAAGTGGATGCAATAGGTGAGAGCAGGCTTATGTAATGTGAACTATACAGTGGTAAGCTGGAGACTAGGTATGGGAGAGCTTGGGACAGGCAAGTGGAGGCACTCGTGTGAGCCAGGCTGGGAGTGCCAGGGGGGAGCGACAGTACCACCCGAATGTGAGCCGGCGGGCGATGACGTGCGGGAGCGGAGACGGCACCCCCAACCCAGAGGACCGCTCGACGGCGAGGCAAGTCAGATTCCCAAGATTCCCGGGGCCGATCTAGAACCTTCCAAATGGATTTGAGCCAGGGATTCCACGTCGCGCCAATAGGCGAGAAATGAGTCGGACTCCCAACGACCCAAAGTTCTGACAACATCTGGCGGGATCCCTCGTAGTAGAAGTTCGGTCGTTCCGCCAATACGAAAGCTGTGGCCAGAGACATCAGGAAAAGGGGAAATCTCTGAGGGTTACTGAGGGTGACTTAGTAGACTTAGAATTGAGTCTAAGGCAATTAAGTCATCTAAGACACTCCGGTTGTCCTTACTACGTCTTAGTAAACATTTTGTAAAGTACTGAATAAGGGTCGTAAGTCCGAGTCCAACACAAAGTACATAAAGTAATTCTAAGTTCACCCAAAGGAGACAAAGACATACCTTCATCATCGTTGCTGTTGTTGCCGTCGCTGTCGTCGCCGTTGCTGTTTTCGCCGTTGCTGTTGTCGCTGTCGCAGTTGTCGCTGTCACAGTTGTCACCATTGCTGTCGTCGCTGTCGCTGTCATCACTGTCATCGCGGTCGTCGCTGTCATCGCTGTCGTGGTCGTTGCCGTCGCTGTCACCGTGGTCATCACCGTCGCCGTCGTGGTCATCACCATTGTCGTTGCCGTCATGGTCGTGGTCATCGCCATCATCGTCGCCATCATCGTCGCTGTCATGGTCGTGGTCATCGCCATTGCCGTCGTGGTCGTGGTCATCACCATCGTCGTCGCTGTCGTGGTCATGGTTGTGGCCATGGTCGTGGTCTGGTGACTCTGGTCGTGGTCGTGGTCGTTGCGGTCGTGGTTGTGGTTGTTGCCGTCATGGTCCGTCATGGTCATCGCTCCTGCTGCAAGTCGTTGGCTGAGTGCCAGTGGGGATGCGTGGCACGGACATGACACATGACTTGACACGGACTTGGAAGAAAAACATCAACATCAGATCACATGATCTGATCTGATGTTGAAGTTTTTCTAAGTCCGCTGCCTGTTCTTCTCGCACCTTCACCTTCACCCTTCCACCCCATCGAACCGTAAGTCCCTCTCTATCGCCATTGAGCTGCGACGGTGACTGCGACAGTGACAGCTGCGACGGCGACAACAGATGTGACGGTGGTGGCGGCAGCAGTAGCAACAGCATGACGACGGCGGCAGCGGCAGCAGCAACAGCACGACGAAGGCGGCGGCGGCGGCGGCAGCAACAGCACGACGACGGCGGCGGCGGCGGCAGCAGCAGAAATAGCACGACGACAGCCGCAGCAGCAACAGCACGACGCAGCGGACGATGACGACGACGGCGGCGGCGGCAGCAACAGTGGCGGATGACGACAGCGGCGGCAGACGACGATGATGGCAGCAACAGCGGTGGACGACGACGACGGCGGCGGCGGCGGCAGCAACAGCGGTGGACGACGACGACGGCGGCGGCGGCGGCAGCAACAGCGGTGGACGACGACGACGGCGGCAGCGGCGGCAGCAACAGCGGTGGACGACGACGACGGCGGCAGCGGCGGCAGCAACAGCGGTGGACGACGACGACGACGGCGGCGGCGGCAGCAATGGAGGCGGACGACGACGATGGCGGCAGCAACGGCGGCGGCAGCGGCGGCAACAGCAGCAGATGGCGGCGGCGGCGGCAGCAACAGCAGCAGACGGCGGCGGCGGCGGCGGCGGCGGCGGCAGCAGCAGCAACAGCACGACGCAGCGGACGACGACAAAGATGGCGGCGGCAGCAACAGCGGCGGACGACGACGACGGCAGCAGCAACAGCAGTGGACGACGACGACGGCAGCAGCAACAGTGGCGGACGACGACGACGGCAGCAGCAACAGCGGCGGACGACGACGGCGGCAGCGGCAGCAACAGCGGCGGACAACGATGGCGGCGGCGGCAGCAACAGCAGTGGATGACGACGACGGCGGCGGCGGCAGCAACGGCGGCAGACGATGACGACAACGGCAGCGGCGGCAGCAACAGTGGTGGACAACGACGACGACGGCAGCGGCAGCAACAGCGGCGGACGACGATGGCGGTGGCGGTGGCGGCGGCGGCGGATGGCAGCGGCGGTGGCAGGTTCTATGAGTGTAGATCTACATAGCACTGCCAGCCTGCTGTAGTATTAAACCTGTGTCTATGCAAGATGATGGGTCCATCTGACCTGAGGTTTGCTGAAACTACATGGTCTGCTTAGTGACTTGATGTGACTTGGTTTGTCTTGAGTACATGCCTAAGACAAGCCTAAGGCTAATCCATAAATTGGATAGTCTTAATCTAAGTCAAGTGTGTCTTAATCTCTTGTGTCTGAATGTGTCTTATTCACCATTTTAAGACAGTTTAAGTAATAATAAGACAGATTCAGAGATTTCCCCTTTTCCTGATGGAGGACGTGTGGTTCGCCGTTCGCAAACCAGATTCCGTTGCACCAGTTGAGCAGCATCTTTATTCACAGAGGAGTGATTCGGAGGCTGGCAGACGGTCCTGCACAGGGATGTTCCTTGTTCCACACCAAACTAGGTAAGCGGTGATGCCTCTGTTGTAGTTACGCCGTGTCGACTCTGCCCAGGAGGCGGCAAGAGTGTTTGAAACTGCATCCAGCTCCGAATCCGGAGGCGAGATCGCGACAGCTGTTGGAGCCCCGGCCGGAGATACCGACGCATCTGTTTGAGCCCCCGCCAGAGATACCGACGCATCATCAGGTGCATCCAGGCGCCCAGCGAGGCCGTTGTTGGGAACAGGGAACATGGCTTCGATGCGACCTACCATGATGGCAGCGAGGGATGTCGCGATCAACGATTCAGAGTTTGATAGCGGCATTGGATGAGAAGTTTCTCCTATCTAGCTCGCAATGCGGTACGATACAACCGGTGAGACTGATACGTCAGGCGAGATGGAGGCTGACATTTCTCCTATCTAGCTCGAAATGCGGTACGATACAACAGGTGAGACTGATACGTCAGGCGAGATTGACATACGGAAGAACTGAGGGAATGCAGAGATAAAAGCCAGACGATTACGTGCGGAAAGAAAGGGTGTCAACAGAGGCTGACATATGAAAGGAATGAGGAGACGAAGAGATGGGCGCTGATAAGGTGCGTGATGTTTATGTGCGACGAAGGATGTTGAACCATTCGGAGGCGGCGCCCCACCTACTTTAAACACAGAGGACAATTCAGGCGAAGAGAAAGACCAAGCCACGGTCCTCTAGAAATCAACGGCGTGCCCCACGAATGGCCGCAGGCAGGCGGGCACTTTGGGCGGGAAGGGGAGGCGGGGGAAGGCGGGCCGATGGCCACGGGATGGACCGTCAGCCGGATTGTGCGCAGACGGGATCCATGACACTTGTAGCCACAAGTCGTGTTCGTACAGAATCAGAAGGATGCGTCGGAGCACGGCATTTTGGCGGGCCCCGCGAGACCGACCCGCGGTGAACGCGAGCACAACGCCGCGGTTGTCCGAGCGGATGATGAGTGTAGCTTTCCTGATGCCCATCTGGACCGCAGCTAGCACCGCCAACTCGAGGGCCACCATCTCCGCCCAACCAATATCGCGGCCGTCCGTTTTCCAACCCTCCAGCAGCGGCCAAGCGAGCCATCCGCCCCCATAAATGAGCCCGATCCCCCAGATTGTCGAGGCGTCGACGAAGAAGGGGACATCGTGTGCTGGCCCATGTGCCTTGATCTGAATGCCACAGCCAGGTATCGAAAGGCGCTCTGTCCACCAACACAGATCATTCAGGACGTCGCGAGGCGGGAATAGGCGGATGAAGCGGGATTTCAGGCGGGCAAAACGCGCAGCGAACGCATGCAGCGATGGGAGGTGTGCACGGCTCGATGGGATGACCACCGAGCAGTGGTTCAGCGAGCCAATGAGTGAGAGACAAGATTGGTTGTCGACGGGGCGGCCTGGCCTCCAGGCAGCCAGTTTTTCTAAGAACTTCAACCTCTTTGAGTCTGGAATGCAGACGGTTTTTGCAAGGAGGTCCCAGTCGAACCCTATGTAGCGGAAGCGATGAGCGAAGGGTGTGCACTTCTCGGGGGACCAAGGCCAGCCTAGTTCTGTTGCCGTTTCCCAGATGAGCAATTCATCAAACCGGTAAAACCACGGCGGAGAAGCGGAGTCTGCGCAGGGTCGCCGCCAGAACATGAAATCGTCCGCCCATTTCAGGACAAGGTTGACACCGCGTGAGAGGAAGATTTCTTTTATGGCATCTGCGCACCGCCCGAAGATACCGCTGGAACTCGCGCAACCGAAGCAGCAGCAATGGTCCATGTAGACCAATCCCTGCCAGGCAACGCACACATGCAGACGGTCCCTTGGGCGGATGGGCATCCGGCGGTGGGCAGAATCGACATCGAAGACAGCGACCTGTGTGCCTGGGTGGGCATCTAGGACGGCTGAGAAACAATCAAGGAAGGAGCCCCAGTCGCATTGGAAAAGTGAAGTGTCAATCTCGGAGTTTATAGAGTTTATTGCTGAAGCCGAGCGTGGGAATGAATGGTCTTGAATAGGACGGAGTTTTGAAGTCGAGACCACACCGAGGGGTGAGGTCCTATATGGACCATACTTTGCAAAGAACACAGCGGGCTCAAGGGGCTCTGAGTAGCGCCCGAGGGCCACCTCTTTATTAATTTGAGCTGTAACGAAATCTCTATTGTCTAAAGCGGACTTGTGGTTTGGTGGCGAGAAAGTAGACACCGAGACTGAAGCCATAACGTATACCTGAGGGAACGTCTGAGAAGTGCTCGAGGACACCAGCCTCACGTAGCGCGGACCCCCACTCCTGCCAGCGGAGTGGGGTCACGATTGGGTAAAGACTAGCGTCAGGGGTGGTTCTGGGCGCTGTGACCCGCAGCGCCACACCTGGAACAGACGTGAGAGAAAGTGCAGGATGCGAAGCTGCAGTTTCCGCTTGCGCCATTGAAACGAAAGCAAATTGACTGGCCGTTAGGGCCCTTCCATCCGGCTGGCGTCTTCGACATGAAGCCATTCGTGGTACTCTGGCAGACCCTTCCTGGGTGGCCACCACCGCACACATAGCAGACGCCCGAGCGGGGCGCCGGGCGGGGGTACGATCCGCGACCGCGAAAGGAGCCTTGGCCGGAAGGGGGCTGGGACCGACCGACCAGAGACGCCCGCGCGTCTCTGATCGCATCCGACACTGCACGGTCCCTCGAGCGGTCCACGATGTGAGACCAGACTCCGTCGTGGAACGTCGCAGGGGAGAAGGTTCCCGGCCGGGAGACCCAGAGAGTCCGAATGTGTATGTCATATTCCAAATATAAGATGAATTTTGGTTTGAAGTCAATCCTAGCCTGGATCCCAGCGAAGTGTGTGCGGAACGCCTCTGAGATCGCGAGGCGGTCCGGTGAGGCGAGATGTCTGGCGACATAGGAACAGAAACGCGGCCAGGACTCGACCCAATCCCCAAGGGACATCCCTGGCTCGGCAGCCGAGTCGGACGCCAGTTGGGGTCTCTTCGAGAGGGGGCCCGCTCCGGAGTAGTCGACAAACAGTGCGGCCCGGCAAGCTTCATTCGTGAGGGCTGAAAGGGGGATGTGTGATGTCCACCCCTCCTCGAGGATCCCGACGATGCCCGGGCGGTCCGCAACGGCGTGGGCGTCGAGTTGGACGCTGGTGACTCCCGCTGGGAGAGTGTGGCGGGGGATAGCGGCCGTCCCCGGCAGCGGAAGGCCAGGGTGCGGGGCTGCGGCCAGCAATGGATGAGAGATCATGAAAAGCGACGGCCGGAGCACACCGTCAGCGGAGCTGGAAGCTCGAGAGAGGAGAACTCTTACCCACGAACGGGGGCAGAGCCTGCGGCGCCGCAGGGGCCGGTACACGCGCATGCGATGCGGTGGAGCCGTGTGTGGCTTGAGATTGAGACGGGGGCAGATGAGCGTGGGCCTGACCGAGGCGCTGGACCGTCAGCCTCACGGCCTCGGCAAAGACGGGATGCCCGAGAACTTGGTCAAGGGTGACGCCGGGGTCCGAGTGACTACCCGTGTCTCCCGACCCGACTGGCGGACCCGCAGGATCGCGCGACAGTCCCTGTGCCGCGGGCACAGGTGGCACGCCGGTGCTAGCAGTATTCCCAGGGCTCGCTGGAGCTCCTGGACCCAGGCCTGGTCGAGCAGGCGAGGACGGCGGCTGTCCGGCCCTGGGGGCAGGCGAGGACGGCGGCTGTCCGGTCCTGGGGGCAGGCGAGCCCGCTGGGGCCCGGCGGGGCGGAGTAGAGGGCGGTGCAACCGCTGAAGCAGGAGCTCGACCCCGCGGGGAGGAAGGCGGAGCGCCCGCCGGGGCATGGGGCCCAGGTTCCTGCGAGGCGAGCCCGGCGGAAGGGGGAGCGGCAACTCGATTCGGGTAACCCCCCCGAGCTTCACTGGAGGGTGTTTCCAAGCCCGGAGGTGCATCTGGAGACGAAAGAACAAGGCGGACCTTCTTCCTTCCGGGATCCCTCCCTGCTGGAGGCGGAGGGGAGCCGGAGGCCGCCCTAGTCCTCCCTTGCATTGCCCCGCCGAAGCTGGCGGGCGTCGACGCGGCTGGACCCTGTAGATGCCGGACATGCGTGTGCAGAGCCGGAACCGATACTCCTCCACCCTCCGGTGGGGAATCAGACCTGGATGGAGGCAGGTCAAGCACCCCGGAGTCCCGAAGGGGGTCCCCCTGAGGGGCGGAGTCACGGGGAGCCGCAGCGCTGTGAGTCGTGATAACCATAACGCGAGGAGAGGTGGTGAGTCAGGTGTGAGGAGGAATGGGGAGGTTCAGGAGAGGGGAAGGAGGGCAAGGACGATTATATATGTAGCAGGAGGGGGGGTATGATGTCATCTGGGACTGCGAGACGCGATGGATCGCGAGAGGTAGAGGTAGTCACGTGAGGCCTTCGTTGGCCAAGACAACGCGTTCTTGTCACACTCTTGTGACCGAACCCTCCCGAGTGTGACAAGAACGCGACGAAGGCCTCACGTGCCTACCTCTGCCTCTCGTGATCCATTGCGTCTTGCAGTCCCAGATGACATCATACTCCCCCCTCCTGCTACATATATAATGTCCTTGCCCTCCTTCCCCTCTCCCCAGTCTCCCCATTCCTCCCCACACCCAACACATTCACCTCTCCTCACGTTATGATCAAAGTCAGGTGATCAGGATGGCAATCATTCATTGTTGCTGCTCCGTAGTAAGATTCCAAACTGCGCACTTTTGATTTCTGGAATTGTGGGTAGATTCCTAGCCAAGCAATGGTGTCAACAAATTTGCCTCTCAAGGCTTGATGAACTGTGACATGTGACTGTTGCAATCTCTGCAAGAAAGTTGACCCCTTCCTCCCAGGGACCAAATTATTGTAATTGAATGAGAGAATGAGAATTACACCCCACAGACAAATACACATAATGGTTAATCTTGCATTTTCTTGTCACTTTTGAAGGAGTGGAAATCAGAAGGACCATTCCCTTCTGAGAAGGGAATGGTAAATAGCATAGTTATGTTCTACAAACCTTTGCTCTTACACCAATGTAAAAATGTTAGGTACAGGCTAGTTGTTACACTCACAAAGGTGGAGGGAATGAGTCCAGATGTTCAGAGATGCAATGCAATGCAGGAGTGTTACACAGAGTAGTATCTCATAATACATAAAGCCATAATGCACAATTTTTCTTTCTTTTGGCCTCCACAAAAGCAACAAACATCAGCTTTTAGGCAGAATAGGCAATATCAGACCACAGCTGAGAACAAGTGTGAAAGTGACAAGCAGGTGGTGTCTATGAATGCTGTAAGTGTGGCCAGGACCAGTGGACTCATCATCAGTGGCTGTAATGGATATACATGCATATGGTAGCCTACATGAATGAGCAACTGGGAAAACATGACAACTCACTGGTATTGCTGACATGCAAGCATCTTCAACTTTTGTTCAAATCTCTCTACCCTTTTTGGCATATCATTTGATTGAGCATACCATGTGAATCTGTTGAACATTGAATGAGATGTGGGATATGGGTGGATCAAATTTTCAACCACTTTGTCAATTGTTGCCCAGAACATTTTTCATCCCCAACCAGACAAATCCATTGAGAATTAAGGGAGAAATGTTAGTGTTACATTCTATTGAAGTATTAGTGGAATTCAAGCTCTGCCAACCATTTTATAAAAGGCTGGATCTATTACTGTAAATATGCAGCAGTGACATAAAGAATGAGGGTAAGTGAACCACAAGATTGCAACCATGTGAAAACATGGGCAATCAAATTTATTAAGCCAATGCTGTACAAGTATGTAGATAAGAATACATGGGAGACAATCTGATCACAACAAGCTGATGATCATAGGTCACAACAGCTACAGCATCACTGGTAGAGCTTAAGATTCGATAAGCAGCAGGAATCCAGCAGAGTCTATAATTTCTCAAAGGATTGCATAACCATCCCTTGTCTGTCACATGTGGCCATGAATTTCCATGATTTTCATCAACATGGACACTCAGAAATTGACCAGTCACTGCATCCCACAGTCTCACAGTGTTGTCAGCAGACCCTGAGACTATCTTTGTGCCATCTGGAGAAAATGACACTGATCTGACCCGATTAGAATGGCCCTTGAGTGTTTGTAAATGAGCACCAGTGACTGCATCCCACAGTCTCACAGTCTTGTCATTAGACCCTGAGACTATTCTTGTGCCATCTGGAGAGAATGACATTGATCTGATGTATCCAGAATGGCCCTTGAGTGCTTGTAAATGAGTACCAGTGACTGCATCCCACAGATTTACAGTGTTGTCATAAAGCCCTGAGACTATCCTTGTGCTATCTGGAGAGAATGACACTGATATGATATGATCAGAGTGGCCCTTGAGTGTTTGTAAATGAACACCAGTGACTGCATCCCACAGTCTCACAGTCTGGTCAGAAGATGCTGAGGCTATCCTTGTGCCATCTGGAGATGTTGAGTATGGGGGTTTGCCCATATCGGGCAACATTACATAATATATATATCAACGGATGTTCGCGCCTGTCGCGGCGACATCACGTGACCCACAAAGGTCGCGGACACGTGACCTGTCACATGATCAGTAAGTCACGAGAACTCATGTGACCACCACCGACAGTACGGCCCAAATACGTGATGGCACATCAAGCGGGATGCCATCACCCTGTCAACGGGCTGACACCTGACATCACCCATCAAGCGACCATCCCTAACACGACCTTGTTCCCTCCCGCGCCCCACCTTTACCGCTATCCCGTCCCCTTGGTGCCCCCATCTCCTTCCCATGACAGCTTCCTGTTCCCCTGGTGCCCTTATACTGCTATCCCATTCCCCCACCGACCGATGCTTCCCTTCTTGGGACCATGATGACTTCACGATCATTGCCTGGATACTTTCATTTTCTCCCTACCGTCGCTCCTGTTGTACATCTTCTCTTACTACCTTGTACTGATATCGTTCCTATGGTCTTGGACTCCAGTATATATATGGGTAGACACTTAGCATGTATTCCCTAGACTTTGATATTCTCCAGAAATCGCCTCTTTCTACCTCCTTGTTGAGCCTTTACATCAGCTATTCACGTGACCTTCACGACCTTGTCGCGACCTCACTGCGACCTTTGAGCTCCAGATTTAGGATCGACTGCGACATAATATCAAAGTCTCAACCCCGTCCCTCATCCCAACTCGATGTCCGCAACGTCCCGACATCAATGACTGACTCAAACCAAACTTGCCCGGCCCTCCTAACGTACCTGGAAAGCCGTGACCCTCACTATTTGCCAAACTGGATTCTCAAACGTTGAGAAAAAAGAATTTGCCAGAACCTTTAGGCCTCACAGACAGGCAGAAACAACACCGCTTTTTCGCTCTCTGCTACATCGATCGCCATACACCTGTACCCATCACTCGCTGCAACTCCCCGAATGGACGACTGCCACGGAGCACCGTTTATCGTTCAGTCGAACGACAGTTCATCAAAACCGGACCTTGGTCCTCGAGAGAGATCCGTGAGCAGAAGCTCCACCCAGACTACTTTCCCAGAGAGTTCCCCGTGCTACTTACCGCCGCCCTTAACCAAGAGATATTCCATCAGGCTACCAAAGGCCTGATGATTGAGGACATCGAAAACGTCGAGTCCCCGCCGAGAATGCCCTCGCCCGCTCCTACCCCACAACCCCCTACCTACACCACCGCCTCGGTTCAGACCGACGCCCCCGAGCGTTTCCTACGAGCACGCACAGCCAATGCTTGGCTCCTCATCGACACCAGCCGACACCCACCCTGACTTGCCACCTGGGCGCCCATCAACCCCCAAGTGTATCCTAGTGCCTGGCCTCGGCCTGCTTCAGATATCCGAAGAAGTCTTCAGGATGCCCTCGGCCAGCAGAGCACCCTCGCCACCAACGAACCTTGCCCTCCCTGTTCGTCTCAATCCCCCATCACCTCGGACTCCCTCTCCCCCTCCTCAGTCTCCTCCATCTCCTTCGCCTCCGACTCAACAGAACTCCTGGACATTGACGAGGAACTCCGTGGATACGATGTCTAGCAGATTCACCATTGCCCCCTTTGATGGAAGTAGTGTTGCCTGCCAGACCTTCGTTCGACAGCTCAATGTCTTCTTCCTCACAGAGCCAGAGAGGTTCAACACGGACCTAAAGTGAATTTTGTTCGCCCTGAACCAGATGCGCGGAGGCTACGCCGGAGATTGGGCCAACTCCGTGGTCGAGAAGATAGTTGTGAACCCCACCTCGTGCCCCACCTGGGCAGTCTTCAGAGGAAGCATGGATGCCGAATTTTCGGACTTGGTAGAGAAGGAGAATGCCTACCTTAAGCTCGGAAAGCTTAAGCAAAGTAAACGCCTGGTAAAGGAGTTCCTGACAGAGTTCGACCAGCTAATCGCAAAGGCCAAACTCTCCGAGCAAACTCACGGAGACCTCCTCATCACCCTCCTCGAGCCCGCCCTCAATTATAACATCACTGATCGCATCTATGCTGCTGCCGCCCTTCCACCCAACTATTCTGCCTGGAAGAGGAAGGCCCTTGCCATCGACTTGATGCTTGAACATCACGACACTATGCGCCCCACCCGGCAGATCGTCTATGCCAAACCACCCGATCGCCCGTTCCCGCGACCTTCTGCACCCCCTCAACACGACCCGAATGCGATGCAGGTCGACCGGATTCTGTCATGCGGCAATTGTTACAATTGTCAGCAGCCCGGCCACCTCGCACGCAACTGCCCACTCCCTCGTAAGCCCCCTCGAGTTCCCCGGATCAATGTCCAGGCCAACAACACCTCGACCGCGACTGCCGATGAGCTTGAAGCCCTGGTGGCCCAGCTCCGCAACACCATCGAAGTGAAGGACAAGGAACTCAGGGTGCTGAAAGAGGTGAAGGCGGATTTTCCTGCAGGCGAGGAATGAAGGAAGCAGCTTCCCCGCCTAAGTCCCCCCCCTGTATTAGTACCCTGACAATACCAGTTTCTGATTCATCTCCCAAACTGCTTCTAAGGATGACAAAGATAGTGGGCCGCCAAGAAACAGCCCAACTCGAATTCAGAGTTCGAATCTCCCCCCCCACCTTCCCGAGTAGAGCTGTGCACGGGAAAGTGCTTATTGACAGCAGCAGTACAACCTCAGTCATGGACCACAATTTTGCCAATCGGAACCATTTCCCCATGGAGCGACTCCCATCCCCGATGATCACAAGGAATGCAGATGGTACCACGAACTCACGAGGACCCATCACACATTTCACCAAGGTCATGGTCGAATTCGGTCTTGGACACTGCGAGATTATCGCAATAGTCCCAGCTAGTTTAGTATACTAAATATCAGTTAATGTACCAAAATGCTTTGAACTCAAGCCAGCTACAGCTGATCCTACTAATGTCAGCAAATGCTGTGAAGGCAGTATACTTATGTCCAGCTAATGCTGACTATACTATTACAGTACAGTAGAAGTCAACTTAATCCAGCAGCTGCTGGTGAACATAGTATTCAGAGAAGAGTTCTACAATGTTTTACCCCCGCACCGTCCCGGAGTCGACATCGACATCCAGCTAGGGAATGATGCCCATCCGTACCGATCTCAGATTTACCTGACACCCAAGGCCTACTGCGCAGAGCTCCGGAAGTGGCTAGACGAGAACCTCACGACTGGAAGAATTTATCCAGGTCAGTCACCCTGGGCTAGCCCTCTCTTTTTCAAAAACGAAGGGGACAAGCTCCGGCCTGTGGTCGACTACAAATGGCTAAATGAAGTCACGGTCAAGAACGCCTACCCTCTCCCTCTCATCCGGAACATCTACGATCACCTGCAGAAGTTCCAGTATTATTCAAAAATCGATATCCGGATTGGATTCAACAATATCCGGGCATTGAAGGAGAGTGAGAAGCTGTTAGCGTTCATATGCAAATATGGCCAATTTCTCTGTCGAGTCATGCCTTTCGGAGTGACTAATGCCCCTGCAATCTTTCAGGGTTTCATGGACAGTATCCTGAAGGATCTGGTGGCCACCGGCCAGGTCTTCGTATATATTGACGACATCCTCATCTGCTCCGACACCCGCGAAGAACTCCGCGACCTTACCGCGCATGTTTTCCAAGTTCTCCAAGAAAATCACCTGACTGTCAAGCCCGCGAAATGCGAATTTGAACGGATGGAGGTGACTTTCCTTGGAAACAAGATCTGACAGGGAACCATCGAGAAGAGTGAGAAGAGGTGTTCGGCAATCGACAACTGGCCGATTCCGAAATCTGCCAAGGACGTGCGCAGGTACACGGCCCTCAGAAGTTACTATTGGTGATACATCCTGAATTATGCCAAGATTGCTGCCCCTCTCCATGCCTGCACCGGCAAAGGTGAATTTAATTTAACGGATGCCACGCTAAAGTCGTTCTACGACATCCAGGACGCAATCAGGAATTCAGTCCAGGTTGCGATCCCACAGGATGGAATGCCATGGAAGATCGAGATGGACACCAGCGAGATCACAACTTCAGCTATCTTATACCAGCAACAGGACGGAGTGTGGAGAATGGTGGACTGCCTATCGACAAAGCTCCGGGACGCCCAGCTAAACTACGACGTCTACGACCTGGAACTCCTCGCAGTGATAAGAGCGCTTGAGGAGTGGCAACACTACCTCCTCGGCCAGGATTTCGAGGTCCATACAGACCATAAAAACCTTTCGTATTTCCGGAAGCCAAACCCGCTCAATGGATGTCAGAACTGATGGAGACAGTTCCTGTCCCTCTTCCGTTTCAAGATCATTCCTCGCTCCGGAAAGTCGAACGCTGCTGCTGATGCTCTTTCCTGACACCCCGACTATGACAACCAACCTCCCCGCCCTGCCCAAGTTCTGTTACCAGACCACTTCTTCCAGGTCAACGAAACCCTGTCTCTAATGGAGAAGCTGAGGATTGAGCAGGCCCTGGGGACCCCTCCAGAAGAAGCGGAGAAGGATAAGGAAGGATACCTCTGGGTACACGAGAAGCTCTGGGTCCTGACATTGCTCGTGAAAGACATCCTTGACCTCCACCACTTGGCTCGGACTACCGTACACCCGGGGATCTCCAAAACCCAGGTTGCAGTCGCGAAGTACTGGTACTGGCCCACACTTAAGAAGGACACCCATGCCTACATTATCGCCTGCGATGTTTGCCCGAGGATCAAACCCCGACGTGGACGAAAGCCGGCTCCCCTCCACCCTCTCCCAATCCCCTCACGACCTTGGCAAGTCATTGGTTGGGACTTGATCGGCTCTGTCTCAGAATCCACAGGTTACGACATGATCTTGGTGATCAAAGACTACTTAACCAAGACCATTGTTCTCGCCCCAACTGTCCGGGAACTCACATTGGAAGGAGCGGCCTTGATCCTCCTCGAGAAGATCTATGCCTACTATGGGCTTCCGGAAAAGGTAGTGTCTGATCGAGGGGGCCAATTTATCTCCAAGTTCATGCGCGAGGTCTACGATAAGTTAGGCATCAAATCTGCTGCTTCCACTGCCTACCACCCACAGACGGATGGGCAAGTGGAGAGGGCCAGTCAGGAGGTAGAAGTAGTCCTTCGCGCACTAACCAAGGAGGACCAGGCTGATTGGGCCGCCCAGTTTGCTCTCAACTTGCGACCCATCTGCGACTCAGACATCACCCCCTTTTCGGCTCTCCACGGTTTCGACCCCGCCCCGATCCCTGACTTCCCTGCCAGCTTCAATATACCCGCCGCCGACAAGTTCCTCGCACGAATTTCTGCTGCCCGTGACCGCCTCCAGAGTGTCTTGCGGAAGGGACAAGTGACCGACTCTGCGACCTATGACGACCACTCACGAGAACTGGAGATCTATAGGAAAGGTGGCCTGGTGTATTTAGACTCACAGAACCTCCCCCTCAAACTCCCCTCCAAGAAGCTTGGGCCTAAATTCGTCGGCCCCTTCCCTGTGGAGGAGAAGGTAGGAACCTTGGCTTATCGCCTCACCCTTCCCCCGAGCTGGCAGATCCACCCAGTCTTCAATGAGACCTTACTCAAGCCCTTCCGAGGAGACCCATCTTCTGTTCATCCACTGCCTGAACTCATAGAAGGAGGTGAGCAGTATGATGTTGAACGAGTCCTAGCCAAGAGGAAGAGGAGAGGGAAAGTCCAGTACCTGGTGAGCTGGGTTGGCTATCCGCCTGAGGAAAATACCTGGGAACCCCTGGAGAACCTTATGTGTGCGAAGGAGGCCATTGCGGAGTTTGTTCAGGAGAACAAATCTTAGGAAGGGGAATATGTTGCGGCGACATCACGTGACCCACAAAGGTCGCGGACATGTGACCTGTCACATGATCAGTAAGTCACAAGAACTCACGTGACCACCACCGACAGTACGGCCCAAATATGTGATGGCACATCAAGTGGGATGCCATCACCCTGTCAACGGGCTGACACCTGACATCGCCCATCAAGCGACCATCCCTAACACGACCTTGTTCCCTCCCGCACCCCACCTTTACCGCTATCCCGTCCCCTTGGTGCCCCCATCTCCTTCCCACAACAGCTTCCTGTTCCCCTGGTGCCCTTATACTGCTATCCCGTTCCCCCACCGACCGACGCTTCCCTTCTTGGGACCATGACGACTTCACGATCGTTGCCTGGATACTTTCATTTCCTCCCTACCGTCGCTCCCGTTGTACATCTTCTCTTACTACCTTGTACTGATATCGTTCCTATGGTCTTGGACTCCAGTATATATATGGGTAGACACTTAGCATGTATTCCCTAGACTTTGATATTCTCCAGAAATCGCCTCTTTCTACCTCCTTGTTGAGCCTTTACGTCAGCTATTCACGTGACCTTCGTGACCTTGTCGTGACCTCACCACGACCTTTGAGCTCCAGATTTAGGATCGACCGCGACAGCGCCTTTTAACCTCAGTTCTCTCTCTCGAGACTGAGGTATGACTTCCTATTATACTCATTATATTAGCCTAACTAATAGCCTGTCCTTAGACTTAGCTTACTGTCTTTACAGGCAAATACACTTAGTTCTCTCTCTCGAGACTGAGACTTAGCTTACTGTCTTTACAGTTTCACACTGCCGGATCAGACACCTCGCCATAGGAGAGAATGACACTGATCTGATAGGTTCAGAATGGCCCTTGAGTGTTTGTAAATGAGTGCCAGTGACTGCATCCCACAGTCTCACAGTCTTGTCATTGGACCCTGAGACTATCCTTGTGCCATCTGGAGAAAATGACACTGATCTGACCCAATGAGAATGGCCCTTGAATGTTTGTAAATGAGCACCACTGACTGCATCCCACAGATTCACAATGTTGTCATAAGACCCTGAGACTATCCTTGTGCTATCTGGGGAGAATGACACTGATGTGATTTGGTCAGAATCAACATGGACACTCAGAAATTGACTAGTCACTGCATCCCACAGTCTCACAGTGTTGTCAGCATACCCTGAGACTATCTTTGTGCCATCTGGAGAAAATGACACTGATCTGACCTGATTAGAATGGCCCTTGAGTGTTTGTAAATGAGCACCAGTGATTGCATCCCACAGTCTCACAGTCTTGTCATTAGACCCTGAGACTATCCTTGTGCCATCTGGAGAGAATGACATTGATCTGATGTGTCCAGAATGGCCCTTGAGTGTTTGTGAATCAGCACCAGTGACTGCATCCCACAGTCTCACAGTGTTATCATCAGACCCTGAGACTATCCTTGTGCCATTTGGAGAGAATGACACTGATCTGACCCAATTAGAATGGCCTTTGAGTGTTTGTAAATGAGTGCCAGTGACTGCATCCCACAGTCTCACAGTCTTGTCATTAGACCCTGAGACTATCCTTGTGCCATCTGGAGAGAATGACACTGATGTTACCACATGAGAATGCTCCATGACCTGCACACATGCACTCCAACATTTTTGCAATGCTCCTTCTACCAATACTGATCCATTTGTTTTATCATGATGGGTCTTGTAAAGTTCAGTACCCACTGGCATGAAGGGTAGTGCAGTGAAATACACCTGCAAGGCAGATGCACTAAGTGCTGGAAAGAACTCTTGAATCATTCTTTCACTGTCATAAAGCAGTGCTGAGATAACTGGATCTCTAAGGCTATTCATCTGCAAAATATTACTTGTCAGCTTTACCTATCTCAGAGCATCAAACCATCCACATACCTTCAAGCATATCTGCACAGCCACCAACATCTGAACTGCATCTTTCAGATAACCAAGGAGACTGCAGACCTCAATCCAGTTCACCAAATACTTCAAGCAAAAATCTTTCAAAAGCTGCCATAGGTCACTTGAAAGCAATCCACTGCATAGATGCAATCCCCAATGTCTACATGCATACTCTAGACTGCCTGAGATATTTTTTAATACCTTTTCTGAGAGACCTGGCACTTCATGGTTGAATTTTGTAGGATCTCCTATACCACATATATCCTTCTTCAGCCTCATCATCAAAACCAGGCACTTCTTGGCAAGAATGGTGTGTTGCAATTGGGGGTTGACTCTGAACTGCAGTGCCTGCACTTCCTGGCATCTGTTGTGGTCCACAATGAAGTCAAAAAATGATGGGTGGATCAACTGGATAACCCCAACATCTGCTGGGACCATCATGATTGACTGCAATTGCTGAAGGTGATGATAGATCCTGTAGCCAATCAGATCCTCCAATTGATCTAATGGGAGGGGGTCCTGGAGTAAAGCAACAGTTCCAAGAATCAAGTGCAACTTGGCTGCAAGCTGATCAGAAATATTGGGAAATGTGCTTTTGAGCACTTGAGAGTACAGTTGATCTAAATGCTGCTGTGGGGATTTGCCAGCAACAGGGTTCTTTTGCAAAAGTACCTCTAATTGTGCCATGGGATCACCTGGATCAACCAATCCAATGAACCTTACTGCAGTAGCAGCAAAAATGAAGAGGCTTGAAGACATATGTGTCAAGGCTTCAATATCTGCAGAGGATGGCCAGGGGACAGGAATGTGATATTGATCCTTGATCTCATCAAAATGTTGTTCCAAATAGTACTGGATATCACTTTCAATGATGTCCAAGTCAACCTGATGAAGAATCAAGGGTCTGGTTGCATAATTGAGATGTGGATCTTGAAAACCCCTAGTGATTTTATGAATGGGCCTACTTGTGATGAAGAATTGCAATGGGAACAGCTTGTTCACACATTGGGATAAGGATGCCAAAATGGTTGATGTGGCATTATCATCCTTGCACTCATCCAATGCATCAATTACAACCACACTCCAAGGAAACTTTTCTCCAATGGCAAGAAGTGGCTCTACAATCAACTTTTGCAGCTGATAGGAGACATCAGAGTAGACAATTTCTGGGTCAGACCTAAGAATGTCTGACAGGACGACTTTGAACTCTGCACAAAATTTTCCCATCTGATAAGCAATGGTAGTGAAAATCAGTTTGATGTTACTGCAGTCAGCATTATCCCTGGAGCAAAAAAAGTTTGCAGCCAGGATGCCTTTTGTTAGGGCCTGTCCCGTCTCAATAGTAGTGCCGGAGATCGACTTGTTGGTGACCTATGCTGGAAACTCGCTAAGACCAATCAACTGTAGAGCACAGTCGAGAATGCTCGGTCCCGGAAGGTCGCGAAGACGTCTGAGAAGATGTAAGAGTGAAGAAAGACAAGTATAAAGGAGGAAGACATCGTTAGGAAGGTCGCGAAGTCGGTAGACGAAGCGTAAAGGAGGAAATTGACGAGGAGGGGGGAAATGGGTGACGCTGAGAGGGTCGCAAAGTCGACCAACGAAGCGTGAAGAAAGAAATAGACGAGGTGGGAGAAAGTGACAACGCTGAGAAGGTCGCGAGGTCGACTGACAAAGCATAGAGAAGGAAGAAGACGAGGTGAAAGAAATAGACAATGTTGGAAGGGTCGCAGTGGTCGCGACGGTGTTGAAAAATGTGTCAGTGAAGGCAATGACTTTGCCAACCGACGGGTGAACCTGTAGGGTTCCAAGATCAGTACCAAGATGAATAATAGAGAATACTTAGATCGCGCAAGTTGTAGGAGCACAGAGGGTGAGTTAGAACAGAGTAGAGTGTGTATTGGCGATCTTGTGGTCACCAAGAGAGACAAGACCTATCAATCGTGATGGTTCCAAGCTCAAAGGGCGTACTAGCCTCAAGCTTAAACCAATGTGCGTCAATATCAAGTCTAGAGTACCATAAGTACATGCGAGACCTTATATATACGTACGTGCAGGGAGTATGATGAGAAAGGGAAAGTACAGAGAGCGCCAGGCGACAAGACTATAGTAGTATGGGGTATAACTAGTCGTAGAGTGACCGTGCGCATGTTCTACTAAGATCGCGAGGGGTAAACTAAGCATAGGTAAGGTCACGGACGTGACCGGTCATGGGTTGCGACCTAACTAAATAAGCGTATGTGTAACTACGACTGGGCAGAGGGGCTTGGTCCAGGGCTAATGCAGTTATAGACGACTGGGAAGAAGAAGGGAGAACATAATTTGAAAGGATACACAGCTTGACCGCCGGTGGCGCATTTCATCGTTAAGGTCGCGCGGTCAGGTGAGCGGTCACGTGGATGGCGCTGGTGAGGCAGGTGACCTTGGGCAGTCTTTGGGTGGTATGTCACGTGAGTAACGCAAGTAACGCCGGTGTGCTGTGCGGCAAGTCACGTGTCGCTGCAGGAGTCGTGTAAGAGCGTGTTGAGCATCGAATAGTGGGTTCGGCGGTGAGTATGCGTAAGGTGAGGTGGCGGGAAGTGACGCAAGTATGGTGGTATGATCGCAAGTGTCGTGAGGAGATGATGGAGGCCTGAGAGGTGTTCGGAAGTTGATAGTGGGTTTCGGAAGAGTGTAGGGGGGTTCGCGAGGTGGTAGGGGAACGTCAGGAGGTCCATGAGTGGTGATAGAGTTGTTAGGTTGAGGAAAAATGGATGGGTCCTGACACCTTTGTCCTGACAATGCTCTGCACAAGTGAACGCAATTGTGGTCTTCCCACTTCCAGCCAAGCCATTAAGCCAAAATATGCATGGACTTTCCATGCATCTACCAAGATGTGGAGAGTCAGAGGGTATAGGCCTGTGCTCATCCAAGGGGCATTCGGTATAACTAATCCACTGGAACACTTCTTCGAGAACTTTGACACGGGTACCAGGGAGACAAGGCACTATCCCACCCTTGCAACGGAAATGAGCTGCAATTGCATTTGGGGGATTCAAACCACCTGTACAAGTCAGCATCAGTAAAGTACTGCAGCCAGACAAAATTACTACCATCAAGCTTCCTCTTGATTTCCTAATACGAAGTTTGGATCAGAAAATGGATAAGGAATATTAATAGAATGAAACAAACTTCAATGCCCTCTTGATTTCTCTCAATCTTGTCCTCAATTCGGGTCATAGCATCTCTTGTGAACCCAACATGTTCCTAGTCATTTAAACCGTCAGTTTGGACTTTTATCAAACTTGATGCTGATAAACTTACATCAAGGGCAAACTCAATTGCTAGCATGCTTTCAACCTGACATCCAGGCAGCTTCATTTACGGAGCATAAATGGTACAGCATACATACTCACCAGAAAACTTTCAATAGACCAATGGATAGCAGAAATGCAGCCTGAAATCTCAAGAGCATCTTGATCACGGACAAGGACACGTTTGAAATAGTTGTGAGAGAGAATATCTTGGACCCGGGCACCCGTGGACTTCCATGACCTTGCATCCAGAGTGAGCAATGCACACATGAAGGCATGGTGACTTACTCAGAAAGACAGTTGATACGGTCAACCATGGCATCTGACAAGACACCTTTATTGGTGTCCAACACCCTCTTTAACATGGTGTTCAAGTCCTGAACACGTTGGGCCAGCGAAACCAAGTCATCATCATTTCGTGCGGTTTTCTGGGTGAGGGATGGGGTGGTGAGTAGAGTGACAATCCAGTAAATGAGATATATTTGCACACCTGAACAGCATCAAGGAGGATGATGAAGCCATTGATGCCTTCCTGAAGCCCCGGCACACCCGTCCTACCTGCGACCTCCTTGAACAGGTTGAGAGCATTCTGGAGACTGATGAAGGCAATTGAGCGGGGTCCCGACGACAGCTTCAGCTTCGCTAGGGCAGTATTGAGTGGCTCGCGCATACTGTGGTACAGGAGTTTTGTATAGCACTTGTCGACGAAGAGTGGCAAACCAAGACGGCCGCCACGGTGCTTATCGATAACGAACAGTTGAACGATGCGCTCTGTTGATGCGTGTTATTACAATGTCACTAGGAGGTGTTCTTGAATCATGTGACGCATTTTCGTTTCTTTGGTGTTCGCCCAGTTCACCAAGTTCACTTGCACTTGCACACCGACATGGCTCAGCATGCCAAGCTGGGGCCGAGATGGTCGACGCGTCTCAACACCCTTTACCGCGCCAGTAGCACAACCCCCACTGGTGAGCCCGATTCGGGATAATAATTTTTTAAATAAATAAAAAAGATGACAGAAAAACTAGCAGCGCAACGACGACGGTGTCTGCACGCGACGTCCCCAGCAGCGATGCGCAGGACCCAAATCCCGCACCCCCGCACACCCCGCCCAACCCCTACTCACCCGCTATCCTCATCCCGGCGCTCCAACCACCCGACCGCCCCAGCAACAGCAGCAGCAGCAGAAACGCACCCCTCATCCCACCTCCCCCCCGCATCACCGCCCCCAAGCCAAATCTCACCTACCCAACACCAAAGCGACGAGCTCCAACACCACACCACAACATCAGCAGCAGCATCAGCATCAGCAGCAGCAGCAGCAACAGACAGCGACGCCCGCCTCGCAGCGCACCTCGACCGCCTCTTCGCCCCGCTCCGCTTCCCGCCCGAGCTCGCGCGCCGGCTCCTCACGCACACGAGCCACAAATACGCCGCGCACGGGCACAACGCGCGCTTCAGCTTCCTAGGTAAGTCCCCCCACTCCCGGCTAACACCACGACCCAACGCCGCACCCACCTATACACACACACACACAGGCCGACGCGTCCTCGAAGCCTACCTCCTCCTCTTCCTCGCCTCCGCACCCTCCGCACCCTCCACGCCCTCCACACAGCCCCCCCACAGCCTGCTCGTCCAGCGCACGCTCAACACCTACCTCCTCGGCGAGCACCTCGCGCCCGCCTGGCGCCTCGAGCGCGTCGTCCGCTGGGCACCCGCCGCACCGGCCGCGCGCATCCTCGAGCGCGCCCTCCGCGCGGACCGCACGCGCCAGCTCCACCGCGCGGGCGTGCAGTACATCCCCCTGGCGCCTGACTCCGACCGCGACGCCCCCGCCGTGGACGGCGATGCACCCGCGCCCACGCCCGCGCCTGCGCAGGGCGAGGAGACCCGCCACCACGCGTGGGTGGACGTGCGCCGCCTCGGGGGGAACGTCGTCCAGAGCGTCGGGATGCACAAGGTCCTCGGGGACGTCGCGCAGGGTGTCCTCGGCGGGATCTTCCACCAGTTCGTGCGTCGCCCCTCTCCTCTCCTCTCCCTCCCTTCTTCGCTTTGGCTCGTGAAAAACTGACGCACCGAGCAGGGCGGCACCGCCGCGCACCGCGTCTTCCACACGCGCGTCCTCCCGCGGCTGCTCCTCCCCAACAGCCCGGACGGCCTCCCCGACGGCCTCCATGCGCATGCGCTGGACGTGGCGCGGCGCATGGGCAGTGGCCCGGACGACACGCTTTAGATGGGGAAAGGGGGAGGGAATCTCGTTTACCGCGCTTTTGGACGGCGCGCGGCGGGGCAGCCTAGACACACTCTTAAAAGGATGGGATTCGCACATTGGCAGGTTGTGAGGGCTTCCTGCAGCGTGTAGTACAGTACTACGATAGTAACTAGGAACTGACCGTACTACTATTCCTTCCAAGCTTTGCCTCGGATGCAATAATAATTTCAATTATAGGCTAGTGAGGCAGAGGCAAAGTCAAGTTATCAGGTACAGCTCGTGTCCGTAAATGTACAGCCATCAAATTCCCTCGTTGTACAACTCAAATATCACAGCTGAGTTTGCATCTCACCTTCACCCCTGTAGATTATTTGGTGTAATGCACGATCCGCAATAACCCTCGCCCATCTGTGGCAAGGTAGATCGCCTCGCAGTCGACCGCAATTGAGCGGATGGGGATGAGCGGCAAAAGCAGCAACGAGCTCAAATCACGCCAAGAGCCGGTGCCGATCGAGATCGTGTACACCCGCCCGCTGCTTGTGCCTACAACGACCAATGCCGGGCGGTCATAGCAGTAAGAGATCTGTGTCACATCCCTGATGCCACCGCCCTGCATCAGTAACCCATTCAGACCCGCGTCAGGGCTAAACGTCGACCCGGCGTCACGCGACACCACCGCTCCGCGATCCGACGTCAACGCGTACACCATTTGCGCGTCGTATGGATTCGGAAACACCGGTCCAAACGATTCTGTGTTCACTAAGTTGTGCAGCACCGCTGACCAACCGCCCCCACGTTCTGCATACAGCGCCGACCTGTCGAATACGTAATACACTGGGTGCGTGCGGTTACCGCTCACGGCGAAGCCCTCTGTGCCACTGGGAAGACCAGAGCGCTCAAGAGTCCATCCCTTCCCCTTTGCGTTGGCAGCATTGATGTCTGGGTTCACGTTGAAGGTACGATTGCGGATGAGCACTGGTTGGCCGTTGGACGCGGGACCAGGCTGCGAGGGGAACGGTACATCTTGGTTGTTTTGCTGAAAAGTAAGTGGAAGGTCCACCATAATGACCAGGTCTGCCGTGGTGAACTGCCCCGCTTGCCACGGCGACGGAATGAATCGAAACCGAGTCGGGATCGCAGGATCGATAAAATTCGTGCGTTTTGAGTTGATCACAGCTGCCAATTGGGGCCCACTGGTGCCAAAGCGAAGAAAACCTTCAAATGGCAAGTCGCGCGCGATCTGCGCAAATGTCGGTGCGCTTGAGTCGCCTGCGGTCCAATTGCCGTCCCCAAGGAAGCCCCATGAGACCCATGGCGATTCGCGTAATACGACAAACGACGTGTCCTGGTAGAATGAACCGCTGTCACCGATCGCATATACGAGCCGAGACCGACTGATCTGGTTCACTCGCAACAGAGTGAGCGAGCCTATCTGGTGCGTGTGCAGGCCAGCCATCACTGGCTGCCATGTTCGATTCGCTGGGACTTCGTAGTTTGCGTTCGGCACAGTAAGGGCATACACGCCACCGTCACCGGCAACCCACATCTTACGGCCACCAACTGCGGGATCGACATGGAAATCCCAAACATCCGCGTGGACCTCATCGCGATTGGAATAGCCAGGACCATGCGTGCCCACCATCCAATTCCAATCGGTGATCGTGCCATCCCCATTCTGGCCACGTGCACGCCAAACCTCTTGCCCAGCCCCGTAGATAACCTGGATGCGCTGTCCGACGACGTTCGGCAGGCTGGTATTGTGCAAGCGAATGCTCTTGATGAACCGTCGACCATCCGCGCTATCATCCCCGCCAGTGCCGTCGCACGTGTGCAGGTCGCCTGGCTTGCCCGTCTTCTGTTGCTGCCAGGCTGCCAGATCAGATGACAGCACCCTTTGAGTGCTCCAGCTCTTGTTGGATGCGTTGAAGATGACGAGCATGTTATCTCCGCCACAACCAGTTTCCCCAGGGGACTTGCTGGCAACCAAATAAACGAAGTTGTCGGTCGCAGCAAGCGCAAACTGTTCCTTGGGGCGAATAGTGATATTGGCCGGGATGGCCATGGCGGGGCTCCAGGTCGCACCATGATCTGTGGAGACGAAGAGTGCAGATGCCGAGCGTGCCCATACTTTATTGTCACTGACCGCCAACGCAGTTACCAGGTTGCCAAGAGGAACGTGTATGAAAGGAGTGCCGCTTGAAGTGCGCACAGCTAGCCCATCGGCAAGCCCGACGAACAGGCGGTCGCTGGCGTCGAACAAGACGGAGGCGACCTGCGAGGAGAATGCTCCGATGTTGACCGGATCAAGGACCTTCAACCATACGTTGCCGTTGTCGCCGGTCTCCCAAAGCCCCTGATCGTTCCCCGCGACGGCATGTGCTGTTGAACTCGAGGACACAGAGAGCGTGAATGATGCTCCAAAAATATTGGCAGGTGCAGGTGCACCTTGCTGGAATGACCAAGCGGCGCCGTTGGCTGACGACCAGACGCCTCCGGTGTGGCCCATCGTGTAGAGCCGAGCCGCCGAGCCGCAGATCGCTACGCAACGGCCAGCAGGAGACGAATCCCCAACGGTCTGCAACGAGGGCGGACTTAAGTTTGTGAGGTCAGGGCCGACCACCTCCAGCCTCGGCGCCAGCGCAGGGAATGTGGCCAGAGGCGGCTGGGAGATGTGAACGCCGATGCTCGGGTGGTAGAAGACCTCGGTTACATTGCCGCCAGTATCGGTCACGATGACGTGTCTGAACTTGTCGTCGGGGGTATAAAACGCTGTGATGCCAGCGATGCCCCGGAAAGTGGCGAGCGCCGGTTGAGTGACATGCACCCCAGTATTGGGGTGGTAGAAGATCTCGTGAATGGCGCCGTCAAGGGTTGCCACAATGACGATACGCATGTGATCATCCTCTGCGTAGAACGCGGCCAGCGACACGATGTTGGAAAAGTTGGCGAGAGCAGGCTTCGTCGTGTGAATGCCAATGGTGGGGTGATAAAAAACCTCGGTCACATTTCCATCCCTCGTTGCAACAATGACATGTCGGTAATGGTCATCAGCGGAATAGAAGGCAGCCAAGTGAATCAGACCGTCGAATGTGACGATCGCTGGCTGGGTGACATGAATGCCTCTGCTGGGGTGATAATAGATTTCGTGAACTGATCCATCCGCTTGGCCTACGATGAGGATGCGATTCTTATCGTCGGCGGCATAGAACCCAGAAAAGGCGACCATACGAGGAAAGTTGGCGAGCGATCCAGAGATGTTGAAGTTGCTTGGTTTGAAGAAGATCTCGAAGATGTCGCCAGTATCAGTCGCCACAACGGGGTGCTGAAAGCCGTCATCGGGCGTGTAGAACGCGGTCAGAAATCGAAGCCCACAAAAATGTGCAAGTGTAGCATTCCCTTTTCCTGTCCTTGGGTTATAAAAGATCTCATGGACCTCTCCGTCCCCTGTAGACACGATGGCATGTCGGTTACTGTCGCTGGGGGTGTAGTAGCTCCCCAAGGTCGTTATCAAGCGGGCCATGGGCGCGCAGGTGATAGTGGCACTAGTCCAAGTGGATGCTCCATCTTCTGAGGTCACCGTGTGAGTTGCAGGGCAAAAGCAGGGTTCAGAGGACCATGTGACCGCGATGTGCTCTCACAAACGCAACCTGGTGCAATTACCTATCCATGGTACTTATGTCCTTACAGCTCCCGCGAGTTGAATTCTGAACCTCCGTTGTGCGCCCATGTTTCAAAGATTGCCAGTCATGTATGGCATGCAATACATAATAATGTGTGATAATATTCTACTAGCACCACAAACATTCCATCACCACGCTCAAGCCACAGCGACAATGGAAGGGTTGCGCGCAAGTCGAGTAAAAGAGCGAATTCCCTCTCAGCGTGCTGTCCACCCCTCCCCTTGGGCGTCGCGCGGGTGAGAGCTATCCCAGTGTTTCGGCGGCCATGTGCTCTGCGGGAACGATAAAACGCTATGAATCGAAGCGGTCAAACGTTCCTCCGACGCCCGCCCTGAAGAACCAATCACCAGTGTTTGCTGCGAAGGGCCTGCAGCGGCACTTGAGCCCGAGCTGTCGTCGTTCCACGTGACTGTCCTCGTACCACTGCCATGACCATTACCGTCACCACCAGCATCACCGCCAGAGTCCGACGATAGCGCATAGTCCACGGGTGACCGTCTTTGCCCCTCGTGCACCGACACGACTTCAACGATTGACGACACCTCCACCTCCACCTCAATCCGCGGAGTCGCCTCCGCATCGTAAAACATGCTCATCGCCTTCTCCCCAACCGTCGTCCGCTTCCGCCCCGAGTCCCATTCCGACTCCACTTGGTTGCCCAGGTTGCCGATCAGGTTGCTTTCGAATTTCGTAGAAAACATGTTCGAATTGACGTCGCGATACCCTCCTGGTAGCCTGTTGTTGTTGTTCGCGCCTCGCAGGTTCAGCATGAGATGAGACACCATGACATTCGTGATTCTGGCGCGGAGGGTGAGGTCATTATCAGACCACTCTGGTCATGGGGAGCACTTACAAAATGCTAAACGTCGCATTGATAGGTTTCAAATCTCGCTGTGGAGACACCTCAGTTTCGTGGCACCTGAAAATAATAAGATGCTTACTCGAGCGAACTGGAAGACATTAATCTCAGTCCAAAACGCTCACACGACGAATACAAACATGACGCACCAAGAACATCAGAACCGTTGCGAAGTTTGAGACAAAAATTATTGCAAAATAGATTATCCCTGTGCCACAAGATATTAGTATGATGTCAAGTGATCTATGAAAACAAACAGACCATCTCGCAATATGATCGTCAAAAGAGGAATGGCAGGTCCGTCGCGATTTTGTTTATACAAGCTGAGTGCACGATAGAGCGTCGCAGCAAAGACCACAGTATCTGTTGTACTATCTACGTCAGTTTCCCAAGTCAAGAATTTGCATGACACAGACCGAAAATAAGATCCGCTATCCACGTGTACACGAACCGTTGCGACCTGTAATGCTATATTCATACCAACACAAGTCAGAGAATAAGAATTTTAAACAGACGATGGGTGAGCTCCGAGCAAGATGCAGCCAACCAATCCTTGAATATCACGATCAAGTTCGAATGTGCCTGAAATACCAAGAACGACTCATCTTACCAGGCGGAAGACTGAGGCTCGTCCCGTCCGTGAACGCCCACTGCAAAGCAATTCAGTCAATCAGTATATCCATGCAGTATAGTCGAAAAGCAAATACGAACTATCTTGGTACCAATGCAAAGCAGCAGTAGAATGCACAACGAGATCAAAACGGTTCGATTTCGTGCGTATATTGCGTAAATCCTCAGGATGAATATCACTTCCATGGATTCGGTTGTCAAGTTATTACTTGCTCGCCGACTGCAACTCACCGTCGATCACAGTCGAAGTTATTAGTTCCAATGCCTCTGGATATAAGATGTAGCGATTGCACATCTGCTTAGACCAAGGCATGTGGAAGGCTGCGACAACAGTCGTAAGGCATGTGAATAAGACGATAAAAACGGGATACTTACAGACAGTGACGACTATGTAGCCAAAGAGAGGAACATAGCGGTTCTGCAGGAACGGTGTTCGACGACGTAGGGGATAGGTCTTCGATGGGTACTCACTAGGGCCCAAAGGAGCGTCGCGAACGTCCACGGTCGTTGCCAAATCTTCTCCACCTCCTCGGCAAACTATTGATTAAGCACGTATAAGCTCCTCCCTACGCAACAGAAAAAGGGGGAGCTGGGAAGATGTACATACAGTGAGCAGCGTGTCATACCACAACATCACTGTTCATAATGTCAGATTTGTTGCGAGATAGTCTGTGAAAACAACACACCTGTTGCAGCCAGCGCATAGAGCTTCACAGCTTGTCTGAAACGAAAGTAGAGGTATACTCAGCCCTGTGCACACTGGGATTCAATCCCAAACGTACATGTCCCTCGCCACTGCGAAAAGCTGTTCAGGAGTCAGGTTGTCGTCCATGTCGACTCAACAAGCACATCCAACAGAGACGCTGCGCCGAGGTCTAAGAGGGAAGAGACCGAAGGCGTATCATCTGCCGAAGGCATCAAATGTTATAGTTCCCTCTCCTCCTCGAGATCACTTACGCGAGTATTCACATATCGACTGACGTTTGTACGACTCGCGTACGCGAAATCAATGATGGCGAGATGGCCTTTTGACGTTGCGTGGCATTTATCTCAGTGTCATAATCTTATCGGGAAAGTGAGATGATCGCACTCGCCAAACGGTTTTGGGGAATATTCAATATTCACCTTGCGACGTGGCGGGCTGCCTTAGAACCCGAGGCCCTAAAAACTGGGGGACTGGAGAGAATTTGAATGATGGAAACATGCAACCAAGACGGGCAGCGAGCATAGGCTAGTAGCGGCCACTGAGCTGTTGAGAATGGTGCCTAGGGTCAACATTCGGACGACTGTTGATGTATTGATGCCCGATATTGCGGGGCTCAGATCACTCGTCCAGGCCGACGCTTGTGAGAACGTAATTTGCAAGTAAGACAATTAATTAAGCAGCAACACAACCGGCCATCCTGCCACGACGAAAGGAAGGTCTTTTCGCATATGCGTAACTGACTCTAACTCGACTGCAGATTCGTGTACCAATCAATGGCTTGAACACCAGATACACATAAATATGCCGCACTGCGTTGACCGTTGGGATAAGTCAAGAGCACCCATCCATCACAGACAATTTGATGGATCATGCACGCGACCGTCGGCATTGACTTAGACAACATAAGCATCAAAAGAACTTGGCTGATGATTGTTCGCGGGAACGCCCGCATTCCCAGGCTTCTGTCCCAGTGAATGATCGTCTGATGGTGAGAGCCCTCGGATTGGTTGGGCTCAGCCGCCGAGTAACCACAACATTCATTCGAGAGTGCCGACCAGTCCGGACTTGCAGGCAGAACACAACGGCGCCTAGGCTAATGGCCTGGGAGCAATCAATATGTCACTGTTTCGCTCTAAACTTCTTCACACAAACATCTCAGTCGTTATTGATGCATGACGGGAAACGGCACCAGGCACCGACGCCGCTATACAAAGACCACTCAGCACCACACAGCAGACGAGGGGTGCGATATTGTGGTCCCAATAAGGAAGAGGAGACTTAAAATGGCCACGTGACTTCACATCACCATCTTGCTTGACAATGGTCAACCCCATGTGGTGAAAGGGTGCTGCGGGACGGCAAATTAACGGATCGTGATGCTATGCAGAGCAAGTCTTCATAAGCCTGACCACCCTCAAAGCCTTCACAGCCAATATGGGGACTACCGTCGTTCTGCAGGTTGGTCCACAACTCATTGGATGTAAGCCGTCTTGTATTCATTCGTTAGTTGGAAGTGCGCTGAGACGTTTGTATTCATCAGCACATCTGTCCGCTGCGTAAGAGTTTACCTACGGTCGTTTCAAAATTGTTGAGCTCATCCAGAGCTTCCTTCGGACGCAACAGGTTTTGGGGGATGTCGTGCCTGCAGGCTTATAGCTTCTTCAAACACAGCAAGAATCGGAGTCTCTTCCAAAGATCTTCGGTGAGCAGTTTTTGTTTGATTTATTCAAAAATCGCCGAAACGATGTCCACGGCAGGTGACTTTCTTGCTGTGCGTGTCCATGTGCCTTGATCAGTCTGATGTAACCAAGACCCAAGACTGATCGCGCCCACCAACAGAGCATTGAACACATTCAATGCGATCATAACCATTTACGTCCCATTCGACGAGTTGGTGACTCAGTGGGGAAACCCTAATGTTTTCAATGTCTTCTCGTGGTAAATTTCTCGCTCATTTACCCTTTCTCATTTCCTTGACATGCAAAATGCCGCAGGAGTTTCTCGGTATTGAATGATATTTTGCTCGCGCCAGCAACTACTAATGTATGCCTGGTTTTGGCCGCTTATAGACATTGCTTATCACCTCGGTGGAGTTCTTGTTCCAACCGCGCGTCTGTTGGCTGACAACGTATGTCACGTAGGAAATCTCCAATTTTGCCATTCGATTGTGAGCGTTACATGGAACTGGCGTATTTATCCAACTGACTTTCTCACCAGATTACTCGCGCGCTGTGTGTGGTTGTGTGAGGCACTTTCCAAACCGTACCGCCTGTGCATTTGACTCACTCATCACTTGGAATAGTCAGTAAACGGAACATATGGGTGGTTGCCTGGATTGTGCGTGTCTCATTGCGTCTCGAATACATTTCTTACCGAAGATCCGTTCAATGTCCATCGAATAGGTCATTACATCACTATGTACCCTCGGAGCATCCACTGGTACACTATTCCTTCCCTTCTACTCATGTCAAAAGAATTATTGACTGTTGCTGCTGCAGCCATAGGCGTTCTGCTGTATGTCTGTCAACTATCAAACGACACCGTCAATGTGAATCATTTCCCTCAGCCTTCGCAATTCTGATGCTGCGGCTTTTGGGGCGAATCCGGAACCAACATACCGTCTCGAACGCGTAAGCATGGCATTTTGCGCCGATCTTTAATTCTTACATTCTCTCATTTGTCTAGGACCTGCTAATTACCGCCATCACTGGCGTCTTCGTGGCAAACACTAGTGTGACTGCTGCGTTGTGCTACTACCTTTACATGGCCGGGGCGAAGACGCCGTTTAGCGAGTACGCACTGCTCTCCTGATAGTTCAGCCGCCTCTTTAATTGCCCCGATTGCAGAACAAAATCGCTTATCAAAAGCCTAATCAGATATGCTATCAGCTCAGGTTAGACAAAGCTGATTCAGGTAACATTTGACTGACCATGCCCCCCGTCTGAGCAGGCTTGGCTGTCTCGTAGGTGTCTCTTCTGCTGCGCCCCCATATATCCTGAAGCCTGCACAGTCTCTTTTCATTGTTACAATTGATATTGGTGAGCCCTACGTTCATATTCAGACCAGAGGTTGATGTTTGCTTGCTGCCCCTCCAGCACCTCACTCTGCCGTTCACTGGCTTTGGTTCATTGCTAGCATTCCTGGTGTCAAAGTGTGCGTAGCCGGTTTGTCTGTCTGTGACTAACGTGTGTCACTGACATATCGATGCCTAGTGTACTTTAATTCTTATCTTGCAATGTAGGTCAATTGAGATCTTTGTTCGGTACGGACTGACATTGTCACTAGGCTTAATACGCGCGACGACATGCGGGGACGGGTCGACTCCTCTTCTCCGAGCAAGCGCGCCGAACCTTCACCTTCACTCGTGAGTCAAGCATCACCACAAAGTGCGTAATTGGGTCGCACTGTCTGAAAGCTGTGAGGTGGCTGTGCATAACATTAATAAAGCTGGGAGTACCTCCCAGTATGTCAATGCAAGTGCTCATTAAGGCGCTCATTCGTAAATTTGTTAGTGCTGCGTCCGTTTGCTTTGATGACCTCGTCTGTCGGATATATTCTCTACTGTGCTGTTACTAGTACCGTGGTGCTCATGGGTACCTCATGGAATACATACCATCAACGAGGACTCAGCACCTTGTAGGTGACACAAGTCATCACAGCGTTGACAGTACGTAACTGTCTGCTGCAGTCAATGGTGATGGTAACGACGACAATGACATGAGTTCAAGCCTGCACTGTTTATTTGAATGTTTATAAAACACAAAAGTTTCGCTGCTACAGTATTGCTGCCGCCAAATTGCTGCTGTCGCCACTGCTCCTACCCTGCTGCCACTGCTGTTTACACCCATCACCCATCGCTTCCACTCCTGCCATAAATTGTCAGTCCAAGTCACCACCACGGTTTGCGACTGCGGTAGGGGACCTGGGCCGTCAGCGAGCGGGCAGTGCACAGGTAGCGCAAGTCGGTGTAGGCAGCACACAGCCGGCGCAGGCAGCGAGCAGCCGGTGCCAGGCAGCGAGCAGCCGGTGCCAGGCAGCGTGGGCAGTGGCAGGGGAAAGTGACGAGGGTGGGGGTAGGCGAGACAAGGCGGTAGCAAGGACAGGTGAAGCGACAGCGAGGGCAAGAAAGCCGACAGCAAAGGCAGAGGCAAAAGCGACGGCAGGCGGGGCGACGGCAAGGAGAGCAACAAGGGCAGGCGAAGCGACAGCAAGGGGAGGTGACAGGAGCGGGGAGGCGATGAGGGTGAAGCACGGGCGAGCAAGAGCAGGGGCGGGGGCAGGCAATACTGAGGCCGAGGACGGACAGTAATAACGGCGGGGCAAGCGACAGCGAAGGCAGGCGTCGATAAGACAAGGAGACAGCGATGGAGCAACGGAGATGGGCTGTAGTGTACCGTAAATTAGGTCTGAGATGAAATTTACTGGGTAAATTTCCCTCAGGCATCTGCGCAGGCCAAATTTACCCAGGTAAAAGACGGTAAATTAACCCAGGTAAATTAGCCGGGTAAATTAGGGTAAATTAGGGTAAATTAGCAGTAAATTAGTGTAAATTAGGGTAAATTAGCGCTACCACAGGTCCCATTCAACCTCCTGCGGTGCAGCGGGTACTGCCCGAGACACTGTATCATCCTGTAAACTCTTTGTACCCTGTTGCACTTGAATGCGTGGCTGATCTGCAAGAACATCGAGTAATACTGAGGCTTGAAGATTAATATCTCTAGACGAAATGAATGTTGTCCCGTCAACATCAGTGAGATCAGGCTCTGGCTCGTCAAATACATCCAGGCCATCGTCGAGTGTCTGTGTCTGCATCTGAGAATCTGCATCTGCTGGCAAAGCTGGTAGATTAGGAGGAGAGGTGGTCGGTAAAGCGTCTGTGTCCCTTTGTTTTCCGAGCACTTTCTTTAAGTCACACCACTTCGGTACTGGTTTGAGATTTGGATCCACATTCTGCAGGTCACTCAGCTCGGACTTATTTCACTAATAAGTTTGCACACATACTGTTGGATTATATCGATGCCATTGTCGAATTTTGATATGGTCTTGAACCGTGGAAACAAGCTGTCTGCTTCGCCTTGCACTATTAAGCCATGTAATTGCTGACATTGTCCGTTCATCTTCCATCGAGACAACAGCAATGGAATATATCTTGATAGCAAGTGACTATGATGGAGTATGAGTCACCCGCACACATTAAGTTCATCGACGCACCCCTAGGACAGCGGCATCTCTCTTTTTCTGCACCTTCGTCCACCACTCCCGCACGAGTTCCTTTTCATTGAAAAAACGGTCAAACGGTTCCTCGCCTTCAGCATAAGCCTTCAATTGAGTCTTGAGTTCGGCTAATGCCTCAGTGGGTGTTAGGTGAGCGAGATGATGATTCCTGTCCTTCATAATCTCCTGAGACTCTTGTATGGCCACTCCGACAGCATAGGCATCTCCATATTCATTTTTCAAGATACGTTGAAGGCACAGCCCAACGCGTTTCAGGATTCCATCGTCTTTCTTCGCTTTTGCAATTGGGTGACCCTGGACATGGCTGATCACAACAGAAGGGACAGTCAAAGGGTTTATGCTTTTGCGGCTGAAGACATCTGAATGGCGATAACCTGGGCAGGCTATGGTGAGCTCTGGAGTTGGTATAATGGTAGGATTACGCACGAGGATCCAGGAAGAATGCGGCAACATAAACGTCTGTCGGTGCGTTGTCAATCATTCCACTGTAGCGGCGGTTCATTGGGCTGCGACACTTACGCTCATGTCGAAGGCTAAGCGCTAATCAACTATGTCTGCACAGCCACCAGCCAGTCGGCGTGACTTCACATCACCATCTTGCTCTTGCTGACAATGCTCTGTGGGACTGACGATCAAAGGGCGCTGCAGGACGGCAAATCAACGGATCGTGATGCCATACAGAGCAGGTCTTCAAGCCTGACCACCCTCTCAAAGCCTTTACAGCCAATATGGGGACCACCGTCGTTCTGGAGTTTGGTCCACAACTCATTGGATGTAAGCCGTCTTGTATTCATTCGTTAGTTGGAAGTGCGCTGAGACGTTTGTATTTCATCAGCACATCTGTCCGCTGCGTAAGAGTCTACCTACGGTCGTTTCAAAACTGTTGAGCTCATCCAGAGCTTCCTTTGGACGCAACAGGTTTTGGGGGATGTCGTGCCTGCAGGCTTATAGCTTCTTCAAACACAGCAAGAATCGGAGTCTCTTCCAAAGATCTTCGGTGAGCAGTTTTTGTTCGATTTATTCAAAAGTTGTTGAAATGATGTCCACGGCAGGTGACTTTCTTGCTGTGCGTGTCCATGTGCCTTGATCAGTCTGATGTAACCAAGAAACCAAGACTGATCACGCCCACCAACAGAGCATTGAACACATTCAATGCGATCTTAACCGTTTACGTCCCATTCGACGAGTTGGTGACTCAGTGGGGAAACCCTAATGTTTTCAACGTCTTCTCGTGGTAAGCCTCTCGCTCATTTACCCTTTCTCATTTCCTTGACATGCAAAATGCCGCAGGAGTTTCTCGGTATTGAATGATCTTTTGCTCGCGCCAGCAACTACTAATTATGTCTGGTTTTGGCCGTTATAGACATTGCTTATTACCTCGGTGGAGTACTTGTCCCAACCGCGCGTCTGTTGGCTAATAACGTGTATCACGTAGGAAATTTCCAATTTTGCCATTCGATTGTGAGCATTACATGGAACTAGCGTATTTATCCAGCTAACTTTCTCACTAGATTATTCGCGCGCTGTGTGTGGTTGTGTGAGGCACTTTCCAACCTTCCAAACTGTGCAGCCTGTGCATTTGACTCACTCATCACTTGGAATAGTCAGTAAACGGAACATATGGGTGGTCGCTTGGATTGTGCGTGTCTCATTGCGTCTCGGATACATTTCTTACCGACGATCCGTTCAATGTCCATTAAATAGGTCATTACATCACTATGTACCCTCGGAGCATCCATTGGTACACTATTCCTCCTCTTCTACTCATGTCAAGTAAATTATTGACTGTTGCTGCTGCAGCCGTAGGCATTCTGCTGTATGTCTGTCAACTATAAAACGACGCCGTCGATATGAACTGTTTCCCTCAGCCTTCGCAAGTCTGGTGCTGCGGCTTTTGGAGCAAATCTAGAACCAGCATACCGTCTCGAACAAGTAAGCATGGCATTTTGCGCTGATCTTGTATTCTTACATTCTCTCATTTGTCTAGGACCTACTACTCGCCGACATCACTGGCATCTTCGTAGCAAACACTAGTGTGACTGCTGCGTTGTGCTACTATCTTCACAGGGCCGTGGCGAAGACGTCGTTTGGCGAGTACGCACTGCTCTCCTGATAGTTCAGCCGCTTCTAGGAAACTGAATTGCTCCAATTACAGAACGAAATCGCTTATCAAAAGCCTGATCAGATATGCTATCAGCTCAGGTTAGACAAAGCTGATTCAGGTAACATTTGACTGACCATGCCCCCCGTCTGAGCAGGCTTGGCTGTCTCGTAAGTGTCTCTTCTGCTGCGCCCCCATATATCCTGAAGCCTACGCAGTCTCCTTTCATTGTTACAATTGATATTTGTGAGTTCTACGTTCATATCAGACCAGAGGTTGATGTTTGCTTGCTGCCCCTCCAGCGCCTCACTCTGCCGCTCGCTACCTTTGGTTCACTGATATCGTTCCTGGTGTCAAAGTGTGCGTAGCCGGTTTGTCTGTCTGTGACTAACGTGTGTCACTGACATATCGATGCCTAGTGTACTTTAATTCTTATCTTGCACTGTAGGCCAATTGAGATCTTGGTTCGGTACGGACTGACATTGTCACTAGGCTTAATACGCGCGACGACATGCGGGGACGGGTCGACTCTTCTTCTCCGAGCAAGCGCGCCGAACCTTCACCTTCATTCGCGAGTCAAGCATCACCACAACTTTCGTAATTGGGTAGGTACAACCTTTGCGCTGTCTGGGGATGTCACGGTGAAGCGGTGAGGTGGCTGTGCATGGGCTGAGTAGAGTGTGAAAGGTATATACAGTATAATATCTCATACAAGATGCGTCATTACAGTCGATTGTGACTATATTCGCGCGTCACCCAGGCCATGCCATCATCCAGTACCACGGCAGCCTCCTTTGCGCACTGACCAGAAAATGTCAGAACATACTTGTATATGTCACCAGCCGTGAAGATGACCAAGCCATCCTCCTCAACCAGCCTAACCGACAGTTCGCGCAACTTCACAGCCTGCTCCAATTCGCCGAGCCACCCAATCAAATCGATGATCTCGTGGAGATATACAGAAAATGGGTCCCCCTGAACATAAAACATCATCGGCATTGTACACCGTCCCAAAAAACAGAAAGATCATGGTCATATTCATAAAGTCCATCGTAATCTCTTCCGTCGTGTTGTAGTAGATGTAAAACGGCGCGCATTCTTGTGCTGTGGATGAAACGATAAGTTGGCCAATGCTCCCATAGTCCAATCGCCACCCTTGTGTCGGCACTGACTGCGCGGCTGTTGTCGCAAGTGTCGCCAGAGCTGTTGTAAGTTGGGAACACATTGTCTCGCCGTATCGCGGTCAAGGTGCTTGGGAGAGAAGGATGTTTCCTGCAAACTGCCGAAAACGCGGCTTGATACGAACATTGCGGTTACCCTTCTGCACCATCCCAACCATCATTGAAGGAACGTATGTCCAACCTACTTACATAATAATGCGACGATCCTCCAGCGATTCTGATGCAGATCTGTTGGCCGGCGTAGCTCGTGTACCCGGCGAATGATCCCTGACCACACGAGCAGCCAATGGTTGGCGGTGCATGTAACGATATCTTGTATCTTGAGGCTGTGGTGAAAAAGGACTTGGATGGCTGATACAGAAAGTTAAACTACGAGTGCTCGGAGTTGCAAATCTCGGCTTGTCGATCTTGAGCTCAAGATGGCTGGTGGCTGTGCAGACCGAGACAACTTATTACTGGCTACTGTACTCGTAAGAGGTGCGTACCTGGTGAACTGAGCAGTATCGCGCGATGCGCGTGGCTGTGAAAAGTGTAAAATAACGTTCGTGCTCCGCTTGAAATATCCGACAAACGGAAACATATTGACTGACCTGACTCAAGGAAATTTCGCATCGCGTCGAGAACTCCACTGTGCAATGGATAATCCAGCCAATCCAGCGTCGTCCGCCGAGAGCCATACCAGCACCTCCCCAGCCTCCGCTCAAGTCCAGCATGACGAAGGAGCCAATTTGCCCGCTCCCGCTGCTGCGAATAAAAGAAAAGTCGTCGTTTTATCTCTCATTCGACACGCAGAGGTATTTTTTCCTGTCAACTTGTCAGATGCACGGAGCATGAGCTTTTCTTTCAGCACTTTGCCAGTTTCTGCGCCACTGGCAGAGACGCACCCCTCACTGGCCTTGGAAACAGGCAGGCGGAACGTCTTGGAGAAGAGTGGAAGAACGTTCGTATCGATCGTTTATTATCTTCCACCTTGACGCGAGCCTACGAGACGGCTGCCGCAATCGAAAAAGAAAATGTGAGACATCCAAAAGTCTTTCGAAGGCCACTCCTCGTCGAACGCGAATATGGGGAAAAGGTCCAATCCAGGGCAGGATACTCTGTCGACCTTGCACCTTTTATCTACGGCTGGGATTATAAAGGTGGAATGCCCACAGCGTCTCAACGCGACTTCAGGCCCGAGGGCGGGGGTGAATCTTTGAATGACGTTGCTCGCCGAGCTAAGGAATCTCTGCAGTATATTGTCCACCTTTGGGGCAAATACTCCGAAGATCCTTTGAAAAGTCTGGCCACAGAATTCGTTCAGCAGGGCAATCCCGAAGTTCTTCCCGACCTTCCCCACGTTGTTGTTGTCGCCCATAACATATTTTTGACGGAGCTATACGAAGTCCTCCTGAATCAGAATTCGAAAGAACGTGTCACTTCATATCACTCGTACAAGAACACTGGCTGGTACTCCGCCTTTCCTGATTTTCCCCACAATATTCTGAGGTGACTTATGCAGGTCCAGACACATAGTGTCGATCGCAGGGGGGGAAGAGGATTTCGCATTGGGAGAGGGGGATTTCGAGTATGTCGATTTGGAGATGCCACCGAGACTGCCCTCGCACATTTAACTCCTATTATTGTATGGCGGCGTAGACTAGACGATGTTATCTTCCGCTCATTAATGCGCTCATTCGTAAATTTGTTAGTACTGCGTCCGTTGCTTTGATGACCTCGTCTGTCGAATATATTCTCTACTGTACTGCTACTATTACCGTGGTGCTCATGTGTGCCTCATGGAATACATACCATCAACAAGGACTCAGCACCTTGTAGGTGACACAAGTCATCACAGCGTTGACAGTACGTAACTGTCTGCTGCAGTCAATGATGATGGTAACGACGACAATGACATGAGTTCAAGCCTGCACTGTTTATTTGAATGTTTATAAAACACAAAAGTTTCACTGCTACAGTATTTCTGCCGCCAAATTGCTGCTGTCGCTACTGCTCCTACCCTGCTGCCACTGCTGTTCACACCCATCACCCATTGCCTCCACTCCTGCCATAAATTGTCAGCCCAACTCACCACCAAAGTCCGTGACCACGGTAGGGGACCTGGGGCGTCGCTGCCGCCACCACTGCAGGTGCTGGGGCTGCTGCCGGGCAAGAATGGGCTGGCCAGAAGCGGTGGGTGGGTAAGGGTGGCATGCAGGCGGCGCAAGTAGGACGGGCGGGGAGCAGGTGGTATGTAGGTCACATGGGCAGTGTGCAGGTAGAGTCAGGTGGCGTGCAGGTGGCGCAAGATGGTGTGGGCGGTACGCAGGCAGCGCGGGAACCAATGCAGACGGCGTGGGCAGCGAGCAGACGGCGTGGGCAGCGAGCAGAAGGCATGGGCAGCAGCGAGCAGACGGCGTGGGCAGACGGTGCGGGCAGCGAGCAGATGGTGCAGGCAGCGGGCAGCGCAGGCAGCGGGCTACGAGAAAACAGTGCAGGCAGTGGGCGGCGAGACAGCGCAGGCAGCGAGCAGACGGTGCGGGGAGTTGGCGGCTGGCAGCAGGTAGGCAGCGCAGGCAGCAAGCAGCGGGCAGCGGGCAGCAAGCAGATGACGCGCCGGTGGTGCGAGAAAGTGCAGACAGTGTGTGGGCAGTACAAACAGCAAGCAAGCAGCGCACAAGCGTGAGGTGGCGTAGACAGCGAGCGGGCAGCGCACAGGTAGCACAAGTCGATGTGGGCAGCATGCAGCCGGCATCAGGCAGGGTAAGGGTAGGCGAAGACAGGGGTGGGGAAGGCGGTAGCGAGAACAGGTGAAGCGACAGCGACAGCGAGGGCAGAGGCGAAAGCGAGGGCAGGCGGGAGGGTAACAGCAATAGACGAAAATTACTTTAATATAAGTAAGGAGAACGGATAAGGTAAGGCTAGTCGGAGAAGCTCGGTCTGCACAGCCACCTGCCCTCTTGAGCTCAAGATCGACAAGCCGAGATTTGCAACTCCGAGCACTCCTATCCATTTATATAGTTTAACCTTCACTACCCTCAAGTCTTTCTGTATCAGCCATCCAAGTCCTTTTTCACCACAGCCTCAAGATACAAGATATCGTTACATGCACCGCCAACCATTGGCTGCTCGTATGGTCAGGGATCATTCGCCGGGTACACGAGCTACGCCGGCCAACAGATCTGCATCAGAATCGCTGGGCATTATGTACGACATTATGTAAGTAGGTTGGACATCCGTTCCTTCAATGATGGTTGGGATGGTGCGGAAGGGTAACCGCAATGTTCGTATCAAACCGCGTTTTGCAGGAAACATCCTTCTCTCCCAGGCACCTTGACCGCGGTACGGCGAGACAATGTGTTCCCAACTTACAACAGCTCTGGCGACACTTGCGACAACAGCCGCGCAGTCAGTGCCGACACAAGGGTGGCGATTGGACTATGGGAGCATCCGCCAACTTATCGTTTCATCTACAGCACAAGAATGCGCGCCGTTTTACTTCTACTACAACACGACGGAAGAGATTACGATGGACGTTCTCGGCGTACCAGCCGATGCTAAGCTTTTTACCATGTTTATCCCCAAAGGCATGGGCTATGTGGAATGGATTTGCAACGTTCCTGCAGGTGTTGCACTCCATGGCCTGTATGGTTGCGGTCTATATTATATCGTCCAACCCGGCTCGTCGGATTGCCTTGGGAGTCTCACAACAACCTATTCCAGAATATCTTACTCAACAGCTACATCTGCATCCTATACGCAAATGGTTGCCACGACCCCGATTTCCACTCCCGTGGATCCTTTGCGTGTTTTTCCTTACCACCTGTCTGTTTGTCCTGACTCAACAATCATCAGCCACATGCCCACCAGCCTTCCCATAGGCTCATTCGCGACAGTTATTCTCAAGTGCGTCCTGTTCTTTAATGTCCCACATGATATACTGATTGACCTGGTAGCCCAAATCTGGCTGTCACGCCGACAACGCCCTCACCATCATCCTCCCCACCACTTATTCCTTCCATATCACCAGCGGTGACTCCTTCTCCCGTACCAACAATGATTCCTTCCATATTGCCTGCGGTGATTCCTTCTCCGATCCCTCCGTTGCCCTGGACCGTGGGGTGGAAGACCTCCCACACAACTTGGCCGTTCTCTTTATATTAAAGTAATTTTCGTCTATTGCTGTTGCCCTCCCGCCTGCCCTCGCTTTCGCCTCTGCCCTCGCTGTCGCTGTCGCTTCACCTGTTCTCGCTACCGCCTTCTCTACCCCTGTCTTCGCCTACCCTTACCCTGCCTGATGCCGGCTGCGTGCTGCCCACATCGACTTGTGCTACCTGTGCGCTGCCCGCTCGCTGTCCACGCCACCTCACGCTTGTGCGCTGCTTGCTTGCTGTTTGTACTGCCCACACACTGTCTACACTTTCTCGCACCACCGGCGCGTCATCTGCTTGCTGTCCGCTGCCAGCTGCCCGCTGCCTGCGCTGCCAGCTTGCTGCCCGCCGCCAACTGCCCGCACCGTCTGCTCGCTGCCTGCGCTATCTCGCCGCCCGCTGCCTGCACTGTTTGCTCGTTGCCCGCTGCCTGCGCTGCCCGCTGCCTGCACCATTTGCTCGCTGCCCGCACCGTCTGCCCACGCCGTCTGCTCGCTGCTGCCCATGCCTTCTGCTCGCTGCCCGCGCCGTCTACTTTGCTTCCCGCGCTGCCTGCGCACCGCCCACACCATCTTGCGCCACCTGCACGCCACCTGACTCTACCTGCACACTGCCCATGTGACCTACATGCCACCTGCTCCCCGCCCGTCCTATTTGTGCCGCCTGCATGCCACCCTTACCCACCCACCGCTTCTGGCCAGCCCATTCTTGCCCGGCAGCAGCCCCAGCACCTGCAGTGGTGGCGGCAGCGACGCCCCAGGTCCCCTACCGTGGTCACGGACTTTGGTGGTGAGTTGGGCTGACAATTTATGGCAGGAGTGGAGGCAATGGGTGATGGGTGTGAACAGCAGTGGCAGCAGGGTAGGAGCAGTGGCGACAGCAGCGATTTGGCGGCAGCAATACTGTAGCAGTGAAACTTTTGTGTTTTATAAACATTCAAATAAACAGTGCAGGCTTGAACTCATGTCATTGTCGTCGTTACCATCATCATTGACTGCAGCAGACAGTTGCGTACTGTCAACGCTGTGATGACTTGTGTCACCTACAAGGTGCTGAGTCCTTGTTGATGGTATGTATTCCATGAGGCACACATGAGCACCACGGTAATAGTAGCAGTACAGTAGAGAATATATTCGACAGACGAGGTCATCAAAGCAACGGACGCAGTACTAACAAATTTACGAATGAGCGTATTAATGAGCGCATTAATGAGTAGCGCTTTCATTGACACAGCGGAAGATAACATCGTCTAGTCTACGCCGCCATACAGTAATAGGAGTTAAATGTCCGAGGGTTGTCTCGGTGGCATCTCCAAATCGACATACTCGAAATCCCCCTCTCCCAATGCGAAATCCTCTTCCCCTCCTGCGATCGACACTATGTGTCTGGACCTGCATAAGTCACCTCAGAATATTGTGGGGAAAATCAGGAAAGGCGGAGTACCAGCCAGTGTTCGCATACGAGTGATATGAATCGACACGTTCTTTCGAATTCTGATTCAGGAGGACTTCGTATAGCTCCGTCAAAAATATGTTATGGGCGACAACAACAACGTGGGGAAGGTCGGGAAGAACTTCGGGATTGCCCTGCTGAACGAATTCTGTGGCCAGACTTTTCAAAGGATCTTCGGAGTATTTGCCCCAAGAGTGGACAATATACTGCAGAGATGTCTTAGCTCGGCGAGCAACGTCATTCAAGGATTCACCCCCGCCCTCGGGCCTGAAGTCTCGTTGAGACGATGTGGGCATTCCAATTCTATAATCCCAGCCGCAGATAAAAGGTGCAAGGTCGACAGAGTATTCTGCCATTCTGCGGACCTCTTCCCCATATTCGCGTTCGACGAGGAGTGGCCTTGGAAAGACTTTTGGATGTCTCACATTTTCTTTTTCGATTGCGGCAGCCGTCTCGTAGGCTCGCGTCAAGGTGGAAGATAATAAACGATCGATACGAACGTTCTTCCACTCTTCTCTTCTCCAAGACGTTCCGCCTGCCTGTTTCCAAGGCCAGTGAGGGGTGCGTCTCTGCCAGTGGCGCGGAAACTGGCAAAGTGCTGAAAGAAAAGCTCATGCTCCGTGCATCTGACAAGTTGACAGGAAAAAATACCTGTGCGTGTCGAATGAGAGATAAAACGACGACTTTTCTTTTATTCGCAGCAGCGGGAGCGGGCAAATTGGCTCCTTCGTCATGCTGGACTTGAGCGGAGGCTGGGGAGGTGCTGGTATGGCTTTCGGCGGACGACGCTGGATTGGCTGGATTATCCATTGCAGAGTGGGTGTGAAGTTCTCGACGCGATGCGAAATTTCCTTGAGTCAGGTCAGTCAACATGTTTCAGTTATCGACGCTGGTGAGCGAGCAGAGAATCTAAGCATCGTTACTGGCTACTCGTAAGAGGTGGTGCGTACCTGGTGAGCAAGAGGAGAAGCTGTGGGACCTTCTCCTCTTCGCTCACCAAGATAAAAGTAGCAATAGGACACTGTGATACTCGGTGCACGTGCCGTGCCAGGTATGTGAATGACACCTCGCCCGAGCGTGGGTTGGGGTGTTGCGGTGCCTCGCCCAGTGGGGCATGCGGAGGCACAGTGACGCACATCACTGAATGGGCTGTCTGTGTTGCGCTCGCAAGAGGGTGACACCCACGAGCGATTGAATTACATTACTACTGTACTGTCCGATATTACTCGGGCCGTGACCGTCCTCGGCCTCGGATTTCGGGACTCCGCCAATGGCCCTCTCCAAAGCAGACCACGACCGTCACGAGCGGGTAGCATCACTCAGCCTGCTCTCGGCTTCAGGGCGCGGTAACTGGAGGGGTCACCTTAAGGGCCGAGTGGACCCTGGGCGATGTACGGGACCACTGGCTGTGTATTGCTTCATGACCGGCTTTATGTGACTATCCCGCACGTTCCTAAGTCCTCTCGCAGCGCGGCTCATAACTGTATAAGCGACGCTGTATCTTTTACAGCTATTTTCGTGTGGTGTGGTTTTCAGACTGGCAATTTCTGTCAAGTCCGTGCATTATCTTTTATCTCATGATGTGTTGTTCTTCGGGCGAACCCCTCACCTGCAGCTTGCCCTCGCCCTTGCACGACTGTTCGCCGGTCCTCCAGGGCGTCGTGACCTCTCCTTCCACATCGCTGATCAACAGGCTCTCACCTCGCTGATCACCTTCAACCTAGGCGCCTTTGTGGGGCGTATCGGCGACCACCTTGGCACCCACACCCGGCGATGGCTCGTCCTCGGCACCACCCTTCAGGCACTCATGCTCGCGGCAGCCAGCATCGCCATCTGGCAGAGCGGCGAGCCGAGCGTCGCCGACAACAGGGGCGACCCAGCCTGGCGCAACGCCGAGTCGTTCGTGGCACTCGGCCTGATGAGTGCCAGCTTGGGGTTGCAGGGGATCATGGGCAAACGGCTCAACACACAATTCGCCACGACTAGTGCGTCCTCCGTCGTCACACCACCCACCCTCACCCGCACCCCGTTTTATATCTCCTCGTTTCCATTCCGAAAAGCAGCCATATCACTGAAATGAACCCCGATCCAAAGTCGTCCTCACGACCGTGTGGTGCGAGCTCATGGGGGATCCCCATCTGTTCGATCTGCGCCATCTTGTTGTCAGCCGGGATCACAAGCTCATTGCCGCGGTGTCCCTGTTCCTAGGCGGCTTCCTCAGCCGCGCGTTGGTGGACCAGATAGGCGCAGCTGGTACGCTCGGCGTCGGCGCGGGCATCAGGCTCCTAGTGGCGCTCAGCTGGATCTTCGTACCGGGGCAAGTCACTGAGGAGGACTCACCGCAAGAGCGGTGACAGAATATTGTCAGTCTTGTAACCTTTATAGCAGCATAGACGCAAGAATCCGCGGATAAGGCCCATAACTTCCTGTCCGCGTAGCCATCGAATACATTTACAATTAGCACTGCAACTTCCAGCCGAGCCTGGACAAATTAGAAGGCTTTCACTACTGAATTGTAGAATTTAAAGTTTTGTAGAAATAACACGAGCCCAAAATTTCCTCATCCAGATTGGTTGAATATTCTAACTCACTCCGCATGGGATGTTACTATTTCAGCACCTACATACCGCGAAATCTATGGAAACTGTGCACCAAAGGTAGAATCGTCCACCAATATGGACTGGCGATGAAACGACACTAACTCTGCAATTGTGTAATGAAAAATGTGGCAAGTGATACGTGACGGGAACCAGATAGGATCGCAGCAGGGGCTATCGGTTCTCATGTCATCTTCCCAAGCACACGGGGCTGGGCAAGGTCAGCCATGTTGATGAAGATGTCGTCCGCCGGGTGTCGGTACAGCGGCGCGCGCAGGCGCCTCTGGTCCAGATGATGTCCAATAAACCCAATGCTGCGGCCAAGCACGAAGAGCCCATTCAGCGTGCCAATCTGCGCGGAAAAGTGGGAGCCGCGTTATGAGCACCATCGAAACTGGCATCGAAAATGGAGCCTAGCAGACCTTGATGTACTCGTCAGCCTCCTCCGGCGTGAATGCGCCGCTGTCCCGAAGCAAGTCGACGAAGCACACGGCGATGCAGCCGTCAACATTGAGGATGAGCTACACATAATATATTCAGCTCAAAGCGCTCAAACGCGAGAAAACATAAAGAACTCACTGTGTCTTTCTTGGCGGTAGTCACCTTCTCGACGCCGAGTGCATAGTCAAGCAAACTATGGCTCGGGAAATTCTTCCGCACATACTCCTTCACAAGCTCCACGCGATGATCAGGATTGTTCACGCTCTTGATCTTATGCCCGATGCCGGAAACTTTAAAAAGTCAGCAACACATCAGTGTCAGGGACAACCGTAAGCCACTGGATTGGCAAGAACATCACAAACTCACTGAGTTTGTTTTGCTTCCTTGACTGGTCGACAAACTCTCTCGGAGTGAGCCCCGTATCACGCGCATTCGAAAACATAGCAGCAGCCTCATCGAGGGCACCGCCGAAGCGGCTTCCGATTGTCAACAGCCCGGAGCACAGCGACGAGATGAGATCTTTGCCCGCCCTCGAGGCGACGATCGTGTTCATGGCTCTGCGCACAGTCCGTCAGAACGAAGGCCACGAACAGGACAAACGAACCCAAACACATACCCAGAGACAGCAGGCCCATGGTCGGCCGTCAGCATGAGAACCATCTCGATGAACTTGGTAGCCCACGGGGGCAGTCGGCGCTTGAACCACAACAGACTGACCACGCCTCCAAGTCCAATGTCCTCCTTGAACACATCCGAGATGCGCATGCCGGCATATAGGAGCTCCTGTCCGCGCTCGTCCGAGATAGTCGAGATGAACGCCGCGGGCTTGCGAATAAGCCCGAGTTCCTGGCGGCGGGGCAAATTTCACTCGCGAGGAAAATACAGCTACACAAAACCTACCTGCGCCCACTTGTAATCCATAGGAATGACTGGGGGGTCTCTTTCCGGTTGCGGCTTAATCGTGCCCTTCTTTACAAGCGCGTCGTACGTCTCCTTCAAGACCTTCGGAAGCTCCTCAAACGTGTCGGGCACGATGAAGCCCGCGGCTCTCATGGCCTTATTCTTCGAGTCAGCCGTCTCGCGCTCCGAGTTCGCCATGCTGCCTGCGTGCCCAAACTGTACTTCCGTCGTAAACATCTTGGCGCACGTCCCGATCGCCCACGCCACAATGGGTTTGCGGATCTCGCCACGCTGCACGGCTTCAATCACACGGTACTCCTCAATCCCTCCTACTTCACCAAGCAGCACGAGCATCTTGCAATCAGGGTCCTTCTCGTACCGCAACAGATGGTCGATGAATGTGGTTCCTGGGTAACGGTCACCGCCAATCGCAATCCCTTCGTATGTCCCGTTCGTGACAAGGGACAGAATATTGTTCAGTTCGTTGGACATGCCTCCAGATTTGGAGACATAGCCTACGGAGCCAGCGCGATAGAGCTTGGACGCAATGATGTTGTCCATCATCCTGGAATCGGTCAACATACGCGAGGGAGAAAGAAGGTGCCTGCTTACCCTCCAGAATTCCCGATCCTGAAGCACCCTGGCTTCATTCCGCCCACCGTAGCGGGCCCGATGATCAGCACTCCTTTCGCCTTCGCCTTCCACAAAATATCTCTTGCATGACGCTCAGGCACGCCCTCTGCAATGAGCGCCACTGCCTTGATCTGGTTCGCATACTCGAGACATTCCAGCGTGCTCGAATACACGCTCCTGCTGCTCGCAAAGTTTACGACCACGTCCACATCCGTGTGCTTCTTCACTGCCTCGTCAATGGACGTGTACACGGGTAGCAGCGTCTCTTTGGTACCCCAATAGAACTTCTGTATGTGATGGCCCCCAAACGGATATATCATCGCGGCGACAGACGGCGCGGTGCGTCCGCACGAGTAGTCAAAGTCCAGCATGCCCTGGATCGCGCGGGGCTGCAAGCCGTACACAAACGCGCGCGTCTGGGCGTCGAACGGGCGGTACCAAGGCCGAGCAGACGCAGGCTGCTCGCTCGTCGCGAAACGCACGATCTGGTCTTCTGCCTGTGTGCGCTCCCCATCCGGGTGTATCGCGCCCACGCCAGCGCCCTGGTCCACGCCGTGCGCAATCGAGCTCGCGGTGGTGGTGGTGGTGGTGACAACGCTCTGGGAGGACGCAACGGGCGTAGACGCGGGCTGCCCGATGCTCTTCGTGACGCCCAAGGCGAGCGGGATAATCTCGGTGATGTGCGTCTCGGGCCCGAACACCTCGATTTTGACGCCCAGCGACTCGCCGAGCCGCCGCATCGCATTGAGCCCTTCTTGATAGTTCGGCCCGCCGCGTCTGACGTAGATCTTCACATTATGAGCAATAAGCGAGCCCTGGAACTCCTTGAGTGCGCGGATGATGCCCTTGAATGTCGCGGCGACGTTGGTGAAGTTGGCGATGCCACCGCCGATGATGAGGATCTTGCCTTGCGGATGCGGAGCATCGCGTGTGATTAAATCGACTGAAAACCGCGGTCACACCTCAATCTTCAAACTGAGTGGGGAATCTTACCGATGGTTTTGGCGTACTCGTACGTTTGACCCTCGGTGGGTGCCCCGGAGTACTCGCCATAGTTTGCCAGCTCATGAGCAAATCCATGTGCAGCGATGGCATCCGAATACACGACAGACGCGCCACCACCGGCGACCATAGTCCAGATTCGGCCTTTCGGATTAAGCACAGTGAGCTTGAGCGAGGCACCTGTGGACGCGTCGAGCTTCTGGATGTATGCCTCTTCTTTTGTCAGGGAGCGGCCAAACGGCGCCGGCCATACCTGCGCCAGGCAAGACGGTTAGCTCTGAATAGAGTTTCACACAAATGGGTAGCGTACCATGGGAGGGCCGCGATCGGTCGTGACTTGACCTGGCTTTCTCTGAGTTGACTGGTTTACATCCCTCGCGATAGCCCATTTATCACTGCAGATGCTCTCCGCCGTTTGATCCAGCTTGGCAGCCATGTCGAGATAATGGATCGTCGGTTCACCACCATCCACGCCGTCCAGACAAATAAGAGGGTTGATCTCTAGATAAGTGAAATGGAGGTCGACGTATACTGAATACAGCCTGATCACGAAGTCCACGAGCGTCTCTTTCTTTCTCGCATCGGTCACGTCCTTGAGGAGAACTTGAGCGATCGTCTCACGCGAAGGGAAAGGTGATCCGACTGCGATGGAGAGCGTGCGCGCCTTAGCATCGACATCACCAATGTCCACGCCACCCTCATGCGTGAAGAGGATGAGATCGGCTTCGCGGGCGGAGGTGACGCAGACGTAGAATTCGGTATTTGGTGGATGGGGTAAAAAAGGTTCGACGATGAATGTTGTGAGTACTCCTGTGACGGATTCTACCTGTGTGATACGAGCGATTCATTGAGGCCTCAAAATATGCCGGGGCGAGAAGTGTTGAGGAGCGTCAGCGCGCACGCACCTTCTGGGGTTTGCCTGCTCGCACAGAGATCCATTGCTTAACTTGATCCCAGTCTTTGTTGAGGGCCAAAAGTCCCGATTTCCCCCTCCTCTTGATGAGCTGGTCGGGCTTTGCAACGAGCTTGGTGGTCGTCACCCACGGAGGGAGGGCAGAGTCTTCGGGGGTGAGTTGACCGGTCGCCTCATCCCATTGGATCTGCGCTACTCGGACGGCGGGATAGACGAAGTTAGTCTTGATCTGCGCGGAGGGATCTACGGGAGGTGCGCGTTGAAGCCAGTAGGCTAGGAGGAGTTTCGCGTCGTATTCGCGAATAGCTGCCGGACGGTCAGCATCAATGAGCCGGAGACGGGATGATGAAGACGACGACGACGACGACACCTTTTGCGGCCATTTCTATGTACTAAAATCGTGTCTTTGAATGTGAACTGTGATGGACGATGGTGAAGGACAAAGTGGAACGAGGCGAGGGTTCCTCCGATTAAAAATGAGCATTGCACTCCAGAAAAAGGTTTGGGGTACGAAGTTCTCACGGGGGTCTTTGCTGTTTGGGGCGAATTGCACGCAGGGCGCGCCGGCTCTTTGGGTCAGGGTTGCGGCGGTAACTTTCCCCAGAGTATGTTGTCCACTCAAGCGATACACGCGAACGTCTGCACGAGCGAATGCTGGGGCGCAACGCCGCAGTGATTTCTATCAAGATGTCGTGATGCGCGACAACCACGGCTTCATCGCAATGCGGCACACATAATATCCCAAGAAGTAAGGTATTGTTCCATGTTACTATTTGATTAACTCCTGCCATTTTGGAGCTTGAGATTCAGGGCATCCGATCCGTCGAGAACGAGGTGTTGTTGAGGAATGATCTGCACTGGATGTTCGGTATGTGAAACAGAATTTATGAAGTGATTGGTTTCCAGCTTTGCTTTGGATCCTGTCAACATCCCTTACATGTAAGTCAAGGACAGTCTGATGTCATCCTGTCACATCACACTGCAGCACTTGAGACCTCCTACTGGTGTAGTTCCAGCCCCAAACTTTGATGCTTGCATGTCTGATATGGGTAATTCACTACCACCCAACATCCTCCAGGATCAGGCACCGCCGACTTGCCGAGCGATGATGTACACACGATGATTGCCAGATTGTCCTACCAGAGGACGATTTCATTATGCATTACCTAGAGAGTCAGTCGAGTCAGGAGTTCGCCAATATAACACAATATTCCTGCTGTTCACCTCTATATTCCTACGATCGAGCAGCTGGGTTTCCTCCTTGTGCATTTCCTTCACGGCTATCTGCCTTCAAAAAATAAACCATCTTTCCTAAAAGTGGTGAAGGGTGGAAAACTGCACATGGCCATCCCAATCACCTTGGTCGAAGCTCCCGCCGCCGAGACACGCAGTTTGTCAATGTGAACTTATAAGTTTGTCAAACTCTCGGGTGGATCTATCTGGCGTGAAAGTTGACGCAAGGCATTGGTAGCCGTATGAATGAAAGTTTCAACGAACTTGCAGGCCCATGATGCTGTTGCGAGTGAATGTTCAGGCAAACGAATGCAAGATACCTGAATCTTAAAATTTCTTCGAGTCGACAGATATGATCCTCGCCATGGAGGGCCTCATTTCTGGCAGGTTGTTCGAGGCGATCGTCAAGTTTCCGCTGATCACGTTCCCGGGCGGCGGCCATCTGAACTTGAAGGCTGACTGCAGTCAAGTGAGCATCAATCTGATAGATACCATGCCGTGAGATCAAACAGTGACAACAACATAACCCACTCACATTGAATATTGCACAAGCATCCATAACGGCATATTCTGCGGCAGCGATGGCAGTCTTTATATCACGCGGATGAAGAAGCCTCCTTTCGATGCAAGGCTTGCCAAGGCTTTCCACACTTCAAGACAGACGCTACGCTCCCAACAATCAGGTTGGATAACACAACATGACTTGTGGTTCGAAATACATCTCAAGAACCTGTACATGGGCAAATCTATATGGCCAGATCCAGCCAGCATCCGGTTTGCAACCGCAATGAGGAAATCACTACATCAATGGAGGAGCACGTCGCACTTCAACTTCTGTTCTTGCACGGAATCATAGCTACAGTGAGTGCTTTGTGAGCCACCTGGAACGTATGAGGGAGATAAAATGGCGGCGAGGGCCTCCAAAGTGAAGCGAAGCACTGAAATTGTGGTGCAGCTAGATATGTGGGATGACCCTAGTCCAAGGACGGATTGGTATGCCTCGGGAGGAAGCGCTCTGAGAGATAGGAAAGGAAGCAAGAACACCCGACTGATCAGATCGATCAGAGGTGGGGTGGGTCAATCACGTGCAATCACCATCACGTGTCTGAGGGCCTCCTCAAGCTTGGCTTGGCCTCTTGCGCTTTGGACTTGCTATGCACTGGCTCATATGGCCAAATGGACATGGGCACCTATGGCGGCTATGGGTTGGGATATGGTATGACCCTTGGTACCATAGTATGCCCAGGGTACTGCGTAACTGTCCCCTTGCACCTATGCTTCCGAGCTGTGCAGGTGCTGTCGAGTCCCCCTCACTTTCATAGGCGAGAATGGATTCCACCCAGATGCTTGAGTTGACGATGCACCAGATGTTCATGCTCCGGCACTTGCTTCTGAGAATGTCATGCAAAGATGCTCGGGTTGACCTTCCGTAACAAATATAGTGACTTGACCAGAATGGGGCACCTCAGGCAACGTTGTGTTCTTCACCAGCGGCCCGAGGCTGCCCAAGAAGCTGCTCATCGTCTTCCTCATCTTCAGCATCCTGCATGCCATGGTGAGACTTGTCTGGGCACTCAAGCGCCCGCCGCCGCAATCGCGCTTCTATACACCATTCTCATCCCCAAAAATGCTTTGTATTTCTTGTTTCCTGTCTGCTTCGTGTTATGAACCCCTACCGCCAGCTTCTCCAGCGCATTCTCGACCATTCCTTCGATGTTCTGCACAGGATGCTAATGGATTCAATAAACAAAATTGGTTGTTGTGCCGAAAATATTGCCATTGTCCTCGCTGACAGCATCTTCTGAAACATCTACAAGGTCATTGTTGCCATAACCTCATCGGCAGTATCCTTGTTGGTAGCATCCTCTTCTCCATCACCCTCTTCAAGAGCAGGTAATCCTCTGGTTGCAGGTATTGTCCTTAGTGTGGTTGTGTCCTCCCCACTTCTTGTCCATGCTTTGAAGAAAGTGTAAAAGCGCAGTGCTGGTAAGAGCCAACAACTCAGTAATATGTGAGTTTATCCTCCTATACAATCTATTCAACTCTCCAGGTGCTGGTGGAGATACTGGATGTCACAACGTCACTGTCCGCTCAGTACATACATCAATATTTGCAGCCCGAGTCTGATCTTTCAACCTGCTCTCCTCTCTCCTCCACACCACCATCTTTAATCATGTAGGCCGTCACACTATCACGCTCTTGGGAACAGAGCCTGTTCCTCGATCACTGTGGCTACCTGAGCCTCAGGAGAGTGGATCCTTGTTTCCCTCCACAAGCCTGTCCATTTCACACTCTGCTGACCACCAACTAGCACCCATCACATCCACCCAATTTTGGCTAATGCAGTACCAGAGACATGTGAAATGTTGCAGTCTCAGCAGCCCTCCAAGGGTGGGACTCAGTGTAAGACAGCTTATCCCTCAAAAGAACCAGACTCAATGGTATATGTAGAGGGATCTGCCCTCTCTGTACAGTTGCAACATCATATATACAGGCAAGTGGCCCTCCAGAGGGCTGCTGATGCAAGCATAGCCAAATGGCTATGCTTATTGAACTAAATATGGTATGTAGATTAGGTAATCAGCAAACTTGCATTTACTGAGCCTGAGGAACAACCCATTCTTCCCAAACTTCTGCAAGACTCAGTCCATCCAATACCAGTGAGTGGCCAAGTCCTCTGCAAACACTATCACATCATTGACATAGGCCTGGACATGTCCTCCTGCAATCTCCTCCTTCAGCACATGATTCATGAAGCACTGGAAGGTTGCAGGCACATTCTGCAGCCCAAACCACATGACTGCCAGTTTGAAGAGTCCATGGGGTGTTAGGAAGGCACAGCAGTGCTGGTGTTCTGGCCAGACCTGCATTGAGGGGAAGCCTCCCTTTGCATCTATCTTGGAGTAGATAGATGCTCCCTTAAGCACATCCACCATGTCTCGGATGCATGGGAGGGGGTACTTGTCTTTGATCAGATGTGCATTTAGTCTTGAGTAGTTGGCTGCAGCTTGTCCTTCTCATGTTTGAAAAAGAAGGGGCTTGCATATGGGGACTTCGAGGGTCTACCCCCTGGTCTTTAGTGAAGCAAAGTGGGATGAGCTCCCCCACTCCCACCCTGACTTTCATATTAAGATTGAGTTCAAGACTGATCCTGGGCACCTCTCCACTACCTCTCCACTAAGCTATACTCACTAACATGAGAAGAGATGGTGGAGATGAACTGATGGGTGGATGAGTGTTATGGATTTGGTACTGTCTATAAATAGAATTGAGTAGTCAGGAGTCAGACTGACTCAAACCCTTCCCCAATCTATTTATAGTCTAACCTACAGGACTAGTAGGTTACTCAGTTCTACACCTTCCTGCCAAATGTACTATAACTAGTCCATTCAGCAAGGTACTGCTTTGGGCTGATATTATCATTTCAGTAACCTAAGTGTTGATAACCTATGGCTTTAGCTACTGACCCCCATGAGTCCACCCCAACCTAGTGGTAGTCTGCGGGTTGGTACCATGGCTCAATAGCTGACCAGTCCATAGATATCACCCACTTAAGCCAAGTTAGTGTAAATAGGTCATAGAAAGAATAGTGAATAGCTAGTTAACCAGGCAAAGGAGAAACATGCCAAAGGGTCTCAGAGACTCCTCTAATCCTCTAGACCATTTCACCTCTGCAAACCTTTGCTTAACTCTCAGTGGTTCTCTAGATATTCCCTTACTTACTCTCATGAATACAGTAGCACTATGTACAGTATAACACCTTGCACACCAAACTAAAATATTCATAAGTTGCTCAATACCTATTGCACTGAGGGGAGCCAGCACATGCTGACTCTCCCGAAGTGTGGGTACCTCTGGGTATCAAGATCACTTGACCAGACAAGGTCCTTAGTCAGTAATTACTGTATTTAGTTTAACTAGATTAAATCCTTAGTTTAACTAAATATGTCCTTATGTTATGGAACCAGTATCACTTCCTTAATAAGAATATTAACAGATGAGGAAATCCTAAACAGAATTCCAAATATTATTATAAGGGAGGCCAAATGTCCCAATTTGGCCCTGGTTGCACACCTTCCTATAAATAGATACTAGTATAACCTAATACTATTTACAGGGTGATGCTGAAGTGGGCAGAAAATCAAAATATACTAATACTAACTCAGACATAAATATCCCAGATTAGAGAATCAACATAAAGGATACTCCTATTTGCCTAGAGTATTCTATTCTCCAACATCTCTTCTTAACTCCTAATGAACACTGAGATATTCAACATCTAAGTTTGTCCATATGAATATCACACTCATGGTAATATTCATATCTCCTGAAATAGTGGTCCAACTGCTTCAGGGTAAAGTCTCATCTACTCTTCTCATCTATTACTTCATCTTGCTTCCCTAAAGCTTCTCTTTAATCTCAATACCTCATGAGATATAGCTTGAGCAATGTATAGTACCAACTACAACTATCCCATATAATAAATGATTCACTCATTTATGATATAATTCCATTTAATAGCAAAATGACAAGTCTCTGTGAGTCATCCACACTGCAGGACCATTGGTATACATGGGGACAACACCCACAACATTCCTCTAACCATTTTTGGCACCCCAAACTGCCTCCTTGGCTCAATTGCTTCCCCAAAGCAATTTATTTATTCATTTAATTGTAGATCAAATATTAAAGATAAGGTTTCATGAAGGTGTCAATTTGGGTCTAGTATAATGATATTTATTTATTATAATACCTTCTGGTTCAGATAATTTCCTACATCTTTAATATTTGGAAGTGGACTAGGGGGAGGAGCAGCAGAGGGCCAGAGAGACCCAAAAGTGGTATACAGGATCTCTGAGCAGTCTGGGAGTGCCCAAGAGTGTTTCAGGTGTCTGGGATCATGGTCAGGGACCTCCAGATTGCCATTTCTATCTATTTCAAATGATGGTAGAGGTGCCCCTCTCTCAAGGAGAGCTGAACTGATGAATTCAACACACCTCAGTTGTTCCTCCACCGATCCATTTGATACTTCGCACACAGGTAGCCCTATATCTCAGCTATAGAACAATATAAACTACATAACAGGATAATCAATACTTCCTAAGTTATTTACATTCTAATGCCTCTTCCAAAAGACACACAAAAGTTGAACTGGAATAACTCAGGAAAACAATTCTGATATTTTATAGAGACATACACAAGAAAAAGGGCTATCGATTGATACCACACATAGATTATTCAAACAGTTTACATGTCTAGTAATACACAAATCTTAGGAAAATTTCATCATACCTAACACCTTAGCTCCTTACTGGGCTAGACTTAGACTTAGTCCCTTTCAAGGATGGTTCAGACAATATGTGGGTACAAAACGTGATGTGGATTGCAAGTTTCTGCTTTGTATTTATAGCACAATTTAACTATCTACCATAAACAGTAAATGACCTATACCTCGATAACTAGCAAACATAAAAGGTAGTTTTAATATTCATGATTGAGAATAAATCGAGGGCTATATCCTATACAGTGTAGGCCCACTCCTTGGGACACAACATTGAATTTCATGACTCCCTGTTGCCATTGCTTAATTTTAATGCATCTAAGTCAATTTATCATATGAAGGGTATCTTGGGACCCATACTGTACAACTATATCAAATGACAAGGGTATGATTATGATAGTGTTCTCAGTGCACAAATGAGTCGCAATTGTCACAGCTACCCAGTCATTGGGACAGGTGTGACGAGACCATCACGCCAAATCTCCTCATCATTTCTAGTGACGACAGCAGACCTGATCACGGCAATCAGTCATCCAGTTCATCTCCAGAGCCTGTTGACTCCACATCTGCACTGGCATCAACCTCCTGCCTTGGTTTTGTTGGGCGCTTTGGCTTCTTTGGTAGGTTCTTCACCAACATACCTTGTGCTCGTAACGCAGTGCACTGCGCTTCCCATTTCTGAACTTCTTGCTGATAATCGGCTTGTATCTCCTTCCACGCTGTGTCTGCTGCCACTTTGGCAGATCTTTTCTGCTCTCATGCAAGCCGTTTTTGCTCCTGACCAGCAGCTTTCTCCACTTTCTTCTGCTCAAGATCTGCAAGTGCGGTGTGGAAGGCGTCGCCTGTAACATGCCGTCCTTTCCCCTCTGGAAAGAGGAGTCTGGTCCGATCTATTTGTTTCTTCTTCTCCCAAGCATGAAGAGTCTCATTTAACCAATTGCAATAGATAGATTGCACCACCATTGTTGTGTTGGCACTTTCAATTATTCCATCTTGAGCCATGATGTGTTTGCGGGAAAGCCAGAGGCTGTTTGTGAGTGCAGAAATCTGCTTTTTTAGAGCCATGCGGCTTGGGTTTTCATCTGTAGGTGCGTCAAGTAGACCCCAGTCACGTTCAGCCAACGGTGGGAGACGTCCAATAACAGGTGGCACAATGACTTGCGATGACACAACCAGTGGCTTCTGAACCAAGAATGAGCCAGAACTAGTTGCCGCCAGGGCAGCTGTCAGCACTTGCATTCGCTTCGATGGTGTGAAGAGGGATGGGTCAATGTCTTGGTCATTGATCCGTTGCTTTGGGCTTGGTGTCATTTCTCAGTTAGTAGTGCTCGGTCTGTGAGTCCCTGGTGACACGTCGAACGAAGTGACAGGGTGGTGGTGAAATGCTGACATCACTGCACGAACAGGGCTGGGCTGCGGCAGTGGAAACGAGCCCTGTATTGACGTTGCCTTGCTTGGGTCCGTCTGCCCTGTTGTGATAATGCTAGGATCATAGGGGGAGATTCCTGTCTTCTTGAATGCAGCAAGGATTGTCTCCCAGGTGAATGCTGTCAGAAATGCCTTCCCAAAGACTTCAGTAAAGTCTCCTTTTTTTACTTTGGTCTGGTGGAGCTGCTCAAATTTATTGATCTCTTCTTTCCAGGTGTCCTTCATCCTTGCGAAACACACAACATCTAGCCCTTGGAGTGCATGAGTGCAGTGCGGTGGATAGCCAAGGATCAGAATCTTGTTTGCACGTGCAAAGTCAATGAGTGTGGGACTGTAGTGGGAGCTGTGTCCATCAAGTAGAATTACACGGCTTTCACTGGCTGCTTTGTCCTTTGTTTGTCTGTTGAAGTCATCGATAATCCATTTCACAGCGAGTTCTCCATCTGTCCAGCCATTCGGTGAGTGACTGATGCTGTAGGTGATGTGGGATATTAGAGGAATGTATCTTGCAAGTTAGATGCAGAGGCTCACGAAGCATTTGCAACATTATTGTCCCCCCACTTCGTCATGAAGTTCTGGCCCTTATACACAATTTTCGGCTGCAGCACAGACCCATCTGCGCAAATTGTGATCAAGGCCATGACATTTTCGTGATCCCCACTTCCTTGCTTATGCTGTGTTTTTGTCCCCTGCCTGCCAATAACTTGCTGAGTTCCTTGGTCGGAGGGCGGGAACCCACTTTCATCCATCCCATAAATATTGTGTGGTTTGACTTCCTGGTCTACAATATGTTCCTTTACGAGCTCAAACCAATGCTTTACATTGGGAGGATTCAGGGCATTGGCCTGCTGCATGTCGAGAGGTTTGCTCCAATGAGTCTGCAGCTCATCACGATGTCGTGTCAGAAACCGGTCCACCCAGTTGCTACCCACTGTCTCGCAACCAGAGCCCGAGCGGCTTGTAAGGATATAATTTGCCATCCTCTCAATACCCCCATGAGTAAAAGGAAAGCCTCAACCAGCAGATTTGAGGCAGAAATCGACGATAACACACTCCTCAGCTGGGGTTTTTTCTTGTTTTGACGCATTAAATGCACTCATTGAGACCCCACCATTCACCAAGCGACCCATGGTGCTCTTGGACACTTCATTCTCCAGCGCAATCTCCCTCATACTTTTCTGCAGCTCCTTCGGCTTGAATTCTTGCTGCTTGTACTCATCAACAGCCTCCTGCATGTGCTGGTTCTCGTCATGATGCCCCTTCTTTTTTTTGGCAGCTTCTGACAGCGCATGATGCATCATAATTGGACTGTGGGAAAAGAAGTGGTGGCAGCAATCGCTGAGCAGTGAGCATCTACGTTGTGGCAGGCCAGTCCTTCCCATTTGGACATGTCATGCTGATTTGTGCACGAGGTTGTTTAATCTCTGGCACATGCAACTTTAGGCCAAATCATTCAGTCAAAGTGAATAAAGAGTTGCATATTGTGACAAGATTTAGCAGAAAAATACTTGTCATCACTTGATTTGCCTAACATACCTGACATCAAGGACAAGTGTGACTGCCCTCAAACCTCAATGTAATCAACTTCAGTTTGCCACTTCATGAGCAATTCTTAGTGGAATTTGCTAAGAAAAATTGGGCATATCCAACAAATATGTCATTTAGCTGTTCTAACTAGAGCAAGGTGATATTGCTTGAATTGAGAACATTCTGCTGTAGCTGACCCAAGGAGCAGGGTTGTCCCAAGGAGTGGGCCTACACTGTAAAGGTTTCATATTTTTATTCCTTTCCCTTAATGAGTTATTTCATTTTGAACATTCAGATTATTCTAAAAATAATCACAATTACTCATTATGACTCATTTCCAGGGGTTCAAACATTGGGGACTGTGGGGAAGGACCCCACAACTGCCCCCAATTGCTTCTGTGACATCCTGTGGCATTCCCCATCTTGATTGCATTGTTTCTTTGCCTATACTTCCTTTGTTTCTCCTTATCTCCCTTAGATCAGTCATAACCTAGTATACTAGCCATAATTAGCTCTGTCCCAGCCCTAAACTATGCTAGATATGTGCTAGCAACCTTCTAACATAAGGGGAGAAGGTGGGAGAGCCAAGGGATTGTGCACAAAAGTTCACAAGTGCACAATTTGATGATATGGAGGAGTTGTCTTATTTTGGGTAGTGTGGCAGTGCTGGCCATCAGTACTGATCACTGTGCCTGCCACCATGGGAACAGAGCCAAGCTGTCAGACCTCAATCACTCAATTGAGGTCCAATTATGATCAGGCCACCCCACAATGTCACAGCAGCAGACTTGCACCTGTGAGTCGCAGCTGTGCAACCTATGGATTGCCATCACAATTATGGACAATCAGTCTCATTTGAAAAATATGGCATGGTCTGCCTTGCATCTATGAAAACTGGGAGTTCACCATGCAATGCCTCATACCACTTCCATCAGCTCTGCTTTAAGCCATATATTGAATTGGCTAGTTTCAGGACATATTTGGTGTGATGTTTGGCTTCAAAACCAGGGGGTTGTTCCATAAAAACTTCTTTGTTGCTGCCAAGCTGACCATTCAAATAGGCACTGTGGAAATCAAATGTAGGGTGTGTCATGGGTTACCTGTGGGTATTTAATGGGTTTTTAGTAAACAGGATCATAGCTCTTCATTTCTTGATGAAAATAAGAAAAATTGCATTCAAAATAATCCAGAATTGGCTGAGATATGGACAGTACATGTTTTATGGCTGAAGCTTTCAAATTGATGCTTCCTGTCAGGATTGCTTACATAAGCATGTGAGAAAAGCTAGGAAAGGGTATCAGACTGGGTCTCACACAACTTAAGCATAAGGTCATGATGACAATACTAAGATAAGGGGAAAAGAGTACAAAAATGGAAAGGATGCAGTGTATATAGTGAGAGCCTTGGGACTTGCCGACTTTCCCACGCTTGGACCCTCGAATCACGTGATGCACCCAGGCCCAGGTCATGTGATCTTATGATTATGTAATCTGACCACAGCCACAGGTCATGTGACCTTCCAACAACCCTCCCCAGTTTCTCCACAACTGCACTTTGGGATGGCTTACATAAGCGATCCTAACAAAGGGTTGCTAAAGAGTTGTGGGAAGATCATGGGCAAGTCATGTGACCCAACAGTTGGTAGATTATGTAATGCATAAGTCATGTGACCCAGGCCTGGCATGTTACATGATGCACAGGGTCCGAGTGTGGGAATGCCAGCAACACCCCTACATCTTTTCCTTTCTTGTACTCCTTTCCCCTTATGTTAGTATTGTCATCATTGACCTTACAATTAAGTGTGTGAGGCTGAGTCTGATATAATACTAACATCTGCCCATCTGCCCTAGCCCTGTGTTCTAACCTGGCTAGCCTGGACCCTTAACCTCAAACTGTGACATGTTGTTACAGCTCAGCCCCTATCATCCTCTACTTCTTTACCCTGCCCACAGTGTGCACAGAACCACATGAAATTTTTACTGTGTGTAGATACACTGAAACTGGAGGACGACTCCATGACCCTGCTGAAGCAATACTGAGTGTGCCAAGCCCAGTACTTTATTTACAGCACCTGAGACTGAGACCAGGTCAAGCTCTGCTCCCCCCCGATTCCCCTGTTACTGATGTCCCCAAGACCCCATCACTGCCACCAGGGCCTGCGATGGCTGACCATGTTGCCCCACCTGTAGCCCAAGCCATGAGGCTGGACCTGTCTATTGCCTCCTTCTATGGGCAGAAAAGAAACTTCTGCACATTCCTCTGGTCACTCCACCTCCTGTTTATGGCAAATCCAACTGTCTATGCCATGGACCTGGCAAAGGTCCTTTTCACACTCAGCAAAATTGCTGGAGAAGGGTTTGCTGCAGAGTGGGCAAATATGAAGGCTGAAGAGATCCTGAGTAATGAGGAGGTTGGAACCTGGGTGGAGTTTGTGGAGGAGATGAAGCAAGTGTTCAATGACCTGAACAACCATGTGACAGCCCTCTCTGAAATTGCAAGGTTGAAACAGGGTGCTATGATGGCACTGGAGTTCTTTGCAAAGTTTGAAACATTGTTCCAACAAGCAGAGATGAGTGAGGAAGCTGATTTGGGCATCCTTGTCCATTGGCTGGAGCTGAACCTCAGCAGGAGACTGGTGGGGAGAATCTATGGGGTCTCACCAATGCCAGAGACCTATGTGCAGTGGAAAGCACTTGCAGAGAGGCTGGATGCCCAACAGTGCTGTTTTGATGGTGTCATTATGCAACAGAACTCTGTGCACCCTACCCTGCCTGCTGCCAACCGATCCCTCCCCCACCAAACCCATTTTGCACCTGCCCCTCCCCCCTACTTGGCCCAGCCACTGGCCTGCACCCCTGCCCCTCCCATCATGTCATGCCCTGCTGCTGCTGGCAATGCCATGATGGTGGATTGTGCCCATGCCCCTGGAGTAGTGTGCACCTGTTTCTGATGTGGTCAAGCCAGCCACATGGTGAGAGGGTGCCCACTCCCAGACACATGCCCACAGATCCCAAGGCCACAGCTCCACACTGTGGAAAGCCAGGCATGGGATGCCAAGGACTACAAGAATGAGATTGCACTGCTCTGAGACCAGTTGCAGTTACTTGAGAAAGAGAGGAAGGCTCCTGTTGAGGAGCAGGATTTTGGAGACAAGTCCCAGTGAGTCCAAACTGGTGCCTTGGGAGTAGATATCCCAGTCCCCTTCCTGTCCCTGTATCTGCAGCTAGTATCCCAAAATATACTATCTTGCAGCAGAGACATACCTGGATTGGGGCTGAGGCAAAGGACAAAGCAGAAACAGAAACTGCTAAGAGTGAAATACCAAAAAGGGAAATGGGGGATAGCAGGAAAGTGGAGCCAACAAAGTGCCTTGCAGAGGTGCTGAAGGACACACTATCACATATGCCCCAGGAGCTCTCCATCCGGGTGCACCTGGAAGCTCTCAGCACTGGCAAATGGGCAACTATGAAAGCCCTTGTCAACTCAGGCTGCACCAACTGCTTTATGGACTTGGAGTGGGTGAAAAAAGTGGGACTGGAGCCATCTCCCCTGCAAAACTCAATCACAATGTATAATGTGGATGGGATGCAGAACAGGAATGGTAAAATCTGGCATGGGATGGACTTGCTTGTCATAGTTGGTGACCACCAGGAGCAGATCCACTTCCTGCTGGGAAAAACCCAGTCCCACATGGTGATCCTTGGACATGACTGGTTAAAGCAACATAACCAAGAGATTGACTGGGTGAAAGCTGAAGTGAATCTTACTCACTGCCCCAGCATCTGCACCCCTTCCCCACCCAGCTGCCTGACCCCCACATGAGCCCCTGCACCCCAAAAACAAGTACCCTGGCCTCTGCCAGTATTCTGGACACCTGTTTTCCTGACACTGGCCCCACTCCTGATTGGCCCAGCCTCAGATATGTCCAGATGCCAGCTGCTCATTGTTGGGATAAGTGCATGCTTTTCATTGTTAGGATAAGTGCATGCTTTTCATACCTTTAGTCCTACTCTGTGTTTGAAACTCTCCAGAAATGCATCTCATTAGTCTATAGACCTACTGCTCTACTCTACATATGCATTCTGTACCAATAGCCATGAAAACCATTGATTCTTGGTTTGTTGTCTTGAGTAAAGTACAAGAAATCTACCCACTGAGGAAGGTGAGGCTCTAGAACAAGAACCAAGAATTGTGCAGAGACACAGTTGATACTGTTCGATTCCTATGCCTTAATTCCAAATTTATGAAAGGAGATAATGGTTATTCATTCTTTAAATTAAGTAATACTACTCTAGTAGCCCCTTCTAAGTAAGGGTCAAATAGCATCAGGATGGCAAGGGAATGGAAAAATATGAATAGGCAGAAATGTAGAGAGGGTATGTAGGGATATACCTGCAAATTTGCAAGAGGGACAGAGCAAACATGGTCTGCAGTGAGGAGTACCAGAGAGTCCTGAGGACTCCTCACCATGCCTGAAAACTCTTCACTGCTCCTGAAGACTCCTCACTCCCCCTTACTACTCCTCACCACTCCTCACTATTCCTTATTACTCCTCACCATTCCTCAGAGCTCCTTACTTCTCACTACTTCTCAGGACTCCTTACTATTCCTCAGGACTCCTGAATAGTCCTTGGTCCTCCCTGTCATTCCTCATGGTTCCAATATAAATGACAAAGCATAGAATAGCATCTGAATGCAATTGATGGCCTTTAGTATGTGCCTCATGTTTTGCATTTGGCCACAAATACAATCTATATATTATGAGAATGACCATTTAGCTGAGTGGTAATGTACATGGCTCATTTTGTCTGGAGGCCTGAGTTCAATCCTGAGAGTTGCCAAAACATTTATGACTCCTGACTGCTCCTCAGGACTCCTTACTACTCCTCACTACTCCTCCTTATGGAGCACTGAGAACTCCTGACTGAGTTGGGACTCCTGAGGAATAGTGGGGAGTCCTCACAGCAATTTGGCTGGGAGGGGTCCTGACTGGCTCCTCAGGAGTCCTGACTCACTCCTCAGGAGTCCTGACTCACTCCTCAGGAGTCCTGACTCACTCCTCAGGAGTCCTCACTACTCCTCACCCACTCCTCACTACTCCTCAGTACTCCTCACTCACTCCTCAGGAGTACTGAGGACTCCTGAGGAATGGGTGGGTGAGTGTAAAGTTCTCCCTCACCCTTGGACTGTTCCAGAACCCTTTTGCACTCACAATCACTCACTGCCATTGATAAAATCACCTATATGTCGAAATTCCCTTATCGCTGCCTGCTTGGAATGTTGATGTGGGCAGACATTGCCACCCACCCAGACATCACATTTGCTGTATCAACACTTGTGCAGTTCTCAAACAACCCAGAAAGCCACACTGGAAGGCACTTAAACAGGTATTCAGATACCTTTCAGGCATGAAAGACTGGAAGCTCACCTATGGAGGCTCATCCAGAGGCCTGGAGGGATGTAGCAATGCTAATGGTAGCTTGCAGGAGCATAGAAGGGCTATAAGCAGGTATGCATTTTTGATTGACAGGGGAGCCATGTCATGGGCTGCTAAAAATTGGGTGATCATGGCACTCTTGACAACCAAAGCCAAGTATGTGGCCACAACACATGCTGTGAAAGAGGCCATGTGGCTTTGACAGCTCATTGGCAAGATCTTCCAACTGCTCAACACTCCCACCCTGCTGTTCTGTGATAACCAATCTGCATTTGCCCTCACCAAGGATGGGCAATTCCATGCCCACATGAAACACATCAATATTTGATATATCATTTCATATGCTAAATTGTTGTGAATGGCTCTATCAAACTAATCTACTGCCCTACTGACAAGATGGTAGTGGACACCCTCACCAAGGCACTACCAAGGCACTACCAAGGCACTACCAAGCACAAAAGCCAAACATTTTGCAAGTGTGCTGGGACTCTGTGCAGTTTGAAGGGGGAGTGTTAGATATTCAAACCTGTGCCCACCTGCATGCACAGCCTCTGGCCTTTCTTCTTTCATATGCCACTCCTCTGTCCATTCTCTGTCACCAGCCTTTCCTTCTTTAGCACTAGGTGCACCATACTGTAACCCTGCTTCTAGTGCCCTCTTCATTTCCTATTTGATACCATACTGCATGCAATGGTATATAGTCTGCCAGCCCCATGACTGACCCTCCTATCAACTTGCATTGTTCAGAAGGTACAAACACTCTTTTCCATAATAGTAACCTCATACTAATCACTGTTCAGGAGTCTGGATATTTATCATCCATATCTTGATCCATTGCCATGTCTTGAGAAGAGTCCAGATATGCTGGGCATGGCTTTCCAAAATAAATTGGAAGGCCAAGGTGACTTAAGCAATCATGTTGAAAGCACCTGCTATCCCACCTGGTGATGCGACAAAACAGAAGTTGCTGTTGTTGTCCTAGGCAGTAATGAAGACAGAGGAGGCCCCGGCCTTGAACACAATCAAAACACTGATACAGAGCAGTTGGCTGCAAGCAAACGATGCAGTCAAACTTCTCAGGTGGTGCTTCAAGTGCTACCAACTCAGCAAGATGAATAGCACAGGCATCCTCTTCCCACTCTCTTAGGAAGTCATTTTGAGTCTGGGATGCAATTAAGAAACTATCAATCACCAAGGAAGTTTCTCACCTTTCCCCACTTAAATCATTTAGTAGGACTCTCTTCTAGATTCTCTTCAAGGCCATCTTCATACATCTGTGGTGTGGTACCCCCAGCAGGTGTTGCCATTGGATGTTCTTTTGATGGTGATTGTGGCTTTGCCCTCAATCTCCAAGGGATCCTACATCTTTTGCAACTGTGTTCCTCCCCCTGGCTTTTTTTTATACAATAAATACTCTCCCACTACTTTTGGCTCACCCTTTCTTCTTGTTTCTGAGTGCCTCTCAACATAGGAGGATAACCTTGCAATCAATAAACACAACATGACCACTCAACATGATCACATGATCTACAAATAACAATCAATAAATAAATAAATCAACAAATGCAATGTGACAGGTGAAAACTTGATCACACAATTGTTGCTCCTGCCCCTTTGCTCCTCCTGCAGGAAGATGAATCATATTTGGGCAAATGGGGAGCTTCCTAGGAGCACAAAAGGACTGAAAATAATGAAAGAGGCTATCTCCATTCAGGAATGGTTTCTGTATAGACTGCAAAACCAGCCCCAAAACAAGTCCCAGCCTTTGCAATTCAAGTATAACCCCCTTCTCATTCTCTAAATTCTGATGACAATACATAGGGATAGCAGTCATTTCCAGAAAGCCAACACAAAGAGAAAAAATTGTCCTCAAAATCATACACCAGCTCAAGAGGATCAAAGGAAGCTGGTGAAAGTCATTAGTGTGTAAAAGTCTGGTCCATGAACCTGAAAAAAGACTGAAACTGGACTGGACTTAACTGCAAAAAAACCAGATCACAGGTTCAGTTTTAGAAACTGTCAGTTAAGGTTCATTCTGATTTGAGAATTCTAATTTAACTGGTCAAAACCAGTTTTGACCAGTTCTGGACTGGACTTCAGATACAAATATGCTGCAGAGGCTTCAGACCACTTATCAGTAGACTCAGACAATGCAATGGTCCAACTCCATGCTGATATGGTGGAGGGTAAGCACAAGGCTTTGCTGTTATCAGCCACACTAAATTTTACTTCTAGGATCATTGCTCAGACTTCCCAATCCTCAAGAGACTTGTTAGTGATTGTGTTGCTCTATCCAGCAATGCCAATGCCACTGTCCTTCTGTTCTGGACAATTAACACCCTTTCCCACTCCTTGTTTCTTGGCCAACCCATCCCCTTCCACAAGACTGTTGTTGAGTTCTTCATGGTCTGCATTATCATGAATAATGATATCTGTGTTTATTTTGCATGATCATTAATGATTATATAGTTCAAAGCTTTATTGAATAACTGGATACTTATGGACAATGGTGAGAGTAATGCTGCCATGCTCACTGCCCTTAGATTCAACCAGTAAGTGGACTTGGTATCACACAATTCCATCTGACTCTGTACCTATCAGGCCTATCTCCCCAATTGAGGTCCCAGTCTCTGAGGATATGGATTTTGGTGGTGATGAGTTGCCCCCATTGGTAGATTAGAGACTTGTTTTGAGGAGTATGATACATTCAGCTGCAGTTCATGCTTTTTTTAGAGGAAAAACTGGACTGGACTGGTTTGTGGTCAGACTGATTTGACTGGTTAATAGACTGAAAAAAAGGCCAATAGAACTGGTTAATACCAGTCTTGGTCCAGTTGTTCTTGAAATAAACACAAGGGCTAACCAGTTCAGTCCCAGTTAAGCATAATTACATAAAAATACCAGACTTAACCAGACTTTAAAACACTAAAAGTCATTGCATCTGCATTTCTCAATGCCTGTCTCCCATCCCATCTGGGCTCAGGAATAGATTACCTTGACTGGAATATTGAAGAGTAGGCTGCTGCCTCAAGTAGTGCCAGATTGAAATTTCCAACCCCCACACTAGGACACATTGATCAGCCCACCACTGTAGTGGACTGCAAAGGCTGCATCATTCTCTGGTATCTTCCAGGATTGCTGCTGCCTCATCATCAGGTAAATCTTATCATTAAACTCACATGTCTGAAGTCTTATGCATGAAGGTGGAGCTCATCAGAGCAATGCATCACATTGCCAAGAAGATGTCTTTGCAGGTCAAAGCACCACACATGGATGTCAAGGTCTCATGGAGGAAAGATCACAAGAATTTTATAGAAGCCCATCCAACCAGAAGCTTCCACCAGGTGTTGAGACATATTCAGCTGGATGGTTTGCTCAAGGGCATAGTATTTGAGTTAGGTTTACCATTACTTGATCTGCCAGCCCTCATTATTGACCCATAGCCTTTGGACAGAAAAATGGCCCCTGAAACCCTCCTTGAGCTTAAATAGCCAAGAGGCTGAGCAGTGGTTGCTCTCTTCCAAATCAGTTATGGCCATTCTGAATGATGTCATGGAACTTGCCCATCCAGAACTTTACCAGGCTGGAAAGGATATGCTAGCAAGACTCAGAGAAGATGAACTCACCAATCAAAAGGCATCCCTTTGGTCCTCTGTTTTCACTGGAATTTCTGTCATGGCAAATAGGATGACAAAGCCTCACATTGACTGAAAGGGAAGCCATGCTTGGTATGATCTGCTTGCTACTGTTGGCAGCTATTAAAATGCCAAGCTGCATTTACAGGAGCTTGGCTTAAACCTTGATTATCCAAGTGGCACAGTTGTGGCATTTTGTGCCAATGTGTTCATACATGAAGGGGAGAAGGGGATCATATATGTTATGCCATGTTTATGGGGAAGGTGGTTCTCAGCTATTTTGGAAAGGATACTGCTGGGTGGATGATGCAGGGCATGTATAGCCAAAAGATTTAGTCAAACAATGCCTTTCTTTAGGGCCAGATTCATCAGTAAAATAGCTCATCCTCTAGTCACTTTATTTTCACCACATACATTATTCAATTCTCTGCCTTCATCCCCTCCTCACCATTAGCTGTCTCATCAAAATGGATTTTGAGACCAAGACCTTATTCTTTGTTACAAATGAAAACATATTGGGACAGTCACAAAAGAAAACATATGTCAATTACAAACTAGGGCCATGTGTTGAACATCTAGCATGCCATAAGTAGCAACTAGGAGATATTGTACACACTTCAGGGAGCATTCCAGGCCTTGTTTACTGCTACAGGGCTTCCAAACCAAAGCCATTAACCCCAGCCAATAATGCTTCCATCAGCTGCCTGGGGCAGTGTAGCATCAGCAATCTTTGCATCCTTCTCAACCATAAATCCACAGGGGCAGAATGCCTTGTATGTGCCTACCCTCTGGCCAACCATAGTGGGATGGCACATTTTGGGCACTGAAGCAGAATGAGCTTGCCAAGTGGATGGAGGGTCTTGTGGCACCAGAAGAATTTGAGCCCAAAGCTGGGGCTGAGAGTTATAACCAAGGTATGTGCACCAAGGCCTTCTTCTTTCTTGAGTAGGTCAGGGACAATCCTACTGATTGAGCAGCATTCAATGTAAGTCTTAACTGCCAACTTCATCAAGAACAGGTGCAGGTAGAAGTTTGGTTGGCTGAAGCCAATAATCCATTAGAAGGTTTTGCTAGGTATTTTAATTGAATGTCTACATATACAGTAATGAATTCACCTCTTGGCATATGTTTGGATTGCTTGAGTGGCCTTAGGATTTTCCCAGACCTGACCACAGACTAGCATAACAAGGATTGGATGTGATTCCTTTGCAAATGATTTCACATCTGCACTGATAATCTCTTCCAGGAACTAAGAGCCATCAGATAAAAAAGCCGTAAAATCCAACTAAGGCTGTACCTGACCAATCTCCAATCCAATGCCAGGGGCACAGTGCATATCCCCATTGTCAGGGTTTGAATGGGTGTACAAAAAGACCATAAGATGTTGTCACACTAGAAGCAAGTTAGTAAACAGAAGAAGACAAAGAGAAGGTCACTTACTCATCTGATAGACAGTGGCTACAGGCAAGGTCCTAGGCTTGCTAGGATCCTCCCCATCCACCTCAATTTCCACCAACTATGTCTCATCAGCCATCCTTACTGTTTTAATAACAGTCCCATACAAGATGTCTTGGGCTCCAAACATCCAAACTCTAGTTCCATTAGGGAGGAGGTTGGGGGAGTCCATGAGTGTAGTGTTTAGTTGTGTGAGGATGGCAGTTAGAATAAGAAAGAAGAAAGAATAAGAGAGCAAAGAGCCACATCTGCATTGTTCAAAGTGTCATGTGATGAGCACATGACAACAATGGACATGCCTGCACCACACCAAGGCCACACCCCCAGAATGCACTTATTTTCTACCACCACTACTACTTTCTACCACCACCACTACTCTCTATCACCCCACTCAGACCATCTCAGACACTAGTATGTTTTTAATTTTACACTATTAAAGATTCTCTAATATGTTATCCAACCAGAATGTTCTTTTTCACCATTGCCAACATGGATCAGGCCTCCCTCCTGGGCAGGACCTCCTCTCTCTTCCCTGGGGGATTACAATCCACCCCATCAACCCCATTACCTTCTCTTTTTTTCAGTGTGGAGAGTGGGGTTTTGTGGAGTGAGAGGTATTGCATGTGGTTCTTTGTTCTTTTTCCCTTCCATGCATGCTGTCTGCTCACCTTTTTTTTTTTATACAGCCAATGCATGCAATGCAATCTCAAGTGTATATATCCAACCTGTTGCAGGCAAGGTGTGCGCAAGAAGTCAATGGCTACCCATGAGCCAAGACAGGCCAGGCCAAGCCAAAGGTGAAAGCCTGGGATGGGTTTTGGCCTGCAGGCTATCCTGATCACTGTGACCAATGACAATGTCCAGGCAAAACCCCATGTCTGTAGAGTCATCTATCATCACACCAACTGACAATGATAGGAGTGTGGATAGATGGGCAAATTATACCTGCTACTTTTGGTCCAGTCACTCATGTAGGACCAGAGCAAATTTCTTCTTTATCATGACCATCCCCAGCTCCCCACACATGTCTTTATTATGAGAAGACCAGGGATGTATAGTTTTACAGTACCTGTGCTTCAGTCTGAGCTCTACTATACTTTGTAATTTCCTTCACCTCCTTGATTTTGTTCTATGGCAATAATGATGTTCTGATTCAGTTACAAGTCAAATGAGGGAAATGGAGTACCTCTACAGGCTTATGGAAGGTCTATCATGTTACATAAGCCTATGGAAGGCTAAAGAATGTTATGGAAGCCTATGGAAGGCTAAAGTTTCCCCTCTTAATTTGATAACTATTGCAGTAAATGTGATCTGAGCATTTCAGGTGGAAGATTAGCATTCTGCAAAGGTGTGTACTGCTGGACCACAATAACATCTGCACTCACCCTTCATTCAGGTGGGTGTAGAGGAAAAAGTAAGTTTCATGCCTCTACCTATATCAATTCCCTCAGAACCTTGCACTGTCTGATGAACATCCCAGAAGAGAAAGAGAGTCATACCTGCTTTGCACTGTGCAACTCAAGAATCTGTGCCAGACCTATCTGATGCAGCATCTACAAGTGATGAGAGTGAGTCTGGGAAAGAAGTTACAGCAAGACTGGGTGTCAGGAACAGTCCCCATAAGAAATGGGTCATTGGGTTGGAAGGGATTTAATCTGGATTTGGTATACAGGGTATTCAACTTTGCTGGGCTATGTGCAATGATCTCTTGTACTCACTCTGAATTTTGCAGAGCATACTTGAACTGAGGGCAGGAAATCCAGGTGACAATGAGCTCTGTGCTGAATTAGCTCCTGCACACTTTGTTTAGTAATCAGTCATAGGAGGAATGAGAGGATGCATCTGTCACTATAGGGGTTGCAGGGTTGGTTTCTGCTCTCAATGAAGGCCAAGCTGAGCTCCTCTTTGCAATTATGGTGCTGGCCTGACACACACAGCTGTCTCCCAAGTCAGCCTTGCTGCATTCAGTGCCTGATGAGAGGATGCAGGCTTTTCATGTGTACAGGAGTCAACTGGAATCAACCCTCTATAAACTCTGTCTCAGAGGGATACCTGATGGGCAGGGGTAGGCTAGCAGGTTGGACAAAGAAGGTGCAGCTAAAATTCTGTCCCAAAGTACTCATTGCATGCTACTTTCAACCAGGTCAAATTAATTGAGCAAGACATGGCAGTGTTATCTCTCTCACTGAGGAAATCTTTACAGGAAAGAGCAAAATGATGGTGGAAGGGATTGCTGAAGTGCACCTCTGCAATTCACATATCTTGCCATAACAAATGTCATTTTTCCACTGGAAGGTGTCTGATGCATGTTTGTTGGTGAGGCTCAATGACATGGAATTGACCTTTACACAGTGAAAAATGACATTTCTCTTTTATCACAGGACATTCACTCCAACAGTTCATCCTCAATGGCTTGTATATCTGTATCAATTGCATGGACAGTGCTGAGCCTCATGCTCACTTGACACTTGAATTTCCTTTAAAATTTGGACTCTGGAGAAGTAATGATTACTGAAATCAATGTTTACATGTAAAGTGTTTATCTGAACTCTCATTACTGATGCATCTCAATCTTTCAGTTTGGCCATGAAAAATTTGCAACTGCTTGACTTAATCAAATGATGGGGTCTCAGGCCAAGCAAGCTTCATACCTTCAGACATTGCAAGACTTTAGTGCTAATTGAGAGGCTTGGACAGTGTAAGCATTTGATCTTCCTCTGCTAGACCAGCCTCTCAAGCATACGTGAATAGGATACATGGAGCTGTGGCTCTTTGCAAGCACAAGGGTCCTCACACAAATTGTAGGGTTTCAGATGGTAGATATGTCAAGACATCAACTCTACATTGCAAAAATCTCATGGACAACAGCATTGTTCTATGTCTGGTGTGCAACTGAAGTACTCAGCACAAACAACCCCTTGAGTATGTTGAGAAAACTCAGCAAGTAAGGGAGGGGTCATAGAGGGGATGGTCATGGTGGCACTGTCACTGGGAGGTTGACCCAAGGAGGAACTACTCAGGTCAATGATATTGTGAGCCTTGATGTGGGCAATTATTAATAATGCATGTCTGGACAAATGACAAGGGATGCTCACCCATTCAATAAGCCCATTGACTTGACTGTGAGTCCTGCTATCAAACACATTGATGACTCCATGCCCTCAAAAGGATTCCTACAGCTCATTGAAGACCTACCAAGGTTGCACTCACCAATACTCTTACAGCTTTGAACCAGCCATGCCCCTTTGAAAGAACATCTGAGGTGCTGCTGACAGCCCACTATGCCCATATTGTGAACAAGGGGAGGAGACCATCAGACACTTCCTCCTCACCTGCACCCAGCAGGAGAGCCTGTGACCTCAGTTCTCTACTCACAGACACTACTGTAGTTTTTCGACCTTAGGTTCAGTCACGCATCACAGTGAGTCGTGAACTGAACTCAGAAAGCGTGACTGTCACGCAGTCTCTGGTCTAGTGAACTGCGATTCGTGACAGGTGAAAATTTAATAACTAGGTATCTAGTGGCACTCATATTCCACTCCATACCAGCAGGATTTAGTCCCAGTTCTCTTCCCTCGGCCCCAAGCATCTACTTCCTTCAAAATATCATCAATACTCATTCTTGTTGCATCTTGTGGCTTGTGAATCATGTTGTGGTCCTTGGCTAGTTCCATATGGCCCTCAGGAGTGACTACAATGTGATCAGCCTGGTCAGACCCATTTACCGTTGCTGCTATGCCAGTGATGAGTTCTGAAACAGTAATTGCACTGTCATCCTCGACTTCACCCTCAAATGGGCTTTCCTCCGAAGCTTCAGGGCCAGCGGCATCACCTGTGGTGGCAGTTTTCTCACAGAGGCAGATCTTTGACCACTTGTCCAGATTATTCTGCTGGATCTCCTGAAGAGCCCTCAGTGCTTCAGGACTTGTGATGGAGCTGTGTAAAAGATCAAATTCACCACTGCAACACAACTTGAAAGCCTGGTGAGCAATGTCGAATTTGAGTCGGATTTGAGTTGAGTAAGATATCAAGGAATCAGTACCTGAAGGATTATCTCAGGCTTATTGATCTCATGGTAAGCAGAAACAAGCCAGTTGACTGCCTGATCACAAAGACAACCAAGTATGAGATCAAATTTGACATCCTCTGGAGAGGCGCCACTCTGGAACTGTACAAGGATCTCCTTCATGATGTCGTCCTGCTGATGACGCTTGATGGAGAGCTTGAGAGGCCATTGAATACCAACATCACAGGGCTGGAATAATCCTGTGCATCTGCCAGGGACAAACTCAAGAACGATCCAAGGGTGTTTCTCCTTCATCCATTCCATAAACTCTTGCCCTCAGTAAACTGTCCAAACATCAAGCTGGAGAACACACTCCTGTTTAGGAACTTTGAATTCCTCTCTCTTTGCAGTCCAGTAAGGCACTAGAATGTTATCTACCCAGCCCTTCATTGTTGCGAAGTTAGACCAGTATGTTGAGGTCCCAGAATATTCAAAGCAGAATTTGAGTTCATCAGCTTCAGCTCGATGAGGGGCAGTTCTACTTGGGACACTTTGCATTGTCTTTCCTTGGAACACTGCTTGAAATGGCAGAAGGTCCTAGTGTTGCCATGGCTCGGCTTTTTTCGGCTCGGCTTGGCTAAACCGAGCAAGCCATTGGACAATGCACAATGGGAGGAGAGATTTTGATACATCTGATCATTCACTCCTTCTGTGAGAGCCCAAAGCCGCTTATTCTGTGGGACTACCTGTTGATTTGAAGCCACAATACTCAATGCAAATTCCCAAAAAAGAAATCAGCTCGAGCCGTTGGCAACACTAGAAGGTGGACTTCCTTTCTAGGCGACCACTACGACACACTCAAAAAACAACAAAACCAACGAAGCCGCCTAGTACTATAGTCCCCTCTAATCCACCCTAACTTTGCTTGATCAATACTGTAACACGTAACTACACTCTGGGAAGTGAGAGATGTCAGGTAACCCCGGGGCAGCCCCCGCAGACCCAGGGATCGACGCGTCGGCAACGGCAACAAGCGCATCCCTCCCCACCCCACAGGCTCCCACCCCCGCTCCCAACCTACCTCCAACCCACGCCCTTTCTGCTCCTAACACCCCTAACATCGCCGCCCCGGACCCCAGCAACCCCAGCAACCCTCGGGCGGGCCCAAATCGAACCCAGGAAACGCAAGACGTAGCCGCAGCGAGAACGACCTTACAGCGAGCCGGGATCCAGATTACTGATGGACCAATCACAGTTACAGACATGGCCACTGCCATCAGACAAACCATACTCGCTGGGACAAGAATCCCCAAAACCACAGCGGATGCGATGCTAGCGATAGTGACCTTACTCCAAACAGTCCAAACCAACCAAATCATCGAAGAGATCGCAAATCGCCTCACACAGCGGGTAAGTGCCCCACTAAACAGACTGACAGAAGTTGCGGAGAATGCCAGGCAAGCGATAGGAAAACTCGAGAACTCCATCATTGTGCAGACTGACGCCACTGTAGCCAACAGAAATCAGACATGTGAGACAGCCGACCTCATCGGAAGCGCCGCCGTCGATCTGGCAGAGAGGGCCGAGGAGGCGATACGTACCCTGTCCCAGAGGGCACCAGACCCCGCACCGCCATCACACCAACCCGCACTTAACCCCCCCCCCGACGCTGACCGCACCAACAACATATGCGAATGCCCTAAGAAACGGCACACAGCAGCCTCAACAAACACGCCCCACACAACCCCACCCTGGCCATGCTGAAGCTATAGCAATAACCCAAGACAGAGCACGACAGGTAATAATCCATACCAGACCACGAGCTGACATCGACGGACAGCAACCGCCCACCCAGACCACAACAGAGCGCCAGCTAGTTGACAAGGCCAATGATGCCATCGAAAATATGGGTGCAGAGGCTCAGGGAAAACCGCACCATGACCGGATCTTTGTTGGAGCGCAACCTTTACAATGGGGAACCATACTATACCTCACAGCGTCAGAAGAGGCCGCCCAATGGCTCCAGCGAGACTACACAAGACAAGCGTTCGCCAATCACTACGAAGGCATGATCCAAATCCGAGAAAGAGGATATGAAGTAGTTTTTGAATACGTCCCGGTGACCTTCGACCCAGACTCCAGGGATGCGCTCACCACTGTAGAACAGGACAACAACTTCCCGCACACAGAAATTGCGGAGGCCAAGTATCTCAAGGACATCGCACGCAGATCTCCCGGACAGCGCACCGCCTTCGTCCTCATGTCCTTCCGAAACCCTCAACATGCCAATCGAGCGATTAGTCAAGGCATAGTCATCGAAGGAAAAAAGGTACAAGGCAGAAAAAGCATACACGAACCCAGATGATGCATGAAATGCCAGGCGTTCACACCCTTCCACTTCGCTGTGGACTGTAAATGGATCCACGACGTTTGCCCAAGATGCGCAGGCCCACACAAGGTAACCGAATGCACTGCTGGACCAGGCCAAAAGTCCTGCCACAACTGCCAATCACCCGGACACGCAGCAAGCGACCGCAACTGCCCCACTTTCAGAAGGGAATGCCAGAAAATTATGGAAAGGCGACCAGAGAATTGATATAGGTATTTCCCAGTCGATGACAACCCAGCAACATGGGAACGTACAGGCACCGCGACGCAGGACAACGCTGAAGGAGAGGACCCCCGCAGGGGTTTTGTGAGTGCTCGGCGTCTACACAGACTCGACTCGCATGGGGCAGAGCTACCACATTGGCCCCCCGAACACCAAAGGTTACCGCCCCAGGGCCACTGGAACGGCGGGCCCCAACCACGTCGAAACGACAGGAACCACGAGCAAGGCCACGGTCAGCCCCGAGATACACCCCTCCCACCTTTCCGCCCCCCTCCCCGGGATACCACACGAGACAACGCCCCTCCCATACCAAGAATGATACTGCCAGCACGCCCAGCACGCCCGTCGACGCGACCAGCCCGACCAACACGAGCCCCAACAACGAATGAGGCAAACCCAGCCCCGAACACGAACAATCCCAGTCAACCGAGGACGCAGGCCACAATCGATGCTTTTTTCAACTCTCAAACGACAGGAAACCCCCCCAACACCTCAACATGAACACGAGAACAACCACAACTCAACTTAGAATATGGCAGCAAAACTGCAGGAAGTCCCCTGACGCCCAGGCCCACATCGTTAACAGCCTAAACCCCAACACTTTCGACATATGCGCAATACAAGAGCCATGGCTCAATTTCCTGAACAACACTAGATCTGCTCGGAACTGGACAACCGTCCTGCCCCCCACCCACTACCAAGGCCAACACACCACACGATCTGTAATACTAGTCAGCCCAAGAATCCCCACGACACACTGGACAGATTTGTGCATAAACTCACTGGACATATCAGGAATACAAATCTGGGGTGACTTCAGAACAATCAAAATCATCAACGTATACAACAACTGTGAACATTCGGGAGCTATTGACACTCTTCATACATGGTTTACAGACGCGACCGCCACGACCTCCCCACCCACCCCCAGCGACCTGCCAACGCTCCCAGACAACATAATAATGCTCGGCGACTTCAATCGACATCACCCACTATGGGAGGAAGAGAGGAACCACCACCTATTCACGCCCGATGCACTCAGATTAGCGCAACCCCTACTGAACCTGATTGCAGCACAGAACCTAAGGATGGTTCTCCCAAGAGACATTCCCACACTAGAGCAGTCCACAACAAAGAACTGGACAAGACCGGACAATGTCTTCGCGTCGGAAACACTCGCGGACGCCTTCATCAAATGCAACGTCGACCCAGGAAGACGCCCCCCGAAGGCGGACCACCTCCCCATCATCAGCATACTCGACGTGACCCCCCCCACACAAGATAATACCCCAAGAAGGAACTGGCGGAACGTCGACTGGAAAGCATTCCGGGAAGAACTGTCTAAGGCGCTAAGTGACCTCCCCCCACCACAACCGATCACGACTACCCAGCAGTTTGACAGGATCTCTGAAGGCCTCGAAACGGCCCTCGCAACCACAGTCGACAAAGTAGTCCCCCTCCTTAGGCCATCCCCACACGCGAGGAGATGGTGGACACCGGAGCTTTCGCAGATGAGACGCCTCGCCCGATGGGCCAGCTCCTGCTCATACCATGCCCGACTATACCCAACACACCCTGCTCATGAGGAATGGCAGCAAGTCAGAAATGACTATTCACAGATGATAAGGAGAACGAAACACGAACACTGGACGAGATGGATGGAGGAACTGTCAGACCCGGAACTATGGGATGCTCACAGACTAATCTCGACACCATCCTCAGACGGGGGTCGGACAAGGATCCCCAACCTACAGAACCCTCAAGCACGGGAGGCGGGAGACCGGGACGCACACACAAACGACCACAAGAGTCAAGTCCTACACCACACCTTCTTTCCCCCCCCCACCGGCCACGCCTACGGTCCCCATTGACGCGACATATCCAGATCCAGTATGCAGCTACCAACCAATAACCGAAACACAGATCCACCAGGCCATAGCAAAAATGAAACCCTACAAAGCAGTGATGAACGGCGACATTGCAAACGTAGTATTGAAGAAAACTGCGGCTATACTCGTCCCCCACTTGCTCCCTATATACAGGGCGACCTTCGACCTCCGAGTATACCCGAAGCACTGGAAGGAATATGACTCCATAGTACTACGAAAACCTGGCCGACCCGACTATACCATACCTAAAGCATATCGACCCATTGTGCTCCTCCGCACCATCGCAAAACCCCTGTCCATGGCAGTGGCAGAAGACCTAATGTTCATTACAGAGAAGTACAACCTACTACTGGGACAACACTTTGGTGGGAGACCAGGCAGGACAACCACTGACGCCATTCACCTTTTAGTGAAATTCGTCCAGGACTCGTGGCGAGTTGGCAAGGTAGCCTCAGCCCTCTTCCTGGACGTCAAAGGTGCTTTCCCCTTGGTAGACATCGGCACTCTACGTCATGACATGCGGATGCGTGGGATACCCAAAAAGTACATGGACTGGATCGGAACAAAACTGCAAGGCCGAAAAACCAGGATCGCTTTCGACGACTACAGATCAGACCTTCTCAATATACACGCAGGCCTCGACCAGGGATGCCCCCTATCCCCCATATGCTACATCCTGTACAATTCCCCGGCCCTAGAGGCCCCAACTGCTAGGCGGACCAACGAGATACTGGCCAGTGGTTACATAGACGATTTGGTGAAAGCTGCGCGAGGATCCAGCTTCCGGGAAGTGAATGACAAGATCAAAACTGAGATGGAGAAGGAAGGAGGTGTGCTCCAGTGGGCACAGTCGCACAATTGTGAGTTCGAAATCTCGAAGTTCGCACTGATCAGTTTCTCGCGACGGCAAGAACCACGACCTTTCCAGCCCAGGAAAAGACAACCAATTGCAAGACCAGCCATAATGATACGGGACGTCCTCATCAAACCAGTACAAACGACCAAATTTCTTGGGGTAACACTACACCAGTCCTTAAGTTGGGCGGAACAGGCATCAGCGGCTGTTGCTAAGGGCGCCGACTGGGCTATCCAGTGCCGGCGCATCGCAAAACCGACCCAAGGCATCCCCCTACACCTGGCGCGATGGCTATACCTGGCAGTCTGCATACCCAGGATACTGTATGCAGCGGACATATGGGCGACACCTCCCAACCGCGCCGCAGGGCGAAACCACACCAAACTTACCGGGCGCCTCGGAAAGCTCGCCGGAGTCCACAGGCAGGCGCTACTGCTGCTGGGAGCCTTCAGAACCACCGCCACCGACGTCCTTGAGGCACATGCCGACATTCTCCCATTCCACCTCATACTAGAAAAGGTACACTACAGGGCGCTACTGAGAATGTCGACACTCCCAAAGAGCACCTATCCACCACCACATACGGAGGACACAACGAGCACAAGTGAAGCACCACCGCACCCCTCTCCATACCCTCACGGCCGCACACCCAAGACTCAATTCTGACCGCATGGAGACCATTGAGGTCGTCAGGCGCGGTCCGAAGTACGTCCCGAGGCACACTATCCAAATTGACCACAACAAGGAAGACGCGATACATACCGCCGAAATCAAGATATTCACAGACGGCTCAGGCCACAACGACGGAGTAGGCGCCGCGGCCACGCTCATAAGGGGAGGACGACCGGAACGAACCCTCCAACTCCACCTTGGAAGTGACAAAAGACACACTGTGTACAATGCAGAGGTGGTAGGTCTAATACTCGCAGCGCAACTAATAGCCACAGAAACCATGCCATTTGCCTCGGTTATGATAGCGACAGACAACCAGGCAGCCATTCAAGCGACGCTACTCCAAAAGCCCACCTCTGGACACGCACTGGTCGACGAATTCACTAATCTCATGAACAGAACATACAGAAGGCTGGGAGGATTCCAATGCGAGATCATATGGACACCAGGGCACAAAGGGACAGAAGGTAACGAACTGGCAGACGCCCTAGCGAAACAGGCAGCATTGGGCACGTCATCGGCACGACATCGCTTACCCACATCACTGCGACAACCCCTACCTACGAACAAAGCGGCGGCCAAGCAAGTGTTACAGCTTACTGCTGAGTCAGTCCTGGGCAGGCTAGCTGGGCAGGATGCGAGCAGAGAGAGTAAATTGCGAGAATAACAAGTCTGGGGAATACAGGATGCGTATCTACCAGTATATATACTGAATTATGGTGGTGCAGTAACTATCTATGCACAAGGGATGAAGGGAAAGGCGGCAACGGTAGGGAAGAGGGAGCATGCCAAGGGGATGATCACGTGGTTACAAGGGCGGGAACAAGGTCGCGAGGGCGGGGTTGGTGGGGCGACGGGATATCGATGGAGAGTATAAGGGCGCTGGGGGGACGGGATAGTGGTAGCGAGGGGAGGAAATAAAGGAAGAACCGGATTAGGCTTAATACTGATGGGACCAAGGCGACAGGTGTCGGGTGGTGGCAGGATGATGGCATCCCGCCTAGACGTTCCATCACGAATATGGGCTGTCCTCTCGGTAAGGCTCACGTGACTGGGCGCTTGTAAGTCACGTAGTCGTGGAGGGTCTAGAAGCCCAAGTCCCAGGTCGCGAGTATCCAGTGAAGGTCGCAGGGCGCTAAAGGTCGCTGCTCGTCACGTGCTTACATACCGTAACATAACCTCCCCCCTAAGATTGCGCTTCCTGAGCAATCTCAAAATCGCGTACGGCTTCCTGTGCGTCCTTAAGGTTTTTTGCAGGCTCCCAGGTATCGTCCTCCGGAGGGTAGCCCATCCACTGTACCAGGTACTGTACTTGCCTTCCTCGTTTTCGCTTAGCACGGACGAACTCTACCTCGTACTGGGGTTCACCGTCGATCTCCAAGCTTTCGGGGCGCTCGGGATGGTCGGGGCCAGGTGTAGACAGGGTAAGAAGTGATTCGTGGAAGACCGGGTGTATCCGCCAATGTCGCGGTAGCTCGAGTTCATAAGCGGCGGCGCCTCGTTTCGCGACTATCTTGAAGGGTCCAACTCGTCGCGGCATCAATTTCTTTCGGAGATCTTCTAGTACCAGGTTGCGGCTTTCCAACCAAACTAAGGTCCCTTCTTTCCAGTTGGTTGTGTACCCCCCTCGCCGCTCCATGGTCTTGTTGGACTGCTCTACTAATTTCTTCATTTTCCCCCGCATCTCGTAGGCCTTCTCCAGGAAACTATCAGCAGCGGGATTGTTCGACTCGATGAGGCGAAGGTCGGGGAGGGCGACAGGGTGCCTAGCGTAGTCGAGTAGGAAAGGGGAGACGTCGGAGCTTCCGTAGGATCGGTTGTTGAGGGCGAACTCCGTAATTGGGAGCCAGGAAGCCCAGCTCTCGGGCATCTCGCTACAAACGTGTTTTAGTAGCGTAAATACTTCCTGGTTGGCCCTTTCCGTGAGGCCGTCGGTTTGGGGGTGATATGCCGTGCTAGGGTTAGTTCCTACGCCCAGCTGTCCATACATGTTTTTGAGGAATTTAGCCACGAAATTTGATCCTCGGTCGCTTGTGACTTTGGACGGGAGTCCATGGCTGGCATAGACGCGGCGTAGGAATATTCGGGCGGCTCCCTCGCTCGTCAGGTCCATACTGATGGGCTCTAGTAAGGAAGACCTCGTGGCCCGGTCCCGAATGACCAGGACTCCGTCATAGCCTTCAGAGGGGTTTAGTGGTCCTATGATGTCCCAGCTTATTTCATCCCATGGCTGCAGTGGGGAGGGAAAAGGGTGTAGAGCAGGTCGGTTCCCAGTATGGTTGATTTTATTTCTTTGGCAGTGCCAACACCGTTGGATGCGGGATCGAATGTCGCTATCGAGTCCGGGCCAATCGAAGTTTCGGCGGACGTTCTCGCTGGTCTTCCGGATACCTGGGTGTCCGGCTGAGGGGGCATCGTGATGGATAGCCAGTACATCGTCGATTAGGTTAGGGGGGACCCAAATCTTGTTTCGATAGTATTTGACCCCATCAGCTTCCTGTATGATGGCAGGTCCATGCGTAGTTTCTGTTTGGCCAGCCTTGATGCGGTCAAGAAGACTGGTTCGGTTGTTGATTTAAAGAGCACATCCGGTAGTAGTGGGGCTAGCGTAGGGGTAGTTGCGTCGTCATGGTCTGGCCGGCGGGACAGTGCGTCGGCGGCGGTGTTGGTCTTGCCCGGCCGGTGCTTGATCTCGAAGTTATACAGAGCCAGGAGGGCCCTCCAACGATTTTGTCTTCCATTAAGCAGATTAGGTTTACGGAAATAGGCCAGGTTGGCATGGTCGGTCCAAACCTCGAAGGGTACAGGGGTCGCGATGAGATATTGTGGCTAGGCTTCAAGAGCACGGACGATGGCTAGCAGTTCCTTATCGTAGGTATCGTAGTTCTTCTCGGCGTCCTTGAGAGCTTTAGAAAAACAATCAATCATTGCCCAGTTACCGTCCTCTTGCTGTTGGTATAGGATACCGCCTATCGCAACATTGGAGGCATCCGTTTCAATCTTCCAGCTACCCTCATCCTTGGGGACTGCTGTACGTCGTCCGTCAAGTAGTTGTTGGATGAGGCGGTCAAAAGCATTCTTCTCGTCTAAGCCCCACTGCCAATCTTTATTCCCTGTGAGTTGGTGGAGGGGGATTGCGGTCGTGGCGAAGTCGGGGATGTGTCTCCTAAAATAATTCAGGAACCCAAGGAACTTTTGGACTTCTCTTTTGGACCGCGGGACAGGCCACTCTCGTATTCCAGCACATAGTCGCTCTGACTTCTCGATATGTCCACATCGGATATAGTGCCCCAGGAACTCGACCTCACTTTTTTGGAAGTGGCATTTCTCCAGCCTTAGGCAGAGCGAGTTTTCCGCGAGTCTTTGGAGGACGGCACGAGTAAGTTGCTGGTGTGTTTCCAGGTCCGGCGTGTGGATGAGGATGTCGTCGATGTAAACGTGCACGTGGCCGGTGGCTATTTCTTCTCGGAGAATGGCGTTCATGAAGCGTTGGAATCGGGCTGGGGCATTGGTTAGTCCGAACCCCATAACAGTGTACTCGAATTGGCCTTCCGGGCAGATGAATGCTGTTAGCCATTCGTCACCTTCTCGAATCTTGACGTTGTTAAAGCCGCGTACGACATCCATTTTGGTGAAGAAGACTTTTCCTTTGAGAGCATCGAGGATGTCTCGGATAAGGGGGAGAGGGTGTGCATCCTTCTTAGTCACGGCATTGAGTTCTCGGTAGTCGATTATGGGATGTAACTTTTTCCCTTCTTGCTTAAAGAAGAGAGGCGAGGCCCAGGGTGAGTTTGAAGGTCGTATTCGTCCACTCTTTAGGTTTTCCTCGATCCACGACTTCAACTCCGGGTAGTACGCACGTGGCACGGAGTAGATTTTCGAGCGCTTGGGGACGGCCCCTTCCTTTAGTTCGATCGGATGGTCTATGGCGCCTCGGGAGGGGGGTAGTTTCGTGAATTCTGCAATCGAGAAAACCTTCGGGAATTCTTCATGGTAGGGGGGTACTACGGTTTCGACGAAAGCACCTCGCGTGAGTACCGCGCTAGGTTTGGGGAACTCGATCGTTCGGTCGATCCAGTCAATTGTGGGGTTGTTCCTTCTCAACCAGTCGTCTCCTAGGTAGAGGTGTGGAGGGTGAAACTGTCCAACTAGGAGGGTAATTTTCTGGTGGAAGTCCTGCCCAATGGAAATGATCAGGTCGGCAGTTTTAGTTACCATTCCCAGGGCGTTGGGAGTTCCGTCAGCGTTGATCGAATATAGGGGTTGGGGGAGGTCCCGTAACTTCAACCCTAGGCTCTGGGCATATTTTTTGTTGATAGCGGAGGCTGAGCATCCTGAGTCCACAAGGGCATATCCCAGTTTTCTCCTCCCATTACCGGGGTTCTCCATCGTAATGGGTATTTCCATACAAGGCTTTTCGGGGTTAGCCTTGGTTTTCTCTTTCCGCAGGTTCAGTCTGGGGGACGGAGAAGGGGTCACCAGGACCTGTTTATTCACGGCGGGGGTACAAGGGGGTACATAACTTTTTACCGGCGAAGAGTCTGAACTCAATCTTCGCCGTTTGTAAAATCCGCGATTTCTTTTTCTCTGAGCATGACCAGATCTTTCAACCTCGCGATCTCCGCCTGTGCTTCTTCCAATTCATCGCCTGATGTAGTCACAGGTATCGTGGCGCTTGGGGCGATCGGTACAGGGAGGGAGATGACTCCTCGGACCTGCTGGGTCCGACGCGTGGGCGGGAGAGGGCAGTTCTTCAAGATATGACCGAAGCCATGGCAGTTGTAGCACTGTACCTCGGCAGGCTTGGGTCGCGAGCGGTCGACAATCATCGCGTCGGGGTGGGGAGTAGATGCAGGTACGGCAGGGGCGCGGATCTGGGAGGTCGCGGGTCGGCTAGGCGGAACTGGGGCGCGAGCCTTGCGCAAGGATTTGAACTCTTGCCACAGGTCGTCCATCCTGATGGCTTTGTTCCTCCAGCCAACATAGGTTGCGGGGAGTTCGTCGCTATTGTAAATTTTTTCAACCAGGGGCTGGTTGAGACCGTTCTTGAGGTACTCAATGAGTACCGATTCGTGGTGGGCGATGGAGAGGTGGGCCTGGCAGTAGAGGCGGTCGAAATTGGTAAAGAATTCGCGGGCGGTCTTTCCGCTTTGTTGGAGTTTCTGGAGGTTAGCGAGGGCCCGTGTTTCCTCAGCCGTGTCAAGGAACTCATCATCTAGGTCTTGGATGAAGTTAGTCCAAGTACCGGTGGTATCTCTTTCTATGATGCGGTCCACACGGGCATTAGCCCATAGTTCCGCGTATCCAAGGCACATCTTGTTGAGCACGAAATAGATCTTCTTTTCGTGGGATTCGAAGCGTTCCGGCTCGCAGGCAAAGAGGAGGGCGAATTGGCGTTTGAAGGTGCGGTAGGTCGCCTGGGTGCCATCGAAGTCTCTGACAGTAAGGCCGCTACTCGCTGTCGCTGTCGAGGTCGTACGGTTGGATTGATGAGATGTCTGAGGGTCCGGGGGATGAGACATCGTCGGTGTCAGTGAGTGGGTTGAGAGGCTCGGACTGTGGTATGTGGACGGCGGCTCGGTATCTGGCGGCGAGTGCTCTAGCTGCCAAGAGATCGGGGATGTTGGTCGGGGTGATGGGGGAGACTGGAACGTTAACGGGGATCCGGGAGCGTCTGCTAGGAACGGTGGGATAGGGCTGAGTGGTACGAGGTTTCCAGTCCACGATGTATCGCGTGGCGGTATCGACGAGGTATTCGGCTCGGTGTCCGGTGATTGTAATGAAACGTTCGCTGGGCTGGGTCTGCGTGCACTTGTTGGCGAAAGTTCGGGTGGTGGGTACGGGCGAGGCGGGATGCGGAGACGGCGAGGCTTCGGTGGAAGCGGGGGTCGGGATATTGTCGAGCTCTTCGATATTGAGGCCTTCTAAGACCTCAGCGATATCTTCTTGTTGTTGGGCAATCCAAAGATCGGTTAGCCGCTCGTGCAGGCCTTCTATAAATTCGACCTGGCTATAGGTTTCGAATAAACGTTGTACGCGGAGGGTTCTGGAGGTAAGTAGTCCAGTAGGGATAAATTGCCTCTCAACGGAGCGATATACGACACTCTTCGGGTATTTTCGATACTCGGGAGTGGGCGGACGTGTGATTGCGGTCGGGGTTCGTCTGTCGATGTGTCGCAGATGGTTTCGTCGCCAGGTCTCGCGGATTTCAATCAGTCCGGGAGGGGGTGGCAGGTGCAAGGCGTATTGCCGTGTTCGGTAGGCTTGTTCGGCGGGGTCGTTCGTACGAGTCGCAAGGACAGTGGGAGAAGCCAGGTTTGAAAAGAGAACCAGGTCCGGAGGGGAGGTGGTTATGAGCAGACTTGTTATTATGTTACGGCTTACTGCTGAGTCAGTCCTGGGCAGGCTAGCTGGGCAGGATGCGAGCAGAGAGAGTAAATTGCGAGAATAACAAGTCTGGGGAATACAGGATGCGTATCTACCAGTATATATACTGAATTATGGTGGTGTGGTAACTATCTATGCACAAGGGATGAAGGGAAAGGCGGCAACGGTAGGGAAGAGGGAGCATGCCAAGGGGACGATCACGTGGTTACGAGGGCGGGAACAAGGTCGCAAGGGCGGGAACAAGGTCGCAAGGGCGGGGTTGGCGGGGCGACGGGATATCGATGGAGAGTATAAGGGTGCTAGGGGGACGGGATAGTGGTAGCAAGGGGAGGAAATAAAGGAAGAACCGGATTAGGCTTAATACTGATGGGACCAAGGTGACAGGTGTCGGGTGGTGGCAGGATGATGGCATCCCGCCTAGACGTTCCATCACGAATATGGGCCGTCCTCTCGGTAAGGCTCACGTGACTGGGCGCTTGTAAGTCACATAGTCGTAGAGGGTCTAGAAGCCCAAGTCCCAGGTCGCGAGTATCCAGTGAAGGTCGCAGGGCGCTAAAGGTCGCTGCTCATCACGTGCTTACATACCATAACAGCAAGCCTATGAGACGAAGAGCAAGGAAAGAGCGAAAAGAAACTGGAGAGCCTCAACAAGATATGCACGAATGGCTAAGATTGACAGCTCCCTCCCATCACGACGCTTCCTCACGCTCACAAAGTCCCTCCCCCGCAGGCAGGCGGCACTCCTTTTGCAATTACGGACAGGACACATTGCCCTGAACAGGTACCTACACAGGACGGGTAACAGCCAATCTCCCCTATGCCCGATTTGCGAAGAAGACAAAGAAACAGTCATACATTTCCTACTCAAGTGCCCTGGTCTACGACACCTTCAAGAATGGCTCCAGACCGAAATAGGACATGACACATGATCAATAAGCAAGCTTCTAACGAACGAGGTAGCCATAAAATACCTATTGAAATACATAGGCTGCACAGGTAGATTCCAGCAGCGCGACCACGAACTGCAGGAAGAATAGATACTGAAACTTCGACATGACCCAAACGATGCCCCCCCCCTCGTACATCAACACCGACACCGACCCCGACCCCAACCCAGACCCCGGCCCCGACCCCAACCTCAACCCCGACACCTGTACCCAACCTGGCCCCTTGGCCCCCACCATACCCTACTCGCAAAACTATAGATGCATGCATTAAAAATTCGAATGACTGCCGGTAGCTTTTTCCCCAAAGAAGAATGGGGTTTTTTGATGCACCCGCCAGGTCACTTTGTAGATAAGACACGTACCATCCGATCCAATACCCCACTACCCCCACCGCCCCACCGCCCCACCACCCCACCCCACCCACATCACTGCGGACTTCCCCGCGCTGGCCGACACACAGTGTTGACCCCCGCTCATGATCAGACAACAACTAAAGCGACCACACAATAAGTAGATTAAAGGCATGTAAACTCGACCATAGGGCAACGCCCCAACAGAGTATAAAATAGGAATCAATAATAATAATAAAACACTAGAAGGTCCCCAGCTGCGGAGGCTGCAACCACAAGAGTGAAGGCACGCTTCTCATCAAGATTAAGGACAGGGACCTGGGAGCTGCCGATGATGTCAAAAGTAAGGCTGCCTCCCATCTGATAGATAACTTTGTGTCTGATCCATATTAACACAGAAAGCGGCATGCTGTATTGGTGCATCTCAGAATGTGAGGACATGTTGGAAGAAGGATAGCTCGATTTGATTGGCAGCATTAGGTGGGACCTTTTGACTGGCCTTTGTTGGCTTGCACATTCCCCATCTCAGCTCTTTCAACACAAAACTGTGACACCAGGAATTGCTGCATTGCAAGTTGGCCAAGATTTCGGGAGCATTGTGTTCTAGGTATGCAGTAACAATTGCACAAACTGTTGATACAATGACAGCAGTCCCTGTCGAATGCATTTTCAGGAGTTGGCCTATGATACCCTTCTTCAAATCATGGTGATTATCGAGGATGGCCATGCGAGTTGACATCATGTGTGGGGTGAGTCCGTTCATCTTGACCTCGTCCAGGATATTGGCACACCACTCTGGTGAAGACCCACTTCTGTTTATCCACTGCCCAAGGACTTGGGGAGTCAGGCCTTCAAATAAAAGGAAACTCTTTCCTTGGCATCGCTTCACAATCGCCACAGGAGACCATGCTTCCTGGTGGCTAAGCAATCAAACCTCTTGTTGTGCTTCCTTGATCAATGCGAAGATAAGCGGGTGCTTCTAATTAACCCTCTCGCAGTCCTGAACCTCACGCTTTTGCTCCCGTCCTTGGCCTTTTTTGTCCTTTGGCACTTTACCCATGATGAGCCATTTTGGTTGTGTCATTTCAGCCATATTGGCATCGTCATTTGAAGCTGAGTCAATCTCATTGTTGCTCACAGAGCTCAGAGGGCTGGCTCATCTTCTTCAGGTGTGTTAGAGCTCATGAACTATTTGATTTTATTTCTATAAGTTTTTTCCATAAGATAAGGGTAGAATGAACTCATTTCTGCTCCTGCCTTTGGCATTCTCTTTATTGTCTCTTTCGCTCCCTTGCAAGAGCTCATTTGTGGGCAATGCCTTCTGCATCTCAGATATGCTGTAACTCCTCATACTCAGCTCGGTCTTGCCCTTTACTGATTTGGTCCAGGTGTTCATCATGAGAAATGACTTGAAAGTGCTTGAAGATTCCTGAAGCTCATTCCAGAGCACTAGCACAACAATCTAGTTGGAGCTTCTCATGTGAGGACATGTTTGAGGCACAAGAATAGTGTAATAGCAAATTTCATTGCAATCCAGAAGTCCCGAACTTTGTGGATGTCAGGTCACCCATCACAAGGGAGTCCAAACTTCGTGTATGTCAATCACATGATGATTACATAATTGTGGTGTGAACCTAAGGTCGAAAAACTAGGCTGTGGTGTCATGTCTGGAATTGCCATATTTGATTTTGAATTCAAAAATGTTGCTCATGTAAACCTAAAGTATATATATTATATTTGGCTGTATAGTCCAGTGGTAAAGATGTCACCATGCACTCACGTAGTGCACAGGTTCCAAACTCTGCCATGCACTTCATTTTCTCACTGCCCGAAGTGCTCCTCCTCCCGAAGTGTTCCTCCTCTCAAGCATTGGATGATGATGGATGCAACTTTTTTCACATACAACATAGTACATACAATTGTCCAGCATATATGAGACAGCCATATGATCTATAAAATGTCAGTTTGAACTTGGCAGAATGAATATGCTTAGCTTACTTGTGTCTTAAGATGACAGGGGGCATTTGGACCTATCATTCCTGCCTGGACAGTCATGCCCCACTTTCCCAGCCCTAATGCAAGCTATACATCTCCTAGGCTTATGAGGGGCCTTAGCCCCACCCAGCTGATTCATACCAGCCCACACAATAAATTTTGATGGTGCTGTGGAACTCTCTGTTGAGATTCCAGTGTGCTGTTTCAACTTGTGCAGTCATTGAAACATCTTGTGATTCATGTGCTTCCATATTGGCTGCAACATCAACTTGCACATCAGCCATGACAACATCATCTGCAATGGGGACAGAGATATTGTGAAGGCCACTGACTGCAGGCTGGTTCTGTGCAGTTGCTGGTAAAACCTGTGCCACATGTCTATTTGAATGAATCCTTTGTTCATTTTGCTTCCTCTGTGGTAAGCTGGCCACCATTGTTTGTCCTGTCTGCCTGTGATCCAACCAAGTTTTATGGTGAGCAGCCAGATACTCTGGAAGCTTGTAGAAGATTGACATGCCATTGGCCTTTGAAGACCACCATGCAGCCATTTGATCAAATTTGGGCAGGCCCCTTGGAGTACTCCATTCTCCACCAATGGTAACAGCCTGATGGAAGAGCTGGAGTTCATCCTTGGTGTGAATGGGTGTTACTGCATATCTAACTTGTTGTGCAATAGCCAGACAGGAATAAATGTCCTTTCATTTTCCCTTTAATTTTGAGAAGCACAATTGGGCAGGGTAGACAGGGGAGATATTCCAAGGAGGATTGTCAGAGTCAATGGAGGGCTCTATGATTTCTGGTCCACTAAAGTCACATTGCAACCACACTGTGGCTGGAATCTTGGTGATACCAAATTGCTCTTCTGTTGGTGGGAATTTAAGAGGATCAGTGCACATGAGAATTGCACCAATTGCAGGCTTTGATTTCCAACAGATGTCTTCCTGAATTGAAGATATTTCATAGTCCAACCATGGGTCATAATGGCCCAAGTACAGTAATCCAGTTTTGTTCATCTGACCCACATTCAAATTGTGGCGATGACAAAAATCAGCAATTAGACTATCAGCCAACTCAACTGATGCATTCAATGATGCAAAGCTTCGCTTGATAGGATGATGTATAGCCCCTTCCACAGAATTTGTCCCTTGTATACAATGATACAGTGTAAGGCCATTCTTATCAGTGCCCTTCACTGTATACATTGGAATGCCTGCAGGGTCTGATACCCAACCTTTCTTGATGTCATGGAGAACACCTTGGGATTTTTTCCAAGATTCAGGACTGAATAGTGTTTGTCCAGTGACTGTACATTTGATTGGACCCCAGCAATCAAAGAACTCTTTTACAATGGTGAACAAAAAGGACTTCTCAGGCACATATCTCCTTACATGTTTCCACAACCAGTCTGGTGATGAATTCCGCACCTCTTTCCATGAACTGCCTTTCTTCTTGAGATAGGCTTCAACCAGAGCTTTATCATGCTTATCTGGAACAAGCATTGTGTCACTGAATGCAGTGGAAAATTTTTTGTGAAGAGTGTGCCTCTTGAAAATAGTTCTTCCAACTTTATCCATTTCATGGAAGATATCAGCAAGAATACAAGATGGATGGGTCCCTTCCACTTGAGGTTGTAAATAATCTGATGCCTGGGGATCTAACATCCCTGTTGCTTCATCATAATTAGAAGCAATGGACTCAATGTCACTATCTGATCCAGATTCATCTCCTTCATTATTGCAAGATGAAGCAGCCCCAATTACACCATCAGGTTGAGGTGGTGGGTGAATAAGTGATATGCTGTCCATCTCAACTGGTGGCTGGGGCACAAGCATGTCAAACGGTGATGTGTTACTTCTAATTCTCAGTGAAGATTGATGGACCACTGCTTCAAAATGTGCATTTGCTCCTTTGAGCTCTTCCAGAGTGCATTTATGCAGTGGAAGCATATATTGTTACGTCTATGTCGCGGAGGTCGGGCGGAGTAAAGTCCGGGCAGGAATAACAAAGTCCGGGCGTGTATGACAAAGTCCGGGCAGGAGTAACGAAGTCCGGGCGTGGCGGGGCGATCCGGAGTTTGGGCGGAGTTGGACTTGGGTTCGGACGAGACTTGGCGAACATATTGAAACGACGCCCTCTGCGGATCAGTGTCTCGGATTTCGGGAAGTCGAAGGAGACAGGTTTCGGGCTTTAGCGGAGTAGAATGCAAGCGGGCGAGGTTGATTATCAGACTGGCTAGACAAGGCGGTAATCTACGAGTACTTATACTAAAGTCCGGGGCGATGCTAGCGACGGAGATAACTCCGGTACGACTACGGAATCTGTTCGTAGCTACGGAGAAATGTCCGGGAGTCAGGAGAAGATCTTTACAACGGGACTACGGGACGGAGACAGAATCTGATCGGGACAAACATTAAACTACTAACTATGATTGTACGGATGTTTCCGGGAGTCCATCAATTGTCCGGGCGACGGGTCCGGGGCAGGACCAGTTCCTGGTTGCTCGAAGCAACAGCAACTAGTGCGGACATCAGTTGGTGGCCCTTCAGGCACACTTCCTGATCCTGCGCTACGTCGCGCAAGTAAAGTCCGGCGCTCTGGACATAAGTCCGAGAGCCCGGAGTTGAGATCGGGGGTCCGGAGACCGCCGGAGAAGGTCGGAGGAGGCCGGAGAATAGTCCGGTTGGCACGGGCGTGACAGTATCTCCCTCTTAGGGCCGAGCCCTCGAGGCCCTGGATCCGTTATCACCCCTGGACCGGATTGGGGCAACCGGATCAAGGCGATCGCGATCCGAGGACGGAAATGGGATCGGAGATTTCGTCGGAGTTCGAATTCCGTGGCCGGGTATATAATCCGGGGCAACAGTCCATCACCGGTCCCCTCTCCTTAGACCTGAACCACCACCAGGCATGACTGACGAAGAAGACAACGGATACGAAGTACAACTCCGGAAACTCCAGGCGGAGATGGAAGCGCTGAAGGCGGGGAAGGCGCGGAAGGAGAAGGAGGCGGCGGAGCGGAGGAGACAAGAGGAGGAGACGGAGATGAGACGGAGGGAGGAGGAGGCGGAGCGGAAACGGAAGGAGGAGGAGGCGGAGACGAGGAGGAAGGAGGAAGAGGCGGGGAAAAGAGCGAAGGAGCGGAGGAAGGAGTTGGAGGCGGCGCGGGCCACAACGAAGATGGTGGCGAGCATGGAGGAGTCGGTGCAGCTCCAGGAGGCGGCGGAGAAGGCGGTGCGGGAGCAAAAGGAGGAGGAAGCGCGGAGAAAGCGCGCGGCGGAGATCGTGGAGGCCCAAGGGACCTCTGCCGGAGTAACGTGGGAGCGTTGCTCCCAGAAAAAATTAGTAAGTCCTCCTTTCGTCGCCGGAGATCGTGCTAAACTCCGGTCCAGGAATGCAAATGGACAGGGCCGGCGAGGACCCGGAGTTGCGACCAGTGTCGGGAGAAGCGGGTCGGGTGCGTGTGGCCGGGGAAGGCCAAGGGCAAGGGAAAGGGAAAGGACAAGGGAAAGCGGGTCGCGCGTCGAGGGATGAAGTCCGACGCCATGGTGGAGTCGGACTTGGATCGGAGGTCGGAGATGGAGGCGGAGGGCGAGCCGGAGATAGAGGCGAGGCCGGCGAAAAAGCTCCGGGCCGAGGATTACGAGCCGGAGCTAGATCTCCAGTCCGCCAATTGGTTCCTCCGGGCCAGCGCGGAGAAGAACAACGAGATCCAGATGCACCGGAACTCGATGGTGAAGGGGCTGGAGAAGATGACGAGGAGGCTGGAGGCGGCAATCGGGCAGGTGGGTCATTTCCGGGGCTTCCGCGGAGTTCGGAACTGAACTCCGGCAGCTCGTCCCGGACTTCGTCGAGCACCTCAACATGAACAAGATGATCGCGGAGAGGGATCAACTTGCGCAGGATAACCGGATCCTGCGGAGGGTGCTGGAGCGACGAGATCCAGAGTTGGCCTGGGCGGTGGAGCAGGAGACCGTGCGCTCCCATCGATCTTCGTTGGTGGGAGTGCAGCCGGAGACGGGAGATGCGGAGATGGAGGCGGAGGATGTGGAGGGGGAACCGGACTTGGGTCCGGTGTAAATTATCTTGTATATATATATATATTTTTTTGCGAATCGGATTTCCGTTGATCGGACTTCGTGTGAACTAAGTCCGAGTGGAGGCTAAACTCCGAGTGGTCCGGGTTTGTCAGGGTAAGTGGAGTGGAAGTCCGCGACAAGGTCCGGGGCGTGCTCAAGCTCCGTAGCGAGCAGCCAGGAGGTCTCTTCGTCGGTTCCTTCGTAACCCGTCCACCGGACTAGGTAGAGTAGCTTACAATTCTTCCTCCGGTTGTCGTACTTAGAATCCAAAATCTCCATGATCTCGAATTCCAGTTCTCCGTCGACAACTACGGGTTCCGGAGGGGGCTGGATCCGGTTCGGAATGGTGTTCGGTGTCGCTAATTCCAGCATTGACACGTGGAAGACTGGATGTACGGAGCGGAGGGTTTCCGGGAGTCGGAGCGTGAAGGAGCTTCATCCGGCTTGAGCGATGATCTCGTAAGGTCCGAGCATTTTCTCGCTGAGCTTTTTGGACGGTCGGGTGGTGCGGAAGAATTCCGCTTTGACGAAAACTTTGTTTCCAACGTGGAAATCCGGGGCCAGAAGACGTTGCCGGTCAGCGGACTTTTGGTACCGTTGCTGCGCGGCAAGGATTTGTCGCCGGAGTTCCTGGTGGAGAGTTTCCAGGTCAGCGACATATGTCCGGGCACGGGAGGAGGTCATGTCCTGGTCGACGCGGACGGAGATGCTAGGGTGGTAACCCTTGTTAGCAAAGAACGGTGAAATTCCGGTCGTCTCGCTCGGAGCGTTGTTGTAAGCGAACTCCGCGAGCGGGAGGAGTTCAGACCAATTGTCTTGCTGATAGTTGCAGTAAGACCGGAGATACTGCTCCAGGGTCTGATTTAACCATTCGGTTTGACCGTCTGCCTCCGGGTGATGTCCGGACGTGAAATGGAGAGTCATGTCGAGCGCTTTCCCGAGGGAGCAGAAAAAGTGAGAAACGAATTCCAGTCCGCGATCGGAGGTTACGTGCGAGGGAACTCCGTGTTTGGAGAAAACGTGCTGGACGAAAAGTCCGGCAAGGTCCGTCGATGTAACTGTGTCGAAAGTCGGGGTAAAAATTCCTTGCTTGGAAAAGCGGTCAACGACGACAAGGATGGAATTAAATCCATCGGATTGCAGGAGGTGTTCAATGAAGTCCATGGAGATTGAATTCCATGGTAATTCCGGGACCGGGAGTTGGTGGAGGAGACCGTAAGGTCGGTGCCTTCGGGGCTTCGACCTGCCACAGTTAGTACAGGAGTTGCAATACTCCGAGATGAAACTGCGAAGTCCGGGCCACGTATACTCCCTTCGGATCAAATCCAGGGTTTTGTTTTGTCCGAAATGTCCGGAGATCAGGTGGTCGTGCCTGTACAGCAGGACACGGAGTCGGAGGTCGTTGGAATCTGGAACGTATATCCGGTCGTCCAGTCGCAGGAAGCCGGACGCATCTACAGTCCACCGGGGATTATCTCCGGTGCCCGAGAGAACTTTGTCCAGGCGTGTGCTTGCGACCGGATCATCGCGGAGCGAGTTCCGGATGTCCATTCGGAGTTTTTCCTCGTCCATGACAAGGACGGATCGGAGTGCGAGTCCTTCAAGGGAGGTTGCTCGGAGGGAGGTGGCCAGCTGTTCGGAGGTGAAAATCGGTCGGAGGTTCTGCGGATTTACGCTGGCGTAGCCACTATCTCCCTCTTTGGGGTAAACGTCCCATCGTCGGGTAAGAGTGTCGGGTTTTGTTCCAAGTTTTCCGGGGCGAAATCGGATAACCATGTTGAAACTGGAGAGGAATTCCGACCACCGGGCTTGTCTCTGAGACAATGTCTGGGTAGTTCCGAAGTATTCCAGGTTCTTGTGGTCCGTAATAACGTGGACCGGAATAGCGGAACCTTCGAGGTAGTGACGCCACTCACCGAATGCCTCGAATATGGCCAGGAGTTCCTTGTCGTGGGTGTCGTAGTTCAACTCCGCGTCGTGCAATGTCCGGGAGTGAAAAGTGACTGGATGAATTTCTCCGGGTGGCGATTCCACGGAGAGTATCGCGGCGACCGCGTAGTCCGAAGCATCTGTTTCCACAATTATTGGGACGCCGGGAACGAAGTTCGCCAGTATCGGGGCCGAGGTAAAAGCCGTCTTGAGGGTTTCAAAGGCTTCCCGGCAGTCGGGGTTGAAGTTCCAGATGGTGGACTTCCGTGTGAGTCGGGTTAGAGGGATGACGATGTCGGAGTACCGGAAGACGAATCTCCGGTAAAAGTTGGCGAATCCGAGGAAGGACTGGACGTCCTTCACTTTCCGGGGCTCCGGCCATTCCGTAATGGCTTTCACCTTCGCCGGGTCCATCGCGAGTCCTTCCGGAGAGAGCAGGAAACCTAGGTACTCAACTCTTTCAGTATGGAAAAAGCATTTCCCTGCGTGAGCGAAAAGTCCGTTGGCGCGTAAGCGCCGGAATACTTCTCAGACATGCTCTACGTGCGATTCCAGGTTGTCGGAGTATACCAGGATGTCGTCCAGATAGACGATCATAAACTTGTCCAGGAGGTCGGAAAACACATCGTTTACGAAGTGTTGGAATGCCGCAGGGGTGTTAGTAAGTCCGAAGGGCATAACGCACCATTCGAACGAACCGTACCGGGTCCGGAAGGCGGTTTTCCATTCGTCGCCTTCTGCGATCCGGACCAGATGGTACGCGTGCCAGAGATCGATTTTGGTGTATACCTTTGCACTTCCGGCTACGTCCAGCAGATCGCGGGTCAGGGGGATCGGGTATCGGTCTTTCCGGGTAATCCGGTTAAGGGCTCGGAAGTCCACGCATAGCCGGAGACTTCCATCCTTTTTCTGGATGAATAAGACAGGAGCTCCATGGGAAGAGCTGGTCGGGCGGATAAATCCGATGCAGAGATGTTCATCGAGGAAATCCCGCAGTGTACAGAGCTCCGTCTGGGAGAGGGAATATATCGGCCCATGGGGCGGAGTTTTACCTTCTTCCAGATTAATCCGGAGGTCGTATGGTTGATGCGGAGCTAGAGTGTCCGCTTTCGTCTTGCTGAACACATCAGCGAAGTCGTGGTATTCCTCCGGGACGGAGGACAGGTCCACCGGTTCGGTCGCGACGGAGCGGACGGATGTTTCGTCACCAAAATGGTGCAGCATGAAAGTCCGAGATCCCTTTGATTCGGAGATCTTGGTAAATTCCACCGCGTTGACAAAACGAATCTCCGCGTGCCATGGTGGTGATTTCGGAGGGGGAGTGAGGACAGTAGTTCCCACTTTCGGAGTCGGGGTTCAGGGGTTGGAGGTCGGATTTGATGTTCGGGAATACTCCGGTGTCCGGAATTCGACACTGCCTCTAACCCAGTCAACCAACGGGTTGTAGCGGGTGAGCCAGTTATATCCGAGGACAGCGGAGCAGGCGGGATCCATTCGGGCTACCAGGAATTCTAACTTGAAAAGTTCTCCAGTAGGGAACTGGACGGAGAGGGTGAGTTTGGAGTCGACGACGTTCGTGGAGGAGCCATCGAAGAGTCGGAGTGACATGGGAGAAATCGGAGTTGTTCGGAGTTTGTTTTCCTTAACGAAGTCGGGACTTATGAAACAGTGCGATGACCCGGAATCAACCAAGGTCCGGAAATATGGGGAACGATCTATATTCGGAGCGGACAAAGTTATATACAGGGAGTCGGAGGAAGGGGAAACGGCAGATGCGCCGAGGCGGAACTCGTAACGTGCACTGGCTGGGGCGGCGCGGTCCTCCGGTAGTGCGGACTTCGAAGGGCCGCTCAGGAGTTTTTTGCCCGAGCAGCTGCAGCCTTAACCTCCGGAACTGTGTCGGAGGTCGTGACGGTTCGGGCCTTCTTGCCCTGCATGTTCCGGGACTTCGGGCAGTCCTTCGCAACATGTCCGGTACCTCCGCAAACAAGGCAGAGGTTGTTGTCGAAGCGGCGTTTCCATTCCTCCGGAGTTAGCTTCCCGTCTTTGCCAATCTTGTTGTCCTTCGGGGGATCGGTCTTTCGTGCGGATCCGGAGGTGTTTGAAGTTCCTCTGGAATTATTGGCGGGTTTGTTTCCTCCGGACGATTGTCCGGAGTTGTTTCCTTGGCGGGGCTTGCTGTCGGATTTCGCGGGCGCGTCGCGGGAACGTTCTCCTTGACGCTCCCAGTATCGCGTGTCGATGTCCTGGCAGAGTTTGCGCAGGACAGGGAGGGAAGTCGGTTTCCCGACTCGGGAGATCTCGTCCTTGAGGTGGTTCGGGAGTCTGCGGTAATAGTTGTGCCGGAGCGCGGCTTCGTCCCACCGGAGCCGCGCGGCAATCCGGTTAAACTCGACGTTGTACGTCGTGATCCGTTGGGAGTCTTTCATGTGGAGGCGGTCGAGTTCGGCCTCCGCATCTCCGACGGGATCGTGCGGTCCGAAGTTATCCCGGAGTTCCTGGACGAATAAGTTCCAGTCGGAAATCCAGTCGGCATCCGGGGCTTCGCCTAGGAGAGCAGGTTCGAACCACTCGAGAGCAGTTCCCTGCAGGAAGGAGATGGCAAAGTTAATTTTCACCGAGTCCTCACTGAAAGTCCTCGGGCGGTCTCGGAAATTCAATTCGCATTGAACCAAGAAGCTGTGGAGCTTCTTGGTGTTGGAGCCGTTGAACGGCTCCGGTTCCTTGACGTGGGAAGACGAGGTGCCTCATTCCTTGGTGGACGCGGCCAAGGCACGGATCGCGTTCGCGAGGTTCGGGGCTTCGGAGTCGGGGTCGGATAAGGGGGAGTCGGGCTGTTCAGCCGGAGGAGAACAGGATCGGGTTTTACGTGGAGCGGGTTGGGCTGGTTCGTCCCCCTCGCCAGGAGGGGTCGGATTAATGAGTTCTCCAACGTCGGACCCACCAGGGGTCGTTGGTCTGGCACTTGGGCGCAAGCAGCCACTGCGTCGGGGAGGTTCGGACATTGTGAGCGCAGAGTGGTCAGTCTGATAATACTGTTACGTCTATGTCGCGGAGGTCGGGCGGAGTAAAGTCCGGGCAGGAATAACAAAGTCCGGGCGTGTATGACAAAGTCCGGGCAGGAGTAACGAAGTCCGGGCGCGGCGGGGCAATCCGGAGTTTGGGCGGAGTTGGACTTGGGTTCGGACGAGACTTGGCGAACATATTGAAACGACGCCCTCTGCGGATCAGTGTCTCGGATTTCGGGAAGTCGAAGGAGACGGGTTTCGGGCTTTAGCGGAGTAGAATGCGAGCGGGCGAGGTTGATTATCAGACTGGCTAGACAAGGCGGTAATCTACGAGTACTTATACTAAAGTCCGGGGCGATGCTAGCGACGGAGATAACTCCGGTACGACTACGGAATCTGTTCGTAGCTACGGAGAAATGTCCGGGAGTCAGGAGAAGATCTTTACAACGGGACTACGGGACGGAGACGGAATCTGATCGGGACAAATGTTAAACTACTAACTATGATTGTACGGATGTTTCCGGGAGTCCATCAATTGTCCGGGCGACGGGTCCGGGGCAGGACCAGTTCCTGGTTGCTCGAAGCAACAGCAACTAGTGCGGACATCAGTTGGTGGCCCTTCAGGCACACTTCCTGATCCTGCGCTACGTCGTGCAAGTAAAGTCCGGCGCTCTGGACATAAGTCCGAGAGCCTGGAGTTGAGATCGGGGGTCCGGAGACCGCCGGAGAAGGTCGGAGGAGGCCGGAGAATAGTCCGGTTGGCACGGGCGTGACATATATCTTGGAGCCAAGACTTTATCAATCTGCACTACTGCTCTTGTCCGGGTTGTAGAGACATTGATCATTGTAGAGGAGCCTTCTGAGTCACCTCTGCCAAGGGGAAATTGACGAGGCTGTGAGACTATTTTTCCTTGAGCAACCTCCTGTCTCCTTTCATACACACTGACAAGCTGGCCCACAGGGGTGGCTGACTTCAGTGGTATACCATGACTGGGTTGATTTCTCAATGTCCTCCAGATCTCCAATGATATCCAGGCATCTAATGCTGCATACTCTTTCTGCTCCCCTGACAATTGTGGTGCTCCCCATTCAGATGACTGGACTTCTTTGGAGAGGTTCAATCCCAATGTTGCAGCTGTGATAGTGGCTAGGGATGCATTCCCAGCTGGTACAACATTTTTTGCTTTTGCAAAAGCACTTAGCTCTATCACCCCAACATAAGCCCTCTTCAGCCTGCTGGGTGGTTTAAAATCTGAGAAGTCTCGAGCAAGCTTGGCAAAGTCAGATCCCACATTCCGGCCAATTTTGACAATCTGAGGAGAAGTCAAGATGGTTTTCAGGGAGCTAGGTAATGTTTTCAGCAGGTGAACACACAGGAGGTACACAGCTGTAGAATGAGCTAGCTGCACCAATGCTGTTTTATGTCCACCAAATGCAGATTGACCAATACTGAACTCCCACTCCATGTCAAACCCCACATGGATTACAGTTGCATCATCTGAAATGTCTTCAAGTATTGATGTGCATGCACTCTGGATCTCCCCATCAGTTAAACAGACATGTACTGTGATATCTGATGGCAATGATGCCCTAGGAAGGTCTGAGTATTCATCCAGTTGTACTTGAATGACATTTTTGCTGAGTGATGGGATGCATTGAAGGAATGTCACAGCATCAGAAGCAACATTGTCTGTGAAGCCAAGTACTGGCTGGGCTAACCCATGGTCTTCAAGGGACTTGACTATCCCTTCCAGTGAGGATCAAATGTGTGAGAGTGACTTTGTTGGGACAAAAGCCTGGTAGTGTACTTGCTCAAACTCATTGACTACTGTGAATAGAGCAGCAAAAGTGACTGCCCCATCAAGCTTCATGACATATTTAGGGAGTTTGAAAGAGTGATCCCATTTCAGAACATAACCTGTGAGTGATGCCATACACTGGTCCAGAATAGGTCGTATATGCTCCATGTAATCCATATATATGGTGTTGATATACCATCTTGATGGATAGAATCCAGCATAACCAGCCTTGTTATTGAATGCTGAGAATGGCTCATAAGACTTCTCTACAATGCCATGAGCCTCTCTGGTCTTGTTTTCAGAATGGATTGCATGTAGATAATCTAGTTTCTTCAGGTCATATTCACTGTAGACCCCAAGCTAGGTGAAAATCACCATGAAAATAACCCTGAAATGTGGTGAATAGCAATGGTTTCCCAAGTGAAAATCACCAAGACTAGTTGATAATCAGGCCTTCATTGGGTAGATGAATGGGTGATTTTGGGTGATTTTCACCACATATATGACCGAATTCACCTGCTGTTCTCTGGGTGAATAATACTACAATACAAGTGTATTTTAAACTGATCTATAATAGGTGAATTTCACTCTATCACAAGTGCCTTTTAAGCTGGTCTAATAGGTGAATTTCACATTAGTTTTTGGGTCATCTTAGCCATAATCTTAGGTGTTTTTCACCTCAAGAAATTACACAAAATTAATTTGTTGATGATATCTTGAAACTGTATTGGTTGATAATCAGGCAAATGAATGGGTTATTTTTGGCACATATATGACCAAATTCACCTGTGGCTCTCCAGGTGAATGTCACTGCTACAAAGCTCACTTTAACTTGATATTTTAGGTGGCTTCTACATGGTTTCAGTGATTTTAACTATATCTCCAAGTATTTTTTTAGCCTTTAAATTATGCACTCAGTGGGAGTTGAACTCAAGTGCTCATGGAATTGGACTCAACCCATAACTGCTGTGTTACCCATTACACTACAGTCCCCATCTAGACAATAAGATTTTGTGGCTTAATGTCACTCAAATTGAGAGGTGTATCACTCTCCAGTTTAATATCACTTAAATTGAGGGGTGTATTGTATCACTCAAAGTCCTCCAGTTTAATCACTCAAATTGAGGGGTGTATTATATCACTCAATGTCCTTCAGTTTAATATCACTCAAATTAATGGGGTGTATTGTGTCACTCAATATCCTTCAGTTTAATATCACCCAAATCAAGGGGGTGTTTGTATCACTCAATATCCTCCAGCTTAATATCACCTAAATCAAGGAGGTGTATTGTATCACTCAATATCCTCCAGCTTGATATCACCTAAATCAAGGAGGTGTATTGTATCACTCAATATCCTCCAGTCTAATATCACCCAAATCAAGGGGGTGTTTTGTATCACTCAATATCCTCCAGCTTCATATCACCCAAATCAAGGGGGTGTTTTCTATCACTCAATATCCTCCAGCTTAATATCGCTCAAATTGAGAGGTGTTTTGTATCACTCAATATCCTTCAGTTTAATCACTCAATATCCTCCAGCTTAATATCACTCAAATTGAGAGGTGTATTATATCACTCATATCCTCCAGCTTAATATCACTCAAATTGAGAGGTGTTTTGTATCACTCAATATCCTTCAGTTTAATCACTCAAATTGAGAGGTGTATTATATCACTCAATATCCTCCAGCTTAGTATCACTCAAATTGAGAGGTGTTTTGTATCACTCAATACCCTCCAGCTCAATATCCCTTAATTCCAAAATCACCCATCACCTGTTTTTTGGGTGAAAGTCATAAATCATCTGACCAGATGGTGATATCCACCTGCTATTGGGTCCATAGTGATTCATGTACATGAAGTTCCCTGAGAATATTAGACACTCTCTGTGTCATGACATAGTAGAGGTGATTGAGTGCAACTACTCGGCATGCAACTGGATTGTCATTCCAGCCTTTCAAAGCCAATGGATACATCTCCTTCTTGTAGTACAAGCATGCTGTATTCTTGCACACCAGCTTTTTTTCATGGAGCAGGTGTGGGAGCCACACAAAGACTGGTGGATAATATAGAGGATTGGGATTCAATCCATCTGCAGAAGAGGCTGCCTTTCTCATTGCAAAGTAAGGTGCTGAAGGCTGCACCCAGAATTGCCCCTGCTGATAACAAATTGGGAGCTTATGGTGTTTGATTTCTCTGGCAAGTCTTTCCTTCACACCAACAAGGTAGGTATTGACTATCTCTGTTATCTGTGTGGCAGTCTCAGAGTCATCCTGCACACCATCACCTCCCCTTGCATCCAATGGATCATCACCAAATGTACCCAAGAACTCATCAGGATCTTCTTCACTTTCAGTATCTGACTGAGCTCCAGTGTCTGATTGAGCTCCTGTGTCTGGTTGAGCTCCTGTGTCTGATTGAGCTCCAGGCTCCTTGGAAACTGTCAGGACCCATTCATTTTTCCAATACCCAAACCGACTCTACCAACATCTACGACCCTCCCAACGACCCTCTACCACCTCGCAAGCCCCTCTACACGCTTCCGAAACCTGTTGCCCCCTTCCGGAAGCCTGCCCAACCGTTCCCGCGCTCACACGATACTCGCGACACTTCCTACTACTTCACCCAGACCCACCAATCCTATGCACAACACACCAATACACATTTACTTCCACCAGCACGTGACTGTTAGGATCGCTTATGTAAGCCATCCCAAAGTGCAGTTGTGGAGAAACTGGGGAGGGTTGTTGGAAGGTCACATGACCTGTGGCTGGGTCGGATTATGTAATCATGTAAGATCACATGACCTGGGCCTGGGCACATCACGTGATCCGAGGGTCCGAGCGTGGGAACGCCGGCAAGTGCCGAAGCGTTCGCTATAAGTACTTTCGCTTTTCCTTTTTTGTACTCTTTTCCCCTTATCTTAGTATTGTCGTCATGACCTTACGCTTAAGTTGTGTGAGACCCAGTCTGATATAATACTAAGATCCGCCTGTCCGCCCTAGCCCCGTGTCCTAACCCGGCTAGCCTGGACCCTTAATTTCAAACTGTGACACGTTGTCACAGCTCAGCCCCTATCATCCTCTTCTCCTTTACCCTGCCCGCGGTGTGTAACAGAACCGCGCGAAATTTTTACTGTGTGTAGATACACGTGACCAGACCCAGAGGAAGTCAACTGTGACCCTCCCCAAGTGATACCGAGTGCCCAAGGCCCGGAACTTTGTTTTACAGCTACGTACCAGTGAATCGTGTAGTGTACAGGGCAAGGAAAGGCCCCTACATAGTCTTTCTGTAGTTTCCTGGTCCAGTGGACAGGGCCCTTGCTCTGTGACCATTGTCAGAAGGGCGCACGGGCAACTCATTAGGAGTTGTGGAGTGACCACCTGGGACACCATTTGGGCCCCATGTTAACAAAAGTTTCATAGAATAAGAGTTCTATAGGTACATAAGTACACAGAAGAGCAGCCTAAGAGGACAGGACTGTTAAGAGATCGAAGAAATCCTGAGTGCCCAAGGCCTGGAACTTTATTTACAGCATCCAGGGCCTGTGATGGCAGACCATGTCGCCCCACCTGTAGCCCAACCTATGAGGCTTGACCTATCTGTTGCCCCCTTTGATGGGCAGAAAAGGAACTTCCATACATTCCTCCGATCCCTTCGCCTCCTGTTTATGGCAAACCCGACTGTCTATGCTGTGGACCTGGTGAAGGTCCTTTTTGCTCTGAGCAAAATTACTGGAGAAGGATTCGCTGCAGAGTGGGCGAATATGAAGGTGGAAGAGATCCTGGGTAGTGGCAAGGCCGGAACCTGGGCAGAGTTTGTGGAGGAGATGAAGCGTGCATTCGATGACCCGAATGACCGTGCGACTGCCCTTGCCGATATTGCAGGGCTGAAACAGGGTGCCATGACAGCACCAGAGTTCTTCGCGAAATTCGAGACGCTGTCCCGACGGGCGAAGTTGAGTGCAGAGAAGGACTCAGGAATCCTAGTCCATTGGCTGGAGTTGAACCTGAGTAGGAGGTTGGTGGAGAGAATCTATGGTGTCTCCCCGATGCCAGAGACATATGGAGAATGGAAGGTGCTGGCTGAGAGGCTTGATGCCCAGCAAAGGCGACTGGATGGGATACTCACGGAACAGACACTGCGACCCACTGTGACCCCTGCGCGACCCACCGCAACCCTACCGCGACCTGCCGTGACCGTTTCGCGACCTCTTGTGACCCCTCTGCTGTGTACTCCAGATGTGGCCATGGCCCGAGGATGGGCCCCTGCTGATGAGAGATGTTGTTTCCGATGCCACCAGACTGGCCATGCTGTCCGTTTCTGCCCCCTGCCTGATACGCGTCTGCAGGTCCCAAGGGCCCAAACCCGGGCAGCACCATGTGCCCCCCAAATGGCGGAGGGATATGAGAAAGAGATTGCACGGCTCCGAGCCTGCATAGAGCTGTGTGAGAGAGAGAGGAGGACTCCCACTGGGGAGAAGAAGTGTGCCAGCCCCCTTTCCGTCCCTGTGCCTGCTGCAAGTATACCCCGATATACTATCTTGCAGCGGAGACATACCCGAATTGGGGCTGAGGTGAAGGAGGAAGTGAGACTGGCAGAGCGCCTAACCAGAGTGCGGCCAGAAGTGCGGAAACATGTGCCACGAGAGCTAGCCATCCAGGTGCACTTGGAGGCTTTCAGCACTGGCAAAGGGACCACAATGAAGGCCCTTGTCGACTCAGGGTGCACCAACTGCTTCATGGATTTGGAGTGGGCGAAAGGAGTGGGACTGGAGCCATCTCTCCTGCTGAACCCAATCACCATGTATAATGTGGATGGGACACAGAACAGGGATGGAAAGGTCCGATATGGGATAGAGGTGCTGGTGAGAGTTGGTGACCACCAGGAGCGGATCCACTTTCTGCTGGGAAAGACCCAGTCCCACAAGGTCATCCTTGGGCATGACTGGCTCAAGCGGCATAACCCACATGTACCCTAGCTTCGATCTTTTCATCTATACACTTACTTGAGAGACCTCAATTAAGTCTGACAGCAAACATCGCTGCTGAGAACTTCGCGCTGGAAGGATTTGTCTTCCCACCTTTAAGGTTGCAAGTCATCCCTCCTGAGAGTTTTACCAGCCACCCATCGATTGAGCAGAACCTCTATCGGTTCGAGTACTACCAAAGGTATACAAGGACTTGGATAAAGGACTGACTACTCTGAGCCAATCCCCAGACTTATTACCAGACACTTCGACTACTGCAGGAGTATTCCCTGCATATCGAGAGACAAGTCTGCCAGGACTACCGACTAGCCTTAGAAACTGAACAGACCCTTCGCTCTACCCTTGCACACCAAAGGGGTTTTGCTGTCACAAGCCCGACACACTGGCAAGTCGAATACAAAGGCAGATGCACTCTCCCAGAGACCAGACTATGGAGAGATGGTGGAGGAGGATGCACTGGTGCAGGTTTTCCCAGAAATGGAAGTCCATGTGTCATTCACATCAGAAATGGAGACACTACTCCAGAAGAATAGCATGGCACACTTGCAGAAACCTGAGGAGCTTGATGATGAGTGGACATGAGATCATGCTGGACTCTGGTGAAAGGGGATACTTACTTGGGTCCCCCTGGGAGCTCATGAGGCTGTCCTCGAATTCGAGCATGACCTCCCTGCTGCTGGACACCCTGGGCCCTGGAAGTTGAGAGCAGCACTAGTGAAGGGTTATTGGTGGCTGGACATGGTGAAAGATGTGGATCAGTATGCCCCAGGGGTGTGAGACATGCCAGCAGACAAAGCCTGACCATACCAAGTGGGCTGCCCCACTCCACCCCCACCCTGTTCCCAATGGTCCCTGGTCAGTGATCTCATGGGACATAGTTGGTCCCCTCCCCCTCTCCCATGGACATAATGCCATCCTGGTCATTGTCAATAAGTTCACAAAATGGACACTGCTTGAAGCAATTGGGCTTGACCTCATGGGACTTGGAGCAGTGCACCTCCTCCAGGATCAAGTGTTTCGTGACCATGGAGTCCCTCACAAGGTCATGAGTGACCGAGGCTCCCAGTTCATGTCCTGCTTCATGAAGGAGTTCTACTCCATGATTCAGGTAAAGGCAAATCCAAGTACGGCCTTTCATCCACAGACTGATGGACAGACAGAATGGGCAAACCAGGAGATGGAGATCTATCTCTGGGCTTATGTGGACCATCTCCAGGATGACTGGGCTGAATGGTTTCCACTGCAGAGTTTGCTCTTAACAATCATGAGCACTCAGCAATGGGACAGACACCTTTCTTCCTCGAGTACAGCTGACACCCTTGGAATGGTGGAATCCGGCCTCCCACAGAAGTAAACCTGGCAGCAGATGAGTGGATGGCCAAGCTCATGAAATCCCAAAGAGCAGCCACAGAGGCTATGGAGAAAGCAGTAGCAGTGATGAAAAAGAGCTATGATGTTGGGAAGCACCCGAGTCATAAGTATGCTGAGGGAGACTTGGTCTGGCTGGATACCCAGAACCTGAAGATGGACCAGCCCTCCAAGAAGCTTGACCATAAGTGAGCAGGCCCCTTTGCCATTATGGAGAAGGTTGGGCCAGGTGGGTATCGACTCAAGCTCCCCCCAGCCTGGTGCATCCACCCTGTCTTCAACGAGTTGCTGCTCACTCCCTATATTGCCCCTTTCTTCACCTCCCAGAATCCTCCACTGCTGCCCCCTGTCACAATCAAGGCCAACCACCTGGAGTACAATGTTGAAGCTATCCTTGATGTCAAGAAGGTGGGATGTGGGGTGAAGTACCTGGTGAAGTGGTTGGGATACCCTGTAGAGGAGAATACCTGGGAGCCTCGGCAGAACCTCACCAATGTGGCAATGCTGCTCTGTGACTTCTTCCAGCAGTACCCTGAGAAAGTGAAGTTGGCAGGTCAAGACGCCCAGCCTTAAGAGGGGGGTGATGTTAGGATCGCTTACCTAAGCCATCCAAGAAGAGGAGTTGTGGAGAAACTAGAGAAGGTTGTTGGAAGGTCACATGACCTGTGGCTGGGGTCGGATTATGTAATCACCAAAGTCACCTGACCTGCGCCTTGGCGCATCACGTGATCCGAGGGTCTGAGCGTGGGAACACTGGCAAGTGCTGAAGCTCTCACTATAAGTACTTCTTTGTTTCCTTTTTTGTACTCTTTTCCCCTTATCTTAGTATTGTCATCATGACCTTACCCCTAAGTTGTGTGAGACCCAGTCTGATATTTGAACCCTGGTTCAGAACTGAACCATCCCATCACTATTACTAACTAATAATAATATCTAGCCCAAAGCAATGCCTTGCTAGCTGTGTTGGCTTCAATGCTGCTAGCAGGCAGGTATGGAACTGGAGGATCTACTAGTCCTGTAGGCACACTGCATAAGGAGTTGAGGAGCTGCCTGAGTCATCCTGACTCTAACTAAAAGTGGAGTCCTTTCCAAATCTGCTTTAGTTGGTTGACAAGGTCCTGCATAGATAAATGCCAAGACTTCATCCAATTCCCCCATTGGTGGTGGTAAAACATCATGTACTTTTGGGATGGGATTGGCAAAGGAAATGGCATTTGCTTTCATTTTATGCATACTAGAAGAGACTTTGATAATACAATGATTAGGATGAACATGAGAGACCATGAGCTGCTCTGTGAATGACAAGTCTGCTAATTCCTTTGGAACTTTGCATATCCATTTGCCATTGGCCAGTGCCATTTTAGGTAATTTTCCTTTAACAAGTGATGCATGGCATGTTTTGCATATTTTGTCAAGACCTTCCTTTAATATAGGACCTTCTATACCCTGGATTGCATCACTGGAGGCTAAGCATTCCTTCTATGTAACTCTTGGCTGTGTCAAGATAGTTAAGTCCAGCTTCAGTTTAGAAAGGTTCAGTAAGTTTATGCACATGGTGAGTCTTCCACAAACAGCACATCCAGATTCAGAAAAGTTACTGGGAGACATCTGTTCACAAGCACCAGATATAATCTTGTACTGTAGTTCAGATGTTGGAATAGAGGGAGGAAATGTAGGCAAAAGTCCAGTAAGTGCATTTATCCCCATTGAAGGGGGCAAGAGAGAATCCACTAGACATTGTATCTGAAAACTTCATCATTGATGTCCAAGAGTTCTGTGGAGTCAGGGATGGAGGAGACTGAGGGGCTCCAAGGGGGGAAGGGTCGAGTGGTATGGGGAGGGCAAGGGTCATGGGAGGAGGTGAGTGTTCAGGGCTGTCCAAGGGCATCCTGAAGGCTCCTTTGGATATCTGAAGCTGGGTGAGGCCAGGCACTAGGGTAGACACAGGGGTTGATGGGTGCCCAGGAGGTGAGTCAGGGTGGGTTGCTGGTTGTGTCAATGATGAGCCACGCATTGCTTGTGCATGCTCATAGGAAATGGTTGGTTCAGGGTTTGGGCTTGGGGGTGTCAGTCTGAACTGAGGCATTGGAGTGGGTAGGGATTCGTGCAGGAGGAGTGGGTGTGGGCATTCTCAGCAGGGGCTCAATGTTGCCAATGTCTTCTATCATCAGGCCTTTGATGGTCTGACAAAAAATCTCTTGGTTGAGGGCAGCAGTAAGTAAGGCTGGAAACTCGGCTGGTGTGTAACAGGGGAGAAGGTGTTGTTCTTGTATCTCATGGGATGACCACAATCCTGGTTGAATAAACTGTCTTTCTATGGCTCTGTAGACAGTGCTCTGTGGGAATCACCCATTCGGAGTGTTGCAGCATGTAATACCACCTGCTTGATGACCCCCTCACATGCACAAGGCACCATCATCCCTCCTGCAACATCTGCACATCTGACCACATGCAGCAAGGCCACATGCACTATGGCAAAGTCAAGGTGCATGCTAAGCTCCCGCACAAGGCTTGGCTCTGGCCAGCCATATGGATGCTCCCCCAAGATGAGGTACTCAGCCAGTGGCTACATACCACACAAGAGCCCAGGATCTTGCTGATGATGAGGGCTATGTTGGTCACAATGAAGATGATGTGTTTGTGTAAAACTTGTTGTAGGCTTCTTCTTATTTATTTTCATGAAGCCCAGGCCTGAGCCTGAGCCCGGCCCGAGCCTGGCCTGAGCCCTCAGCCAGGGCCCGGCTCACAATTTATCCAAACCCGAGCCCAGTCAAGCCGAGCCCAAGCCTGGGCTTTTGAGCCGAGCCGGGCCCTGCACATCACTAATTTGAATGTCACACCGTTGATCTCATAGGCTCCAAACTATGTGTAAGAAATTTCAACCAAATGCTCTTGAGGTCTGTGATTAGGTGCAACTGTCCAATTTCTGGGTGTGTGCAGGATCACCGCCATCACCATACAGCATAGCCGCCTTACCAGCTCCTCGACATGCCGCACATGGCAGAAAAGCTCAAGGGGCACAAGGTGGCAGCGAAGACGTCGCGTCACTGCCTTTCCAAATCGGGTGATCAAATTGCCACTGGAAAAGGGGATGTAACGACTCTATCTGTCTGTCACTTGGGCTCAGCCGCGTACACGAGATAGCCCCCAAAGCGGCCACGAGGGCCAAAAAGGACCGTCTGGAGTCTCTCGCTCGTCGAGCAACTGCTAGGACGACGGGGGTCGCACGAGCGGAATATCTAAGGGCGAGAGAAGTCCAGGCTGAGCTACATCGGTAGATCAGGGCTTAGGCCGCAAATATTTTGGTTTTTCCACCCAGGCTCACTCACCCTGATGTATGTGGAGCGCACCAATGGTGACGTGGGACCCGATGGCGAAGTTGTGACATCCGACATCTCTACCAGCATCTACCCGCAGGGTTGAACAGATCGCAAGGGGAAAAAAAGAGGGAAAAAAAGCTTCCTAAGCTTACTTATTGTCGCATGGTCGTAGACCTGTTGCATGAGCGAGGCCGCTGGTCGCATGCCAGTCGCGTTCTCAATGTCTGCAAAGGATGGTGCAACTGCAAGGGGCAGTTTTGCAGGTGAGATCAGCTGTACTTTTTCGGTGGAGGCTGAGATACTACAGGGTGTGCAAAAGGAAAAGGGACACCCATCTACGGAGAGCATAGCGGGATTACCCGCTACAGGAACGGCCATGGCATCACTGTCAGACTGGTTCGGCTCATTCCTGGTCGGGCGCACCTCCAAGGAGGTCCACCGCCTGAAACAAGCGGTTTCGCCTTCGACTGCGACAAGACGACGGCGACGATACACACATGCCAAGAAAATATAAGACGAACGCACCAGAAGGCAGGGGTGGCGGCGAGAGGCACATGGACTCCACCTCGCCCGTCGCCGACCCTGAGACGGCGGCGGGGCACTCCTGCGCCTCCACCGGAGCACGAGCGCGAGGGCGAGGAGGGCGATGACGAGGGCCGCCGCGCCGGCGATGCCAGCAACAGCCGAGGCGCGCGTGGTTTGGGGGTGGGCGTTGGGGGAGATTGGAGAAGAAGACGCCGTTGGTGAGGAGGACGAGGGCGGCCCCGTGGGCATTCTGGGAGGGGACTGTGGTAGGGAGGGCGATGGCGACGTTGTGGATGTGCGTGTGAACGGAGGTGAAGTCGTGGACGTGAATGGAGGGGATGCTGGGCGGGAAGGTGAGGACGAGGACAAGGATGAGGACGAGGACGAGGATGAGGATGAGGACGAGGATGAGGATGAGGAGGAGGAGGAGGAGGAGGAGGAGGAGGAGGACGTCGTCGTCGGTTTCACAGCCAGGTTCGCGCTGCGGAAGCCATTAGCGCCTTGTGCAGGACATCGAAGAATAGGTCACACTTGAGTGTTATGGTCGAGAACGCGCCTGTGGGAAAGCTGGCGGTGGGTCTGATGATGACTAAGTCAGGATACGTAGCAGAGCGGGGTGAGGGTGACATACAGAGCATTCAGATTGAAGGTCGTAGTGGGCTGGGAGGGGTCTCGGGTGAAGGACCGAAAGTTGGTTGTGTAATAATACAGATCAGGATAGGTCGTCATGAGATCCCCCAGACAGGCCGACGACGACCCAGGTTGGACGACATAAACCGCAAAATCGGCAGTGATCGGAAAGGTAAACGCCGACCCAGCGGGCACGTTGCAGATCCACTCCAGGTAGCCGTTTCCTACGGGCACATCAATGGTGAACAGCGCCGTCGTTGCCACATCGCTAAACGGGCTCGAAAATGCTATGGTCGTGTTGTAGTAGATGTACAGCGGCTCGCATTGCGTCGCTGTGAATGGGTAGATGACTTGGCCGAACCCGTCGTACAGCCACCCCGTCGTTGGCGGTGCCAATGGCTTCGCAACAGCGGCGGCTAGAATCGCAAAAGCAAAGGTCGCCAGAATTGCGCAATGTGGGCTCATCGTCGCCCGTCAGTAGAGCCTGAGGCAGAGGACTGCTCCCGTGCTGTGATGGGCAGACGTCTGCTTCCGTTGGTCCGACGTCCAGTGTGCCGTTCATCACTCACTCCACTTCTTCACCACGTTGAGCAACACATTTGCACCCAGAGGGCATGCGTGAGACTTTGCAGTGACCCGAATGAGCCGGTGTTGTATCAGGATCTGCACGAGGCTCGCCTGCGCCCCTCCGTGACTCGCTCGTTCCCTCCAACCTCAGCGCTTAAGATCCCCCTCCTTTCCTCAGGGACGTTAAAGGTGAACAGAGCCCGCCATCGTCGCATCTCTAAACAAGTGTGAAAATGGCTGCAAGGATACCGATTGCACCCAAGCCCACCTTGACGTATACAGAACGCACCAATGGTGACGGTGTGGCTGATAAGACGAACAGCAAGAAAGAACGGCGAGCGATGCCCGGGTCGGGCGCAGCTTCTTGCGCCCGAAACAAGCAGTTTCGCTCTCGTTTGAGACAGGACGATGACGACACACATGCGAGCGCTGGGGGAACAGATATGGCGAAACGCAACCAGAAGAAGACTGGCGGTGGTGGTAGTGGTGGTGGCGGTAGTGAGAGTGTACGTAGACCCCGCTTGTATCACGCGTGGTGGCAGAGTCTGGAGCTGCCGTATCTCGATACTACACGGTATCCAGGACAACTCGCTCAGCACGCAAGCTCTCCCTCAGCACTCACATACACTCTCCGACCCACAGCGCAGGGGAGCGAGAACACGTCGACCACGTCTTCCCGTTACTTCAATGGGTGACTCGCCGTCCAAGCCAGCGAGCACGGGCAGACCAAGTCCGCAACCAGACAGCGTGGACGTGGGCATCCGGGGGTCTTTCCAGATAACCACCAGTCCACGTTTTCCCCCTCCTCCATTAACGAAGCCTAATTTCAGGGACCCGTTTGGTAGTGGACGATATTCGACCTGCTTCGGTTCACTTCGACCCCAGCGTTCAACTCCTCCTTCTCGTGTCTACAGGAATTTCACGGTGAACAGAGTCAGTTCTTGTCGTATCGCAAAACAGGCTTGCCTTTGCCCAACTTCATATATGAAGCGCACCAAGAGCGACGTTACGAGATCCGATGTCTCCACCAGCATCTTGCCCAGCAGTGAAAGCGATAAATAAAGCCTCCTAAACCCACTTATCGTGCGTAAACGAGGTCCACTCGTCCGCACGCCAGTCATGCTCTCAATGTCATCACTGACTCGTCAGGGGATAATGATTGTGCCGCAGGGGATCGTGCTGCAAACAAAACCAGCCTTACGCCTCGGTGGAGGCTGAAATATCGCATAGGGTGCAAAAAGGAAAATGAGGACACCTGCCTACGAGGCCCACACCAGCAGCGGGATCGCCTGCCACCGGAACAACCACGGCACCGTCACCAGACTTGACCTCCTTGCCGCGACCGCAAGGGTCGGACGCACTGCCAAGGAGTCCGGCGCCTGACCAGCGTTTTGCCCGATTAGGGTTGATACGACGAACACACCAGAAGAGCGGAATGGCGGTAAGAGGTACGCGGACCTCAACTCGCCCGTTACTGAGCCCAAGCTGGGACCACTCCAGTGTATACACCTCCGCTGGAGCACGATCGCGGGGGAGAGCAGGGCGAAGGAGCACCACGTGGTTTGGGAGGGAGTGTTGGAGAAGAGGGGACGCTGTTGGCGGGAAGGAGGACGATAGTGGTCCTGTGGAAGGATGATGGCGACATAGTGGATGTGAATGTGGTTGACAGTATAGTCATGTGACAAAACCAGTATTATTTCTTTGTCAGTATCGGGACGAGAAGAGTGTGCTTTGACTCTCTCACACACACAGCTCAGCGCGTCTGGAGCGCTAGCATTCAAAGAGGGTCACCGTCACTGTCACCGTGTCACTCAAAACACGTCATTGTTGTAGTAAATTTGTACGCACCCGATCGCTCCTTATTAGGCAAGTGTGCAATGTAACGCATATGGCAGGTGGTCGGGAAGTTGCCTGTTATAGAAGGTCGATGTCATTTGACGTCATTGGACTGAACTGGCAATCTAATCGCCTGATCGATCGCGGCACCAAATTCCGGGGATGCCAAGCCCAAAAAACGACTAAGCGCCAAGCCCTAATTTGTCCTGCCCTGGCGAATCAAAGATAATAGTGGTTAGCTGAGCCCTGTGGGCCAAGCCTCACACGTGAGACGACCCCAAAGACAGCCGCAACGCTAAGCCGAGCCTGCTCACCGAAGGCAGTATGCTCAGGCTTCGCATCTGGCAGTGATCCACATTAACGGGGGGCATTCGAAGACGGGACGGGACGGGACGGTAGCGGCAGGCCGCTGGTCAACCGATCCCAAGGTAGAGTCCGGACCAGATCTGCGGAAGGGAGCCTGACCTCCACTCCAATGTCATGGAAAGACAGGCTCTGTTGACACCTCCATGCCATGGACTACAACATCGGTGGCTAGTTGCCGTGGAGAACAGAGAGGAGACCAAGCCGAACTGCACACCAACTGGTCAGACTCAGGCGGCCAAAAAAGAAAAAAAGGTTCCGCAGGGGATAATGCTTGTGCCGCAAGCCAAATCAGCCGCCGCGTCCTCGGGGAGTCACAGGGTGTGCAAAAGGAATCAAAGGGGCGCCTACCCACCTACAGGGACTACACCCGCCGCGGCGAACTGCCCGTCACCGGAAAATAACAACGGCAACCTACCACTGCCAGACACAAGAGAGCAGCGGGCCGAGGACCACCCCTGCGCCAGCACCTCCGCCGGAGCACGAGCACTGGAAGGGCAGGACGCAGCGAGCGTGGTCTGGGAGATAGGCTTCTGGAGAAGAGGGACGCTGTCAGCGGGGAGGAGGGGCGGTGACGACTCGTGAACGGCATTGGTGTGGGAGAGGACGGCGGTAGGGAGGACGGTGGCGACGCCGTGGGTGCGGACGTGGCCGATGGTGTCGTCAAGAATAAGGTGCACAGGAATGGGCAAAGACGAGGAGCATCCACTGACGTCGTGTTACTCACCGAATACACCAAGGCAAACGAGAGGCGATGCCCGTTCCGTAAGCATCCAGAGCCCCGGGTGTGTGATGCCGGCCAGGACCCCGCAGACTGGATCTGCCGTGCCTGCTGCCATGCGCCAATACGCGTCGTCACTTCAGTGCTTTCAAGCGGGAGGGGGTGTGCGGGCACAGGGCTTGACTCTCGCTGTGGCCGGTGGTGGTCCTGCAACAGAAAACGGGCCATAAGGCTCCCGTAAGCAGAACACATCCTGTTGGACGCGCCTGACACACCCAGGCAAGCGTGTACACACGGACCTCCTTCGCTCGGCTTGTTCTCCTGGGGATGGATGACAAGGGGCCGGAGAAAGCAGGGGGCTTGACGACGAAAGAGGCATTGGAGACGAAAAACAAAAAGCAGAGGAGGCGGATGCAGAGAGACTGAAACAAAAACAAAAAGCATCAAGCAGAATCGTTGGTTGTGGTAGGCTTTACCCACTGAGAATACCTGTTATCTCAGAGTCTCATAGAAGTGCGATTTCTGGCGATCTCTCAGCCTCGCCTGTTTTTCAGATTGAGCGACCAAGTGGAGGCGCCTAAACACGTTAAATATGCCGCAGTTTTTGTTGCGCCGGCGATAACATTCCGTCGCAAGTGTCGGTGTGTCGAGTCATGAAGGGGCTCCTTCGTCGCCCTCGTCGGTGTAACTATTGGTCAACCATGGCACCGCCACACCACGATTCTTCGTCAGATGATTTCAGCGCACTGGCAACGTGACGGGTGCACCATTCATTCACGACACCAGGCTGTGGCCGTAGCAGCGGTTGCACAACGAAATTATTATGACTACTCGGCTTTGACCCGCTTTTGGCAGGTGCGGAGTCGAAGGCACGAGCGATGCTGTGTAGGGAAGCATGATGGAAACTGAGCCCAATCATTCAGTCATAGATTGGCGTGGACTCTCCGATATCCGCAAGGTACCTATCACACCCATTCTGTGGGATAGTCTATAATCATTTGCTCAGGGTCACCGAGATATCCAGGCTACTTTTTGAAACCAAAAAACGAACATAACGACGTATGCTTCATTGCTCGTATCCGAGGGACTGAGCATGGTCGCTACACAACTCGTTTACAGCCGTGCGGTTTTATGCGCAAAAATTCAAATCTCGCAGTCTATTAATAATTTCCCCTCCTGTGGGCGTGCTCGCACGAGGTTTAAAAGCCCTTGAGGGAGACATCTTTCAACCTGCACTCACTATCATCATCATGGCGAATGCTTCTCTTATCTTCATATTCTACCTGGCTTTCGTGTCACGGTTGGTGCATGCTCAGTGTACGACTACTGGACAAGACTGTATGTGCGCAATCAATCAATTGATGCTCTAATTAACGTGGCTGTCAGGTTCCATACGCCAGGTCTGTCCAGCTTCACGAGTCTGTTCCAATCACATGGCTCACCACGCACTATTGCATTCCCCAGGCCGTAGCCGTTCTCCACTACGGGGCTTCGATCACCGGGACCATATCCTTTTTTCAGGCTTCACCGACCGCCAAGGTCCAAATCACCGGTACCATCAGTGGTTTCTTACCAAATACGGAACACGGAATTCATATCCAGCACGTCGTCCCCCCTATTATTTTTGCAGGTTCCTTGTCGCGCTGACCTTCAAAAACTAGTGAGTTTGGCGACGAGACAAACCAGTGCACATCAACAGGTCTTCATTATAATCCCAATCAAGAAATCCATGGATCACCGATATACCCGCACCATCACGAGGGCGACATGGGCAACTTCAAGGCAAACAGCGATGGAATAATAGCCCACTTGACTTTCGAGGCGGAGTCCTCCCTTTGCAGAATAGTTGGGTGCGTCACTCTTGGCCAACTTTGATACATTTTGATGACGCGCTCTCCAGTCGTGCCATTGTAGTTCATGCGGTGAAGTTTGGATCGTATATTCCAAAAATCAGCTATTGACAAAATAATTTAGGACCCAGACGACTTCGTAAGTCAGCCTTCAGGTAACTCAGGTAGTCGTCTGGCATGCGGTATCATTGGTAAATCTATCTTTATCCAACTGATCACTGTCTAACCTATTTTGTTCAAAGCTATTGCGGGTCCTCGTTCTTCTGCCTCTTCTGCCCCTTCCTCTTTACCTTCCTCGCCTTCTTCACCTTCCTCACCTTCCTCACCTTCCTCACCTTCCTCACCTTCCTCACCTTCCTCACCTTCTTCACCTTCCTCACCTTCCTCACCTTCTTCACCTTCTTCACCTTCCTCACCTTCCTCACCTTCCTCACCTTCCTCACCTTCCTCACCTTCCTCACCATCCTCACCATCCTCACCATCCTCACCATCCTCACCTTCTTCACCTTCCTCACCTTCCTCACCATCCTCACCTTCCTCACCTTCCTCACCTTCTTCACCTTCCTCACCTTCCTCACCTTCCTCACCTCCTATTCCTTCATATCCCCCTCCTTCTCCTACCACTTCTGCTCCTGCTACTGTTCGCACTACTCTTTCTACCACTCCTACTGGTCTTGCCACCGTTCCCACAACTCCTACTACTGGTTCTGCTCCTGCTACTTCCCCCACTACTCCTTCTACCACTCCTCCCATTTCTCCTGTTACTTCTGCTAGACCTTCTACTACTCTTGCCACTGCCAGTACATACCTTACTGGAAGATGAGATTCGACAGTCTAAATGGCAGGCCTGGATATTGATAGTGGCGATGTCTTCTCCCTTAGTCTGTCGTGTCATTTGACATGTAGGGAAATGCTCTTCGTTATCAAAGGTTGACGTCATTACACTAATCACGCGATCGATCACCGCACCAAATGCCAAGCCTTCTCCAACAGCCTAAAAAGCCTTAGTCATCCTGGAGACAGCGGCAAAGACATCACGCATCATGTCTTGCCCTGCCAAATCAGAGATGGTGGTGGCGCTTTCAAACGACAAGTCGTACTCAAGAGCAATGGTCGAGAACGCGCCTGTAGGAAAGCGGGTGGTAGGTCTAATATAGTAATGGTCGAGTCAGGACATGCGGCAGCATCCGAGACGATGGATGGCTAAAGTCAAGGAGGCGCGGTCCAGGCGAGAGACTGGAAAGAGAAGGTAACGGATGCGTTTGCCAAGGAGACAGCTCCCCAAGCAAGCCGACGACGACAACCCGTAGGTGGGGCGACGTAGCCCAGCGGGATGTCCAAGCATGCGATAGCGGCCGGAGGGGCATAACAGGATCCACTGCATGCGTACCCGATCCCTAGCCAGGATGTAGATGGCTGGAAAGACTCGGCGCGTCCTGGAAGTGTAAATATATAGTCGTACCTCAAGTCATTGTCCAGGGCGTGGAGATGTAAATATAAAAGGGCGCGCGTTGCGTTGGGCGGTGAGCGGGAAGATGAAGCAGGCCGTCAGCGCATAGGCGCATAAGCTCTTGTCCGTCGTAGAGCCACCCCTGGTCGTTGGCGGTGGCTGCCAGCGTTGGTCAGGGACACAGTCACTTTTTTCTCAGGATGGGTAATCGTTAACGCTACATCCTCTCTCCCGCTCGACATCTATCATCAGGCTCATTCTCTTCTCCCTAGACTGCAGGCTAGTAACTCGCCCTTTCTCCTTGCATACAATCGGCAGCTGGTGGCCACAAGTGTCGAGAACCAAATCCATCAGCAGGCCCGAATATAACACGCAATTTTCTTTCTTCCCCGCTGGAATCTGTTCTCAGGAGCACTCCGAGGTTCGGACGCTAAACCTGAACGCGCGGTCAGCACTCATGTATGAGAATATGAACGTCCGAGCTAGGGCATAGACATCCGCGGACGCCTAAATCGGGAGATGCTGATGGCTCTGGGACGCTAACAGAGGCAACGATCTGGCGCTCAACCGTGCACGCGAAATGACCCATAGGGCAGTCACAAAGTCAGGGTGATCTGGCTGAGTCTCGCTAACCAAGGGCGGCTGAAGCAGCGACGTTGCATCCCGCAGTGATGTCTTCAGCGGGGCGGGTTGGTGGAGCGCGAGATGCCAGATTGGCGCTGGTTCGGGGAAGGAGGCTTTGGGTCTACTATCCGGAGCCTCCCACAGCCGTTACGATGGATGAACAGGCTCGACTTTGAAAAACGGGATGGTCTGGCCGACTAGAGTCGAAAAATTGAAGTGCGTGTTTGCGATACTTTTGGCGCTTCACGCTGAAATGAAGAGAAGACACTTTACCCATGGGAACCACAGGATTGCCTGTCGCATGTCACTGAAGCGGTGATGAGATAATGAGAGGATAGCTTGGTGGATATACGCACTGGAAAGCCGGATGGTGATGAGAGGTCCTGAAGTAGATCTGGGCTGAGGATCAACGAGATAAGATGATCTTGCTGACGCCGAACGCATACGTGGCACTGCGACACGGGGACACGGGCGGCGTGACACTCGGGCTTAGGCTGTTGACAGTTGAGTCGATTAGTATGCTCAAAGCACAAGTCGCACTTGAGAGCAGTAATCGAGAAGGCGCCCGTAGGATAACTGGTGGTAAGGCTGATAACTTTCTGAATCAGGACACGCAACGAGACAAAGTAATTGTGGGGATGAAAGTTGGGTGCAAAATCAGTCGTAGGGCAGCACTGCGTGGCTATGAAGGGAAAGACGAAACGGTCGTGTACAGCCACCTCGTACTCGTAGCGCTACGCATCGAAAGTCTCTCCCCTCCATCAGTTCAGGCTGTTGTCCACTTTCTCCGCAACAACGACGCACTCCCAGAGAGCGAATCGGGTGTGAATCTCGGGTGAATCGGACGTCGTTTTGGTGGGATTGATAGTGCCAGACCAGCCAGTGCGGCCGGCGCTCTGTGGTGTGTTGCAGCGCGGAATTCTAGCCCACGGTTGGCGGTGAATGCGTAGGCCGAACTATCCCTGATGCCATATCGATGCTGGGACGACTTCTTCAACTCGCCTCGCCCAACGTCGGAACGATTACATACCATTCCCTCACTGACCCCCGCGCCGCGCTGACACTTTCCTTGTTACCCTTTATCCTCACTCAGCCCGTCCCGCTCTCTTTGCTGTAGTTCGTCATTGGTTATGACTCGCCCTTTCTGCTTGTAAACAAGTGACAGCTGGTGGCCTCAGGCATTCGCTCGACCAGAGCTGCAAACCCTCCAATGTGCGTCGGCGATATGCCCGGGGCAATCAGGGTACGGTGGTTCTCCTCACGGTACTCGAGCGTTCAAACTTAATGTATGCGTCCTCAGCTCACACAACTAGGCCATGTTTTTAGGAATTACTCTTAAAACAAATCATCTCTATCATTGTCTAGCCTTGGATGACATGCAGAACAACACCACTTCGCTGCTCACGGTAAGCATGAGTGTGTATTTCATGAGTGATCAGATGGATTGATATCTGAATCATCATGTGCAGTCCAGGCCTGCAACAGACTTCAGCACCTAAAGATAGCGTATGGCCAATGTCGCCTGCGTTCGGTGTCCCACTCGTACCAAGGTGCCTACAAATGAATCAGCAACCGGGTCCCGTGGCTTCCAATTCTCTTTCCGCTTTTCGCGAATCGACGTGGATGGCTCAAGTCACCCAGATTGCAAAGACGCAGGCGCGGCCGCCTCTTTCCGCCTCCCGTTCTCTATCTAACGAACTCGCCCTTTCTCTGTGATACAAGCCTCAGTCAGATGCTTGAGTCGACTTTCTTCGTGACGCGCTCGCCCTTCTTCGGTACCGTTGCCGTCGTCGACCGGTTCGGCCAGCTCCGCGACGTGCTCGCGTACCCAGGCACACACACAAATTCACGAGGCGCCACATTGCCCACACAATGGAGAATTTACAGCTCTGCCAAAGGCCGGATGGTCGAGTGAATGCGCGACACTCGCGAACGTCTGGGGCGCAGCGCACGCGGCAGCCAATGTGTCTCCACGGCTCGTGCTCGGCTTCATTGCGATGCGGCATACATAATCCCCAGAAGCAAGGGTAACGAGCTATCGTTCAAGATGGTTTCATGTCACTATCCCCACGCGGCTCGCCTCAACTTGTACAAACCCGTTCCGGAGCTCAAACTCAGTGTTTGATTGCATTTTCACAAGTAAATGAAACAGTAATCCGGACGTCCCATGGAGTGGTTGGTTTTCAGACCTCCAATTTTGCTTTGGATCCTACTGACTTCCATAAAGTCGGGGACTCCAACATCGCCCAGTCGCATCACACCGCAGCACTTGAAACCTCCCACTAGTCTAGTTCCAGCCCCACGACAAAGACCGGCTGCTGCGACGGCGACATCGACGACACCGACGGCAATGGTGACGAACGACGGAGGCGGCCTTCGCGAGAGCATAGGCAAAGGTTGGAGAGGACAAGGTTTTCAGGAACACCATCACTCTCCTAGGCTCTAAATTTCGCTACCGTATACAAGAAACTCTTTTGCCGTAATCAACAACAAATGTCCGAATTCCGGATAAACATGCAATTCCTACCAAGCTCCCTGAAAATTTGACAATGTACAACGCAAGCACGAAATCACCACATGTGTAAAACGCAAAGCTCTTGTCATCTTGTGCATGATAGAAAATTCAAGGACGTACTCATCCTGTATACTGTAGCAGCGAAGAGGTCAAGTCCAATCAAGTGACGCCCATGGGGGCTTGGACGTGCAGATTGCCTCCCGTGCACATGTGAGATGGCCCCCAAAACCGCAGTGAGCTCAAGGAGACCCTTGAGTCTAGCGCCTCGAGGGCTGATAGAACAACGTCATTGCAACGTCTCTGGTGCGATATTAGTCGGGGATATCCAGGGACTTGGAGTTTGGCAGCTAAAGTAGTAGTTCGCGGCTCGGGGAGCGCGAGAGGCCGAAGCGGGGGTGCCAACTATTCGGAAGCTTGCGCAGCCGCTGTGGACAGGTTTTTTGGCAGGTACGGTAGCGAGGAAGGATCAACGTTGTACCATTCGAGAGGTCAAGCCGAGGCTGCAAATATAGATGCACCCGAGCTCACCATGATGTATAAACGTGAAATTGAAAACGTTGGATACGTTAACATTACGGGATCCGAGATCTCCACCGGTGTCTGCCGCAGTTGAGCAGATTGCAGGGAAGGATAAGCGTCCTAAACTCACTTATATGTGCGCCATCATATCTTTGTTCCATGTTCACTGGTGGTGGTATGACACCGTTACCTGCTGGGGATTGTGCTGCTGGGAATTGTGTTTCAGGGGATTTGGATTGTGTCGCAAGGAATTGTGATGCAAATGAAATCAGCTTTGCATTCTCAGGTAGAGGCTGGAATATCATAAGATGTGCGAGAGAAAAGGACACCTACCTACGGGGGGGACACCATCCGGGGGATCGCCTATCGCTGGAACACCCCTGGCAACACCATCAGACGTGGGATCTCCTGCGTGACTGTGGGAGGCGGGCGCGTCATGAAGGGGTTCCTGGTCTGGCAAGCGTTTCGCTCCAGTTAAGACAAAACGACACACGTATTAGGGCGCGTATGGCAAACGCACCAGGAGCGGGTGGCTGGGTAGTACTGCAATACAGGTACCAGCAGAGCGCAGGAACAAAAACAAAGGCTACTGCGGCGCTGACACCCCTAGCAATCGAGGCAGTGTGTGATTTGGAGGAAGACGGCCCCGGGGGTGAGGATATTGGCGAGCTCGAGGAAGCCGAGGACACAGTTGACGAGTGCCCTGGCGAGCTTGTGAGACGAGACACAGATGGCGAGGCCGTTGGTGGGGACCCTGTCTGCGCAACAGCCAGGTTTGGGCTGTTGAGTCGATTAGTATATTGTGTGGAAAAATCAAAGAACAAGTCGCACTTGAGAGTGATGGTCGAGAATGTGCCTGTGGGATAGCTGGTGGTAGATCTGATGATTGTTGGGTCAGGACACACAGTGGACGGGAAAGGAGACATACAAAGATGTAGAGGGGGGGGAGTGGCAGGCAGGGAAGGGTTTTGTGTGAAGGAAGCGAAATTAGCCGTGGAGTAAGACAGAAAGGAATAGGTCGTCGTGAGATCCCCCAAGCATGCCGACGACAATCCAGGTTGAACAACGTAACCCAATTCAAAATAGTCCACGTAAAATGCGACATTGGCGGGAATGTTACAAATCCACTCCACATAACCGACACCCGCGGGGATATCGATGCGAAAAAGAGTGCTGTTTGTTGCGTCTTTGAAGACGAAGAAATCTCCATCCGCTGAGTTGTAGAAAATGTAGAACGGCTCGCAATTGCGTGGCCGTAAATGGAAAGATCAGTGAGCCAAAGGGGCCGTCGTTGTTTGCTCCAGGCAGCAGCAGAAGAAACGCAAAGTCCTTCTGTTTCTGCCTACATGGCTCCATTCCCAACCATCGATCTGGCTCACTCGCACGATCGTACAGCGAAATAACTGCGCGTGTGGGTACAGATACCATATGGTGCCCAGTCTGAAGTTGGTCGGTGGTGGTGCAGTATGCACCACCTGTGCCGGACTGCAGCATGAAGAGGAAGTAGTTGTGCAGACGTCCCGAAGAGGATGTGTCATAGTGAGAGCGGGTGGTTGTCTTGTGTTTCGCCGTGGGCTGCATGGACATGTGGATTATGAGGGCCGCGGACACGCTAGAGTTGGGTCAGGAAGGAGCAGAGTTGCGCGCGTTTGAGAAAGTGAGTCCGGGTTTCGTGGTCGTTTTGGTGAATATTTATTTTGACCTAGAAATTGACATGTTGACTCAGGGGGTGCTAGTAAGGAAGCAATTCATGACTGAACAGAATGCACGGTCTAAGGCGAGGCCGACTTTGCTGTCGTGTGCTGCAACCACGTCTCTAAACAAGCCCATAATGCGAATTAATCTTGTCGCCAGAGCAGAGGATGTTATCGTAATAACAATATCCTAGTTCCAGGCACATAACTCCTACCATGCGACTTGAAAACAACGTCTGTATGCAAAATCATCTCGAGAATACAACCCAGCATGCCGCATTCGGTGGCAATTTCGTGTTCTACCTTCCCGGTGTCGATGGGCCCTCAGCGAACATATTGTTGACAGAGGCAATGGCTTGTCTGTCCTCTGGGGTCAGCTCCGCACGAGCGATGGTCGCAAGAAGGACCGCACGATCAACGGGTGCCTCATGGATATGTTGTAGGCCCGTATCTGGTTGAGGTTGTATCGTCATAGTGGGTACAAGAGATGGAATGAAGGAAAATGGCTTGAACAAGATATATGAACGTACTTCTGCGCCTCCGCCTCCGACAAAGCAGGATTATGAGACTAAAGGCGAGCAGGGAGGACAAAACCGCCCCAACGACAACGCCAATAATCAGATAACGAGAAGAGGATAATGTTGGCGAAGACGACGGTGAGGCTACGGATATCGTGGAAGAGGAGAGTGGTAAGGAAGACAACGATGAACTCGTGGATGTTGGTGTTGAGGACGACGGTGGGGACGTTGTCGGCGTGACAGCCAGGTTTGAGCTGTTGAGTCAATTAGTATGTTGTGTGGAGACTCAAAGAACGACCCTCACTTGAGAGTAATAGTCGAGAATGCGCCTATGGGAAAGCTGGCGGTAGGTCTGATAATGGTCGGGTCAGGGACAAGCAGCGGACGGGAAAGGAGACACACAAATTATATATGGGGGGAGTGATGAGGGGGAAAGGGTATTGAGTGTAGGATGCAAAATCGGTCGTGGAGTAAGTTAGAAGGGAGTAGGTTGTGTTGAGATCCCCTAAGCAAGCCGACGATGACCCAGCTTTGACAACGTAATTCTGACCGTCGAGGCCGAATGCGAAACCGGCGGGAATGTTGCAAATCCATTCCAAATAACCAACGCCGATGGGGAAATCAATAGTGAAAAGAGAGTTGGAATTTGTTATATCGTAACATTGAAGGAAGGCTCCATCCACCCTCGTGTTGTAGAAAATGTAGAACGGCTGGCATTGCGTGGCCGTAAATGGAAGGACAGCAACTCCACCATTGGCGGTGAACGACCACCCAGTCGTTGGTGGTGCCAATGGCTTCGCAACTGTGGCTAAAATCGCAACAGCAGACATCGCTAGAGCTGCCCATTGCGAGCACATTGTCGCCGTCAAGAGAGAAGGGCGTTCCTCGCAAAGCTGTACTTTTTCACCTCGTTATCTCCAACTGCGTGATGGCGGAAATCATCAGGCCGAGGTTATCTCCGCACTATCCCCAGGATGGTAGGTATCGTTCGAAAGCCTCTCCCGCTCGACTTTCAGGCTGTTTTCCACTTTCTCCGCAACTGCGATGCACACCCGAGAGAGCGCGGACGCCATTCCGTGATGAGTCAAGCGTTATCGACGCCGTTCTGACGACCGGATATAAAAAGGCGACCTTTTTATGGGATTGATAACCCTAGGTTACCTAGTGCGACCGGCCCTCTATGCTGTATGGCAGCGCCCATACGAGTGGGCGGCGAATGCGTAGGTCGAACTATCTGATGCTACGTCAATGCTAACTCACCTCACCAATGGTGGAACGTTTTACAAACCTTCCTCTGCGCCGACACTTTCCTTGTCACCTTTTACCTTCACTCAGCCCGTCTCACTCGGTAGCCTTAGGAATTCCTTCGACCATCCGGCCTTTGGCAAAGCTGAAAATTCTCCGCCGTGCGTAGGCGAGATGAGGTCTGTGTGTGTGGGTATGAGTGAGTATGAGTGAGCGTCGCGGAGCTGGCCGAACTGGTTGACGACGTCGACGACGGTCTGAACGAGCGAAAGCAGGAGTGTGGATGTAGGGGCGCAACACCGCAATGATTTCCCTCAAAATATCGTGGCTCACGGCGGCCAACGTGTCTTCACGATGCGGCACACATAGTCCCAAGAAGTAAGGGTAACGAGGTATCGTTCAAGACTGTTTCATGACTAAATCTCACCTCACATCCACATGGTTGTTCAACATCGCCAACTTGCACAGACCCATTCCTGAGCTCGAGATTCAGGGCATCAATTCTGTTGAGAACGGGGTGCCAAGGCGCCGAAAATCCGTGTTGGCCCAATCGCCTTTTAGTATGTAGAATAGTAATCATTCTGGGTGTCTCACGAAGCGCTTGGTTTCCAAATCCATAATTTTGTCCCGGATCCTGTAGTGTGATGCGATTGGATGGCACTCAGTCGCATCGCACTGCACGCTTGAGACCTCCCACTGGTCTAGTTCCAGTCCAAGGTTTTGATGCTCGCATGACTGGCAGGGGCAATTCGCCTCGCCCAACATCCCCCTTGACTTTATGTACAGTGTTAATTGCTTACATGGTAATTGGCCTCTCTAACCCAAGTCTTCCCTTTTTTGCAGGGCCACGCCCCCCCCCCCCCCCCCCCCCCCCCCGAGCGATGACGACGATCACTAGATTGTTCCGGCAGTCCCACGATTCCTCCACCTTGAAGCCCACACTGGGCATCTGGAGCCCCCACCGTCACCGCCCCAGCTGGGAGCGTGGAGAAGGGGCCTCAGACGTGAGCGCCCTCGACGAACGACATTGACGGCAACGGTGACAAGCGACAGAGGCGGCTCACGGGAGCGCGTAGGCAAAGGTCAGCATGACCGAGGTTTGCAGGAACGCCATCACTCTGCAATCACTACCGTATACAAGAAATTCCTTTTATGATGCCCTTGAAGTAATTAACTACATATGTCTGAATTCTGGTGTAATCCCTACCAAGCGACACGAAGAATTAACGATGTACAACGCACGGACATGCAAAGCACGATCCCGGTGCCCTGTCACGGACAGCATGACAGAAAACTCAAGGATATATTCATCTTGTATACGATGGCAGCGAAGATGTCAAGCCAAATCAAGCGACGTCGATGGGGGCTTGGATGAGCAGTTTGTCTCCCGCACACATGTGGGATGGTCCACGAAACTACAGTGAGTCCCCCTTTCTAGCTCCTCGAGGACTAGATAGAACAACAGCATTCAGGTTGCATGCGGTAGTGATGTCTCTGGTGTGGCATTAGCGGGGTATCCGAGGACTTCGAGTAAAGTAGTGATTGGCAGAGCGCGAGATTCCCACTATCCGGAGGTTCGAGCAGCTGTTGTAGACATGACTTATAGCTAGGGTGGTAGAGAAGTAGTGGGATCAGGTTGTGCTAGTCCTGAACCTGAGATAAATGGAGATCGGATTGCGTGGCTGTGAAGGGACGTCCAGCCACACAGTCGCTGGTGGTGCCAATGGCTTCGTAACCGTGGCTAGAATCACAAGAGCAAACGTCGCCAGTTGCGAGGGCATTGTCGCCGGGAGAGAAGAGCGTTTCTCGCAAAAGCTGTACTTGTTATCACTAAGCCTTGAAGGTGCTTGCTCAGTATTATTCGATACTCGCGAAGAGGAGTTGTGCAAGTGAAGGTAGTAGCATATATTATTACATACAGGTGATGAACTGTGCTTGTGCGAGTAAAGCTTAGACAATCCGGAAATCCCCAAGAAAAAGAAAACCAATCGCAGTGAGGAGATCAGTTATAAACAACAAGGAATAGTGGTCGCATCGCGAACGTAGTTGATTCGTCCAGATTTGTGACACACTCCATTGAAGATTCGCTTGTATCGCAGACCTGCGCTCGCGTCTTAGGTGAATTCAACAGGGAGGGGAAGTTGAAGAGTACATTCACGGAACTGCGGCGAGAGGGCTTCTGTGCGAGTGTGGTGCCGTGCTCTGACTCAATCATCTGTCCGCTGATGATGTTCATCAGCAGCATCGTCTTTGCTCCGATCCCACTAGCATACATGTCACACCTGCTCTTTAACGATCATGCGCGGATTTCCATGATGGTGCTTACCGGCTGGAGGCGCGCGAAGTGGAAATGTCTCTCACAAACCTCATGATATCAAACGGATTGCGGATAATCAGGCAGAGCGGGCAGGTCTCGGAGTCGCACAGTACGTCGTGCCCCGCGTCGCCAACGAGACACTTGCGCGGTGCACCATGCCAGTGGTGGGGCCCCATCTCTCCTGAGCTGGGAAAGCGTCCCGAGATCTCGAGCTCGCGTCTTGGGACACAAATAAAAGTCGAAATGTCAGCTTGACTAACTCCTAAGAGAGGGCATGACGAACGGCCACGCACAGGGGCTGCTCGTCGGGAGACTCTACGATCTTGTACACTCTCGTGAGCTCAGGACAAGGAGCATCCTCCTGCCAAGTAGATTTAAAACGTTGATCAACTGAAAGGGAGGGGAGCGCATCAGGTTGAGAAAACGTTTGCGAGAATGGCCTACTGACCGCCGTGGAACGTGATGTGACCTCGGGGGATTTCCAGGAGCAGAGGTGCCAATTGTTCAGCCGCAGCCACGCACACCGGCCCGCAAAAGTCTGAATTGTTCTCCTTGCGAGCCTTCCAGCACAACAGACAAGTAGAATTTGTGGTCAATGAGGCTAAGTGTGTCAACGTAAGAAGGTTAAGCCTGATGAAAAGTGTGGATGAGCTCTCACCTCCATCATCCCTTACTGGTCGACGTTTATTCTGAAGCCGGGACGAGGTCAATACCAGGCTGCATGGACATGGTCACACTTACAATAGAAGGCTTATCTGTAATATGACCGGACTCCAACCGAGCAGCGCAAGTCATTCCACACGTGGGATAGGTAGTGACGCCGTTGAAGTGCCTTCGGCGGTTATGGCAAACCTGTTAAGCATGACATGCGTGACGGATTGCAGGCGGACTATTGAATAACCACTTACGACACACATCAACTGGGAGGGATCATCAACTTGGAGTTCAGCAGCGCAAGTAAGACCACATGTAGGATAAAGTTTCCCGCCATGTGAATACTGTGGCTTTCGCTTGCACACCTGACACGCAGCGTGAGCGGCCTATCGAGAATGACAGAATGAGCTAACGGACTATGCATGGCTTAGGCTGCGAGTTCGATGAGGAACCTCTTGGCGGGTGTGGCGCTGGACGCGGAACTGGCTCGTCGTGTAGGCTGACTGTTGTGTCTGGGGTTGTAACAGGTCCGCCTTCGATGGGGCTGTTGTCGCCGGCTACATCTTTGGTTGTCGACATTGTGTGGCTAGATGTCATGGGATGCGGGGCTTATGCCTCACAGGACCGTATACATAGCACTCAGGCGGCCATCAACGAGCGTCTATTTCACACAGCTTTTCAGCCTGCCATCCTCCAGGCAGCCCCCATCGCTACAGTTCAAAACCTCATCTCCGGTTCTTTGTTCACCAACCGAGAATGTCGGCCACGGATTATCGTCGTCGCGCCGTTCTCCAGGACATTGCAGACCAGACGATGAAAGTTCTCGGGGCCGGCTCACTTGCAGATCCCAACGGCAAAACTCATCGTCTGCATATCGAGAAATCGGAAGAAGGCACTATGTTTTACTCTCCTAACATGCTTTCAGACTGGGCCACGCCTCCGCGACGCAGGGAAGACCGCAAGCCGGTCCACACCTCCATCATCGAGACATCCACAATTGACGCTGCCCTCATGTTATCCCGCACCCTTCAGCGTGTCCCCAGTGAGCGCGGCAGTATCGGAGTCCTGAATTTCGCGTCCGCAACCAAGCCTGGCGGTGGTTTCCTCAACGGCGCGCAGGCACAGGAGCCGTCCCTCGCTCGTGCATCCACCCTATACCCCACACTGAGAACAAGGTCCGCGCGCCAATTCTACGAAACGCATCAGCACGTAAATCCTAGCCCGTACTACACGCACGCCATGATTTTTTCGCCCGATGTCGAGATCTTCCGCGCCGACGATGGGCGCTGGATGCCCCCGTTCACAGTGGACATCGTTACCAGCGCCGCGGTCAACGCGAAGGAGGTGCGCCAGGAGCGTTACGGCGGCCCGCCCCATGTGACGGAAGAGAATATCGAGAGGGTCATGCGGGAGAGGATGGCCCGTATCTTATTCCTGTTCGAGTTGCAAGGCGCACGAAACCTTGTGCTCGGTAGCTTCGGGACTGGCGTGTTCTGTAATGACATCAATGTGGTCGCTCGACTGTGGGCAGAACTATTAACAGGTCCTGAAGCCCGTTTCGGCCGCAGCTTTGATCGTGTCGTCTTCGCCATCCTCGAGCGGACAACGTTTACGAATTTCGCAAATGTCTTTGAATCTTTCTCTACAGAGGAAGACCGTTCGCACTAGTGTGAGTATGTAGCCATTTTCACCTTCTCGGTTGAACATATTGCCATTGACTGGCCTCCGCAGATAATTCCCCAATCAGACATGTATCGTCGTTGGTCAACAGGTCTTTTGGTGCTTTCAGAAACCCTATGTAAATAAACTTTACTGTGCTCTCAAAGGTGTGACCCGCACCCTCTGGGATCTGGGCTGTCTTGCCTGTCTACGTCGATTCGGACGACCACTGGACTCCAGTTAAGCGGAGCCACTGATGTCCTCCTTAGGGATAATGAACGCAAGCGACTTTCAGAACGTCCTATCGATGCAGACAGACCTGCACTGTATGAGCTTCGGTTCACTGCAAATTGTTCAAATTCCGGGCGCGCCACCATTTGCAAGACACTAAAGCACAATGATTACACACAATACAAGTACAGAACACCTTGCACCATAAACACAAAACATCGTCAGCCCCCCCTGCATGCTCCTACAGAAATATTGCGTATAACTGAAAATCTCATGATCATCCTATATAGGGCGGCGGTGAAGACGCCGTGTTTTGCCTTGCCAAATCGGGAGATGTAGATGGCGCTTGAATGAGTGCAGTATTAACAGTGGCAATGGCCCGTTTTTCCTGCGGGCTCAACCGTGCGCGTGAGACGACCCCCAGGACGGTCAAAAAGTCAAGGGCGCTGCATCCGGCACTGATATCTCTGGCGCCGCATCGCCGGGGGCATCCGAATGCTGGGCGGATGATGGCTGCGGGTTACCGGTCGCCGGAGCACGAGATGCAAAATCTGGCACTGGTTTGGGGAAGGAAGCCTGGTCTACACCATCCGAAGCTTCGCGTAACCGTTGTGATGGAAGAGAAGACTCGGTTTCCAAGGGCGTGATAGCGCCTAGGGATGGCCTTTGGCGGACTAGAGTACAAAAACAGGGAGTGCGTGTTTGCGATACATTTAGCGCTTCACGCTGGAATGCCATGTATTGGAGAAGAAGTCACTTTACCTATGGGGCCCACATGGGCTGCAGGATTGTCTGTCATCGGAGCGGTGATGGGATTGTCAGACGTGGACTCAGTTCTGCGACTGCAGGGGTCGGGTGGTGAAAATGGGAATTGCGGCGTGCCGCTAAGGAATTCCGTGCTTGACCAACGTCCCCCTATAATTGAGAGAAGGTGAGGGGATACATGGGTGTATGTGATGAACGCACCAAAAAACCCGGACGGTGATGAGAGGTCTCTAGACCCCAATTCGCCTGTCACCAATTCTGAGACAGAGGCGGGTCGAGGATCGGTGGGGGCAGATGCTCTTCCTAGAACTGAACGTTTACGCCTCCACCAGAGCACAATAGTGATGACAAGTAGGATGAAGGCCACTACGCCGACGACACTACCAAAAACCGCGGCCTTGTTTAGCTTGTGGGAAGGTATTGGCGAGCTCGTGGATGGAGCTACTGGCGATGATAGGGAAGTTGTCGGCGTGTCAACCTGATTTTGGCTGTTGAGTCAATTAGTACGTTGTGTGGAAACCCAAAGAATGGGTCGTACTTGAGAGTAATGGTCAAGTATGCGCCTGTGGGAAAGGTGGTAGTTGGGCTGATAATGGTCAGGTCCAGGACGAGCAGCGGACGGAAAAGGAGACATACAAAGTATTTGTAGGGAGGGAAGTGAGCGGGAAAGCAGTTTGAGTGTAGGATGAAAAAGCAGGCGTTCGGTAACCCAGAAGGGAATAGGTTGTTGTGATATTCCCCAAGCAAGCCGACGACGTCCCAGCTTGAACGATGTAATTCAATGAAGACCCCACAAAGAATGCAAAACCGGCGGGAATGTTGCAAATCCACTCCAAATAACCAATGCCATTGGGGACGTTAATGGTGAAAACAATGTACGAGGTTGTTGCGTCATAATAGAAAAAGTGTTCAACTTTCCCCGTGTTGTTGTAGAAAATGTTGAACGGTTGGCATTGCGCGGCCGTGAACGGAAAGACAAATGAGGTGTTGGCAATGGTGTACAGCCACCCAGTTGTTGGTGGTGCCAATGGCTTCGCAACTGCGGCCATAATCGCAACAGCAGACATCGCCAGAGCTGCCCATTGCGAGCACATTGTCGCCGTCAAGAGAGGAGAGAGTTCCTTCCAAAACTGTACCTCGTCACCCTGTTATCTCCAACTGCAGCCGCATGTCGGAAATTATAGTCCTGATCCGGAGATTGCATCCTTTGGTCTGGGCCGCGGTTGTCTCCGCACTATCCCGTAGTCCCAGGATGGGTATTGCCGAAAGTCTTTCTCGCTCGACGCTCAGGCTGTTGTCCACTTTCTCCGCAACTGTGATGTACACCCAGAGAGCGTGCACGCCAATTCGTGGTGAACCTAACGTGTCGACGCCGTTGACCAGATACAGTATAAAAAGGCGACGTTTTTATGGGTGGGCTACCTTGTACGGCCAGTGCTCGATGCTGTGTAGCAGCGCCCATACGAGTGGAATTGCAGTCAGTGGCCGTCGGTGAGTGCGTCGGTCAAACTATCTATGATAAATGCTAGGACAGTTTCTTCAGCTCGATTCGCCAAAGTGGGAAAGTTTCTTTCCCTCACTGTCACCTGTGCCGACAAGTTCCTTGACACCCTTTATGTTCCCTCAGCCCCGGGCTGTCCCGCCCCCTCGCTATAGTTGGTCATTTTCCAACGCGCCCTTTTTGCGTGTGTATATTTGGCGGCTGGTGTCCTTATACAATCCCTTCGATCATCTATCTGGTCTTGGCAGAACTGCAAACCATCCACCATGCGTAGGCGATATGGGGCTGGGGTGCGTGTGTGACCAGTACGTGAGCGTGTGGCGGAGCTGGCCGGGCTGGTTGATGACGTCGACGACGCCGAAGGACGAGTGAGCGCAGGAGCGCAGATGATGGGGCGCAACGCCGCGGTAATTTCCCTCGTATGAAAGAAATTCCTTTGGAACGCCCTTGAAGTAACTAATCAAGTGACACCCACGTGTGAAGTGGCCGCAAAACTGCGGTGAGCTCAAGGAGACCCCCTTGCGTCTAGCGGAGCAGTGGAATTACATCCGGTAGTGGTGTTTCTGGTGCGGAATTAGTCGAGATATCCAAGGATCTGGAGTATAGCGGCTGAAGTAGTTAGTTGGTAGAGCGGGAGAAGCCCAGCGTTCTATGCTCTGGCCTGGCTGGGTCTGCCTCGACACACTCTCCTGACAAGAGTCTTATTCGACCAAGTGAGTACACGAGAGTGTTCATCAATGTGACGTCATATTTGCATTGACTTCTCTTGGCTGGTCTCGGCTGTCTTGGCTGTGCCTTAATGTGACGTCATATCCTGATGATGTCATTCACACCTTATTTACAATGACGTCATATTCTTCTTTGGGCCTGGGCTGTAGTTACCTTCGCACAGGGTTATTGTCTCTCTGCTCAAGATGTTGTCCTTTCTCCGCAACTGTGATATACACCCAGAGAGCACGGAAGAGAATTTGTGGTGAGCTGAACGTGTATACAACATCTGGACAACCCAGATACAAAAAGGCGATCATTGGATGGGATTAATAATGCTAGGCCAGCTTTGTGCGCAGTCGACTTACAGCCAAATGGTTGGCGGTAAATGCCGTAGGTGGAACGATCTCTGCTGTTATATCAATGCTGGGACGACGTCTTCAACTCGCCTCGCCAACGGGAGAACATTTACAAACTTTCTCCTCACTGAAGCCCATACCGACTTTCCTTTATCCTCGCTCACCCCGTCCTGCTCTCTTTGCTTTAGTTCATCATTGGTTATGACTCGCCCTTTCTGTGTGCATACAATCGGCAGCATTCACTCGACTATCCGGCCTTTGGCAGAGCTGTAAAACCTCCATTGTGTAGGCGAAATCGAGCTTCATGGGTTTGTGCATGTGCCTGGGTACGCGAGCGCGTCGCGGAGCTGGCCAAACCGGTCGAGGACGCCGACGGTGGCGAAGAAGGACGAGCGCGTCATGAAGGAAGTCGACTCAAGCTTCTGCCTGACACTCGCGAACGTCAGGCCGCCGTTATTTCCGCCAAGATGTCGTAGCGCGCGACAGCCAATATGTCTCCACGCCTCGTGCTCGGCTTCATTGCGATGCGGCATACATAATCCCCAGAAGCAAGGGTAACGAGCTACCGTTCAAGATGGTTTCATGTCACTATCTCCGCGTGGTTTGCCTCAACTTGTACAAACCCGTTCCAGAGCTCAAAACTCAGTGTTTGATTGCCTTTCCACAAGTATGTGAAACATTATTATAATCTTGCATATCCAGATGGTTGGTTTTCAGACCCCCAGCTTTGCTTTGGATCCTGCTGGCTTCCCTCAAGTCGAGGACCCCAATATTGCCCAGTCGCATCACACCGCAGCACTTGAGACTTCCCACTGGTCTGTAACAGCCGCAAGTCCTTGGCTCTCGTTACTCTATCACTATCCATGTGATGTCGTATCTTAAGTTCGTCTGATGCACCAGTCCACATTGGCGCATCTAGGTCACATGAGCTGAAAGAACTTCACTGACGCCGACGCTTGGCTCCCTGTCTCTGGAGCTGCATTCGTCGCGATTGGGTGCGTGTGTCGCTGTTGCTAGTCGCCATTGTCCCTAGGTTCTCACAGCTGTTGTGATGAAAAACCGGCTCTGCTATCAAGTGCGTGATAGTGCCTTGGGATGGCCTACGTGGCTTGTCAATGCCGCCGTAGAGAAGAGAGGAGACCAGGTCTTGCCATATTGACAGGTCAGGGGTAAGGCTGCAAATATCGATTCACTCAAGCTCACCTTGATGTATATGGAGCGAATTAATGGTGATGTGTTGAGAAACATTACAAGACCCGACATCTCCACCAGCATCTGCCGCAGTTGAACAGATTGCGAGGAAGGACAAACATCCAGGACCCACTTATTGTCGAGTGATGGTAGGCTTGTTGCATGGACAAGGTCGCCAGCGGCATGCTACTCGTGCTCTCAATGTCTGCAGGGGATAGTGCCACAAGGGATTGTGCTGCAAATAAAATCAGCCTTGCGTTCTTGGTGGAGGCTAAAATATCATAGCATGTGCAAAGGAAAAGGACACCCGCCTACGGGGACCACGACAGCCTCGAGATTGCCTGTCCCTGGAATAACCACGGCATTGCTGTCAGATTTGAGCTCATTTCCGTGGCTGCAAGGGTCGGGCGTGGTGTCAGGAAGTTCAGCGCCTGACAAGCGTTTAACATAAGATGGCACACGCACTACGATGAACGCACCAGAAGACTGGAATGGTGGTGAGAGGTATGTAGACTTCAACTCGCCCGTGGCTGCGGGTTGACGATTGATAGGAGAAAATGTTCTTGCTAGCCCCGAGCTCCTCCGCCTCCGCCAGAGCATAAGAACGAGAATGAGTAGGACGAAGGCCACCCCGCCGACGACACCCCCAGCAACAGAGGCACTCCGTGGCTTGGGAAAAGGTGTTGGGGAAAAGGGTACTGTCGGTGAGGGTAATGGCGACCTCGAGGAAGGTGCGGACAATGTTAATGTTAGCGAGGGCGAGCTCGTGGAAAGAGTCATTGGTGAGGATGACGACGGTGGGGACGTTGTCGGTGTGACAGCCGGGTTTGGGCTGTTGAGTCGATTAGTATGTTGTGTGGAAACTCAAAGAACGAGCCTCACTTGAGGGTAATGGTCGAGTATGCGCCTATGGGAAAGCTGGTGGTATGTCTGATAATGATCGGGTTAGGACACGCAGCGGACGGGAAAGGAGACATACAAAAAGATTGTGTTGAAGGGAGGGAGCGAGGAAGGGGTTTGTGCCAGTGTGTAGGATTCAAAAGCAGCCGTAAAGTAAGTTATTGATCATGAGATCCCCCAAGCAAGCCGACTACGTCCCAGCTTTGACAGTGTAAAAAAATGCACCGCCCATATCGAATGCGTCACCGGCGGGAATGTTGCAAATCCATTCCAAATAACCAGCGCCTTCGGAGAAATCAATGTGAAAAAGTTGGCGCGAGTATGTTGTGTCATAAAAGAAAAAGTGATCTCCATACGTCGAGTTGTAGAAAATGTAGAATGGCTCACATTGCGTGGCCGTGAATGGAAAGACAAACGAGCCTAAACCGCCGTTGTACAGCCACCCCGTCATTGGTGGTGCCAATGGCGGTTATAATCACAACAGCAGACATCGCCAGAGCTGCCCATTGCGAGCACATTGTCGCCGTCAGGAGAGAGCGTTCCTCGCAAAGCTGTCTCCAACTGCACCCGCACGTCGGACATCATAGTCCTGATCCGGGGATTGCATCCCTCGGTCTGGGCCGCGGTTCTACCCCAGGATGGTGGGTAGAAAGACCTCTCTCCCGTTCGACTTTCAGGCTGTTGTCCACTTTCTCCGCAACTGTGATGCACACCCAGAGAGCGCGGACGCCAATTCGTGGTGAACTGAACGTTTATCGACGTCGTTCTGGCGACCAAATATGAAAAGGCGTCCTTTTGACGGGATTGATAGCCCTAGGCTACCTCGTGCGGCTGACCCTCTATGCTGTGTGGCAGCGCCCATAGGTCGAACTATCTGATGCTACATCAATGCTGGGACGACTTTATCAACTCGCCTCACCAATGGTGGAACATTTTACAAACCTTCCCTTCGCTGAAGCCTGCGCTGACATTTTCCTTGTCACCCTTTACCTTCACTCAGCCCGTCCCATTCTCTTCCTTCTAATTTGTCATTTTACAACTCGCCCTTTCTGAATGCATAAAATCGGAAGCTGGTAGCTTTAGGAATTCCCTCGACCATCCGGCCATTGGCAGAACTAAAAACCCTCCGCCGTGCGTAGGCGATATGGTGTTTGTGCGCGAGCGCGTCGCGGAGCTGGCCGAACTGGTCGACGACGTTGACGATGCCGAAGAAGGACGAGCGCGTCACGAAGGAGGCCGACTCAAGCATCCGCGCGACACTTGCGAACGCCTGGAGCGCAACGCTGCTGTCATTTCCGCTAGGATGTCGTGGCGCGCGACGACCAATGTGTCTCCATGGCTCGTGCTCTGCTTTCATCAGTAACGCTTGCAGTACATCCTTGTGGTTGTCTAACATCGCCTCCATCCTGGAGCTCGAGATCCAGGGCATCAATGCTGTTGAGAACAGGGTGTTGTTGAGGAGATCTGTGCTGAAAGCTCCGTGTTGAGGAGATCTGTGCTGAAAGCTTCGTGTTGGGGCAATTGTCTTCCCACAAGTATGTGAAACAGTAATTGTGTATATCCGGACATCTCATGAAATGGTTGGTTTCTAGACCCCCAACTTTGTTTTGGATCCTCGAGGATGGTCTGATATCACCTAGTCCCATCGCACTGCAGTACCTGAGACCTCCCACTGGTCTAGTTCCAGTCCCAGGTTTTGACGCTCGCATGTCTGGCACGGGTAATTCGCCACCGCCCAACATCCTCCTTGACTTTATGTATGCTGGTGCTGCTCACATAGTATTCATCTCTCTAATATATAATATACTAACTCCTTACCTAAGTCTTCCCTTCTTGCAGGGTGACGCACCCCGCCGAGCGATGATCGCTAGACAGTCCCACAATGACTCCACCTTGAAGCCCACGCTGGGCACCCAGAGCCCCCCACACTCTATCACCACCCCAGCTGGAAGCGGCCTCGGATGTGAGTGCCTTGCGACAACGACATCAACGACATCGGTGCCCCCAGAAATAGAGGCAGAAAGGGCGGAACGTAGCCGCTGACATTCTGCGGTAGAGGGAGCGGGAATGGGAGCGTCGGAGTGTTCACGATAGCGCAGCACGTGCTTGCGCTAGATGACAACCGCGATGACACACCCACATTGAAGCGCTTTCCAATGTCCAGGTCGAGACGGTGGGGCATCAAGGTAGAGTACGGCTTTTCAATGCAGCAGTCTTCTCTTACAACAGCGGCAACAATGCACAACTCTAGCAACCGTTGTTGTTGTGATCCTATCCACAACCACAAAGCCATTGGAACGTGTCCAGCCGTTCTAAACTCGCCACGGCGAGCGTTGCATCTGGGCAACAGCGTGCGAATGCGGTTCCTGAGCTAGCAGATTTAGCTGCTGGTGGTCTGTGAAGCGCGAGAGGCCAAATCCAGAGCAGGTTTGTGGAAGGAAGTCTGGTATGCACTATCCGGGTGTTCGCGCAGCCGTTGTAGACGTGATTTGTGACTAATGCAGTAGCGAAGAGGGGGGACTAGGTTGTGCTACATGGACAGGTCAGGCTGAGGCTGAAAGTATCAAGCTCACTTTGATGTATATGGAGCGAACCAATAGTACCGGTATGGAATCTGGTGGTGACGTTGCAAGACCCAAAATCTCCATCAGCATCTGCAGCAGTTGGACAGATTATAGGCTTCCTAAACTCACATATTGTTGACCGTCCGAGGGCTTGTTGTGTGAGCGAGGTCACTGGCGGGATGCCAGTCGTGCTCTCAATGTCAGTGCCGCAAGGGGTAGTGCCGTCACTGACGGCCATAGCAGCAGAGTAGCGAGGACGAGAGAGAGAATGGAGGTGGGCGCTGCCTTTCACCCACTGATGCTGCCAGCAGCCGGCTCGAGAGGAGGGCGCGGCGGTTGCACACCGAAGTGGGTTTGAGGACTAAAAAGGCGAGCGCAGCCATTCGCGGGTTGACAGCGATTGAAACAGGTTCAAGGACGAGGGGGTCGTTATATGCGGCCATTGCGCACAGACGGGAAGAGAGGCGGGAGTGGCCGTTCGCATGCTAATCGTAACGGGAGCGAAGGCGATAGGGTGTGGTCATTCGCGCCAGGAAGATTGACGGAGGGAAGGGTGGCGGGGACGGCCGTTCACACTGACGGCGACGATAGCAAAGACGAGAGCAAGGGCGGACGCACTTTGCACTTTAACGGCGATGACAGCGGATTTGAGGGCGAGGGCAAAGAGCAGTGAGGACGAGAGAGTGTGAGGGGGTTCGCGCATTGATGGCGATGGTTGGAGCGATGCCAGCGGGATTCAAACTCCGGTCCTGCTCATCCTCTCCGTGCATCATCTCCGTGGATGGATGGATCCCAGCAGTTTACGGGCTGATTCGCCTCTGACCGAGTTACCGCCTTTCGAGGTACACATGTGGCTGAAGCTCGAGGCCAGTGGTGCCTGGGTCTCTGTTCTCAGTATACCCTCAGACGACATCAGCCTCTATACTTTGCGACCACTTAAATGGCTTCGCTTTCTCGGCTTCGCTATTTATGGTCATGAAGGCACACTCAGCGCAACCCCGGATGGTCCCGAAGTAGACGATTATAATACGGCCGATGTGGAGAGTTTGCAGGAAAATTATTATTATTTGTCTCCAGGCAAGCCGATTTCTGGAGTGTGAGTCAGACTAATTACTGTTTGTAGACCCTCCTCGACTGGTCGATGTCCAAGGGATCAATGACCGAAAATCAGATGTATACACTCATTCTCATACGTCTCAAGCGGACTTTGCGAACGATATTGTCTCAAGAGACAGCACATGCGTCATGAGTGGCGCAGGAAGGTTAATTTGTGATGCAGCACATCTCATTCCGCATTCCAAGGGCGACGCGGTATGCAAGCTCACCCGCCCATATAATCCGCTGGATTTTCACGTGGTTTATCTAGTACATAGGACTTTTAACTGGCTTCAGGGGTGACCCAGAAGACCTCATCGAAGAAATTAATGACCCTAGGAATGGACTTTTGCTTGCAAAGACTTTTCATGCCATGTTAGGACCGGGTTTTATGGCATTCCTGAAGGTCAGACATTATTTATTCCTTGTCTACCCACATTGATAGTTTACTACCTCCACTTCCAGACACCGAATTTCGCCTTAAACACTGATGACATTCCTCCATCCACTCGACCAGTTTCTGGCCCCTCGGGACGGCTCACCCTCCAGTATTTCGAGGAGCCTGATCCATACCTTACCATGGTTGCTCCGTTCAATCAAGATGCTCTTCCTCCAAATGACTTGACAACCTGGCCACCCTCCGTCATCACAGATTTTTTGTATGCATGCGCAGCCCTAAAGAAATGGGGCTCAGATAATTCCACGGCAATGCTTCGCCGGTTGAAAATGAACCATTATTACAAGGATGGCTTGCCGGAGGGTTTAATGAGCCAGAATCATGAACAACAGAAGCAGGATCGAACGGCTCGATTGACAAGACGCAATGAACAAAAATCAAGTTCAGCTCATAAAAGCCACACAAATATTGGGGAAGGGAAATGTACAACGCCGGCGCAGCGCCCTCAAATGGGAGAGATCATGGACTGGCTCATCCGTCTTCGATCAATGCACATGGACAGTGATCCCCAGCCACAGTTGCAGGGCTGCAGTGATGATAAAGAGGAGTGGCTTCAGGAATGGCTGCAGACACAGTAGTTGCCCTTATTGAGCCAATCATGAGGCTTTGACAATCTCAACAGTGGTCCAGGCATGTCTTCCTCAAATATGGTATCCTGAGATTCCATTCAAACACTATCAGCAAAACCTCAGTTGTCTCCCCAGTGCTATGGATTTTCCATAGAAGAGTCTAGAAGAATAATATTATGAGCAGCTGAGCTGAGCTGAGCCAGCAGCCATGCATGTATAATATTATATCCTGCTCAGCTGAGCCATTATGGCTGGAAGGCTTGTGGAAGCATAATATTATGGCTTTCTCTGCTGAACAAGCAGCCATGCATATATAAAATTTTGTTCTGCTCAGCTGAGCCATCATGGTTGGAAGCAAGATATTCTCAGTTCAAGATACTGGTTGGAATAATAAATCCAGCAGAAATCCAATGAGGTTTTTCAAAATCCACTATCCTGATTTCCTTGGAAGGCAATGACTGCAGTGTGTGTCCCAAGTATGCACATACAGTAGTTCAGTCAGATATTGTAGTATATAATGGGTACTGGACACTGCATACCCCTGTATATAATAGGGTACCAGATTCTGCCAGATATGTATCAAATTTTAGGTATAGCACAAGTCTGCCAGAGGATATCAAATATGGATGTGCTCACACAGTATGAGACAGGTCCAGTGGATCAACCTAAGTCTGCTGGAGGAAATCCTGGCCTGGTTAACCTCTGATCTAGCAAATTAAATATGGATATCTTGGCCTTGATAATCTCTAGTTTAGCAAACCAAATATAGATATCCCTTGTAATGACCCTGTCCAATCACATGATAACCATCCCCACTCCAGACTCTGGACTCTGAGCTAATCAGCCACATCTATCCTACTACTGTCACTATGACTGTGTAACTACTGCTATAAACAGGGTTCTAATGCACTTGTGACTGAGGATATCTGGTCTCACTCCAACCAATTTTACAGGTTTATATACTGTAAGGACAGGATATAGTATCAAGAGGGGTTTCAGCTAGTGCTTGGACATAGTAGAGAGTCATGTGGTGTTACCATGGATGCTGGGCAATGTAACTAAGGTTGCTAACAAAGTACTAACATAAGCAAAGTGTCTGGGACAAAGTCCATAAAGTCCAAAGGTAAGAGGAACAGAGTCTGAGGAGGGTACAGAGCAGAGTTATGACATAGCAGATCAGAGTATGCTGGGGTTGGCTCAGAGTCTGGAGTCCAGAGCAGGGGTGGTGTTCATGTAATTGGACAGGGTCATTACAAAATTAATTTTTTTTCCAAGACAACAATTTGTTCAAATTAAATCTGTGATCATTTTGTCTCACTAACATTCAGCTTCAAATACTTGCAGAAGCCTATAACCTCCTTGCAACTTTTGGGTCACTTGTTGTGCCATTTTGGTAGAGGCACTTATGAAAATATCACAAAAATCAGGGCTATGTATCCTGTGGTGGACATACTGTACCATTTCAACCACATGTTCATCACGCGTCATGCGGACCTCTGAACTGAACACAAACTGCGTGACTGTCATGCAATATTTTCATAGATGAACTTGGAGGTGTGACTAATTTCAATGAGCCTCAAAGTCATTATTGTACCTACTGCTTTTCAATTTATGCCTTTGCCCTCTCTCCCCTTCTTGTATCTCTTCTAGTTGTTTAACAATTGCTGCAATACTCAACTGCTGAGCCTCCTCCACCTCCTCAAAATCTGCTCGTTGACCAGCTTGAACTTGTTTCAACCCTGGTCACACATCATGTTGAGCTCTGAACTCCAAGTGGATGCATGACCACCTGCTTATGTAAGTGTGGCGTGAACATGTGGTCGAAATGATACAGTACTATCACCAAATCAGGAGGTTCTTGGGTGAGTAAATCGATGCAAACAAGCTTACACATATGAAGGCTGCAATTTCCCAAACACCAGATACGCTACAATATGCAAAGAACTCCTACCAAGCAAGCTGAATATAGTACAGAACACCTTGCAATAAGAACATAAAGCACCGTCAGCCTTCTCAGCCTCCATCGCATGCTCTTCCAGAAATGTTGGGTATAATGGTATAATAGAGAATTCGAGGTCATCCTGAGTAGGGCGGCGGTAAAGATGCCATCGGGTTTTGCCTTGCCAAATCAGGAGGTGTAGGTGGCGCCTGGATAAGTAGATTATTCGCAAAAGTAATGGCTTGTCTCTCCTGTGGGCTCAACTGCGCACGCGAGATGGCCCCAAGGATAGTTGCAAGTCAAGGGCACCCGCCTGAGCCTCACTTGTCAAGGGCAGTTGGAGCAGTGGCGTTGCATCCGGCGGTGCTGTCACTTGTTCTGTATGGATGACGGCATCCGACGGCTGGGTGGCTGCGGGTCGGCGGTCGGCGATGTGCGAGATGCCATATCTGGGACTGATTTGGGGAAGGGAGCTTGGGGTCCACCACCCGGAGGTTCTAGTGGCCGTTGTGATGGAAGAGCGGATTCGAGTTCCAAGGGCGTGGTAATGCCTTGGGCCGTCCTCTGGCCGGCTAGAGCAGCAAAAGGGGAGTGCGTATTGCGATATTATTAGAGCCCCACGCTGCAACGGAAAAGAGGATACTTTACCTATGGGGTACACATGGGCCGCAGGATTGCCCGTCATCTGAACAATAATGGGATTGTCAGACGTGGGCTCAGTCCTGTGACTGCGAGGGTCGGGTGGCGAAAATGGGTGTTGCTGCGCCTTGCCAAGGAATTCCGCGCCTGACAAAGGTCCCGCTATAACGAGGGAATATATGGGTAAATGTGGTGAACGCACCAGAAAACTCAGATGGTGATGAGAGGGCCATAGTCCCTAACTCGCCCGTCGCCAATCCTGAGATAGATGCGGGTTGACGATCAATGGGAGAGGATGTTCTCGCTGGAACCGAACGTCGACGCCTCCAGCAAAGCACAAGAGTGAGGATGAGTAGAACAAAGGCTACTGCGCCGATGACACCACCAGCAACCGCAGCATTGCGTGATTTGTGAGAAAGGAGCGTTGTTGGTGAGCTCGAGGAAGGTGAGAACATTATTGACGAGGGCGGCGAGCTTATGGAAGCAGTCACTGGTGGGGACAATAACGGTGCAGATATTGTCGGCGAGACAGCCAAGTTTGGGCTGTTGAGTCGGTTAGTACGTTGTGTGGAAATTCAAAGAATGAGCCTCACTTGAGTGTTATAGTCGAGTATGCGCCTTTGGGAAAGCCGGTAGTCCTCTGGCTGATGATGGTCAGGTCAGGGACAAGCAACGGACGGGAAAGGAGACATACAAAGGAAGTGTGGGGAAGGGTGTAGCAGGCATGGAAGGATTTCGTGTGTAGGATGCAAAATTAGCTGTGGAGTAAGACAGAAGGGAATAGGTTGTTGTGAGATTCCCCAGGCAAGCCGACGACACCCCAGCTTTGACGACGTAATAAAACCCATGCACATGGAATCCGATACCAGCGGGAATGTTGCAAATCCATTCTAAATAACCGATGCCTTTGGGGATATCAATGGTGAAAAGACTGTTCGAATATGTTGCGTCAACAAAGTCAAAGACATCTCCATCCATGTCAGGATCGCTTACATAAGCAGGTTGGAAAGGCCAAGAAAGGATCGCAAAAGAGTTGCGGGAAGTTTGCGGACGAGTCACGTGACCCGAATGGGTGGTGGCTTACATAATGGGAAAATCACGTGACCCGGGCCTGGACGCATCACGTGACGCACGGGGTCCGAGCGTGGGAACGCCGGCAACTCCCGAACCTCTCGCTATATATACTACGTCGCTTTCTTACTTGTACCCTTTTCCCCTTATGTTAGTATCGTCATCATCGACCTTACGTTAAGTTGTGTGAACCGTGAGACTAAGTCTGACACAATACTAACATCAACCCCTGTCTGCCCTAGCCCCGTGTCCTAACCCGGCTAGCCTGGACCCCTATCTCAAACTGTCACACTCTGTGACAGCTTATCCCCCTCATCCTCTTTCTCTTTACCCTGCCCACGGTGTGCAACAGAACCGTGTGAAATTTTTACTGTGTGTAGATACACGTGACCAGACCCAGAGGAAGTCTACTGTGACCCTCCCCAAGAGACACCAAGTGCCAAAGGCCCGGAACTTTGCTTTACAGCTACGTACCAGTGAATCGTGTAGTGTACAGGGCACGGAAAGGCCCTATACATAGTTTTTCTGTAGTTTCCTGGTCCAGTGGACAGGGCCCTTGCTCTGTGACCATTGTCAGAAGGGCACACGGGCAACTCACTAGGAGTTGTGGAGTGACCACCTGGGACACCATTTGGGCCCCACGCTAGCAACAAGTTTTATAGAATAAGAGTTCTATAAGTACCTAGATACATAGAGAGCAGCCTGAGAGGACAGGACTGCTAAGAGATCGAAGAAATCCTGAGTGCCCAAGGCCCGGAATTCTATTTACAGCGTCTGCGTCCGAGACCGGGTCGAGCCCAGCTCCCCCCCGATTCCCCTGTTACCGACGTCCCCGAAACCCCATCACCACCACCAGGGTCTGTGATGGCTGACCATGTCGCCCCGCCTGAAGTCCATGCCACGAGGCTGGATTTAGTCGTCGCCCCATTCGATGGGCAAAAAAGAAATTTCCGTACATTCCTCCGGTCGCTCTGCCTCCTGTTTATGGCGAATCCGATAATCTATGCCACGGACCTGGCAAAGGTCCTCTACACCCTCAGCAAAATTACTGGCGAGGGGTTTGCCGCAGAATGGGCAAATGTGAAGGGAGAGGAAATCCTGGGTAACAACGAGGTTGGAACCTGGGCAGAATTTGTGGAAGAGATGAAGCGAGCGTTCGATGACCCGAACGACCGTGCGACTGCCCTCGCAGATATTGCGAAGTTGAAACAGGGTGGCATGACGGCACCTGAGTTCTTCGCAAAGTTCGAAACAATGTTCCGAAGAGCGGGGATGACAGAAGTGGCCAATTCGGACATCCTGGTCCATTGGCTGGAGTCGAATCTGAGCAGGAGGCTAGTGGGAAAGGTCTATGGTGTTTCGCCAATGCCAGAGACCTACGTGCAGTGGAAGGCACTTGCCGAAAAGCTAGACGCTCAGCAGCATCGCCTCGACGGAGTCATCGCACAACAGAACTCTGTGCGTCCTGCTCTGCCCACTACCAGCCGCCCCCTCCCTCAACAAACCCGCTTCGCCCCAGCCCCCCGTCCCTTCCTGGCCCAGCCTCTGGCCCGCACCCCTGCCCCTCCCACCATGCCGCGTCCCACCAATGCCGGTGATGCCATGGTGGTGGATCGTGCCCGTGCCCCTGGAGTGTTGCGCACCTGCTTCCGATGTGGCCAAGCTGGTCACATGGTGAGAGATTGCCAGCTCCAGGACACACGTCCGCAGATCCCAAGGCCGCAGATCCGCGCCGTGGAAAGCCAGGCACGTAGTGCAGAGGACTATGAGAACGAGATCGCACTGCTCCGAGACCGCCTGGATTTGCTCGAGAGAGAGAAGAGGGCTCCTGTTGAAGAGCCGGATTTTGGAGACGAGGCCCAGTGAGTCCGAACTGGAGTCTCAGGAGTAGATATCCCAGCCCCCCTCCCGTCCCTGTACCCGCAGCTAGTATCCCAAAATACACTATCTTGCAGCGGAGACACACCCGGATTGGGGCTGAGGTGAAGGACAAAGCGGAAACGGAAACCGCTAAAAGTGAAATACCGAAAAGAGAAAAGGGGACTAGCAGCCAAGTGGAGCCAACAAAGCACCTTGCAGAGGTGCTGAAGGACACCCTATTGCGTATGCCCCGAGAGCTCTCCATCCAGGTGCACCTGGAGGCTCTCAGCACTGGCAAAGGGGCAACTACGAAAGCCCTTGTCGACTCAGGCTGCACCAACTGCTTTATGGACTTGGAGTGGGCGAAAAAAGTGGGATTGGAACCATCTCCCTTGCTGAATCCAATCACCATGTATAATGTGGATGGAACACAGAACAGAGATGGTAAGATCCGGTATGGGATGGAGCTGCTTGTGACGGTTGGCGACCACCAGGAGCGGATCCACTTCCTGCTAGGGAAGACTCAGTCCCACACGGCGATCCTTGGGCATGATTGGCTAAAGCATCATAATCCAGAGATTGACTGGGTGAAAGCTGAAGTAAGGCTCACCCGCTGCCCCAACTCCTGTGCCTCCTCCCCACACAGCCACCGGTCCCCTGTTCGACCCTCAGGTCCACCAAAAGCGAGTACCCTGGCCTCGGCCAGTATCCCGGACACCCGTTTTCCCAACACTGGCCCTACCCCTGATTGGCCCAGCCGCTACCCTTTGGTTTTTAGTGAAGCAAAGTGGGATGAGCTCCCCCGCTCCCGCCCTGACTTTGATATCAAAATCGAGTTTAAAACAGACCCTGGACACCTCTCCTCTAAGCTATACTCTCTGACGCGAGAAGAGATGGTGGAAATGAATCGCTGGGTGGATGAGCAGCTAGCTTCTGGACGAATCCGACCTTCGAAGTCCCCGTACGCAAGCCCCTTCTTCTTCAAACGTGAGAAGGACAAGCTGCGGCCGATTATCGATTACTCTAGGCTGAACTCGTATCTAATCAAAGACAAGTACCCCCTCCCCCTCATACGAGACACTGTGGATGTGTTAAAGGGGGCGACCATCTATTCCAAGATTGATGCGAAGGGAGGTTTCCCATCGATGCAGGTCTGGCCAGAACATCAGCACCGCTGTGCTTTCCTAACGCCCCGTGGACTCTTCGAACTGGCAGTTATGTGGTTTGGGCTGCAGAATGCGCCTGCAACCTTCCAGCGCTTCATGAACCATGTGTTGAGAGAAGAGATTGCAGGGGGGCATGTCCGAGCCTATGTCGATGATGTTATGGTGTTTGCAGAGGATTTGGCTACACATCGGTATTGGATGGATCGGGTCTTGAAGAAGTTTGGGGAGAATGGCCTGTGTCTCAGACTCAGCAAGTGCGAGTTCGAGAAGAGTGAGGTTTTCTTCCTGGGGATGAAGATCTCCCACAACCATCTAGAGCATGACCCAGCTAAAGGCGCGGCGATCTGTAACTGGCCCAGACCGAAAAATGTGAAAGAGGTACAAAGATTCAACGGGATGCTGAACTACCTCCGCCGGCACATCCCAAATCTCTCTGCCCAGGCAAAACCACTCTTCCGGCTGACAGGGAAAGTCCCGTGGAGATGGGAGGAGGAGGAGGAAGCAGCCTTCCAAGATCTCCGCCTGGCACTAGTATCAGCCCCGGTCTTGGCTCTACCACAAGACAAAGGGAGATGGAAGGTAGAAACAGATGCGAGCAACTTGGCAACTGGAGGAGTTCTCTCACAGCAGCAGGTGGATGGGACTTGGAGAGTTGTAGACTACATCTCCAAAGCCCTCACTGCAGCTGAGAAGAATTACGATGTGTACGACAAGGAGTTCCTGGCTGTAATCCGGGCACTACGCGAGTGGCGGGCTTACCTGATTGGGGTGGAAGAGACTATCGAAATCTGGACGGACCATGCTAACCTCCAGTACTTCCGGAAGCCCCAGAAGTTGAAACCGAGGCAGGTCCGTTGGGTTGGAGAGCTCCAGTGCTTTGACTTCGAGATCAAGTACCGTACTGGGAAGTCAAACACAAAAGCTTATGCACTCTCACGGAGGCCAGACTATGGAGAGATGGTGGAGGAGGATGCACCAGTACAGGTCTTCCCAGAGGCTGAGACCCGCACATCGTTCACATCGGAGATGGAGACGCTACTCCAGAAAAACAGTGCGGTATATGTGCAGAAGCCGGAGGAGCTTGATGATGAGTGGACGAGAGATCGGATGGGACTCTGGCGGAAGGCAGAAATCACTTGGGTGCCCCCAGAAGCACGTGAGGCAGTGCTCACCTTTGAGCATGACCTCCCCATCGCAGGACACCCTGGTCCACGGAAACTGAGGGAGGCTCTGCTGAGGTCCTATTGGTGGGTGGGCATGGTGAAGGATTCCAATCGGTATGCAGGTGGATGTGAGACATGCCAACGAATCAAGCCTGATCGTACCAGGCGCGCCGCTCCACTCCATCCGCACCCTGTCCCTGAGAGCCCCTGGGCAGTCATCTCTTGGGACATTGTTGGACCTTTCCCCCTCTCACGTGGTCACAATGCGATCCTTGTCATTGTCGACAAGTTTACAAAACGAACTCTCATCGAAGCTATTGGCCTTGACCTCACGGGACTTGGTGCTGCTCGGATCCTTCGAGACCGGGTCTTCCGCGACCATGGAGTCCCGCAGAAAGTTGTGAGTGACCGGGGAACCCAATTTGTGTCCAGATTCATGAGGGAGTTTTATGGGATGATTGGAGTTAAGGCGAACCCGAGCACTGCCTTCCACCCACAAACAGATGGACAGACAGAGCGGGTCAATCAGGAGGTTGAAGTGTATCTCCGGGCCTATGTCGACCATCTGCAGGATGATTGGGCAGAGTGGCTATCCACAGCCGAATTCGCGCTCAATAACCGTGAACACTCAGCCACTGGATTCACACCTTTCTATCTGGAGTATGGCCGGCACCCTTGGAATGGTGGTATCCGGCCGCCCTCTGAAGTGAACCCTGCAGCAGATGAGTGGATGGCCAAGCTCATGGAATCCCGAAGAGCAGCCAGGGATGCAATGGGGAAGGCGGCAGATGCGATGAAGGCTAGCTATGATAAAGGAAAGCGCCCGAGTCGTGAATACTCAAAGGGGGACTTAGTCTGGCTGGATACCCGGAACCTGAAAATGGATCGACCATCCAAGAAGCTTGACAACAAGCGGGCTGGACCCTTCACCATCGAAGAGAAGGTTGGACCAGCAGCATACCGACTCAAGCTCCCCCGAGCATGGCGCATTCACCGGGTTTTCAATGAGTTGCTACTCACCCCGTATATTGCTCCCTCTTTCCCTTCCCAGAACTTGCCTCCACCCCCACCCCCCATGATTGACGATGACCACTTGGAGTATGAGGTGGAGGAAATTCTTGATGTCAAGAAGGTTGGACGGGGAGTGAAGTATTTGGTGAAGTGGTTAGGATACCCTGCAGAGGAGAACACCTGGGAACCTCGTCGCAACCTCACTAACGTTGCACTGTTGCTCCGGGACTTCTTCCAGCAATACCCTGACAAGGCGAAGTTGGCAGGTCGAGACGCCCAGCCTTAAGAGGGGGGTGATGTCAGGATCGCTTACATAAGCAGGTTGGAAAGGCCAAGAAAGGATCGCAAAAGAGTTGCGGGAAGTTTGCGGACGAGTCACGTGACCCGAACGGGTGGTGGCTTACATAATGGGAAAATCACGTGACCCGGGCCTGGACGCATCACGTGACGCATGGGGTCCGAGCGTGGGAACGCCGGCAACTCCCGAACCTCTCGCTATATATACTACGTCGCTTTCTTACTTGTACCCTTTTCCCCTTATGTTAGTATCGTCATCATCGACCTTATGTTAAGTTGTGTGAACCGTGAGACTAAGTCTGACAATCCACCAGATTGTAGAAAATGAAGCATAGTAATGCATCTCCTGCTCAACGTTGTCCACCCCCTCTGCAACACGTCGGCCTCGACAAGTGAAGGAAAAACGATAAGACAGCACGATAGAAAGAAGGAACGACAGTGCGATTAAATGGCGGTACGATACAAACGCGCAAGTGAGCAAAAATTACTAGTAGACAATTACATAATCAATTTCTACATAAACACACTTTTTTTGCTACTCATTGAGGTTGCGAACACCCTCTTTCTTCAACACGTTCCTTGCAAAGCTTTACCTTATCATCTCGTTGTCACCAATCGCGTGGGCATGGCGGGAAATCATAGTCTTGATCAGGACATTGAGAACATAGTCTGAGAACATAGTCCCAGCGAAATGAGTAAAACATCTCCCGCTCGACGTACAGGCTATTGTCCACCCTCCACAACACGTCAGCCATGACAAGGACAAGCTACCGCGACGACGACATCAATGACATTGACGGCGACAAGCGGTGGAGGCGACTCACGCGAGCGCGTAGGCAAAGGTCAGCCAGGCACGAGGTTTGCAGGAACACTGTCACTTTCCTAGGCTACCGTATGCAAGAAAGTAATCAATTACAAATGTCCGAATTCCGGGTAAACATGCAATTCCTACCAAGCGACCTGAAAAATTGACACTGTACAACGCAAGCATGAAACTACCACTGGTATGCAAAGCACGAGCCCTCAGCATGTTGTGCATGACAAAAATTCCAGGGACATATCCATCCTGCACACGGTGGTAGCGAAGAGGTCAAGTCTAATCAAGTGACGCGCATGGGGGCCTGGATGAGCAGATTGCCTCCTGCACACATGTGAGACGGTCCCCAAAACCGCGGTGAGCTCAAGGAGACCCCCCTTGAGTCTAGCACCTCGAGGACTGATATAACTACGGCATTGCATGCGGTACTGATGTCTCTGGGGCGGCATTAGTCGGGATATCGGAGTATGGTAGATGAGGTAAGGAAGAGGAGAGTGCTGTTCGGCAGGTCAGGCCGAGGCTGTAAACAAAGATGCATCCGAGCTCACGATGTACGAAGTAATTGTTGACGACGTTAGATACGTTAACGTTACCAGATCCGACAGCTCCACCACCAGTAGCTGCCGCAGTTGAGCAGATTGCAGGGAAGGATAAGCGACCTAAACTCACCTAAATGGGCGCGTTCAAATGTTTGTTCCGTGTTCACTGGTGGTGTGTTCCCGTTCCCTGCAGGGGGTTGTGTCGCTGGGAATTGTGCTGCAAATGAAATCAGCTTTGCATTCTCGGGTGGAGGCTGGAATATCACGAGGTGTGCGAGAAAAAAGGGCACCTACCTACGGGGGGCATACCAGCCAGGGGATTGCCTGTCGCTGGAACATCCCTGGCAACACCGTCGGACTTGGGATCTCTTGCGTGACTGCGGGGGACATGGCCTGGCAAGCGTTTCTCTCCGGTTAAGATAAGACGACACACGCATTAGAGCGGATGTAGCGAACGCACCAGGAGCCAGTGAGGGGTCCTTAGACTCCGACTGCGGTCTTGAGGTTGCGTGTGGCTGGGTAGTATTCCTACCACTTTGCCTTCGCCTGCGCCTCCACAAGAGCCCGAGAACGAGGAGGAGTAGAAGGAGGGCTGCCCCGCCGCCGACGACACCACCAATCAAGGCAGTGCTTGATTTGGAGGAAGACGACACCGGGGGTGAGGATATTGGCGAGCTCGAGGAAGATGAGGACACGGTTGACGAGTGTCCTGGCGAGCTCGTGAGACGAGACACAGGTGGGGAGGTCGTGGGATGAGATACTGAGGCCGTTGGTGGGGACCCTGTCTGTGTGACAGTCAGGTTTGGGCTGTTGAGTCGATTAGTATGTTGTGTGGAAGCTCAAACGACGGGTCGTACTTAAGAGTAATGGTCGAGAATGCGCCTGTGGGAAAGGTAGTGGTAGGTCTGACAATCGTTGGGTTCAGGACGCGCAACAGATCCGTAATAAGACATACAAAGCATTTGTGGTGACGATAGTGGCAGACAGGGAAGCGGTTCGAGTGTAGTTTGCAAAATTAGCCGTCGTGTAACTTAGAATGGAATAGGTTGTCGTGAGATCTCCAAGGCAATCCGACGACGACCCAGGTAGGACAGTGTAATTGAATTCAAGGTCCACATTGAATGCGATACCGGCAGGAATGTTGCAAATCCACTCTACGTAGCCAGTGTCATTGGGGAAAGTAATAGTGAAAAGATTGCGAAGTGATGGTGCTGTTGGGTCATAAAACGTAACAGGATCTCCACCCGCTTGTTCGTAGTAAATGTAGAAGGGCTCACATTGCGTTGCCGTGAATGGGAAGACAAATCGACCTAGCAAGAGCAAGAATTCGTCGTTGTACAGCCACCCCGTCGTTGATGGTGCCAATGGCTTCGCAACGGCTACAACAAAAGTCGCCAATACTGCAAGCTGCGAGAGCATTGTTGTTGTCAGGAGAGAAGAACCCTTGTAATCGCCGACCGCATGGAAAACGCACGGCTTGAACCGGTCATTTCCTTGGCTCAAGGCTGCGATTCCCTTCACTCTATCTCAGTAAAGTCACACATTGTCGCTGAAGCGCTGAAGTCTGACATTAACTCTTATCAGATCAACGCGTAGACCGTCGCATTCGCCTTGCAACTGGCGAACTTTACAAACCCTCCGACGTCGACAGTCTCCTTTGCGCCTTTTCCTCGTCTCACTCAGGTGACTCAACCCGTCTCGCTCTACCACTGACCAAAATTCGCCAGTTTCTTGAACGTTATAATCACTTGCTTCCGGGGTTAGTCACGTCAACAAGCGCCAGAATCGACGACGCGTCCGGGGACAAACGTCGTACGCGCATGAATTGCATCACATTAATCAAGCCTTTTTAGATAATTATCATTGTGGTTGTGGTGGGGTGGTGGCTTCTTTCACGGGCGATTCTGATCATCCGCATCGGAGGATGCGCGTAGAATAAAGGGATGAACCTGTCAAAGTTGAAGATGGCACCTACGCTACAAATACGGGTACGCTACAATATACCACCAAGCGAGCTTGAATACAGTACAGAACACCTTGCGATAAAAACACAAAACATCGTCAGCCTTCTCCACCTCCTTTGCATGCTCTTACAGAAATGTTGGGTATGACAGAGAATTCGAGGTCATCCTGAGTAGGGTGGCGGTGAAGATGCCGTCATGTTTTGCCTTGCCAAATCGGGAGATGTAGGCGCTTGGATAAGTTATTCGCAAAAGTAATGGCTTGTCTCTTCTATGGGCTCAACCGTGCACGTGAGATGGCCCCCAGGATAGTCGCAAAGTCAAGGGCACCCTCTTGAGCCTCGCTCATCAATGGCGGCTGCAATGGCGTTGCATCCGGCGGTGCTGTCACTTATGCTGTATGGATGACGGCATCCGATGGCTGGGCGGATGGTGGCTGCGGGTCGGCGGTCGACGATGCGCGAGATGCCAAGTCTGACACTGGTGTGGGGAAGGGAGCCTGGGGTCCACCACCCGGAGGTTCTCGTGGCCGTTGTGATGGAAGAGCGGACTCGGGTTCCGAGGGAAATTATGGCGCCTTCTGGCCGACTAGAGTAGAAGAAAGGGGGGTGCGTGATTGCGATGTGTTTAGCGCTTCATGCTAAGATGCTATTTATTGGAAAAGAAGACACTTCACCTATGGGGTCCACATGAGCCACAGGATTGCTTGTCGTTGGAACGTCAATGGGATTGTCAGACGTGGGCTCAATCCTGTGACTGCGAGGGTCGGGTGAGTTGCTGCGCCTTGCCAAGGAATTCCGCGCCTGACAAACGTCCCGCGATAGTTGAGGGCGTAGGTGGGTGGATATGATGAACGCATCAGAAAACCGGAATGACGATGAGAGGCTTATAGACCCCAACTCGCCTGTCGCCAATCCTGAGATAGATGCGGGTTGAGGATCGATAAGAGAGGATGCTCTTGCTAAAACCGAACGTCTCCGCCTCCACCAGAGCACAAGAGTGAGGATGAGTAGAACAAAGGCTACTGCGCTGACGACACCGCCAGCAACCGAGGCACTGTGTGATTTGGGGGAAAGGAGCGTTGTTGGCGAGCTCGGGGAAGGTGAGGGCAATGTTGACGAGGGCGGCGAGCCTATGGGAGAAGCCTCTGGTGAGGACGACGACGGTGCGGACGTGTCGGTGTGACAGGGCTGTTGAGTCGATTAGTACGCCGTGTGGAAACTCAAAGAACGAGCCTCACTTGACTGTAATGGTCGAGTATGCGCCTATGGGAAAGCTGGTAGTCGTGTGGCTGATAATGGTTAGGTCAGGGATAAGCAGCGGACGGGAGAGGATATATACAAATCAGTGGGGAGGGGGGTGAAGAGCGGGGAAGCGGTTCGAGTGTAGGATGCAAAAGCAGTCGTGTCGTAAGTCAGATGGGAATAGGTTGTGTTGAGATCCCCTAAGCAAGCCGACGACGACCCAGCTTTGACAGTGTAATTAAACACATGTTCCACATTGAATGCGACACCGGCGGGAATGTTGCAAACCCCCTCCAAATAACCAGTGCCTATGGGGATAGAATAAATGGAGAAAAGGAAATGCAATTGTTGTGTCATAGAAGGAAAAGCCTGCATCCACCATCGTGTTGTAGAAAATGTCGAACGGCTCGCATTGCTTGGCCGTGAGTGGAAAGATCCATGAGCTAAAGCCTTCGTCGTACAGCCACCCCGTCGTTGGTGGTGCCAATGGCTTCGCAACTGCGGCTTGGATAGCAACAGCAGACATCTCCAGAGCTGCACAATGCGCCGCCGTCAAGAAAGAAGAGCGTCCTTCGCAAAGCTGTATCTTATCACCTCGTTATCACCAACTGGGTGATGGCGGAAATCATATCATCCGGGGTTTGCATCCCTGGGTCTGGGCCGCGGTTACCTCCGCAATATAGTCCCAAGGCTGGTGAATAGCGTATCGTCGAAAGTCTCTCTCCTGCTCGACTTTCAGGCTGTCGTCCACTTTCTCCGCTGTGATGCACACCCAGAGAGCGCGGACGGCATTTCGTGGTGAGCCGAACATGTAGTCTTGATCCGGACATTGAGAAGCATAGTGAGTGAGGCACGTTCAGGCTGTTGTCCACCCTCTCGGCGACGACAAGGACAAGCTGCAGCAACGACGACATCGATGGCGACAAGTGGCTGAGGCGGCTCACGCGAGCGCGTAGGCAAAGGTCAGCTATGTAGGTGCACTGCCACTTTCCCCGGCTCTAAATTCGCTACCGTATGCAAGAGATTCTTTTGCAGCGTCCTTGAAGTAATCAACTACAAATGTCCGAATTCCGGATAAACATGCAATTCCTACCAAGAGACCTAAAAATTTGACAATGTACAACGTAAGCACAAAATACCACCACCTATGTGCAAAACGCAAGCCCTTATCATGTTGTGCATAACAAACAATCTAAGGACGTATTCATCCCGTACACGGTGGCAGCGAAGAGGTCAAGTCCAATCAAGTGACGCCCAATGGGGGCCTGGAAGAGCAAATTGCCTACCGCGCACGTGTAAGATGGCCCTCAAAACCGCAGTGAGCTCAAAGAGGCCTTTGAGTCTAGCGCCTTGAGGGCCGATGGAACAACGGCAGGCAGCGTCTCTGGTGCAGTATTAGTCGGTATATCCAGGGACTTAGAGTATGGCAGCTAAAGTGGTAGTTCGCGGAGCGCGAGAGGCCGAAGCCGGGGGTGCCCACTATTCGGAGGCTTGCGCAGCTGTTGTGGACGAGATATTTGGCGGGTACGGTGGGGAAGAGGAGGGATCAGGTTGTGCTATTCGACAGGTCAGGCCGAGGCTGCAAACATAGATGCATCCGAGCTCACGAAGTCCGAAGTAATTGTGGATGACGTTAGATATGTTAACATTACGGGATCCGACATCTCCACCAGAGTCTGCCGCAGTTGAGCAGATTGCAGGGAACGATAAGCGTCCTAAACTCACTTATTTGGGCGCCATCATATCTTTGTTCCGTGTTCACTGGTGGTGGTATGACACTCATGTTCCCGTCTCCTGCAGGGGATTGTGCCGCTGGGAATTTTGTTGCAGGGGATTGTGCTGCTAGGGATTGTGCCGCTGGGAATTTTGTTGCAGGGGATTGTGCTGCTAGGGATTGTGTCGCAAGGAATTGTGCTGCAAATGAATATCATGAAGCGTGCGAGAAAAAAGGGCACCTACCTACGGGGGGCATATCAGCCGAGGGATTGCCCGTCGGTGGAGAATCCCCGCCAGACTCGGGATTGCTCGCATGATTGCCAGGGGCGGGCCCTTTATAAGGGAGATTCGGGCCTAGCAAGCGTTTCGCTCCGCTTAAGACAAAATGACACACGCATTAAGGCGGATATGGCAAACGCACCAAGAGCCAGTAAGGGGTCCTTAGACTCCGACTGCGATTCAGAGGCCGCGGCTGGCTGGGTAGGACTCCTACAACAACAGTACCAGCAGACCGCAAGAATGATAACAAAGGCTACTGCGCCGCCGACACCCCCAGCAATCGAGGCAGTGCTTGGTTTGGAGGAAGACGACACTGGGGGTGAGGATATTGGCGAGCTCGAGGAAGATGAGGACACGGTTGACGAGTGTCCTGGCGAGCTCGTGAGACGAGACACAGGTGGTGAGGTCGTGGGATGAGATAATGAGGCCGTTGATGGGGACCCTGTCTGCGCGACAGCCAGGTTTGGGCTGTTGAGTCGATTAGTATGTTGTGTGGAAGCTCAAACAAGGAGTCGTACTTAAGAGTAATGGTCGAGAATGTACCCGTGGGAAAGGCAGTGGTAGGTCTGACAATCGTTGGGTCAGGACACGAAACAGATCGGTAATGAGACATACAAAGTATTCGCCGTGGTGAGAGTGGCAGGCAAGGAAGTGGTTCGAGTGTAGGTTGCAAAATTAGCCGTCGTGTAATTTAAAATGGAATAGGTTGTTGTGAGATCTCCCAGGCAATCCGACGACGGCCCAGGTTGGACGATATAATTGAATTCAAGGTCCACATTAAATGCGATACCGGCAGGAATGTTGCAAATCCACTCCAAATAGCCATTGCCGTTGGGGAAGGTGATGGAGAAAAGTTGGCGAAGTGGTGATGTTGTTGGGTCATAAAATGTAACAGGATCTCCACCTGCTTGTTCGTAGTAAATGTAGAACGGCTCGCATTGCGTTGCCGTGAATGGGAAGATAAATCGACCAAGCAGGATAAAGAGTTCGTCGTTGTACAGCCACCCAGTTGTTGGTGGTGCCAATGGCTTCGCAACGGCTACAGCAAAAGTCGCCAATACTGCGAGCTGCGAAAGCATTGTTGTCGTCAGGAGAGAAGAGCGCTTCTTGTGAACCGCCGACCGCATGGAAATCGTACGGCGTGAACCGGACATTTCCTTGGCTCAGGGCTGCGACTACCCCTTCACCTCATCTCAGAAAAGTCACACATGGTCGCTGAAGTCCGACATTAACTTCTTATCAGATCAACGCGTAAACCGTCATATTCGCCTTTCAACTGGCGGGACTTTACAAACTCTCCAATCTCACCGACATCAACAGCTAGTCTCACTCAGCCCGTGTCGCTCTCTCCCACTGACCAAAAATCCGCCAACCTCTTGAATGTTATAATCACCCGCTTCTGGGTTAGTCGCGTCAACAAGCGCCAGAATCGACAACGCATCCGGGAACAGACGTCGTGCGCGCATGATCGCATGCATGAATAGCGCCATATCAATCAAGCCTTTTCGGACGATAGATTATTATCATGGTGGTCGTGGTTTCCATCACGGGCCATTCGGACGATCCGCACTGGAGAATAAGCGGATGAACCTGTCAAGGTTGAAGATGGCACCTGACCCCAAGCGGCGACTGAAGTCGGAGAAATCGCGTGTGGCGGAGCGGACTTCGTCAGCAGTGACTGACCTTGCTTACGTGTTGTTATACTCACCAAATTGGCCAAAGTCAACATACTGAACGCACCTCAGAACATACTCACTTCCGCGCTCTATCCGACAAACGCAGAATCACAGCCGTAGTCTACGACACTTAGAACTGAAGGCACCTAAAATCGACTCATAATCATATACGCCTAGAGCGTTGCCGGCAAGTCACACGCTCAACGCAGGGCACAGCTGCCTGACAAGGTCTGCTCGACCGGGCCTGGTGTCCGTGAAGAGGACAGCACAATACATGTAGCATCGTCCGCTTGCCTCCTTCCTGTTCACCCTCGCTCTCATATTCGTGCTTCGGTGCTAGTCCTACGATCGACACAATACGCATCCTTCCCCCGTAATCTGTTCAACTGAGATCTCACAACCTAATCGTCCGCATACATTACGACTAATCATAAACCCATACCGCGAATTACGTTACCCCAAGTCAGCGAACCTCGGCGACTTCCCTCCCCAGATTTGACGCCCTTGTGCTCAGCCGACCGACGACCAGCGGCCGCCGTACTCAGGTGTCCCCAGTAGCACAGTTGACGAGCGGGACCTGGGAAGATCCCCTTGACTTTGTGGCCATTCTGGGAGCCGTCTTGCATGCGGCTGAGCCCATTCGAGATGTCTTATTACATCCCTCAACCATCTCTTCCTCACAATTGGGCAAGGCAGAGCACAACGTCTTTACTGCCCCCATACAGTATACAGGTTGAATATAGCCTCGAATTTTTTTCACTCATGCATCGCATGTCAAGAAGCCGGTGCGGTGTACGTTCGTTGTGATTTCGTACTTGCATTGTGCATAGTATTTTTTTCGGGTGGCTTATTAGCGGCTACATGCATACCCGAAGTACGGGCATCTGTAGTTGATCACAATAATTAGGCATTCGGATGGAACTTCTTACAGGGCATACGCAAAATTCAAAAGCGGCCGAATTATGGCGCCTTGAGATGACCTCTGGCCGACTAGAGTAAAGAAAAAAGGGGGGTGGATTGCGATGCTTTTAGCGCTTCACGCTGAAATGCTATTTATTGGAAAAGACTTTACCTATGGGGTTCACATGGGCCGCGGGATTGCCTGTCACCGGAACCCCGATGGGATTGTCAGACTTGAACTCAATCCAAGGGTCGGGTGGCGAAGATGGGTATTGCTGTGTGCCGCCAAGGGATTCCGCGCCTGACAAACGTCCCGCTATAATTGAGGTAAGTTGAGGGCGCTTGTGGGTGGATATGATGAACGCACCAGAAGACCGGAATGGTGATGAGAGGCCCGTAGACCCCAATTGGCCTGTCGGCAATCCCCAGATAGATGAGGGTTGAGAATCGATGGGAGAGGATGCTCTTGCTAACTCCGAGCTCTTACGTCTCCGCCAGAGCATAATGGCGAGGATGAGTAGAAAAAAGGCTACTGTGCCGACAATGCCCCCAGCAACCAAGGCACTGCGTGATTTGGGGGAAGGGAGCGTTATTGGCGAGGACAATGGCGAGCTCGAGAAGGGTGAGGACAATGGCGAGCTCGAGGAGGGTGAGGACAATGGCGAGCCCAAGAAGGGTGAGGACATTGTTGACGAGGGCGGCGAGCTCGTAGAAGGAGTCACTGGCGAAGATGACGACGGAGGGGACGTTTTCGGCATGAAAGCCAGGTGTGGGCTGTTGAGTTGATTGGTAAGTTATGTAGAAACTGAAAGAATGAGTCGTACTTGTGAGTGATGGTTGAGTATGTGCCTGTGGGAAATGCGGTTGTAGGGCTGATAGTGGTCAGGTCAAGGACAAGCAGCGGACGGGAAAGGAGACATACAAAGTATTTGTGGGGAGGGAAGTGAGCGGGGAAGGGTCTTGTGTGTAGGACGTCGTGGCATAAGACAGAATGGAAGAGGCTGTATTGAAATGCCCCAAGCAAGCCGACGACGACCCAGCTTGGACATTGTAATCAAATGCAAGTTCCACATTGAATCCGAGACCGGCGGGAACGTTGCAATTCCACTTCACATAACCAATGCCTTTGGGGACAGTAATGATGAGAAAAGTGCGCGAGCGTGTTGCGTCATAAAAGCGAAACCGTTCAACCACCGTCGAGTTGTAGAAGATATAGAACGGCTCGCATTGCGTGGCCGTGAATGGAAGGATATATGATGAGTTGATGGGGTGGCTATACAGCCACCCAGTCGTTGGTGGTGCCAATGGCTTCGCAACTGTCGCTAAAACCATAGCAGCAAAAGTCGCCAGAGCTGCCCATTGCGAGTGCATTGTCGCCGTCAAGAGAGAAGAGCGTTCCCCGCAAAGCTGTACCTTGTGACCTCCTCATCACCAACTGGGTGATGGCGGAAATCATAGTCTTGATCCGGGATTGTATCCTTGGGTCTGGCCCGCGGTTACCTCCACACTATCCCAGCACAGTCTCAGGATGGTGGGTAGGGTATCGTCGAAAGTCCCTCTCCCGCTCAACTTTGTGATGCACGCCCAGAGAGTTCGGACGGCGTTTCGTAGTGAGCCGAACGTTTATCAACGCCGTTCTGACAACCAGATATAAAAAAGCGACCTTTTGATGGGATTGATAATCCTACCTTGCGCGGCCGGCCCTCTATGCTGGGTGGCAGCGCCTATACGAGTGGGTGGATGCGTAGGTCGGATCAATGCTGGGACGACTTCATCAACTCGCCTCACCAATGATGGAACGTTTTAACAATACAAACCTTTCCCTTACTGAAGCATCCGGCTTACGGCAAAGCTGAAAAAGCCTCCGGCGACTGACCATGTTGAAGTCGGAGGAATCGAGCAATCGAGCAATCATGAATGCTTGCTGTCCCGCCTGTCATGTGCCATCATTGTTTGTCCATGTTAGTTACGTGGTGAAGAGGCAAACGCGCTTTTGACCGATAAACCCTCTTATCACAGCCGTAGTCTACGACACCTAGGACTGTAGACACCTGAGATCGACTCACAATCATATACGGCCAGAGCGTTGCAAGTCACACGTTCAACGCAGGGCGTACCGCCTCCACAGCTCCCCGACAAGGGTCTGCTCCGAGTGTCCGTGAAGTTGAGCGAGAGGACCGCGCAATACCCGCGCCGCGGTGCCTGATGGGACATGCTGATATGTCGCGTCGTCGGCGCGGTTACCTCCTTCCTGCTCACATATTCGTGCTTCGGTGCTAGTCCTACGATCGACACAATACGTATCCTTCCCCCGTAATCTGTCTAACCGAAATCTCGCAACTTAATGGTCCGCATACATCAAGAGTAATCAGCCTCAGCCCGACCTGTCAATCAGACCTCCATTCTTCTCTACGACACCAGTCCGCGAATTACGTTGTCCCAAGCCTCCCCAGATTTGACGCCCTTGCGCTCAGCCGACCGGTGGCCAGCGGCGGCCGTACTCCCAATCCTCAGGTGTCCCCGTTAGCGCACCTGACGAGCGGGACCTGGGATGATCCCCCTTTTGTGGCCATTCTGGGAGCCGTCTTGCGGCTGAGCCCATGCGAGAAATGTCTTATTACTCAACCATATCTTCCCATTAGAATTACACAATTGGGCAAGGTAGAACACGACGTCTTTGCTGCCCCCGATGCGGTGTAGTATTTTTCCCGGTGGCTTACATAGCCGGAACACGGGCATCTGTAATTGATCACAATAATTGGGCATCAGATGGAACTTCTTGCATGGCATACACAGAATACAAAAGCGGTCATGGGAGGGCGGCGGCATTTCGCCTGGTGGCGACGTCTCTGGTGCCGCATTGGATGGATGTATGGCGGCGGCTGGTTGGTGGTTGGCAGGATGCACTGCTTCCAAGAGCATGTTTGAACCTTGAGATGGCCTACGCGATGTGTAGATGGCGCCGTAGAGAAGAGAGAGGGCCAGATTGGAATACAATGACAGATCATTCTCAGGCTGCACAAATTCATTCACTCAAGCCACCTTGATGTATGTGGAGTGAACGGACAGCGACGTTGTGACATTCGATACCTCCACCGGCACCTGGCAGAGTCGAACAGATTGCAGAAAATGATAAGCTCCCAAAACTCGCGGATTGCTGAGAGATCATAGGCTCTTACTAAACCCGGGTTTATTCGAAAAGGTGGGCGCCGGCGTACAGGGAGGATGTAACCGCCTCAACAACGATACCAGCAATCAGACAGCGAGAAGAGGGTACTGTTGGCGTGGAGGATGGCAAGCCTACAGACGTCGTGGAAGAGGACAGTGGTAATCGCAAACTCGTGGGGCAGGGGACAGTGCCAGTGTTGGGGAGGGGGATGGAGACGTTGTCGGCATGACCGCAAGATTTGGGCTGTTGAGTCGATTAGTATGTTGTGTGGAAACGCAGAAGAACGATTCGCACTTGGGAGTAATGGTCGAGAATGCGCCTGTGAGGGAGTTGGAGGTAGGGCTAATGATGGCCGGGTCAGCAGACGGAAAAGGAGATACGATGCATCTGTGGGAGTCGTATGCGGGGAAGCGGTTCGAGTGAAGGATGCAAGTTCAATTGTCGTAGTATCCCCGACGACCCAGCGATGTCTATGCCGAGAAGAGTGGATGTTGCTGCACCAAAAAAGTAAGTAGAGAAGCTCGCCACTAAACAGCGACCCACTCGTCAGCGTGCCAATGCAACGGCTTTGCTGTGGTTAGAATCACAACTGCAAAGTTGCTGTTGCGATTCTAGCGACAGGTTGCCAGAGCTGTACACCATGAGTGGGTTGTCGCTGTCAGGGGCTTAGTTTTCGCTTCGCAGCGGTAGGCGCCGCGGTGGCACGCAGACGGAGTGGGAACAGGTGGAAAGAGCGTAAGGGCTGATGAGGTCAACGCACTGACACCGCCTCCATCAAATTCCCAGAACGTCTGCATTCTCATAACGCCAACATTCTCTTTCTCCTCTCCCGTTCTCTTCGCTGTAGGTAATAACTCGCATGCACACAATCGACAGCTGGTGACTGCAAGACGAGCTGTGGAGGTGCCATCACTAGGCGGCACGGCCGCATTTAGGTCAAATCTCGGTGTCTACCCGTGGGCTATTCAGATTGGGTTTCACCCCCACACGCGCGCATCGCGTTCATCAGATAGACAAGAAGAAGCAGCGCCGCCCACGCCTTTTGACTCTGGCCGTCTGTGCCGAGTCGGACGACCTCGCAAATACCGGCCGTTTTCATGAGGCGGAAGCCTATTGTTGATCGATTTACAGTAGACTCTTTGGTTCGCGTGACGATGAAAGACGCATAGGTCATCCTCAGATACCGGGATCTAGACCCCAGCCCATCTCGCTGTCTTTTCTGTACATCGTCACTGAAATCCTCAGTTAGTGGTCACAAAGGAAAGACTGGCCAAGATTCATCAGCGGCATGAACGTTGCAGTCGCGCATTTATCCTTGGCTTGCTCGACCTCCGGTTGTTTGCACCCTTTATTGTCGCGTCCTTGGGATAGTGTGCATGCCTCGGCGATTGGGGTGCAACAGTTCTCTCGAGAAGTGTATGCGTCCTCGTGTCGTTGGGTCATCTTTCCTTGAAATCACTATTCAGGTTTGTCGTGTTTCTATCGCTAGCCATCTTTGGATGACATATTGAGCGCCGCCAGGTCGCTACTCACACTACTATGGTGGTAGGCGTGAGTATATTGAATTGATCCCTGCATGTTGACCAAATGCAGATATCAGTAGCCGATGGCGTATATCCGAAGTCGCCTGCGTTCAACGTCCCACGACAATAACACTTCAATGAAGCCCAGGTTACCTCCACCCCCGTCCCAAGAGACAGCCGCTATTCGCAAAATCGACCAGACGCCCAAGTCGCAAAAGCCCAGGCTGCACCCTTCAGAGCGCTATGGCGTCGGCGGTATGTTTTATCTGACGAACGCGATGTGGGTACGAACCCTCATATCTCAATGACAATTTGAACAGCCGACGCCTCTCGCCTGGTCTGGGACTGTAGACACCTAAAATCGTCCCAAATGCAGCCGGAGGCGCTATGCCCCGCAGCGCTGGCGGCTCACCGCGCTCCTCCCTCGATGCGGAGCATCGTCAAGAGCCTGTTGGAGCTGCGTGAGAGGACTGCGCAATTCGCCCAGAGCAAGGCTGTAGACACGCTACGGATGAACCTGTCTGGCCCATGCTTCAAGACGGACGTGTTTTACGTGATGGGTCAACCCGTACCTGAGCTGACGTGATATTTAAAGACAGGTCTGGTGACGCTTCCGGCGTGGCGTGGAATAGATCGTACGCCGGTTTGTGCTGTGAGAGAGTGTGGGGACTCTAGATGGCATACATGATGTTGGGGGCGAATTGACCACGCCAGTCATGCGAGCCATCAAAATTTGGAACTGGAACTAGACCGGCGGGAGGTCCCAAGTGCTGCAGTGCGATGCGAGATCCAGGTCAAAGTTAGGGATCTGGAAACTAACCAAATCATGAGACGTCCGGACATACACGATCACTATTTCACATACTAAAAGGCAATTGCGCCAACACGGAGTTTCGGTGCCTTGACACCCCGTTCTTTGGAATCGAGCTCCAGAATGGTTCTGTACAAGTTGGCGATATTGAACAACCATGTGGATGCACTGTGGGATTTAGTCGGATTTTGCGTTGAACGATACCTCGTTACCCTTCTTGTGACTATGTGTGCATCGTGAAGACACATCGGCCTGTCATGAGCCACGATATTTTGAGGGAAATCACTGCGGCGTTGCGCCCAGCATCCACACACCTGCATTCGCTCGTGCAGACGTTCGCGCAGATGCTCGAGTCAACCTTCTTCGTGACGAGCTTGTCCCTCTTCACCGTCGTCGTCGGCCAGTGCGGCCAGCTCTGCAACACGCTCGCGTACCCACACCCACACCCACAAACCCCATATCGCCTACACACGGCGGAAGGTTTGCAGCTCTGCCAAAGGCCGGATGGTCGAGGGAATTCCTAAAGCTACCGAGTGGGACAGGGCTGAGTGAAGGTGATGGGTCACAAGGAAAGTGTCGTCGCAGGCTTCAGCGAACATCAGCAAAACCTGTTTTTGGATTGTAGAAGCCATAGAAGGCCATAGACACCATAGAATCAGGTGTATCTATGCAGGCCTCTGCAGCTCTTCATAGACTAAGGTGCATCTATGCAGTACTATGTAGATGAGGCCTTTCTGGAGCTGCAGTCTGTTCAATGAATGGCCCTTGTTCAAGTTGTAGAACATGGTGCTATGTACCACTAGTAGAGCTGCCCACCATCATTGTCATGGTGGTGGTCACTGCTGTGGCCATCATTGTCATGCGCCGCCGCTGCCCTCGTTGTCACTGTGCACCACCGCTGCCCTTGTCGTCATTGTGCACTGTGCCTGCTGCCGCCGCCACTGCCGCCGCCCTCATCACTGTCCGCCGCCGCTGCTGCCGCCACCCTCGTCACTGTCCGCCGCCGCTGCCGCCGCTGCCCTCGTCACTGTCTGCCGCCATCCTCGTCACTGCCCGCCGCCGCCACCGCCGCCGTCCTCGTCACTGCCGCTGACGCCGCGCCACTGCCCTTGTCATCACTGTCCGCTGCCATCCTCGTCACCGCCCGCCGCCGCCGCCGCCGTCCTCGTCACTGTCCGCCGCCGCCCTCATCAATGTCTGCCACCCTTGTCATCTCTGTCCGCAGGCGATTCAAGCAATTTAATGCAACATTTATTGCAACTGCCATAAGTGTGTGATGCAAGGGAGATGGCAAGCTGCCATTACCAAAATTAATGCATCACATGCAGGAAGGGATGCATCACATGAAGGAAGGGATGCATCACATGAAGGAAGGGATGCATCACACTAAGGTAGGCAATGCACCCACCCCAATGCAGATAATGCATCACATGAAGGAGGGGATGCATCACATGAAGGAAGGGATGCATCACACTAAGGTAGGCAATGCACCCACCCCAATGCAGATAATGCATCACATGAAGGAGGGGATGCATCACATGAAGGAAGGGATGCATCACACTAAGGTAGGCAATGCACCCACCCCAATGCAGATAATGCATCACATGAAGGAGGGGATGCATCACATGAAGGAAGGGATGCATCACACTAAGGTAGGCAATGCACCCACCCCAATGCAGATAATGCATCACATGAAGGAAGGGATGCATCACACTAAGGTAGGCAATGCACCTAGGGCTGAGCGTGGGTAACCCACGGGTATCCAAGGCTCTACCCGTACCCGTACCTGTACCCATAACCTGTGCGGGTTTACCCATCATTTTGAGCCAAAGAACATTCAAATCGGACAAGAATTGGGAGAGATATAATCAAAACAATGAATTAATTGTATCTCAGTCAATTCTGATCTGATTTGGATGTTTTTGGGCTTGTTTTGAAGCTGACGGGTAAGGAAATCCATACCTGTACCCGTACCCGCACGTACCCGTACCCGTGACCCGTGCGGGTTACAAAACCCGTGCTCTTCCCTAAATGCACATCAGCAAAATAAGTGGGTGTTATAGGCGGTATGCAAAGGTATGTAGCAGTCCATACCTCCATACCACCCCAATTATTTCAATGATGCACCCACCCCAATGCAGATAATGCATCACATGAAGGAGGGGATGCATCACATGAAGGAAGGGATGCATCACACTAAGGTAGGCAATGCACCCACCCCAATGCAGATAATGCATCACATGAAGGAAGGGATGCATCACACAAAGGTAGGCAATGCACCCACCCCAATGCAGATAATGCATCACATGAAGGAAGGGATGCATCACACAAAGGTAGGCAATGCACCCACCCCAGTGCAGATAATGCATGACTGATGAAGGAGAGATGCATCACTTGTGGTGGGGATGCACCACCCTAGGACAGATAATGCATGATAAAGGAGAGATGCATCACTTATGGAAGGGGGATGCACTACCCTGGGGCAACTGAAAAAGGAGAGAAGCATTGCCTGTAGAGGGATGTACCACCCTGGGGCAACTGAGAAAGGAGAGATGCATGACATTACCAAGTTGGAAGGATAACACATTACCTTATGGAAGGTGGGGATGCACCACCCTAGGGCAGATAATGCACAACCTAGAAGGGAGAAATGCATCACATGGGGAGTTGGGAGGATAATACATTACCTTATGGAAGGCAGGGATGCACCACCCCAGGGCAGATAATGCATGACCTAGGATGAGAGATGCATGACATGGGAAGTTGGGAGGATAATGCATTTACCTACAAAAGCTGGAAATGGTGCATCATGCATCATGAAACACTCTATGGCAACAGCACAACTTCATCCAAGTTTATTCAAAGGAGGTGTAATAGTACATGTCAAGAAAGTAAGAATGTTGCAACCAATGAGAGGCCTTTGATGAGGCAAGGATCCAAAGTGACAGCAGCGTTTCCATCCCGGCTAGTCTGCAAAACGACGAGAGCAGGAACTCCTTGCCAGAGTGATTTAAATTTGACATGGAGTTCCCGTTGGACATAGGCTTGACGTTGCGCATATGCCCGTGTACCTTCTGTCCGATGAAAGAGTAGCTGACGGCTACCAAGCAACTTGTCAGTAGTGCGCTCTGCAGCCTCTAGATCATGCCGCAAAAATGCTCCACGCTTTTCCCAGAACTTCTCCTTCCACCGCAAAAACTCTAAGACACGTCTCATTTCCTCCAGAAGCAACTGCACCTCCTCCATCCAGCGGTGTGCGCGCGCTCTAGCCTTGCACCACTCAATGCGTAGAGCTAAAAATCAGTTAGCAACATTTGGGAATTTTAGGAGCAACACCTACATTCATGCAGGCTCTCAGTGTCGGCTGCCAGTTGCCCATGTTTCCAGATCCATGAAATTGACCGCCTGCCTTCCGATTCCCTATCTATTCCAATGGTCATGGGACGGATGTCTTCATCACGCAATTCTGGCAGCGAGGACATCCAAGTTTCGTCCTTCTGAAGGTGCAGAGCCAGATTTGTGAGAGCCTTATGTGCAGCACGGTATTGAGCAGCACTCGCATTTATGTACCTCTGGACTCGCGAGATCGTTGAATTGGCACGGGTGTTTGCCTGTTGTCCAGAAGCAAACCGATCTTTGTGCTTATACAAGTGGAAACGAAGCTGTAAGTTCCTCCGCAGATCGTCAAGAGAATAATTTGCTTGGGCATGGCGAAGCTCCCATTCAAAAGTGTAAAAGCGATGGTCACATTGAATTTTATTACCAATGGATGACGGAAGCCACAGCGGAACAGTTTGCGGTTGGTCTGCAGCCACACTTGCAGAGTCCTTTCGAAGTTTTTCCAGACCAGGTATGTAGCACATCTGAATGGGGCACCAGTTATCGACCTTGCGCTGGAGCGCATTTTTACGTTCTTGCACCTTTGCGAGTTGTGCATCAGTAGGATGTTGGCCAAGCACCAGGAGATCACTACGCAAGTGCCGCCTGCCCATTAAATCAGTTTCAAATGCCAGATCAAATAGTTTGGCTACATACTGTTGCTCCTCCAAGTCCAAGCCCATTGAAATAAGAACAGAGTGGGAAATCGTGTCATCGAGAGTAGAGACAACACCGCCATTAATCTCCTGGGCCTCCTGCCGCAGTAGAGATAGCTTTGCAGCTGCAAGCCCGACCTCTACACCAAGTATGTCAGTACGAATCTCAGCCAAGTAGATAACAACGTGCTTTTTTCCCGAAACTCAAAGGGGTTCGGCTTGGTACTATCCGATTCCCATGCCTCGATGGCATCCTTCCATTCAGTTACTGAATCCTTGGGAAGTGAGGCATTTAGCTCCTGAAACGCATGGATGTGTTCATTCCGCTCTGGGACAGCTGCCTTCATCCTTCGCAGTAAGGATGCGCCTGATGGCCTGTTAACACACTGAGTAAAGTGAACAAAGTAAAAGTTACCGAGACCACATATTTTTTTCCAGTTCATGTCACCAAAATGGTCATCCAGAGTGTCCCGACGAGATCCTGGTCCCATCTCCTTGGTGCTGGAACCAAGGGAGTTAGTGTGGGACCAGCCACGCTCCGGTGCTTCACCATCGGTCCGGCCAACTTGAGGAGTAAAGTTAAAGGAATAAGAGGAATGACATATAGAGCAGTGCGCGGGAAGATGAAACTTTGGAACAAGAAACTTGACTTCGACATTGTCTTCGTCAATGTGATATTCATTGGGAAACAACTGCATGCGACTCCAGAACTTTCGATTCCACTGGCAGGCGATATCATAGGAGATAACAATTTTTTTGAACTTGGCATTGCATCGGCGCATGGTATTGAAGAAGATATAGTCTATATTAACAAATCTGGTAGGCAGATATAAGCCAACGGTAAGGGTAGCAGAAAGATATACGTACTTCTCACCCTTCTGAAGATCCGCCACCCCATTTGGCCGCTTCATGTCATGACGGATACAATCAACAGTCCCAGCCCCAGTGGTGTCCAAAAAGCGAGTGTCTCTTGAGTTTGCCCTCGCCATTGCATCATAATTCGAACATGTGGATCGTTCCTGAGGTATATTTCCACTGTCTTCAAGAAATGCTTTGTAATTCTTTTCCTCAACGAAGTACGCCCAACCGTGGCTCAGAGAGGGGTCAGCCTTCTCACTGGAGACCTTCTTCCGTTTTAATTTAAAGTTTGCATCAATTCCGACAAAAAGCGAGTAGAGCCAGCGTTGATTTTGGGGTGCACTCTCCCACCCTTCTGGCAAGTTTATTCCGGGCTGCGGACAGGCAGGACAAAGGAGCGCGCATTCCCCTTCAACTGTGGCAGCGACACCGCCATGATCGTGACCGCGACCCGCTCGTTTGAGCATCTTGAGATGCCGCCATTCCCTAACCATGCGAAGAAAAGCCCTGTATTGATCCTGTTCAAGTAATATGAGATTAACCATATGCTATCAAATGTGGCACTCACTGGAGGGGGAGAAATGTTGTTGTTTGTCAAGCGAGATAAGGTGTTGTGGAATTCGAAGGCAGTAACTTTGGACTCAAATGAAAGTGTTTGGAATTGTTGAAGAGCTTGAAACGTAGCGGCTGATCTCGGGGACTTCGTTGCGGATGGGAATAGACGACTCCGGAGCAATTGTTCTAAAATTCCAGGAGCGGTTTCACATGCACAAAAATCGAGGGTGATGGTATGGATTCCATTGGTGTGGATGATGACGAACTCGCCACCTATCGCGGGTCGAGGGTTAATGCATCGCGAGCCTGTTCTGTGGGAAAGCTGTATCCGAAGCCCAAGTTCCCTGAGAGTTGTCCGTTCGAAGAACGTGCCATTCCACTTCTGGCAACGATGCATCATCAGATTGACAACTTCAAATCCAATCAAATCGCTCACATTGATGACATGAAATGGAGATCGCCGGTGGTTCGAAACAAGACAAGGCCCACAGAATAATTCGTCACCGAAGCAGTCTGAGCAGCGGTAGTCGGGTTGACGTGTGTTGCACTGAATACAGAGCTCTTGTGAGATCGAATGCCCTCGTCCTTCTAACATAATCATTTCGGAAAGATATTTATCACGCTCGATCGTCCACAAAGCGAGGAGCTCATCACAATCGCCCTGAGTTTCTCTCTAATTCCACTGAGTAAAAGAATTTCCCTCAACGAAGTATGGACCCACAGAACGATGACCCGTATGGGAGCCGCCATCACCACAAGCATCTCCACCGACATTCTGAGCTGGTAAGTCGTTGCAACCAACCGAAGCTTGAAAGGAGTCCTTGTCGATATGGGTGCCAGGAGCCCGTGACAATTCCACAATAGTATTGCGAACAGAAACTTTACTGGATGCGACAGAAAAGGATGCATGACGGACTCTGTCGGTGTCAGAAGTAGGAACGTGATATAGCCTAGCACGTTTTCGGCCTTTGGGATGCATCGTAGTGGTTGAACAAGCTCAAGTCGAGGACATGATTATGCATCACAATGTGGCATGGCGTGCGTTGGTACGAGTACGTATAGTTGAGTACGTATAGTTGAGTACGTATAGTTGTATACTACTCTTCTGGGACCTCTATTCTGCGTGCCATAACAGAGGACATGTAGATTTCGCGCCTCTCGGCAGTACCCAACAGATACAATTCCTCTCGGAGATGCTCGACTGCACGCGACACCCACTGCAAATGTATGGAATCCATCATACTTTCGTCGTCGCAACTATTGTTCCAGAGCACTTTCCACCTCTTCAACGCCAGCCTCAACTCTTTGTCAATGTCCCGTTCCAGGTAGAATAGATCGCCACGTTGGAAACGATCAATACGAATGTCTTGACTGTCACATTCATGCCGTAGATATAATCCATGAATTATGTTGAAGCGCATTTCTTCAACTGGATCTAAGTCGAAGATATCACGATTTGGGCGACAGTCTTGAGCATGTTTAAATCCAGGAATTGTGTTGAGGTGCTCGGAATTTGTAGACAGAGATAGGATAGCATCGTGATTCAAGGTTGTCGATAAGACGAGTTTTGGGTCATAGAATATGAGGCGAAGCATGGGCGAAACATGCACAGGTTGTTTAGCAAGGCCACTGACTCTAGGGTTGACATGAGGAATAACCGGTGTTCCTCGTCGACCCCTCTTACGCTTGTACGCAGCGTGGTTTTGGGCAGAGCGTGCATTCTTACATCTAAGAACAAGTATTGGTCTCAGTGTATGGCATTAGATTACTGCTTACCTTTCTGACTGAGCATAATGCTTCTTCTGTGTTAATCTAGCAGCATGGTGTTCAGTGTCGTTCTTATATTTGGGGGGACGAGCCATCTTGGAAGCAGAAAGAGAGTGGATGTTTATATAACACGAGAGTATCCTGACGCCTAAAATACGATCCTTCATCCTCCAGCATAACTGCTTGCATTAAAACTTATAAAAATTATACCAGGATATTGAGCACACTGTTTAGGAGCCATCCATTAAAAAAAAAACGATTATAACACTTTCCTCAAATTTTTACATCTCTTGTTCACTCAGTAGGATGGAAACTGTGGCTGTGTTCACTACGACTATGACTGAGTGCCTCACGGCCTTATCTCCATGGCTGGTTTGTCATATATTGTAAAAATTGGTGTGCTGCTTGGGCACAAGACTGGAAAATTTCCAGATATTTTTTTGGTTTTACTCAATCTTACGTTCAGCTACTATATCATGTATAATTTCAGTAGGATGGTAATTGAGGAGCATGACCTCGTGACAGCCCTAGCATTCGTTGACACCGAACGCGTTGTGAATGTTGATCCTGGATCTAGTTTGTGGGACAGGAAGACAAACATTGACAGTATTCAAAAACACAATTTATCATTGGACGGGCGGGCACTAGAACTACTATCGCCATTGCAAAAGTACCATACGGCAACACATGAATCAGACAGTAATAATGGTGACTTGTCCTGCTCGCTTCGCTGTCTCAAATGCAATCTCCGCTGTTCTTTTGCCTTTATGACGCTGGAAACATGCGCCACTTACACCGCTGACAAGCGGTAGGACAGTATGCCTAAAGAGTGAGGTTAGCTAGCTTTTGAACCAAACGATAGCTTACCAATCTTTAAACACCCCAACCTCAAGACCCTTGGAGACAACGTACCACCGGTCTGAGGCGTTCACCTGAGGAAAACCTGGGGTCGTTTCCTCCTGGCCGAGGTGGCAGGTACATGTAGCGCAGTGAATCAGCACAGGCGAACCAGTGTCGCTATCTTCATGGCTCTGCTCGGAAACGGCAGCTGGGGGATCATTGGGAACTTGAGAGTGGGATATGGTCCGCTCAAGGACTGTATAGAATTTTTAGCGGATAAAAATGAACTTTTGAGATACGCACGGTTGAGCCGGGAGAGTATCTCCACCAGAATGTCCGCGGTGGGCGAGGAGGAGGCAGGCACGTCTTTGGTGTTCGCTGTGCGCATGTCGGGTGGATAAACGCAGTGGGTAAGTGGCGACGAAATGAAGGTCACGCATCACACAGTTTATGAAGATTTTTGAATAGGGCCATCGCCATCACTTACGTGCCAAATGTAAAACAGTGGACAATTGGGTAGCGAATAGGGCGCATGACACGTTCTCATTCACGGTGTTCCTAGTCCTGTGAGAAGACGGGGTAAGTGGGGGTAGGAGGGATGCATCACGTCTTTACATTTGTTCCTAACCTCACCTAAACAGGAGCAGAGTTGTCATCTTGTCGTGTTTGTCATGGGGTGGTGGGTATGTATGACACAATCGCAGGTCACTAGGCTTGTGAGAAGACCGGGCAGTGCGGGAGGGATGCATCGCGCTGCTATTCCTAACCAGGAGTTGTCCATAACCAGAAAAAAAATGCAATGGAGTTGTCATCTCAACATGGTTGTCAAGAGGGGTGACAACAATGCATGTCGCGTTTGCGTTCGCATGTTCCTAGCTTGTGGGAAGACAGAACTGGCAAGCGTGATGGCGGGGATGCATCACGTCTTCAAGCTCGTTCCTAGCTTTGCCAAAAAAGGTGTAACAATGGAGGTGTCACCTTCGATGAGATCTCGCATTCCTAGTCCTGTCAAAAAACGAGAAGGAATAGGGATTAGCGGTAGATTCCCCACGCCGACACATTCATAGTCTTGCCTAAAACGGAGCAAGCGGGAATAGATGTCCGATGAATGTGCATTCACAACCTCCTAATCGCATCAGAAAAGGGTAGACATCGACATCGCCGTCGTATGTAGTTCTTGGTCTTGCGCAAAAACACGAGTTAGAATAGGTTTGTTGAACAACACGTGCAATTGTACCTAGACATGACAGAAGCCACTTAAAACCGATACGCCAAAACCAGAACTACCTGACCAGATACACCATGCCGCGATCATGGACGACAGATGCGCAGCAGACGTTTCTCAAGTCTCGCATGCCGCAGTATCTTGAAGCGCAGGCAACAGGGGATCTCTCTGCATTCTGGCCACGAGTTTATCGAGAGTGGTTTGAAGTATTTCCAGAGAAGGACATCGAATTCCCGGGGCGCGATAAGTTGACTGCAGAAGAAGAGACGAATTTGGGGTCTAAAGTGAAACACAGGCACGAGGTTAGTGCTGAAGTCATGCATTATGATGTGGCTAAATGGATGGCAGATGCTACGCACCTGGTTCCGATGGAGGAATAACAATACAGTGCGCAAAAAGCAAACAGAAATTAGCTTTTCAATACCCAAACCTCGCCATTTACAAGACGTACAAGTGTATTCGAAGTTGTTTTACAACCAGGAGTTGAAACCGATGCTCGAGAAGGAGATAGATGGAAATCTTCCACATACAGAAAGGATAGCCCAGATTATGAAAATGACGAAGAGAGAGTACGATAAAGCGAGCAACGAGGTGATAGCGAAGGTGAAGGCAAAGAAAGCGGAGATGTATCAGGAACTGCTGACGAACCTCGAATCTGGACCCCCGACGCCCAAACAAGCTCAAGCTGGCATCAACAACTTGCCCGAGCTGGCCGGCAAGTTTTTCAAGTATATTAAGCGAACGACGGGTTGGACTGGATTCATCGTCCTTGGAGGGCCTCAGCCTATTCAAGGGGGGCTTAACGTTGCGTCGTAAGGACCTCATCAACCATCACGCTCTTTCACTGAATTGTTTGTGACACACTGCAGATACTTCTCGGATGAGGACATGATCAACCACCAAACGTTCCAAATCTTTCATCCTGGATATCAACGCGAGGTCGTCGTACCGTTTGGCGAATACCTGCGAATGATTTATTGTGAGTTTCTGGTCTGTTGTCATTCTTTTCATTTGCTTATGTGCTACCAGCCTCGAGCAGCGTCAATATACCCCAAGATCTATCCACCAACCCGGATACTCACAGCGATCCCCATATATCTCACTCTGGCATATCGAATGGAACCAACATTTCCAGCATTCCTGACCTTCCCAACGATCCCAATAATCTCAGCGTACCCGGCATTCCCAACCTTCCTAGCGCTCCGAACATTCCCAGCGTCCCAGGCATTCCTGACCCTCCCGGTCTTTCCAATTTGTCCAATCTCCCCAATCTCCTGGGCCTTCCTGATGTACCCGACCCGTCCAACATTTCTGCCTACCACTTGGATGCGGATCTTGATCCTGATTGGATGGCCACGCTTCCCGACCACTTTTTCGACACCCCTTGCATCACCGGTGTTGCATCACTGTATACGCTCCCAATCCCCACCGCTTCCCATCTTGGAATGCCCAATATCCCGATGACGGAGGATACTTCCCAATACTCCACGTTCCTCAGCAGTCATATTAACGGTTCAGACTCCCATTTGGCACCGGCTCTCACTCCTCTAGGCCCCTCGAATCCTCCCGTTTTGAACGCCGCTGCAAATGACACAAATGGGAAAACCTTATCGTATTACAATTCCAACATCCCTGCCACGCCGCCAGCTACTTCTAGTGATGCATTGCTGTCATCGTCACCTATTTCTGCCGAGTCTGAGGATCGGCGTCGCTCTGTACGCACAATCACCCTGACGGAGAAGGGCAAAGATATGGGATATATTTTCTCGGCAAACTCCGAGAAGGAGAATCATGTGACTGGAGGTGGACGTAAGCGAGGTGCTGCCGGACGAGGCCGGGGTCGAGGCCGAGGTCATGGTCATGGTCGTGGTGGAGCCCAAGGTCAGGGGGATACCAGAAGTGCAAAGCGAGTACGTGTCGATGCCTAACGAGTATGCGGTGAGGCCTAGCGAGGTATGGGGATGGTGGGGACCGAGCCTGGTGGCCACATTATTTTGATGTTTAAGTAACTTTTTGGCAATTAGTGTAATGTGTCGTACATCCCCCACAAAGGTGGGTGGATTATATACCCTTCTCGAATGAAAGTTAAGGTACATGCAGAAATCTGTCTACTAGTATTTGTAAGGGGAAGTAAGTTGGATGATACTGTATTAAAGAGGAATGGGAGCTGGGAAGACAGAGGGTGATGAGGTGATGCAACACAGTGGGGATGAGGGGATGGAGGTGATGGAGGTGATGGAGGTGATGGAGGTGATGCAATGCAGCAGGGGATGAGGGGATGGAGGTGATGCAATGTGGCAGGGAACAAGGGGATGGAGGTGATGCAATGCAGTGGGGGATGAAGGGATGGAGGTGATGCAACATGGTGGGGGATGAGGGGATGGAGGTGATGCACTGTTGCAGGGGACAAGGGGATGGAGGTGATGCAATGAGGTAGGGGATGAGGGGATGGAGGTGATGGAGGTGATGGAGGTGATGGAGGTGATGCAATGCAGCAGGGGATGAGGGGATGGAGGTGATGCAATGTGGCAGGGAACAAGGGGATGGAGGTGATGCAATGCAGTGGGGGATGAAGGGATGGAGGTGATGCAACATGGTGGGGGATGAGGGGATGGAGGTGATGCACTGTGGCAGGGGACAAGGGGATGGAGGTGATGCAATGTGGTAGGGGATGAGGGGATGGAGGTGATGCAATGCAGTGGGGGATGAGGGGATGGAGGGTGGGGGATGAGGGAATGGAGGTAGTGCAATGAGGGATGGAGGTAGTGCAATGAGGGGATGGAGGTGATGCAACATGGTGGGGAATGAAGGGATGGAGGTGATGCAACATGGTGGGGAATGAAGGGATGGAGGTGATGCAACATGGTGGGGGATGAGGGAATGGAGGTGATGCACCATGGCAGGGGATGAGGGGATGGAGGTGATGCAACATGGCAGGGGATGAGGGGATGGAGGTGATGCACCACAGCAGGGGAAGAGGGGATGGAGGTGATGCAACACTGTGGGGGATGAGGGGATGGAGGTGATGCAACACTGTGGGGGATGAGGGGATGGAGGTGATGCAACACTGTGGGGGATGAGGTGATGGAGGTGATGCACCACAGCAGGGGAAGAGGGGATGGAGGTGATGCAACACTGTGGGGGATGAGGGGATGGAGGTGATGCAACATTGTGGGGGATGAGGGGATGGAGGTGATGCAACACTGTGGGGGATGAGGGGATGGAGGTGATGCAATGCAGCAGGGGATGAGGGGATGGAGGTGATGCAACACAGCAGGGGATGAGGGGATGGTGGTGATGCAACACAGCAGGGGATGAGGGGATGGAGGTGATGCAACATGGCAGGGATGAGGGGATGGAGGTGATGCAATGTGGCAGGGGATGAGGGGATGGAGGTGATGCAACATGGCAGGGATGAGGGGATGGAGGTGATGCAACATGGCAGGGATGAGGGGATGGAGGTGATGCAACATGGCAGGGATGAGGGGATGGAGGTGATGCAACATGGCAGGGGATGGCAACTTGCCATTGAGGTTGCATCACACACTTATGGTAATTGCAATAAAATGTTGCATTACAATGCTCACATCTGGTGCTGTCCGCCGCCGTCATCGTCACTAATGATTATGATAACTTGGGGCAATGAGTGAGCACTAGAACCGATGCTGCACCCAGATTTTGCCCCATGGGTTAAGTACAGTCATGTAACTACTAGCAGTGCCTATGGTGTAACAAAAGCGAATCATAACTACAGTAAGAAGGGTCTAGTTACTCTATAACCAGATCTCCTACACTACTGATACATAGATACAGTCAGAGACCTTTGGTTGCACTGCAACCAAACATGTAAAGTATGTCAGATGATCTACACTGCATACTATGAGTCAAAACGACGAAGATAGGTAAGGAAACTAAGTAATAGAATAGAAATCCAACACTCCCCCTCAAGTGGCATGCAGTCCAAGCGAAGATACATGGCACTTGATCTTTGCAATGGGTAAAGCCTTGGTGAGGATATCGGCAGTCATATCATTAGAAGGACAATAGACAAGGTGGATGGAACCATTTTGGAGCATGGAACGAATGAAATGGTAGCGAATGTCGATGTGCTTCGTCCTGGCATGGTAGTTGGCATTGGCAGCAAGTGAGATAGCTGCCTGGTTGTCACAGTGGAGAATCATTGGTTTGGGAAGGGGTAGGAAGACCTCACTAATGAATCTCTTCAACCAGATTGCCTCCTTCGCCGCATGGGTCGCTGCCACATACTCTGCTTCAGCTGTGGACAGGGTAACAAGCTCTTGCTTGCGAGAACTCCAAGAAATTGCTCCTCCATCCATGATGAATGCATACCCAGAAATCGCATGCCTATGCTCCTGAGAGGCACCATCAGCATCGGTAAAACCTTCCATCTCTTTCTCAACTCCCCCATACATCAGAGATAGGTCTCTTGTGCCCAGAAGGTAGCGAAAGACACGTTTAGCTGCTTCCCAGTGAGGTTTGCCAGGGTTCTCCAAGTATTGGGAGAGTGTAGACACAGCAAAAGCAATGTCAGGTCGAGTCCCAACTGCCAGATACATGAGGGAACCAATGGCCTCGCGATATGGCACTTTCTTCATGTAAGAAATGTCATCAGGGGTTGTGGGACAGTGAGACCTTGACAATGAAACATGGGGTCAAACGGAAGAAATAGCGGTTGGGCCTCGGCAAGATTGAAACGGGAGAGTATAGAGTCGATATACTTTCGCTGGGAAAGGGAAATGGTGTGTTCCAATCGATTTCTGGTGACCTGGATCCCTAGTAACCAGTGTATGGGCCCTAGGTCAGTGATTCCAAACTGTTCACCAATGCGCTGCTTGTAGTCATCCAAGATCATGGCAGACGTGCCAGTAATGGTGCAGTCATCAACATGGATCGCCAGAACAACTGAGTGATGAGCATGGTGGATGTAGAAGACTCCAAAGTCAGACTCAGCGCGTTGAAACCCCAAACCAACTAATGTGGCAACCAATGTTTCATACCACTTCCAACCAGCTTGTTTCAGCCCATAGATGGTCCTGTGAAGCTTGGCAACCATTCCTTCGCCCTTCTCATACCCTGGAGGCTGGTCCATGTACAATTCCTCACCCTCCTCCAGTCTCCCATTCAAAAATGCACTGTTGAAGTCAAAAACATCGATAGGCCAATCCCTTCATGCTGCCATGGCTAGGAGCATGCGGAAACTTGAAAGCTTGGCAACTGGAGCAAATGTCTCAGTATAATCAACTCCATGGATCTGGGTGAAGCCTCTGGTGACGAGTCGAGCTTTATACTTGATAACCTCGCCTGTAGGACCATATTTAATGACAAAGACCCACTTGCTGCTGATAATATTCTTGTCAGGTGGTCGTTTGACAAGGGTCCAAGTCTTCGCAGCCTCCAATGCCTTCAACTCCTTCAGGATAGCCTCCTCCCACCTTGGCCAGTCATCTCGTTGCTTGGCCTGGTGTAAGGTGAGTGGGTCAGGTCCTTCAATAACACCTGAAATCATCGCAAAATCTGTTCCTTCCATTTCCACAGTCTGCACACATTCTCCAAAAGCCCCCATCATTTCTGGAGTCTGTACTCCATGTGGAATCGATGTGCCAACCTGCTTTCCACTCCTATAGTGTCCCTTGGTGGTTCCTTCACCAGACTGGAGTCGTTGGACATATTCAGATGGTTTAATCGTTCGTTTGGGCCTTGGTTCAGTGGGGATATGGATTGGAGTGTCGATAAGGGTGCTGGCCGGCTGATCGATGACTGTAGTATCGTCCTGTCTCTCCCCCTCGATCAGTGGGCCTGGAATAGTGATTTCAATAGCACCAAATTTGACATCTCGTTCCACAGACACTTTTCGCTGTCCTGGCCAATAGATTCTGTGAGCATGAGTACTCTCTGCATCAAAACCAACCCAATTCCCAAGGTTTGCCCTTCCCTCTAGCTTTGTTCCATCTCTATCATGAACCCAGACTTGACATCCCCACTCTGGAAGGTTCCCAAGGTCGGGTTTCTTCCCATAGAGGGCTTCAAATGGTGTTCTGCCAAGAACTCGAGTGTAGGAGCGATTCTTCAACCATACTGCATGTGTAATGGCTTCTCCCCACAGGTATTTCGGCAGCTGGCTCTGGTGAAGAAGGGCTCGTCCTTTCTCAAGAAGCCGACGGTTAACGTGTTCAGCGATTCCATTGTGTTCTGGGGTGTCATGAGTGGTAAGCCTTCACTCAGTACCATGAATTTTCAAGTGATTGGAAAATTCTATACTCAAATACTCTCCACCTCGGTCAGATCGCAGCCTCTTTATCCCCACACCATGCTGAGTCTTTGCCCATGCTTCAAACTCCTTGTAGGACACAAAAGTCTCGTCCTTGGTTCGCTGGAGCTTCAGGTGAAGCCATCGGGTGCAATCATCGATGAAGGAGCAGTAGTAGGATCGTCCATTCAAGGTTTGGACTGGTGAGGGGCCCCAAAGGTCAGAATAGATCTCTTCTCCAAATCTCTTCGCCTGAGGGTCGTACCGCACTTTCTGGATAGGCTTCCTCGTCATCTTTGCATACTCACATGATGCACAAGATGTCAGCTCTCCAGAATCGTCCAATTCTATCCCTGTCACCATCCCTTCCTTCACCATCTTCTTGATTGTCTCAGGTGCGATGTGAGCCAATTTTCGATGAAGATCTGCTAATGAGGTCAATTCCACCTTCGCAGCTACTTCCCCATGGTCAACACGATATAGGCCATTCGAACTGACGAAGATTTCTCCCAAACGCCTTTGATTCTGGTCAAAGATCCTGCAGGAATTGCCATGGAACCAAATTCCATAGCCAGAAGCGGTGAGTTTACTGATGGAGATGATGGTGACACCCATATCAGGAGCATAGAGGACATCCTTCAGCAGGAAAGTGGTCGAGGATTTGCCATTTGGGACAGTAACCTCCATATCTCCCTTTCCTACAGCCTGGAAGGTTCGTTTATCTGCTGCTGTGATAGGGCGAGTCTCAATTGATGAATAGTTGGTTAGACGTGGTCTGAAGGGTGTCATATGGCGAGAGGCACCAGAGTCATACAGTTCAACATCCATTCCTCCCTCTGACCCAATCCCTGCAGCCATAGCATCGTCCAAAACAGGTTCCTCAGTTTGGGCTACCTGTAGATCATTCCCAGAAAGGAAGGAAGTGTTGCCAAGGCTAGGAGACACATCATCGAAGTCAGTGTGCATGAACCAGAGGTCGTCTTCGTCAAGGTAGTCCTGGGCTATTCGTCCCATATTGCTGTTGACCATATCTTTGTCCACAGCAATCCAAACTCCTTCATCATCATCATAGGGTGCCTCTGTGCTCGTCACATTCGCCTGGTCCTTCCCTGGCCTCCTAGTAGGTCCTTGACCTTCCCTTCCACCACCCTTCGCATAGCAGAATCGTTTAATGTGACCCTTCATATTGCAATTGAAGCATCTGCGCTCAGACTGTCCAGTTCTGCCTCCCTTTGAGAAACTGGTTGTAAATGCGACATCTCGATCATCCTTCTTGGGTTTGGATCGATTCTTGACCAAACGGCGGTCGTATTCATCAATAGCAATGTGCATAATCGTCTCGGGGGATATCTCTCTCTTCTCCAGGGCCATTGTGGTTGTCATGGAGGTGATAATCGGGTCATATGAGCCAGGAAGTGAGCCAAGGAGGATTGTCGCATATTCATCATCTGTGAGAGTCATTCCCATCGATGATAGTCGCTCAAACATGTCGGAAAGTTTGTCAAAATGGGCTCGGACATCACCAGACTCCCCACATCGTTCGTCCTGAAGTTTCCTTCGAAGATCCACAGCAACCATTCGAGATCTGGTCTGGAATATCACAGTAATACCTTCCCAGATATCCTTTGCCTGCGTCTTTCCCTTTATACGATTGAAGATGGAATCAGGTACAGTGCTCGCAATGCACTGTTTAACAGTGGCCTGGGCCATTCTCCATTTCTCCAATCGTCCTTCATAAGTTTCCAAGGTCTGTGGGTCACTTGGTTCGTCTGGCTGTGCTGGCTGAGCAGGGGTTCCTTCTAGGTGATTCAGGATGCCTCTAGCATCCAATGCCCATCGTAATCGGTCCCTATAGGTAACCCAGTTGCTCCCATCAGCAGATAGCTTTGGAACCTTCAAGAAATCATCGGTTGGTTTCGTCATTGCAAGAAAAGCGAAGTTGGATAGTCAATTGATGTGTTTATAAGTCCCTAGGTCCGGGTCTCATAATCTAATGATTATGATAACTTGGGGCAATGAGTGAGCACTAGAACCGATTGTTATAGGTGATAGGTAAGTACCTTGGGGCAATGAGTGAGCACTAGAACCGATGCTGCACCCAGATTTTGCCCCATGGGTTAAGTACAGTCATGTAACTACTAGCAGTGCCTATGGTGTAACAAAAGCGAATCATAACTACAGTAAGAAGGGTCTAGTTACTCTATAACCAGATCTCCTACACTACTGATACATAGATACAGTCAGAGACCTTTGGTTGCACTGCAACCAAACATGTAAAGTATGTCAGATGATCTACACTGCATACTATGAGTCAAAACGACGAAGATAGGTAAGGAAACTAAGTAATAGAATAGAAATCCAACAGTCACTGCCTGCCACCGCCGCCGCCGTCCTCGTCACTATCCGCCGCCGCTGCCCTCGTCGTCACTGTCCGTCGCCGCCGCCGCCGACGCCCTCGTCACTGTCCGACGTGCCGCCGCCCTTGTCAGCACTGTCCGCCACCGTCGTCGTCACTGCCCGCTGCCGCCACCGCCGCCGCCGCCCTCATCACTGTCCGCCGCCGCTGCTGCCGCCGCCCTCGTCGTCACTGTCCGTCGCTGCTGCCGCCGCCGCCCTCGTCGTCACTGTCCATTGCCGCCGCCGCCGCCACCTCGTCACTGTCCGCCGCCGACGACGCGCCGCTGCCCTTGCCATCACTGCCCGCCGCCGTCATCGTCACTGCTCGCACTCACTGTCACTGCTGTCGTCACTGCCACTTGTATTATGTAATTTGAAATATGACCATGTGATCATGTTGAACATGACACATCACTCTCGGCACCCTCCACACTCTCTCCTCCCTCTCTTTCCTCCCTCCTTCAGCGGCAGCGGCGGCGCGATGACGGCGATGACGACGACGGCAGCGGCGGCGGCGGCGGCACCCGCACCCTCCTCTCTCCCCTCTCCTCCCCCTCTCCCTCTCCTCCCCCTCTCCCTCTCCCTCTCCCTCTCCCTCTCCCTCTCCTTCAGTGGCGGCAGCAGCGGCGGCGACAGTGACAGCGGCGGTGGCAACAGCGACGGCAGCAACACCGGGTGCGCCCTCCCCCGTCTTGTTTCATTTTCATTTTATTTTATTTTTTCATTCCACTATTTACAGGTCAACGGACGGCGGCGGCACCCTCACCCTCACCCCACTCTCTCACCCCTCCTCCTCTTTCTCCTCTCTCCCTCCCCTCCCTCCCTCCCTCCTCCCTCTTCCTTTCCCTCTCTCTCTCCTCCAGCAACGACGACGACGGCGGCGGCAGCAGCATCGGCAGCGGCAGCAACAGCGATGGTGGCGGTAGCGGCCGCAACAGCGATGGTGGCGGTAGCGGCCGCAGCAGCAGCAGCGGACGATGACAACGACGGCAGCATCAGCAGCAGCAGCGGACGACGGCAGCGGCGGTAGCAGCGGATGACGGCGGCGGCAGCAGCAACAACAGCGGCGGGCGGCGGCGGCGGCAGCAGCAGCAACAGCGGCGGGCAGCGGTGGCGGCAGCAGCAACAGCGGCAGGCGGCGGCGGCGGCAGCAGCAACAGCAGCGGGCGGCGGCGGCGGGCGGCGGCGGTGGCGGCAGCAGCAACAGCGGTGGGCGGCGGCGGCGGTGGCAGCAGCAACAACAGCGACAGGCGGCGGCGGCGGCAGCAGCAACAGCAGCGGGCGGCGGCAGCGGCAGCAGCAGCGACAGCGACGGGCGGCGGCGGCGGCAACAGCAGCGACAGCGGCGGGCGGCGGCGGCGGCAGCAGCAGCGACAGCGGCGGGCGGCGGCAGTGGCAGCAGCAACAGCAGCGGGCGACGGCGGCGGCGGGCGTCGGTGGCGGTGGCGGCAGCAGCAACAGCGGTGAGCGGCGGCGGCAGGCGGCGGCAGTGGCAGCAGCAACAGCAGTGGGCGGAGGCGGCGGTGGCAGCAGCAACAGCAGTGGGCGGCGGCGGCGGCGGCAGCAGCGACAGCGGCGGAGGCGGCGGCAGCAGCAGCGACAGCGGCGGAGGCGGCGGCAGCAGCAGCGACAGCGGCGGAGGCGGCGGCAGCAGCAGCGACAGCGGCGGAGGCGGCGGCAGCAGCAGCGACAGCGGCGGCAGCAGCAGCGACAGCGGCGGAGGCGGCGGCAGCAGCAGTGACAGCAGCGGAGGCGGCGGCAGCGGCAGCGACAGCGGTGGAGGCGGCGGCAGCAGCAGCGACAGCGGCGGAGGTGGCGGCAGCAGCAACAGCGGCGGCAGCAGCAACAGCGGTGGCAGCAGCAACAGCGGCGGCAGCAGCGACAGCGGCGGCAGCAGCGACAGCGGCGGCAGCAGCGACAGCGGCGGCAGCAGCGACAGCGGCGGCAGCAGCGACAGCGGCGGCAGCAGCGACAGCGGCGGCAGCAGCGACAGCGGCGGCAGCAGCGACAGCGGCGGCAGCAGCGACAGCGGCGGCAGCAGCGACAGCGGCGGCAGCAGCGACAGCGGCGGGCGGCGGCGGCGGCAGCAGCTATAGCGAGGTGTCTGTCCGGCAGTGGTTAACTGTAAAGACAGTAAGCTAAATCTCAGTCTCGAAAGAGAGAACTGAGGTTAAGTGGTGCGAGCGTCAGGTAATATGTATGTTACGTAATGTTGCCCGATATGGGCGAACCTCCCATATCCAACACGCCCACTCGAACTTATGCGGGCAACATCAATCCCATCGTCTTCACGAACGCCTCATGCTTTGGTCGCGACAATCCCTTGGTGAAGGCATCCGCAGCCTGGTCATTTGTTGGTATGTACTCAGGTGCAATGTCTCCCATCTCGTAATGGTGTCGCATGTGGTGGTAACGGACTTCAATGTGCTTTGTTTTTTTGTGGAAGACGGGGTTTTTGGCAAGCGCAATTGCTCCCTGGTTGTCCACCATCAGTCGCGTTGCCCCCTGCGGTTCTTCACCCAGCTCCCGGAGCATCTGACGGAGCCATAGTGCTTCGTTCGTGGCGAGCGCTCCGGCAATGTATTCAGCTTCCGTGCTGGACTGAGCGACAAGCTTCTGTTTTCGCGAAATCCAGGCAACGGCTCCGCCCCCGAGTAGGAAGGCAAACCCGCTGATCGAACGTCGGTCATTGGCGTCGTTGGCCCAGTCTGCGTCTGCATAGCCGATGAGTTCTAACATTCCGTTTGATCCACTGAGAACAAGCTTCGCATCCGTTGTTTTTCTCAGGTAGCGGAAAACGCGTTTGAGTGTGTTAAGGTGTTGCTCACCGGGGGTAGCGGCATGCTGACTGAGTGTTTGGATGGCATAGGCGAGATCCAGGCGAGTGCCGAGCATAGCGTACATTATCGCGCCTAGCTGACTCTGGTATGGCTGTGGGTCGAACTCCGCCTTTTCAAGCTTTTCCAACTTGAAGTTGACAGTGATGGGAGTGCTGACGGGACGGCAATCGTGCATCCCATAACGCTTGAGAATGTCCTCAACGTACTGCCGTTGGGACAGCGAGATTGTACGTAGCCTTCTATCACGGGTCACCTCCATATTGAGTATCCAGCAGGCTTCTCCCAGGTCTGTGATCTCGAATGCTGCGCTGACCTTCCGTTTGAACTCTTCAAGGAGCTTGTAGCAGTTAGAGAAGAGAAGCATGTCGTCGACATAGACCGCAACAATGATAATTGTTCCATTTGCACGTTGGTGGAAGACGGCATAGTCGGATTCAAGACGGGTGAGGCCTAAGCTGAGAAACTCTGCGAGGAGCTTAGCGTACCACTCGCGGCTCGCTTGTTTGAGGCCATAGATAGACTTCTTTAGCTTCCAAACGTTAGCTTTGTCTCGAAAGCCGGGTGGGCAATGCACGAAGATTTCCTCCTTCAACTCGCCATGGAGAAAAGCTGTCTTAACGTCTAACTGATGGATCTCAAGGTCATAGTGCGCAGCAAGGGCCAATAAGATCCGAATGGTTGTGAATTTGACGACTGGGGCAAAGGTCTCGTCAAAGTCCAGGCCAGGGACTTGCGCATAGCCCTTCGCGACGACTCGTGCTTTGTACCTGGTGATTTCGCCGTTAGGACCACGCTTCGTCTTAAAAACCCACTTGCTTGGGATGACTTTTCTATCTGGTGGGGGCTCTACGACTTCATAAGTATTCATCTTTTGGAGAGACGCTATTTCAGCTGCGCAGGCCTCAAGCCACTGTGCCGCATTGGCACTCCTCATTGCCTCCCCATAGGTGGACGGGTCCTCATCAAGAGACGTTCTCGCTGCACGCGCCATTGGCTCAGTCCCATAGGCTGACTCATCATCAGCGCCCACTCGCCCCGTGACACCTTGTGGGTCGGTTTGTTTCTTCTGCCCATACGACGTGACGTTGTACCGTGCATCATCGTCTGCGATGGGTGCTTTGCGAATCCGACTCGAGCGGCGTGGCTCTGGGATGTCTGTAGAGGGCAGAGGGAGCTCCGGTGGTGGTAGGGCCTCCGGAGGTGCGTACTCATTTGCGGGGCCCTCGCCTGTGTCTGGCTCGTCGTCTGGAGCTGCCGGCTGCTCATCGGGGTCAGAGTCAGACAGGGAATGGGGATCTGTGTCAAGGGCAATGCGTGAGGGTAGGTCTCCATTGTTCTCATCGAAGATAACGTCGCGAGACTCGACAATACGACCTGTGGGCTTATGGAGAAGACGATAAGCATGTCGTTGGTCAGCAAAGCCCAGAAAAACACATTCAAGTGTTCTCGACTGGAGTTTATGACGTCTGGCCTTTGGTATGTGCACAAATGCTTTGCACCCGAACACTCTAAAGCGTGATAGGTTCGGTTTATTGCCTGTAAAGGCTTCGTGTGGTGTGAGCCCATCGTGCTGTGAGCGTGTCGGCTTGACGTTGTGGATGTGTGCCGCATACAGAACTGCGTCGCCCCAGTACTTAGGTGGGAGGTCTGCGTCATGCAACATTGACCGTGCATCGTTGAGTAGCGTGCGGTTCATTCGCTCGGCTACCCCGTTCTCTTGTGGGGTGTCTGCGTTTGTTGTTTCGTGGTGAATGCCCTTGGATCTGAAGTAGGCTTGTGACTCAATAGAATAGTACTCGCCACCGCCATCGCTTCGAAAGAAGTTGATGCGTTCGTTGGTGATGACTTCTGCGCGGACAATAAAATCCTGAACATTCTCGAATGCTTCACTTTTGGCTCTGAGGAGGGCGACTAGGACATAAGATGAGTATCCGTCGATGAATGTCATGAAGTACTGGTGTCGCGCAGGTGTGAGCACGGGCATCTTTCCACACAGGTCAGAGTACACCCGGTAGAGTGTGCGCGGGTGGTCGACGGTGGATATCTTCGGAATGACGTTTCGCGTCTGCTTGCCGGCAAGACAGGAATGGCAGATCGTGTCAGTCGGTGCGTTGTTGCCCTTAAGCTTCATCCCCTTGACCAATCCGGACTTTGCGAGATGGCGAATGACATCGTAGTTCGCATGTCCAAGACGCCGGTGCCAGGTGGCGAGATCAGCATAGGATTCACGTGTTCTGGCAGCGAGGGCGAGTGGGGTCGGGTTATGGATCTCAGAGAGGTGGTCAATGGTAATGTTGTATGCACGTTCGACGTAGGTTAGGGCATCGACAATGAATAAGCCTTGGGACTCAATACCTTGGGCCACGAGCTGGCCTTGCGGGTTGGTAATCTCAAACCCAGCTGTGTCAAAGGTGATTTGGTACTTGTGACGAGTCAGGTGTGAGACGGAGAGTAGGTTACCATCGAGGCGTGGGACATAGTAGACATCGCGGAGTGTCGTTAACCTCTCTTCGCCGTTTCTTAGTTTTACCCGTAGGATAACTTGTCCTTTCCCGAGTGCCAAGATGTAACTCTTGTCACCCAGGTAGACATGGCGAGGTTTATCAAAGGTTTGATAGACTGCGAACCAGCTACGACAGGATGTCATGGGCTCACTAGCTCCGGAGTCAAGTATCCACCTGTGGTTGCCTGAGGTCGGTAGTTTCACAATGTTCAGATATGGGGAGGATGACGCGGTTGCTGCCACAGCAGAGTGGGCCAGGAGGAGCCGAATTGGCGTGCGTGAATAGTTGGAGTCATAGTCGCTGAGTCGCGCGAGGTTGGCGACTGCGTCTGATGGCCCATCCCGGTTCTCGTTCACCTTGGCTTCGAGCGCGCTGAGGGCTGTCTTTTTCTTGCGACATTCATCCTCGACATGACCTGTGCGACCGCAGAAATCACATTTCTTCTTCTTTCGCTGTTCTCCTTTCTCGTCCTTGTCCTTTTCTCCGTCTTGGTCTTTCCCTTTTGTATTCCCACCTTGTCGCTTTCCTTTTACCTGAGCTTTCAATGCAGTAGATGAGGTGTTTGCAGCAGCAGAGCAAACTTGTTCCTCAGTAAGGATTGCATTCTTAACAGCTTGGACTTTCGGTAGCGAGGACTGAGAGAGGAGAATGGTTCTAAGTACGGAGAAGGAGTCCGGCAACGCAATTATAATGGCAATAGCGATTACACTCTCATCGAGGGAAATTCCGTGCGATTTCAGGATGCGCCAGCGTTCGAGTAGAGCGTTTATTTGCGATTCGAAGGGGTCTTCATCTGACAGCCTGGTCTGGAAGAGTGCGGCTATGTGCAGAGCGGCTGTTTGGAGCCCAGTGCCCTGGTAGCGATCTCTGAGGCTGTCCCAGGCTTCTTTTGAGGATTGGGCAGCGACGACGCCTGAATACGGTTCTGTCTCGAGTGTGAGGAGTATTTGGGCTTGGGCATCCCATTCGCGTGTTTCCCAGTCAGTGCGCGCTGCGGTATCGGTAAGCGGTGGTTCGGTTTCAGTACCATCGACGATCTTCCAAAGGTTGTGGTTTCGAAGAATTAGTCGCATCTGAGAGCTCCAAATCTGATAGTTTGAGCCATCATCCTTCAGTCGATCGATGTCAAAGAGGCGATTTGACATTTTTTCACGATTGGTTGATTTGGTGGCTGCCACAGCAGCAGGAGGTGAAAGGAGGGGATTGGCCGTGTTTGAGCCAGTCATAAATCTCGAAAAAAGACTGAGTAGTAGTTGGAAGCTTTTTGAGTAGCCTGCGTCAAGCGGGTCTCATAATCTATAGCGAGGTGTCTGTCCGGCAGTGGTTAACTGTAAAGACAGTAAGCTAAATCTCAGTCTCGAAAGAGAGAACTAAATTCATTTGCCTGTAAAGACAGTAAGCTAAATCTAAGGACAGGCTATTAGTTAGGACTGATATAGTGAATGTAATGGGAGTCATACCTCAGTCTCGAAAGAGAGAACTGAGGTTAAGTGGTGCGAGCGTCAGGTAATATGTATGTTACGTAATGTTGCCCGATATGGGCGAACCTCCCATATCCAACAGCAGCAGCGACAGCGACGGGCGGCGGCGGCGGCAACAGCAGCGACAGCGGCGGGCGGCGGCGGCGGCAACAGCGGCGGTGGCGGCGGCAACAGCAGCGACAGCGGTGGGCGGCGGCGGCGGTGGCGGCAGCAGCAACGGCGGTGGGCGGCGGCGGCGGGTGGCGGCAGCAGCAACAGCAGCAGCAACAATGGCCCAGGCCCCCCACTGCGGTCACAGACCGATGACGGGGACCTGGGCCATTGATTCGCAGCAGCTGGTGTGCAAAGGAAGGGAGGGGTGGTGGTGGCAGGCTGGAAGCACCATCTACATAGTTCTACATAGTTCTACATAGAAAGGCCTGTATCTATGTAGTTCTACATAGACCAGGAAGTTGTCTATGGGTTCTATGGGTTCTACAGGGTCTATGTAGATCTACACAGTCTACTGCAGTATCACCCCCGTTTTGCTGATGAAGGGAAGTTTTGTAAAACGTTCCACCATTGGTGAGGCGAGTTGAAGAAGTCGTCCCACATTGATGTAGCATCAGAGGTAGTCCGACCTACGCATTCGCTGCTGCCACACAGCATAGAGCGCCGGCCGCACGAGATTATCAATCCCATCAAAAGGTCGCCCTTGTATATCTAGTCGTCAGAACGGCGTCGATAACGTTCGGCTCACCACGAGATGCCGTCCGGGCTCTCTGAGTGTGCGTAACAGTTGCAGAGAAAGTGGACAACAAACTGAAAGTCGAGCGAGAGAGAGGCTTTTGAACGATACCCTACACACCATTCTTGGGACTACGCTGGGATAGTGCGGAGGTAGCCGCAGCCCAGACCCAGGGATGCAATTAGTGTTGCCACGGCTCGGCGATTTAGCCGCTTAGCCGATGAGCCGAGCCGGTTGTGAGCTGAGCCGAGCTACTCTATAGGTGAGTGGTTCCTGTCGGTGTGATGACTGATGTCAAACCGGAGATAGCCGTGTCTAGCCGAGCCAGCCAATGCACCATATCCCAAACAGGCAGGTGGTCACGGGACCACGTTGAGTTGCACAGCGGCATGGGTTAATCATGCCCCATCCCTGACACCCTGCTGACCGGTACGGCGGCATGTGTTGGAAGGTCGACTTCGCTGATTGCAGGCGGTACGCTAGCGGTCAGAGTCACGATGTCACTTTATATTACTTTGTGTGGATGGAGAGTTCCATGTGCTTGGGGCTTTCCTCCTCACATATGTCTTCTTCTTTCCTTTCTACTATAACGCACCATGTTTTGCGGTTCTGTGGAAGATGATGCCTTTGCTATGGCACCGACTCGTGTCTCATGTGGAAGAATGACCAGGACTGGCTGACGGCTATTGGCGGGACTACGAGTGACCGCACGAGTCTGTGTTTCTTAGATGGCTACCTCTGTGTGTCACCTTTTTTTTTGAGGTGCTCCTACATCTGACAGATGCAAACAGTGTTCCTGACTGATGCTGACTGGGAAACCACACACGGCACACCCGCACCTCGCGCTCAAGCGCATGGTGCTGCTCACCGAGCCCGCCCCCGGCACGTGCGGTGTCCCCGACAGTCTCGTCATCTTCGAGGACGGCCTCTTTATCGCACGCCGCACTAGTCACTTGCACCCCGCTAACCGTGCTGACCAGCTTGGGCCCCACATTCCGCATCGAGCCGATGCGTGACACCTTTTTCAACCCCATCCATGGGCAGACATACGCCACGCCAGACGGGAGTGTGTGGCGGACGTACCACCCCCAGGGCCCCGCGGCCGCGCACCCCCGCACGACGGCACACCCGCACCTCGCGCTCAAGCGCATGGTGCTGCTCACCGAGCCCGCCCCCGGCACGTGCGGCGTCCCCGACAGTCTCGTCATCTTCGAGGACGGCCTCTTTATCGCCACATGGGTGAAATCCGTATCGGCCAATGTCAATCCTATCTTCCTCTGGCAGATCCTGAATGCTGGGTCTACCCTGAACGCCGCTCTCTCTGGCATTCTCATCATTCCATCCACCTTTGCGCCTACCTTGCAGACTCCGTGGGACATTGCGTTGACGTCCAAATGGTCTCTCCTGTCCGACATCTGGACTGTGGTGACGCAACCCGCCAACGCCATCCCCATGACATACACTACCGACTACTTGCGAGCTGCGACGGCTTCCTTGTCAACTGCCAACTCTGCAGCTACCCCCCAAGTCGTCTTGCCACTCGTGAATCCTGTCGGTATCGTGACATATCGCATGCACATCAATGCGGCTGGGGGCGCAGAGACCAAGATCAGCATTTTCGGTGAGAACACCCTTCGGATCACCAACAATGGCACTAGCATTCTTTGGACGCATTACATCTCCGGCAGCCCGTTCGAGACTTTATCCACAAGCTCCATCACGATTGGCAGCGCCAATTTCACGGATGTCACGGTCATCTATTCTCCGACTACTATTTCTCTCTTCGAGAATGGCGTATACAAGTACACTCGCACCTACAGTGGTGCTCAGGTGTGGGGTCCTGCATATTGGTCGGTGCAGCACCTCACCGCTGGCACGGTGGTCTCGGCCGATCTCGCTTACGTCCGATGCCTTCCCTTGGCGATGGACCATGCGCCGACCGAACTGTACACTATTTACAACTTCCTGTATGACAACAGGGTGATGGACCTCTATGAGGGCCAGGTGACGGGTCCTATCCTCAGCTACGCACTGAACATCCCGGCCAGCACCAATCAGCAGGTCCTGTCCAAAATTCCGTTAACTTCGCAGCGCTGACTTGCCTTTTCTGCGGGTATTTTCATCAGCGAAAGAGACAATGACTGCCCGACGAAACCGAATCTCACCTGATTTCATGGAGGCTCTTCAGATTCATAAGTACTCTCTTCGGAAAGATTGCAAACTATCATTTACTGAGGGCTTGGACTGGGAACAGGAGTTGCTAGAGCTAGAGGCCACCACAGCTGCCCAAGAACAAGTCCCAGAGGACATCAATTCATATGTCCGCAATGTACTCGCAGCGTAGTTAGCATAGTTACCAAATATATCCTAGTTGTGCCTGGAAACCATGGTGTGAGCCACCCCTGAGCCACTTTGAGCCACAGCTGATGCTGTAATCATGGTGTGGCTCGGCTCTTGAAGCCGAAAGCACGGCGTGCCACGTGAGCCGCACCATAGCCGAGCCGAGCCGAACCGTGGCAACACTAGATGCAATCCCCCGATCAGGACTATGATTTCCCATGTCCACGCGGTTGGTGATAACGGAGTGACAAGGTACAGCTTTGTGAAGAACGCTCTTCTCTCCTGACGGCGACAATGTGCTCGCAATGGGCAGTTCTGGTGATGTCTGCTGTTGCGATTCTAGCGAAGCCATTAGCACCACCAACGACTGGGTGGCTGTACACCGACGACACTTTAGGGAAATTAGGCTCATTTGTCTTTCCATTCACGGCTACGCAATGCGAGCCGTTCTACATGTTCTACATGTTCTACAACTCGACGGATAGTCTCGTGTTTTTCCCTGATGACGCAAACGCAACATACCCGCACACACTTTTCTCCATTACTGTCCCCAGAGGCACTGGTTATTTGGAATGGATTTGCAACATTCCCGCTGGTTTCGAATTCCATGTGATTCAAAATTACATCGTCCAAGCTGGGTCATCGTCGGATTGCTTGGGGGATCTCAACACAACTTATTCACATCTAACTTACTACACGACTGCTTTTGCATCCAACACTCGAACCGCTTCCCTCCCAACCACTTCCCTCTCCGAGTCCACAAGACCTTTGTATGTCTCCTTCCCCGTTCGCTGCTTGTCCTTGACCCGACCACTGTCAGCCCTACTACCAGCTTTCCCACAGGAACGTTCTCGACCATCACTCTCAAGTACGACTCGTTCTTCAAGTTTCCACACAACATACTAATCGACTCAATAGCCCAAACCTGGCTGTCATGCCGACAACATCCCCACCGTCGTCCTCACCAGTGACTTCTTTCACGAGCTTGCCACCCTCACCAACAATGTCCTCATCTTCCACGAGCTCGCCATCGCCATCGCCCTCACCAACACTTTCCCCCAAACCACACAGCGCTTCGATTGCTGGTGGTGTTGTCGGCGCAGTAGCCTTTGTTCTACTCATCGTCGCTCTCGTGCTTTGGCGGAGACGTAGGGGCTCGGGATTAGCATCTTCTCTTACCAATACTCCCTCCGCAACCATGGGCGAGTTAGGGTCTACATACCTCTCACCACCATTCCAATCTTCCGGTGCGTTCATCTTGTCTGCCCTAGTGCGTATGTTATCTTATATTAAATGCTTGTCAGGCGCGGAACTTCCTGGCACCATGCCCGCCCCTTGTAGTCACAGAAATGAGCTCAAGTCTGACAGTGGTGCCATGGCTGTTCCAGTACCAGGCAATCTCGAGCCTGCCGTGGTCCCCGGAGGCAGGTGTCCTTCTCTTTTGCACATGCTATGATATTTTAGCCTCCACCGGGAATGCAAGGCTGATCAGCACAATCCCTTGTAGCACTATCCCCTGCAGCACTATCCCCTGCAGATATTGAGAGCATGACTGGCATGCTGCAAGCGACCTTGTCCATGCAACAAACCTACAGTGGCTCGACAATAAGTGAGTCCAGGATGCCTGTACTTCCCAGCAATCTGTTCAACTGCGACAGCTACTGGTGGTGGAGCTGTCGGATCTGGTAACCTTAACGTCTTCAACATTTACAATATACATCATTGTGAGCTCGGGTGAATCTATATTTGCAGCCTCGGCCTGACTTGTCGAATAGCACAACCTGATCCCTCCTCTTCTCTACCGCACCTGCCAATAATCCTGCCCACAGGAGCTGCGCAAGCCTCCGGACAGTCGGCACCCCCCGCTTCGGCCTCTCGCGCTCCATGAACCACCACTTTAGCTGCCATACTCCAAGTCCCTGGACACCCCGACTAATCCCGCACCAGAGACGTTGCTACAGCACGCAATGCCGTTGTTCTATCAGCCCTCGAGGCGCTAGACTCAAAGGTCTTCTTGAGCTCACCGCGGTTTTGGGGGCCATCTCACATGTGCATGGGAGGCAACCTGCTGGTCCAAGCCTCCATGGGCGTCACTTGATTGGACTTGGCCTATTCGCTGCCACCGTGTACAGGATGACCAGGTCCTTGAACTTTCTGTCATAAACAACATGACAAGGGCTTGTGTTTTGCACATAGGTGGTGATCTCGTGCTTGCGTTGTACATTGTCAAAATTTCAGGTTGATTGGTAGGAATTACATGTTTATCCAGTCCAAAGTTTTGATGCTCGCATGACTGGCATGGGCAATTCGCCCCCGCCCAACATCCTCCTTGACTTTATGTACTGCGTTAATTGTTTACACAGTATTCGGCCAAATCTTCTCTTTCTCGCAGAGCCACGCCCTCCCCTTCCGAGCAATGGCGATGATCGCTAGATTGTTTCGGCAGTCCCACAATTCCTCCACCTTGAAGCCCACACTAGACATCTAGAGCTCCCCACCGCCGCCACCCCAGCCGGAAGCGTGGAGAAGGGGCCCCAGACGTGAGCGCCTTGCGACAACGGCAACAATAACAGGCGGCTCACGCGAGCGCGTAGGCAAAGGTGAGGCTTGCAGGAACACTGTCACTAAATTCGCTACCGTACGTAAGAAATTCTTTTGCAGCCTCCTTGAAGTAATCAATTACGAGTGTCCGAATTCCGGAACTGGACCAGCGGGAGCTCTCAAGCGTGCAGTGCAATGCGACTGGGTGCCACCCAATCGCATCACACTGCATGCTTGAGTGATATCAGACCATCCTCGAAATCAGGGATGTTGGCAGGATCCAGGGCAAGATTAGGGATCTGGAAACCAACCACTTCATGAGACGCCCGGGACATACATAATTACTATTTCACATACGAAAAGGCGGTTGCGCCAACACGGAGTTTCGGTGCCTTAGCAGTTAGCACCCCTTTCTCAACAGAATTGATGCCCTGTACAAGTTGGCGATGTTGAATAACCATGTGGATGTACTTCGGGATTTAGTCAGATATTGACATGAGACAATCTTGAACGATACCTCGTTACCCTTCTTGAGACTATGTGTGTCACATCGTGAAGACACATTGGCTGTCGTGAGCTACGATATTTTGAGGGAAATCACTGCGGCGTTGCGCTCCAGCATCCACACTCCTGCATTCGCTCGTGCAGACGCTCGCGAGTGTCACGCAGATGCTTGAGTCGACCTTCGTGACGCGCTTGTCTGTCTTCACCGTCGTCGTCGTCGTCGACTAGTTCGGCCGGCTCCGCAACACGCTCGCGTACCCACCCCATATCACTTACGCATGGCGGAGGGTTTTCAGCTCTGCCAAAGGCCGGATGGTGGAGGGAATTCCTAAAGCTACGATTGCATGAACGCAGAAAGGGCGAGTTGTAAAATGACGAATATAAGGGAAGAGAGTGGGACAGGCTGAGTGAAGGTAAAGGGTGACAAGGAAAGTGTCAGCGTCAGGGAGAGGAAGTTGTCCCAGCATTGATGTAGAATTAGAGATAGTCTGACCTACGCATTCGCCGCCCACTCATATGACTCGATTATGAGCGCTGCCACAATAGGGTTATCAATCCCATCACAAGGTCGCCATTCCAGATCTGGTCGACGGCGCCGATAACGTTCGACTCACCACCACGAAATGCCGTCCGCGTCTCTACACCTAGTAGGTGTGCATCACAGTTGCAGAGAAAGTGGACAACAGCCTGAACGTCGAGTGGAGATGCCTTACTCACTATATTGGGATCCCAGGATCCCTAGGGAAAGTGCAGGATCCTGCGTAAAATGGCTCATTAATGTGCCATTTGTCCAGTGTGGTACGCCATACATATGTCTTTCCATTCACGGCCACCATCGCATTGTAGTAAATGTCGAACGGCTCGCATTGCGTGCTACGCAATGCGAACCGTTCGACATTCGACAGCGGGTGGACCATTTACAACAATCCGATGGCGGATGGGCTTTTCCTTGACTTTTGCGACGCAACAATCTCGCACCTCCTTTTCACCATTAACATCCCCAAAGGCATCGGTTATTTGGAGTGGATTTGCAACATTCCCGTCGGTTTCCGATTCAATGATTACGTCGTCAAAGCTGGGGAGTCGGGCTTGCTTGGGCATTATCACAACATCTGGGTTACAACATGACTGCTTTTGCATCCTTCACTCGAAACCCTCCCCTGCTCACTTCTCGCCCCACAAATACTTTATTCGTCTCCTTTCCCGTCCGCTGCTTGTCCTTGACCTGACCATTATCAGCCCTACAACCACCTTTCCCACAGGCGCATATTCGACCATTACAGTCAAGTGAGGCTCGTTCTTTGAGTTTCCACACAATATACTAATCGACTCAACGGCCCAAACCTAGCTGTCACACCGACAACGTCCCCACTGTCCTCATCTTCACCAGAGACTTCTTCCATAAGCTCGCCGCCCTCGCCAATAATGTCCTCACGCTCGCCGCTCTCATCAACAACGCCCTCACCTTCCTCGAGCTCGCCATTGTCCTCGCCGCCAAAAACGCTCTCTTCCCCCAAACCACACAGTGCCTCGGCTGCTGCGGGTGTCATCGGCGCAGTAGCCTTCGTTTTACTCATCCTCGCTCTTATACTCTGGGGGAGACGTAGAAGCTCGGGGTGAGCATCTTCCCCTATTAATACTCAGCCCGCAACCATGGGCGAGTTAGGGTCTACATGCCTCTCACCACCATTCCAGTCTTCTGTTGCGTTCATCGTGTCCATCCTAGTGTGTATGTTATCTTATGTTAAATTCTTGTCAGGCGCGGAACTTCTTGGTACCACACCCAAGCCTTGCAGTCGCGGAAACGAGCTCAAGTCTGACAGTGGCACCATGGTTATTTCAGTGACAAGTAATCTCGAGCCTGCCGTGGTCTCCGTAGGCAGGTGCCCTTTTCTTTTGCATATGCTATGATATTTTAGCCCACCGGGGACGCAAGGCTGATTTCATTTACAGCACAACCCCTTGCAGCACTATCCCCTGCAGATATTGAAAGCATGACTGGCATGCTGCCAGCTACCTTGTCCATGCGACAAAATTACAATGGCTCGACAATGAGTGAGTCCAGGATGCTTGTATTTCCCACCAATTTGTCCAACTGCGGCAGCTACTGGTGGTGGAGCTATCGGATCTGGTAATGTTGTATCTCAAAATATCACAATTAATTCGCTCCACATACATGATAGTAAGCTTGATTGAATCGATATTTGCAGCCTCAGCCTGACTCGTCAATTTAGCACGACGTGGTCTCCTCTCTTCTCTACGGCGACATTGACAAACCGCGTCGTGGGCCATCCCAAAGCATTATCACGCAGAGCCAGTTCTTTCATTACGCTGCTTGAACCACCAGATAGTGGGCCTCCCCGCTTTGGCCTCTCTCGCTCTGCCAATGACTACTTTAGCCGCTATATTCCTTTGATAACTGCACCAGAAACATCACTACCGGATGCAATACCGTAGCCCCAGCAGCCCTCGAGGAGTTAGACTCAATGGGGTCTCCCTGAGCTCATCGCAGTTTTAGGGGCAATCTCAGAAGGCAGAACACGACGGCGACTTCCCCACCGCCCTATATAGAATGACCCCGATTTCCTGTTATACCCAAAATTTTTGCGAGAGCATGCGAAGGAAGTGGGGGATGCTGATAATGCTTTGTGTTTATGGTCCAAGGCGTTCTGCACTTGTATTGTCTGTAATCATTGTTATCAGTTTGCTTAGTAGGAGCTTCTTGTATATATATGGTAGTGTACCCGGAGTTTGGACAGTTGTAGTGGACAATAGCTCCATATGTAAGTCTGCCGCACCTTGGAAATTGTCAATCTGATGATGTGTTCTTGCTCTTAGTGCATTGCACTGTCCTCAAACAAGCCCTTGGTTGTGCAGCTTTGGAGGCGGTACACCCCGCGTTTAGGGAGGGCATGACCTGCCAGTGCTGGGAGGCAGCGCTACGTCGGGTCATCGGCTGCATTTATTTTATAGTCCCAGGAATGGCAAGATACCGGCACCTCCTCATAACATATCATTGGGCCATCTTTACAGGAATGGGGCATATCGAATATCGCCTTCGTTCATCGTCCCACGCGAGGTAAGGACATCAGCAACTCCGCCTAACTGGAGTCGGCGGTCGCCCAAATCAACGTAGACAGTCAGGGCCACCCAGATCCCAAAAAAATGCTGGTCACGTTTTGGAGAGCGCGGCGGCGGCGCTACCCACTTCTCAATTCACCCTCGATGGTGCGCCCATGCAGACCTCATAGGTACGTACATTATCTTCTGTCCCACTATATAGTGTGTTAGCACGAAGCACTAAAGATGTCGCACACACGCACCCCCTTTTTCTACTCTAGTCGGCCAGAGGCCATCCCAAGGCGTCATCACGCCCTTGGAAGCCGAGTCTGCTCTTCCGTCACGACAGCCACGAGAACCTTCAGATGGAAGACGCCAAGCTACAGATATCCTGGCACCAGAGACATCACGGCTAGATACAACGCCGCCGCTTCAGCCGCCCATGACGAGCGAGACTCAAGAGGAACCCACCGACCTTGCGACCGTTTTAGGGGTCATCTTCTCGCACGCGATTGAGCATGAGGGAGAGACAGATCATTGCCTCTGTTACCAATCTATTCACCCAATTCGGTCATAGCATCTCCGCCACTACCAAATATGACCTCCTAATTTTTATAAGTGATCATCGATCAGGTACTTGTTTTGTCTCGGCTGTCTTGGCTCCGATGATCACAGCGGCAAGATATGACGTCACATTGGTGAATGTGAAGCACTCTCGCATGGCTGTGTCTCAGACGTGGTCAGTGGGTCGAATAAGACTCTTGTGTCAGATGTCTGCGGAGGCATGCCCTGTAATCGAGAGAGGGAGCGCTTACGTAGCAGCGCTACGTCGTGTCTCGGCATATGGGTTCCAGGGCCAGATGAGACGCATCGGTGGGTGGAGTGTGACTGAAGCCCATACAGACACAGACACATCGTGTTCGTTAGAGCATGTATCATACAGAAAGTGATGGGTCGGCGCGGCAGCGCTTTTGGGGATGAAGCAGGGCACGAGCCGTGGAGACACATTGGTAATCGCGCGCTAGCGGAAATGATAGTGGCGTCGCGCTCCAGGCGTTCACGTGTGTCGCGCAGATGCTGGGGCCGACTTTCCGTGTGACACGCTCACCCTTCCGCGACGCGCTTGCCTACGCACGGCGGAGGGTTTGCAGCTTTGCCAAAAGCCGGATAATCAAGGGAATGCCAAAGGTCAATAACTGCCAATTGTAGGCACGCAGAAAGGAAATGACGGACTACAGCAAGAGAGTTGGATTAGCTGAAAGGATAAAGGGTGACGAGGGAAGCGTTGGCGCAGGCTTCAATGAGGGAAAGGTTTGTGAACATTCCGCCATTCGGGGAGGCGAGCTGAAGAAGTCATCGTCATCTCAGCATTGATGTAGCATCAGAGATAGTCCGACCTACGCATTCACTGCTGCTACACAGCATAGAACGCCAGCTGCACAAGGTGGCCTAGGGTTATCAATCCCATCAAAAGGCCGCCTTTTTATATCTGGTCATCAGAACAGCGTCGATGACGTTCGGCTCACCACGAAATGCCGTCCGGGCTCTCTGGGTGTGTATCACAGTTGCAGAGAAAGTGGACAACAGCCTGAACGTCGAGCAGGAGATGCCTTACTCACTATGCTTCCCAATGTCCGGATCAAGACTACACCTTCGGCTCACCACAAAATGCCGTCCGTGCTCTCTGGGTGTGCGTCACAGCGGAGAAAGTGGACAACAGCCTGAAAATCGAGCAGGAGAGAGACTTTCGATGATACCCTACACACCATTGATAGTGTGGAGCCAACCGCGGCCCAGACGCAGGGACTCATCAGGACTATGATTTCCCGCCATGCCCACGTGGTTGGTGATAACGAGATGATAAGCTGTGGCTGTACGATGACTTCTTTGGCTCATCCATCCTTCCATTCACGGCCACGCAATGCGAGCCGTTCTACATTTACTACAACACGACGGCCACTGAAGATATCTTTGACTTTTATGACGCAACACGCTCGCACACTCTTTTCACCATTGATTTCCCCAATGGCATTGGTTATTTGGAGTGGATTTGTAACATTCCCGCCGGTATCGGATTCAATCTGGACCACAAATTCAATTATATCGTCCAACCTGGATCGTCATCGGCTTGCTTGGGGAATATCACAACAACCTATTCCCATCTGACTTACTCCACGACTGTTTTTGCATCATACACTCGAAACCCTTCCCCGCTCATCCCTTCCCTCCCCACAAATACTCAGTATGTCTCCATTCCCGTCCGCCACTTGTCTTTGACCCGACCATTATCAGCCCTACAACCACCTTTCCCACAGGCTCATATTCGACCATTACAGTGAAGTGAGGCTCGTTCTTTGAGTTTCCACACAATATACTAATTTACTCAACAGCCCAAACTTAGCTGTCACACCGACAACGTCACCACCGTCCCCATCTTCACCAGTGACTTCTTCCATAAGCCCGCCGCCCTCGCCAACAATGTCCTCACGCTCGACGCCCTCGTCAACAATGTCCTCACCTTCCTCGAGTTCGCCATTGTCCTCGCCAACAACGCTCTCTTCCCCCAAACCACACAGTGCCTCGGTTGCTGGGGGTGTCGTCGGCGCAGTAGCCTTGGCTCTGCTCATCCTCATTCTTATGCTTTGGCAGAGACGTAGGAGCTCGGGGTCAGCATCTTCTCCTATCAATACACAGCCCGCAACCACGGGCGAGTTAGGGTCTACAGACCTCTCGCCACCATTCCAATCTTCTGGTGCGTTCATCGTGTCTGCCCTGTTGCATGTGTTATCTTATATTAAATGTTTGTTAGGCGCGGAACTTCCTGGCACTACGCCCGCCCCTTGTCGTCACGGAAATGAGCTCAACTCTGACAGTGGTGCCATGGTTGTTCCGGAGGCAGGCAATCTTGAGCCTGCCGTGGTCCCCGTAGGCAGGTGTCCTTTTCTTTTGCACATGCTATGATATTTTAGCCTCCATCGAGAATGCAAGGCTGATCAGCACAATCCTTTATAGCACTATCCCCTGCAGATATTGAGAGCATGACTGGCATGCTGCCAGCGACCTTGTCCATGCAACAAACCTACAATGGTTCGACAATAAGTGAGTCCAGGATGCTTGTACTTCTCTGCAATCTGTTCAACTGCGGCAGTTACTGGTGGTGGAGCTGTCGGATCTGGTAATGTCGTATCTCAAAATATCACGATTCATTCACTTCACATACATCATGGTAAGCTTGATTGAATCGATATTTGCAGCCTCAGCCTGACTCGTCAATTTAGCACGACGTGGTCTCCTCTCTTCTCTACGGCGACATTGACAAACCGCGTCGTAGGCCATCCCAAAGCATTACCACGCAGAGCCAGTTCTTTCATTACGCTGCATGAACCACCAGATAGTGGGCCTCCCCACTTTGGCCTCTCTCGCTCTGCCAATGACTACTTTAGCCACTATACTCAACGTAGACAGTCAGGGCTGCCCAGATCCCCAAAAAATGTTGGCCACACTTTGGAGAGCGCGGGGGCGGCGCTATACCCACCTCCCATTTCTCCCTCGATAATGCGCCCTACTTGACGATCCCATAGGTAAATTATCTTCTTTTCCACTATCTAGCATTTGGAGATAGTCTGACCTACGCATTCGCCGCCGACTCGTATGGGCGCTGCCATACAGCATAGAGCGCCGGCCGCACATGGTAGCCCAAAGGCCGCCTTTTAATATCTGGTTGTCAAAATCATGTCGACAAACCCTCGGTTCACCACGAATTCCCGTACGCGCCCTCTGAGTGTGCATCGGTGTTGCGGAGACAGTGGACAACAACCTGAACGTCGAGTGGAGATGCCTTACATGTTGGGACTGCGCTGGGATACCCAAGGCGTCTGGATCAGGACTATGATTTCCCGCCATCATGGCATGCCCGCGCGGTTGGAGATAATGAGGTGATAAGGCACAGCTTTGCGAGGAGCGCTCTTCTCTCCTGACGACGACAATGCACTCGCTGTGTACAGTTCTGGCGATTTTTGCTGTTGCACTTCTAGCCACAGTTGCGAAACCATTGGCACCACCAACCACTGGGTGGCTGTACAATCTTGACGGCAAATTCGGCTCATTTATCTTGCCATTTACGGCCACGCAATGCGAGCCGTTCGATATTTTCTACAACAACACGGTGGATGGAGATGTCATTGACTTTTATGATGCAAAATACTCGCACATCCTTTTCACCATTAATTCTATCCCCAAAGGCATTGGTTATTTGGAATGGATTTGCAACATTCCCGCTGGTATCGGATTCTCTGCGGCGTTTTCATTGAATTACGTTGTCCAACCTGGGTCGTCATCGGCTTGCTTGGGGAATATCACAACAACCTATTCTCGTCTAACTTACTCCACGACTGCGTTTGCATCCTACACTCAAACCGCTTCCATCCCCTCCCTCCCCACAAATACTTTGTAGGTGTCCTTTCCCGTCCGCTGCGCGTCTTGACCCGACCATTATCAGAACTACCACCACCTTTCCCACAGGCGCATACTCGACCATTACTCTCAAGTATGACTCATTCTTTGAGTTTCCAAACAATATACTAATCGACCCAACAGCCCAAACCTGGCTGTCACGCCAACGTCCTCACCCAATGCTGAGATTGCTGGGGGTGTCGTCGGCGCAGTGGCCTTCGTTCTACTCATCCTCGCTTTTATGCTCTGGCGGAGACGTAGGAGCTCTGGGTTAGCAAGAACATCTTCTCCTATCAACGCTCAGCCTACAACCACAGGCGAGTTAGAGTCTACATACCTCTCACCACCATTCCAGTCATCTGGTGCGTTTGTCGTGTCTGCCTTGGTGCGTGTGCTATCTTGGGTTAAATTCTTGTCAGGCGCGGAACTTCCTGGCACCACGCCCGCCCCTTGTAGTCACGGAAATGAGCTCAAGTCTGACAGTGGTGCGATGGTTGTTCCGGTTGCAGGCAGTCTCGAGCCTGCCGTGGTCCCCGTAGGCAGGTGTCCTTTTCTTTTGCACATGCCATGATATTTTAGTCTCCACCGGGAACGCAAGGCTGATCAGCACAATCCTTTTTAGCACTATCCCCTGCAAATAGCGAGAGCGCGACCTTGTCCACGCAACAAACCTATGATGGTTCGACAATAAGTAAGTCCAGGATGCTTGTACTTCCTTGCAATCTGTTCAACTGCGGCAGCTACTAGTGGTGGAGCTGTCGGATCTGGTAATGTTAATATTAATAATAGCGTATCTAACGTCTTCAACATTTACAACGTACATCATCGTGAGCTCGGATGCATCTATGTTTGCAGCCTCGGCCTGACCTGTCGAATAGCACAACCTGATCTCTCCTCTTCCCTACCGCACCTGCCAACCTCGGCTGCGCAAATCTCCGAATAGTCGGCACCCCCCGCTTCGGCCTCGCGCTCCACAAACTACTACTTTAGCTGCCATACTCCAAGTCTCTGGATATTTAATACTGCACCAGAGACATTGCTACCGCATGCAATGCCGTTGTTCTATTGGCCCTCGAGGTGCTAGACTCAAGGATCTCCTTGAGCTCACCGCGGTTTTGGGGGCCATCTCACATGTGCGCGCGCCTTGGGCGTCATTTGATTGGACTTGACCTTTTCGCTGTCACCATGTGCAGGATGAATACGTCCTTGAAATTTCTGTCATGCACAACATGACAAGGGCTTGCGTTTTGCATATAGGTGGTGATTTCGTGCTTGCATTGTATACCGTCAATTCTTCCTGTCGTTTGGTAGGATTACTTCAAGGGCGTTACAAAGGATTTTTTTACATACAGTAGCCTAGGAGAATGACGGCGTCGTGAGCCACAATATTTGGAGAGAAATCACTGCGGCGTTGAGCCCCAGCATCCACACTCCTATATTGTGCAGACGTTCGCGAGTGTCGCACAGATGCTTGAGTCGACCTTCGTGACGCTTGTCTCTCCTCACCTTCCGATTGTATACACGCAGAGTGGTAAAATTACAGATTATAGGGAAAAGAGTGTGCCGGGCTAAGTGAAGGTAAAGGGTGACAAAGAAAATGTCTGCGCGGGCTTTAATGAGGGCAAGGTTCCACCGTCGGTGAGGCGAAGAAGTCATCCCAGCATTGATGTAGCATCAGAGATAGTCCGACCTACATTCGCTGCTGCCACACAGCATAGAGCGCCGGTTGCACATGGTAGCCTAGGGTTATCAATCCCATCAAAAGGCCACCTTTTTATATCTGGTCGTCAAAACGATGCTGACAAACCCTCGGTTCACCACAAACTCCCGTACACGCTCTCTGAGTGTGTATCAGCGTTGCGGAGAAAGTGGACAAAAACCTGAACGTCGAGTGGAGATGCCTTACTCACTATGTTGGGACTGTGCTGGGATAGTGCGGAGACCCAGGGCGTCTCCCAATCCCAGATCAGGACTATGATTTCCGCCAGCATGGCATGCCCGCGCTGTTGGTGATAATGAGGTGATAAGGTACAGCTTTGCGAGGAACGCTCTTCTCTCTTGACGGCGACGATGTGCTCGCAGTGGGCAGCTCTGGCGACTTTTGCTGTTACGATTCTAGCCACAGTTGCGAAGTCATTGGCAACTGGGTGGCTGTACAACGGCTCATATGTCTTTCCATTCACGGCCACGCAATGTGAGCCGACCGACATTTTCTACAACAACACAGTGGATGGAAGCCTTTACTTTTATGATGCAACACTCTCGCATCGTCTCTTCGCCTTTGATGTCCCTCAAGGCATTGGCTATCTGGAGTGGATTTGCAACATTCCCGCCGGTATCGCATTCCGTGTGGGGTTCACATTTACTTACATCGTCCAACCTGGATCGTCGTCGGCTTGCTTGGGGAATGTCACCACAACGTATCCCCTTCTGGATTACTACACGAGTTATTTTGAATCCTACACTGCAAACCCTCCCCTCCCAACCACTCCTTTCCAAACCACATTTTAGTATGTTTCCTTTCCCGTCCGCTGTGTGTCCTGACCCGACCATTATCAGCCCTACCGCCTTCTTTCCCGTAGGCGAATTTTCGACTATTACTCTCAAGTATGGCTTGTTCTTTGAGTTTCTACACAACATACTAATCGGCTCAACAGCCCAAATTTGGCTGTCACACCGACGTCTCCACCGTCGTCATCCTCATCAGCGACTTCTTCCATGAGCTCGCCGCCCTCGTCAACAATGTCCTTACCTTCCTCGAGCTCGCCATCGCCCTCGCCAACAACGCTTCTGTCCCCCAAATCACACAGTGCCTCGGTTGCTGGGGGTGTCGTCGGCGCAGTAGCCCTTGTTCTACTCATCCTCATCTTTGAGCTCTTGCGGAGGCGTAGACGTAGACGTTTGGATCTAGCAAGAGCACCCTCTCCCATCGATATTCAACCCTCATCTATCTCAGGATTGGAGACAGGCCAATTGGAGTCTACGAATTTCCCATCACCATTCCGGTCTCTTGGTGCGTTCATCATTTCCACCCACCCACATATGCCCTCAGCTATAGCGGGACGTTTCTCAGGCGCGGAATTCCTTGGCGGCCCACAGCAATACACATATTCCCTATCCAGCCATTACAGTCACGAGACTGAGCTCATGTCTAACAATCCCATGTGCGTTCCAGTGACAGGTAATCCTGCAGCCCATGTGGACCCCATAGGTAAAGTGCCTTCTTTTCCAATAAACAGCATTTCGGCGTGAAGCGCTGTAATCACGCACCCCCTTTTCTTCCACTCTAGTCGGCCAGAGGTCATCTCAACGTGCCATTAATCCCTTGGAAGCCGATTCTGCTCTTCTATCACAACGGCCACGCGAAGCTTCGGATAGTGGACACCAAGCTTCCTTGCCAGATTTGGCATCTCCCGCCGACCCGCAGTCAACATCCACCCAGTTCTCTGATGCCCCCGCTAATACGGCACCAGAGACATCACTGCCAAATCCTACGCCGCAGCTCCAGCCGCCCTCTACGGCCGAGACTCAGGATGGTACTCTTGACTTTGCGTCTATCGTAGGGGCCATCTCTCGTGCGCAGTTGAGCCCGCATGAAAGACAGGTTATTGCCTCTGTCAATAACCGACTCATCGAAGCATCGTCTGCATCTCCTGATTCGGCAATGTAGAACACAACGGCGTCTTCGCCGCCGCCCTATACAGGATGACCCCGATTTCCTGTAATACCCTATTTTTCTGCGAGAATATGCAAAGGAAGTTTACTGACGATGCTTTGTGTTTATAGTCCAAGGTGTTCTGTACTTGTAATCACTGTTTTCAGCTTGCTTAGTAGGAGCTTCTTGTACATGGTAGTGTACCCGGAGTTTTGGACAATTTGCAGTGAACAATAGCTCTGTATGCAAGTCTGCCGCACCTTGGAAAGCGTCGATCTGATGATGTGGCTTTGTTCTCGGCAAGAACCTTCAGATGGGAAGACTCCAAGCTTCGGATATTTTGGCATTAGAAATATTATGGCTAGATGCAATGTCTCTGCGCCAGCTGCCCTTGACGAGCAAGACTTAGACTTAACTTGAAGTGGAACCCCCTGACTTTGCGACCGTTTTAGGGGTCATTTCTCGCGCATAATTGAGCATGAGGGAGAGACAGATCATTGCCTCTGTTACCAATCTACTCATCCAATTCGGTCATAGCATCTCCACCACCACCATAAAGATGGCCCTAATTTATATGACATATACAACATCTTTACAAGTGAACATCGATCATCGATCACCGATCTCTATGATCATCGGAGCCAAGACCGCCAAGAGAGCCAAACAGCAAGTGACAATTGAGGAAGAACTCGCGTGGCTGTGTCTCAAGCACTTGGTCGAATAAGCTCTTGTGTCAGGAGGCATGCCTTGTATTCGAGGGAGGGAGCGCTGACGTAGCAGCGTCGCGAGACGGCACTCGTGTCTCGTGCAACATATGGGTTCCAGGGCCAGTTGGTGATCGGAGTGTGACTGAAACCCACATACTAGTAGACACAGACACATCGTGTTCGTTAGAGCATACATCATACTGAAAGTAATAGGGCGGCGCGGAAGCGCTTTTGGAAATTGTGTGCCACATGGCAATGAAGCGGAGCACACGAGTCGTGGTGACAAGGAAAGTGTCAGCAGGCTTCACTGAGGGGAAGGTTTGTAAAACGTTCCGCCATTTGGTGAGGCGAGTTGATGAAGTCGTCCCAGCATTGATGTAGCATCAGAGATAGTCCGACCTACGCATTCACTGCTGCTACACAGCATAGAGCGCCGGCCGCCCCAGGTGGCCTAGGGTTATCGATCCCATCAAAAGGCCGCCTTTTTATATCTGGTCGTCAAAACGGCATCAATAAACTCTTGGCTCACTACGAATTCCCGTACGCGCTCTTTGAGTATGGTTCAGAAAGGGACAACAGCCTGAACGTCGAATGGAGACGTCTTACTTACTATGTTGGGACTGTGTGCAGAGGCAGACCGTCTCTCAATCTTGGATCAGGACTATGATTTCCCATGCCCACGCGGTAACAAGATGATAAGGTACAGCTTTGCGAGGAGCGCTCTTCTCTCTTGACGGCGACAATGTGCTCGCAGTGTGCAGTTCTGGCGATGTCTACTGTTGTGATTATGGCAACAGTTGCGAAACCATTGGCGCCACCAAAGACTGGGTGGCTGCGCGGCGACAGCCTGAGCGAATTGGGCTTATATATATCTTTCCATTCACGGCCACGCAATGTCACTCGTCGCGTTGTAGAAAATGTCGAACGGTTCACCTTGAGCCCGTTCGACATTTTCTACAACTCGACGAGCGGAGATTACTTTTTCTCTGTTGGCCTAAGTGACCAACTTTTTCGCATTGATTCCCCCAAAGGCACTGGTTATGTGGAGTGGATTTGCAACATTCCCGCTGGTGTCCCATTCAGTATGGACATTACATTGAATTACATCGTCAAACCTGGGTCGTCGTCAGCTTGCTTGGGGAATGTCACCCACAACGTATCCCCTTCTGCAATACTTCACTACTGCTTTTGAATCCTATACTCGAAACCCTCCCCCGCTCACTCCCATTTTCACAAATGATTTGTTCCTTTCCCGTCCGCTTCGTGTCTTGACCCAACCATTATCAGATCTACCGCCGCCTTTCCCACAGACACATACTCGACCTTTACTCTCAAGTACGACTTATCCTTTGAGTTTCCACGCAACATACTAATTGACTCCACAGCCCAAACCTGGCTGTCACGCCGACAACGTCCCCACCGTCGTCGTCCTCACCAGTGACTGTCACGCCAACGTCTCCGCCATCATCCTCACGCAATGCTGAGATTGCTGGGGGTGTCGCCGGCGCAGTGGCCTTCGTCTTACTCATCCTCGCTATCATGCTCTGGCGGATACGTAGGAGCTCGGGGTTACCATCTTCTCCCATCAATTCTCAGCCCGCAACCACGGGCGAGTTAGGGTCTACATACCTCTCACCACCATTCCAATCTTCTGGTGCGTTCATCGTGTCTGCCCTAACTCGCGTGTCATCTTATGTCAAACGCTTGTCAGGCGCGGAACTTCCTGGCACCGCGCCCGCCCATTGCAGTCACAGAAATGAGCTCAAGTCTGACAGTGGTGCGATGGTTGTTCCGGTGGCAGGCAATCTCAAGCCTGCTGTAGTCCCCGTAGGCAAGTGTTGCATATGCTTCGACATTTTAACCTCCACCGGGAATGCAAGGTTGATCAGCACAATCCCTTATAGCACTATCCCCTGCAGGTATTGAGAGCGCGACTGGCATGCCGCCGGCGACCTCGTCCCAACAAGCCTATGATCACTCGACAATAAGTGAGTCCAGGATGCTTGTTCTTCCTTGCAATCCGTTCAACTGCACAGCTACTGGTGGTGGAGCTGTCGGATCTGGTAACGTTAATGTATCTAACGTCTTCAACATTTACAACATACATCGTGAGCTTGGGTGAATTTATATTTGCAGCCTCGGCCTGACCTGTCAAATAGCACAACCTAATTCCTCCTCTTCCTTACCGCACCTGCCAAAATTTCTGTCCACAACGGCTGCGGCGCAAGCCTCCGGATAATGGGCACCCCCGCCTTCGGCCTCGCGCTCCGCGAACTACTGCTTTAGCTGCCGTCGCCGGATATCTCGATTAATACCGCACCAGAGACGTTGCTACCGCATGCAATGCCGTTTTTCTATCAGCCCTCGAGGCGCTAGGCTCAAGGGTCTCCTTGAGCTCACCACGGTTTGCGGGCCATCCTACATGTGCGCGCCATGGGCGTCATTTGATTGGACTTGACCTTTTCGCTGCCACCGGGTACAGAATGAATACGTCCGTGAATTATCTGTCATACACAACATGACAAGGGCTTGCGTTTTGCACATAGGTGGTGATTTCGTGCTTGCGTTGTACATTGCCAAATTTTCAGGTCGCTTGGTAGGAATTGCATGTTTATCCGGAATTCGGACATTTGTAGTTGATTACTTCAAGGAGGCTGCAAAAGAATTTCTTACGTACGGTAGCGAATCTAGTGACAATATTCCTGCAAACATCACCTTTGCCTACGCGCTCGCGTGAGCCGCCTGTCGCTTGTTGCCGTTGTCGCAAGGCGATCACGTCAGAGGCCCCTTCTCCACGCTTCCGGCTGGGGCGGTGACAGTGGGGAGTTCTAGATGTCTAGTGTGGGCTTCAAGGTGGAGGAATTGTGGGACTGCCGGAACAATCTACCTATCATCGTCATTGCTCGGATGGGGGGGCGTGGCTCTGCGAGAAAGAGAAGACTTGGGTTAGAGAGGCTGAATACTGTGTAAATAATCAACGCAGTACATAAAGTCAAGGAGGATGTTGGGCGGGGGTGAATTGCTCATGCCAGGCATGCGAGCATCAAAACCTTGGACTGGAACTAGACCGGCGGAAGGTCTCAAGCGTGCAGTGCAATGCGACTGAGTGCCATCCAATCGCATCACACTACATGCTTGAGTGATATCAGACCATCCTCGAAATTAGGGATGTTGGCAGGATCCAGGGCAAAATCAGGGATCTGGAAACCAACCACTTCATGAGACGAACGGGACATACATAATTACTGTTTCACATACTAAAAGGCGATTGCGCCAACACGGAGTTTCGTTGCCCCAGCACCCCGTTCTCAACAGAATTGATGCCGTGAATCTCGAGCTCCGGAATGGGTCTGTACAAGTTGGCGATGTTGAACCACCATGTGGATGTACTGCGGGATTTAGTCACGAAACAAACTTGAACGATACCTCGTTACCCTTACTTCTTAGGACTATGTGTGTGCCGCATCGTGAAGACACATTGGCCGTCGCAAACCACGACATTTTGAGGTAAATCACTGCGGCGTTGCGCCCTAGCATCCACACTCCTGTATTCGCTCGTGCAGACCGTCGTAGACGTCGTCAACCAGTTCGGCCAGCTCCGCGACGCGCTCACGCACAAAACCCATATCGACTACCCACGGCGGAGGGTTTCCAGCTCTGCCAAAGGCCAGGTGGTCGAGGGAATTCCTAAAGCTACCGAGTGGGACGGGCTGGGTGAAGGTAAAGAGTGACAAGGAAAGTGTCGAGGCAGGCGTCAATGAGGAGAAGGTTTGTAAAACATTCCGCCATTTGGTGAGGCGAGTTGATGAAGTCATCCCAGCATTGATGCATTGATGTAGCATCAGATAGTTAGACCTACGCATTCGCCGTCCACTCGTATGGGCACTGCCACACGGCGTAGAGCGCCGGATGGTTGATAAAAGGATTAGCCCGGTACAATGCGCTTCATTGACCCGCGTAATTACCATATTTAGTCCGCTGATCAGTCGGCCGCACAAGGTAACCTAGGGTTATCAATCCCATCAAAAGGTCGACTTTTTATATCTGGTCGTTGATAACGTTCTGCTCACCACCAGATGCCGTCCGCAATCTCTGTGTGTGCATCACAGTCGCGGAGAAAGTGAACGACAGCCTGAAAGTCAAGCGGGAGAGAGGCTTTTGAATGATACCCCCTACCCACCATTGATAGTGTGGAGGTAACCGCGGCCCAGGGTCTCCCAACCCTGGATCAGGACCATCATGGCATGCCCGCGCGGTTGGTGATAACGAGTTGATAAGGTACAGCTTTTTTGTGGGGAACGCTCTTCTCTCTTGACGGCGACAATGCACTCGCAATGGGCAGCTCTGGCGACTTTTGCTGTTATGATTTTAGCGAAGCCATTGGCACCACCAACGACGGGGTGGCTGTTCAACTCCTTTGGTGACTTATTTATCTTTCCATTTACAGCCACGCAATGCCAGCCATTCGACATTTTCTACAACACGACGGTGGATGAACACTTTTTCTTTGATGATGCAACATTCTCGCACTTCCTTTTTACCATTTCTTTCCCCAAAGGCACTGGTTATGTGGAGTGGATTTGCAATATTCCCGCCGGTATCGCAATCTTCGGGCCAGTTGGTTACATCGTCCAAGCTGGGTCATCGTCGGCTTGCTTGGGAAATATCACAACAACCTATTCACATCTGGATTACTTCACGACTGCTTTTGCCTCCTACACTCGAAACCCCTCTCTGCCTGCCACTCCCCTCTCCATAATCTCTTTGTATGTCTCCTTTCCCGTCTGCTGCCTGTCCCTGACTTGACCATTATCAGCCCTACAGCCACCTTTCCCACAGGCGTATACGCGACCATCACCCTCAAGTACAACCCATTCTTTGAGTTTCCACACAACATACTAATCGACTCAACAGCCCAGACCTGGGCGTCACGCCCACAACTCCACCGTCGTCATCCTCACCAGTGACTTCTTTCACGAGCTCGCCCTCGCCCTCGCCAACACCTTCTCACAAATCACGCAATGCTGCGGTTGCTGGTGGTGTCGTCGGCGCAGTAGCCTTTGTTCTACTCATCCTCACTCTTGTGCTCTGGCGGAGGCGTAAACACTCGGTTCTAGCAAGAGCATCTTCTCCCATCGATTATCAACCCTCATCTATCTCAGGATTGGCGACAGGCCAATTGGGGTCTACGGACCTCTCATCACCATTCCGGTTTTCTGGTATGTTCATCATATCCACCCACCTATGCCCTCGACTATAGCGGGACGTTTGTCAGGAGCGGAATTCCTTGGTGGCACACAGCAATACCCATTTTCTCCACTCGACCTTTACAGTCACAGGACTGAGCCCACGTCTAACAATCCCATCGACGTACCAGTGACAGGTAATCTTGCAGCCCATGTGGACCCCATAGGTAAAGTGTCTTCTTTCCCAATAAATAGCATTTCAGCGCAATCACACACACCCCTTTTTTTCTACTCTAGTCGGCCAGAGGTCATCTCAAGGCGCTATAATTCCCTTGGAAGCCGATCCTGCTCTTCCATCACAACGGCCACGTGAAGCTCTGGATAGTGAACACCAAGCTTCCTTCCCCAAACCAGTGCCAGATTTAGCATCTCCCGCCGACCCGCAGCCACCATCCGTCCAGTTCTCTGATGCCCCCGCTAATACGGCACCAGAGACATCACCGCCAAATCCTACCCTGCAGCTCCAGCCACCCTCTACGGCCGAGACTCAGGATGGTACTCTTGACTTTGCGGCTATCCTGGGGGTCATCTCTCGTGCGCGGTTGAGCCCGCATGAAAGACGAGTCATCACTTCTGCTAACAATCTACTCATCGAAGCGTCGTCTGCATCTCCCGATTTGGCAAGGCATAACACGACGGCATCTTCGCCGCCGCCCTATATAGATTGACCCGATTCCCTGTTATGCCCAATATTTTTTGTGAGAACATGCAAAGGAAGTTTCCTGATGCTTTGTGTTTATAATCCAAAGTGTTCTGTACTTGTATCGTCTGTAATCATTGTTTTCGGCTTGCTTAGTAGGAGCTTCTTGTATATATAAGTGTACCCGGAGTTTGGACAATTGTAATGAACAATAGCTCCATAGATAGGTCTGCCGCACCTTGGAAAGCGTCGATCTGATGATGTGGCTTTGCTCTCAATGCATTGCGCTGTTCTCAAATAAGCCCGGTTGTACAGCTTTGGTGGAGGCGGTACGCCCCGCGTCTAGGGAGTGCATGACCTGCCAGTGCTGGGAAGCGCTGAGAGGCGGCGCTACTTTGGGTCATCGACTGCATTTATGTGTCTGTGGTCCCAGGCCAGGTAAGATACCGGCACCTCCTCAGGACATATCATTAGGCCATCTTTACAAGAATCGCCATCCAGTTTATCGCAACGCAAAGTTATTTCCGTTTCGGTTGAGCAATATTAGTACCACGACTCACACTACGCATATGAAAAAAACGAAAAGGACCTGATCACTACGCCTCACAGGAGTCGGCGGTCGTCCGAATCAACGTAGACAGTCAAGGCCGCCCAGATCCACCAAAAAAATGCTGACCACGCTTTGGAGAGCGCGGCGGCGGCGCTATACCCACCTCCCACATTTCTCCCTCGATAGTGCGCCCTACTTGACGAACGCGATGCACGTGTGTGGAACCCTTCGGCTACTCCTGTTGTTGCAGACACGGTCTGAAAAGCCGACACACACAGGCCCGTGTCGCCTGCGCACAATGCAGGGTCTACGGCCCTGAAAACGGCCGGATGGACGAGTGAGTCCTCCTAGGAACAGATGGGGGGGAAAACGCACGATCGCAGTGTTCGAGTCCCTAATTAATTTTGGCCATCTTCCTGCTCGACCGCCAGCTGCGGGTTGTGCACACCCAGAAATAACTAGTGATGGCCTGGAATCGAGCTCCGGAATGGGTCTGTACAAGTTGGCGATGTTGAACAATCATGTGGATGTATTGTGGTATTTTGCATGAAACAATCTTGAACGATACATATTTACCCTTACTTCGACTATGTGTGCTGCATTGTGAAAACACATTGGCCGTCGTGAGCCACAATATTTTGGGGGAAATCATTGCGGCGTTGCGCCCAGCATCCACACACCTGCATTCGCTCGTGCAGTAGTGTCCCGGGAAATAGCCGAGGCAAATTTGACGTGCAGACGGTTCGCGAGTGTCGTGCAGATGCTTGAGTCGACCTTCTTCGGGACGCGCTTGTCCCTCTTCACTGTCGTCGAGGTCGTCGGCCAGTTTGGCCAGCTCCGCGACACGCTCACGCACAATCCCCATATCGCCTACGCACAATCCCCATATCGCCTACGCACGGCGGAGGGTTTTCAGCTCTGCCAAAGGCCGGATGGTCGAGGGAATTCCTAAAGCTAACGAGTGGGATGGGCTGAATGACGGTAAAAGGTGACAAGGAAAGTGTCGACGCAGGCTTCAAAGAGGAGAAGGTTTGTAAAACGTTCCACAATAAGTGAGGCGAGTTGAAGAAGTCGTCACACATTAATGTAGCATCAGAGGTAGTCCGACCTACTACGCATTCGCTGCTGCCACACAACATAGAGGGCCGGCCGCACAAGGTTATCAATCCCATCAAAAGGTCGCCTTTTTATATCTGGTCGTCAGAACGGTGTCGATAACGTTCGGCTCACTGTCCGGGCTCTCTGAGTGTGCGTAACAGTTGCAGAGAAAGTGGACAATAGACTAAAAGTCGAGCGAGAGAGAGACATTTGAACGATACCCTACACATCCTTGGGGCTATGGAATAGTGCGGAGGTAGCCGCGGCCCAGACCCAGGGATGCAATAACCCGATCAGGACTATGATTTCCCATGTCCACGCGGTTGGTGATGATGAGTTGATAAGGTACAGCTTTGTGGGGAACGCTCTTCTCTCTTGACGGCGACAATGCACTCGCAATGGGCAGCTCTAGCAATGTCTGCTGTTGTGATTCTATCCGCGGTTGCGAAGCCATTGGCACCACCAACGACTGGGTGGCTGTACAACGATATCTTTGATGTCTCATTTATCCTTCCATTAACGGCCACGCAATGCGAGCCGTTCAACATTTTCTACAACACGACAGATAGAGATTACTTTGACTTTTATGACGCAACATTCTTGAACGTTGTTTTCCGGATTGATTTCCCCATTGGCACTGGTTATTTTGAGTGGATTTGCAACATTCCCGCCGGTGACGGATTCAATGCGGTTCAGGGTTTCACTGTCCAACCTGGATCATCGTCGGATTGCTTGGGGGATCTCAATTCAACTTATTCCCTTCTGCATTATGTCACGACTAATTTTGCATCTTACACTCGAAACCCTTTCCCGCTCGTCACTTCCCTCCCCACAAATACTTTGTATGTCTCCTTTCCCGTCCGCTGCTCGTCCTGGACCTGACCATTATCAGCCCTACCACCGCCTTTCCCACAGGCACGTTCTCGACCGTCACTCTTAAGTACGATTCGTTCTTGAAGTTTCCACACAACATACTAATCGACTCAATAGCCCAAACCTGGCTGTGATGCCGACTTCTTCCACGAGCTCGCCGCCCTCGTCAACATTGTCCTCACCCTCCTCGAGCTCACCATTGTCCTCGCCAACAACGCCCCCTTCCCCCAAATCACACAGCGCTTCGATTGCTGGGGGTGTCGTCGGCGCAGTAACCTTTGTTCTACTCATCCTCACTCTTGTGCTCTGGTGGAGGCGTAGACGTTCGGCTTTAGCAAGAGCATCTTCTCCCATCGATCCTCAACCCGCGTCTATCTCAGGATGGGCGACAGGCGAGTTGGAGTCTATGGACCTCTCATCACCATTCCGGTTTTCTGGTGCGTTCATCATACCCACCCACCTATGCCCTCAACTATACGGGACCTCTGTCAGGCACGGAATTCCTTCGCGGCGAGCAGCAATACCAATTTTCGCCACCCGACCCTCGCAGTCACAGGAATGAACCCACTTCTGCCAATCCCATTGTCGTTCAGATGACGGGCACTCCTGCGGCCCATGCGTACCCCATAGGTAAAGTATCCTCTTTTCCGTTGGAGCGTGGGGCTCTAAAAATATCGCAACATGCACTCCCCTTTTGCTGCTCTAGTCGGCCAGAGGTCATCTCAAGGCGCTATAATTCCCTTGGAAGCCGAGTCCGCCCTTCCATCACAACAGCCACGCGAAGCTCTGCATAGTGGACACCAAGCCTCCTTCCCCAAACCAGTGCCAGATTTAGCATCTCCCGCCGACTCGCAGCCACCATCCACCCCGTTCTCTGATGCCCCCGCCAATACGTCACCAGAGATATCACTTCCGAATCCTACGCCACAGCTCCAGCCGCACTCGACCACTGAGACTCAAGAGGGTACTCTTGACTTTGCGTCTATCGTAGGGGTCATCTCTCGTGCGCGGTTGAGCCCGCATGAAAGACAGGTTATTGCCTCTGTCAATAACCTACTCATCCAAACATCATCTGCATCTCCCAATTTGGCACGGCAGAACACGACGGCATCTTCGCCGCCGCCCTATACAGAATGACCCAGATTTCTTATACCCAATATTTTTGCGAGAGTATGCGAAGAAAGTGAAGTGGAGAAGGCTGATAATGCTTTGTGTTTATGGTCCAAGGTGTTCTGTACTTGTATTGTCTGTAATCAGTAGGAGCTTCTTGTATATGGTAGTGTACCTTGGAAAGTGTCGATCTGATGATGTGTGGCCTTGCGCTCAGTGCATTGCACTGTCCTCAAACAAGCCCTTGTCGTGCAGCTTTGGAGGCGGTACGCCCCACGTCTAGAGAGGACATGACCTGCCGGTGCTGGTGGGCCATCGGCTGCATTTATGTGTCTACAGTCCGAGGCCAGGTAAGATACCGGCACCTCCTCAGGACGTATCATTGGGCCATCTTTACAGGAATCGCCCCAGTTTATCGCAACGCAAATTCATTGCCGTTTGGGTTGAGCAATATTAGTACCAGATCACCACTCACACTACGCGTATGAGAAAAACGAGAAGGACTTGATCACTACGTCTCACTCGAGTCGGTGGTCGTCCGAATGAACGTAGACAGTCAAGGCCGCCCAGATCCCCCCCAAAAAAGCTGACCACGCTTTGGAGAGCGCGGCGGCGGCGCTATACCCACCTCCCACATTTCTCCCCCGATAGTGCGCCCTACTTGACGAACGCGATGTATGTGTGTGGAACCCTTCGGCTACTCCTGTTGTTGCAGACAAGGTCTGAAAAGCCGACACACACAGGCCCGTGTCGCCTGCGCACAATGCAGGGTCTACGGTCCTGAAAACGGCCGGATGGACGAGTGAGTCCTGCTAGGAACAGATGGGGGGGAAACGCATGATCGCAGTGTCCGAGTCCCTAATGAATTTTGGCCACCTTCTTGCTCGACCGCCAGCTACGGGTTGTACACACCCAGAAGGTCTGCAGCAAAGAGAACGAATGAGGATCAGCATCAACAAAGTTGGGAGGAAGATAGCCAAACGTGTTGCTAATTGCGAGGCGAATTGAAGAAGGCTACGCGTTGATATGAGAGTGAACAATCTTATCAACACCACTCACCCACTCACCACGGATCTTCTCTCTCGCTCTCTGGAGTGTGTTGCCCGCCGCTGCGAAAAAAATGGGCTATGTGCAGGACGACAGCCTAGATATAGGAGAATGAGAGAGACTGTTCGGACTGTAGCGACTATCTGGGACTTTGCTGAGATGGCGCGAAGGGGAACGGGTAGCCGCCCGAGGAGGCGCCGGTTCAAGGCGATGATTTCTCAAGCGGCAATGTCCAGTGCAGCATTGCGAGGAGCGCTCTTCTCTCCCGACGACAACAATGCGCTCGCGGTGTGCAGTTCTGGCAATTTTTGCGGTGGTGATTCAAGTCGCAGTTGCGACGCCATTGGCACCACCAACGACGGGGTGGCTGTACAACGACAAATTCTTGGTCTTGCTTGGTCGATTTGTCTTCCCATTCACGGCAACGCAATGCGAGCCGTTCTACATTTACTACGAACAAGCGGGTGGAGACCCTGTTGCATTTTATGACCCAACAACATTACCACTTCGCAATCTTTTCACCATCACCTTCCCCAACGGCAATGGCTATTTGGAGTGGATTTGCAACATTCCTGCCGGTATCGCATTCAATGTGGACCTTGAATTCAATTATATCGTCCAACCTGGGTCATCGTCGGATTGCCTGGGAGATCTCACGACAACCTATTCCATTCTAAATTACACGACGGCTAATTTTGCAACCTACACTCGAACCACTTCCTTGCCTGCCACTCTCACCACGGCGAATACTTTGTATGTCTCATTACCGATCTGCTTCGTGTCCTGACCCAACGATTGTCAGACCTACCACTGCCTTTCCCACAGGCGCATTCTCGACCATTACTCTTAAGTACGACTCCTTGTTTGAGCTTCCACACAATATACTAATCGACTCAACAGCCCAAACCTGGCTGTCGCACCGACAGGGTCCCCACCAACGGCCTCATTATCTCATCCCACGACCTCACCACCTGTGTCTCGTCTCACGAGCTCGCCAGGACACTCGTCAACCGTGTCCTTATCTTCCTCGAGCTCGCCAACTTCCTCACCCCCGATGCCGTCTTCCTCCAAACCAAGCACTGCCTCGATTGCTGGGGGTGTCGGCGGCGCAGTAGCTTTCGTTCTACTCATCCTTGCTCTCGTGCTCTGGCAGAGGCGTGGACGTTCTGTGGTAGCGAACGCGTCTTCTCCCATCGGCCTTCAGTCCATGGCTATCCCAGGATTGGCAACAGGCGAATTGAGGCCTACGGATCTCCCATCACCATCCAGATTTTCTGGTGTGTTCATCACATATACGCTCGTAATACTATCAGGTCATTTATCAGGCGCAGATTCCCTTGGCGGCACGCCACAATACCCATTTTCGCCACCCGATCCTAGTCAAGGGGCTGGGCTCACATCTGACAATCCTAACATCGTTCCGAGGACAGGCAATCCTGTGGCCCATGTAGACCCCATAGGTGAATCATCATTTCCACTTATAGTATTTTAGCACGAAGCACTAAAGGTATCGCAAACACGCACCCCCACTTTTTTTTATACTCTAGTCGGCCAGAGGACATCTCAAAGGGTCATCTCGCCCTTGGAATGCGAGTCTGCTCTTCCATTACAACGGCCACAAGAACTTCCGGATGAAAGACTCCAAGCTTCGGATATCCCGGCACCAGAAACATCACAGCTAGATGCAACGTCGCTGCTCCAGCCGACCTTGACGGGCGAGACTCAAGTGGAACCCCCTGACCTTGCGACCGTTTTAGGGGTCATTTCTCGCGCGCGATTGAGCATGAGGGAGAGACAGATCATTGTTTCTGTTACTAATCCATTCACCCAAGAGCCCCTTGATTCAGTCATAGCATCTCTACCGCCACCATATTCAGAATAAATGTGACCCTGATTTTTATGACATATAATACACAACATCTTTACAAGTATAATACCGATCATCGATCAGGCACTTGTATTGTCTGTGATCATCAACTAAGACGGCCAAGATAGCCAAGATAGCCAAGTAGCAAGATATGACGTCACATTGATGAATTCCTCTCGCGTGACTGTTTATCTCAGGCCTGGTCACTCGGTCGAATAAGACTCTTATGTCAGATGTCTGCGGAGGCATGCCCTGTAATCGAGAGAGGGAGCGCTAAGGGTGAGTGAATTCCTAGAGCTACCAGCTTCCGATTGTATGCACACAGAAATGGTGACTTGTAAGATGACGAATTATGGGAAAGAGTGTTTGGCGGGCTGAGTGTAAAGGGTGACAAGGAAAGTGTCGGCGCAAGCTTCAATGAGGGGAAGGTTTGTAAAACGTTCCGCCATTTGGTGAGGCGAGTTGATGTAGTTCAACCTTCGCATTCGCCGCCCACTAGCGCCGGCCCCACAAGGTAGCCTAGGGTTATCAATCCTATCAAAAGGTCAACTTTTTATATCTGGTCGTTGATAACATTCGGCTCACCACGAGATGCCGTCCGCAACTGCTGGGTGTGCATCACAGTCGCGGAGAAAGTGAATGACAGCCTGAAAGTCGAGCGGGAGAGAGGCTTTCGAATGATACCCTACCCACCATTGATAGTCCATTGATAGTGTGGAGGTAACCGCGGCCCAGACCCAAGGATGGGTCCGCCAATTACCGGATCAGGACCGCCATCATGGCATGCCCGCGCGGTTGGTGATAACGAGTTGATAAGGTACAGCTTTGTTGGGAGCCCTCTTCTCTCTTGACGGCGACAATGTGCTCGCAATGGGCAGCTCTGGCGACTTTTGCTGTTATGATTTTAGCGAAATCATTGGCACCACCAGCGACGGGGTGGCTGTACAACGACAACTCCTTTGGTGGCTCATATATCTTTCCATTAACGGCTACGCAATGCCAGCCATTCGACATTTTCTACAACACGACGGATGATGGGGATTTCTTTTACTTTTCGCGCTCGGACTTCCTTTTCCTCATTGAGTTCCCCAGAGGCATTGGTTATTTGGAGTGGATTTGCAGCATTCCCGCCGGTATCGGATTCAATGTGGGGTCTTCATTAAATTACACGGTTAATTACGTTGTCCAAGCTGGGTCGTCGTCGGCTTGCTTGGGGAATATCACAACAACTTATTCTCGTCTAACTTACGCCACGCTTACTGTGTTTGCATCCCACACTCGAACCACTTCCTCGTTCACTCCCCTCCCCACAAATACTTTGTATGTCTCTTTTCCCGTTCGCTGCTTGTCCTTGACCCGACCATTATCAGACCTACTACCACCTTTCCCACAGGCGCATACTCAACCATCACCCTCAAGTACGACCCATTCTTTGAGTTTTCACACAACATACTAATCGACTCAATAGCCCAAACCTGGCTGACACGCCGACTTCTTCCACGAGCTCCCCGCCCTCGTCAACATTGCCCTCACCGTCGTCGTCCTCACCTTCCTCGAGTTCGCCAACAGCGCTCCCTTCCCCCAAATCACACAGTGCCTCGGCTGCTGGGGGTCTCGTCGGCGCAACAGCCTTTGTTCTACTCATCTCCACCCTTGTGCGCTGGTGGAGGCGTAGACATTCGGTTCTAGCAAAAGCATCCTCTCCCATCGATCCTCAACCCTCATCCATCTCAGGATTGGCGACAGGCCAATTGGGGTCCACGAACCTCTCATCACCATTCCGGTCTTCTGGTATGTTCATCATATCCATTCACCTTTGCCCTCGACTATAGCGGGACGTTTGTCAGGCGCGGAATTCCTTGGCCGCACACAACAATACCCATTTTCTCCACTCGACCTTTACAGTCACAGGACTGAGCCCACGTCTAACAATCCCATCGACGTACCAGTGACAGGAAATCCTGCAGCCCATGTGGACCCCATAGGTAAAGTGTCTTCTTTCCCAATAAATAGCATTTCAGCGCAATCACACGCTCCCTTTTTTCTACTCTAGTCGGCCAGAGGTCATCTCGAGGCGCTATAATTCCCTTGGAAGCTGATTCTGCTCTTCCGTCACAACGGCCACGTGAAGCTCCGGATAGTGGACACCAAGCTTCCTTCCCCAATCCAGTGCCAGGTTTAGCATCTCCCGCCAACGCTCAGCCCACAACCACAGGCGAGTTAGAGTCTACATACCTCTCACCACTATTCCAGTCATCTGGTGCGTTCATCATGTCTGCCCTAGTGCGAATGTTATCTTGTGTTAAATGCTTGTCAGGCGCGGAACTTCCTGGCACCACGCCCGCCCCTCGTAGTCACAGAAATGAGCTCAGGTCTGACAGTGGTGCGATGGTTGTTCCAGTTATAGGCAATCTCGAGCCTCCCGTGGTTCCCGTAGGCAGGTGTCCTTTTCTTTTGCACATGCTGAAACGCAAGGCTGATCAGCACAATCATTTGTAGCACTATCCCCTGCAAATAGCGAGAGCGCGACCTTATCCATGCAACAAACCTATGATGGTTCGACAATAAGTAAGTCCAGCATGCTTGTACTTTCTTGCAATCTGTTCAACTGCGGCAGTTACTAGTGGTGGAGCTGTCGGATCTGGTAATATTAATATTAATACTGGAGTTTTCAACATTTACAACATACATCGTCGTGAGCTCGGATGCATCTATGTTTGCAGTCTCGGCCTGACCTGTCGAATAGCACAACCTGATCTCTCCTCTTCCCTATCGCACCTGCCAGAAATCCTGTCCACCTCGGCTGCGCAAGCCTCCGAATAGTCGGCACCCCCTGCTTCGGCCTCGCGCTCCAGGAACTACTACTTTAGCTGCCATACTCCAAGTCCCCGGATATTTAAAACTGCACCAGAGACCTTGCTACCGCATGCAATGCTGTTGTTCTATCAGCCCTCGAGGCGCTAGACTCAAGGGTCTCCTTGAGCTCATCGCGGTTTTGGGGGCCATCTCGCATGTGCGCGCGCCTTGGGCGTCATTTGACCTTTTTGCTGCCACCGTGTGCAGGATGAAGACGTCCTTGAAATTTCTGTCATGCACAACATGACAAGGGCTTGCGTTTTGCATATAGGTGGTGATTTCGTGCTTGCGTTGTATACCATCAATTCTTCATGTCGTTTGGTAGGAATTACATGTTTGCCCAGGATTCGGGCATTTGTAGTTAATTACTTCAAGGGCGTTACAAAGGAATTTTTTGCATACGGTAGTCTAGGAGAATGACGGCGTTGTGAGCCACAATATTTAGAGGGAAATCACTGCGGCGTTGCGCCCTAGCATCCACACTCCCGCATTCAGTCGTGTAGACGTTCGCGAGTGTCGCGCAGATGCTTGAGTCGGCCTTCTTCGTGACGTGCTTGTCTCTCCTCACCGTCGCCGACGTCGTCAACCAGTTCGGCCAGCTCTGCGACGCGCTCACGCACAAACCCCATATCGCCTACGGAGGGCTTGCAGCTCTGCCAAAGCTCCGCCAAAGGCCGGATGGTCGAGGGAATTCCTAAAGCTAACGAGTGGGATGGGCTGAATGACGGTAAAAGGTGACAAGGAAAGTGTCGACGCAGGCTTCAAAGAGGAGAAGGTTTGTAAAACGTTCCACAATAAGTGAGGTGAGTTGAAGAAGTCGTCCCACATTAATGTAGCATCAGAGGTAGCCCGACCTACGCATTCGCTGCTGCCACACAGCATAGAGGGCCGGCCGCACAAGGTAGCCTAGGATTATCAATCCCATCAAAAGGTCGCCCTTTTATATCTGGTCGTCAGAACGGCGTCGATAACGTTCGGCTCACCACGAGATGCCGTCCGGGCACTCTGAGTGTGTGTAACAGTTGCAGAGAAAGTGGACAACAAACCGAAAGTCGAGTGAGAGAGAGGCTTTTGATTGATACCCTACACACCATCCTTGGGACTATGCTGGAATAGTGCGGAGGTAGCCGCGGCCCAGACCCAGGGATGCCATCCCCGGATCAGGACTATGATTTCCGCCATTACCCCAGTTGGTGATAACAGGGTGACAAGGTACAGCTTTGTGGGAAACGTTCTTCTCTCTTGACGGCGACAATGTGCTCGCAATGGGCAGCTCTTGCGATGTCTGCTCTTGTGATTCTATCCGCAGTTGCGAAGCCATTGGCACCACCAACAACTGGGTGGCTGTACAACTTCACCTTTGGCTCATTTATCTTTCCATTTACGGCCACGCAATGCGAGCCGTTCTACATTTTCTATAACACGACGATGGATGGAGATTTTTTCTTTTATGACTTAACAAACACGCACATCCTTTTCACCATCCTTTTCCCCAATGGCACTGGTTATTTGGAATGGATTTGCAATATTCCTGCTGGTTTCACATTCAATGTGTTTCAAAAGTACATTGTCCAACCAGGGTCCTCGTCGGCTTGCTTGGAGGATATCACGACAACTTATTCCGATCTGTATTACGCCACGACTGTTTTTGCATCCTACACTCGAACCGCTTCCCCGCTCGTCACTCCCCCGCTCGTCACTCCCCTCTCCACAAATACTCAGTATGCCTCCTTTCCCGTCCGCTGCTTGTCCTTGACTCGACCATTTTTAGACCTACCGCCAGCTTTCTCACAGGCGCGTTCTCGACCATCACTCTTAAGTACGACTCGTTCTTGAAGTTTCCACACAACATACTAATCGACTCAATAGCCCAAACCTGGCTGTGACGCCGACTTCTTCCACGAGCTCGCCTCCCTCGTCAACATTGTCCTCACCCTCCTCGAGCTCACCATTGTCCTCACCCTCCTCGAGCTCACCATTGTCTTCACCCTCCTCGAGCTCACCATTGTCCTCGCCAACAACGCCCCCTGCCCCCAAATCACACAGCGCTTCGATTGCTGGGGGTGTCGTCGGCGCAATAGCCTTTGTTCTACTCATCCTCACTCTTGTGCTCTGGTGGAGGCGTAGACGTTCGGCTTTAGCAAGAGCATCTTCTCCCATCGATCCTCAACCCGCGTCTATCTCAGGATTGGCGACAGGCGAGTTGGAGTCTATGGACCTCTCATCACCATTCCGGTTTTCTGGTGCGTTCATCATACCCACCCACCTATGCCCTCAACTATACGGAACCTCTGTCAGGCACGGAATTCCTTCGCGGCGAGCAGCTATACCAATTTTCGCCACCCGACCCTCGCAGTCGCAGGACTGAACCCACTTCTGACAATCCCATTGTCGTTCAGATGACGGGCACTCCTGCGGCCCATGCATACCCCATAGGTAAAGTATCCTGTTTGCCGTTAGAGCGTGGGGCTCTAAAAATATCGCAACACGCACTCCCCTTTTGCTGCTCTAGTCGGCCAGAGGTCATCTCAACGTGCCATTATTCCCTTGGAAGCCGAGTCCGCCCATCCATCACAACAGCCACGCGAAGCTCTGGATAGTGGACACCAAGCTTCCTTCCCCAAACCAGTGCCAGATTCAGCATCTCCCGCCGACCCGCAGCCACCATCCGTCCAGTTCTCTAATGCCCCCGCTAATACGGCACCAGAGACATCACTGCCAAATCCTACGCCGCAGCTCCAGCCGCCCTCTACGGCCGAGACTCAGGATGGTAATCTTGACTTTGCGGCTATCCTGGGGGTCATCTCTCATGCGCGGTTGAGCTCGCATGAAAGACGAGTCATTACTTTTGCTAACAATCTACTCATCGAAGCATCGTCTGCATCTCCCGATTTGGCAAGGCATAACACGACGGCATCTTCGCCGCCGCCCTATACAGATTGACCCGATTCCCTGTTATGCCTAATGTTTTTGTGAGAACATGCAAGGGAAGTTTTCTGATGTTTTGTGTTTATAGTCCAAGGTGGTCTGTACTTGTATCGTCTGTAATCATTGTTTTTAGCTTGCTTAGTTGGAGCTTCTTGAATATGGTAGTGTACCCGGTGTTTGGACAATTGTAATGAACAATAGCTCCATATGTAGGTCTGGAAAGCGTCGATCTGATGATGTGCCTTTGCTCTCAATGCATTGCGCTGTCCTCAAACAAACCCGGTTGTACAGCTTTGGAGGCGGTACGCCCCGCGTCTAGGGAGTGCATGACCTGCCAGTGCTGGGAAGCGCTGGGAGGCGGCGCTACTTTGGGTCATCGACTGCATTTATGTGTCTATGGTCCCAGGTCAGGCAAGATACCGGCACCTCCTCAGGACACATCGTTGGGCCATCTTTACAAGAATCGCCATCCAGTTTATCGCAACGCAAAGTTATTTCCGTTTCGGTTTGAGCAATATTAGTACCACGACTCGCGCTACGCAAATGAGAAAAACGAGGAGGACTTGATCACTACATTAGTATCTGCTGCCCAAGCCCTCGACAAATCGGTTCCTGGCGATGGGGCGTGTTGAATGCCGCCTGCGTTCATCGCCCCACGCGGGGTAAGGACATTAGTAACTCCGCTCATTATAACTGGAGTCGGCGGTCGTCCGAATCAACGTAGACAGTCAAGGCCAAACGCACGATCGCAGTGTCCGAGTCCCTAATGAATTTTGGCCATCTTCCTGCTCGACCGCCAGCTACGGGTTGTACACACCTAGAAATAACGAGTTGAAACTAGTGATGGTCTGCGGCAAAGAGAACGGGAAGAGCTGAATGAGGATTATTGGTAATCACCCGGACAGATTACGTAACGCGTGTGTTTATTTGGCTACGACGTAGCAGTGCCACAGCTCAGTCTTAACTTTGACTGAGCTGTGAGTTTACATCTTTTCACTTCACATTATAACCGTACTGATGGCCTAGGGTAGAACGAAATAACCCTAGGTACTGCAACAATTACATAGAGTCTTAACTTTGACTGAGCTAACGAAATAACCCTAGTTATTCTATAGATTATGAGATTCGTCGCGCAAAACGACCTCACGACCACCAATACCTCCTCCAACGCCTTAGGTGTCCCTCGACTCCGCGACGACGGAGCGAACTGGGCTGACTACGAGTCAAAAGCCCGCACCGCAATGGGCGCGAGAGGGTTAATAAGGCATCGTGATGGAACTGCACGAAAACCAGTTGCTTACCCTGAAGATGCCGGAATTCCAATGAAGGCTCCAGGGATAAAAGCTACTGACGACGACCTCGAAGAAAAAGAACGAAAGTTTGACGAGTACGAGCAAAAAGAATATAGTGCCCAGCACATATTACTTACTACGGTATCACCACGTCTCGCAACGGTCATCAAGTCCTTGTCAGCATCTGAGATGTGGAAGGCAATACGCACCGACGCTACTCGAAAGAGTCAACTTCACAAAGTTGACACGCGCCGCAGGTTGCAGTCCATGACCTGTGCCGAGGACGGCGACATCAAAGCACACCTAAACGCAATGATCAAGGTTCGAGACGAACTTGAAGGCATCGGCGCATCAGTGATGGACGATGACTTCACGACCATGATACTTACTTCCTTGCCGCCTAGCTATCGCAGCCTCCTTCACTCAATCACGCATGCCGCAAGCCTGTCATCTACGGAGATCTCTCCAAATGACCTCATGCGTATAGTCTTAGAGGAAGCACGACAGCGCGAAATAACAGACCTTGCGTCCAAATCTGGTGACGCAGCCCTTCATGTTAAAAAGGGTAAAGGCCGCAAGGGAAAATCAGACGACTCAGGCACGAAAACACCCTGTGAAAACTGCAAACGCACCAATCACAAGACCGAAAACTGTTACTCTGACGGCGGAGCGAAGCAAGGCCAAGCGCCCTGGCAAAAGAAAAAGGAAAAAGCCAATACCGCAGCCACACAGGCCAAAAAGCAAGAAAATGACGAAGAATACCTTGCATTTACTTGCCTAGTGGACCGGCATGAAGTCGCAGCCGCCATATCCCAGACGGGTAAACCGCACGACATCATCCTAGACAGCGGCGCAACCGCGCATTTCTGTCCAGACAGGTCAATGTTTGTAAGCTACTCTTCTACCAGTCCGACTGCTATCACCGCTGCCGACGGACGCGAGTTAAAAGCCGTTGGTCGCGGCGATATCATTCTACAAACACAGAATGGTGAGCGCACAAGTACCCTAAGACTACGGAACGTCGCGCACGCACCCAGCATGGCATTTACTCTTGTATCTGTTGGGAAACTGGATGATGCCGGATACACTGCCGAGTTCACCGACAATCTTTGCCAGATAAAGGATCACCAAGGGAAAGTGCTTGCACAAATCCCTAAAGTGAATGGGTTATACCGCATAAAGACATTATCTTTAGAAGCCCACCTAGCCAAGAAGCAACGAACGCTTACATTGTTCGAAGCCCACCGTGCCTTGGGTCATATAAACTACGCCGCAGTCAAACACGCCGTGTCTTCGGGCAAAGTACTCGGGATCTCGATAGACAATGCATCCGAAGAGGTCTTCTGTGACGCATGTGCTCAGGCTAAACCGCACCGGTTACCATTCCCTGATAAAGCTACCAATCGTGCAAAAACCTACGGGGAACGCATCCACGCTGATGTTTGGGGCCCTGCTTCCATCGCATCACTCGGCGGTAGCCGCTACACAGTCGATTTTGTCGATGACGCGACTCGCTGGACCGAAATCTCCCTCCTGCACAAAAAGTCAGATGCTTTCAATGCTTACAAAAGGTTGGAAGCGCAAATAAGCACTCACAACAAGATGAGGATAAAGTTCCTACGCTCTGACCGAGGAGGGGAGTTCAACAGTGACGCATTCTCAGACCATCTAGCTGAGAAAGGTACAAAACGCGAGCTCACCACGCATGACACCCACGAGCAGGTGGGAGCAGTCGAACGCTGGAATAGGACGAAAGCAGAGCTTGCGAGAGCCATGCTTATTGACTCAAACCTCCCCAAATTTCTCTGGGGCGAAGCTATGACTCACGCAGCTTGGATAAAGAATAGATCACCTACCCGCGCCCTCGAAGGTGAAACTCCGTTCCACGCCCGCTACGCTAAGCACCCCAACCTGTCTAAACTAGTGCCTTTTGGCACACCAGCATGGGTAAAGATCGCCGATGCCGGCAAGCTCGAACGGCGAGCGCGCAAGGGTCACTTTCTCGGGATTGACTCAACTAGTACAGGGTACAGGATCTATTTTCCTGATACTAAACAGATTAGGATCGAACGTGAGGTTGTGTTCAATCTAGATGAAAACACTGACGCTATCGTTTGGACCGGTGAACTGCCGCTTGAGGGGAGGACGATAACACGGCTCAATCAGCACTCCACCGATCAGCCCAACTACCCCCCGATAGCCGTTGATCAGCCCGATCCCCCAAATGAAGAACCACAAATGAACTTACCAGCTGCTCCGTCAATCGACGACGACCCACTTCCTAGCCGCACCCGCCCTCAACCCGGTTTCTACAAAAACCTGGCCGGCTACGCCCCACGAGGGCACGCCGCAAATCTAGCCGATGTTCAAACTGACGACCACCCGCCGCTGTTCGCCTTACTTGCAGGTTCCATTGGCAGCGAGCCACGCTCTATAGCTCAAGCGCTAGCTGGTCCGGATGCTAACCAATGGAAGAGGGCCTATCAGATCGAGCTGGACCAGTTGAACCGCTCACGCACCTGGGACATCGTCGACCGACCTCCGGACAAACCAGTTATCCCGTGCGGATACGTCTTCAGGCTAAAACTGGGTCCTAAGGGCGAAATCGTCAAATACAAGGCTCGCGTCGTCGCAGGAGGACACAGGCAAACGAAAGGGACAGACTACAATGAAACCTTCGCCGCTGCAGCGAAGATTGCGTCCATACGAGTCCTACTTGCCCTAGCTGCACAACGAGATTGGGAGATAGACCAAGTGGATGTCGTAGCAGCTTACCTCAATGCCAAGCTGGAGGAAGAGGTATACATGGAGCTACCGCACGCAGTACTCAGCGCGAACGACGGACGAAAAGTTTGCAGGCTGCGCAAGGGGCTGTACGGACTGAAACAGTCAGGACGCATCTGGTATCAAAAATTGGCCGCGACCTTTATATCCCTGGGTTTTATCGTGTCCAAACTAGACCAATCAGCGTTCATCCGGGTACAACAAAACGAAAACGTACACGTCACGGTTTCCACGGATGACATGGTCGTGATGGGGAGCACACGCGCCGCTGTCAACCGAGTGAAAAACGAACTGCGGAACTCCTTTGAAATTACAGATCAGGGCGAGTTGTCATGGCTCCTAGGATTCGAAATCAGAAGAGACAGGGCGGCAAGAACAATTGCACTAAATCAACGGGCGTACCTGGAAGTTCTAGCCCAGCGATTCGGGCTCCAGGATGGACATCCCGTCCATATCCCGATGGATCCGTGCGCCGTCCTATCAAAGGATCAATGCCCCGCTGAACCGATTGACGTACCGTACCAGGAGGCTTGCGGCGGCGTGCTCTGGCCAGCCGTTATATCCCGCCCAGATGTCCAACTCGCCATTGGGATACTTTCGCAGTTTACAATGAACCCTGCCCGCGTTCATTGGGAAGCGCTAAAGCGTGTGATAAGGTACTTGAACACGACGAAAGACCTTTGGCTCACCCTGGGAGGCAAAGGAACACGCCCCGAGGTCTTCTCAGACGCAGATTGGGCATCGCAACCTGATCGCCATTCGATATCCGGGTTCGTTATGCGTATCGGATGCGGAGCTGTCAGCTGGTCCTCGAAGCGGCAAACCCTGGTCGCGCAATCCAGTACCGAAGCGGAATACATCGCAGCTGCCGTCGCTGCGAGGGAGATACTTTGGATAAGGAGCTTTCTGACGGAGGTAGGAGCGAGCGAACCGGGAGCGACGAGATTGTGGCTGGACAACATGTCCACCATCGCGATAACAAAAAACAACAAATTCCATGCACGCACCAAGCACATCGACATCCGTCACCACTTCGTTCGAGAGGCCGTCGAGCAGGGGACAATACGAGTGGAATATGTGCCGACGAGCGAAAACATAGCCGATGGTTTCACGAAGCCACTCCCGCGACCCGCATTCGAGACCTTCGTTCGCGAACTCGCACTTCTGCCCGTTTGAGAGGGAGTATTGGTAATCACCCGGACAGATTACGTAACGCGTGTGTTTATTTGGCTACGACGTAGCAGTGCCACAGCTCAGTCTTAACTTTGACTGAGCTGTGAGTTTACATCTTTTCACTTCACATTATAACCGTACTGATGGCCTAGGGTAGAACGAAATAACCCTAGGTACTGCAACAATTACATAGAGTCTTAACTTTGACTGAGCTAACGAAATAACCCTAGTTATTCTATAAGGATGAGCATCAACGAAGTTGGGAGGAAGATGGTGAAAGGCTTTGCTAATTGCGAGGCGAATTGAAGAAGGCTACGCGTTGATATGATGAGAGTGAACAATCTTATCAACACCACTCACCGACTCACCATCGATCTTCTCTCTCGCTCTCTGGAGTGTGTTGCCCGCCGCCGCAAAAAAAATGGGCTATGTGCAGGACGACAGCCTAGATATAGGAGAATGAGAGAGACAGTTCAGACTGTAGCGACTATCTGGGACTTTGCTGAGATGGTGCGAAGGGGAACGGGTAGCCGCCCGAGGAGGCGCCGGTTCAAGGCGATGATTTCTCAAGCGGCAATGTCCAGTGCAGCATTGCGAGGAGCGCTCTTCTCTCTCGACGACAACAATGCGCTCGCGGTGTGCAGTTCTGGCGATCTTTGCGGTGGTGATTCTATCAGCAGTTGCGACGCCATTGGCACCACCAACGACGGGGTGGCTGTACAACGACCAATTCTTGATCTTGCTTGGTCGATTTGTCTTCCCATTCACCGCAACGCAATGCGAGCCCTTCTACATTTACTACGAACAAGCAGGTGGAGATCCTGTTACATTTTATGACCCAACAACATCACCACTTCGCAATCTTCTCACCATCGCCTTCCCCAACGGCAATGGCTACGTGGAGTGGATTTGCAACATTCCTGCCGGTATCGCATTCAATGTGGACCTTGAATTCAATTATATCGTCCAACCTGGGCCGTCGTCGGATTGCCTGGGAGATCTCACAACAACCTATTCCATTCTAAATTACACGACGGCTAATTTTGCAACCTACACTCGAACCACTTCCTTGCCTGCCACTCTCACCACGGCGAATACTTTGTATGTCTCATTACCGATCTGCTTCGTGTCCTGACCCAAAGATTGGCAGACCTACCACTGCCTTTCCCACAGGCACATTCTCGACCATTACTCTTAAGTACGACTCCTTGTTTGAGCTTCCACACAATATACTAATCGACTCAACAGCCCAAACCTGGTTGTCGCACAGACAGGGCCCCCATCCACGGCCCCAGTGCCCCACCCCACGACCTTCCCACCTGTGTCTCGTCTCACGAGTTCGCCAGGGCACTCATCAACCGTGTCCTCATCTTCCTCGAGCTCGCCAATATCCTCACCCCCGGTGTCGTCTTCTCCCAAATCACGCACTGCCTTAGTTGGTGGTGTCGTCGGCGGCGCAGTAGCCTTCGTTCTACTCATTCTTGCTCTCGTGCTCTGGCAGAGGCGTAGAGGTTCTGTGGTAGCAAACGCATCTTCTCCCATCGGTCTTCAGCCCATGGCTACCCCAGGATTAGCAACAGGCGAATTGAGGCCTACGGATCTTCCATCAACCTCCAGATTTTCTGGTGTGTTCATCATATATGCCCTCGTAATACCATCAGGTCATTTATCAGGCGCAGATTCCCTTGGCGGCATGTCACAATACCCATTTTCGCCACCCGATCCTAGCCAAGGGGCTGGGCTCACGTCTGACAATCCTAACATCGTTCGGATGACAGGCAATCCTGTTGCCCATGCAGACCCCATAGGTGAATCATCTTCTTTTCCACTTATAGTATTTTAGCACAAAGCACTAAAGGTATCGCAAACGCGCCCTCTTTTTTTTCACTCTAGTCGGCCAGAGGCCATCCCAAAGCGTAATCTCACCCTTGGAATGCGAGTCTGCTCTTCCATCACGTTGGTCACAAGAACCTTCCAATGGAAGATTCCAAGCTTCGGATATCCTGGCACCACTCCAGCCGTCCTTGACGAGCGAGACTCAAGTGGAACCCCCAGACCTTACAACCGTTTTAGGGGTCATTTCTCGCGCGCGATTGAGCATGAGGGAGAGACAGATCATTGCCTCTGTTACCAATCTACTCACCCAAGAGCCTCCTGATTCAGTCATAGCATCTCTACCACCACCATATTCAGAATAAATATGACCCTGATTTTTCTGACATACACAACATCTTTACAAGTGATCATCGATCAGATACTTTGTATTGTCTCTGATCATCAGAGCCAAGACAGCTAAGACGGCCAAGAGAGCCAAGAAAGCCAAGTAGCAAGATATGACGTCACATGGATGAATTTAAAGCATTCTCGTATGTCCTCTCGCGTGGCTGGATATCAGGCCTCAGGCGTGGTTACTCCGTCGAATAAGACTCCTATGTCAGATGTCTGCGGAGGCATGCCCTGTAATCGAGAGAGGGAGCGCTTACCCAGCGCCGCCAGGCGGCTACATCGTGCCTCGGGCAACATATGGGTTCCAGGGCCAGATGAGACGCATTGGTGGTTGGAGTGCGTCTGTGAAACTCTTAGGCTTCCACACAGACACATCGTGTTCGTTAGAGCATACACCATATAGAAAGGGATAGGGCGGCGCGACAGCGCTTTTGAGGATTATATGTGCCACATGGTATTGAAGCAGAGGACGAGCCGCGGAGACACATTGGCTGTCGCGCACCACGAGATTTTGACGGAAATGACACAAGTGTTGCGTTCCAGGCGTTCACGAGTGTTGCACAAACGCTAGAGCCGACTTTTTTCATGACGCACTCGTCCTTCGGCGTCGGCGCCGTGGACCAGCTCGGCCAGCTCCGCGACGCGTTCGCGCACCCGGACACACACACACACAAACCTCATATCGCCTACAGCAAGAGAACGAGACGCGCTGAGTGAGAGTCAAGGGTGAGTGAATTCCTAGAGCTACCACCTTCCGATTGTATGCACGCGGAAAGGGCGAGTGGTAAAATGACAGATTATAGGAAAGAGAGTGGGGCGGGCTGGGTGTAAAGAGTGACAAGGAAAGTGTCGGCGCAAGCTTCAATGAGGGGAAGGTTTGTAAAACGTTCCGCCATTTGGGTGAGGCGAGTTGATGTAGCATCGGATAGTTCAACCCTACGCATTCGCGGCCCACTCGTATAGGCGCCGCCACACAGCATAGAGCACCGGCATCGGTAAGGATCAATCCCCATCAAAAGGTCTTTTCATGTCTAGTCGTCAGAACGGCGTCAAAAACGTTCGGCTCATCACGAAATGCCGTCCGCGCTTTCTGGGTGTGCATTACTGTTGCGGGGAAAGTGGATAACAACCTGAAAGTCGAGCGGGGAGAGGCTTTCGAACAATACCCCACTCACTATCCTGGGACTATACTGGGGATAGTGCAGAAGTAGCCAGACCAAGGGTGCAATTCCCGGATCAGGACTATGATTTCCGCCATCACCCAGTTGGAGATAACAGGATGACAAAGTACACTTTAGCGAGAAACGCTCTTCTCTCCTGACGGTGACAATGCACTCGCTGTGTGCAGCTCTAACGACTTTTGCTCTTGTGATTCTATCCGCAATTGCGAAGCCATTGACACCACCAACGACGGGGTGGCTGTACACCAACGTCTTTGGCTCATTTATCTTTCCATTCACCGCCACGCAATGTGATCCGTCTGACATTTTCTACAACACAACGGCGAATCAACACTTTTACTTTTATGACTTTACACACTCGCACATTCTTTTCACCATTTCTAACCCCGACGGCATTGGCTATTTGGAGTGGATTTGCAACGTTCCCGCTGGTCTCGGATTCCGCCTCAATGGTCAGAATTTCACTGTTCAACCTGGGTCGTCGTCGGCTTGCTTAGGGAATATCACAACAACCTATTCCTATCTGTCTTACTACACGACTAATTTTGCATCCTACACTCAAAACCCTTCTCTGCCTGCCACTCCCCCCGCAAATGATTTGTATGTCTCCTTTCCCGTCCGCTGTTGTCCCTGACCTAACCATTATCAGCTACACGACTACCAGCTTTCCCATCGGCGCATACTCGACCATGACTCTCAAGTGAGACTTGTTCTTTGAGTTTAACACAACATAGTAATCGACTCAACAGCCCAAACCTGGCTGTCATGCCGACAACATCCCCACCGTCGTCGTCCTCACCAGTGACTTCTTTCGCGAGCTTGCCATCGCCCTCACCCTCGCCAACACCTTCTTACAAATCACGTAATGCTGCGGTTTCTGGTGGTGTCGTGGGCGCAGTAGCCTTTGTTCTACTTATTGTCGCTCTCTTGCTCTGGCGGAGGCGTAGGAGTTCATTACAAGCAAGTGCAACTTCTTCCATCAAGCCTCAGCCCGCAGCTATCTCAGGGTTGATAACAAGCGAGCTGGGACCTACGGACCTCTCATCACCACAGCGTTCTGGTGCGTTCATCGTATCTCTTCCAGTGCATGTACCTTCATTGTACTGGGACGTTTGTCAGACGCAGAACGCCTTGGCAGGACGCACACGCCCGACGGTGATGCCGTGGTGGCTCCAGTGATAAATAATCCTGCCGCGATTGCAATACCCATAGGTAAAGTATTTTTTTCCCCTTTGCTCCCTGTCATTTCAACGTCCACCAGGTGAAGGGTCAGAAGCACCCCCATATACACCTCCTCTAGTCAGTCAGAGGCCATCCCAAGGCACCATTACCCCTTTTGTTGCAGAGCCTGCCTTTCCATCACAACAACCACGCAAACTTCGGGATGAGGGACGCCAGGCTTCCGAGCCCAGTCCACTCCTTGATTTGCCATCTCGCACACCGCCGACCGCCGAGCAGCAGTCGTCATACGCCCAGTCTTCAAAGACCCTTGCTGATGCAGCATCGGAGACGTCACAAACAGATGCGGTGCCACTATTCCAGGAGTCCTCGACGAGCGAGACTCAGGAAGGACCCCTTGGCCTTGCGGCCGTTCTGGGGGTCATCTCACGCGCGCAGCTGAGCACGACGGACAGACTCACTGCTGTTCATAATTTGCTTGGTTCGGACCCATCAGGACAACCTGATCTTGCAAGGCAAAGCGCAGTATCTTCGCCACCACCATATGATGAGTAAATATGGTGTTGAGGTTTTTTGCAGTGTGAAGGACATATGATGGCTCATTGTTTTTAGTTGTCTTTAGCATACCCAAATTTTGGGATGACTTGTCGTATATTAGAAATTCGAAGGCGGTGCACTGGATCTGCAGCGGTTTCGGTGGGGGCGTTGTTTGTGACGCGCTCGTCCGTGTTCGGCGTCGTGAGCGTCGTCGACTAGTCCGGCCAGTTCCACGACGCGTTCATGGTACCCGGGCACACACACAAACCCCATGACGCGCCGTATCGCCTACGCACAACGGAAGGTTTGCAAGCTCTGCCAAAGGCCAAATTGTTGAGGGAATGCCGCCCGATCGTGTGCATGTGGAATGGGCAAGTTGTAAAATGACAGACTACAGAGAAGAGAGCGGGACGGGCTGGGCGAGGATGAAGCGTACCAAGGAAAGTGTCAGGCGCCGGCGTCAGGGAATGAGTTCGTAGAACGTTCCGCCATTTGCGGCGAGTTGAAGAAGTCATCCGAGCATTGATACAGCATCAGAGAGAATGTAGTCCGACCGACGCATTCACTGTCGACTATTGTCTGCAATTCCACTTGTATGGGCAAGGGCAATGACACACACCATAGAGCACCAGTCGCATATGCTGGCCTGGCCTTATCGGCCCCAACCAAACGACGCCGATTCACGTTTGGCTCACCCATGAATTCTGGTCCGGGTCGTTGTGCATCATTGGTACGAAGAGGGTGGATAATATCCTGGACGTCGGGCGAAGGAGGGACTTCAACGATGCCTTATTATGCTGGGATAGTGCGGAAGGACAACCACTGGCACGGCCCAAACCCAAGCAGTACCTCCCAATGTCTGGATCAAGGACAATGACGATTCGCCCCAACACGACATGCCCATGCGGTTGGTGAGAACAGCGCATCAAGGTACAGCTTTGCAAGGAACGCTCTTCTGCAACGGCGATGGCAATGTGCGCAGCTTCTCTTGTTGCGAACGATAGGGTGGCTGTACATCAGACCCGCGTCGTCAGCTAAAGGTTGCTTTCACACTAGTGTACCGTAAATTAGGTCTGAGATGAAATTTACTGGGTAAATTTCCCTCAGGCATCTGCGCAGGCCAAATTTACCCAGGTAAAAGACGGTAAATTAACCCAGGTAAATTAGCCGGGTAAATTAGGGTAAATTAGGGTAAATTAGCAGTAAATTAGTGTAAATTAGGGTAAATTAGCGCTACCACAGGTCCCATTCAACCTCCTGCGGTGCAGCGGGTACTGCCCGAGACACTGTATCATCCTGTAAACTCTTTGTACCCTGTTGCACTTGAATGCGTGGCTGATCTGCAAGAACATCGAGTAATACTGAGGCTTGAAGATTAATATCTCTAGACGAAATGAATGTTGTCCCGTCAACATCAGTGAGATCAGGCTCTGGCTCGTCAAATACATCCAGGCCATCGTCGAGTGTCTGTGTCTGCATCTGAGAATCTGCATCTGCTGGCAAAGCTGGTAGATTAGGAGGAGAGGTGGTCGGTAAAGCGTCTGTGTCCCTTTGTTTTCCGAGCACTTTCTTTAAGTCACACCACTTCGGTACTGGTTTGAGATTTGGATCCACATTCTGCAGGTCACTCAGCTCGGACTTATTTCACTAATAAGTTTGCACACATACTGTTGGATTATATCGATGCCATTGTCGAATTTTGATATGGTCTTGAACCGTGGAAACAAGCTGTCTGCTTCGCCTTGCACTATTAAGCCATGTAATTGCTGACATTGTCCGTTCATCTTCCATCGAGACAACAGCAATGGAATATATCTTGATAGCAAGTGACTATGATGGAGTATGAGTCACCCGCACACATTAAGTTCATCGACGCACCCCTAGGACAGCGGCATCTCTCTTTTTCTGCACCTTCGTCCACCACTCCCGCACGAGTTCCTTTTCATTGAAAAAACGGTCAAACGGTTCCTCGCCTTCAGCATAAGCCTTCAATTGAGTCCCGAGTTCAGCTAATGCCTCAGTGGGTGTTAGGTGAGCGAGATGATGATTCCTGTCCTTCATAATCTCCTGAGACTCTTGTATGGCCACTCCGACAGCATAGGCATCTCCATATTCATTTTTCAAGATACGTTGAAGGCACAGCCCAACGCGTTTCAGGATTCCATCGTCTTTCTTCGCTTTTGCAATTGGGTGACCCTGGACATGGCTGATCACAACAGAAGGGACAGTCAAAGGGTTTATGCTTTTGCGGCTGAAGACATCTGAATGGCGATAACCTGGGCAGGCTATGGTGAGCTCTGGAGTTGGTATAATGGTAGGATTACGCACGAGGATCCAGGAAGAATGCGGCAACATAAACGTCTGTCGGTGCGTTGTCAATCATTCCACTGTAGCGGCGGTTTATGATAGCTCGGATTTGCTCCTTCACATATGAAGGAACATGGATCTTATTCTCGTTGAATATCTGGTCAAGCTGAGCCATGATTGCAAGCCAGAAAAGGAAGACATCGGCTGCCACGGAGTGCGCTGATTCAAGACACTTAATAGACTTTGCCATTGGCCCAATGAATGGTAATAGCTTCGTAAGTTCCATCTCTAGCTCAAGGAGAGCGGTTGGATGATCTAAGCTCGGGATCTTGATTCGCAGGCGCTCGTCATTTGTGATCACCTTCAAAGCGGCTACACCACGTAGCAATGACTCGCCCGCCCAATACCTTACACTTGAACTGCTTCCACATCCATCTCTACACAGACTTTGTGTGTCTCCTTAGCCGCCCTGCTGCGTGTTTTGACCCAAAATCGTTAGTTCCACCGCCACCTTTGCATTCTCAGTTGCGTTTGAGAGTAATGGTTGAGAATGTCTCAACCATTGCTCTCAAACGCATCTCGCTCCTTTACTTTCCACACGACGTACTATGCGAATCAACAGGGCAAACCTGGTGTTGACATTCCTTCCTCGACCCCGCCATTGCCTTCGTTAACAGCATCACCCACCTTCCCCGAGTTCGCCGTCATCTCTGCCAGCAGTGCTTTCTTCCCCAACACTTCCATTTCCCAAATCACGCAATGCCTCTGTTTTTGGCGGTGTCGTCGGCGCGATGGCCTTCGTTCTGCTCGTCCTCGCTTCCGTGCTCTGGCGGAGGCCCACGAGTTCGGTGGCAGCGGGGGCTCTCATCGATCCTCAGCGCGCGGCTCTCTCAAGTTTGGCGACGGGCGAGTTGAGGCAAACGGGCATTCCAGTCCTCTGGTGCGTTCGTTATATCTGCCGTAATGTATCACCTTACCTCAATAAGTGAGTTTTAGAAGCTTATCCTTCTCTTCAACTTGTTTGAACTTAGAGATATCGGGTCTCATAGCGTCACCATCGGAACTCCCACACACATCAAGGCAAGCTTTGGTGGACTGATATCTTTAGCCTCAGCCTGACCTGTCAACATAGCACACAACCTGGTCCCCCGCACGAGTCACAAATCACGTCCACCACAGCCGCGCGAACCTCTGGATAGCGGACACCAAGCTTCCATCCACAACTGGCCCAGTTTGCCTCTCGCGCCCTACCGACTACCAGAGGCTGCCGTACTCGGACATCCCGGCTGATGCGGCGCCAGAGACATCGCTACCGGATGCAATACCCCTGTCCCAGCGGTGCTCGAGGAACTAGACTCGAGGGCGGTCCCCTTCAGGAAAAGAAGCCTTCCCAGCATCATTGGATACCACGGGTGTACAGGGAGACCGGTTGCTGATGCCGGGTGTCAGAGTGCACTTTGCTGGGAATGGTCCTTCCCAACAGCTACGACCATGCGCTCGCAACGCGCAGCTCTGGCGACTCTTGCTACTCTGATTCTTATCACAGCAGCGGAACCGCCAACGACAGGGTGGCTGTACATTGACAGGAACAATGGCTCGTTTATCTTTCCATTCACAGCCGCGCAATGTGAATCGTTCGACATTTACTACAACTCGACAGTGGAACACATCTTTCATTTTTATGATAGGACAACACCAGACACTCCTTCCACTCTTTTAAGCTTTCGTATACCTCCAGGCGTTGGTTACGTGGAGTGGATTTGCAACATTCCTGGCGGTTTCGCATTCTTTCATACGGATATCGGTGAATATGTGGTCAAACCTGGGACGACGTCAGCTTGTTTGGGGGATATCACCACAGCCTATTCCTTTCTGACTTACTCCACTGCTGAATTTGCGTCCTATACTCGAACCGTTTCCCTGCCCACCACTACCGTCCCCACACATACATTGTATGCCTTCTTAATCACCCGCTCCATCTCCCGACTCATCAATTATCAGACCCACTGCCAGCTTCCCCACAGGCGCATTTTCAACAACTATCCTCAAGTGCGGATTGTTCCTTTGAGCCTCCACATTATACTAATCTGCTCATTAGCCCGATTCTGGCTGTCACGCCAACCGCGTCGCCGTCTTTGCCCTCCCTCCCACTATCCTCTCCGCCCATATCACCGATATCACCACCCTCACCGATACCCACGCGGTCACCCTCCTCATCTTCTCAGAAACCGCGCAGTGCCTGGGTTGCTGGTTGTGGCGTCGTCGCAGTGGCCCTTGTTCTACTCATCCTCGCTCTTGTGCTCTGGCGGAGGCGTAGACGTGCTGTTCTGGCAAGAGCATCCCCCTCCGCCGACCCTCAGTCTGAAGCCACCTCAGGATTGGCGACTGGCAAATTGGCGCCTACGGACCACTCATCACCATTCCGGCTTCCCGGTGCGTTCAATCACATCTAGCACGTACTCTCTCATCTTACCTCAATTATAGTGGGGCATCATTTGTCAAGCGCGGAATTCCTTGGCGGCACACAACAATACCCATTTTCGCTATCTGACCCTTGCAGTCACAGGACTGAGCCCATGTCCGACAACCCCATCGACGTTCCGGTGACAGGTAACCTCGTGACCCCCATAGGTAAAGTGTCTTCTTTTCCAATAAATAGCATTTCAGCATGAAGCGCTAAAAGCATCGCAATCACGCCCCCCCTTTTTCCTACCATAGTCGACCAGAAGTCATCTCAAGGCGCCATAATTCCATTGGAAGCCAATTCTACTCTTCCGTCACAACGGCCACGCGAAGCTCCGGATAGTGGACACCAAGCTTCCCTCCCCAAACCAATGCCAGATTTAGCATCTCCCGCCGACCCGCAGCCGCCATCCGCCCAGTTCCCTGATGCCGCCAATACGGCACTAGAGACATCACTCTTAGATCCTACGCCGCAGCTCCAGCCGCCCTCGACGACTGAGACCCAGGAGGATGCTCTTGACTTTGCGGCTGTCTTGGGGGTCATCTCTCGCGCGCGGTTGAGCCCGCGTGAGAGACGAGTCATTGCCACTGCTAATAATCTACTCATCGAAGCATCATCCGCATCTCTCGATTTGGCAAGACAGAACACGACGGCGTCTTCGCCGCCGCCCTACACAGATTGACCCCGATTCCCTGTTATACCCAACGTTTTTGTGAGAGCATGCAATTTCACCGGGGTCGATGACGAATGTAATGGCCATGACGTCACAACCTGATCGATCGCCTCTTGATATCCCCGCATCAAATTCAATATTCAAATTTGCATTCGAACGCCTGTGCTAACCTTTTTGGGGTTCCTCGCAATCACACATGAACATGCACGAACTACTGTATAGAATTAACCTCGCATTGAATTTTCTCTGGTGCTCAGCATTTCTCTGATGAATGTCGCGTTCTCAACAGAATTGATGCCTGCATCTCGAGCCCCGGAATGGGTCTGTACAGGTTGAGGTGATGTTGGATATCCACAGGAGAATTTGGCCAAATAGTCACATGTAACCATCTTGGCCAATAACTCGTTACCCTCGCTTCTATGTGCCACATCGCAATAATACAGAGTACGAGCCGTGGAGACACATTGGCTGTCGCGCACCACACATCCTGGCGGAAATGATGGTAGCATCGCGCTCCAGGCGTTCACGTGTGTCGCGCAGATGCTGGGCCCGACTTTCTTCGCGATGCGCTCTTCCTTCTGCGTTGTCGGTGTTGTAAACCAACTCGGCCGGCTCCGCAACGTGCTCACGTACCCGGACACACAAACTCCATATCGCCCAGCACGGCAGAGGCTTTGCAGCTTCGCTAAAGATCGGATAGTCGAGGGAATGCCGGAGGCCAGTAGCTGCAAATTGTGTGCACACAAAAAAGGAGTGATGAACTACGGAACGGGGCGTGCTGAGTGAGGGTAAATGGTAAGTAATTTCTTAATGCTACCAGCTTCCAATTGTACACGCGGGTTGTAAAATAGCAAGGAGAGTGGGACGGGCTGAGTGAAGATAAAGAATGACAAGGAAAGTGTCAGCATAGGCTTCAGCGAGAGGAAGGTTGCAAAACGTTCCGCTATTTGGTGAGGCGAGTTGAGAATTGATGTAGCATCAGAGATGGTTTGACCTACGCATTCACTGCTGCCACATAGCATAGAGCACCGGCCGCACAAGATAGTGATGACAGGACAAGAGCTGTGGAGACATATTGGCTATCGCACTGCACGACGTCCTCGTGAAAACGACAGCGGCGTTGCGACCCAGACGCTGACGAGTGTCACGCAGATGCGTGAGTTGACTTTCTTTGTGATGTGCTCATCCCTCCACTCGTATGGGCAAGGGCAATGACAAACACCATAGAGCACCAGCCGCATATGCAGGCCTGGCGTTATCGGTCCCAACCAAACGATGTCGATTCACGTTTGGCTCACCAACGAATTCCCGTCCGGGTCGTTGTGCATCACTGGTGCGGAGGATGGACAATAGCCTGAACGTTGGGGGAGGGCCCGGGAGGGACTTCAACGATGCCTTATTTACAGTACAAACCCAGCAAAGTCGTTCGCATCATCGGTAGGGTGGCTGTACATCAGACCCGCGTCAGTTGCTTTTGAACTGCTTCCACACCCATCTCTACACAGACTTTGTGTGTCTCCTTACCCGCTCTGCTGCGTGTTTTGACTCAAAAACCATTAGTTCCACTACCACCTTTGCATTCTCAGTTGCGTTTGAGAGTAATGGTTGAGAATGTCTCAACCATTGCTCTCAAACGCATCTCGCTCCTTTACTTTCCACATGACGAACTACGCGAATCGACATCGCAAACCTGGCGTTGACGCTGACATCGTCTCTGCCATCATTATCCTCACCAGTGACTCACTCCTTCCCAGACCCCGCCATTGCCTTCGTTAACAGCATCACCCACCTTCCCCGAGTTCGCCGTCACCTCCGCCAGCAGTGCCCTCTTCCCCAACACTTCCATATCCCAACTCACGAAATGCCTTCGTTTTTGGCGGTGTCGTCGGCACGGTGGCCTTCGTTCTGCTCGTCGTGCTCTGGTGGAGGCCCACGAGTTCGGTGACAGCGGGGGCTCTCATCGATCCTCAGCGTGCGGCTACCTCAGGATTGGCGACGGGCGAGGTAAGGCCAACGGCCTCCCAGCACCACTCCAGCCTTCTGGTGCGTTCTTTGTATCTGCCGTAACGTGTCACCTTACCTCAATTGAAGAGCAACGCTTGTGGGTCGCAGGACGCCTTGGCAGCACGGTCCGACTTTTGCAGTCACGGAAATGAGCCCAAGTCTGACAGACAGACATTGAGAGCGGGACCGGCATGCGCCCAGCGACCTCGCTCATGCGACAGGTCTGCGATCACTAGACCATAAGTGAGTTATCCTTCCCTGCAACCCGTTTGACTGTGGCGAATGCAGGCGGAGATATTGGGTCTCATAGCGTCACCATCGGAACTCACCTTTGATTCGATCCACATACATCAAGGTAATGTGGGTGAACTGATATCTTTAGCCTCAGCCTGACCTCAACATAGCACAACCTGATCCCCCCCTTCTGTACCGCACGAGTCGCAAATCACGTCCACCACAGCCGCGCGAACCTCTGGATAGCGTACACCAAGCTTCCGTCCACAAACTAGCCCAGTTTTGCCTCTCGCGCCCTACCGACTACCAGTGGCTGCCGTACTCCAGGTCCTCGGACATCCCGGCTGATGCGGTGGCAGAGACATCGCTACCGGATGCAATGCCCCTGTCCCAGCAGCGCTCGAGGAACTAGACTCTAGGGCGGAGAAAAAGAAGCCTTCCCAGCATCATTGGATACCACTGACATGACGGGTGTACAGGGAGACCGGTTGCTGATGCCGGGTGTCAGAGTGCACTTTGCTGGGAAATGCTCCTTCCACACAGCTACGACCGTGCGCTCGCAACGCGCAGCTCTTGAAGAAGCCTCATTAGATAACTTACCATTGACAATGACGGGTGCACTCGCAGACCGGTTGCTGATGCCCGGTGTCAAGGTGCAGCATTTTGCGAGGAGCGCTCTTCTCTCGTCTCTCCTGTCAGCGACAATGCACTCGCAGTGTGCAACTCTGGCGGCTTTTGCTGTTGCGATTCTAGCGACAGTTGCGAAACCATTGGCACCACCGACGACTGGGTGGATGTACAACGAATTTCTCATCTGGGCCACTACAGCCACTCAATGCGAGCCGTTCTACATTTTCCACAACAACACGTCGGGCGAATATTCCTTTCCCCTAGTTGATGCGCCAAATACGCACGCTCTTGTCACCTTTATCATCCCGCCAGGTGTCGGCTATTTGGAATGGATCTGCAACATTCCCGCCGGTATCGCATTCCGCCTCGTTGGCCAAAATTACTTCGTCCAAGCTGGGTCGTCGTCGGCTTGCCTGGGGGATCTCACAGCAACCTATGCCCTTCTGGATTACTCTACGGCCGATTTCGCATCCTACACACGAAACCCCTCCCTCCCAACCACTCCTCTCCCCACACTTACTTTGTACGTCTCCTTTTCCCGTCCACTGCGCGTCCTGACCCGACCATTATCAGGCCTACCGCCAGCTTTCCTAGAGGCCCGTTCTCGACCATCACCCTCAAGTGCGACTCGTTCTTTGAGCTTCCGCACAGCATACTAATGGACTCAATAGCCCAAACCTGGCTGTCATACCCACGGCATTCTCGCCCTCCTTCTCGCCCTCCCTCTCTCCACCCACATTCACAGCGTCGTCATTGTCCTCCTACCCACCATCCTCTTTCACATCCTCGGCATTGTCCCCCTATCCCCCATCCTCTTCCACATCACCGGCATTGTCCTCACACCCACCACCCTCTTCCACACCATCCACGAACACATCGCCCTCCTCGCCAACGATGCTCCCTTCTCCTAAACCACGCATTTCCTCGGTAGCCGGGGGTGTCGTCGGCGCAGTGGTCTTCATTCTACTCATCATCGCTCTTAGGCACTTATGGAGGAGTAGGCGTGAGCGTAGGAATGATATTCATCCCGCAGCCACCTCAGGTTTGGCGATAGGTGAGTTAGGGTCCACGTACCTCTCACCACCATTCCAGTCTTCTGGTGCGTTCGTCGTGTCTGCCCCCAGCGTGCGTGTCATCTGATGTTAAACGCTTGTCAGGCGCAGAACTTCTTGGCACGACGGCCAACCCTTGCAGTCACGGAAATGAGCCCCAGTCTGACAGTAGTATCGTTGTCCCTGTGACGGGCAATCCCGTGGCTGGTGTGGTCCCTGTAGGTAAGTGCCTTTCTCTTTGCACATCCTGTGCTATTTCAAACACTACCGAGAATGCAAAGCTGATTTCATTTGCAGCACAATCTCTTGTGGCACTGTCCCCTGTGGATATTGAAAGCACAACTGGCACGCCACCAGCGACCTTGTCCACGCAACAAGCCTACGATCACTCGATAATAAGTGAGTCAAGGATGGCTAATCCTTCCTTGCAATTTGGTTCACCTGCGGCAGATGCTGGTAGAGACATCGGATCTCATAACGTCACTATCGGATCCCAAAACGTCACCATTAATTCGCTCCATATACATCAAGGTAAGCTTGAGTGAATCGATATTTGCAAGTCTCAGACCTGACTTGTCAATGAAGCACAGCCTGGTCCCCGCTCTTCTCTACAACGCCATCGACATATCACGTAGGCCATCAAAGGCACCATCGCTCTCTTGGAAACGATGCCAGTTCTTCCATCACGATGACTAAGTGAACCTCGGGACAATGGGCCAGGTTTCCCTTTTTAAAACCAGCCCATTTCATGGTCTGCCGTCCGCTGACTAGCAGCCGCCACACATCCACCCGTACTTGGTCAATGCAGTACCGGAGGCGTCGCTCCCAGACGAAAATTCCGCCGCCTCAGCAGTTCTCGAGGGACGAGGCCCTCTCATTCTTCACCAGAAGCGCAGACACTCAGTCGAACAGACCTTTATGTCGGGTGTCTGTGAAGGCGGTATGCCCTCGCATAGGAGCAGGGAGTGCTCAACTCGCTGGCCACGCGAGGCGGCGCTACGTAGCATCTCCGGCCATATATAGGTTCGATTTTAGGTGCCTATGGTCCCCGGCCGTGCTGGTCTTTTGGATTGTGGCCGAGATAAAGGGAGTAGCCGGGGGGTTCTACACACGCATCACGTCGATACTCGTTCGACCCGACATCACAATCTGCTCATCCAAGCCATTGATACCCCTAGTAACGCATGATGCCCCTCCTTGAAATTTCAGTCATGCACACCATGTCGTGATTTCGTACTTGTGATCACCTTCTCAGGTCGCTTGATAGGCATTACAATGCCTTCCTGGAATTCAGGCATTCGTCTCAGTTCTGTGAGTTCTAACATGAGCTAGGTCATGTACAAACCTCGGGTCAGTCACGATCACTATCGCAAAGCAGCGATGCTGTCTCCCGCACTACTCACCATCGTCACACGTCTCGATCACCATTGACGCCCCCACATCTCTCGCGTTTCGGCACCTTAGTACTCTTCATTGGCATGGACAGTATGGAAACCATCTCTGTAGAATAGGGGTCGATGACGAATGTAATGGCCATGACGTCACAACCTGATCGATCGCCTCATGATATCCTCGCATCAAATTCAATATTCAAATTTGCCTGTGCTAACCTTTTTGGGTTCCTTCCACTCGATCAATACTATTTGAATTACAAATGTGAATGGCATTACGTCACACATATCCAACGCCATTATCTCATAACTCTTTGAGAAACCCTTGAGGAACAAAACTAAGAGGGTCCCCTTGATCTTGTAGCCGTTCTACAGGGAGGAGACTTGCGGTCCCCAATTTGCTACTCAATTTGGCGGAGTATCTTTACCGCTACTGTATAGTGGATGAACCTGGCATTGCATTTTCTCTAGTGCTCAACGTTTCTCTGAGGAATGTCGTGTTCTCAACGGACTCGAGCTCTGGAATGGCTCTGTACAAATTGGGGTGATGTTGGGTATCCACATGAGAATTTGGTCAGATAGTGACATGAAACAGTCTTGAACAATAATAATTTGTTACCCGACCTCAAGAGAATGGGATGTGTTGAGTGAGGGTAAATGGTGAGTAAATTCCAGGTTCCAATTGTACACACGAGTTGTAAAATAGCAAGGAGAGTGGGGCGAGGATAAAGGGTGACAAGGAAAGTGTCGGCATAGGCTTCAGCGAGAGAGAGGTTTGCAAAACGTTCCGCCTCTTGGTGAGGCGCGTTGAAGTAGTCGTCCCAGCATTGATGTAGCATCAGAGATAATTTGGCCACGCATTCTCTGCCGCCACACAGCATAGAGCGCTGTACTGGAAAATTTAGTCAGTGACATGTACCCATCTTGGCCGATAACTCATTACTCTCGCTTCTGGGAATTGTCTGTGCCACATTGAAATGAAACAGGACAAGAGCTGTGGAGAGACATTGGCTATCGCACTGTACGACATCCTGGTGAAAACGACAGCGGCGTTGCGATCCAGACGTTGGCGAGTGTCGAGTTGACTTTCTTTGTGATGTGCTCATCCTTTCAGGGTTCGCATCAGCGGTAGGGTGGCTGTACATCAGACCCGCGTCGGCTGCTTTCACACCTTACACTTGAACTGCTTCCACACCCATCTCTACACAGACTTTGTCTCCTTACCCGCCCTGCTCCGCGTTTTGACCCAAAAATAATTAGTTCCACCACCGCCTTTGCACTCTCAAACGCATCTCGCTCCTTTACTTTCCACACGACGTACTACGCGAATCAACAGGGCAAACCTGGCGTTGACACTGACATCGTCTCCGCGATCATTATCTTCACCAGTGACTCACTCCTTCTTCGACTCCGCCATTTCCTTCATTAACAGCATCGCCCACCTCGCTTCCGTGCTCTAGTAGAGGCCCAGGAGTTGGGTGGTAGCAGGATCGTCTTCTGTCATCGATCCTCAACGCGCGGCTACCTCAAGATTGGCGTCGCTTTCTCAAAAGGGCGCGACTCTGCTCCTCTGCGCATCACATGGCTATCCTCAACTATAGTGTGTCCGCGGCCGTGATGATCCACATTTATGTCCATGATGCAGCCCACGGCAAAAACACAAGACGACGACCCGCTCTCACTACGACACACCCCCTTCAAGACGTCTGCACAACATCTTACATTTTACGCTGCACTCCGGCATAGGTGGTGCATACTGCACCACTGCCAACCAACTTCAGACTAGGCACCGTCGTATAGTATCTGTACCCACGCGCGCAGTTATTTCGCTGTGCGATCGTGCGAGCGAACCAGATCGATGGCTAGGAATGGGGCCGTGTAGGCAGAGACTGAGGGACTTTGCACGCCTTCCTTCTGCTGCTGCCCGGGGTAAAAGGCTCCAACGCTGCCTAGCAACAGAAATGAATTTGAGTTACTGGAAGCAATGATGGGTATACACTATACTCGATTGTCCAGGCACACGAATAAATACAACAGCGCGCCATGTAGCCTACACACAACGGAGGGTTTCCAAGACCGGATGTTCGGTGAATACCTGAGGCCACCGGCTTCTGATTGTATGAACGGGCGAGTTGTAAAATGACGAATTATAGGGAAGAGAGTGAGGCGGGCTGAGTGAAGGTAAAGGGTGATAAAGGGAGTCTCGGCTTCAGCGAGAGGAAGGTTTGCAAAACGTTCCGCCATTTGGTGAGGCGAGTTGGAGAAGTCGTCCCAGCATTGATGTAGCATCGGAGATAGTTAGACCTACGCATCGGCCTGAGCATTGAGATACCCAAACCACTACTGTATCCTTGGGGCTGGGATATTGCGGAGGCAACCGCGACCCAGACCCAAGGATGCAATCCCCGGATCAGGAGTATGCTTTTCCGCCATCACCGCAGTTGCACCCCAGTTGGTGATAAAGAAGTGACGAGGTACAGCTTTTCGAGGAACGCTCTTCTCTCTTGACGGCGACAATGCGCTCGCAATGGGCAGCTCTGGCGACTTTTGTTGTTATGATTTTAGCGACACCATTGGCACCACCAACGACGGGGTGGCTGTACGACGACGAAGTTAGCCTGTTTGTCTTTCCATTGACGGTCACGCAATGCCAGCCGTTCGACATTTTCTACAACTTGACGAATGGTTTCGATTTCATTGGCTTTTACGACATAACAAATTCGATCTTTCTTTTTCGGATTGATCCTGTCCCCGACGGCACTGGTTATTTAGAGTGGATTTGCAACATTCCCGCTGGTTTCGGATTCATTGTGGACGGGATATTTGGTTACACTGTCAAAGCTGGGTCGTCGTCGGCTTGCTTGGGGAATATCACTACAACCTATTCTGATCTGAGTTACGACACGACTGCTTTTCCATCCTATACTCGAAACACTTCCCGGCTCGTCACTCCCCTCCCCACAAATACCTTGTATGTCTCCTTTCCCGTCCGCTGCTTGATCCTTAACTCGACCATTATTAGACCTACTACCGCCTTTCCCACAGGCACGTTCTCGACCATCACTCTTAAGTACGACTCGTTCTTGAAGTTTCCACACAACATACTAATCGACTCAATAGCCCAAACCTGGCTGTCACGCCGACTTCTTCCACGAGCTCGCCGCCCTCGTCAACATTGTCCTCACCCTCCTCGAGTTCACCATTGTCCTCGCCAACAACGCCCCCTTCCCCCAAACCACACAGCGCTTCGATTGCTGGGGGTGTCGTCGGCGCAGTAACCTTTGTTCTACTCATCCTCACCCTTGTGCTCTGGCGGAGGCGTAGACATTTGGTTCTAGCAAGAGCATCTTCTCCCATCGATCATCAACCCTCATCTATCTCAGGATTGGCGACAGGCCAATTGGGGTCTACGGACCTCTCACCACCATTCCGGTGTTCCGGTATGTTCATCGTATCCACCCACTATGCCCTCGACTATAGCGGGACGTTTGTCAGGAGCGGAATTCCTTGGCGGCACACAGCAACACCCATTTTCTCCACTCGACCTTTACAAGACTGAGCCCACGTCTTTCAATCCCATCGACGTTCCAGTGACAGGTAATCTCGCAGCCCATGTGGACCCCATAGGTAAAGTGTCTTCTTTCCCAATAAATAGCATTTCAGCGTGAAGCGCTAAAAGCATCGCAATCACACACCCCTTTTTTTTTACTCTAGTTGGCCAGAGGTCATCTCAAGGCGCTATAATTCCCTTGGAAGCCGATTCTGCTCTTCCATCACAACGGCCACGTGAAACTCCGGATAGTGGACGCCAAGCTTCCTTCCCCACATCAGTTCCAGATTCAGCATCTCTCGCCGATTCGCAGCCACCATCCACCCAGTACTCAGATGTCCCCGCCAGCACGGCACCAGAGATATCACTGCTGAATCCTACGTCTCAGCTCCAGCTGCACTCGACGACCGAGACTCAGGAGATGACTCTTGACTTTGCATCTGTCGTAGGGGTCATCTCTCGTGCGCAGTTGAGCCCGCATGAAAGACAGGTTATTACCTCTGTCAACAATCTACTCATCCAAGCATCACCTGCATCTCTCAATCTGGCAGGGCAGAACACGACGGTGACTTTGCCGCCGGCCTATACAGAATGACCCCGATCCCCTGTTTTACCCAATATTTTTACGAGAGCATGCAAAGGAAATGGAGAAGGCTGACAATGCTTTCTGTTTATGGTCCAAGGTGTTCTGTACTTGTATTGTCTGAATACGTCCTTGAAATTTCTGTCATGCACAACATGATAAGGGCTTGTGTTTTGTATACAGGAGGTAATTTCGCGCTTGCGTTGCATACCGTCAATTCTTCATGTCGTTTGGTAGGAGTTACATGTTTACCCGGGATTCGGGTATTTATAGTTATTATAATTACTTCAAGGGTGTTCCAAAGGAATTTCTTGCATACGATAGACTAGGAGAATGACGGCGTTCCTGCAAACCTCGTCGGGCTTTGCCTACGCGCTTGCATGAGCCGCCTCCGTCACTTTTCGCCGTAATCGCCGATGTCGTCCATGTCGTTTTCGCAAGGCGCTCACGTCGGAGACACCTTCTCCACGCTTCTAGCTGGGGCGGTGACAGTGGGGGGTTCTAGATGCCCAGTGTGGGAAAGGGAAGACTTGGGTTAGAGAGGCCGAATACTATGTAAGCAATTAACGCAGTACACGAAGTCAAGGAAGATGTTGGGCGGAGACGAATTGCCCATGGCCAGTCATGCGAGCATCAAAACCTTGGACTGAAACTAGACCAGCGGGAGGTCTCAAGCACGCAGTGTGCGATCGGGTGATATGAGATCGTCCTCGACTTTAGAGATGTCGGCAGGATCCAAGGCAAAATTAGGGAACTAGAAATCAACCACTTTGTCAGACGCCCAGACGTACATGATTACTATTTCACATACTAAAAGGCGAATGCGCCAACGCGGAGTTGTCGGCGCGAAGGCCCCCGTTCTCAATAGAATTGATGCTCTGAATCTCGAGCTCCGGAATGGGTCTGTACAAGTTGGCGATGTTGAACCACCATGTGGATGTACTGCGGGATTTACAGTAATCATGAAACAAACTTGAACGATACCTCGTTACCCTTACTTCCTAGGACTATGTGTGTGCCGCATCGTGAAGACACATTGGCCGTCGCAAACCACGACATTTTGAGGGAAATCACTGCGGCGTTGGGCCCTAGCATCCACACTCCTGCATTCGCTCGTGCAGACCGTCGTAAAAGTCGTCAACCAGTTCGGCCAGCTCCGCGACGCGCTCACGCACAAAACCCATATCGACTACCCACGGCGGAGGGTTTCTGGCTCTGCCAAAAGCCAGGTGGTCGAGGGAATTCCTAAAGCTACCGAGTGGGACGGGCTGAGTAAAGGTAAAGAGTGACAAGGAAAGTGTCGAGGCAGGCGTCAATGAAGAGAAGGTTTCTAAAACATTCCGCCATTTAATGAGGCGAGTTGGAGAAGTCATCCCAGCATTGATGTAGCATCAGAGATAGTTAGACCTACGCATCGGCCTGAGCATCCAGATACCCAAACCACTACTGTATCCTTGGGGCTGGGATATTGCGGAGGCAACCGCGACCCAGACCCAAGGATGCAATGCCCGGATCAGGAGTATGCTTTTCCGCCATCACCCCAGTTGGTGATGAGGGAGTGACGAGGTACAGCTTAGCGAGGAACGCTCCTCTCTCTTGACAGCGACAATGTGCTCGCGATGGGCAGCTCTGGCGATGTCTGCTGTTGCAATCCTATCCGCAGTTGCGAAACCATTGGCACCACCAACGACTGGGTAGTCGTTCATCGTCAATGGTGGTGTTGCTGTCATGCCATTTACGGCCACGCAATGCGAGCCGTTCGATATTTTCTACAACATGACGGTGGATGGAGATGGCGTTGGTGTTTTTGACGCAGCACGCTCGCACACTCTTTTCATCATTACTATCCCCAAAGGCATTGGTTATTTGGAATGGATTTGCAACCTTACCGCCGGTATCGAATTCTATGCGGGTCAAAATTACATTGTTCAACCTGGGTCGTCGTCAGCTTGCTTGGGGGATCTCAATTCAACCTATTCCCTTCTGGATTACATCACGACTGTTTTTGCATCCTACACTCGAACAGCTTCCTCGCCCACTTCTCTCTTCACATTCTCTTTGTATGTCTCCTTTCCCGTCCGCTCCTTGTCCCTGACCCAACCATTATCAGGTCTACCGCCACCTTTCCCATAGGCGCATACTCGACCATTACACTCAAGTACGCTCCATTCTTTAGGTTTCCACACAACGTACTAACCGACTCAATAGCCCAAACCTGGCTGTCATGCCGACAACGTCCCCACCGTCGTCATCCTCACCAGTGACTTCTTCCACGAGCTCGCCGCCCTCGCCAACAACGCCTCCAACCCCCACGAGCCCGCCATCGCCAACGCCAACGCCTTCTCGCAGATCACGCAATGCTGCGGTGGCTGGTGGTATCGTCGGCGCAGTAGCCTTTGTTACACTCATCGTCGCTCTCGTGCTCTGGCGGACGCGTAGGAGTTCATTCCAAGCAAGTACATCCTCTCCCATCGATCCTCCGCCCGCAGCTGTCTCAGGATTGACAACAAGCGAGCTGGAGCCTACGGACCTCTCATCACCATTCCGGCGTTCTGGTGTGTTTATCGTATCTCTCCCGGTACATGTACCTTCATCATTGCGGGACGTTTATCAGGCACAAAACTCCTTGGCAGGACACACACGCCCGACGGTGGTGCCGCGATGGCTCCAATGGCAAATAATCCTGCGATTGCAGTACCCATAGGTAAAGTATCCTTTTCCCTTTTCCTCTTGTCATTTCAACATCCACCAGGTGAAGGGCCAGAAGCATCGCCGTATGCACCTCCTCTAGTCAGCCAGAGGCCATCCCAAGGCACAACTACGCCCTTTGTTGCAGAGCCTGCCCTTCCATCACAACGGCCACGCAAACCTCAGAATAATGAACGCCAGGCTTCCGAGCCCAGTCCACCCCTCGATCTGCCATCTCGCACACCACCGACCGCCGAGCAACAGCCACCATGCGCCCAATCTTCGAATATCCCTGTTGATGCAGCACCGGAGACGTCACGGCCAGATGCAGTGCCACTATTCCAACAGTCTTCGACGAACGAGACCCAGGAACGACCCCTTGACCTTACCGCCGTTCTGGGGGTCATCTCACGCGCGCAACTGAGCCCGATGGACAGACTCACTGCTGTCCGTAATTTGCTTGGTTCGAACCCATCAGGACAACCTGATCTTGCAAGGCAAAACACAGTATCTTCGCCACCACCATATGATGAGTAAATATGGAGTTGAGTTTTCTGCAGTGCGACGGAGATGCGAAGGTTCGTTGCTTTTAGTTGTATTTAGCATACCCAAATTTTGGGATGACTTGTTGTATATATTAGAAATTCGAAGGCGGTGCACTGGATCTGCGGCGGTTTCGGTGGGGGCGTCGTTTGTGACGCGCTCGTCCATTTTCGGCGCCGTGAGCGTCGTCGACCAGTTCGGCCAGCTCCACGACGCGTTCATGATACCCGGGCATACACACAAACCCCATGACGCGCCGTATCGCCTACGCACAACGGAAGGTTTGCAGCTCTGCCAAAGGCCAAATTGTTGAGGGAATGCCGCCGATCGTATGCATGTGGAATGGGCAATGTGTAAAGCGACGAACCACAAAGAAGAGAGTGAGCGAAGGTGAAGCTTACCAAGGAAAGTGTCAGGCGGCGGCGTCAGGGAAAGAGTTCGTAAAACGTTCCGGTATTTGCGGCGAGTTGAAGATATAGCATCAGAGAGAATGTAGTCCGACCGACGCATTCACTGTCGACTATTGTCTGCAATTCCACTTGTATGGGAAAGGGCAATGACACACACCATAATACACATGGCCTGGCCTTATCGGTCCCAATCAAAACGACGTCGATTCAGTTCGGCTTACCCACGAATTCCGGTCCGAGTCGTTGCGCATCACTGGTGCGGAGAAAGTGGACAATAGCCTGAACGTCGGGGGAGGGAGGGACTTCAACTATGCCTTATTTACGGTACAATGCGGAAGGACAACTACGGCCCAGACCCGTTCGCAAGTTCGCATCAGTGGGGTGGCTGTACATCAAACCCGCGTCGGCTGCTTTTGAACTGCCTCCACACCCATCTTGTGTCTCCTTAGCCGCCCTGCTGCGCGTTTTGACCCAAAAATCATTGGTTCCACCGCCACTTTTGCATTCTCAGTTGCGTTTGAGAGTAATGGTTGAGAATGTCTCAACCATTGCTCTCAAACGCATCTCGCATCTTTATTTTCCACACGACGAACTACGCTGGAAGCAATGATGCGTATACACTGTGCCCCGACCGTCCAGGCACACGAATAAATACAACAGCGCCCAACCATCCTTGGGACTATGCTGGAATAGTGCGAAGGTATCCGCGACCCAGACCCAAGGATGCAATACCCGGATCAGGAGTATGCTTTTCCGCCATCACCCCAGTTGGTGATAAAGAAGTAACGGGGTACAGCTTTTCGAGGAACGCTCCTCTCTCTTGACGGCGACAATGTGCTCGCAATGGGCAGCTCTGGCGATGTCTGGTGTTGCAATCCTATCCGCAGTTGCGAAGCCATTGGCACCACCAACGACAGGATGGCAGTACAACAACCAAACTTTCTCATTTATCTTTCCATTCACGGCCACGCAATGCGAGCCGTTCGATATTTTCTACAACTCGACGACGAATGGAGATTACTTTTTCTTTTATGACGCAACATACTCGCACGCTCTTATCCGGTTTGATCCCCCTCAAGGCATTGGTTATTTGGAGTGGATTTGCAACATTCCCGCTGGTTTCCAATTCAATATGTATCAGTATTACTTTGTCCAACCTGGATCGTCGTCGGCTTGCTTGGGGAATATCACAACAACCTATTCCTATCTGTCTTACTACACGACTAATTTTGAATCCTACACTCAAAACCCTTCCCCGCTCGTCACCCCCTTCACAAATACTTTGTATGTCTCCTTTCTTGTTCGCCGCTTGATCCTTGACTCAACCATTATCAGTCCTACAACCACCTTTCCCACAGGCGCATACCCGACCATTACTCTCAAGTGAGGCTCGTTCTTTGAGTTTCTACACAACATACTAATCAACTCGACAGCCCAATCCTGGCTGTCATACCGACAACCTTCCCACCGTCGTCGCCCTCACCAGTGACTTCTTCCACGAGCTCGCCGCCCTCGCCAACAATGTCCTCACGCTCGCCGACAATGTCCGCACCGTCGTCGCCCTCACCAGTTACTCCTTCCATAAGCTCGCCGCCCTCACCAACAATGTCCTCACGCTCGCCGCCCTCGTCAATAATGTCCTCACCTTCGTCGGGCTCGCCGTTGTCTCCGCCAATAACCCCCCCTTCCCCCAAATCACACAGTACTTCGATTGCTGGGGGTGTCGTCGGCGCAGTAGCTTTCGTTCTACTCATCCTCGCTTTTATGCTCTGGGGGAGACGTAGGAGATCGGGGTTAGCATCTTCTCCCACCAATGCTCAGTCCGCAACCATGGGCGAGTTGGGGTCTGCATGCCTCTCACCACCATCCCCATCTTCTGGTGCGTTCGTTGTGTCTGCCCTAGTGCGCGTGTCATCTTATGTCAAACGCTTGTCAGGTGCGGAACTTCTTGGCCCCACGTCTGACCCTTGCAGTGACGGAAATGAGCTCAAGTCTGACAGTGGTGCCATGGTTGCTCCGGTGGCAGGCAATCTCGAGCCTGTCGTGGTCCCCGTAGGTAGGTGTCCTGTTCTTTTGCACATGCTATGATATTTCAGCCTCCACCGAGAACGCAAGGCTGACTTCATTTGCAGCACAACCCCTTGTAGCACTATCCCCTGCAAATATTGAGAGCACGACTGGCATGCCACCAGCGACCTTGTCCACGCAACAAGCCTATGATCACTCGGCAATAAGTGAGTCCAAGATGTTTGTCCTTCCTTGCAATCTGTTCAGCATCCGTTGTAGTTGCGAGAGATATCGGATCTCATAACTCTCATATCACCATTAATTCGCTCCACATACATCATGGTAAGCTTGAGTGAATCGATATTTTCAGTCTCGGCCTGACTTGTCGAATAGCACATCCAGATCCCTCCTCTTCCCTACCGCACCTGCCAGAAATCCTATCCACAACGGCTGCGCAAGCCTCCGAATAGTGGGCACCCCCCGCTTCGGCTTCGCGCTCCGTGTACTACTACTTTAGCTGCCATACTCCAAGTCCCCGGATATCCCGACTAATACCGCACCAGAGACGTTGCCACCGCATGCAATGCCGTGATTCCATCAGCCCTAGAGGCACTAGACTCAAGTGTCTCCTTGAGCCCTCCGCAGTTTTGGGGTCCATCTCACATGTGCGCGTGGAGGCGATCTGCTCGTCCAAGCCCCCATGGGCGTCACTTGATTGGACTTTGACCTTTTCGCTTGCCACCCTGTACAGGATGAACAGGTCCTTGAATTTTCTGTCATGCGCAACATGACAAGGGGATGTCAGCAGGATCCAGGGTGAAATTAGAGATCTGTAAACCAACGATTTCGTGAGACGCCCGGACAGACATGATTGCTGTTTCGCATACTAAAAGGCGATCGCGCCAACCACGGAGTTTTCGGTGCCTTAACACCCCATTCTCAACAGAATTGATGCCCTGAATCTCGAGCTCTGGAATGGGTCTGTAAAAGTTGGGCGATGTTGAACAACCATGTGGATGTACTTTGGAATTTAGTCATGAAACCAACTTGAATGATACCTCGTTACCTTTACTTCGACCATGTGTGCCGCATCGTGAAGACACATCGGCCGGTGGTGAGCCATGACATTTTGAGGGGAACCATTGCAGCGTTGCGCCCCAGCATCCACACTCCTGCATTCGCTCGTGCTGACGTTCTCGAGGGTCGTGCAGATGCTTGAGTCGACCTTGTTCGTGACGCGCTTGTCCCTCTTCACCGTCGCCGAGGTCGTCGATCGGTTCGGCCCGCTCCGCAACGCGCCCACGCACAAACCCCATATCGCCTACGCACGGCGGAGAGATCTACCGGGTGGGACAGGCTGAGTGAAGACAAGGAAAGTGTCGGCGCAGGCTTCAGCAAGGGGAAGGTTTGTAAAACGTTCCACCATTGGCGAGGCGAGTTGATAAAGTTTGATGTAACATGAGATTCTTCGACCTACGCATTCGCCGCCCACTCGGATGGGCGCTGCCACAGCATAGAGCGCCAGCCGGACAAGGTAGCCTAGGGTTATCAATCCCATCAAAAGGTCGGCCTTTTTATATCTGGTCGTCAGAACGGCGTCGACAACGTTCGGCTCACCACGGAATACCGTCCGCGCTCTGGGTGCGCATCACAGTTGCGGAGGAAGTGGACAACAGCCTGAAAGTCGAGCGGGAGAGAGGCTTTTGAACGATACCCAAACCACTATCCTTGGGGGTGGGATATTGCAGAGGCAACCGCGACCCAGACCCAAGGATGCAATGCCCGGATCAGGAGTATGCTTTTCCGCTATACCCGTGATAAAGAAGTGACGAGGTACAGCTTTTCGAGGAACGCTCTTCTCTCTTGACGGCGACAATGCACTCGCAATGGGCAGCTCTGGCAATGTCTGCTGTTGCGATCCTCGCGAAACCATTGGCACCACCAACGACTGGGTGGCTGGTCAACGACGCATTTGGCTCATGGATCTTTCCATTTACGGTCACGCAATGCAAGCCGTTCTATATTTTCTATAACTTGACGGATAGTACCTCCTTTGACTTTTATGACGCAACAATTTCGCACTTACTTTTCCGGATTTATTTCCCCTCTGGCATTGGTTATGTGGATTGGATTTGTAACATTCCCGCCGGTATCGGATTCTATGCGGGTCAGAATTTCATCGTCCAAGCTGGATCGTCGTCGGCTTGCTTGGGGGATCTCACAACAACCTATTCCCTTCTACATTACTCCACGACTGATTTTGCATCCTACACACGAGACCCTTCCTCGCTCATTTCCCCCCCCACAAATGCTTTGTATGTCTCCTTTCCCGTCCACTGCTTGTCCCTGACCCGACCATTATCAGCCCTACAACCACCTTTCCCACAAGCGGATACCCGACCATCACTCTCAAGTGAGGCTCGTTCTTTGAGTTTCCACCCAACTTACTAATCAACTCGACAGCCCAATCCTGGCTGTCATACCGACAACCTTCCCACCCTCACCAGTGACTTCTTCCACGAGCTCGCCGCCCTCGCCAACAATGTCCTCACGCTCGCCGACAATGTCCGCACCGTCGTCGCCCTCACCAGTTACTCCTTCCATAAGCTCGCCGCCCTCACCAGTTACTCCTTCCATAAGCTCGCCGCCCTCACCAACAATGTCCTCACGCTCGCCGCCCTCGTCAATAATGTCCTCACCTTCGTCGAGCTCGCCGTTGTCCCCGCCAATAACTCCCCCTTCCCCCAAATCACACAGTACTTCGATTGCTGGGGGTGTCGTCGGCGCAGTAGCCTTCGTTCTACTCATCCTCGCTCTTATGCTCTGGGGGAGACGTAGGAGATCGGGGTTAGCATCTTCTCCCACCAATGCTCAGTCCGCAACCATGGGCGAGTTGGGGTCTGCATACCCCTCACCACCATCCCAATCTTCTGGTGCGTTCGTTGTGTCTGCCCTAGTGCGCGTGTCATCTTATGTCAAACGCTTGTCAGGTGCGGAACTTCTTGGCCCCACGTCTGACCCTTGCAGTGACGGAAATGAGCTCAAGTCTGACAGTGGTGCCATGGTTGCTCCGGTGGCAGGCAATCTCGAGCCTGTCGTGGTCCCCGTAGGTAGGTGTCCTGTTCTTTTGCACATGCTATGATATTTCAGCCTCCACAGAGAACGCAAGGCTGACTTCATTTGCAGCACAACCCCTTGTAGCACTATCCCCTGCAAATATTAAGAGCACGACTGGCATGCCACCAGCGACCTTGTCCACGCAACAATCCTATGATCACTCGGCAATAAGTGAGTCCAGGATGTTTGTCCTTCCTTGAAATCTGTTCAGCATCTGTTGTAGTTGCGAGAGATATCGGATCTCATATCTCTCACATCACCATTAATTCGCTCCACATACATCATGGTAAGCTTGAGTGAATCGATATTTTCAATCTCGGCTTGACCTGTCGAATAGCACATCCCGATCCCTCCTCTTCCCTACCGCACCTGCCAGAAATCCTGTCCACAACGGCTGCGCAAGCCTCCGAATAGTGGGCACCCCCCGCTTCGGCCTCGCGCTCCGCGGACTACTATTTTAGCTGCCATACTCCAAGTCCCCGGATATCCCGACTAATACCGCGCCAGAGGCGGTGCTACCGGATGCAATGCCGTGATTCTATCAGCCCTAGAGGCACTAGACTCAAGGGTCTCCTTGAGCCCACCGCGGTTTTAGGGGCCATCTTACATGTGTGTGGGAGGCGATCTGCTAGTCCAAGCCTCCATGGGCGTCACTTGATTGGACTTGACCTTTTCGCTTGCCACCCTGTACAGGATGAACAGGTCCATGAATTTTCTGTCATGCACAACATGACAAAGAGATGTCGGCAGGATCCAGGGTAAAATTAGAGATCTGTAAACCAACGATTTCGTGAGACGCCCGGACAGACATGATTACCATGTGGATGTACTGTGGAATTTAGTCAGATTTTGTATTGAATGATACCTCGTTACCTTACTGTAACTTCTTGGGACTATGTGTGCCGCATTGTGAAGGCACATCGGCCCATCATGAGCCACGATATTTTGAGGGAAATCACTACAGCATTGCACCCCACATCCACACTCCTGCGTTCACTCGTGCTGACGTTCTCGAGGGTCGTGCAAATGCTTGAGTTGACCTTGTTCGTGACGCGCTTGTCCCTCTTCACCGGCGCCGAGGTCGCCGATCGGTTCGGCCAGCTCCGCGACGCGCCCACGCACAAACCCCATACAGTCATCCACCGGCCATTGAGACAGGCAAATTTCTGATGGCCTTGGGCTCAATATGGAGATAGTTTGAGGCAAATCGGCCTTTGCCGATCACATGTTGTGGGACTAATCTCATGTGAGACCACCTTTCCACCACCTGTTATGGGGAGTTTAGAGCAGGATCTCCGGATCAGTGTGAAAGTAGCTTATTGTCCCCAAAATGGGTCATTGAGACATGTCACATCACAATGCCAATTACCAAATTGGGACATTCGATTTCAGCATTGTTGTCCATGCCCTCCTCCTCCTCGCTCTCTGAACCAATGCCCTCACTCCTCTTTGGCCTTGGGATGGGCTTCTCTAGTACACCCTGCTTTGAGAGCAGCTGAGAATATGTCAAAGAGTATATGGATTGCATATTAGGATTACTTATGTAATGTGTGATGTGACCAAGGACATAGCGTCCTCAGAGCTTGATGGCTCTGGAGTTTGAATGGTTGCATCTATGCCTCTATAATTGTGCCTGCATTGAGTCATAAAGCTATGATATGTGATTGTGTCAAAAAAAGACTTTGCTTATTGTATTTTTCCATGCAGACATGACCCTTCATTTGCTTACATGCCTCCAGACAGAGGTAGGGAAACTACGGGCTCAAGAACTGGTATTTGGATGTAGATGTGCTAATAAGAGTATATAGGGTGGTGTCCAAGGGTGTCTTGTGTCTGAGGCACATGCAAAAGTCATTTGTCTCAGTGACTGGTGCTGTCTCAATGGCCGGTGGATGACTGTAATCGCCTACGCACGGCGGAGAGCTCTGCCAAATACCGGATGGTCGAGGGAATTCCTAAAGCTACCGGGTGGAACAGGCTGAGTGAAGACAAGGAAAGTGTTGGCGCGGGCTTCAGCAAGGAGAAGGTTTGTAAAACGTTCCACCATTGGCGAGGCGAGTTGGTAAAGTTTGATGGAACATGAGATAATTCGACCTACGCATTCGCCGCCCACTCGGATGGGCGCTGCCACAGCATAGAGCGCCAGCCGCACAAGGTAGCCTAGGGTTATCAATCCCATCAAAATGTCGGCCTTTTTATACCTGGTCGTCAGAACGGCGTCGACAACGTTCGGCTCACCACGGAATACCGTCCGCGCTCTGGGTGCGCATCACAGTTGCGGAGAAAGTGGACAACAGCCTGAAAGTCGAGCGGGAGAAAGGCTTTCGAACGATACCCAAACCACTATCCTTGGGGCAGGAATAGTGCGAGTGCAACCGCGACCCAGACCCAAGGATGCAATCCCCGGATCAGGAGTATGCTTTTCCGCCATCGCCCCAGTTGGTGATAAAGAAGTGACGAGGTACAGCTTTTCGAGGAACGCTCTTCTCTCTTGACGGCGACAATGTGCTCGCAATGGGCAGTTCTGGCGATGTCTACTGTTGCAATTCTATCCACAGTTGCGAAACCATTGGCACCACCAACGACGGGGTGGCTGTACAACGACTTCTATGGTGACTCATTTATCTTTCCATTCACGGCCACGCAATGCGAGCCGTTCGATATTTTCCACAACGTGACGACCTCGAGGGGAAATTACAATTACATTTACTTTCATGATTCAACATTCTTGAACACTCTTTTCTCCATTGATCCCCAAAAAGGCATTGGTTATTTGGAGTGGATTTGCAACATTCCTGCTGGTGACGAATTCTTTGTGATTCCTGTTGGGAATTACATCGTCCAACCTGGATCGTCGTCGGATTGCTTGGGGAATATCACAACAACTTATTCCCTTCTGGATTACTACACGAGTTATTTTGAATCCTTCACTCGAAACCCTTCCCCGCCCGTCACTTCCTTCGCTACGTACCCTCTGTATGTCTCCTTTCCCGTCCGCTGCTTGTCCCTGACCCGACCATTATCAGAACTGCAACCACCTTTCCCACAGGCTCATACTCAACCACCACACTCAAGTACGACTCATTCTTTGAGTTTCCACACAACATACTAATCAACTCGACAGCCCAATCCTGGCTGTCATACCGACAACCTTCCCACTGTCCTCATCTTCACCAGTGACTTCTTCCACGAACTCGCCGCCCTCGCCAACAATGTCCTCACGCTCGCCGACAATGTCCGCACCGTCGTCGCCCTCACCAGTTACTCCTTTCATAAGCTCGCCGCCCTCGTCAACAATGCCCTCACGCTCGCCTCCTTCGTCAATAATGTCCTCACCTTCGTCGAGCTCGCCGTCGCCCTCGCCAACGCCTTCTCACAAATCACGCAATGCTGCGGTGGCTGGTGGTGTCGTCGGCGCAGTGGCCTTCGTCCTACTCATCCTTGCTATTATGTTCTGGCGGATACGTAGGAGATCGGGGTTAGCATCTTCTCCCACCAATGCTCAGTCCGCAACCATGGGCGAGTTGGGGTCTACATACCTCTCACCACCATCCCCATCTTCTGGTGCGTTCGTTGTGTCTGCCCTAGTGCGCGTGTCATCTTGTGTCAAACGCTTGTCAGATGCGGAACTTCTTGGCCCCACGTCTGACCCTTGCAGTGACGGAAATGAGCTCAAGTCTGACAGTGGTGCCATGGTTGCTCCTGTGGCAGGCAATCTCGAGCCTGTCGTGGTCCCCTTAGGCAGGTATCCTGTTCTTTTGCACATGCTATGATATTTTGGCCTCCACCGGGAATGCAAGGCTGATCAGCACAATCCCTTGTAGCACTATCCCCTGCAAATATTGAGAGCACGACTGGCATGCCACCAGCGACCTTGTCCACGCAACAATCCTATGATCACTCAGCAATAAGTGAGTCCAGGATGTTTGTCCTTCCTTGAAATCTGCTCAGCATCCGTCGTAGTTGGCAGAGATATCGGATCTCATATCTCTCACATCACCATTAATTCGCTTAATTCGCTCCACATCCATCATGGTAAGCTTGAGTGAATCGATATTTTCAGTCTCGGCCTGACTTGTCGAATAGCACATTCCGATCCCTCCTCTTCCCTACCACACCTGCCAGAAATCCTGTCCACAACGGCTGCGCAAGCCTCCGAATAGTGGGCACCCCCCGCTTCGGCCCTGCGTTCCGCGGACTACTACTTTAGCTGCCATACTCCAAATCCCCGGATATCCCGACTAATACCGCGCCAGAGGCGGTGCTGCCGGATGCAATGCCGTGATTCTAGAGGCACTAGACTCAAGGGTCTCCTTGAGCCCGCCGCGGTTTTAGGGGCCATCTTACATGTGTGTGGGAGGCAATCTGCTAGTCCAAGCCTCCATGGGCGTCACTTGATTGGACTTGACCTTTTCGCTTGCCACCCTGTACAGGATGAACAGGTCCATGAATTTTCTGTCATGCACAACATGACAAAGAGATGTCGGCAGGATCCAGGGTAAAATTAGAGATCTGTAAACCAACGATTTCGTGAGACGCCCGGACAGACATGATTACCATGTGGATGTACTGTGGAATTTAGTCAGATTTTGTATTGAATGATACCTCGTTACCTTAACTTCTTGGGACTATGTGTGCCGCATCGTGAAGACACATCGGCCCATCATGAGCCACGATATTTTGAGGGAAATCACTACAGCATTGCACCCCACATCCACACTCCTGCATTCACTCGTGCTGACGTTCTCGAGGGTCATTCAGATGCTTGAGTCGACCTTCTTCGTGACGTGCTTGTCCCTCTTCACCGTCGCCGAGGTCGTCGATCGGTTCAGCCAGCTCCGCGACGCGCCCACGCACAAACCCCATAATCGCCTACGCACGGCGGAGAGCTCTGCCAAATACCGGATGGTCGAGGGAATTTCTAAAGCTACCGGGTGGAACAGACTGAGTGAAGACAAGGAAAGTGTCGGCGCAGGCTTCAGCAAGGGGAAGGTTTGTAAAACGTTCCACCATTGGCGAGGCGAGTTGATAAAGTTTGATGTAACATGAGATAATTCGACCTATGCATTCGCCGCCCACTCGTATGGGCGCTGCCACACAGCATCGAGCGCCAGCCGCACAAGGTAGCCTAAGGTTATCAATCCCATCAAAAGGTCGGCCTTTTTATACCTGGTCGTCAGAACGGCGTCGACAATGTTCGGCTCACCACGGGATACCGTCCGTGCTCTGGGTGCGCATCACAGTTGCGGAGGAAGTGGACAACAGCCTGGAAGTCGAGCGGGAGAGAGGCTTTTGAACGATACCCAAACCACTATCCTTGGGGCTGGGATATTGCGGAGGCAACCGCGAACCAGACCCAAGGATGCAATGCCCGGATCAGGAGTATGCTTTTCCGCCATCACCCCAGTTGGTGATAAAGAAGTGACAAGGTACAGTTTTGCGAGGAACTCTCTTCCCTCCTGACGGCGACAATGTCCTTGCAATGGGCAGCTCTGGCGATGTCTGTTGTTGCAATCTTATCCGCAGTTGCGAAACCATTGGCACTACCAACGACTGGGTGGCTGTACAACGACTTATATGGTGACTCATTTATCCTTCCATTTACCGCCACGCAATGCGAGCCGTTCTACATTTTCTACAACACGACGGTGAATGGTTTCGATTACTTTTACTTTTTGGACGCAGCACGCTCGCACACTCTTTTCACCATTTATTCCCCCCCTGGCATTGGCTATTTGGAGTGGATTTGTAACATTCCCGCCGGTTTGGGATTCAATGCTGGTCAAAATTACACTGTCCAACCTGGATCATCATCGGCTTGCTTGGGGAATATCACAACAACCTATTCACATCTAGCTTACAACACGACTAATTTTGCATCTTACACTCGAAACCCTTCTCTGCCTGCCACTTTCCTCTCCACAAATACTTTGTATGTCTCCTTTCCCGTCCGCTGCTTGATCCTTGACTCGACCATTATCAGCCGTACAACCACCTTTCCCACAGGCGTATACGCGACCATCACCCTCAAGTACGACTTATTCTTTCAGTTTCCACACAACTTACTAAATCAACTCAACAGCCCAAACCTGGCTGTCACGCCGACGACCACGTCTCCGCCGTCGTTGTCCTCACCAGTTACTCCTTTCATAAGCTCGCCGCCCTCGTCAACAATGCCCTCACGCTCGCCGCGTTCGTCAATAATGTCCTCACCTTCGTCGGGCTCGCCGTTGTCCCCGCCAATAACGCTCCCTTCCCCCGAATCACACAGTACTTCGATTGCTGGGGTTGTCTTCGGCGCAGTAGCTTTGGCTCAACTCATCCTCGCTCTTATGCTCTGCGGGAGACGTAGGAGATCGGGGTTGGCATCTTCTCCCACCAATGCTCAGTCCGCAACCATGGGCGAGTTGGGGTCTGCAAACCTCTCACCACCATCCCAATCTTCTGGTGTGTTCGTTGTGTCTGCCCTAGTGCGCGTGTCATCTTATGTCAAACGCTTGTCAGGTGCGGAACTTCTTGGCCCCACGTCTGACCCTTGCAGTCACGGAAATGAGCTCAAGTCTGACAGTGGTGCCATGGTTGTTCCGGTCGCAGGCAATCTCGAGCCTCCCGTGGTCCCCGTAGGCAGGTGTCCTTTTCTTTTGCACATGCTATGATATTTTAGCCTCCATCGAGAATGCAAGGCTGATCAGCACAATCCTTTATAGCACTATCCCCTGCAGATATTGAGAGCATGACTGGCATGCTGCCAGCGACCTTGTCCATGCAACAAACCTACAATGGTTCGACAATAAGTGAGTCCAGGATGCTTGTACTTCTCTGCAATCTGTTCAACTGCGGCAGTTACTGGTGGTGGAGCTGTCGGATCTGGTAATGTCGTATCTCAAAATATCACGATTCATTCACTTCACATACATCATGGTAAGCTTGATTGAATCGATATTTGCAGCCTCAGCCTGACCTGTCGAATAGCACAACCTGAACTCTCCTCTTCCCTACTGCACTTGCCAGAAATCCTGTCCACAACGGCTGCGCAAGCCTCCGAATAGTGGGCACCCCCCGCTTCGGCCCTGTGCTCCGCGGACTACTACTTTAGCTGCCATACTCCAAGTCCCTGGATATCCCGACTAATACCGCGCCAGAGACGTTGCCACCGCATGCAATGCCGTGATTCTATCAGCCCTCGAGGCACTAGACTCAAGAGTCTCCTTGAGCTCACCGCGGTTTTAGGGTCCATCTCACATGTGCGCGTGGACGCGATCTGCTCTTCCAAGCCCCCATGGGCGTCACTTGATTGGGCAATTTGTGGTCAGTCTTTTACAAGGGAATTTTCTTGCATACGGGCTTACAAGAGCGACGGTGTTCCTGTAAACTTTGTTCCTGCCATTCTTCGCATACGCGCTCGCGTGGGCTGCCTACACCACTTTGTCGCCGTTGTTCGTTGTTCGTTGTTGCGGCAGCCCGTCCTTGTCATGGCTGGCGCATGACGTCATTTTATATGAATGACATCACAGGCAAGATAGCCAAGATATGACATCACATTGGCAAATTTCAAATATTGGTGCCATTTGATTCAAATTTGAATATTGAATTTGATGGGACGATCGAGATCAAGTTGGGACGATCGAGATCAAGTTGTGACGTCATGACCAATCTGGTCCAACCCCCTATTGTACTGAGCATCAGAGGGATGGTTTGCATACTGTCCATCCCATACTGTGTTTCGTCTGGAAGCGACGCCTCTGGTGCTGCATTATCCGGATTTGGATGGATGTGTGGCAGCTGGTGGACCGCGGAACGGGAAGGGAAACCTGGCCCGTTGTCCCGAGGTTCGTATAGCCATTGTGATGGAAGAACTGGTGCCATTTACAAGAGAGCGATAGTGTCTTTGATGGCCTACCGCCTACGCAATTTGTCGATGGCGTTGTAGAGAAGAGAGGAGACCAGCTCGTCAACGCGTCAACACCGGTGTCGTTTACGATAGCGCCTTTGATGGCCCACAGTAATATTTCAATGGCGTCATGGAGAAGAGCGGAGACCAGGCTGTGCTTCATTGACAGGTCAAGCTGAGACTGCAAATATTGATTCACTCAAGCTTACCTTGATATATATGGAGCGAATTAATGGTGACGTTTTGGGATCCGATAGTGATGTTATGAGATCCGATGTCTCTACCAGCATCTGTCATAGCTTAAACAGATTGCAGGGGGGGATTAGCATCCTGGACTCACTTACTATCGAGTTATCATAGGCTTGTTGCGTGGACAAGGTCGCTGGTGGCATGCCAGTTGTGCTCTCAATATCCACAGGGGATAGTGCTACAAGGGGTTGTGCTGCAACTGAACTCAGCCTTGCGTTCTCAGTGGAGGCCGAAATATCATAGCATGTGCAAAATGAAAGAACACCTGCCTACGGAGACCACGACAGGCTCGAGATTGCCTGTGACCGGAACAACCCTGGCACCACTGTCAGACTTGGGCTCATGTCCGTGACTGCAAGGGTCGGGCGTGGTGCCAGGACGTTCCGTGCCTGACAAACGTTTAACATCAGTTGACACGCACGCTGGGGGCAGACACGATGAACACACTAGAAGATTGGAATGGTGGTGAGAGGTATGTAGACCCCAACTCGCCCGTGACTGCGGGCTGAGCATTGGTAGGAGATGATGTTCTTGCTAACCCCGAGCTCCTACGCCTCCGCCAGAGCACGAGAGCGACGATGAGTAGAGCAAAGGCTACTGCGCTGACGATACCCCCAGCAACCGCGGCATTGCGTGATTTGAGGGAAGGGAACGTTGTTGGCGAAGGCAATGGCGAGCTCGAGGAAGGTGAGGACATTGTTGACGAGGGCGACGAGCTTATGGAAGGAGTCACTGGTGAGGACGACGACGGTGGGAACGTTATCGGCGAGACGGCCAGGTTTGGGCTGTTGAGTGAATTAGTATGTTGCGTGGAAACTCAAAGAATGCATTGTACTTGAGAGTAATGGTCGAGTATGCGCCTGTGGGAAAGGTGGCGGTAGATCTGATCATAGTCGGGTCAAGGATCAAGAAGCGGACGGGAAAAGAGACATTGTGCGGAGGGGGGAGTTGAGCGGGGAAGCGGTTCGTGTGTAAGATGCAAAATCAGTCGTGATGTAAGTTAGAAGGGAATAAGTTGTTGTGATATTCCCCAAGCAAGCCGACGACGACCCAGGTTGGACGACATAAGTCGCTGGAAAGTCCACAACGAATCCGGCACCGGCGGGAATGTTACAAATCCACTCCAAATATCCAGTGCCTTGAGGGAAGGTGATAGTGAAAAGATCGATCGAATTTGCTATGTCATAAAAGTCAAAGCCATCTCCATACCACAGTCGTATTGTAGTGAATGTAGAACGGCTCGCATTGCGTGGCCGTGAATGGAAAGATGAATGAGCCGGATTCGCTGTTGCCGTTCAGCCACCCAGTCGTTGGTGGTGCCAACTGTCGCTGAAATCATAACAGCGAACATCGCCAGAGCTGCACATTGCGAGCACATTGTCGCCATCAGGAGAGAAGAGCGTTCCTTGCAAATTGTCACCTCGTTATCGCCATTCCATGATGGCGGGAATCGTAATCCTGATCCGGGGATTGCATTCTTGGGTCTGGGCCATGGTTACCTCCGCACTATCCCAGGATGGTGTGGTGGGTAGAGTATCGCCAAAAGTCTCTCTTCCACTCGACGTTCAGGCTGTCGTCCACTTTCCCCGCAACTGTGACGCACACCCAGAGAGCGCGGACGGCATTTCGTGGTGAGCTGAACGTTTATCGACGCCGTTCTGACGACCAGATATAAAAGGGCGACGTTTTGATGGGATTGAAAACCCTTGGCTGCCTTGTGCGGCCGGCAGCGCCCATACGAGTGGAATTGCAGCCGATGGTCGGCAGTGAGCGCGTCGCGGAGCTACTGGTCGACGACGATGAAGGCGTCGAAGAATATCACAAAGAGAGTCCACTCAAGCATCTGCTCAACACTCGCCAACGCCTGGATCGCAACACCGCTGTCATTTTCGCCGGGATGTCGTGGCGCGCGATAGCCAATGTGTCTCCACAGCTCGTTCTCTGTTTCATTGCCATGTGGCGCATATAATCCCTAGAAGTGAGGGTAACGAGTTATCGGCCAAGATGGTTGCATGTCCTTGACTAAATTCTCCAGTACATCACGTGGATCCTGCCAACATTCCTTGCTCATCGGTGTACAGCCACCCGCTGGCATTGCCTAGAATCACACATGGCCAGTCCCGATGTGTCGAGCTCACATAAGAATTGTCTCTATTCTTGGTATGTATCAGGAGTGGAAAACCTCCTACATACTAAAGTGAGATGGAATGAGCTGAAGCGCTGACGCCTGGCTCCCTCTCTCCAGAGCTGCATTAGCCGCGATTGGATGTGTCGCGGCTGCTGGTCGCCGGTCCGCAGCGCGATGTGGGCTTGTTTGCAGAGGGAAACTTGGTCCATTGTCCCGAGGTTCTCGTAGCCGTTGTGATAGAAGAACTAGCTCTGCTACCACGGACGTGATAGTGCCTTGGGCGTGATATGTCGATGGCGTCGTAGAGAAGAGCGGAGACCAGCTCGTGCTTCATTGACAAGTCAGGCTGACACTGCAAATATCAATTCATGCAAACTTACCTTGAGGTATATGGAGCGAATTAATGACGACGTTTTGGGATCCCATAGCGACGTTACGAGATCAAATGTCTCTACCAGCATCTACTGCAGGTGAACAGATTGCAAGGAAGGATTAGCATCCTGGACTCACTTATCATCGAGCGATCATAGGCTTGTTGCGTGGACAGGGTCGCTGGTGGCATGCCAGTTGTGCTCTCAATATCCACCGGGGATAGTGCCACAAGGGATTGTGCTGCAAACGGAATCAGCCTTGCATTCTCGGTAGTGTCTGGAATATCACAGGATGTGCAAAAAAAGATACTTACCTACAGGGACCACACCAGTCATGGGGTTGCTCGCCACCGGAACAACCGTGATACTACTGTCAGACCTGAGTTGATTTCCATGGCTGTAAGGGTCGGGCATACTGCCAAGAAGTTCTGTGCCTGACAAGCGTTTCGCTTCGAAAAGATGACTCACACAGTAGGGCACACGATGAACGCACCAGAAGATTGGAATGGTGGTGAGAGGTACGTGGACCCTGACTCACCCATTGCCAAATCTGAGGTTGTTGTGAGCTGAAGATCACCTCTACGCTTACGCCTACTCCTCCACAAGTGCCTGAGAGCGGAGATGAGTAGAATGAACATCACTGCGCCGGCGACACCCCCAGCAATCGAGAAAATGTGTGGTAGAGGAGAAGGGGACATTGTTGGCGAGGAGGGTGACGTCTTCGTGGGCGTTGCGGAAGAGGATGATTGGAGGGAGAACAATGGCGAAGTTGTGGGAGAGGGTGATGGGTGGGAGGACGATGGCGAGGATATGAAATAGGATGTGGAAGAGAATGACGGGTAGGAGGACAATGGCGAGGAGGGCAATGACGACGTTGTGAATGTGGGTGGGGAGAGGGACGACGCTGTGAATGTGGGTGGAGGGAGGGAGGGCGGTATGCCAGCCAGGATTGGGCTATTGAATCCATTAGTATGCTGTGCGGAAGCTCAAAGAACGAGTCGCACTTGAGAGTGATGGTCGAGAACGGACCTGTAGGAAAGCTGGCGGTAGGTCTAAAAATGGTCGGGTCAGGACGCACAGCGGACGGGAAAGGAGGCGTACAAAAGAGGTGGGGGGAGGGGAGCAATGAACGGGGCTCGAGTGTAGGATGCAAAATTAGCCGTGTTGTAATTCAGAAGGGAATAGGTTGTGTTGAGATCCCCCAAGCAAGCGGACGACGACCCAGCTTGGACAACATAACTTTCAACCACAATAAATCCGAAACCGGGGGGAATGTTGCAAATCCACTCCAAATAACCAGTGCCTTGGGGGATAGTAATGGTGAAAAGAGGGTGCGAGAGTGTTGCGTCAAAAACGATAATCGGGATATCCACTGGCGAGTTGTAGAAAATGTCGAATGGCTCACACTGCGTGGCCGTAAATGGCAAGATCCCTGAGCGCAAGGGGCCAGCGGAGATCAGCCACCCCGTCGTTGGTGGTGCTAATGGTTTCGCAACTGTTGCTAGAATCGCAACAGCAAAAGTCGCCAGAGTCGCACACTGCGAGTGCATCGTCGCCGTCAGGAGAGAAGAACGCTCCTCACAAATGCTGCACCTTGACACCCGGCATCAGCAACCGGTTTGCGGGTACACCCGTCGTTGTCAACGGTAAGTTATCTAATGAGACTTCTTCAAGAGCTGCGCATTGCGAACACACGGTCGTAGCTGTTTGGAAGGAGCATTCCCACTTTGGCGCTCGGCATCAGCAACCGGTCTCCCTGTACACCCGACATGTCAATAGTATCCAACGATGCTGGAAAGGCTTCTTTTTCTCAAGGGGACCGCCCTTGAGTCTAACTCCTCGAGCACCGCTGGAACATCCAGTAGCGATGTCTCTGGCGCCGCATCAGTCGGGATATCCGAGGACCTGGAGTACGTGGTAGTCGGTAGGGCGCGAGAGGCAAAACTGGGCTGGTTTGTGGACGGAAGTTTGGTGTCCGCTATCTAGAGGTTCGGGCGGCTGTGGTGGACGTGATTTGTGACCCGTGCAGTACAGAAGGGGGGGACCAGGTTGTGCTATGTTGACAGGTCAGGCTGGGGCTGAAGATATTAGTTCACTCAAGCTTGCCTTGATGGATGTGGATCAAACCAAAGGTGGGTTCCGATAGTGACGCTAGGAGACCCGATATCTCTACCTGCATCCGCCACAGTCAAACAGGTTGCAGAGAAGGATAACTCTAGTGATCGTAGACCTGTTGCATGGGCGAGGTCGCTGGGCGCATGTCGGTCCCGCTCTCAATGTCTGCAGGGGATAGTGCTGCAAAAAAAATCAGCCTCGTACTCCCAGTGGAACGTTGAGACGTGCACAGAAAAAACACCTACCGACGGGGACCGCGTCAGCTGCGAGATTGCCTCAAACCGGCACCATGGCACCACTGTCAGACTTGGGCCCATTTCCGTGACTGCAAAAGTCGGACGTGCTGCCAAGGCGTTCCGCGACCGACAAGCGTTGCTCTTCGGTTGAGGTAAGGTGATACATTGCGACAGATATGACAAACGCACCAAAAGACTGGAATGGTGCTGGGAGGCCCGTTGGTCCCAACTCGCCCGTCGCTAATCCTGAGGTAGCCGCGCGCTGAGGATCGATGAGAGAAGACGCCCCGCCACCACCGAACTCCTGGGCCTCCGCCGGAGCGCGGAAGCGAAGACAAGAAGAACGAAGGTCATCGTGCCGACGACACCGCCAACAACGGAGGCATTGCGTGATTTGGGAAAAAGAAATGTTGGGGAAGAGGGCGTTGCTTGGCGGGATGATGGCGAATTTGAGGAAGGCGTTAGCGAAGGCAATGGCGGGGTCGAGGAAGGAGTGAGTCACTGGTAAAGATGATGTTGGCGGGGACGATGTCAGTGTCAACACCAGGTTGGCGCTGTTGATTCACGTAGTACGTCGTGTGGAAAGTAAAGGAGCGAGATGCGTTTAAGAGCAATGATTGAGAAATTCCTCAACCATTACTCTCAAACGCAACTGAGAATGCAAATGTGGCAGTGGAACTAATGATTTTTCAAGTCAAAACACGCAGCAGAGCGGGGCGGCTAAGGAGACACACAAAGTCTGTGTAGAGATGGGTGTGGAAACAGTTCAGTGTGAAAGCGGGTCTGATGTACAGCCACCCTACCGATGATGCGAACAGGTCTGAGCGTAGTTGTCCAGCATTGGACTGTAAATAAGGCATCGTTGAAGTCCCTCCCGAGCCCTCCCCCGACGTTCAGACTATTATCTACTTTCCCCGCACCAGTGATGCACAACGACCCGGACGGGAATTCGTGGGTGAGCCAAACGTGAATCAACATCGTTTGGTTGGGACCGATAAGGCCAGGCCAGCATATGCGGCCGGTGCTCTATAGTGTGTGTCATTGCCCTTGCTCATACGAGTGGAATTGCAGACAATAGTCGACAGTGAATGCGTCGGTCGTGCTACATTTTCCTCTGACGCCGGCGCCTGACACTTTCCTCGCTCAGCCCGTCCCGCTCTCTTCTCTGCAGTCTGTCATTTTACAACTTGCCCATTCCACATGCGTACAATCGGGGGCATTCGCTCGACAATCTGGTCGACGACACTCACGACGCCGAAGATGGATGAGCGTGTCACAAAGAGAGTCGACTCGACACGCCTCCGCAGATCCATTGCACCATCAGGAAGGGGTGCCTTCGAATCTTTGGACGGCAGTGCCGATCGTCTCGACTGTGGTCTCGCCTCGAACACGTTGAGGAGTTGCAGAGTCGAGGCGGTCGATCACCTTCGTAGAGCAGATCGTTGAGCGAACTTTACTGGACTAACGTAATAGACACAGGCATTAAGAGACCGTACCGCGCCAATTTGCGGACAGCGGAATAACAGGTAGCATTTGAACGTTTGAACCCTCGCGCGAAGTCACAGAATGTAATTATTAAGTAGCAGGATTTGACTCGAGCGTAGCCCTACTATTATCGTGATCTCATGCTCGGGGCTCGACCTGACAACATTGATAAGATTCCAGGCACTCAAGACAATAAATCAAATATGACAACCATTCAGCAGTGCCGGGAATGTAAGGCTACCATCTTGTCAAGGAAGTTGAAGACAAATAACCAAACCCTAGTATATACATACCAATTCACCTGATGCCCGAAATTTGCGTACACCAGAGGCAACTAAAAAAAATGAGTCTTCACATCTCCTTCGCACTGCAGAAAACTCAACGCCATGTTTACTCAGCATATGGTGGTGGCGAAGATACTGTATTTTGCCTTGCAAGCCCAGGTTGTCCTGATGGGTCCGAAATAAGCAAATTATGGACAGCAGTGAGTCTGTCCATCGGGCTCAGTTGCGCGCGTGAGATGACCCCCAGAACGGCGGTAAGGTCAAGAGGTCCTTCCTGAGCCTCGTTCGTCGAAGACTGTTGGAATGGTGGCACTGCATCTGGCCGTGACGTCTCCGGTGCTGCATCAGCAGGGGTGTATGGCGGCTGTTGCTCGGCAGTCGGTGGTGTGCGAGATGGCAGATCGAGGGGTGGACTGGGCTCGGAAGCCTGGCGTTCATTATTCCGAGGTTTGCGTGGCCGTTGTGATGGAAGGACAGGCTCTGCAACAAAGGGCCTAATGGTGCCTTGGGATGGCCTCTGGCTGACTAGAGGAGTTGCATATGGCGATGCTTCTGGCCCTTCACCTGGTGGATGTTGAAATGACAAGAGGAAAAGGGAAAAGGATATTTTACCTATGGGTACTGCAATCGCAGGATTATTTGCCATTGGAACCATCGCGGTACCACCGTCGGGCGTGTGCATCCTGCCAAGGAGTTTCGTGCCTGATAAACGTCCCGCAATAATGAAGGTACATGTACTGGGAGAGATACAATGAACCTACCAGAACGCCGGAATGGTGATGAGAGGCCCGTAGACTCCAACTCGCCTGTCGCCAATCCTGAGATAGACGCGGGTTGAGGATCGATGAGAGAAGATGCACTTGCTTGGAATAAACGCCTACGCCTCCGCCAGAGCACGAGGGCGACGATGAGTGTAACAAAGGCTACTGCGCCGACGACACCACCAGCCACCGCAGCATTGCGTGATTTGTGAGAAGGCGTTGGCGAGGGCGATGGCGGGCTCATGGGGGGTGGGGGCGTTGTTGGCGAGGGCGGCGAGCTCGTGGAAAAAGTCACTGGTGAGGACGACGACGGTGGGGACGTTGTCGTCGGCGTGACAGCCAGGTTTGGGCTGTTGAGTTGATTAGTAAGTTGTGTGGAAACTGAAAGAATGAGTCGTACTTGAGGGTGATGGTCGCGTATATGCCTGTGGGAAAGGTGGTTGTAGGGCTGATAATCATCAGATAATGGTCAGGTCAGGGACAACCAGCGGACGGGAAAGGAGACATACAGAGTGTTCGTGGGGAGGGAAGTGACGAGCGGGGAAGGGTTTCGAGTGAAGGATTCAAAATTAGTCGTGGAGTAAGACAGATAGGAATAGGTTGTGTTGAGATCCCCCAAGCAAGCCGACGACGACCCAGCTTGAACGATGAAATTCTGAAACGCATCGAATCCGATTCCGGCGGGAATGTTGCAAATCCACTCCAAATAACCAATGCCGATGGGGAAATAAATCCGGAAAAGATTGTGCGAGCGTGCTGCGTCAAAAATGTAAAGGTAATCTTCAATCGTCAAGTTGTAGAAAATGTTGAACGGCTCGCATTCCGTGGCCGTTAATGGAAAGATCAATGAGGTAAATCTGTCGTTGTACAGCCACCCCGTCGTTGGTGGTGCCAATGGTTTCGCAACTGCGGATAGAATCACAAGGGCAGAAGTCGCTAGAGCTGCCCATTGCGAGTGCATTGTCGCCGTCAAGAGAGAAGAGTGTTCCCCAGAAAGCTGTACCTTGTCACCCTGTTATCACCAACTGGGTGATGGCGGAAATCATAGTCCTGATCCGGGGATTGCGTCCCTAGCATAGTCCCAAGGATGGTGCGTATGGTGTCGTTCAAAAGCCTCTCTCTCACTCGACTTTCAGTTTGTTGTCCACTTTCTCTGCAACTATTACACACACTCAGAGTGCCCGGACGGCATCTCGTGGTAAGCCGAACGTTATCGACGCCGTTCTGACGACCAGATATAAAAAGGCGACCTTTTGATGGGATTGATAACCCTAGGCTACCTTGTGCGGCCGGCGCTCTATGCTGTGTGGCAGTGCCCATACGAGTGGACGGCGAATGTGTAGGTCGAACTATCTGATGCTACATCAATGCTGGGACGACTTCATCAATGGTGGAACGTTTTACAAACATTCCCCTCACTGAAGTCTGCCCCGACACTTTCCTTGTCACCTTTTACCTTCACTCAGCTCGTCCCACTCTCTTTCCTATAATTCGTCATTTTACAACTCGCCATTTCTGCGTGCATACAATCGGAAGCTGACCATCCGGCTTTTGGCAGAGCTGAGAACCCTCCGCCATGCGTAGGCGACATGGGGTTGTGCGTGAGTGCGTCGCGGAGCTGGCCGAACTGGTCGAACTGGTCGTCAACGACGATGGGGAGGGACAAGCGCGTCACGAAGAAGGTCGCGCATCTGCCCGAGCGAATGCAGGAGTGTGGGTGCTGGAGCGCAATGCCGCAGTGGTCTCCCTCAAAATATCGTGGCTCACAAGAGCCAATGTGTCTTCACGATGCAGCACACATAGTCCCAAGTAAGGGTAACGAGGTATCCGTTCAAGATTGTCTCATGTCAATATCTGACTGAATCCCAAAGTACATCCACATGGTTGTTCAACATCGCCAACTTGTACAGGGCATCAATTCTGTTGAGAACGGGATGCTAAGGTACCGAAACTCTGTGTTGGCGCAATCGCCTTTTAGTATGTGAAACTGTAATTATGTATGTCCCGGGCGTCTCATGAAGTAGTTGGTTTGCAGGTCCCTAATTTTGCCCTGGATCCTGCCAATATCCCAGATTTCGAGCATCGTCTGATATCACTCAAGCGTGTAGTGTGATGCGATTGGATGGCACTCAGTCGCATTGCACTACACGCTTGAGACCTCCCGCTGGTCTAGCTCCAGTCCAAGGTTTTGATGCTCGCATGACTGGCATGGGCAATTCGCCCCCGCCCAATATCCTCCTTGATTTTATGTACTGCGTTAATTGTTTACACAGTATTCGGCCTCTCTAACCCAAATCTTCTCTTTCTCGCAGAGCCACGCCCCCCCCCCCCCTCCGAGCAATGACGATGATTATTCCGGCAGTCCCACAATTCCTCCACCTTGAAGCCCACACTAGACATCTAGAGCTCCCCACTGTCGCTGTCCCAGCCGGAAGCGGGGAGAAGGGGTCTCAGACGTGAGCGCCTTGCAACAACGGCAACAAGGCTGATGGAACAACGGCATTGCATGCGGTAGCAATGTCTCTGGTGCGGTATTAGTCGAGATATCCGGGGACGGCAGCTAAAGTAGTAGTTCGCGGAGCGCGAGGCCGAAGGCGGGGGTGCCCACTATCTGGAGGCTTGCGCCGCAGCCGTTGTAGACAGAATTCTTGGTAGGTGCGGTAAGGAAGAGGAATGAGGTTGTGCTATTTGACAGGTCAGGCCGAGGCTGCAAATATAAATTCACCCAAGCTCACGATGATGTATGTTGTAAATGTTGAAGACGTTAGACACGTTAACGTTACCAGATCCGACAGTTCCACCACCAGTAGCTGCTGCAGTTGAACGGATTGCAAGGAAGAACAAGCATCCTGGACTCACTTATTGTCGAGTGATCATAGGCTTGTTGGGACAAGGTCGCTGGCGGCATGCCAGTCGCGCTCTCAATACCTACGGGGGATAGTGCTACAAGGGATTGTGTTGATCAGCCTTGCGTTCCCGGCGGAGGCCAAAATATCAAAGCATGTGCAACACTTGCCTACGGGGACCACGGCAGGCTCGAGATTGCCTGCAACCGGAACAACCATCGCACCACTGTCAGACTTGAGCTCATTTCCGTGACTGCAAGGGGCGGGCGTGGTGCCAGAAAGTTCCGCGCCTGACAAGCGTTTGACATAAGATGACACGCGCGTTAGGGGCAGACACGATGAACGCACCAGAAGATTGGAATGGTGGTGAGAGGTATGTAGACCCTAACTCGCCCGTGGTTGCGGGCTGAGAATTGATAGGAGAAGATGCTAACCCCGAGCTCCTACGTATCCGCCAGAGCATAATAGCGAAAATGAGTAGGACGAAGGCCACTGCGCCGAAGACACCCCCAGCAACAGCGGCATTGCGTGATTTTGGGGAAAGGAGGGTTGCTGGCGAGGGCAATGGCGAGTCCGTGGAAGAAGTCACTGGTGAGGATGACAACGGTGGGGATGTTGTCGGCGTGACAGCCAGGTTTGGGCTATTGAGTCGATTATTATGTTGTGTGGAAACTGAAAGAATGGGTCGTACTTGAGAGTAATGGTCGGGTATGCGCGTGTGAGAAAGGCGGTGGTAGGGCTGATAATGGTTGGGTCAGGGACAAGCAGCGGACGGGAAAAGAGACATACAAATCATATGTGGAGATGGGAGTGGCGCGCGGGGAAGGGTCTCGTGTGTAGGATGCAAAATAAGCCGTGTCGTAAGTTAGATGTGAATAAGTTGTTGTGATATTCCCCAAGCAAGCCGACGACGACCCAGGTTGAACGACGTAATTTTGACCCGCATTGAATCCGATACCGGAGGGAATGTTGCAAATCCATTCCAAATAACCAGTGCCAGAGGGGAAGGTAATGGTGAAAAGAACGTACGAGTGTGTTGCGTCAGAGAAGTCAAAGCCATCTCTATTCGCCGTCGTGTTGTTGTAGAAAATGTCGAATGGCTCACATTGCGTGGCCGTAAATGGAAAGATCAATGAGTCACCAACTCCGTCGTCGTACAGCCACCCGGTGGTTGGTGGCGCCAATGGTTTCGCAACTGTGGATAGAATCACAACAGCAGACATCGCAAAAGCTGTCCATTGCGAGCACATTGTCGCCGTCAAGAGAGAAGAGCGTTCCCCACAAAGCTGTACCTCGTCACTTCTTTATTACCAACTGGGGTGATGGCGGAAAAGCATACTCCTGATCCGGGCATTGCATCCTTGGGTCTGGGTCGCGGTTGCCTCCGCACTGTTCCAGCATAGTCCCAAGGATAGTGGTTTGGGTATCTCGATGCTCAGGCCGATGCTTAGGCTTTCGCGTATCTCTGATGCTACATTAATGCTGGGACGACTTCTTCAACTCGCCTCACCAATGGTGGAACGTTTCACAAACCTTCCCCTCACTGAAGTCTGCGCCGACACTTTCCTTGTCGCTCTTTTCCTTCATTCAGCCCATCTCACTCAGTAGCTTTAGGAATTCCTTCGACCATCCGGCCTTTGGCAGAGCTGCAAACCCTCCGCCCTGCCTAGGCGATATGGGGTTTGTGCGTGAGCGCGTCGCGGAGCTGGCTGACGACGACCTCGACGACGGTGAAGAGGGACAAGCGCGTCACGAAGAAGGTCGACTCAAGCATCTCCGCGACATGCGAACGTCTGCACGAGCGAATGCAGGTGTGTAGATGCTGGGCACAATGCCGCAGCGATTTCCCTCAAAATATCGTGGTTAGCGACGGGCCAGTAGTACTTTTACTCATGGAACTCGAGTGTTCAAACTAAATATAAAATTGCGTGCAGAACGATGCCAACTTGCAACACCCGCCGACGCCGACTGTTATTGCCACTGTCCTCGCGGGCCATGTCGATCCCGGACTTTACTCGGGATTCTCATCTGTATTAGAGAATCACCGCACCATCCTGCTGAACCTGGATTGGCAATTGGGAAATTTAGACAACAGAATGGATGCTGAGACACCGCAAGAACCATTTTACGAAGCGCAGAACAGTGTCAACTTGCAATGCTGCCGCAATAGAGAGGAGAGAGCGTACCAGCGGCGCTCTCTGTGGGTCATATCTGCAATTGTTAATTCAGACACGCAGCAGATCGGTAAGGAGACATACAAAGCATTTATGGTAACGATAGCGGCAGGCAGGGAAGCGGTTCGAGTATAGGTTGCAAAATTAGCCGTCGTATAACTTAGACTGGAATAGGTTGTAATCCGACGACGACTCAGATAAGACAGTGTAATTGAATTCAGCCACATTGAATGCGATACCGGCAGGAATGTTGCAAATCCACTCCACATAACTAGTGTCGAAGGTGATGGTGAAAAGATTGTGAAGTGTTGTTGGGTCATAAAAGATAACAGGATCTCCACTCGCTTGTTCGTAGTAAATGTAGAACGGCTCGCATTGCGTTGCCGTGAATGGGAAGACAAATCGACCGAGCAACGGCAAGAATTCGTAGCTGTACAGACCCAGACGCTGGTGGTGCCTCCTTGGGCGGTTACCCGTTCCCCTTCGCACCATCTCGGCAAAGTCTCAGATAGTCGCTACAGTCCGAACTGTTTCTCTCATTCTCCTATGTCTAGGCTATTGTCCTGCACCTAACCCATTTTCCCGCGGCGACGGGCAACACACTCCGCATATCTAGAGGGTGAGAGAGAAGATCCGTCTGTATCAACGGATCAGATATAAAGGAGTGGTGTTAGTAGGATTTTTCACTCTCATCATATCAACGCATAGCCTTCTTCAATTTGCAAAACGTTTGACCCCCTTTCATTGACGCCGATCCTCATCCAGCTCATCCCGTTCTCTTTGCCACAGGCCGTCACTTGTTACGACTCGCCATTTCTGGGTGTGTACAATCCGTAGCTGGTGGTCGAGCGGGAAGATGGCCAAATTTCATCAGGGACTCGGACATTACGATTGTGCGTTTCTCTCCCCACATCGCACCATCCGTTCCTCTGACATGCCCCAACGATTTTGGCTCATCTGCGTTGATACAAACAGACTTGCACATGCACTGCATATGAAGTTATTGATCACTGCGATTTCCCAAATATCGGGTACGCTACAATATGCAAAGAACTCCTACCAAGCGAGTGAATACAGTACATGACAACTTGCGATAGGCACACAAAGCATCGTCAGCCTTATCCAGCTCCTTTGCATCCTCTTACAGAAATGTTGGGTATGATAGAAAATCATCCTGAATAGGGCGGCGGTGAAGATGCCGTCGTGTTTTGCCTTGTCAGATCAGGAGATGCTGATGGCTCTGGGGCGAGTAGATTGTTGACAGAGGCAACTATCTGTCTCTCCCGCGCGCTCAACTGTGCCCGCGAAATAACCCCTAGAACAGCTGCAAGGTCAGGGGGATCCTCCTGAGTCCCGCTCGTCAAGGGCGACTGGAGCAGTGGCGTTGCATCCGGCAGTGCTGTCACTTGTGCTGTATGGGTGACGGCATCCGATGGTTGGGCGGATGGTGGTGGCTGCGGATCGGCGGTGGGCGATGCGCGAGATGCCAAATCTGGGACTGATTTGTGGAAGGGAGCTTGGGGTCTACCACCCGGAGGCTCTCGTGGCCGTTGTGATGGAAGAACGGACTCGGGGTCCAAGGGTGTGGTGATGCCTTGGGCCGTCCTCTGGCCGACTAGAGCAGCAAAAGGGGAGTGTGTGTTGCGATATTTTTAGAGCCCCACGCTGCAACGGAGAAGAGGATACTTTACCTATGGGGTACGCATGGGCCGCAGGAGTGCCCGTCATCTGGACGAGAATGGGATTGTCAGACGTGGGTTCAGTCCTGTGACTGCGAGGGTCGGGTGGCGAAAGTTGGTATTGCTGCGCGCCGCGAAGGAATTCTGCGCCTGACAGAGGTCCCGCTAAAGTTGAGGGCATAGGTGGGTGGAAATTGATGAACGCACCAGAAAACCGGAATGGTGATGAGAGGTCCATGGACTCCAACTCGCCTGTCGCCAATCCTGAGATAGACGCGGGTTGAGGATCGATGGGAGAAGATGCTCCTGCTTGGAATGAACTCCTACGCCTCCGCCAGAGCACGAGAGCGACGATGAGTGTAACAAAGGCTACTGCACCGACGACACCACCAGCCACCGCAGCATTGCGTGATTTGTGAGAAGGCGTTGGCGAGGGCGATGGCGGGCTCGTGGGGGGTGGGGGCGTTGTTGGCGAGGGCGGCGAGCTTGTGGAAAAAATCACTGGTGAGGACGACAACGGTGGGGACGTTGTCGGCGTGACAGCCAAGTTTAAGCTGTTGAGTCAATTAGTATGTTGTGTGGAAACTCAAAGAACGAGTCGTACTTGAGAGTAAAGGTCGAGTATGCGCCTATGGGAAAGCTGGTGGTAGATCTGATGATGGTCGAGTCAAGGATCAAGCAGCGGACAAGAAAGGAGACATACGAAGTAATTGAGGAGAGGGGAGTGAACGAGGAAGGGTTTCGTGTGTAGGATGCAAAATCAGTCGTGGAGTAAGTAAGAAGGGAATAGGTTGTCGTGATATTCCCCAAGCAAGCCGACGACGATCCAGGTTGGACAATGTACTTAAATAACCCGAAGAATTCGATACCAGCGGGAATGTTGCAAATCCACTCCAAATAACCGGTGTCGTGGGGGACATCAAAGGAGAAAAGAATGTGCGAGATTGTTGCGTCATAAAAGTCAAGGTGATTTCCATACGTCGCGTTGTAGAAAATGTAGAACGGCTCGCATTGCGTAGCCGTAAATGGAAAGATAAATGAGCCTAAAGTGCCGTCGGTGTACAGCCACCCAGTCGCTGGTGGTGCTAATGGCTTCGCTAGAATCGCGACAGCAGACATTGCCAGAACTGCCCATTGCGAGCACATTGTCGCCGTCAGGAGAGAAGAGCGTTCTTCACAAAGCTGTACCTTGTCACTCCGTTATCACCAACCGCGTGGACATGGGAAATCATAGTCCTGATCGGGGGATTGCATCCCTGGGTCTGGGCCGCGGCTACCTCCGCACTATTCCATAGCCCCAAGGATGGTGTATAGGGTATCGTTCAAAAGCCTCTCTCTCGCTCGACTTTCAGTTTGTTGTCCACTTTCTCTGCAACTGTTACGCACACTCAGAGAGCCCGGACGGCATCTCGTGGTGAGCCGAACGTTATCGACGCCGTTCTGACGACTAGATATAAAAGGGCGACCTTTTGATGGGATTGATAATCTCGTGCGGCCGGCGCTCTATGCTGTGTGGCAGCAGCGAATGCGTAGGTCGGACTACGCCTCACCAATGGTGGAACGTTTTACAAACCTTCCCTTCGCTGAAGCTTGCGCCGACACTTTCCTTGTGACTCATTACCTTCACTCAGCCTGTCCCACTCGGTAGCTTTAGGAATTCCCTCAACGATCCGGCCTTTGGCAGAGCTGCAAACCTTCCGCCGTGTGTAGGCGATATGGGGTTTGTGGGTGTGGGTGTAAGTACGCGAGCGCGTCGCGGAGCTGGCCGAACCTGGCCGACGACGGTGAAGAGGGACAAGTGCGTTACGAAGGAGGTCGACCCAAGCATCTGCGCGATACTCGCGAACGTCTGCACGAACGAATGCAGGTGTGTGGATGTTGGGCGCAACGCCGCAGTGATTTCCCTTTCCCTAAAAATATCGTGGCTCATGACAGGCCGGTGTGTCTTCACGATGCGGTCCACATAGTCCCAAGAAGGGTAACGAGGTATCATTCAATGCAAAATCTGACTAAATCCCACAGTACACCCACATGGTTGTTCAATATCGCCAACTTGTACAGACTCCATTCCGGAGCTCGATTCCAAAGAACGGGGTGTCAAGGCACCGAAACTCCGTGTTGGCGCGATTGCCTTTTAGTATGTGAAATAGTGATCATGTCTGTCCGGACATGCCACGATTTGGTTGGTTTCCAGATCCCTAACTTTGACCTGGATCTCGCATCGCACTGCAGCACTTGAGACCTCCCGCTGGTCTAGTTTCAGTTTCGAATTTTGATGGCTCGCATGACTGGCGTGATCAATTCGCCCCCAACATCATGTATGCCATCCAGAGCCCCCCACACTCTGTTGCCGTCCCAGCGGGAAGCGTGGAGATGGGGCCTCGGATGTGAATACCTGCGACGACGACATTGACGGCAACGGCGACAAGCGACAGAGGCGGTTCACGCGAGCGTGTGGGCAGACGTCGGCGAGGACAAGGTTTGCAGGAACACCATCACTCTCCTAGGCTCCAAATTCGTTACTGTATGTGAGAAATTCTTTTGAAACATCCTTGAGGTAATTGGCCACAAATGTCCGAATGCCGAACGATATGAAGAATCAGCAACGTACAGCGCAATCAGTCCAGCTGGCTGCAATCTAACAGATGGATGTCCAGATATTGGATCGGGAGCCCAACCGGAGGTGAGTTGTTGAGTTGAGAGGTGGAATACTCTCGAGTTTCTACTATTATAGTGTTCAATTGGTTCGTGCGTATTCCGAGCCTTGCATTGTCAGAGGTGTTAACTACGAGTCGGGCCGCTGCGCTTGCTTCCCCACGACAGCCTGCGAACGGCAACCGAAACGGGGCCTGGAGTGTCGCAGGCTCACCTGCGAACAAGAAGACAGATAAGGGGTGCCTTCGAATTCTTAGACGGCAGTGCCGATCTTCCTGACCGGGTCTCGCCTCGAACATGTTGAGGAGTTGCAGAGTCGAGGCGGTCGGCCACCCCCGTAGAGCAGATTGTTGAGCGAACTTCACTGGACTAACATAATAGACACAAGCATTAATAGACCCGCACCACGCCAAATCTACGACGTCTGGGTTTGCAAGTTTGCGGATAGCGGAACAACTGTAGCATTTGAATATTTGAACCCTCACGCGAAATCACAGAATGTAATTATTAAGTAGCGGAATTTGACTCGAATGTAGTTAGAGGCAACTGAAAATAATTAGCCTTTGCATCTGCAGGAAACTCGACGCGATGTTTACTCAGCATATGGTGGTGGCGAAGATACTGTATTTTGCCTTGCAAGATCGTGTTGTCCTGACGGGTCCGAGATAAGCAAGTTACGGACTGCAGCCAGTCTCTCCGTCTCGCTCAGCTGCGCGCGTGAGATGACCCCCAGAACGGCGGCAAAGTCAAGGGGTCCTTCCTGAGCCTCGTTCGTCGAGGACTGCTGGAATAGTGGTACCGCATCTGGCCGTGACGTCTCCAGTGCTGCATCAACAGGGGTATTCGGAGACTGGATGTATGGCGGCTGCCGCTCGGCGGTCGGTGGTGTGCGAGATGGCAGATCAAGGGGTGGACTGGGCTGGGAAGACTGGCGTTCATTATTCCGAGGTTTGCGTGGCCGTTGTGATGGAAGGGCAGGCTCTGCAACAAAGGGCGTAATAGTGCCTTGCGATGGCCTCTGGCTGACTAGAGGAGGTGCATATGGCGATGCTTCTGGCCCTTCACCTGGTGGATGTTGAAATGACAAGAGGAAAAGGGCAAAGGATACTTTACCTATGGGTACTGCAATCGCGGCGGGATTATTTGCCATTGGAGCCATCGCGGCACCACCGTCGGGCGTGTGCGTCCTGCCAAGAGGTTCTGTGCCTGATAAACGTCCCGCAATAATGAAGGTACATGTACTGGGAGAGATACAACGAACCCACCAGAACGCCGGAATGGTGATGAGAGGTCCGTAGGCTCCAGCTCGCTTGTTGTCAATCCTGAGATAGACGCGGGCGGAGGATCGATGGGAGAAGATGCACTTGCTTGGAATGAACTCCTACGCCTCCGCCAGAGCATGAGAGCGACGATGAGTAGAACAAAAGCTACTGCGCCGACGACTCCACCAGCCACCGCAGCATTGCGTGATTTGTGAGAAGGCGTTGGCGTTGGCGATGGCGGGCTCGTGGGGGGTGGGGGCGTTGTTGGCGAGGGCGGCGAGTTCGCGGAAGAAGTCACTGGTGGGGACGTTGTCGGTGTGACGGCCAGGTTTGGGCTGTTGAGTTGATTAGTAAGTTGTGTGGAAACTGAAAGAATGAGTCGTACTTGAGGGTGATGGTCGAGAATGTGCCTGTGGGAAAGGTGGTTGTAGGGCTGATAATGGTCGAGTCAGGGACAAGGAGCGGACGGAAAATGGGACATACAAAGTAATGGTGGGGAGGGAAGTGACGAGCGGGGAAGGGTTTCGAGTGAAGGATTCAAATTTAGTCGTGTAGTAAGACAGATCGGAATAGGTTGTGTTGAGATTCCCCAAACAAGCTGACGACAACCCAGGTTGGACGATGTAATTCAATGAAGACCCCACAAAGAATGCGAAACCGGCGGGAATGTTGCAAATCCATTCCAAATAACCAGTGCCTCTGGGGAAATAAATCCGGATAAGAGTGTGCGAATCTGTTGCGTCATTAAATAAAAAGAAATCTCCATCTGTCGAGTTGTAGAAAATGTTGAACGGCTCGCATTGCGTAGCCGTTAATGGAAAGATAAATGAGACAGATGAGGTGTTGTACAGCCACCCAGTCGTTGGTGGTGCTAATGGCTTCGCAACTGCGGATAGGATTGCAACAACAGACATTGCCAGAGCTGCCCATTGCGAGCACATTGTCGCCGTCAAGAGAGAAGAACGTTTCCCACAAAGCTGTACCTTGTCACCCTGTTATCACCAACTGGGGTGATGGCAGAAATCATAGTCCTGATCCGGGGATGGCATCCCTGGGTCTAGGCCGCGGCTACTTCTGCACTTCTTCAACTCGCCTCACCGATGGTGGAACGTTTTACAAACCTTCCCCTCGCTGAAGCCTGCGCCGACACTTTCCTTGTGACCCATCACCTTCTCAGCCCTGTCCCACTCGGTAGCTTTAGGAATTCCCTCGACCATCCGGCCTTTGGCAGAGCTGCAAACTTTCCGCCGTGTGTAGGCGATATGGGGTTTGTGGGTCTGGGTCTGGGTCTGGGTCTGGGTACGCGAGCGCATCGCGGAGCTGGCCGAACTGGCCGACGACGACGGTGAAGAGGGACAAGCTCGTCACGAAGAAGGTTGATTCAAGCAATCTGCGCGACACTCGCGAACGTCTGCACGAGCGAATGCAGGTGTGTGGATGCTGGGCGCAACGCCGCAGTGATTTCCCTCAAAATATTATGGCTCACGATGGCCAATGTGTCTTCACAATGCGGCACACATGGTCGAAGTAAGGGTAAATATGTATCGTTTCAAGATTGTTTCATGCAAAATACCACAGTACTTTGCTTCCTGTGCACATGTGAGATGGTCCCCAAAACTGCGGTGAGCTCAAGGAGACCCCCCTGAGTCTAGCGCCTCGAGGACAGATATAACCACGGCACTGCATGCGGTACCGATGTCCCTACAAAGCAAACTCGATCTTTTTGCTCATCCCCAGACTGAGATTAGCTAACATCAAGAGATTCGGACATTGCGATGGTGCATTTCCCTGTTCCTGGGAGGACTCACTCGACCATCCAGCCTTGCACTGCATATGAAGTTATTGATATGCAAAGAACTCCTACCAAGCAAGCTTGAATACAGTACATGACAACTTGCGATAAGCACACAAAACATCGTCAGTCTTATCCAGCTCCTTTGCATGCTCTGACAGAAATGTTGGGTATGATAGAAAATCATCCTGAATAGGGCGGCGGTGAAGATGCCGTCGTGTTCTGCCTTGTCAGATCAGGAGATGCTGATGGCTCTGGGGTGAGTAGATTGTTGACAGAGGCAACTATCCGTCTTTCCCGCGCGCTCAACCGCGCCCGAGAAATAACCCCTAGAACAGCCGCAAGGTCAGGGGGATCTTCTTGAGTCCCGCTCATCAAGGGCGGCTGGAGCAGTGGCGTTGCATCCGGCAGTGCTGTCACTTGCGCGGTATGGGTGACGGCATCCGATGGCTGGGCGGATGGTGGTGGCTGCGGGTTGGCGGTCGGCAATGCGCGAGATGCCAAATCTGGGACTGATCTGGGGAAGGGAGCTTGGGATCCATTACCCGGAGGTTCTCGTGGCCGTTGTGATGGAAGAACGGACTCGGGGTCCAAGGGTGTGGTGATGCCTTGGGCCGTCCTCTGGCCGACTAGAGCAGCAAAAGGGGAGTGCGTGTTGCGATATTTTTAGAGCCCCACGCTCCAACGGAAAAGAGGATACTTTACCTATGGGGTACGCATGGGCCGCAGGAGTGCCCGTCTGGACGACAATGGGATTGTCAGACGTGGGTTCAGTCCCGTGACTGCAAGGGTCGGGTGGCGAAAATTGGTATTGCTGCGCGCCGCGAAGGAATTTCGCGCCTGACAGAGGTCCCGCTATAGTTGAGGGCATAGGTGGGTGGAAATAATGAACGCACCAGAAGACCAGAATGGTGATGAGAGGTCCATGGACTCCAACTCGCCTGTCGCCAATCCTGAGATAGACACGGGTTGAGGATCGATGGGAGAAGATGCTTTTGCTAAAACCGAACATCTACGCCTCCACCAGAGCACAAGAGTGAGGATGAGTAGAACAAAAATTATTGCGCCGAGGACACCCCCAGCAATCGAAGCGCTGTGTGATTTGGGGGAAGGGAGCGTTGTTGGAGAGGACAATGGCGAGCTCGAGGAAGGTGATGATGACGACGGTGTGACAGCCAGGTTTGGGCTGTTGAGTCATTAGTATGTTGTGTGGAAACTCAAAGAACGAGTCGTACTTGAGGGTGATGGTTGAGTATGCGCCTGTGGGAAAGGTGGTTGTAGGGCTGATAATGGTCAGGTCAAGGACAAGCGGCCGACGGGAAAGGAGACATACAAAGTATTTGTGGGGAGCGGAGTGGTTAGGAAGGAAGCGGTTCGAGTGTAGGATTCAAAAGCAGTCGTGGAGTAATTCAGATGTGAATAGGTTGTTGTGATATTCCCCAAGCAAGCCGACGACGACCCATGTAGGACAACGTAATTCAATGAAAACGCCGCAGAGAATGCGATACCAGCGGGAATGTTACAAATCCACTCCAAATAACCAATGCCTTTGGGAACATTAAGGGTGAAAAGGCGGTCCGAGCGTGTTGAATCATCAAAGAAAAAGAGGGCTCCCGTCGTGTTGTAGAAAATCTCGAAGGGTGCACATTGCGTGGCCGTCAATGGAAAGATATACGAGTCACCATATAAGTCGTTGTACAGCCACCCAGTCGTTGGTGGTGCCAATGGTTTCGCAACCGCGGATAGAAACACAACAGCAGACATCGCCAGAGCTGCCCATTGCGGGCACATTGTCGCCGTCAGGAGAGAAAAGCGTCCACCATAAAGCTGTGCTTCCCATCAATTGGGTGATGGCGGAAGTCATAGTCCTGATCTGGTGATTGGTCTGGGGCGCGGTTACCTCCACACTATCAATGGTGGGTAGGTAGGGTATCGTTCGAAAGCCTCTCTGCTCGACTTTCAGGCTGTTGTCCACAACTGTGATGCACACCCAGAGAGCGGACGGCGTTTCGAACGTTATCGACGTCGTTCTGACGACCAGGCGACCTTTTGATGGGATTGATCATTGATAACCCTAGGCTACCTTGTGCGGCCGGCGCTCTACGCTGTGTGGCAGTGCCCGTACGAGTGGAATGCGTAGGTCGAACTATCTGATGCTACATCAATGCTGGGACGACTTCACCAATGGTGGAACGTTTTACAAACCTTGCTCTCACTGAAGCCCGCGCCGACACTTTCCTTGTCACCGTTTACCTTCACTCAGCCCGTCCCACTGGCACTCGGTAGCTTTAGGAATTCCCTCAACCATCCGGCCTTTGGCAGAGCTGCAAACCCTCCGCCCTGCGTAGGCGATATGGGGTTTGTGCGTGAGCACGTCACGGAGCTGGCCGAACTGGCCGATGATGTCGACGACGATGAAGAGGGACAAGCGCGTCACGCAGAAGGTCGACTCAAGCATCTGCGCGACACTCGCCAATGCTGGGGCGCAACGCCGCAGTGATTTCCCTCAAAATATCGTGGCTCACGACGGGCCGATGTGTCTTCACGATGCGGCACACATAGTCGAGTAACGAGGTATCGTTCAAGATTGTTTCATTCAAAATCTGGCTAAATCCCACAGTACATCCACATGGTTGTTCAACTTCGCCGACTTGTACAAACCCATTCCGGAACTCAATTCCAGGCAATAATTCTGTAGGGAACGGTGTGTCAAGGCACCGAAAACTGGGCATCTCCCCCCACTGTCGCCACCCTGGCTGGAAACGTGGCCTCGAACGTGAGCACCTGCGACGACATCGGTGACAACGGTGACAAGCGATGGATGCTGTTGTGTGGCAACAGTGAATGCTGGGTCGACTTCTTCAACTCGCCTCACCAAATTTTACAAACATTCCCCTCATTGAAGCCTGCACCGACACTTTCCTTGTCACCCATTACCTTCACTCAGCCTGTTCCACTCTCTTTCCTATAATTAATCACTTTACAACTCATGCATACAATCGGGAGCTAGTAGCTTTAGGAATTCACTCACCCTTTACCCTCACTCAGCGTGTCCCGTTCTCTTGCTGCAGTTCATCGTTCCCTTTCTGCGTGCATACAATCAGCAGCTACTGGCGTCCCGCATTCCCTCGTTTAGAAGAGCTGCAACCCCCCCGGGCGATTTGGAGTGCGTCCAGGTACGCGAGCGCGTCGCGGAGCTGGCCGAACTGGTCGACGACGCCGACAACGCAGAAGGACGAGCGTGTCACGAAGAAAGGCCGCTCCAGCATCTGCGCGACACTCGTGAATGCCTGGAGCGCAACGCTGCTGTCATTTCTGCCAGGACGTGTGGCGTGCGATAGCCCAAGTGTCTCCATGCGGCCCATATGGTCGATGTATGATCCCCAAAAGCGCTGTCGAGCCGCCCTATCACTTTCTGTATGCTCTAACGAACACGATGTGTCCGTGTCTGTGTGGGTTTCAGTGGTACTCCGACCACCAATGCGTCTCATCTGGCCAACCCATATGTTGCGCAAGACACGACGTAGTGCTGCCTCGCAGCGCTTTCTCCCTCGATTACAGGGTTAGTCTTACTTGGTTGAGATACAGTCACGCGAGAGTCGTCAATTGTGACGTCATATCTTGCTGCTTGGCTCTCTTGGCTCTGAAATACAAATACAGTACCTGATCGATGATCGATGATCGATGACCACACAATATTGGTGGTGGTAGAGATGCTATGACCGAATTGGGTGAGTAGATTGGTAACAGAGGTAATGATCTGTCTCTCCTTCATGCTCAATCGCGTGCGAGAAAATGAACACCATAACGGCAAAGTCAGGGGTACGACGCGTGATGGGGTTTGTGCGTGTGCCTGGGTACAGAAGGCGTCGTAGAGCTGGCCGAACTGGTCGACGGAAGACAGACGAGCGCGTCACAAAGAAAGTCGACTCGACACGCCCCCACCGAAGCCGCCGCAAATCCAGTGCACTATCAGGAAAGGGTGCCTTCGAGTGCTTGGACGGCAGTGCTGATATTCTCGGCGGTGGTCTCGCCTCTTGACATCTCCTTCAATTGCAGAAAACTCAACGCGATGTTTACTCAGCATATGGTGGTGGCGAAGATACTGTGTTTTGCCTTGCAAGCCCAGGTTGTCCTGATGGGTTCGAACCAAGCAAGTTACGGACGGCAGTGAGTCTGTCCATCTCGCTCAGCTGCGCGCGTGAGATGACCCCCAGAACGGCGGTAAGGTCAAGGGGTCCTTCCTGGGTCTCGTTCGTCGAAGACTGTTGGAATAGTGGCACTGCATCTGGCCGTGACGTCTCCGGTGCTGCATCAGCAGGGGTATTCGAAGACTGGGTGTATGGCGGCTGCCGCTCGGCGGTCGGTGGTGTGCGAGATGGCAGATCAAGGGGTGGACTGGGCTGGGAAGACTGGCGTTCATTATTCCGAGGCTTGCGTGGCCGTTGTGATGGAAGGGCAGGCTCTGCAACAAAGGGCGTAATGGTGTCTTGGGATGGCCTCTGGCTGACTAGAGGAGGTGCATAGGGGATGCTTCTGGCCCTTCACCTGGTGGATGTTGAATTGACAAGAGGCAAAGGGAAAAGGATACTTTACCTATGGGTACTGCAATCGCGTGATTATTTGCCATTGGAGCCATCGCGGCACCACCGTCGGGCGTGTGCATCCTGCCAAGGGGTTCTGTGCCTGATAAATGTCTCGCAATAATGAAGGTACATGTACTGGGAGAGATACGATGAACACACCAGAACGCCGGAATGGTGATGAGAGGTCCGTAGACTCCAACTCGCCTGTCGCCAATCCTGAGATAGACGCGGGTTGAGGATCGATGAGAGAAGATGCACTTGCTTGGAATGAACTCCTACGCCTCCGCCAGAGCACGAGAGCGACGATGAGTGTAACAAAGGCTACTGCGCCGACGACGCCACCAGCCACCGCAGCATTGCGTGATTTGTGAGAAGGTGTTGGCGAAGGCGACGGCGAGCTCGAGGAAGGTGAGGACATTGTTGGCGAGGGCGGCGAGTTCGTGGAAGAAGTCACTGGTGAGGATGACGACGGTGGTGACGTTGTCGGTATGACGGCCAGGTTTGGGCTGTTGAGTTGATTAGTAAGTTGTGTGGAAACTGAAAGGACGAGTCGTACTTGAGTGTAATGGTCGAGAATGTGCCTGTGGGAAAGGTCGTGGTAGGCCTGATAATGGTTGGGTCAGTGACAAGGAGCGGACGGGAAAGGAGACATACAAAGATGAAGAAGGAAGGGAAGTGAGCAGGGGAGGGTTTCGTGTGTAGGATGCAAAAACAGTGGTGTCGTAATACAGATTGGAATAGGTTGTGTTGAGATTCCCCAAGCAAGCCGACGATGACCCAGCTTTGACGATGAAATTCTGATCCACAGTGAATCCGATACCGGCGGGAATGTTGCAAATCCATTCCAAATAACCAGTGCCTTTGGGGACACCAATGAGGAAAAGAGTGTGCGAGCGTGCTGCGTCAAAAACGTAAAGGTAATCTTTAATCGTCAAGTCGTAGAAAATGTCGAACGGCTCGCATTGCGTGGCCGTAAATGGAAAGATAAATGAGCCAAATTCGTAGCTGTACAGCCACCCAGTCGTTGGTGGTGCCAATGGCTTCGCTATTGTTGCTAGAATCGCAATAGCAGACATCGCCAGAACTGCCCATTGCGAGTGCATTGTCGCCGTCAAGAGAGAAGAGCGTTCCCCACAAAGCTGTACCTTATCAACTCGTTATCACTAACTGGGTGATGGCGGTCCTGATCCGGGGATTGCGTCCCTGGATCTGGACCGCGGCTACCTTCGCACTATTCTAGCATAGTCCCAAGGATGCCAGTGGTGTGTAGAATATCGTTCAAAAGCCTCTCTCTCGCTTGACTTTCAGTCTGTTATTCTCTTTCTCTGCAACTGTTACGCACACTCAGAGAGCCCGGACGGCATCTCGTGATGAGCCGAACGTTATCGACGCCGTTCTGACGACCAGATATAAAAAGGCGACCTTTTGATGGGATTGATAACCCTAGGCTACTTTGTGCGGCTGGCGCTCTATGCTGTGTGGCAGCAGCAAATGCGTAGGTCGCATCAGGGAAAAAACACTAGCTACTAGAGTCTTATAGAACTATATTGGTCTACAGTAGTACTGAGCACTTAGACTTTTTCCTGATGCGGACTACCTCTGATGCTACATCAATGTTGGGACGACTCCATCAACTCACTTTACCAATGGCGGAATGTTTTACAAACCTTCCCCTCACTGCGTTCGCGAAGTGCATGTTTTTTGTTATCCTCGGACTCCCAGACTGCGTTTCTCACGTCGTGCTTTTGTTGCGTTTTTTTCATAAGGTTGATAACCTCAGATAGAAAAGTGCAAATACTTCCGTGGATGAACATAGCAGAATGTATGATGCTTTTTTTTTGTATCAGGAGGTGAGTTGTCGAGTTGAGCCCTCGCTCAAATTTCTACTATTATAGCGTTCAATTGGTTCGACGCGTCGACACGCGCATTCCGAGTCCTGCGTTGTCAGAGATGTTAATTACGAGTTGGGCCGCTGCGCTTGCTTCCCCACGACAGCCTGCGAACGGTAACCGAGACGGGGCTTGGAGTGTCGCAGGCTCGCCTGCAAACAAGAAGACAGATAAGGGGTGCCTTTGAATTCTTGGACGGCAGTGCTGATCTTCTCGATTGTGGTCTCGCCTCGAACATGTTGAGGAGTGGCAGAGTCGAGGCGGACGGCCACCTTCGTAGAGCAGATCGTTAAAGGAAATTCACCTGGACTGACATAATAGACACCGGCATTAATAGACCCGTACCACGCCAAATCCACGACGTCTGGGTTTGCAAATTTGCGGACAGGGGAACAACAGTAGCATTTGAACGTTTGAACGAAGTCACAGAATGTAACTATTAGGTAGCGAGATTTGACTCGAACGTAGCTTGAGATGAGAGCCCTAGAGCCCTATTGCCGTGATCTCATGCTCGGGGCTCAGCTTGACAACACTGATAAGATTCCATCCACTCAAGACAATAAATCAAATATGGCAGAACCATTCAGCGGTACAGCCCGGAATGCAAGGCTTACCCTAACATTTTCTGTGACTCTTGGGCTAGGTGTCAAGGAATTTAAAGACAAATAACCAAACCCGAGTATATACAAGTCATGCCAATTCATCTGATGCCCAAAATTTGGGTATGCTAGAGGCAACTAAAAACAATGAGCCTTCGCATCCCCTTCGCATTGCAGAAAACTCAACGCGATATCTACTCATCATATGGTGGTGGTGAAGATATTGTGCTTTGCCCTGCAAGATCAGGTTGTCTTGATGGGTTCGAACCAAGCAAGTTACGGACGGCAGCGAATCTCTCCGTCTCGCTCAGCTGCGCGCGTGAGATGACCCCCAGAACGGTGGTAAAGTCAAGGGGTCCTCCCTGGGTCTCGCTCGTCAAGGGCTGCTGGAATAGTGGCACTGTATCTGGCCGTGAAGTCTCCGGTGCTGCATCAGCAGGAGTGTTCGAAGACTGGGTGTATGGCGGCTGTTGCTCGGCGATCGGTGGTGTGCGAGATGGCAGATCGAGGGGTGGGCTGGGATCGGAAGCCTGGTGTCCATTATTCCGAGGTTTGCGTGGCCGTTGTGATGGAAGGGCAGGCTCTGCAACAAAGGGCGTAATGGTGCCTTGGGATGGCCTCTGGCTGACTAGAGGAGGTGCATATGGCGATGCTTCTGGCCCTTCACCTGGTGGATGTTGAATTGACAGGAGGCAAAGGGAAAAGGATACTTTACCTATGGGTACTGCAATCGCGTGATTATTTGCCATTGGAGCCATCGCGGCACCACCGTCGGGCGTGTGCGTCCTGCCAAGAGGCTCTGTGCCTGATAAACGTCCCGCAATAATGAAGGTACATGTACTGGGAGAGATACAATGAACCCACCAGAACGCCGGAATGGTGATGAGAGGTCCGTAGGCTCCAGCTCGCTTGTTATTAAATCTGAGATAGCTGCAGGCGGAGGATCGATGGGAGAAGATGCACTTGCTTGCAATGAACTCCTACGCCTCCGCCAGAGCAAGAGAGCGACGATGAGTAGAACAAAGGCTGCTGCGCCGACGACACCACCAGCAACCGCGGCATTGCGTGATTTGGGAGAAGGTGTTGGCGAGGGTGATGGCGAGCTCGTGGAAGGTGAGGACATTGTTGGCGAGGGCGGCGAGCTCTTGGAAGAAGTAACTGGTGAGGACGACGACGGTGATGACGTTGTCGGCGTAACAGCCAGGTTTGGGCTGTTGAGTTGATTAGTAAGTTGCATGGAAACTGAAAGAATGAGTCGTACTTGAGGGTGATGGTCGCGTATATGCCTGTGGGAAAGGTGGCAGTAATAGGGCTGATAATGGTCGGGTCAAGGACAAGCAGCGGATGGGAAAGGAGACATACAAAGCATTTGTGGAGAGGGGAATGGCAGACAGAGACGGGTTTCGAGTGAAGGATGCAAAATTAGCCGTTTGGTAAGTCAGAAGGGAATAAGTTGAATTGAGATTCCCCAAGCAGGCCGACGACGATCCAAGTTGAACGATGTAATTTTGACCAGCATTGAATCCCAAACCGGCGGGAATGTTGCAAATCCACTCCAAATAACCAATGCCCTGAGGGACAGTAATGGCGAAAAAGAGGTGCGAGAGTGTTGCGTCATAAAAACCAACGCTATCTCCATCCACCGTCGAGTTGTAGAAAATGTCGAACGGCTCGCATTGCGTGGCCGTGAATGGATAGATAGTTGAGCCATTGGTGAAGTTGTACACCAACCCCGTCGTTGGTGGTGCCAATGGCTTCGCAACCGCGGATAGAATCGCAATAGCAGACATAGCCAGAGCTGCCCATTGTGAGCACATTGTCGCCGTCGAGAGAGAGGAGCGTTCCCCACAAAGTTGGGCTCTGAGCCGTGTCTGGAACTGGTTTATGCCAAATTCGACATAAGCCTTATGCCAAATTCGACATAAGCCAGGCTTATGTCAAATTCGAAATTCGGCATAAGCCGGATTTGACATAAGCCTTTTTTTTTCTTCTCTCACATCGTTGTCGCCACCTCTCGCCTCGCCACCTCTCGGCCTCGCTGCCTCTCGACCTCACTGCCCTCCCCTTGCCACCTTGCTGCCCCCCCCCCCCCCCCCTCCCCCCCTTGTCACTGTCCCTCATCGTGCCTCTGCTGCCTCACCCCCCGATAAGCGCGTCGCGAAGGAGGTCGACTCAAGCTTCTGCGCGAATGCAGGAGTGTGGATTCAGGGGCGCAACGCCGCAGTGATTTCCCTCCAAATATCGTGGCTCACGATGGCCAATGTGACTTCACGATGCACACATAGTCACAAGAAGTAAAGGTAACGAGATATCGTTCAAGTTCAAGATCGTTTCGTGTCACTATCTGACTCAACTTCACAGCACATCCACATGGTTGTTCGATATCGCCGACTTGTACAGACCCATTCCGGAGATTCCGGAGCTCAATCCCGGCAACAATTCTGTGGAGGGGTGTCAAAGCACCGAAACTCCGTGTTGGCACGATTGCCTTTTAGTATGTGAAGTAGTAGTCATGTATGTCCACGAAGCGGTTGTTTTCCAGATCCCTAACTTTGACCTGGATCTCGCATCGCACTACAGCACCTGAGACCTCCCGCTGGTCCAGTTCCAGTTCCAAATTCGCCCCCAACGCCATGTACGCCATCCAGAGTCCCCCACACTCTGTCGCCGCCCCAGCTGAAAGTGTGGAGACGGGTCCTCTGACGTGAGTCCCTGCGACGAAGACATTGACGGCAACCGCGACAAGCGACAGAGGCAGTTCACGCGAGCGCGTAGGCTAAGGTTGGCGGGGGACAAGGTTTGCAGGAACGCCGTCACTCTCCTAGGCTCTAAATTCGCTACCCTACGCAGGAAATTCCTTTGCAGCGTCCTTGAAGTGATCAACAACTACAGATGTCTGAATTCCGGGTAAACAGGTAATTCTTACCAAGCGACCTGAAAATTTGACCATGTATAACGCAAGCATGAAATCACCAGGGACATGCAAAGTGCGATCCCGGTGTCTTGTCATGTTGTAGATGACAAAAAATTCAAGGACATATTCACCCTGTACACAGTGGCGGGGAAGAGGTCAAGTGACACCGATGTTCCTGGTGCCGTATTAGTTGGGATATCCAGGGACTTGGAGTATGACAGCTAAAGTAGTAGTTCGCAGAGCGCAAGAGGCCAAAATGGGGGGTTGCCCACTATCCGAAGACTTGCGCAGCCGGATTTTTGGCAGCCTGAGGTGCGGTAGAGGTTGTGCTATTTGACAGGTCAGGCCAGGATGATGTATGTTGTACGCAGTAATGTTGTAGACGTTAGATTTGGGTTGTTGAGTCGATTAGTATGTTGTTTGGAACGAGAGTCATGGCCTATGGGAAAGGCGGTGGTAGGTCTGATAATCGTTGGGTCAGGCAGGACTCGCAGTAGATCGGTACATGAGACATACGAAGCATTTGTAGTGGTGATTATGGTTACAAACTTTTGAGATGTCGATCTCTTTGCTCATCTTAACATCAAGAGATTCGGACATTGCGATGGTGTATTTCTCTGTTTCTGGGAGGACTCAATCGACTATCCGGCCTTGCACTGCATATGAAGTCATTGATCACTGCAATTTCCCAAATACCGAGTACGCTACAATATACAAAGAACTCCTACCAAGTGAGCTTGAATACAGTACATGAGACCTTGCGATAAGCACACAAAGCGTCGTCAGCCTTATCCACCCCCTTTGCATGCTCTTACAGAAACGTTGGGTATGATCCTGAATAGGGCGGCGGTGGAGATGCCGTCGTGTTCTGCCTTGTCAGATCAGGAGGTGCTGATGGCTCTGGGGCGAGTAGATTGTTGACAGAGGCAACTATCTGTCTTTCCCGCGCGCTCAACCGCGCCCGCGAAATGACCCCTAGAACAGCCGCAAGGTCAGGGGGATCCTCCTGAGTCCCGCTCGTCAAGGGCGGCTGGAGCAGTGGCGTTGCATCCGGCAGTGCTGTCACTTGTGCTGTATGGGTGACGGCATCCGATGGCTGGGCGGATGGTGGTGGTTGCGGGTCAGCGGTCGGCAATGCGGGAGATGCAAATTCTGGGACTGATTTGGGGAAGGGAGCTTGGGGTCCACTACCCGGAGGTTCTCGTGGGCGTTGTGATGGAAGGACGGACTCGGGTTCCAAGGGTGTGGTGATGCCTTGGGCCGTCCTCTGGCCGACTAGAGCAGCAAAAGGGGAGTGCGTGTTGCGATATTTTTTGAGCCCCACGCTCCAACGGAAAAGAGGAAACCTTACCTATGGGGTACACATGGGCCGCAGGAGTGCCCGTCATCTGAACGACAATGGGATTATCAGACGTGGGTTCAGTCCTGTGATTGCGAGGGTCGGCTGACAAAGGTCCCGTATAGTTGAGGGTATAGGTGGGTGGATATGATGAACGCACCAGAAGACCGGAATGGTGATGAGAGGTCCGTAGACTCCAACTCGCCTGTCGCCAATCCTGAGATAGACGCGGGTTGAGGATCGATGGGAGAAGATGCTCTTGCTAAAACCGAACGTCTACGCCTCCACCAGAAGATAAGAGTGAGGATGAGTAGAAAAAAGGCTACTGCGCCGACGACACCCCCAGCAACCGCAGCATTGCGTGATTTGGGGGAAGAGAGCGTTGTTGGTGAGGACAATGGTGAGGTTGACGAGGGCGGCGAGCTCGTGGAAGAAGTCGGTGTGACAGCCAGGTTTGGGCTATTGAGTCGATTAGTATGTTGTGTGAAAACTGAAAGAACGGAGTCGTACTTGAGGGTGATGGTCGAGAATGTGCCTGTGGGAAAGGTGGTGGTAGGTCTGATAATGGTTGGGTCAGGTACAAGCAGCGGACACGGGAAAGGAGACATACAAAGAGACTGTGGCGAGGGAAGTGGTTGGAAAGGAAGCGGTTCGAGTGTAGGATGCAAAATTAGTCGTGGAGTAAGTAAGAAGGGAATAAGTTGTTGTGACATCCCCCAAGCAAGCCGACGACGACCCAGATTGGACGATGTAACCAAAGAACCCGTCCATAATGAATTCGAAACCGGCGGGAACGTTGCAAATCCATTCCAAATAACCAACGCCTTTGGGGATATCAATGTAGAGAAGAGTGATCAAATTTGTTGCGTCATAAAAGTTAAAGATGGCTTCCTTCGTCGTGTTGTAGAAAAAGTTGAACGGTTCACATTGCGTGGCCGTTAATGGAAAGATAAATGGGTCACCAAAGTAGGTGAACAGCCACCCAGTGGTTGGTGGTGCTAATGGTTTCGCAACTGTTGCTTGGATCGCAACAGTAGACATCGCCAGAGCCACCCATTGCGAGCACATTGTCGCCGTCAAGAGAGAAGAGCGTTTCCCACAAAGCTGTACCTTGTCACTCCGTTATCACCAACCGCGTGGACATGGGAAATCATAGTCCTGATCCGGGGATGGCATCCCTGGGTCTGGGCCGCGGCTACCTCCGCACTATCCCAGCATAGTCCCAAGGAATAGGGCATCAATCAAAAGCCTCTCTCTCGCTCAACTTTCAGTCTGTTGTTCTCTTTCTCTGCAACTGTTATGCACCCTCAGGGAGCCCGGACGGCATCTCGTGGTGAGCCGAATGTTATCAACGACCAGGTATAAAAAGGCGACCTTTTGATGGGATTGATAACCCTAGGCTACCTTGTGCGGCCGGCGCTCTATGCTGTGTGGCAGCAGCGAATGCGTAGGTCGCACTACCTCTGACGGGACGACTTCTTCAACAATGGTGGAACGTTTTGCAAAACTTCCCCTCGCTGAACCCTGCGCCGACACTTTCCTTGTGACCCATCACCTTCACTCAGCCCTGTCCCACTCGGTAGCTTCAGGGATTCCCTCGACCATCCAGCCTTTGGCAGAGCTGCAAACCTTCCGCCGTGTGTGGGTTTGTGGGTGTGGGTGTGGGTGTGGGTACGCGAGCGCGTCGCGAGAGCCGGCCGAACTGGCCGACGACGACGGTGAAGAGGGACAAGCTCGTCACGAAGAAGGTTGACTCAAGCATCTGCGCGACACTCGCGAACCGTCTGCACGAGCGAATGCAGGTGTGTGGATGCTGGCGCAACGCCGCAGTGATTTCCCTCAAAATATCGTGGCTCATGACAGGCCGATGCGTCTTCACGATGCGGTACACATAGTCCCAAGAAGGGTAACGAGGTATCATTCAATACAAGATCTGACTAAATCCCACAGTACATCCACATGGTTGTTCAATATCGCACTTGCACAGACCCATTCCGGAGCTCGATTTCAAAGAACGGGGTGTCAAGGCACCGAAACTCCGTGTTGGCACGATTGCCTTTTAGTATATGAAATAGTGATCATGTCTGTCCGGACATCTCACGATTTGGTTGGTTTCCAGATCCCTAACTTTGTCCTGGATCTCGCATCGCACTGCAGCACTTCAGACCTCCCGCTGGTCTAGTTCCAGTTCCAAATTCGCCCCCAATATCATGTACGCCATCCAGAGTCCCACACTCTGTCGCCGCCCCAGCTGAAAGTGTGGAGACGGGGCCTCGGATGTGAGTACCTGCGACGATGACATCGACGACATCGACAGCAACAACGACAAGTAACAGAGGCAGCTCATGCGAGCATGTAGGAAGAGGTCGGCGAGGATGAGGTTTGCAGGAACACCTTCACTCTCCTAGGCTCCAAATTCGTTACTGTATGTGAGAAATTCTTTTGCAACGTCCTTGAGGTAATTGGTCACAAATGTCTGAATGCCGGGTATAAATGTGATTCCTACTAACCATATGAAGAATCAGCAACATACAACGCAAGCACGAAATCACCAGTGATATGTCAAGCGCGAACCTTTGTCATGTTGTGAGTAGCAGAAGGTTACATATTCGTCCTGTACACGGTGGCAGCAAAGGGGTGAAGTCCAATCAAGAGACACCCATGGGGGCCTAGACGAGCAGATTGCCTCCCGCACACATGTGAGACGGGCAATCGAGGTACAGTAGTACTTTTACTCATGGAACTCGAGTGTTCAAACTAAATATAAAATTGCATGCAGAACGATGCCAACTTGCAACACCCGCCGACGCCGACTGTTACTGCCACCCTCCTCGCGGGCCATGTCGATCCCGGACTTGACTCGGGATTCTCATCTGTATTAGAGAATCACCGCATCATCCTGCCGAACCTGGATTGGCAGTTGGGAAATTTAGACAACGGAATGGACGCTGAGACACCGCAAGAACCATTTTACGAAGCGCAGAACAGTGTCAACTTGCAATGCTGCCGCAATAGAGAGGAGAGAGCGTACCAGCGCGGCGCTCTCTGTGGGTCATATCCGCAATTGTTAAGTCAGACACGCAGCAGATCGGTAAGGAGACATACAAAGCATTTGTGGTAACGATAGCGGTAGGCAGGGAAGCGGTTCGAGTGCAGTTTGCAAAATTAGCCGTCATATAACTTAGAATGGAATAGGTTGTTGTGAGATCTTGCAATCCGACGACGTCCCAGATAAGACGGTGTAATTGAATTTATCCACATTGAATGCGATACCGGTAGGAATGTTGCAAATCCACTCCACATAACTAGTGTCGAAGGTGGTGGTGAAAAGATTGCGAAGTGATGTTGTTGGGTCATAAAAGATAACAGGATCTCACTCGCTTGTTCGTAGTAAATGTAGAACGGCTCGCATTGCGTTGCGGTGAATGGGAAGACGAATCGACCGAGCAAGAGCAAGAATTCGTCGCTGTACAGACCCAGACGCTGGTGGTGCCAATGGCTTTGTAACTGCGGCTAGAATCACCACAGCATTGCCGCTTGGGAAATCATCGCCTTGAACCGGCGCCTCCTTGGGCGGTTACCCGTTCCCATCTCGGCAAAGTCTCAGATAGTCGCTACAGTCCGAACTGTTTCTCTCATTCTCCTATGTCTAGGCTGTTGTCCTGCACCTAGCTCATTTTTCCGCGGCGACGGGCAACACACTCGCATATCTAGAGGGTGAGAGAGAAGATCCGTCTGTATCAACGGATCAGATATAGAGGAGCGGTGTTAGTAGGATTTTTCACTCTCATCATATCAACGCATAGCCTTCTTCAATTTGCAAAACGTTTGACCCCCTTTCATTGACGCCGATCCTCATCCAGCTCATCCTGTTCCCTTTGCCACAGACCGTCACTTGTTACTGGGTCATTCTGTATAGGGCGGCGGCGAAGACGCCGTCGTGTTTTGCCGTGCCAAATTGGGAGATGCAGATGATGTTTGGATGAGTAGGTTATTGACAGAGGCAATAACCTGTCTTTCATGTGGGCTCAACCGCGCACGAGAGATGACCCCTACGATAGACGCAAAGTCAAGGGTACCCTCTTGAGTCTCAGTGGTCGAGTGCGGCAGGAGCTGTGGCGTAGGATTCGGAAGTGATATCTCTGGTGCCGTATTGGCGGAGGCATCAGAGAACGGGGTGGATGGTGGCTGCGGGTCGGCGGGAGATGCTAAATCTGGCACTGGTTTGGGGAAGGAAGCCCGGTGTCCAATATCCGGAGCTTCGCGTGGCCGTTGTGATGGAAGAAGAGCAGAATCAACTTCCAAGGGAATTATAGCGCCTTGAGATGACCTCTGGCCGACTAGAGTAGAAAAAAAGGGGATGCGTGATTGCGATGCTTTTAGCGCTTCACGCTGAAATGCCATTTATTGGGAAAGAAGACACTTTACCTATGGGGTCTACATGGGCTGCGAGATTACCTGTCACTGGAACGCCGATGGGATTGTTAGACGTGGGCTCAGTCCTGTAAAGGTCGAGTGGAGAAAATGGGTGTTGCTGTGTGCCACCAAGGAATTCCGCTCCTGACAAATGTCCCGCTAGAGTTGAGGGTATATATGGGTAGGTATGATGAACGCACCAGAAAACCGGAATGTTGATGAGAGGTCCATAGATTCCAACTCGCCTGTCGCCAATCCTGAGATAGACGCGGGTTGAGGATCGATGGGAGAAGATGCTCTTGCTAAAACCGAACGTCTACGCCTCCACCAGAACATAAGAGTGAGGATGAGAAGAACAAAGGTTACTGCGCCGACGACACCCCCAGCAATCGAAGCGCTGTGTAATTTGGGGGAAGGGAGAGTTGTTGGCGAGGACAATGGTGAAATCGAGGAGGGTGAGGACAATGGTGAAATCGAGGACGGTGAGGACAATGTTGACGAGGGCGGCGAGCTCGTGGAAGGAGTCACTCGTGAGGATGACGACGCTGGGGACGTTGTCGGCGTGACAGCCAGGTTTGGGCTATCAAGTCGATTAGTAAGTTGTGTGGAAACTCAAAAGAACGAGTCGTACTTGAGTGTGATGGTTGAGTATGCGCCTGTGGGAAAGGTGGTAGTTGGGCTGATAATGGTCAGGTCCAGGACGAGCAGCGGACGGGAAAGGAGACATACTAAACATATGTGGAGAGGGGAGTGGTTGGGAAGGAAGCAGTTCGAGTGTAGGATGCAAAATTAGTCGTGGAGTAAGAGAGAAGGGAATAAGTTGTTGTGATATTCCCCAAGCAAGCCGACGATGATCCAGCTTTGACGATGTAATCCTGAATCACATGGAATCCGAAACCAGCGGGAATGTTGCAAATCCACTCCAAATAACCAATGCCTTGAGGAGGGAAATTAATCCGGAAAAGAAGGCGAAAGGGTGTTGCGTCAAAAAAGTCAAAGAAATCTCTATCTGTCGTGTTGTAGAAGATGTAGAACGGCTCGCATTGCGTGGCCGTTAATGGAAAGACAGTTGAGCCGAACAGCCACCCAGTCGCTGGTGGTGCCAATGGCTTCGCAACCGCGGATAGAATCACAACAGCAGACATCGCCAGAGCTGCCCATTGCGAGTGCATTGTCGCCGTCAAGAGAGAGGAGCGTTCCCCACAAAGCTGTACCTTATCAACTCGTTATCACCAACCGTGCGGGTATGCCATGATGGCGGTCCTGATCCGAGATTGAGAGACCTTTCCTTGGGTCTGGGCTGCGGTTACCTCACACTATCAGTATCAATGATGGGTAGGGTATCGTTCGAAAGCCTCTCTCCCGTTCAACTTTCAGGCTGTCGTTCACTTTCTCCGCGACTGTGATGCACACCCAGAGATTGCGGACGGCATCTCGTGGTGAGCCGAACGTTATCGACGCCGTTCTGACGACCAGATATAAAAAGGCGACCTTTTGATGGGATTGATAACCCTAGGCTACCTTGTGCGGCCGGCGCTCTATGCTGTGTGGCAGTGCCCATACGAGTGGACGGCGAATGTGTAGGTCGAACTATCTGATGCTATATCAATGCTGGGACGACTTCTTCAATGGTGGAACGTTTTACAAACATTCCCCTCACTGAAGTCTGCCCCGACACTTTCCTTGTACCTTCACTCAGCTCGTCCCACTCTCTTTCCTATAATTCGTCATTTTACAACTCGCCATTTCTGCGTGCATACAATCGGAAGCTGACCATCTGGCTTTTGGCAGAGCTGAAAATCCTCCGCCGTGTAGGCGATATGGGGGTTGTGCGTGAGCGCGTCGCGGAGCTGGCCGAACTGGTCGACGACGTCGATGACGATGGAGAGGGACAAGCGCGTCACGAAGGACGTGCATCTGCACGAACGAATGCAAGAGTGTGAATGCTGGAGCGCAACGTCGCAGTGGTTTTCCTCAAAATATCGTGGCTCACAAGAGCCAATGTGTCTTCACGATGCAGCACACATAGTCTCAAGAAGTAAGGGTAACGAAGCATCGTTCAAGATTGTTTCATGCTAAATCTCACAGTACATCCACATGGTTGTTCAACATCGCCAACTTATTCAGACCCATTCCAGAGCTCGAGATTCAAGGCATCAATTCTGTTGAGAACGGGGTGTTAAGGCACCGAAACTCCGTGTTGGCGCAATCGCCTTTTATTATGTAAAACAGTAATTATGTATGTCCTGGGCGTCTCATGAAGTGGTTGGTTTTCAGATCCCTGATTTTGCCCTGGATCCTGCCAACATCCCTAATCTCGAGGATGGTCTGATACCACTCACGCGTGTAGTGTGATGCGATTTGATGGCACCCAATCGCATTGCCCGCTGGTCTAGCTCCAGTCCAAGGTTTTGATGCTCGCATGACTGGCATGAGCCCGCCCAACATCCTCCTTGACTCTATGTACTGCGTTAATTGTTTACACAGTATTCGGCCTCTCTAACCCAAATCTTCTCTTTCTCGCAGAGCCACGCCCCCCCCCCTCCGAGCAATGACGATGATCGCTAGATTGTTCCGGCAGTCCCACAATTCCTCCACCTTGAGGCCCACACTGGGCATCTAGAGCTCCCCCAGCCGGAAGCGTGGAGAAGGGGCCTCAGACGTGAGCGCCTGCGACAACGACAACGACGGCGAAAAGCGACGGAGGCGGCTCATGCGAGCGCTTAGGCAAAGGTCAACGGGGACGAGGTTTGCTGGAACGCCGTCATTCTCCTAGGCTACCGTATAAAGAAATTCTTTTGCAGCCTCCTTGAAATAATCAACTACCAATGTCCGAATTCCGGATAAACACGTAATTCCTACCAAGCAACCTGAAAATTTGACAATGTACAACGCAAGCACGAGATCTCCACCTATGTGCAAAACGCAAGCCCTTGTCATGTTGTGTATGACAGAAAATTCACGGACGTATTCATTCTGTACCCGGTGGCAGCGAAAAGGTCAAGTCCAATCAAATGACGCCCATGGCGCGCACATGTAGGATGGCCCGCAAACCGTGGTGAGCTCAAGGAGACCCTTGAGTTTAGCGCCTCGAGGGCTCATAGGAATATGGCATTGTATGAGGTAGCAACGTCTCTGGTGCGGTATTAATCGAGATATCCGGGGACGGCAGCTAAAATAGTAATTCACAGAACGCAACGCCGAAGGCGGGGGTGCCCACTATTCGGAGACTTGCGCCGCAGCCGTTGTGGACGGAATTTTTGGCAGGTGCGGTAAGGAAGAGGAGGAATTAGGTTGTGCTATTTGAAAGGTCAGGCCGAGGCTGCAAATATAAATTCGCCCAGGCTCACGATGATGTATGTTGTAAATGTGGAAGACGTTAGATACGCTAACGTTACCAGATCCGACAGGTCCACCACCAGTAGCTGCTGCAGTTGAACGGATTGCAAGGAAGAACAAGCATCCTGGACTCACTTATTGTCGAGTGATCATAGACTTGTTGGGACGAGGTCGCTGGCGGCATGCCAGTCGCGCTCTCAATACCTGCGGGGGATAGTGCTACAAGGGATTGTGCTGATCAGCCTTGCGTTCCCGGCGGAGGCCAAAATATCAAAGCATGTGCAACACTTGCCTACGGGAACCACGGCAGGCTCGAGATTGCCTGCAACCGGAACAACCATCGCACCACTGTCAGACTTGAGCTCATTTCCGTGACTGCAAGGGGCGGGCGCGGTGCCAGGAAGTTCCGCGCCTGACAAGCGCTTGACATAAGATGACACGCGCGTTAGGGCAGACACGATGAACATACCAGAAGATTGGAATGGTGGTGAGAGGTATGTAGACCCTAACTTGCCCGTGGTTGCGGGCTGAGAATTGATAGGAGAAGATGCTAACCCCGAGCTCCTACGTATCCGCCAGAACATAATAGCAAAGATGAGTAGAACAAAGGCTACTGCGCCGACGACACCACCAGCAACCGCAGCATTGCGTGATTTGTGAGAAGGCGTTGGCGAGGGCGATGACGGGCTCGTGGGGGGTGAGGACATTGTTGGCGAGGGCGGCGAGTTCGTGGAAGAAGTCACTGGTGAGGATGACGACGGTGGGGACGTTGTCGGTGTGACAGCCAAGTTTGAGCTGTTGAGTCAATTAGTATGTTGTGTGGAGACTCAAAGAGCGAGCCTCACTTGAGAGTAATAGTCGAGTATGCGCCTATGGGAAAGGTGGTAGTCGCGTAGCTGATAATGGTTGGGTCAGGGACAAGCAGCGGACGGGAAAGGAGACATACAAATCATTTGCGGAGAGGGGAGTGACGAGCGGGGAAGGGTTTTGAGTGAAGGATGCGAAAACAGTCGTGTCGTATGACAGATGGGAATAGGTTGTTGTGATATTCCCCAAGCAAGCCGACGACGACCCAGGTTCGACAGTGAAATTTTGACCCGCGTTGAATCCGAGACCAGCGGGAATGTTGCAAATCCACTCCACATAACCAGTACCTTTGGGGACATCAATGCGGAAAAGATAGTTCGAGGATGTTAAGTCATAGTATGTTAAGTCATAAAAGTCAAAGGTATCTCCTTTCGTCGAGTTGTAGAAAATGTCAAACGGCTCGCATTGCGTGGCCGTGAATGGAAAGATAAATGAGACATAGGTGAAGTTGTACAGCCACCCAGTCGTTGGTGGTGCCAATGGCTTCGCAACTGTGGATAGAATTGCAACAGCAGACATCGCCAGAACTGCCCATTGCGAGTGCATTGTCGCTGTCAGGAGAGAAGAGCGTTCCCCACAAAGCTGTACCTTATCAACTCGTTATCACTAACTGGGTGATGGCGGTCCTGATCTGGGGATTGCGTCCCTGGATCTGGGTCGCGGCTACCCCCGCACTATCCCAGCGTAGTCCCAAGGATGGTGTGTAGAATATCGTTCAAAAGCCTCTCTCCCGCTCGACTTTCAGGCTGTCATTCACTTTCTCCGCGACTGTGATGCACACCCAGAGATTGCGGACGGCATCTCGTGGTGAGCCGAATGTTATCAACGACCAGATATAAAAAGGCGTCCTTTTGATGGGGTTGATAATCCCAGGCTACCTCGTGCGGCCGGCGCTCTATGCTCTGTGTGGCAGCAGCGAATGCGTAGGTCGGACTACCTCTGATGCTACATTAATGTTGGGACGACTTCATCAACTCGCCTCACCAAATGGCGGAACGTTTTACAAACCTTCCCTTCGCTGAAGCTTGCGCCGACACTTTCCTTGTGACCCATTACCTTCACTCAGCCTGTCCCACTCGGTAGCTTTAGGAATTCCCTCAACCATCCGGCCTTTGGCAGAGCTACAAACCTTCCGTCGTGTGTAGGCGATATGGGGTTGTGGGTGTGGGTGTAAGTACGCGAGCGCGTCGCGGAGCTGGCCGAACTGGCCGACGACGGTGAAGAGGGACAAGTGCGTTACGAAGAAGGTTGACTCAAGCATCTGCGCGACACTCGCGAACGTCTACACGAGGATGCTGGGCGCAACGCCGCAGTGATTTCCCTCAAAATATCGTGGCTCATGACAGGCCGATGTATCTTCACGATGCGGTCCACATAGTCCCAAGAAGGGTAACGAGGTATCATTCAATGCAAAATCTGACTAAATCCCACAGTACATCCACATGGTTGTTCAATTGTACAGACCCATTCCTGAGCTCGATTCCAAAGAACGGGATGTCAAGGCACCGAAACTCGATTGCCTTTTAGTATGTGAAATAGTGATCATGTATATCCGGACGTCTCATGATTTGGTTGGTTTCCAGATCCCTAACTTTGACCTGGATCTCGCATCGCACTGCAGCACTTGAGACCTCCCTGTGGTCTAGCTCCAGTTCCAAATTTTGATGGCTCGCATGACTGGCGTGGTCAATTCGCCTCCAACACCATGTATGCCATCTAGAGCCCCCACACTCTGTCGCCGCCCCAGCTGAAAGTGTGGAGACGGGGCCTAGGATGTGAGTACCTGCGACGATGACATCGACGACATCGGCAGCAACGGAGACAAGTGACAGAGGTAGCTCACGCGAGCGTGTAGGCAGAGGTCGGCGAGGACGAGGTTTGCAGGAACACCATCACTCTCCTAGGCTCCAAACTCGTTACCGTAGTGAGAAATTCTTTTGCAACGTCCTTGAGGTAATTGGCCACAAATGTCCGAATGCCGAACGATACGAAGAATCAGCAACATACAGCGCAAGCACGGAATCATCAGTGATATGCCAAGCGCGAGCCCCTGTCATGTTGAAGGCTACATATTGGTCCTGTACACGGCGGCAGCAAAGAGGTGAAGTCTAATCAAGAGACACCCATGGGGGCCTAGACAAGCAGATTGTCTCCCGCGCACATCATGCGTCATGTCTTCTAGCAAAACGTGTTCTGCATTGGCTCCTGGGCTGCAGCATCTCAGTGCGAACAGGGTGAACATGGAGTGAGACTTTGGTACCTTTACTTGTGCACGACGACGGCCAACATCTTGATCTCTGTGATGTTTTGCGAGTCACAAAGCGACAACTTGCGACTCCGTCATTAACCGGTGAGTGGCCGCCTGGGCGATCTGTGGGCTGCACGACGCGAGTAGGGGGCCGAGAGTGATTGTACGAAAAGGGCAACCGCGCCTCACGATCTGATTTTCCCCAATTACGACGTTGGTGCCAGACTTCGCAGGGAACGGCGACAATGCGCTCGCGGTATGCAGCTCTGGCCACGTTCACCGTCGTGACCCTAGTCGCAGTTGCGAAGCCCTTGGCACCACCAGCGACAGGATGGCTTTTCTACTACGTGAACGACCAATACATCTTTCCACCCACCGCGACACAATGCGAGCCGTTTTACATCTACCACGACGCGGCGCAGAGGCGCTTCCTGGACTTCTACGATGTGGCGGCGACGGGCGCGCTTTTCACGATGGTCATCCCGGGTGGGATTGGCTACGTGGAGTGGACCTGCAACCTCCCCGCCGGTGTCGCATTCCGGCTTCCCCCAGGACAACCGGGCTACGTCGTCCAGCCTGGTCCGTCGTCGGCCTGCCTTGGGAACCTCACGACGGTCTATCCCTCGCTGGACTATAACACGACCGCATTTGCATCGTATACGCGCACGGCGTCCCTGCCTGCCACGCTCGACGCCACTGCTTCACTGTGCGTCTCCCGACCCGTTTTTCGTGCCCTGACTCAAACGCCATCAGAACCACTGCCAGCTTCCCCACAGGCGCGTTCTCGACCATTACTCTCAAGTGCGACTCGTTCGTTGAGCTTCTACGCAACGCACTCATCTTTTCAACAGCCCGAACCTGGCTGTCACGCGGACAACGTCGCCACCACCATCCTCGCCAACAGTGTCCTCCTCCTCAGCACCCTCTCATAAATCACGCAGCTCCTCGATCGTTGGTGGTGTCGTCGGCGCATTGGTCCTTGTTTTGCTTATTATCGTTCTCGTATTCGTGCTCCGGCGGAAATGCAGATGTCCGGCGCTAGCACGAGCATCTTCTCCCTTCGATCCACAGCCCGCAGCTGTCTCAGGGCTGGAAACGGGCGAGCTGGAGCCCACTTACCTCCCATCCCCGTTCCCGTTTTCTGGTACGTCCACCATGTCCCTCCTAGCGCACGCACCTTCAATCAACGCGGGACGTGTCCCAGGCACGAAATTCCCCATCGGCACGCCGCAAACCCCACCCGATCCCTGCGGTAACGCGGGCGGGCTCTCTTCTGGCAGCGATGCCATGGCCGCTCCGGCGACAGGCAGTCCTGCGGCAGACGCGGTCCCCGAAGGTAGAGTGTCCTCTTCCTCTGCACTCCCGACCGCATTCTAGCCTCACCGGGTCGTTTAGCCGGCCAGAGGCCATCCCACCTCACCATCGCGCGCGTGGAAGCCGCGCCCCTTCTCGCGTCTCAACGGCCGCGCGAGCCTATGGATAGTGGGCCCCGGGCGCCGCTCCCCACACCAGCGGCGGCGTTGTCATCTCGCACGCCGCCGACTGCCGACCCACAGCCGCCGCACGCTCATCCCTTGGAGGCTGCGGATGTGGCGCCAGAGACGGCACTGCGAGACGCCGCGCCGCCATTCCGGCCGCCCCCACTGAGCGAACCCCAGGAGGGTCCCCTTGATCTTGCAGCTGTCCTAGGGGTCATCGAGCGCGCACGGCTAAGCCCGCAGGAGAGACGGGTCGTTGCCTCTGTTAACAGTCTGCTCTCGGTATCTCCCGACTTGCAGACTATGATGTCCTCGCCACCACCATATTCGGAATGAATGTTGAACATCTCTGCATAGTGCGAGGGCCTTGCGCAACATTTCTGCACTGCATACGCATGATGGAGTAAGCAAGGCTGACAATGCTTTGCGTTTTATAGTGTTATCTATGGTCATTGATTTCGCAATAGTACACCCAGATACCCGCAATTTAATCAAGTACAGTAGTAATGCTTGTGGTCACCCTTCTTTCATGGCCTAATCATGATTAGGTTGTAAAGTCTGGCTATGACGTCGCGACTCTCGGGTAATCCCATCACATAAAACATGGCGGGGGGGCGTCTGAGAGCATTGAATAGCATGACTCATCCATGGCGCCTTCCCCGAGCAGGCAAGCCGCTCAGCGCATTAGCGTGCAGTGTCATCGTGGGCATGAACACTGGGTCGAACAGGTGCGTCTGCGAAGACCGCAGGCCCTGCGTCGAGCGAGGGAGCGCCTGATCCGCTAGAGCTGCTACACCACGTCGCCGCGCCTTCGCTGTCTTCTTCGTCACGCCATGGTAATACTAAGCGGTTGCATCAAATAATCCGGGACGTCCGACTCGTACAGCACGTTTCGCGAGGACGACAATCCTGCTGTGTGCTGAACGGTATAGCTGCAGGCGATGCGTGGTTGCGGTTTTTCCAATGGCCAGATCGCACTCGAGCGTCCTTCGTGACCTGCTGTCTTTTCCACTCCAGACCTCACGATATGTGGGCCGTCCGACGCGAGAACCTCGCATAAGCAGCAAAGGGAACGATGTGAACGGTGATGCCGACGACAGTCTAAGGCATCTTCATGTGCCATGCGCTCCATGTTCCCTCGTCGCCATGGGCGTCGCATCGGCCGTACCTCCATTTTGGATCTCACCCGCATCCCGCTGTCCATGGCGCGCGGCCTTGCGTGCGAGCTCTTATGTCAGGGTACGATGGCGCTGGCGAGAACCTCTTCGTTGTTACGTAACGCCGGCAGTTTGCGCTGAAGCTGCAGACCGCCACCCAGGAAATGCCAGAAGCACTACCATAAGAACGCTAAAGGAAACACGTCGAAGTGCGAGCACCTGATCTGCGACAGGGTAGGTGTCGTGGACTGACTCTGCGAGGCTTGGCGCGAAGGAAGGGGTCGTCAAGAAGGCGAGGTCAAAGAGTACGACGACATTCTACAAGTCCGTCCCAGAGTCCCTGCGCCAGCTTGAGGCGACGGGGGAGGGGTTCTGCTTGTGCGATAACCACTGTGGATGTCGACACACTCCTGGAGCGTGGGAGGGTCATCTGGCGCTGTTGTTTGAGGATAAGGTATCTCATATAGTCTCGGCAGAAGCCTTGTACAGGGTTTTTCCGTACACTCTCCTGATTTCAAGTACCGTGGCTGCAGACGGGGAACGGGTTTGCTAGCAGATGGGTGTTCCAAGACGAGTTTCGTATTGGTCGCCTGTGCGAGAGTTCCCATGACCGTGTATCGCCTTGTAAGATGCGGTTGGCAACAGACTTATAATAAACTGAACAACAGGAGGGAGCAAAGCAAGCAACAATCCCCCCCACCCACGCCAAAGGTGACCCTCTTCATCTGGCCGTTTTTACAAGCACTCACTCAGCATCATACAGCACTTGACATGCCATCCGTGGAACGAGTTGAAGACACCTATACGGTGTACACCAACTACCAGTCGGTAGACCCCGATGTGGGGTACACCATCTGGGAACCACTGAACCCCGGCCCCAACACCGGCTCCGACTCCGACTACTCTGTACGGGCCCAAATGTCCACCTGGGCACCGGACCCGGTCGGGAATACCGGCGGCGATGGTGGTTCCGTCGCATTTCTGCCGCCCGATGAAGTAGTAGCTGACGAGACCGAAGAAGAAGAAGAAGCTGACCAGACCGATGAAGAAGAAGAAGAAGAAGCTGACCCGACCAATGAAGCTGTCTATATTCCGGACCGATGAAGAAGAAGCTAGTGATGTCATTGATGAATGACAAAGACGGCGATTGTCGGTGGATGGCAACAACACACAAGGGTTGGTGCGTTCTATTTGTCGTTACACACATATCTCACACATTCAGTCCTTTTTGCCCTTGTAACGGGTGTCCAAGTAACTAGAGCTGTCCCCATTGTTTGAGTCTGGCAAAAATACTATGTTCTTCTCTCTGCAACGTCTGAACACAACATGATTTTTGAGTCCCAAAACGTAGTATTACAATAATGATGAATCCACTTGTGGTCCATCAACATCAATAAGCGTACTTGTGCGCGGCAACTGACCAACGTCTGCGACCCCGCGATGAAGTCAAAAGCAATTAGCAAGGCAGATATGCAAATGAAAGAAGGAAGACCTTGCTGAGAAATGAGGAATGTGTGGGTAAGGAGCACAGGGTCAAGTGGGTTATAGTCGCCGCTGCTGTTGCTGGGCAACCTCAGGAAACAGGAAGGTGGGGGATTGGATGGACTGGGGGCGCATACACAAACGCGCGTGCACCCGATGTGGGCGAGTCCGTTCAATTCTTCTTCGCCGTCGTCGTTGCCAATGCATGTCGGAGGGGTTGAATCATGAGACATCTTGATAGGTGCGTCCCCTGGCCGACTAGAGCAGCAAAAGGGGAGTGCGTGTTGCGATATTTTTAGAGCCCCACGCTCCAACGGAAAAGAGGATACTTTACCTATGGGGCACACGTGGGCCTCAGGAGTGCCCGTCATCTGGACGACAATGGGATTGTCAGACGAGGGCTCAGTCCTGTGACTGCAAGGGTCGGGTGGCGAAAATTGGTATTGCCGCGCGCCGCGAAGGAATTTCGCGCCTGACAGAGGTGCCGTATAGTTGAGGGCATAGGTGAGTGGATATGATGAGCGCACCAGAAAACTCATATGGTGATGAGAGGTCCATAGAGTCCAACTCGCCTGTCGCCAATCCTGAGATAGACGCGGGTTGAGGATCGATGGGAGAAGATGTACGTGCTTGTAATGAACTCCTACGCCTCCACCAGAGAACAAGAGTGAGGATGAGTAGAACAAAGGCTCCTGCGCCGACGACACCACCAGCAACCGCAGCATTGCGTGATTTGTGAGAAGGTGTTGGCGAGCTCGTGGAAGGTGAGGACACTGTTGGCGAGGGCGGCGAGCTTATGGAAGAAGTCACTGGTGAGGATGACGATGGTGGGGACGTTGTCGGTATGACAGCCAGAATTGGGCTGTCGAGTTGATTAGTATGCCGTGTGGAAACCTAAAGAATGGAGCGTACTTGAGTGTAATGGTCGAGAATGTACCTGTGGGAAAGGTGGCGGTAGGTCTGATAATGGTTGGGTCAGGGACAAGCAGCGGACGGGAAAGGAGACATACAAAGCAATTGTGGGGAGGGAAGTGACGAGCGGAGAAGCGGTTCGAGTGTAGGATGCAAAAACAGTCGTGGCGTAATACAGATGGGAATAGGTTGTCGTGATATTCACCAAGCAAGCCGACGACGACCCAGCATGGACAGTGTAATCAAACAGTGGAGGGAACACATCGAATGCGATACTGGCGGGAATGTTGCAAATCCATTCCAAATAACCAATGCCTTTGGGGACAGTAATGGTGAAAAGAGTGTGCGAGTATGTTATATCCTGAAAGAAAAAGGAGTATCCATCCACCGTCGAGTTGTAGAAAATGTCGAACGGCTCGCATTGGGTGGCCATAAATGGAAAGATGAATGAGCCCAGTCGTTGGTGGTGCCAATGGCTTCGCAACTGCGACTAGGATTGCAACAGCAGACATCGCCAGAGCTGCCCATTGCGGGCACATTGTCGCCGTCAAGAGAGAGGAGCGTTCCTCGAAAAGCTGTACCTCGTCACTTCTTTATCACCAACTGGGGTGATGGCGGAAAAGCATACTCCTGATCCGGGAATTGCATCCTTGGGTCTGGGTCGCGGTTACCCTCGCACTATTCCAGCATAGTCCCAAGGATAGTGGTTTGGGTATCTCGATGCTCAGGCCGATGCTTAGGCTTTCGCGTATCTCTGATGCTACATCAATGCTGGGACGACTTCATCAACTCGCCTCACCAATGGTGGAACGTTTTACAAACCTTCCCCTCACTGAAGCCTGCGCCGACACCTTCCTTGTCACTAATCAGCCCATCCCACTCGGTAGCTTTAGGAATTCCCTCCACTATCCGGCCTTCGGCTGCAACTCCTCCGCCGTGCGTAGGCGATATGGGGTTTGTGCGTGAGCGCGTCGCGGAGCTGGCCGAACTGGTCGACGACGGCGAAGAAGGTCAAGCGCGTCGCGAAGGAGGTCGACTCGAGTATCTGCGCGAATGCAGGAGTGTGGATTCAGGGGCGCAACGCCGCGGTGATTTCCCTACAAATGTCGGCCAATGTGTCTTCACGATGCTTGTGGTCACCCTTCTTTCATGACCTAATCATGATTAGGTTGTAAAGTCTGGCTATGACGTCGCGACTCTCGGGTAATCCCATCACATAAAACATGGCGGGGGGGGCGTCTGAGAGCATTGAATAGCATGACTCATCCATGGCGCCTTCCCCGAGCAGGCAAGCCGTGGCCTTAATCTCAGCGCATTAGCGTGCAGTGTCATCGTGGGCACGAACACTGGGTCGAACAGGTGCGTCTGCGAAGACCGCAGGCCCTGCGTCGAGCGAGGGAGCGCCTGATCCGCTAGAGCTGCTACGCCACGTCGCCGCGCCTTCGCTGTCTTCTTCGTCACGCCATGGTAATACTAAGCGGTTGCATCAAATAATCCGGGACGTCCGACTCGTACAGCACGTTTCGCGAGGACGACAATCCTGCTGTGTGCTGAACGGTATAGCTGCAGGCGATGCGTGGTTGCGGTTTATCCAATGGCCAGATCGCACTCGAGCGTCCTTCGTGACCTGCTGTCTTTTCCACTCCAGACCTCACGATATGTGGGCCGTCCGACGCGAGAACCTCGCATAAGCAGCAAAGGGAACGATGTGAACGGTGATGCCGACGACAGTCTAAGGCATCTTCATGTGCCATGCGCTCCATGTTCCCTCGTCGCCATGGGCGTCGCATCGGCCGTACCTCCATTTTGGATCTCACCCGCATCCCGCTGTCCATGGCGCGCGGCCTTGCGTGCGAGCTCTTATGTCAGGGTACGATGGCGCTGGCGAGAACCTCTTCGTTGTTACGTAACGCCGGCAGTTTGCGCTGAAGCTGCAGACCGCCACCCAGGAAATGCCAGAAGCACTACCATAAGAACGCTAAAGGAAACACGTCGAAGTGCGAGCACCTGATCTGCGACAGGGTAGGTGTCGTGGACTGACTCTGCGAGGCTTGGCGCGAAGGAAGGGGTCGTCAAGAAGGCGAGGTCAAAGAGTACGACGACATTCTACAAGTCCGTCCCAGAGTCCCTGCGCCAGTTTGAGGCGACGGGGGAGGGGTTCTGCTTGTGCGATAACCACTGTGGATGTCGACACACTCCTGGAGCGTGGGAGGGTCATCTGGCGCTGTTGTTTGAGGATAAGGTATCTCATATAGTCTCGGCAGAAGCCTTGTACAGAGTTTTTCCGTACACTCTCCTGATTTCAAGTACCGTGGCTGCAGACGGGGAACGGGTTTGCTAGCAGATGGGTGTTCCAAGACGAGTTTCGTATTGGTCGCCTGTGCGAGAGTTCCCATGATTGTGTATCGCCTTGTAAGATGCGGTTGGCAACAGACTTATAATAAACTGAACAACAGGAGGGAGCAAAGCAAGCAACAATCCCCCCCACCCACGCCAAAGGTGACCCTCTTCATCTGGCCGTTTTTACAAGCACTCACTCAGCATCATTTTGACAGCACCTGACATGCCATCCGTGGAACGAGCTGGAGAACCCCTGGTACGGTACGGTACTGAGAGTCCCCCGAAGAAACGGGACGACAGCACCAGGGTACTCAGCAGGGCACGGAACTCGGTCACGGACAAGCCCGAGAGCGGCGTTCAGATGAACGCGGAGAAGCGAGCCCAGGTCGAGAACGACCCGAACCTGGGGGACTCGGAAGAGTGCTTATCGGATGACTCGGAAGAGGAGGACTCACCGGAGGACTCGGAAGAGGACTTACCGGATGAATATTCCGATCCACGTAGGCCCAGTGATGAAGAAGAAGATCAATGGGCCGATTGATAATGTTAGAGATTTGATTGATGAATGACAAAGATGGCGATTGGCGGTGGGTGGGTTGGTTGGCAACAACAACATCACCTTGGTGTGTCCTATTTGTCTCTTACTCGTTACACACATATCTCACACATTCAGTCTTTTTCGCCCTTGTAACGGGTGTCCAAGTAACTAGAGCTGTCCCCATTGTTTGAGTCTGGCAAAAATACTATGTTCTTCTTTCTGCAACGTCTGAACACAACATGATTCTTGAGTCCCAAAACGTAGTATTACAATAATGATGAATCACTTAGCAATAATTATCAGCATCAATAAGCGTACTTGTGCGTGGCAACTGACCAACGTCTGCGACCTCGCGAGAAAGTCAAAAGCAATTAGCAAGGCAGATATGCAAATGAAAGAAGGAAGACATTGCTAAGAAATGAGGAATGTGTAGGTGAGGAGCACAGGGTCAAGTGGGTTATAGTCGCCGCTGCTGCTGCTGGGTCCCTTAGGGTCGCAACCTTAGGAAACAGGATGGATGGACTGCGGGCGCATACACAAACGCACATGCACCCGATGTGGGCGAGTCCATTCAATCTTCTTCACCGTTGTTGTTGCCAATGCATGTCGGAGGGATTGAATCATGAGACATTTTGATAGGTGTATGTGTAAACACGCGTGTTGTGAGCGGCGTTGAAATGGGACACGTAGGCGTCATGAGCGTAGGTCCAAGCAGGGCGAGGGGAAAACGTTGACGAAGGACAGCAGCATGAGAGAGATCAAGAGAGACATTGCAAAGGCCCAAAACAGTGCATGCGACATGCGGAGTGGGCGCCGTGGGGCGTGACTCGCTTCACGCTGACTGAATGTTCTCTCATCTCTCAATTCATCAGCCGATGCATACGATATACTGAATAATGGCTACGGGCGCTGCGTGGTTGCGGTGTGCCAATGCACACTGGCAAGTTTGGATCGCCGTTGAGGGGAGTACATGCCAGAATGTTGTGAGGAGCGGATCTCCTTGTACGTCGCTCTAGTTGGCTAACGAACAACACCAAGCACTCGAGCACCTTCCGTGTCCTATTATTCTTTCTACTCCAAACTTCACCCTATGTGGGCGCCCGTCGCGGGAACGGCAGACGACGTGAACTATGATGCCTTTGACGACAGTCCAGGCATGTGTCGCCGCCATCGCCATGGGTGTCGCATCTGCCGTACCTCTATTCTGGATCTCGTCCGCATCCCGCTGTCAGCTCTAAGTCAGGTGTGGTGGATGTAAGGTAGGATGGCGCAGGTAAGAACCTCCTCGTGGTCACGCAACATCAACTCGACGTTGCAGTTTGCGCTGAACCTGCAGACCTCCACCCAGGAAATGCAGGAGGCACTGCCACGGGAAGTGCGTCGAGGTGAGCGCCTGTTCGGCGATTGTGATGATGATGTACCTGGCGCGGTGAACGGGCGACAACTCGGACAGCTCGGCAGGCGTCACGGAGAGACTCTGCGAGGCTTGACACAAAGGAAGTGATCATCAAGAAGGCGAGGTCAGGGGGCACGACGACCCCCCGAACGCGGGCTCCTGCGCTAGCGATAAGGGGAAATAATGGCCCTGCTCGTGATAACCCATTGTGGAGTCGACACATTCCCGAAGTAAGTCCGTGCGGTTTGTCCCGCATTTCATATTTGTGCTGTTGCAGAACCCCCCGATGACCACACAATGACCGCAACCGCCTAGGCGCCCCTCCCCCCACCCCCGGGATGGCTTAAACCGTGTTTCGCTTCACATTCTGTCTATTCCATCTGTCCTTCGGGATCTCTCGGTGGTCGTGCAATCTCCGAAGATGACACCAAACAGCATCGCACTCGCGAATCCCCAGCCATTTTGTCGTTCGTTCTTCCATACAAAGATCCTCTGGACTGATTGAAAGTCTGCCTCATCCAGTGCTCATAGATAATGGGCCTGGGACGGCATTGCGCTTTCTGCGGTTTTCTCTGACACCGGCGCCTGACACTTTCCTTGACACGCCTCATCCTCCCTCTGCAGTTTGTCATTTTACAACTTGCCCATTCCACATACATACAATCGGGGGCATTCCCTCAACAATTTGGCCTTTGGCAGAGCCGCAAACCCTCCGTTGTGCGCACGCGATACAGCGCGTCATGGGGTTTGTGTGTGTGCCCGGATACATGAACGCGTCGCGGAGCTGGCCGAACTGGTCGACGATGCTCACGACGCCGAAGACGGACGAGTGCGTCACAAAGAAAGTCGACTCTACATGCCCCCACCGAAGCCGCCGCAGATCTAGTGCACCATCGAGCGTAAGATTGTGAAGCGCAACGGCAACGCGATGTTGGCGGATGCGCTCTGGTTCACCATGAGGCGAGGGAGAAGGCCGCAAGAGGAGCTCCGGCGACATACCGTGAGGAGCTGCAGGAATCTGCACAGAAAGACTCCTGGCATTGGGGGAGACGGCGTTTGCGCAGTGCGTGTTTTTGTTATTCTCGGACCCCCAGACCGCGTGTCTCATGTCGTGCTTCTGTTGCGTTTTTGGTTATGAGGTATATAATCTCAGATAGAAAAGTGCAAATACTTCCGCGCATGAACATAGATAAACGGCGAGTCGTGCGAGTGTATGATACTTTCTTTCAGTCTTTCCAATCCAGAGGCTGATAGAAGTGTTTCACTCCAGCTGGCTGTAATCTACCAGAGGATGTCTAGATATTGGATCAGGAGCCCAACCGGAGGATGTCTAGATATCGGATCAGGAGCCCAACCGGAGGTGAGTTGAGAAGTGGAATACTCTCGCTCAAATCTCTACTATTATGGCGTTCAATTGGTTCGACGCGTCGACACGTGCATTCCGAGCCCTGTGTTGTGAGAGGTGTTAACGACGGGCCGGGCCACTACGCTTGCTTCCCCACGATAGCCTGCGAACGGTAATCGAGATGGGGCCTAGAGCATCAGCAAAACCTGATTTCAGTCTATAGAATTTGAGTATTGTCATAGATGCTAAAGATTCACATAGCCTCTTATAGTGAACAGGCTATCTATAGAGTACTTGACAGTGAAGATGCCATCTATAGAGTACTTGACAGTGAAGATGCACTATGGAGCACACCCTCTTACTATAAACTTCTGGCCAAGGACAAATTGGACTTCAAAAGAAATTTCAACATAAGGTCACATGATCTTATTTTGAACTTTGTTCGAAGTCTGACCTCGCTTGTCAGTCGTGCACACCATTCAGTCCAAAAAAGATGCTAATATTGTGCCACCCAAGAAGTACATCAGCACTTCTACAAGTGTCTTGTTTGCCTTAAACAAGTCAAAACAAGTCAAAACAAGTCAAAAAAGGCATACAAGACATTGACTTGTCCAAGTAGGTTCAGGTTCAATAGTCCCAGTAAGTTTAGTATACTAAAACATGGTAATAGTACAAATTTATATTTAACTTTTGACAGTAATTACTGGTATATCTGAAGTACACTAGTGTGCTGCACTACCAAATGCCTAGTCAACTTATGTACAGCCTTAGTTCATTAAATGCAGCTATCACTGAGCATTGTAGTATATTACTGTGCAGCTACAGCTGCCCAATAACACTCTCAGTTTACTAAATGCAGCTATCACTGAGCACTGTAATATATTACTGTACAGCTACAGCTGCCCAATAACGCCTCAGTTTACTAAATGCAGCTATCACTGAGCATTGTAGTATATTACTGTACAGCTACAGCTGCCCAATGATACTCTCAGTTTACTAAATGCAGCTATTACTGGCCACTGTAGTATATTACTGTACAGCTACAGTTGCCCAATAACACACTCAGTTTACTAAATGCAGCTATTACTGACCACTGTAATATATTCCTGCATAGCTACAGCTGCCCAAGAACACTCTCAGTTTACTAAATGCAGCTATTGTTAAAGCACCCTAGTTCCAACATACGGCCAACTTATAATGAGTACTGGGTAGCCTGACCATTTTGTTGCAGTACAGGTGCATAGTATTGTTATTTCAATCAAACAAATCATCATCTAACCCAGCTATGTCTATGTCATCCTCATCTACTAGTACGGCTTTGGCAGGAGACATTGTCATATCCGGGATAAAGCACTTCAGCCAGTCTGCGGCAGACAGGGAATTTGCGACAAGGTGAGGGTGCCACTGGCGGGCAAATGCGTTGGCCATCTGATTGTTGATCCACGATTGCTTTGATGCATAAGCTGCAATCCCTAAATTTATGTGGTCATTGTCAGTTATGTGGATCCCCACCTGTGCAGCCCACCACTGAGCTTTCCATTCCAAAAAGCACAGAACTTGTCGCATTTCTTCCTCCAACTGTTGGACTTCTTCATCCCATCGGGCTGATCATGCTCTAGATTTGTCAGGATTGCTTACATAAGCAGGTTGGAAAGGCCAAGAAAGGATCGCAAAAGAGTTGCGGGAAGTTTGCGGACGAGTCACGTGACCCGAAGGGGTGGTGGCTTACATAATGGGAAAATCACGTGACCCGGGCCTGGACGCATCACGTGATGCACGGGTCCGAGCGTGGGAATGCTGGCAACTCCCGAACCGCTCGCTATATATACTACGTCGCTTTCTTACTTGTACCCTTTTCCCCTTATGTTAGTATCGTCATCATCGACCTTACGTTAAGTTGTGTGAACCGTGAGACTAAGTCTGACACAATACTAACATCAACCCCTGTCTGCCCTAGCCCCGTGTCCTAACCCGGCTAGCCTGGACCCCTATCTCAAACTGTCACACTCTGTGACAGCTTATCCCCCTCATCCTCTTTCTCTTTACCCTGCCCACGGTGTGCAACAGAACCGTGTGAAATTTTTACTGTGTGTAGATACACGTGACCAGACCTGGAGGAAGTCTACTGTGACCCTCCCCAAGAGACACCGAGTGCCAAAGGCCCGGAACTTTGCTTTACAGCTACGTACCAGTGAATCGGGTAGTGTACAGGGCACGGAAAGGCCCTATACATAGTTTTTCTGTAGTTTCCTGGTCCAGTGGACAGGGCCCTTGCTCTGTGACCATTGTCAGAAGGGCACACGGGCAACTCACTAGGAGTTGTGGAGTGACCACCTGGGACACCATTCGGGCCCCATGCTAGCAACAAGTTTTATAGAATAAGAGTTCTATAAGTACCTAGATACATAGAGAGCAGCCTGAGAGGACAGGACTGCTAAGAGATCGAAGAAATCCTGAGTGCCCAAGGCCCAGAATTCTATTTACAGCGTCTGCATCCGAGACCGGGTCGAGCCCAGCTCCCCCCCGATTCCCCTGTTACCGACGTCCCCGAAACCCCATCACCACCACCAGGGTCTGTGATGGCTGACCACGTCGCCCTGCCTGAAGTCCATGCCACGAGGCTGGATTTAGTTGTCGCCCCATTCGATGGGCAAAAAAGAAATTTCCGTACATTCCTCCGGTCGCTCCGCCTCCTGTTTATGGCGAATCCGATAATCTATGCCACAGACCTGGCAAAGGTCCTCTACACCCTCAGCAAAATTACTGGCGAGGGGTTTGCTGCAGAATGGGCAAATGTGAAGGGAGAGGAAATCCTGGGTAACAACGAGGTTGGAACCTGGGCAGAATTTGTGGAAGAGATGAAGCGAGCGTTCGATGACCCAAACGACCGTGCGACTGCCCTCGCAGATATTGCGAGGTTGAAACAGGGTGTCATGACGGCACCTGAGTTCTTCGCAAAGTTCAAAACAATGTTCCGAAGAGCGGGGATGACAGAAGTGGCCAATTCGGACATCCTGGTCCATTGGCTGGAGTCGAATCTGAGCAGGAGGCTAGTGGGAAAGGTCTATGGTGTTTCGCCAATGCCAGAGACCTACGTGCAGTGGAAGGCACTTGCCGAAAAGCTAGACGCTCAGCAGCATCGCCTCGACGGAGTCATCGCACAACAGAACTCTGTGCGTCCTGCTCTGCCCGCAACCAGCCACCCCCTCCCTCAACAAACCCGCTTCGCCCCAGCCCCCCGTCCCTTCCTGGCCCAGCCTCTGGCCCGCACCCCTGCCCCTCCCACCATGCCGCGTCCCACCAATGCCGGTGATGCCATGGTGGTGGATCGTGCCCGTGCCCCTGGAGTGTTGCGCACCTGCTTCCGATGTGGCCAAGCTGGTCACATGGTGAGAGATTGCCAGCTCCAGGACACACGTCCGCAGATCCCGAGGCCGCAGATCCGCACCGTGGAAAGCCAGGCACGTAGTGCAGAGGACTATGAGAACGAGATCGCACTGCTCCGAGACCGCCTGGATTTGCTCAAGAGAGAGAAGAGGGCTCCTGTTGAAGAGCCAGATTTTGGAGACGAGGCCCAGTGAGTCCGAACTGGAGTCTCAGGAGTAGATATCCCAGCCCCCCTCCCGTCCCTGTACCCGCAGCTAGTATCCCAAAATACACTATCTTGCAGCAGAGACACACCCGGATTGGGGCTGAGGTGAAGGACAAAGCGGAAACGGAAACCGCTAAAAGTGAAATACTGAAAAGAGAAAAGGGGACTAGCAGCCAAGTGGAGCCAACAAAGCACCTTGCAGAGGTGCTGAAGGACACCCTATTGCGTATGCCCCGAGAGCTCTCCATCCAGGTGCACCTGGAGGCTCTCAGCACTGGCAAAGGGGCAACTACGAAAGCCCTTGTCGACTCAGGCTGCACCAACTGCTTTATGGACTTGGAGTGGGTGAAAAAGGTGGGATTGGAACCATCTCCCTTGCTGAATCCAATCACCATGTATAATGTGGATGGAACACAGAACAGAGATGGTAAGATCCGGTATGGGATGGAGCTGCTTGTGACGGTTGGCGACCACCAGGAGCGGATCCACTTCCTGCTAGGGAAGACTCAGTCCCACACGGCGATCCTTGGGCATGATTGGCTAAAGCGTCATAATCCAGAGATTGACTGGGTGAAAGCTGAAGTAAGGCTCACCCGCTGCCCCAACTCCTGTGCCTCCTCCCCACACAGCCACCGGTCCCCTGTTCGACCCTCAGGTCCACCAAAAGCGAGTACCCTGGCCTCGGCCAGTATCCCGGACACCCGTTTTCCCAACACTGGCCCTACCCCTGATTGGCCCAGCCACTACCCTTTGGTTTTTAGTGAAGCAAAGTGGGATGAGCTCCCCCGCTCCCGCCCTGACTTTGATATCAAAATCAAGTTTAAAACAGACCCTGGACACCTCTCCTCTAAGCTATACTCTCTGACGTGAGAAGAGATGGTGGAAATGAATCGCTGGGTGGATGAGCAGCTAGCTTCTGGACGAATCTGACCTTCGAAGTCCCCATACGCAAGCCCCTTCTTCTTCAAACGTGAGAAGGACAAGCTGTGGCCAATTATCGATTACTCTAGGCTGAACTCGTATCTAATCAAAGACAAGTACCCCCTCCCCCTCATACGAGACACTGTGGATGTGTTAAAGGGGGCGACCATCTATTCCAAGATTGATGCGAAGGGAGGTTTCCCATCGATGCAGGTCTGGCCAGAACATCAGCACCGCTGTGCTTTCCTAACGCCTCGTGGACTCTTCGAACTGGCAGTTATGTGGTTTGGGCTGCAGAATGCGCCTGCAACCTTCCAGCGCTTCATGAACCATGTGTTGAGAGAAGAGATTGCAGGGGGGCATGTCCGAGCCTATGTCGATGATGTTATAGTGTTTGCAGAGGATTTGGCTACACATCGGTATTGGATGGATTGGGTCTTGAAGAAGTTTGGGGAGAATGGCCTGTGTCTCAGACTCAGCAAGTGCGAGTTCGAGAAGAGTGAGGTTTTCTTCCTGGGGATGAAGATCTCCCACAACCGTCTAGAGCATGACCCAGCTAAAGGCGCGGCGATCCATAACTGGCCCAGACCAAAAAATGTGAAAGAGGTACAAAGATTCAACGGGATGCTGAACTACCTCCGCCGGCACATCCCAAATCTCTCTGCCCGGGCAAAACCACTCTTCCGGCTGACAGGGAAAGTCCCGTGGAGATGGGAGGAGGAGGAGGAAGCAGCCTTCCAAGATCTCTGCCTGGCACTAGTATCAGCCCCGGTCTTGGCTCTACCACAAGACAAAGGGAGATGGAAGGTAGAAACAGATGCGAGCAACTTGGCAACTGGAGGAGTTCTCTCACAGCAGCAGGTGGATGGGACTTGGAGAGTTGTAGACTACATCTCCAAAGCCCTCACTGCAGCTGAGAAGAATTACGATGTGTACGACAAGGAGTTCCTGGCTGTAATCCGGGCACTACGCGAGTGGCGGGCTTACCTGATTGGGGTGGAAGAGACTATCGAAATCTGGATGGACCATGCTAACCTCCAGTACTTCCGGAAGCCCCAGAAGTTGAAACCGAGGCAGGTCCGTTGGGTTGGAGAGCTCCAGTGCTTTGACTTCGAGATCAAGTACCGTACTGGGAAGTCAAACACGAAAGCGGATGCACTCTCACAGAGGCCAGATTATGGAGAGATGGTGGAGGAGGATGCACCAGTACAGGTCTTCCCAGAGGCTGAGACCCGCACATCGTTCACATCGGAGATGGAGACGCTACTCCAGAAAAACAGTGCGGTATATGTGCAGAAGCCGGAGGAGCTTGATGATGAGTGGACGAGAGATCGGATGGGACTCTGGCGGAAGGCAGAAATCACTTGGGTGCCCCCAGAAGCACGTGAGGCAGTGCTCACCTTTGAGCATGACCTCCCCATCGCAGGACACCCTGGTCCACGGAAACTGAGGGCGGCTCTGCTGAGGTCCTATTGGTGGGTGGGCATGGTGAAGGATTCCAATCGGTATGCAGGTGGATGTGAGACATGCCAACGAATCAAGCCTGATCGTACCAGGCACGCCACTCCGCTCCATCCGCACCCTGTCCCTGAGAGCCCCTGGGCAGTCATCTCTTGGGACATTGTTGGACCTTCCCCCCTCTCACGTGGTCACAATGCGATCCTTGTCATTGTCGACAAGTTTACAAAACGAACTCTCATCGAAGCTATTGGCCTTGACCTCACGGGACTTGGTGCTGCTCGGATCCTTCGAGACCGGGTCTTCCGCGACCATGGAGTCCCGCAGAAAGTTGTGAGTGACCGGGGAACCCAATTTGTGTCCAGATTCATGAGGGAGTTTTATGGGATGATTGGAGTTAAGGCGAACCCGAGCACTGCCTTCCACCCACAAACAGATGGACAGACAGAGCAGGTCAATCAGGAGGTTGAAGTGTATCTCCGGGCCTATGTTGACCATCTGCAGGATGATTGGGCAGAGTGGCTATCCACAGCCAAATTCGCGCTCAATAACCGTGAGCACTCAGCCACTGGATTCACACCTTTCTATCTGGAGTATGGCCGGCACCCTTGGAATGGTGGTATCCGGCTGCCCTCTGAAGTGAACCCTGCAGCAGACGAGTGGATGGCCAAGCTCACGGAATCCCGAAGAGCAGCCAGGGATGCAATGGGGAAGGCGGCAGATGCGATGAAGGCTAGCTATGATAAAGGAAAGCGCCTGAGTCGTGAATACTCAAAGGGGGACTTAGTCTGGCTGGATACCCAGAACCTGAAAATGGATCGACCATCCAAGAAGCTTGACAACAAGCGGGCTGGACCCTTCACCATCGAAGAGAAGGTTGGCCCAGCAGCATACCGACTCAAGCTCCCCCGAGCATGGCGCATTCACCGGGTTTTCAATGAGTTGCTACTCACCCCGTATATTGCTCCCTCTTTCCCTTCCCAGAATTTGCCTCCACCCCCACCCCCCACGATTGACGATGACCACTTGGAGTATGAGGTGGAGGAAATTCTTGATGTCAAGAAGGTTGGACAGGGAGTGAAGTATTTGGTGAAGTGGTTAGGATACCCTGCAGAGGAGAACACCTGGGAACCTCATCGCAACCTCACTAACGTTGCACTGTTGCTCCAGGACTTCTTCCAGCAATACCCTGACAAGGCGAAGTTGGCAGGTCGAGACGCCCAGCCTTAAGAGGGGGGTGATGTCAGGATTGCTTACATAAGCAGGTTGGAAAGGCCAAGAAAGGATCGCAAAAGAGTTGCGGGAAGTTTGCGGACGAGTCACGTGACCCGAACAGGTGGTGGCTTACATAATGAGAAAATCACGTGACCCGGGCCTGGACGCATCACGTGACGCACGGGGTCCGAGCGTGGGAATGCCGGCAACTCCCGAACCGCTCACTATATATACTACGTCGCTTTCTTACTTGTACCCTTTTCCCCTTATGTTAGTATCATCATCATCGACCTTACGTTAAGTTGTGTGAACCGTGAGACTAAGTCTGACAAGATTTCGCCCATTCAATACGAAGGCCTACAAAGGAATTAGATAGGCTACCAAGAAAACTTGTTCTACCACATACTGTCATTGATCTCTTCCTCATCTGCCGGCATGCCCTCAGCATCCGGCTTTCCAAGCCATATCCACGAGACTACACGTGTCCCCTCACCGTCATTGTCTCCCTTTTCTGGGAAGGCTATGTCTTGTTTTCTCAGTTCATGCAGCTGCTCTCTCCATTTTCCTTGAGGTTCGAGCTACAGGAGAGCACGCCTAGCCGCACGGTAACGTTCAGCACATCGTTGTACCTTATCTTGAAAATGGCTGATATAGGATCATGCGCGAGTGTTCATTTGTTGGCTTGGCCCAATTTGTGCATATTTGTAGTGCCAAAGCCCCATGGTTATTCGCAGAAGGTGACATAATTCGGCAAGGGCATCAAATGCTTGAGCAATGCGCATGTGTTTCTCTTTGTTAATGCAAATTGGGATCGATTGTAGCATAACCATGGGGATAGAAGGTGACGAGGGAAGGTGGAGATTGATAGTTTCTGGTTTGGCAGGTGCTCGGAGTGGTAACAGTGTTTCTGAAGTGTCGAGCCATAGTTGGGTAACGAAAGGCATATATACTGCTTGTTTTTCTTTCCAGAGTTGGATACGTTGCCACAACGTGTTGCGTTTCTCCAGGATATCTGCCGAGTCCTTGCCTTCCTTCAGTCTTGAAGCTTGGAAGATAAGAGCACGCCTGCATACCGGAAAACAAATTAGGCTCAGACCAAAACTGTGATGTAAAGCACGTACTGTTGTTCTTCAAGTTCAAGCCCCATCGCAAGTAGCGAGTTCAGTGATGTGTCATCGATTAGGCGATTACCCCCCATTGAATCGCACAAGTCCTCCTTCGCCAACTCAGCCATTACTTCCTTTAAAGATGTTGCTGAGTACTGTGAGTTCATTTGGAGAATAAAGTAGAGCGAAATGAATTACATTTGTCCTCATCAGCAAACCTCGAATTGTCTTGACCCACCTTGACTGTCTTGACAAATTGGTCAAGACAGTCAAGAAAGTCAAGACATGTATTTTATCTTGGAGAGTGTTGTAGTCAAGGATATGCTAAGTAGTCAAGAGCTAATAAGATGGTCAAGACCAATAAGAAAACAAGCAATAATTGTAGTCAAGAACTAATAAGATGGTCAAGACTAATAAGAAAATCAACACATGTATTTTATCTTGGAGAGTATTGTAGTCAAGGATATGCTAAGAAATCAAGAGCCAATAAGTTGGTCAAGACCAATAAGAAACAATTGTAGTCAAGAGCCAATAAGATGATCAAGACTAATTAGAAAACAAGCAGTAAAAAAGATGTCAAGAAGCTATCTCAAAAGCATGGTGATCAATGAACTTATTTACATAGTAGCTACAAAAGACATCAACATCAGCAAAACCTGAATTGGACTTCAAAAGAAATTTCAACATAAGGTCACATGATCTATGTTGAACTTTGTTCAAAGTCCGACCCCGCTTGTCAGTCGTGCCCACAACACTACTCTCACATCCTCGATCTAACACCCCCCCACTCCTCTTCCTCTCCCTCTCTCTCTCTCTTTGTGTGACAACGAAAATGGCGGCAACGACCCCAGGTGACCTCCTCTGTCTTTCCCTCTGCTGACCCCAGGTAAGGAAATGGCAGGGGTAACGACAGCAGCGGTTGTTGACGATGACGGTGGCAGCAGCAGCAGCGGCAATGGACAGTGACGACGGCGGCAGCAGCAGCAACGGACGACGAGCGGCGGCAGCAGCAGACGGCGTTGACGGCGGCGGCAGCAGCAGACGGCGTTGACGGCGGCGGCAGCAGCAGACGGCGTTGACGGCGGCGGCAGCAGCGGGTGACGTGGACGGCGGTGGCAGCGGCAGTGGACAGCAGCAGCAGGAACAATGGACGACAACTCAGGTGATGCCGCCCCCTCTCTTTTTCTCCCTTTCTCATGACCCCAAATGCAGAAACGGCAGGCGGCAACGACGACAGTGGCAGCAGAAGCGGTCGACATCGGCAGCGGCAATGGACAGCGACGACGGTGGCGGCGGCAGCAATGGACGGCGGCGGCGGCAGCAGCAAAGCAGCGACAATGGTAGCGGCGGCACTAGCAGCGACAACGACGGTAGCAGCGGCACCAGCAGCGATGGTGGTGGCGGCGGCGGCGGCACCAGCAGCGACGGCGGTGGCAGCGGCGGAGGCAGCACCAGCAGTGAAGGCGGCGGCAGCGGCACCGGCTGCGATGGCGGCGGCGGCAGTACCAGCAGTGACGGCGACAGCAGCGGCACCAGCAGCAGTGGCGGCGGTGCAGCGATGACGACGGTAGCGGTGGCACTAGCAGCGACGGCGGTGGCGGCAGTGGCGGCAGCACCAGCAGCAGCGGCGACGGCACCAGCAGCGATGGCGGTGGCGGCGGCACCAGCGGCGGCAGCGGCGGCGGCGCAGTGACAATGACGGTAGCGGCGGCGGCGGCGGCACCAGCAGCAGCGGCGACGGCACCAGCAGCAGCGGCGGTGGCGGCAGTACCAGCAGTGATGGCGGCAGCGGCAGCACCAGCACCAGCAGCAGCGGCAGCGGCGCAGTGATGATGACGGTAGCGGCGGCGGCGGCGGCGGCGGTACCAGCAGTGACGGCGGCAGCGGCAGCACAGCGATACGACGGTAGCGGCAGCACTAGCAGCGACGGCGGTGGCGGCGGCAGCGGTGGCACCAACAGCAGCGGTGATGGCACCAGCAGCAGCGGCGATGGCACCAGCAGCGGCAGCGCGACCGCAGCGGCGGCAGCAGCGCACAACAGCGGCAGCAGCGCACGACCGCAGCGGCAGCAGCAGCACACAACCGCAGCGGCGGCAGCAGCGCATGACCGCAGCGGCGGCAGCAGTGCACGACGGCAGCAGCGCACGACGGCGGCAGCAGCAGCGCACAATGGCGGCGGCGGCGGCATCAGCACACGATGGCAGCGGTAGCAGCGCTTGACGGCGGCGGCAGCAGCGCACAACCACAGTGGCGGCAGCAGCGCACGACCGCAGCGGCGGCAGCAGTGCACGACGGCAGCAGCGCACGACGGCAGCGGCAGCAGCGCACAATGGCGGCGGCGGCGGCATCAGCACACGATGGCAGTGGTAGCAGCGCACGACGGCGGCGGCAGCAGCGGAACCATTGTCTTGACCCCTTATCACATCTTGTACACTTGATTACTTTGTACACTTGATTGTTCTTGAATCAAGAACTTTAACTTGTATAAGTAGGTTTGTTTTGCGTTTTCAAGACGGAGTTCTTGACCAAAAAAGTTCTTGATCTGTCTTGACCACTAAGGTCAAGACAGATCAAGCTGGGTCAAGACATTTTGAGATTTCCTGATGCTGTTCATCATATGGATTCTTGTGTTCAGGATTTGTTTCCCATAGTTCGATTTCACAGGTCCAACTTTGAATCTGTGCCGCACTGAATCGCTCTGAGAACTTTTCAAATAATGCTGCATGCTTTGCCTTCATATGTATGGCGTTCTGTAGCTGAGAAAGCAAAGCACTGCCTACACAATGCAATTGAGTAGGTAAATGCTGAGCGAGAGAAAAAACACATACCAAAGCCAGCGATCTGACGAAAATTCCACGATGCGACATGGTCATCAATGGTGTCATGGCGGGACCCCGGACCCATCTCTCGGGTGCTTGAAGTAACCGGGTTTATGTGGGCCCACCAACGCTCGGGGTCTTCGCCATTTGTGCAAGCCGAGCTCTTCATGAAATTGAGAGAATACCGGGTTTGACAGGTTTTCCCATGGCCATAGATGTGCATTTTAGGGATAATAAGTGATGTGTTGCGTAAGCAGACCAGATAGGCTGAAAAACGCGATGAAATCCATGTTGGCATATCTGAGTATATGTCAGTAAGGCAGTTTACAAAGGGAATAGCGATGTACTCACCGTTCGCCCTTTTGAAGATCACCTAGGCCATTTTTACGAACGAGGGAGTGCCTTGCGCAAACTGCGACGCCTGCACCAGTCGCTTTGTAGCCTTTTGAGAACCGGGTGTTTGCATGGTCAACAGCACGCAACTGCGATTCGCAGAGATTTGGCTGATAAGAAGTAAGTTAGGGGATAACTCAGTATTGTACTCACTAACCTCTTCTTGCCATCCATAAGTCGATAGATACTCATCGTATGGCCCACTTGGAACCCAATGGCCCCAACCATTACCAAGGGGAGGATCATTTGTGATCCCTCGATTCTTCAACTTAAGTCGAAAATTGGCATCAAGAGCAAGGGTGAGAGTGTAGAGCCAGCTGGTATGCATCGATTAGGACTTGTTAGACAACGACGAAATGAACTTACGACTTTGATGATGGAGATGACTGCCAACTTGAAGGAAGGTTCTGACCAGGGTGCGGACACGCCGGACATTCAACAGCACACTGACCAGCTTGTGTGAGAGCAACCCCAGATGGGTCGTGGCCACAACCTGAACGCTTGAGCATTTTTAGATGCCGCCATATACGCATTGCGACCATGAATTGCTCGTAGCGATCCTGTATTACTGTCATTAGGCAGAAGCAATGTTAATAGATGAAGCATCATACCTTGAGACCCAATAGCTCTACATTGTCTGACTTGTGGGTAAGTGCTTGGTAGAAATCATGGGCACTCAGTTTTCCTTGCAACGTTAAGAGATGGAAAGTGTCGAGGCAATCGAACGTGAAGGCGGTCTGTGGCCGCACCAGAGTAGTGGGGAGCCAACTTGAGCGTAAGAGTTGGACGTGATGCCTCGAGTTTCCAGGGATCATATGGCACTCGCAAAACTTGAGGTTGACTTGATGGATTCCAGATACATCTACCACAACAAACATTTTCATTGTCTGACTTGGATTGCTACAGATACCGCCGTCATGACCAAGTTGAACCACCATACCAAGCTCCCACAGAGAAGCATCATTGTAGAATGTGCCTTCCCATTTCTAATTACCCATAAGAATGCTTCATGGTGAAACATAGGATGCACTTACAAGTATCCGGTGAAATGGCATGCATCAGTACTTGTACAAGTGTCTTGTGGATTGACTTGTTGAGGACTTGTTGCCTTGTTGAGAACTTTTATGCTACTTTTGGTGGTCCCATCACCTTGATTACCTTGGACAAGACATGGGACCTACTTGTTCAAGGCAGACAAGTCATTAAAAGGTTGAAAAAGTCATGAAAAAGGTTTAAAAGGCAACAAGACATTTGTAAAAGTGCTGATGTGGTACCGTGTTCTTGAACAAGACAACTTTGGCAGCATAGGGGAGTGCTAAAACAATCATGACACTTGAACTTAGCATTTGCACCACACAGCACACAAGCAGCAATGGGAGGTCGAGATTCATGGCGGAGCATTTCATCCAAGTATTCCTGTTGAAACAGGAGCCATTGCTGTAACGGTGTTTCTGAAGGTTTCTGCAAGCAATCAAGGCAGTGCAAATTGAAAGGCAATAATACACACCTTGATGGATTTCCCATCTCCTCGTTGTGCTTCGCTATCCTGCATGCCCATCTGACTTCCAAAATCCTCGATGCCATGACCTTGATTTTCCAGCACAGTTGGCGAAAATTTCGACAAATCTTGTGGATGCTGGACATGTAGACTAGCCGTTTGCTGCTTGAGCTTGAGTTGGCCACTTATTCTATGGATCGTTGTTGCCCGCACTTGGAAGACAGAAGGGAGGCCAGCCCGGATTATGTTGACTTTTGCTCCAGTCTTCCTCCGTGCCATAGTGCTGAATGAGTCCAATTACTGATCGTCGATCATCATCTAAGGCTGTCATGTGATTGATCGATGCAGGGGTGGCTGTGGCGAGTTTATCTCACTCTGGATCTGAGCTCGTGGACTTGTGCCCAACGTCTGGGATCGTGGACTTGTCGTGGACTTATCGCGGACTTATTGTGGACTGTCGTGGACGTTTGCTCATGCTCCTACAACTCGCACTATACAGCCCCCTCCAGACTCTTTAACACTTGCTGTCTTACTAATGGTATCTGAGGAGTGTTCTGACCAAGATTTTCGCCACTTAAACAAGGATCAACGCTACTGTGCAAGGTGCAACTTATGTTTCATTGTCGGCAAATGCTATTTGCTCATGCTTTGTTAAGGCACTTGCAAGAAATTCGTGAAAAGGATAGGTGTTGGGCAGCAAAGTAAGCACTCGTCTCTGACATGTTTGCTGTCACCGACCTCCCACTTAGACGATGACAAGCTGCAAAAGCAGCTAGGCAGATTCCCTCCAGTGTTTCTGCTTCTCAGAACTCGGGCCAGTCAATTCAGCAACTTCCAACCGAAGCACGTCCTGCAGGAGCAGGAGACATCGGCCAGTCTAATATTTCCTCTAGTGTGTCCGGAGACCAACATCGACCCATCCGCCATGCTCCCCAGAACCCAGGCCAGTCGCTTCAGCAAATACTCTCTGAAGTACATTCTATGGTCTGTGAATGGACAAAGGAGTGAGGAGCGGTGAGTGGTTGGCTCCACCTATTGGATAGTGAGCTCCAGAGTGCAGGGTGCAATGGAGTCACCCAGGGAGTGATTCAGGATTGGGATGCACATGCAAAGGTGGGGAACTAATAAGAGACCTGGAGTCCCTTGTTACAGCGACATGGCCCCCTGATCAGGGTGTACAGCGCAAGGCATTTAGAGAAGCATTTGAGCTCTTTGCGACACTCCAGACAGGCATTTCAACCATTGAAACGTACATCGAAGTTTCTACTGTTCTGTTCAGAGACTGCAACTAGAAAGACAATTTACTATCTGTTACAAAAATCATGTATTTCCATTATCTTTACTGCAATGCCTGGCAGAAACCTTGCATGTGGTACTGCAAGAAACCAAAATCTCAAGGCCAATCATTTGATATCAATGGTGTCGAAAATCAAGCGACTGGCTCTCGAAATTTCTTAGCCCATCGTGGTTCGCAGTCGTGTCGCAATGCCATTGTGCAATTGCTGGATCGGCTTCCTTTAGATGAATACTCAGATCGCAGGTGGCTGCCTTACCTTCACTCTCGCTGCCACACCTCCTTGGCCCGGGCCGCCCGGCCCACCGCAACAGCCACTGTACACTTTTTCAGCAACGGCCACAGCGCACACACTTCCTTGGCAATGGCCACAACCTGTTTGTGGAACAGAGATTGATCGGTGGCTATTGCCGCAGTGAGTAAAGAGACAGCAGGTTGATGTGAGGCACGCACTAATCACTTTGAACCATGCCTTCCTACAAGACAACCACTCGACGCAGAGGTCCCACGCCATTGGGCAACGGAGGAACAGCACGAATATCTTCGGTCTCAATGTGGAGCGTATGTGGCCTCCAGGTCAAAGGAATCATTCTGGCCTCGAGTATTCAAGTATTGGTTCCACCACTGGCCAGTCCATGATCAAGCTCGAGACAACGGTGATGACCATGACGCTGCCGATGCCAGCAACAAGGCAAAGAAGGGGAAGCCACTCAATGAGAAAGATAAGGTGAAAAAGGTTTGAATGGTCCCTCATCCACAACACCTCCCAGCACTAACAAGCGACGCACCAGAGAATCAAAGAATGGTTTAATAACCACACGTGAGCAAGTTTGACAGCAGGAGCTGGGCGCCGCAAGATCCTAGATCTCAGTAAACGAAAGAAGAAAAAGTTGCAAGTGATACAAGCATACTCGAAGCTGTACTACAAGGAAAAGTTGAAGGCGGTTGTCCAGAGAGAGTGGTTGGAGTCGTGCCAGCAGAATGGGTCCAAGAGAACGATGACGAGAGTGAGGACGCAGAGAAGCCGAAAGTCGCCCACACCCACATCCCACTTGCGTTTCGCAACCAGGTCGTCGCACAGTTGTTCGAGGGTGAGAGCCGAAAAGTGAAGGCAGAAGTCGAAGAATACCGCACAAAGGAGCACGAGGCTGAGAAAGGAGATGACGATTCACCGACAGAGCCCAACGACTACCAAAGGTTTGGTTATCTGCATCTGTGTCCCATTCAAGTGTTGCTGCTAATCAACATCAGGAAAAGTGCGAAGTGACTTATGATTACTTAACTTTACTTAGCCATCTTAAATGTGTGATTAAGACTATCAAGACAGTCTCAGATGACAAAGTTGTCTTGGGGATGTCTTAATTTTTTTATAAATAATGGAATCTAAGACATGATAAGTATAATCAAGTAGCCAAGATCATAAGCACCAGATGAAAATAGTACTAAGAGCAAAAAGTCATGGTATAAGAGCTCAAGTGCTATGCCTAAGAAAACATCTGTCCAAAGACTGTTGGATTTCTATTCTATTACTTAGTTTACTTACCTATCACCTATAACATCGGTTCTAGTGCTCACTCATTGCCCCAAGTTATCATAATCATCAGATTATGAGACCCGGACCTAGGGACTTATAAACACATCAATTGACTATCCAACTTCGCTTTTCTTGCAATGACGAAACCAACCGATGATTTCTTGAAGGTTCCAAAGCTATCTGCTGATGGGAGCAACTGGGTTACCTATAGGGACCGATTACGATGGGCATTGGATGCTAGAGGCATCCTGAATCACCTAGAAGGAACCCCTGCTCAGCCAGCACAGCCAGACGAACCAAGTGACCCACAGACCTTGGAAGCTTATGAAGGACGATTGGAGAAATGGAGAATGGCCCAGGCCACTGTTAAACAGTGCATTGCGAGCACTGTACCCGATTCCATCTTCAATCGTATAAAGGGAAAGACGCAGGCAAAGGATATCTGGGAAGGTATTACTGCGATATTCCAGACCAGATCTCGAATGGTTGCTGTGGATCTTCGAAGGAAACTTCAGGACGAACGATGTGGGGAGTGGGGAGTCTGGTGATGTCCGAGCCCATTTTGACAAACTTTCTGACATGTTTGAGCGACTATCATCGATGGGAATGACTCTCACAGATGATGAATATGCGACGATCCTCCTTGGCTCACTTCCTGGCTCATATGACCCGATTATCACCTCCATGACGACCACAATGGCCCTGGAGAAGAGAGAGATATCCCCCGAGACGATTATGCACATTGCTATTGATGAATACGACCGCCGTTTGGTCAAGAATCGATCCAAACCCAAGAAGGATGATCGAGATGTCGCATTTACAACCAGTTTCTCAAAGGGAGGCAGAACTGGACAGTCTGAGCGCAGATGCTTCAATTGCAATATGAAGGGTCACATTAAACGATTCTGCTATGCGAAGGGTGGTGGAAGGGAAGGTCAAGGACCTACTAGGAGGCCAGGGAAGAACCAGGCGAATGTGGCGAGCACAGAGGCACCCTATGACGATGATGAAGGAGTTTGGATTGCTGTGGACAAAGATATGGTCAACAGCAATATGGGACGAATAGCCCAGGACTACCTTGACGAAGACGACCTCTGGTTCATGCACACTGACTTCGATGATGTGTCTCCTAGCCTTGGCAACACTTCCTTCCTTTCTGGGAATGATCTACAGGTAGCCCAAACTGAGGAACCTGTTTTGGACGATGCTATGGCTGCAGGGATTGGGTCAGAGGGAGGAATGGATGTTGAACTGTATGACTCTGGTGCCTCTCGCCATATGACACCCTTCAGACCACGTCTAACCAATTATTCATCAATTGAGACTCGCCCTATCACAGCAGCAGATAAACGAACCTTCCAGGCTGTAGGAAAGGGAGATATGGAGGTTACTGTCCCAAATGGCAAATCCTCGACCACTTTCCTGCTGAAGGATGTCCTCTATGCTCCTGATATGGGTGTCACCATCATCTCCATCAGTAAACTCACCGCTTCTGGCTATGGAATTTGGTTCCATGGCAATTCCTGCAGGATCTTTGACCAGAATCAAAGGCGTTTGGGAGAAATCTTCGTCAGTTCGAATGGCCTATATCGTGTTGACCATGGGGAAGTAGCTGCGAAGGTGGAATTGACCTCATTAGCAGATCTTCATCGAAAATTGGCTCACATCGCACCTGAGACAATCAAGAAGATGGTGAAGGAAGGGATGGTGACAGGGATAGAATTGGACGATTCTGGAGAGCTGACATCTTGTGCATCATGTGAGTATGCAAAGATGACGAGGAAGCCTATCCAGAAAGTGCGGTACGACCCTCAGGCGAAGAGATTTGGAGAAGAGATCCATTCTGACCTTTGGGGCCCCTCACCAGTCCAAACCTTGAATGGACGATCCTACTACTGCTCCTTCATCGATGATTGCACCCGATGGCTTCACCTGAAACTCCAGCGAACCAAGGACGAGACTTTTGTGTCCTACAAGGAGTTTGAAGCATGGGCAAAGACCCAGCATGGTGTGGGGATAAAGAGGCTGCGATCTGACCAAGGTGGAGAGTATTTGAGTATAGAATTTTCCAATCACTTGAAAATTCATGGTACTGAGCGAAGGCTTACCACTCATGACACCCCAGAACACAATGGAATCGCTGAACACGTTAACCGTCGGCTTCTTGAGAAAGGACGAGCCCTTCTTCACCAGAGCCAGCTGCCGAAATACCTGTGGGGAGAAGCCATTACACATGCGGTATGGTTGAAGAATCGCTCCTACACTCGAGTTCTTGGCAGAACACCATTTGAAGCCCTCTATGGGAAGAAACCCGACCTTGGGAACCTTCCAGAGTGGGGATGTCAAGTCTGGGTTCATGATAGAGATGGAACGAAGCTAGAGGGAAGGGCAAACCTTGGGAATTGGGTTGGTTTTGATGCAGAGAGTACTCATGCTCACAGAATCTATTGGCCAGGACAGCAAAAAGTGTCTGTGGAACGAGATGTCAAATTTGGTGCTATTGAAATCACTATTCCAGGCCCACTGATCGAGGGGGAGAGACAGGACGATACTACAGTCATCGATCAGCCGGCCAGCACCCCTATCGACACTCCAATCCATATCCCCACTGAACCAAGGCCCAAACGAACGATTAAACCATCTGAATATGTCCAACGACTCCAGTCTGGTGAAGGAACCACCAAGGGACACTATAGGAGTGGAAAGCAGGTTGGCACATCGATTCCACATGGAGTACAGACTCCAGAAATGATGGGGGCTTTTGGAGAATGTGTGCAGACTGTGGAAATGGAAGGAACAGATTTTGCGATGATTTCAGGTGTTATTGAAGGACCTGACCCACTCACCTTACACCAAGCCAAGCGACGAGATGACTGGCCAAGGTGGGAGGAGGCTATCCTGAAGGAGTTGAAGGCATTGGAGGCTGCGAAGACTTGGACCCTTGTCAAACGACCACCTGACAAGAATATTATCAGCAGCAAGTGGGTCTTTGTCATTAAATATGGTCCTACAGGCGAGGTTATCAAGTATAAAGCTCGACTCGTCGCCAGAGGCTTCACCCAGATCCATGGAGTCGATTATACTGAGACATTTGCTCCAGTTGCCAAGCTTTCAAGTTTCCGCATGCTCCTAGCCATGGCAGCACGAAGGGATTGGCCTATCGATGTTTTTGACTTCAACAGTGCATTTTTGAATGGGAGACTGGAGGAGGGTGAGGAATTGTACATGGACCAGCCTCCAGGGTATGAGAAGGGTGAAGGAATGGTTGCCAAGCTTCACAGGACCATCTATGGGCTGAAACAAGCTGGTTGGAAGTGGTATGAAACATTGGTTGCCACATTAGTTGGTTTGGGGTTTCAACGCGCTGAGTCTGACTTTGGAGTCTTCTACATTCACCATGCTCATCACTCAGTTGTTCTGGCGATCCATGTTGATGACTGCACCATTACTGGCACGTCTGCCATGATCTTGGATGACTACAAGCAGCGCATTGGTGAACAGTTTGGAATCACTGACCTAGGGCCCATACACTGGTTACTAGGGATCCAGGTCACCAGAAATCGATTGGAACACACCATTTCCCTTTCCCAGCAAAAGTATATCGACTCTATACTCTCCTGTTTCAATCTTGCCGAGGCCCAACCGCTATTTCTTCCGTTTGACCCCCATGTTTCATGTCAAGGTCTCACTGTCCCACAACCCCTGATGACATTTCTTACATGAAGAAAGTGCCATATCGCGAAGCCATTGGTTCCCTCATGTATCTGGCAGTTGGGACTCAACCTGACATTGCTTTTGCTGTGTCTACACTCTCCCAATACTTGGAGAACCCTGGCAAACCTCACTGGGAAGCAGCTAAACGTGTCTTTCGCTACCTTCTGGGCACAAGAGACCTATCTCTGGTGTATGGGGGAGTTGAGAAAGAGATGGAAGGTTTTACCGATGCTGATGGTGCCTCTCAGGAGCATAGGCATGCGATTTCTGGGTATGCATTCATCATGGATGGAGGAGCAATTTCTTGGAGTTCTCGCAAGCAAGAGCTTGTTACCCTGTCCACAGCTGAAGCAGAGTATGTGGCAGCAACCCATGCGGCAAAGGAGGCGATCTGGTTGAAGAGATTCATTAGTGAGGTCTTCCTACCCCTTCCCAAACCGATGATTCTCCACTGTGACAACCAGGCAGCTATCTCACTTGCTGCCAATGCCAACTACCATGCCAGGACGAAGCACATCGACATTCGCTACCATTTCATTCGTTCCATGCTCGAAAATGGTTCCATCCACCTTGTCTATTGTCCTTCTAATGATATGACTGCCGATATCCTCACCAAGGCTTTACCCATTGCAAAGATCAAGTGCCATGTATCTTCGCTTGGACTGCATGCCACTTGAGGGGGAGTGTTGGATTTCTATTCTATTACTTAGTTTACTTACCTATCACCTATAACATCAGTTCTAGTGCTCACTCATTGCCCCAAGTTATCATAATCATCAAAGACTGTCCAGGTATTAAGATAATATCTTTCATAAGACCATCCAGAAGTTGAGATGTAATTTTAAGAAATGGTTTCACCCAATCCAAGACCAAATAAGATGGCTAGATGACAAGCTTTAAACTTAAGAAAATATATTTTCTAAGACCATCCAGATGTAATTACAAAGAGGAGGGTGCCACCCAATCCAAGACCAAATAAGGTGGCAAGTACAGCTCCATCTTTCTCAAGATGACAAGATCTAAACCTAAGAAAATAACTTTTCTAAGACCATCTAGATATTAAGGTAATATCTTTTCTAAGACCATTCAGATATTAAAATGTGATTCAATGAAGTGGTGCACCCAAGCCATTGAAGCCAAGACCATGAAGATGACCAGCAGAGTCTTAATCAGATGTCTTAAAATGACTTAATCTGCTGCATCAGGAAACTTCAAATTTTCTTAACCAAACTGGCTGAACTTAGCCAGCTTAAAGCACCTTAGCCAGCTTGACACAAGTAGCTACATATCAAATAAGACAGCTAAGATGGCTAAGATGTATAAGACAAGCTGCCACTGCTGCCACCACTGTCACTGCTTTGCCACTGCTGCTGCATTTCTGCCACCATCACTGCTTTGCTGCTGATGCTGCTGTTGCTGTTGGTCTTAGAATGAATGTTGTCTTAGGTGTGGTGCTTGAGCACCCTTATGGCCAAAGATCCCCATGGTGCAGTCAAAGTTCAGTCTGAACTGGTCACTAAATCCAAGCTTTGGTTCAGTCCTCAGATGTTCACTTCCTCACCTGAACTGAACTTGCAGTTCAGTTCAGGGTTCACTATTAGAGGGTACTGCCTAATCAGGGTGAGGCTGTGTCAGCATTGCATTTGCCTGCAGTGTGAAGTGCGAAGTTCCTGCAATTTCAAACTCAGCATGACAACACTGTGGGTTCTCAACAACCAATGAATGGATTACCTTCAAATTTTGATAGGATATAAATGCTTATTAGGATGGCGTATATTAATATTTTCATGATTTATACACATTTACTGAGGGCGCAGGAACAAATCCGCGTTGTGTTTATTTTAAACTCCGACCTTCAGAAAGTCGTCACATGCTATGTTGAACTTGGCTCTGGTGTCATGTCTGGACCTGCCCCATTAATCAAAAACTCCAGTGATAGGGACCTAGAAAGACTGAATTAAAATTGTACTAATAGTTCAGTGGTTATCTCTGTTACGGACTATCTCTGTGGTACAGAAGTGCATGAGTTCAAACCCTGGTTGTGACATTATTATTTCAGCCACTTTTATGAGTCCGCTGCACATGCATGGACACAAGTATTTTTACAATTGACTATATACATTTTATAAGGACAAAATAAAATCTACCTGAGATTGACATGAGACAAAGGTTATAGTATATATATATTTACTCACCTCCATAGAATTTTGACAGAGTCTTCTGTTACCTCTTCCTGGACAATCTGCCTGTTTGCATAAAGCACATTTCTTTACTCTTCTTTGCCTAGACCAATTCACAGAATTGAACTGGTGTGATCCAGAGCTCAGTGGATGCTTTGGGAGAAGAGGAGTGGTGGTTTGCTTTGCAGCTTCAGACTGAGATTCAAATGAAGTATTCTGAAGGGTGCTTCCTTGAATCTCTATATTCTCTGTGATTGAGCTGCCTTCTTCTACTTCCATGGGAGTGGTGGTTTGCTCAGCAGCTAATAATCTCCTAGACTGAGATTCAGCTGGGGCATTCTGAGGAGTTCCTCTTTGAATCCCAACATGCTCTCCAATTGAGCCGCATTCTCCTGCTTCTATGTTTTGATCATTGGCATCCACAATAGTGGGTCCATGCCCTATTTCTACACCAGGATGTAGTTTTGATGCAGCAGCTAAGACAGTTGCCAAATGACTCTGTGACTTGATTCTGTGAGTGTTGGGCCGTCGCTGAGCCTCACTTCCTATGAGGGTACACAGTCCCTGCTGATGTTCTATCCAGCTCTTGTAGTAGGTGGACAGATGTTCCCTGAGCTTGTAAAAGATTGTGCTGCCATTTGCTTTCTCAGACCACCATTGTGCCATAGCATCAAAGTTTGGTTCACCCTGAGACACAAACCACTTGCCCCCAACAGAGACAGCAGCATGAAATAGTTTAAACTCAGTAGGAGTATGAACTGGAGTAACAGCAAATCTAGTCTGCTGGGCTGTAGCCAGGTATGTGTATACATCCTTTTGTCTTCCTTTAAGATGTGACAAATGGAGCTTCATGGGATAGATGTGTGATAGTCTAGGCATAATGCCAGGACTTTCACATTCCTCATTAGAAACAACAACCTCAGGTCCCAGAAAATCATTTTGTATTCTCAACATAAGAGGGATATTAGCAATTCCAAATTGCTCATTAGTTTGTGCAAACTGAAGAGGATCTGTATCTTGTTGTCTGAGACTATCTGATGGGATTTGAGACCATGAGATGTCACTTCTGAGCTGAAGGATTTCATGATCAAGCCATGGATCATAGTGACCATGGTATACTCCTCCAGTCTTGTGAAACACCCCCACATTGACATTGTGGTGATGTCTGAAGTCAGCCACTAATGAATCAGCCAACTCTACTGAGGCTCCCAATGATGCAAAGCTTCGGCGAATGGGATTGTGAACACCACCCTCAACAGAATTTGTTCCTCTGATACAATGGTAAAGGGCAAGTCCATGTTGATCATGACCTTGTAGTGTGTACAGTGGGATTCCTTTTCGATCAGATATCCAGCCCATTTTTACATCATGAAGAACAGCTCTTGCTTTTTTCCATGAATCATCATTGAACAGAGGCTGACCCATGACAGAGCATTTGATGGGACCCCAGGCATTGAAGAACTCCTCCAAAATGTGGTGAAGCAGGTTCTTCTCTGGGATATATCTGCGCACACGCTTCCATAGCCAATCAGCTTGAGATTTTCGAACTTGTCCTGAGGACCTGATGCTGGCCTACTCTTCAAGACAGGGCCTTTCTGCACACCAGAAGGAACGGTGTTGGCCTTTGGCTTTCGCCCAGCTCCTTCCCGACTACCCCCTGCAGCATGCCCCAAGGCATTCCTACTTCCTACAGGTCTTCCACCTGGCATAGCACAGTTTCTATTCTATTTTTCAAAAGTATTTACTTGACAGATTGAAAAAGTGAGCCTGGGGGGCAAGAAACAAAGCCAAAGAGACAACTAAAATGAAGAGGCATCAGATTATTGGGAGACAAGGTGTTGAATAGAAAAATGCTTACAAAAACTTGAGCAATCAAAAAGGGGGGCCAATACAAAGAAACAGGAGCAGGGGCCTGATGGTCTGAAGGGGGGCTAGTCATACAAATGAAAAAGGATGATAAATGTAGAGGGAACTTACAAAGGGGGGCAGGGTGAGGCAACAGCAGGGTAAGGCAAGGCAGGGGCAGGGCAGGGCAGGGCAAGGCGATGGCAGGGCGGGGCAAGACGACGGCAGGGCGGGGCGATGGCAGAGCGGGGTGACGGCAGGGCGGGGCGACGGTAGGGCGGGGTGGCGCGAGGCGGGGCGACGGCAGGGCGGGGTGGCACGAGGCGGGGCGACGGTGGCGCGAGGCAGGGGCAGGGCGATGGTGGCGCGAGGCGGGGCAACGGTGGCGCGAGGCAGGGGCAGGGCGGGGTGGCGCGAGGTGGGGCGATGGCAGGGCGGGGTGGTGCGAGGCAGGGCAGGGCGACGGTGGCGCGAGGCAGGGGCAGGGCGGGGTGGCGCGAGGTAGGGCGACGGCAGGGCAGGGTGGCGCGAGGCGGGGTGACGGCAGGGCGGGGTGGCGTGAGGCAGGGCAGGGCGGGGCGGGGTGGCACAAGGCAGGGCAGGGCGGGGCAAGGCGACGGCAGAGCGAGGCGATGGCAGAGCAAGGTGACAGCAGAGGGGGGCGACGGCAGAGCAAGGTGACGGCAGAGGGGGGCGACGGCAGAGCAGGGCGACGGCAGGGCGGGGTGGGGCAAGGGCGATGGCAGAGCAGGGCAGGTGGGGGCGAGGCGACAGCAGAGCGAGGCAACGGCAGGGCAGGGCGATTGCAGGGCGGGGCAACGGCAGGGCGGGGCGAGGCGACGACAGGGCAGGCAGAGCGAGGCTGGACAGAGCGAGGGCAGGCAGCGACAGGGTGGGGCAGGTGGTGGCAGAAGGGGGCGAAGGGGCAAGGGCTGGCTGGGCGAGGTGGGCTGTGGTGACGAGGGCAGCCGCAACGATGGGAAGCAGCAGCGGCGACGAAGGCTACGGTGGTGGTGACGAAAAAAAAAAGGAGAAAATCACACCACCTCGTATGCCCAAATTCGCTTATGTCCAAATCCAGTTATGTCCCAATTCGCTTATGTCCAACTATGGACATAAGCTGGGTCCAGACACCGCCCCAGAGCCTTGAACTTGTCGTTCTCCCACCATCACCCATGCCTCTCTGACGACGACGGCGGCGGCACCTTCTCGCTTTCCCTTCCCTCTCTCTCATCCCCAGCAATGACAACAACGGCGGCGACACCCTCTCCCTCTCCTCTCCTCTCCTCTCCTCTCCCTCTCTCTCCTCCCTCTATCCCATCGACAACGGCACCCTCACCCTCACCTCCAGCAACGACGACAACGGCGACGGCACCCTCACCCTCACCTCCAGCGACGACGATGGCGGCACCTTCACCCTCACCCTCTCTCTCCTCCAGCGATGACTGCGGCGGCGGCGGCCCTCTCCCCCTCTCTCTCCTCACAACAACGACGGCGGCGGCACCCTCAGGGAGGGTCCATCAGGTGCGTCCTCTCCCCTTTTGTTCATATTCTTTTCATTTTTTATTATTTACAGAGCGATGGTGAGGGCGGCTTCTCCCTCTCCTCTCTTTCCCTCTCCTCCCTCTCTTCTCTCCCCTTCCTTTCCCTATCTTTCTCCTCCGGCATCGACGACGACGGCGGCAGCAGTGGCAGCAGCAGCAAAGCAACAGCGGCGGCGGCAGCAACAACAGCAGCGGCTACGGCAGCAACAACCATGGCGGCGGCGGCGGCGACAGCAAAGCAACATTGACGGCGGCGGCAGCAAAGCAAAGCAACGGGGCGGCGGCGGCGGCGACGGCGGCAGCAAAGCAACGGGGCGGCGGCGGCGGCGGCGACAGCAAAGCAACGGCGGCGGCGGCAGCAACATTGACGGCGGCAGCGGCGACAGCAACATCGACGGCGGCGGCGGCAACAGCAACATCGACGGCGGCGGCGGCGACAGCAATATCGACGGCGGCAGCAGCAGCAACGGCTGCGACGGAGCAACAGCAGCAGCGACGGCGGCAGCAACAGCAGCGGCGGCGGCAGCGACGGCGGCAGCAACAGCAGCGGCGGCGGCAGCAACGGCGGCAGCAGCAACAGTGGTGGCGGCGGCGGCGGCGGAGCAATAGCAGCAGCAGCGGCAGCAGCTGCTGTTGCTCCTTACCCTTGCTCTTCAATAGGCGGACAATCCCATATCGCGAGCTCACCTCAACGGTGACGAGGGCATATCGCATGCCGGACCATGTCTCGACCTTCATCGGTCCTGTGAGGTCGGCGGCAACAAGGTCCATCCGTTCGTATCGTGTCTGACTTATCTTCGGCAGCAGCAATCGGTGGGACTTACTGATCACACACCCCTCGCACACTCGGTCGTGGTCGCTAGACGAAATGGTAAGTCCATGTACCATCCCCTTTCGTGAAAGCTCGCGAATCCCTTCCAGGTGTAGGTGCCCCATCCGCCGGTGCCACGTTTGCATACTTGCGCCTGAGGAGGTCGCGAAGGCGGCTTCGGTGGCCGTCTCAGCCTTCGTGTGCATGCAGTCCACTCGGTACAGTCTGTCTCTCAGCTGTCCATGCATCAACTCATCCTTTCCCAGCATCACAACCAACCCGGTCTCTGTGCTTCGGTACTGCGCCCCTTCTCGCTGGAGTGCACCTAAGCTGACCAAGTTCATAGCCAACTTCAGAGCATGCATAACCTTGTGTAGGGTGACTGTCCTGTGTCCTTTGGGGAGCCGGACTCTTAGGCGGACACTGCCTATGCCCTCGACAGGTATGTCTCTCGCATCTCCAACCGATATTGTTTGGTTTGACACAGTAGAGTAGGACATGAAGTATGACCTGTCACAGAACTAGGGATGCCACAGTCTGGTTAAGTCCAGTTCAGGGCTGAATTTTTCGAACCCAGAACCGGACTTTAGGTCTGGTTCAGGCCAAATTCTGAACCTTAAACCTGAGTTCAGTCCAAGTCTGGTTTGTTGGACCGGACTTTTACTAAATAAGGTAATGGTTCGCCCAAATTTGGGCTTCTGAACTGAAATTTTGGTTCAGTTCACCCACTTGGCTGAACCTGAACCTCATTTTCGGTTCGGTCCAGTCCAGTTCAGGTTTGAACCAAAGTTCAGAACTGAACCGTGGCATCCCTACACAGAACATGTGGCCGGTCACTCCACAATCAAGTATGACGCCAGCCACGGCCTGCAATCCAGCAGCCAGGTAGACTCGGCCCACCTCACGATCGCCAAGGTCTTGACTCCCACTGATGGCCGTGTTAGCCGATCCGCCAGGTGCGTCATGTTTCTTTTCGTCAGCCTCTCATTGTGGGCACTCATTCACCCAATGTCCCTTGCCTTTGCAGTAACGGCATTCGTCCTCTGGTTGGGGGCCACGTCCTCCGGATGCTCCCTGGCCCCTCCCTCGTCCTCGCTGGTTGCCGCCACGGCCTCGTCCTCGACCGTGGGTGCCGGTTGCCTGGAAGGCCGTCTGGCTCCTGGCCTTCTCCTGGGCGCGTCTGTTCGCTTCGGCCTGTAGTCTTGTGCTAACGATGTTGGGGGTAAGTCTATCACTGTGAATCAGCTGCACTGTGATTAACTCCCAAGACGGATCCGAGTGAGTCGGGACGAGGCATCTGGGTATGCTCTTCGTCAAGTGCCTGATCCACTAGAGCTGCTACGCCACGTCGCCGCGCCTTCGCTGTCTTCTTCGTCACGCCATGGTAATACTAAACGGTTGCATCAAATAATCCGGGACGTCCGACTCGTACAGCACGTTTCGCGAGGACGACAATCCTGCTGTGTGCTGAACGGTATAGCTGCAGGCGATGCGTGGTTGCGGTTTTGCCAATGGCCAGATCGCACTCGAGCGTCCTTCGTGTCCTGCTGTCTTTTCCACTCCAGACCTCACGATATGTGGGCCGTCCGACGCGAGAACCTCGCATAAGCAGCAAAGGGAACGATTGTGAACGGTGATGCCGACGACAGTCTAAGGCATCTTCATGTGCCATGCGCTCCATGTCCCCTCATCGCCATGGGCGTCGCATCGGCCGTACCTCCATTTTGGATCTCACCCGCATCCCGCTGTCCATGGCGCGCGGCCTTGCGTGCGAGCTCTTATGTCAGGGTACGATGGCGCTGGTGAGAACCTCTTCGTTGTTACGTAACGCCGGCAGTTTGCGCTGAAGCTGCAGACCGCCACCCAGGAAATGCCAGAAGCACTACCATAAGAACGCTAAAGGAAACACGTCGAAGTGCGAGCACCTGATCTGCGACAGGGTAGGTGTCGTGGACTGACTCTGCGAGGCTTGGCGCGAAGGAAGGGGTCGTCAAGAAGGCGAGGTCAAAGAGTACGACGACTCTACAAGTCCGTCCCAGAGTCCCTGCGCCAGCTTGAGGCGACGCGATAACCACTGTGGATGTCGACACACTCCTGGAGCGTGGGAAGGTCATCTGGCGTGTTGTTTGAGGATAAGGTTTCTCATATATGTCTCAGCAGAAGCCTTGCGGCTTTCGTGGGTCCCCTTTGGTCGAAGTAATTGGGTTCCGAGGGTAAGGAACATTTTCTGAGGCCTCTGCCCCAGCATGCGAATGACACCGCCTCAAGTGTCGCTTGTTTGCCAGCGCCATGCCGCTGCCGCTGCCGTCGCGCCGTCTCCGCACTCGTGCTATGGCCCGTAGCGGATACTTGCTGAGACAGGACCGTGCGCGCGGCCCCCTCTCCGCACTGTTTGCCTTCGCCCACCAGCTTGAGGCAGCCCAGTGTCGGTACGCACTCCGTGCCCGTGCTCAGCTGCAACGCTGACCCCCCAGCGGCTTACTAGATACGCTCTGACTCTTTCGCTTCTTGCTAGCTCGTCACTCGCGTCTCTCTAGTAGGGATGCCGTGGTTCGGTTCTGAACCCAGGTTCGAACCTGAACCTGAGGGAACCGGACCCAAGTTCGGTCCTAAATTCGGATCAGGGGGCGGACCGAACTGGAAGTCCAGTTTTGGGTTCGGCCGAAGCCCAGATTTGGCGGACCCGTTCGGACCAGTCCGAACTTACAGATCGTCACAGTGTTACCTTCTCGAACGTTCCCTCCTCCTTCCTCCCCCCATGTCGCCCTCTATGCATTTGACTGCCCCCCATCCTTCCTACCTGTTGCGCTATTAGCCTCCTTAACACCAACTCTTCACATCCACCTCTTTTGATTTTGTTGATGGAGCTATGCCCTTCATTCCTCACCCCGTAAGTTTTCTCCTCTCCCTCTTTTTTTTTCTTTCTAGAATTGATGTCGGTCCATTTAGCATTAGACTCTTTTTGACTCCCTATTTTTGACCCTGCTTCCTTGGCCAACCCTCCATGAATCATGGATGATGCCATTCGTTCCTGAGGCCTGACCTCATAAGTTTTCACTTTCATTCCAACCGCTTTTTCTGGAATTGAGTTTGGCGTTAGACTCTTTTTCGACCGCTCTCTTTAACGCCACACCATCTCATTTGGATGCCACTTCCTCGGTTCGGTTCATGGTTCAGACCTTAGATGAACCTGAACCGGACCCTTTTTTCAGTTCTAAAAAGTTCAGTTTGAAGTTCAGCCAAAAGTGAGAACCAGATGCAAAGTCCGGTCTCAGGTTCAGAAAAATCAGGCCTGAACCGGACTTAACCGGACCGCGGCATCCCTACTCTCTAGTAAGTACCCTGGACACACTACGCTCATTCTGCGTTTCGCACTCATTCACTACTCTAGACTTATCACTCATCAGTTCTTCGGCCCACCCACCTCTCCCTATTTTTGTGTTTCTACCTTCTGCTTCTTGTATTCGTGTTGCATGTATTTACATAGTCGGTAGCCCTTCTTGCATCTCTAAAAGCCCGGGGAGCCCGGTCGGGCACTCCGTTTGCCCTAAAACGAGTGTGCGACGAAAGCAGAGGCGTGTCTCATACCGTGTTTCATGTTGTTCACATGCAATCGAAGATTTCACCACGGCATCGCACTGGCGAATCTCTGGCGATTTTGTCGTTCGTATTTTTCGTGCCGGGTTTTTCCGTACACTCTCCTGATTTCAAGTACCGTGGCTGCAGACGGGGAACGGGTTTGCTAGCAGATGGGTGTTCCAAGACGAGTTTCGTATTGGTCGCCTGTGCGAGAGTTCCCATGACCGGGTATCGCCTTGTAAGATGTATAATAAATTGAACAACAGGAGGGAGGAAAGCAAGCAACAATCCCCCCCACCCACGCCAAAGGTGACCCTCTTCATTTATCTCGCCGTTTTTACAAGCACTCACTCAGCATCATTTTGACAGCACTTGACATGTCATCACAACCCGACTCTGAACCAGCTGAACCAGCTGAACCTGTCGGCAGATGGGGGACGACCGTTGAGGAGCAGTGGAGTTTTGTTTACACGCAATTCCGACCTGTTTTTCCAGACGGCCCGAGTGCGCCAATCACTCAATTAAATCTCGAAGAAGACCCCGAGACCGAAGACCCCTCCACCGAAGGAGACCCCTCCACCAAAGGAGACCCCTCCACCAAAGGAGACCCTGATGAGGCCAAGACCGGAGACACCGGCACTGCTAGCTCTTGAATGGGTTGGTGCGTCTCGTTATACAGACAAATCATCATCATTCTCACTTTCACTTTCAGTCTTTTTACCCTTGTCACCGTCCGAGTACTGTAGGGCGTCCGAGTTATACCAGAGCTAGAGCTGTCCCCGTTGTTTGAGTCTGGCAAAAATACTATGTCCTTCTCTCTGCAACGTCTGAACACAACAGGATGACGAAACGCAGTATTATAATAAATAATACTGATTACTGTAATCACTTTGTGGTCCGGCATTGTGATAATTATCAGCATCAATAAGTGTACTTCTGCGTAGACAGTTGACCAATGTCTACGACCCTGCGATGAAGTCCTTGGCAAAGTTGTTTAACAAGGCAGTCATGCGAATGAAAGAAGGACGACCTTGCTGAGAAATGAGAAATGAGTGGGTGAGAAGCGCAGGGTCAAGCGGGCTTTAGTCGCCACTGCTGTTGCTGGGCAACCTCAGGAAACAGGAAGGCCGGAGATTGGATGCGCATACACAAACGCGCATGTACCCGATGTGGGCGAGTCCATTCAATCTTCTTCGCCGTTGTCATTGCCAATGCATGTTGGAGGGGTTGAATCATGAGACATCTTGATGGGTGTGTGTGTAAACACGCGTACTGTGAGCGGCGTTGAAATGGGACACGTAGGCGTCATGAGCGTAGGTCCAAGCAGGGCGAGGGGAAAACGTTGACGAAGGACAGCAGCATGAGAGAGATCAAGAGAGACATTGCAAAGGCCCAAAACAGTGCATGCGACATGCGGAGTGGGCGCCGTGGGGCGTGATTCGCTTCACGCTGACTGAATGTTCTCTCATCTCTCAATTCATCAGCCGATGCATACGATATACTGAATAATGGCTACGGGCGCTGCGTGGTTGCGGTGTGCCAATGCACACTGGCAAGTTTGGATCGCCGTTGAGGGGAGTACATGCCAGAATGTTGTGAGGAGCGGATCTCCTTGTACGTCGCTCTAGCTGGCTAACGAACAACACCAAGCACTCGAGCACCTTCCGTGTCCTATTATTCTTTCTACTCCAAACTTCACCATATGTGGGCGCCCGTCGCGGGAACGGCAGACGACGTGAACTATGATGACTTTGACGACAGTCCAGGCATGTGTCGCCGCCATCGCCATGGGTGTCGCATCTGCCGTACCTCTATTCCGGATCTTGTCCGCATCCCGCTGTCAGCTCTAAGTCGGGTGTGGTGGCTGTAAGGTTGGATGGCGCAGGTAAGAACCTCCTCATTGTCACGCAACATCAACTCGACGTTGCAGTTTGCGCTGAACCTGCAGACCTCCACCCAGGAAATGCAGGAGGTACTGCCACGAGACCGTTATACTAACTTATAGGAAGTGCGTCGAGGTGAGCGCCTGTTCGGCGATCGCGATGATGATGTACCTGGCGCGGTGAACGGGCGACAACTCGGACAGCTCGGCAGGCGTCACGGAGACTCTGCGAGGCTTGACACAAAGGAAGTGATCATCAAGAAGGCGAGGTCAGGGGGCACGACGACCCCCCGAACGCGGGCTCCTGCGCTAGCGATAGGGGAAACGTGGAAGTAAGTCGGTGCGGTTTGTCCCGCATTTCATATTTGTGCTGTGCAGAACCCGATGACCACACAATGTCCGCAAACGCCTAGGCGCCCCTCCCCCCCCCCCCCACCCCCGGGATGGCTTGAACCGTGTTTCGCTTCACATTCTGTCTATTCCATCTGTCCTTCGGGATCTCTCGGTGGTCGTGCAATCTCCGAAGATGACACCAAACAGCATCGCACTCGCGAATCCCCAGCTATTTTGTCGTTCGTTCTTCCATACAAAGATCCTCTGGACTGATTGAAAGTCTGCCTCATCCAGTGCTCATAGATAATGGGCCTGGGACGGCATTGCGCTTTCTGCAGTTTTCTCTGACGCCGGCGCCTGACACTTTCCTTGACACGCCTCATCCTCCCTCTGTAGTTTGTCATTTTACAACTTGCCCATTCCACATACATACAATCGGGGGCATTCCCTCAACAATCTGGCCTTTGGCAGAGCTGCAAACCCTCCGTTGTGCGCACGCGATACAGCGCGTCATGGGGTTTGTGTGTGTGCCCGGATACATGAACGCGTCGCGGAGCTGGCCGAACTGGTCGACGATGCTCACGACGCCGAAGACGGACGAGTGCGTCACAAAGAAAGTCGACTCTACATGCCCCCACCGAAGCCGCCGCAGATCTAGTGCACCATCGAGCGTAAGATTGTGAAGCGCAACGGCAACGCGATGTTGGCGGATGCGCTCTGGTTCACCATGAGGCGAGGGAGAAGGCCGCAAGAGGAGCTCCGGCGACATACCGTGAGGAGCTGCAGGAATCTGCACGGAAAGACTCCTGGCATTGGGGGAGACGGCGTTTGCGCAGTGCGTGTTTTTGTTATTCTCGGACCCCCAGACCGCGTGTCTTATGTCGTGCTTCTGTTGCGTTTTTTGTTATAAGGTATATAACCTCAGATAGAAAAGTGCAAATACTTCCGCGCATGAACATAGATAAACGGCGAGTCGTGCGAGTGTATGATACTTTCTTTCAGTCTTTCCAATCCAGAGGCTGATAGAAGTGTTTCACTCCAGCTGGCTGCAATCTACCAGAGGATGTCTAGATTCTAGATATTGGATCAGGAGCCCAACCGGAGGATGTCTAGATATCGGATCAGGAGCCCAACCGGAGGTGAGTTGAGAAGTGGAATACTCTCGCTCGAATCTCTACTATTATGGCGTTCAATTGGTTCGACGCGTCGACACGTGCATTCCGAGCCCTGTGTTGTGAGAGGTGTTAACGACGGACCGGGCCACTGCGCTTGCTTCCCCACAATAGCCTGCGAACGGTAATCGAGATAGGGCCTAGAGTGCCGCAGGCTCGCCTGCGGGCAAGAAGACAGATCAGGAAGGGGTGCCTTCGAATTTTGGACAGCAGTGCCGATCTTCTCGACCGTGGCCTCGCCTCAAACATGTTGAGGAGTTGCAGAGTCGAGGCGGTCGACCACCTTCGTAGAGCAGATCGTCGAGCGAAATTCACTGGACTAACATAATTGATACAGTCATTATAATGAGAAACCGTACCGCGCCAAATCTACAACGTCTGGGTTCGCAAGTTTGCGGACAGCAGAACAATGGTAGCATTTGAATGTTTGAACCCTCGTGAAGAGTCAGAATGTAATTATTAAGTAGTGGGGTTCGACTCAAGTGTAGCTTGAGATGAGAGCCCTGGAGCCTTATTATTGTGACCTCATGCTTGGGACTTGGCTTGACAGCACTGATAAGATTCTATCCACTCAAGACAATAAATCAAATATTGCAAAACCATTTGGCAGTAGGGCCAGGAACATGAGGCTTACTATCACATTTTCTGTGGCTCTTGAGTCATCAGGAAAAGTACAAAGTGACTTATGATTACTTAACTTTACTTAGCCATCTTAAATGTGTGATTATTAATAAGACTATCAAGACAGTCTCAGATGACAAAGTTGCCTTGGGGATGTCTTAATTTTTTTATAAATAATGGAATCTAAGACATGATAAGTATAATCAAGTAGCCAAGATCATAAGCACAAGATGAAATAGTACTAAGAGCAAAAAGCCATGGTATAAGAGCTCAAGTGCTATGCCTAAGAAAACATCTGTCCTAAGACTGTCCAGGCATTAAGATAATATCTTTTCTAAGACCATCCAGAAGTTGAGATGTAATTTTGAGAAATGGTTTCACCCAATACAAGACCAAATAAGATGGCTAGATGACAAGCTTTAAACTTAAGAAAATATCTTTTCTAAGACCATCAGGTGTGTAAGAGCCAGTGAAGATGGCACCAGTGGACCTGTACTGGAATGTGGCTGATACTTCAAATTGATGTACTGTCAAACTTGTTAATAAGCATCACTATTGATAAGCATAATGTCTACACAAGCATCACCTTTGTTATGCATAATGCATCATTCTTAGGTCAAACTTTGGCTGAGATATGCTTAATGAAGGGTCAACTGCATGATCAACAAAGGCTTGGGAAAATTATTTTTACCCAACTACCCATGCTCAGGCCAGCCCAAAACCCAGATGGCAGCCTCAAGGATGCCAATGACATACAGTGATCCTTTTCCCACTCTCCAACTCCCCAATTCCCAGCAGCTGATCCCCCTGCAAAACATCTTGAGGGAGGAAAGCCTGGAAAGGTGAAAAGGGCCCTGCAACATGGATCAAAAGTGACAAAACCCCCCAAAACTGGTGTCTTAGGGAATCACTGCTTCATTTAAGCAGACAGACATCCGAGAATTTTTTTAGATGATTTTCCTTAATTTTTTTAGTCAAATACATATATATATTTGTTATGCATAACCTGTCCCTAAGGATCACCTAGGAAGTCCACCAAGGGTGATCCTTATTGACAAGTTCAACTGTAATTACAAAGAGGAGGGTGCCACCCAATCCAAGACCAAATAAGGCAGCAAGTACAGCCCCATCTTTCTCAAGATGATAAGATCTAAACCTAAGAAATTAACTTTTCTAAGACCATCTAGATATTAAGGTAATATCTTTTCTAAGACCATTCAGATATTAAGATGTGATTCAATGAAGTGGTGCACCCAAGCCATTGAAGCCAAGACCAAGAAGATGACCAGCAGAGTCTTAATCAAATGTCTTAATCTGCTGCATCAGGAAACATCAAATTTTCTTAACCAAACATAGCTGAACTTAGCCAGCTTAAAGCATCTTAGCCAGCTTGACATGAGTCGCTACATATCAAATAAGACAGCTAAGATGGCTAAGATGTATAAGACAAGCTGCCACTGCCATTACCACCACCATCACCACTGCTACCTCTATTGCCACTGCTGCCACCACTGTCACTGCTTTGCCACTGCTGCTGCATTTCTGCCACCACCACTGCTTTGCTGCTGATGCTGCTGTTGCTGTTGGCCTTAGAATGAATGTTGTCTTAGGTGTGGTGCTTGAGCACCCTTATGGCCAAAGATCCCCATGGTGCAGTCAAAGTTCAGTCCAGAACTGGTCACTGAATCCAAGCTTTGGTTCAGTCCTCAGATGTTCACTTCCTCACCTGAACTGAACTTGCAGTTCAGTTCAGGGTTCACTATTAGAGGGTACTGCCTAATCAGGGTGAGGCTGTGTCAGCATTGCATTCACCTGTAGTGTGAAGTGCAAAGTTCTTGCAATTTCAAACTCAGCATGACAACACTGGGTTCTCAACAACCAATAAATGGACTACCTTCAATTTTTGATAGGATATAAATGCTTATTAGGATGGCTCATATTAATATTTTCATGATTTATACACATTTACTGAGGGTGCAGGAACAAATCTGTGTTGTGTTTATTTTAAACTCCAACCTTCAGAAAGTTGTCACATGCTATGTTGAACTTGTCATTCTCCCACCATCACCCATGCCTCTCTGACAACAATGGCAGTGGCACCTTCTCTCTTTCCCTTCCCTCTCTCTCATCCCCAGCAATGACAACAATGGCAGTGACTCCCTCTCCCTCTCCTCTCCTCTCCTCTCCTCTCCCTCTCCTCTCCTCTCTCTCTCTCTCTATCCCATCCCCAGCAACAACAACAGCACCCTCACCCTCACCTCCATCAATGACAACAATGGCAATGGCACCCTTGCCCTCACCTCCAGTGATGACAATGGCAGCACCTTCACCCTCACCCTCGCTCTCCTCCAGCAATGACAGGCCCTCTCCACCTCTCTCTCCTCTGGTGACAACAACAATGGCAGTGCCACCCTCAGGGAGGGTCCATCAGGTGTGTCCTCTTCCTTTTTGTTCATATTCTTTTCATTTACAGAGTGATGGTGAGGGCAGCTTCTCCCTCTCCTCTCCTTCCCTCTCCTCCCTCTCTTCTCTCCCCTTCCTTTCCCTATCTCTCTCCTCCAGCAATGATGATGATGGTGGCAGCAGTGGTAGCAGCAGCAAAGCAACAGTGGCAGCAGCAGCAACAGCCATAGCAGTGGTGGCAGCAGTGGCAGCAACAGCAACATCAATGGTGGCAGCAGCAGCAACATTGATGGCAGCAGTGATGGCAATGGTAGCAACATTGATGGTGGTGGCAGCAGCAGCAATGGCTGTGATGGAGCAACAGCAGCAGCAGCAGTGGCAGCAATGGTGGCAGCAACAGCAGCAGTGGTGGCAGCAATGGCAGCAGTGGCAGTGGTGGAGCAATAGCAGCAGCAGCAGTGGCGGAGCAATAGCAGCAGTGGCAGAGCAATAGCAGCAGTGGTGGTGGTGGCTGCTGTGGCTCCTTATATAGGCCTTATATGTTCTTATGTGTACTTAACTGTACTTGATTAACAACATTGTCTTAATCAACTACTTGGTTTCTAATAAGTTGTGTCTAATTTGAGGATTAAGATCATTGAAGTTTGGCCAAGTTCTGGTCAAGAAAGTTTTATGTTTCCTGAGGTATTTAAGACAGGTTTCACTCAGATTCAGTAGCTGTAAGGCTAACTTTCAGCTCTTAATCATACTTGATACCTCTTGGTCTGTCAGATGCTAAGAATCATTAAGGCCTGCCAAGATTATTAAGATGAATCTAAGACAAATCTGGAAAATTGGATTGTCTTAGACTAAGACAGTCTCATCTTAGTCCAACTTGTCTTAATTTTTCTTAAATCCAACTTAAGATAGTTTAAGACTGCCTAAGTCACTTCACAGAAGTTCGCACTTTTCCTGATGCTTGGGCTGGATGTCAAGGAATTCAGAGACAAACCCCAGTAGATACAACAAGTCATACCAAATCACCTGATGCTCAAAATTTGGGTATGCTAAGGACAACTGAAAATAATGAACCTTCACATCTCCTTCACACTGCAACAAAACTCAACACCATATTTACTCATCATATGGTGGTGGCGCAGATACTGTGCTTTGCCCTGCAAGATCAGGTTGTTCTGATGGGTCCGAAATAAGCAAATTATGGACGGCAGCGAGTCTGTCCGTCGGCGCGCGAGAAAGGAACCCCAAAATTGTCGCAAGGTCAGGGGGTCCTTCTCGAGCCTCGCTCATCGGGGGCTGCTGGGATAGTGGCACTGCATCTGGCCGTGACATCTCCGGCGCTGCATCAGCAGGGGTATTCGAAGACTGGGTGTATGGCGGCTGCCGCTCCGCGGTCGGTGGAGTGCGAGATGGCAGATCAAGGGGTGGACTGGGCTGGGAAGCCTGGCGTCCATTATTTCGAGGTTTGCATGGCCATTGTGATGGAAGGGCAGGCTCTGCAACAAAGGGCGTAAAGGTGCCTTGGGATGGCCTCTGGCTGACTAGAGGAGGTGCATATGGTGATGCTTCTGGCCCTTCACCTGGTGGATGTTGAAATGACAGGAGGCAAAAGGAAGAGGATGCTTTACCTATGGTTACTGCAATCGCGGCGGGATTATTTGTCACCACGGCACCACCGTTGGGCGTGTGCGTCCCGCCAAGGAGTTCTGCACCTGATAAATGTGCCGCAATGACGAAGGTACATGTACCGGGAGGGATACGATGAACCCACCAGAACGACGGAATGGTGATGAGAGGTCCGTAGGCCCCAGCTCGCTTGTTGTCAACCCTGAGATAGCTGCGGGCGGGGGATCGATGGGAGAAGATGCACTTGCTAAGAATGAACTCCTACGCCTCCGCCAGAGCAAGAGAGCTACAATGAGTAGAACAAAGGATACTGCGCCGACGACACCACCAGCAACCGCGGCATTGCGTGGTTTGTGAGAAGGTGTTGGCGAGGGAGATGGCGAGTTCGTGGAAGGCGAGAGCGGCGAGCTCATGGAAGAAGTCACTGGTGAGGATGACGACAGTGGGGACGTTGTCGGTGTGACGGCCAGGTTTGGGCTGTTGAGTCGATTAGTATGTCATGTGTAAACTCAAGGAACGAGTCGTACTTGAGAGTGATGGTCGAGAACGTTCCTGTGGGAAAGCTGGCGGTATGTCTGATAATGGTTGGGTTAGAACGCGAAGCGGACGGGAAATGGGACAGACAAAGTAATTGTGGAGAGGGGAGTGACGAGCGGGGAAGCGGTTCGAGTGTAGGATGCAAAAGCAGTCGTGTCGTAATCCAGGTGTGAATAGGTTGTTGTGACATTCCCTAAGCAAGCCGACGACGACCCAGCTTGGACAACGTAATTCAATGAAGGCCCCACAGAGAATGCGAAACCGGCGGGAATGTTGCAAATCCACTCAAAATAACCAGTGCCATGGGGGAATGTAATGGCGAAAAGGAAGTGCGAGAGTGTTGCGTCAAAAAAGAAAAAGAGATCACTATCCGCCGTAGAGTTGTAGAAAATCTCGAACGGTTCGCATTGCGTGGCCGTAAATGGAAAGATCAATTCATCGCTGAAGTCGTACCGCCAGCCCGTCGTCGGTGGTGCCAATGGCTTCGAAACCACGGCTAGAATCACAACAGCAGACATCGTCAGAGCTGCCCATTGTGAGCACATTGTCGTCGTCAAGAGAAAGAACAAAGCTGTACCCTGTCACCTCGCTAACTGGGTGATGGCAGAAATCATAGTCCTGATCCGAACTTTGCATCCCTGAGTCTGGGCTGTATAAAAAGGTGACATTTTCATGGGTTACCTCTATACTGTCTGTGAATGTGTCTCTGATGCTACATCAATGCTGGAATGACTTCTTCAACTCACCTCAGCAATGGTGGAATGTTTTACAAACCTTCCCCTCACTGAAGCCTGTGCTGACACTTTCCTTCACTCAGCCCATCCTACTCCCTTTCCTATAGTTTGTCATTTCACCACTCACCCTTTCTGCATGCATACAATTGGAAGCTGGTAGCTTTAAGAATTCCCTCAACCATTCAGACAATTTCACCTTCTGGTACCCCCATGGCAACACATACTCCTATGATGAAGCTCTGATACACTCCATTGCCTCCTTGCTAGGCTGGCTTTGGTCCTCAAAACCAGGGAAATTGGAACTTGGGTGACAAGTCCATTTGTATTCCAGAGAAAAAATGTCACAAATTCTTGAAAGCTGCTTGTTGGCAGGCTCTATTTCAAGGAAAGGACTTGAATCAGTTGTGGAATTCTTGAACCACTGTGCAATTGTCATTAGGTTTAGCAGAACATGCCTGGCATCCCTCTACCATCTCCTTAGCACATTTGTTTGCTATCTGTGTTATGGAGTACTTGCTCAATCCCCTGCTCCACCCATCCCCTTTCCTCCTCACCACCCTTGATCACTTCTCTAGGGAACCTGTTTTGGGTGTGGGACAGATTTCCCTCAAGCTGGACTGCTTTGATCCTCACAACTTTGTACTTACCCTTGCAACCTTGTATCCTCCTTCAACCCATTCAGTCAAAATCCCCCAATAGAAATGGGATACCAGATGGTGAATATCCTCCAGTTCACTTGAACCAGTGGAGTCCAGCAAAAATATTCACATCCATTATAGGGATGCCACGGTTCAGTTCTGAACTTTGGTTCGAACCTGAACTGGACTGGACTGAACTGAAAATGAGGTTCAGGTTCAGCCAAGTGGGTGAACTGAACCAAAATTTCGGTTCAGAAGCCCAAATTTGGGCAAACCATTACCTTATTTAGTAAAAGTCTGGTCCAACGAACCGGACTTGGACCGAACTCAGGTTTAAGGTTCAGAATTTGGCCTGAACCGGACCTAAAGTCCAGTTCTGGGTTCGAAAAATTCAGCCCTGAACCGGACTTAACCGGACCGTGGCATCCCTAATCCATTAGTAATGAGACCGGCAGAGGGTATCCTTTGCCTGAAAGCATGGGTCCGGCAGACTAGCTGTAGAATATTCTATGCCAAATGACCATTGGTCCACCGGACAGGACATAGAATATTCTCCACCAGATTGCTATTGGTCTGGTGGACTAGCCATAGAATATTCTATGACCAGCCACAATCAGTCTGCTGGACTGACCATAGAATATTCTATGCCCTATGGCCATCTGTCTGCCAGACTGACCATAGAATATTCTACACCCAGTGACCATCAGGCCGGCGGACTGGCTGTAGAATATTCTATGCCTCATAACTATTGGTCTGGCACACTGAACATAGAATATTCTATGCCAAATGGGCATCCATCTGCCAGACAGGACATATGATATTCTCCACCAAATTGCTATTGGTCCAGCAGACTAGCTATAGAATATTCTATGAGCAGCCACAATCAGTCTGCCGGACTGACTGTAGAGAATATTCTCCACCAAATTGCTATTGGTCCAGCAGACTAGCTGTAGAATATTCTATGACCAACTGCAATCAGTCCACTGGACTGACTGTAGAATATTCTATGCCCAATGGCCATCTGTCTGCCGGACTGACTGTAGAATATTCTACACCTGGTGGCCATCAGCTGGCAGACTGGCTGTAGAATATTCTATGCCTCATAACTATCGGTCCGGTGCACTGAACATAGAATATTCCATGCCTAATGACCATTGGTCTGCTGGACAGGACATAGAATATTCTCCACCAAATTGCTATCAGTCTGGCAGACTAGCTGTAGAATATTCTATGACCAACAACAATCTGTCTGGCACACTGGCTGTAGAATATTCTATGCCCAATGGCTATCAGTCCACCAGACTGACCATAGAATATTCTATGCCCAATGGCCATCTGTCTGCCAGACTGACCATAGAATATTCTATGCCCAACAGCCATCTGTCTGCTGGACTGACTGTAGAATATTCTATGACCAACAACAATCTGTCTGGCACACTGGCTGCAAATATTCTATGCCTAATAACTATTGGTCTGGTGCACTGGACATAGAATATTCGATGCCCAATGGCCATCCATTGGACAAAGAAATTGGGATAATTATTATTGTTGTCATACCAGGCATTGAATACACTGCCTATTGCTTTTGGACTCCCCTATGCTTCCACACTGGAGGCCCCATCTTTACCCCTCCTGTATCCTTCCTTTTTCTCTCCCACATTTCTCTCCTTCTAAATCAATGTTAGTTCAGGCATTTACCACCTGGAGGCATTATCTCAAAGGTTCTGAAACTCCGGTCGACGTTGTTACTGACCTTAAGAACCTTGAGTACTTCTACACAGTCTGCCTGCTCACCCGGCGTCAAGCCAGGTGGTCGGAGTTCCTCTCCCAGTTTAATTTCATGATTTGATTCCACCCCAGTCACCTCAGAATGAAACCTGATGCGTTGACTAGATGTTGGGACATCTATCCCAAAGAGGGGGATAGCAACTATGCCCATGTCAATCCGCAAAACCTCCAGCCGATGTTCACCAGCGGACAGTTGATCTTGTCACTCTGAGCTTCATTGCTTTACGTACCTGCACTCCATAATCAACTCCATGAGGATATTTGTCAACAACTGTCGGGTTGACTCTCAGGTTTTCAGGGGACTTGAGTAGAGTTGGCTGAAAGAGAGCAAAGCAAAAATGTGATTGGGAGTAACAACCTAAGGGAAGTTGTTACATGGATAGCTGCTTATATACTACAGGGGCATGAGTCATAGTGAGTCACAACAAGGGGCGATGGGCATGTGTGAGCAGTGAGGTGCAGCATGAGTCATACGTGAAAGGGTGAAGGAGGTGTAGCATGTGGCATGTGATGAGAGTAAGGGAAGGGTGTGCACGTGGTGTGAAGGGCGAAAAAGGCCTCCACTGTCGAATAACATCCCCCATATGGCTACCGCCCTTCATTCATTGAGACAAGAAAATGGACCCTCTGCTATTGGCCCAGAAACCCAGTTACCATACGCTCGGAGGTTTGCTGCGACGACATTTGACATAAGCGACCCCCGCTACACTATGTTGGGACCTGCTCCTATGGATCTACAGAGGAGAAGCAGCGCTGCGAAATATGATTCCACTGACATCGTCCTTTGGGATCAGGGGTGTGATGTGAGAGGGGGGTCACATGGTAGAACTCTAACATAGTCCCCTCCCAGTGGTCCGGCATCTCGATGGACTCGTTTACACTTCTGGGCTCTCTCCGCGCCTATGTTCGGCTTGCGGTTTGGTTGGCGGTGCTTTGATGTCGGTTGGGGGGTCAATGCTTGTGTCACGTGTACCTGCGACGAAGGGGTGGTCGTAATTGTTGGTCAGTACGATCCACAGAGCCATCACATTGGTAGTCACTGGTATAACCCAGGGGGGGCCTCTGCGGCAATGGTGTATGGCCCACTCCTCTCGAAGGATTGGCTCGGGTGGTAGGGGGATTTCGAAGCGTAATCGCAAGCTTCAGCAGTTTAGCCAGATTTCCACAAGAGTGGGCAAGGCACATAAAATATGCTGTTGCTGTTCAAACTCGAGTCCTAGAAGCTCTGTCCACATAGCACAGCTGAAGCTGACACTAAGCCTTTCTACCATTCTGCAGAGCCATACATCATCCTCGGGCTCGAGAAGGTCTCTGTTTAGTCGAAACTGCGGTATGCGTGCGGGGGGGTCATCTGTCATGAGTGGGGGGGAATCTAATCCCAATGTTCGACATGCATGGGGGATCTGCACCGCATACAGGCCGTCGTGCCAGGGGACGATGGCGGGCCCTCGAGTATGGGTGGCATGGGTCGTAAGTCAGGTGCGGGTCGCAAGCAGGTGGTTTCAGTGGGAGGCGGGCGCGGCAGGCGGTTTGGCCATCCAGCAGCTCGGCGGGCAAAGTATGGTGGTCCTGGGGTCCCGCGGCATGGGGTCTGAGGAGTGCGGTCAGGGGGCATTGTAGGCAGGTAGAAAAAAGGGGGGGTTTATAGAGGAAGAAGAGAGGGCATTGGATGAGTGATGTCGTTTGCGGTTTTAAGTCTTTTTGCTTTTTGCTCAGGGTCATTGAGCATGTGACCATTCAAACAAAAGACACCGTGAGAGAGCGTGCTGCCTGAGGGTGCTTGCGGTGGAAGTCCACGATGGCCTTGGCTGCGTCTTTCAGATTTGCCTTAGGTTCCCATGTGTTGTCCTCATGGGGATAGCCTGTCCACTTGACGAGGTATTGTAGCTTCCGTCTATGTTTCCGACTTTTCAGTACCTCTTCCACATTGTATTGTATGTGGTCGTCGATTAGTTCGGGGGGCAGGCATTTGTCTGGTGTCTGATTAGGGAATTTACCTTCTACATACAGTGTGAGCAGTGCTTTGTTGAATACTGGGTGAATCTTCCACGTGACTGGTAGGTTGAGTCGATATGCAGATGGTCCCACTTTTTCTACTACCACGAAGGGGCTGACTCTTCTGTCCATGAGTTTTTCTGATGGTTGCTCCGTGTTCAGGTTTGTAGCATCTAGCCAGACCAGGTTCCCCTTTTTGTAGTCAAGTGTTTTTTTGTTTTTGTGTTTGTCATAAGCAGTTTTCATGTATTGCGCAGCTCTTTCTTTGTGTTTTCTCTGGCTTTCTGTAGTTTTGCAGCAAAGTCAGAGGCTTCTGGTGCATGTGGCGTGTCGGGCAGGCTAATGTTCCCCATATGAGGGTGGAACCCATAGTTTAGGTAGAAAGGGCTATATTTAGTGGCGGAATGTTGCCAGTTGTTTAGTGCGAACTCTGCTGTGGGTAACCAGTCTGACCAGTCGTCTTGCATGAAGTCAACATATGATCACAAGTATATCTCAATCTCTTGGTTCATCCTCTCGGTTTGTCTGTCAGTTTGTGGATGGTAAGCCGTACTTGGATTTCCTTTTATACCAATGATCTTGTAGAATTCTTCCATGAAGTTTGACACGAATTGAGACCCTCGGTCACTTATTACTTTGCAGGGTACTTCATGGCTGCGAAGGACTCGATCTTGTAAGATCCTGGCTGCTCCTAGAGCCGTGAGTTTTGTGTCCGTAGCCTCTAGCAAAGTCATCTTCATAAGCTTGTCACATATCACAAGGATGGCGTTGTGCGTAGCAGACTTTGACAATGGCCCAATAAGGTCCCTGTCAGGGTCCTAACAAGGTTAGCGGCGAAGGGGTTAGCGGAGCGGAGCGGAGATGTTCTATCGGAGTCCGGTCGGAGTCTGATATCAGTGAAAAGGAGAAGTAAACAAGAGGAAGGAGACTTATGGGACTGCGGCCTCAACATATGTGTTGTGCCACCACATATATACTTGTCCCTATTTATCAAACAAGAACAATACCTAAGAGAGAATCAGAACGTAAGTCAAAACTCCGAAGTGATCGGAGTCCATCAGAGTGGGTCGGAATTGGTCGGATGACGTGGAGAACGTCGAGGACAATGAGGACGAAAGCTCAGAGATATTTTTGGGATCAAGAGACGTTATATTCGAACTGAGGAGCAGGGAGATACAGGTGGAAACTTATACTGCAAGGACAGAGTATAGGAGTAATGTGAAACAATGTACTTATCAAATTACTAGGAGAGTTTCAACACTTGTGCCTGTGCAATTTTCATGGAACAAAGAAACAACAACAAAAAAGCGACTCCCATGGGTCAAGGGTATCCTCTCAATGGTAAACAGAACAAGGGGATGGAGGGAGAAGGTTCTGGAATGAAGTCTGAATGGTCCGAAGGCCGGCGGAGTGAAGTCCGATGAAGGTGCAGAGCGGAGCACACGGAGTTATGGCAGAGCGGATCGGAGTTGGTAAGGAGCTCGGAGTCCAGAGTGGGGGTCGTGCTTATGCAAGCAGATGGGGTCGTAACAGTATCCCCCTCTTAGGGTCAAACCCCTGAGACCCTGTGGCCAAAGTCCGCGTGAACACGTGGCTCCCATAACAAGTTAGCATCGGAGTTTTGCAGTGTCTCGAGCGGAGTCCGAAAAAATTTTGGGGGTCAAAAGGCCGTGCGCGTCATGCAACACTTTTTCTCTTCTTTAACCTGCTACCATCATCACTAGCCCCTAGCACGGGCAATCTCTACTTTTTTTCTTTAAAAACCTCGATGTCGCACAACCCGAGTACACCTGGAGCGGGGCCCAGCCGGCCTCCCCGCCCTCGACCACGCCCCACGGTCGCCATCCCCGTGCAGTTGCACGTGGAGGACGAGGACCCCGAGATCGCGGTCCTCATGCGCCAGATCAAGGCGCTGAAGGACAAGAAGGCGCGGGAGGAGGAGGAATGGAAGAAGAGGGAGGCTGCGGACAAGGTGCGGTGGGGGGGGATGGAGAGGGTGGGGGCGGTGGAGGTGAAGCGGAGGGCGGAGGAAATCGCAAAGGCGCAGGGGACGGGGAGGAAGCGGACGCCGGCCACGGAGTCAGACACGGAGCGCGCGGACTGCACGTGATGTGTCCGGCTCGGGATGGGGTGTGTGTGGCCGAGTGGAGGGCGGGGCACCACGTGTGTCACGTGTGCGGCGGCGAAACAGCGGTGCAGGGGCAGAGAGGCGGAGGGGCCGGAGCGGAAGAAATTCCGCTCCGCATGGTCGAAGAAGACCGTGGTGGAGTCGGAGGAGGAGGTGAAGGAGGTGTGGGTGCCGTGGGCGGACGTGGACAGAGCGGAGGCAGAGCAGACCGGGGTGGTGAGGACCATCTACGAGTTGGTGGTCCGTGGGGTGTTCGAGTTGGAGGAGTGGCGGAAGGAGGCAAGGGCGGAGCGGAAGGAGATGAGGGTGGAGCGGAAGGCGGCAGTGGAGGATCGGAAGATCCTCCGGGAATTTCTGATGGGGAAGCGGGGAGCGGGGGAGGAAAAGGAGGAGGCGGAGAAGATGGTGGTGGAGGTGGCGGGTTCGGAAAAGGGGGTGGAGACGGAGGCGGAGAAGAAGGAGGCGGAGGAAGTGGGAGCGGAGAAAGAAGCAGAGGCGGAGAAAGCGGCGGAGAAGGGTACGGAGGCGGGGAAAGAGGCGGAAGCGGAGGAGGGAGAAGTTGGAGCGGAGTCCGGGCTTAAGGAGCCCGAGGGAGTTTTACAAGCGTTGCCCGGCTCACCCCCCTCTGCCTAAAAAAATAAAATAAAATAATCTACATTATTATTTGTTTCTTTTATTTTTATTTTTTATAAATTTTTTTGTTTTATCTTTGAACTTGAGTGAAGTAAGCAGAATGAAAGAAAAAAGTAAGACAAGACGGAGAAGACGAAGAGAGGTTCGGAGATGGACTTGGGAGAAAAAATAAAAAGTTCGGAGTTTTCGGAGAAAGGAACAGAGAGAGAGATGGAGAGACGGAGAGACAGAAATACGGATTTTTTTTATTTTTTTATTTTTTTATTTTTTATTTGTTTCAGAGAAGACGGAGAAGCGAGAGATGGAGTAGTATAGAATGGAAAATGTACATAAATAGAAGCATAAGAGAAATTTCGGGGTATCGGAGTGAACGGAGAAAGGTCTAGAGGGTATTGAGAGGTCCGGGCTTGTTCGGATAAGCTTGGTGGAAATCCAAAACGGCCTTGGAGGCATGAACAAGTTCCGTAGCGGGAAGCCAGGATGTTTCCTCATCGGTTCCTTCGTATCTGGACCACCGCACCAGGTATAGGAGTTTGCAGGTGCGGCGTTTGTCGATCTTGGAGTCGAGCACTTCGGAGATTTCGTGCTCTAAGTCTCCATTGATCTCTACTGGAGGAGGCGGGGTGATGGTACGATTCGGAATTGTATTCGGAGTTACTGGCTCCAGCATGGAAATGTGGAAGACGGGGTGGACGGCTCGCATGGCCTCAGGGAGTCGGAGTACGAAGGAGTGCGAACCGGCCTCTCCGATGATTTCGAAAGGTCTGAGGAACTTGTCGGAGAGTTTTTTGGAGGGTCTGGTCGTACGGAAAAACTTCGCCTTAATGTATACTCGGTTTCCGACCTTAAACTCCGGTGCTGGAGTCTGACGTTTGTCCGCCAGACCCTGATAGTGACTCTGCGCTTCGGCGATTTGGTTATGGAGTTCTTGGTGCAGCTGATCCAAGTCTACAGCAAGCTCTCAGGCACGGACCAAAGTTACTTTGCGTTCGGGGAATACCGAGATATTCGGATGATAACCCTTGTTTGCAAAGAACGGAGAAACCCCAGTGGTGGCGCTCAGGGCATTGTTGTAGGCAAACTCGGCGAGGGGCAGAAGCTGCGACCAGTTGTCCTGCTGGTAATTGCAGTAACAATGGAGGTACTGTTCCAACATCTGGTTAGTCCGCTCCGTCTGTCCGTCGCCCTCCGGATGATATCTGGAGGTGAAGTGTAAAGTCATGTCCAGGACTTTACCCAACGAGCGAAAAAAACGGGAAACGAACTCGGAGCCGCGATCGGAGGTGACATGCGACGGAACTCCATGTTTCGAGAAGACGTGGAATACGAATAGATGGGCCAACTCCGCGGAGTTCACTTCGTCAGTCGTCAGGATGAAGATCCCCTGCTTCGTAAACCTATCAACAACCACCAATATTGCGGTAAAACTGGAGCTCTCAGGGAGTTGCTCGATGAAATCCATCGAAATGGAATTCCATGGTTTCTCGGGTATGGGCAGCTGCTTGAGCGTTCCATACGGCTTATGCTGAGGGGCTTTCGCCCTACCACAAGTCGTGCAAGATTTGCAAAAGTCCGATGTGAATCCTCGGAGTTTCGGCCAGGTATAATCCCTGAAGACCAAGGCTGTAGTCTTGGTCCTACTGAAATGTCTGGCGAGCAGGTGATCATGTCTCGCACATAAAATGCGGAGTCGGAGGTCATTGACGTCTGGTACATAGATCTGTCCGCGCTCGCAGAGAAGTCTGTTGTTGTCCATGGACCACTTAGGGTCTGCGGAGTTTAAGCAGAGGTCTTCTAGGATCGGGACGATCACAGGATCGAGCAAGAGTCCAGACTGGATGTCCTCTCGGAGTTGATGATCATCAATCACAAACAACGCATGGAGTGCGGGTACGTAAAGCGACGAAGCTCGGAGAGACGATATCAATTGTTCGCTGGAGAACATCGGTCGGAGGTTTTGCGGATTGACACGGGCATAGTCACTATCCCCCTCTTTGGGATAGACGTCCCAACGTCTAGTCAATGCATCGGGTTTCATTCCGAGGCACCCGGGGCGGAATCGGATCACGAAATTGAACTGGGAAAGGAACTCCAACCACCTGGCTTGATGCCGGGTGAGTAAGCAGACCGTGGAGAAGTACTCTAGGTTCTTGTGGTCAGTAACAACGTCGACTGGAATTTCAGAACCTTCGAGATAGTGCCCCCAAGCGGTAAACACCTCAAATATAGCGAGGAGTTCCTTATTGTGGGTGTCATAGTTCAGTTCGGAGACGCCTAGGGTGCGGGAATGAAAAGCGATAGGATGGACTTCACCGTCGGAGGCGACCGTAGAAAGTATCGCGGCGACAGCATAGTCCGAGGCGTCCGTTTCAACTATCAGCGGAGCTCCAGGAATGAAGTGCGAGAGGATCGGAGCTGTGGAGAATGCGGTTTTTAGATAAGATAGGGCTCGTGCAAAAACAGATAGATCACATGACCAAGTTGTGACAATGCAAAGAAATGCCTAAGGATATACAATGACATGGTTTTGAGCCTATCCCTCTCCATCAAAGCTCTGGGTCACTATTACAAACAACTGATGGAGAGGAATTGTCATATTTATGTGCCGAGGCTGAGGAGTAGCATTTTTTGCTGATTGACCGCCTAAATGCGTGACGGCACAGCCACAAAAGAGCGTGACTTGTTCGATTACCCACTGCCATGCCTCGAAAAAAGCGCAATCGAGCTGAAAACTTCAGTAAAATATCCTTGGGTAGGGCAACAAAGAGAAGGAGGTCAAATGAGCCCGAGAAAGAGAATGTAACCACTGGATTCTGATTCTACTCATACAAACTAATTTTTTGAGCAGATTCCATTCTCCGGGAGTTATCCCACAACGCCTCCCACCTCCTGGATCAAACAGATTCCTTCCCAGCATGTTGAGAATGAACCAATTCAGCCACTGATAATCACCACGGAGACACAGGGGGAGGATGAGGGAGACAACAACGACGATGAGCTCGAGTCAGGACAAAATGAAAGCTGCTGGGTTCGGGCACCATTACAAGCTGGATGCTTCAATCCCCCACCCACCATTGATGAGGCAAAGCAGGCCCTCAAAGACTTGAAGATGTTTTTGAGGCCACCCCGTGATTCGGGACAAGGGGGCTACAAAGACCCGAAACTCGATCGGCTCTTGCGCAGCCGCCTCGAAAAAATGGCCATGTTCTTGTGGAACTATGTAGACACAAGCCACGGAGCCAATGGGTGGATGGGAGCATCATTGAAGACCGCATACGCGTTCGAAAAAGGCCCGTGGTTAGCAGGGCGACTTCGAGAATGGACGCGCGCCTACATGGAAGACCGTGATGACCTGCCTCTCAACATCTATGGGACCTGGAGCACCTCTGCTCTCGAGGACGAGGACTTCCGACAAGAGTTGTTGCTCCATCTGCAAGGAATCGGGATGTATGTTAGCGCAATGGACATTGTTCGTTATGTTGACCAACCGGAGGTCAAGGCAAGGCTCAAACTTACCAAAACAATCTCATTGGCAACAGCGAAACGGTGGATGAAGACTGTAGGTTATCGTTGGACAAAGACGCCGAGCGGCCAATTTGTCGATGGCCATGAAAGATCAGATGTAGTTGCATATCGACAAGCAATTTTCCTCCCAGTATGGGCCGAGTTTCTCTCAAAAACACGCACCTATGCACCCGACGGGACTGAGTGTCCAGCGGCAGTGCCAATAGCTCAGCCTGTCGTTATCTGGAACCATGACGAATCCACATACTACGCGAACGACCGGAGGAAGATCCGGTGGGTGCATCAATCCGAGAAGGCGGTACCCTATGCAAAAGGCGAGGGCGCATCAATTATGGTCGCTGATCTGGTTAGCCCTGACTATGGGTGGTTGCGTTCACCAGATGGAAAAGAGGAAGCTCGGATACTGTTCAAAGCCGGCAAAATGCGAGAGGGCTATTTCACAAATGACGACATCTTGAAGCAAGCTGGTATTGCAATGGATATCTTGGAGAAGCATTACTCCAATGAGGACCATGTTCTTGTCTTTGATAATGCACCAACTCACCTGAAACGAGCAGACGATGCGCTCTCTGCTCGTCACATGCCAAAGTTCTCACCCAAGCATGGTGACAAATGGGATGGGTCAGATTGGGGTGATGGACGGATGCCGAAGAATTGGGGAGTCGAGGTGAATGTGGTGGATGATCAAGGAAAGCCAGTTTATGGCACAGACGGCAAGATCTTGAAGAAAAATGTGCGAATGGGAGATGGGATGTTCAAAGATGGGACGCCGCAATCACTATATTTCCCCGAGGGCCACGAGAGGGCAGGGGTATTCAAAGGGATGGCGACAATTCTCGAGGAGCGCGGGTTTGCAGGTGCATCAAAGATCCGTGCAGAATGCCCAAAGTTCCGGTGTGCGAAAGGGACATATCAATGCTGCTGCCGCCGAGTGCTGTATAATGAGCCAGACTTTGTGGGGGTGGAGTCATTGTTGGAGACTGCATGCAGAGCCAGAGGCTTCCGTGCTGTTTTCTTTCCAAAATTTCATTGCGAACTAAACTTCATTGAACAGTGTTGGGGATATTCAAAAAGGATCTATCGACAGTTTCCGACCTCAACAAAGGAGGCCAACCTAGAACACAATGTTCTCAGCTCTCTTAGCTGCATTCCGTTGGTGTCTATGCGTCGGTGGGTGAAGACTGGCTCAATTTTGGGTGCTGAATGATCTGACCCAGAACCCCGGACAGGTTTTCAACTCGCTCACTTCGATTTATGGATGGTTATCGGTTAGGTCTGAATGGTAAACAAGCAGCATGGGCATCAAAGCAGTACCGTGGTCACCGAGTATTACCTGAGAGTATTCTCCAAGATCTCGAAGCAGCAGGCATTTGACCAGTGTCACATAGTGTAACACAAAGTCACAAAAATGTCACAGCTCGTGATCGAACTGTTTTTGCATGAGCCCTATCTTAGTCAAACGCGGACTGGCAATCGTCGGACCACTGCCACTCGATGTTTTTATGCGTCAAGTGGTTCATCGGAGCGATGATCTCGGAATAGCCATGGATGAAGTGGCAGTAGAAATTGGTGAACCCGAGGAAGGACTGGACATCCTTGACCTTCCGCGGAGTCGGCCAGTCCTGTATAGTTTTCACTTTAGCCATGTCCATAGAAAGTCCGGATGGAGATAAAACAAATCTGAGATACTCCACGGTTTCAGCGTGAAATTCACACTTAGCTGGGTTCAGGAAGAGACTGTGCTCCCGGAGCCTTCGGAGTACCTCTCGGACGTGCTCAACGTGTTGTTTCGGATCCTCGGAGTAAATGAGGATGTCATCGAGGTAGACAACCATGAACGTGTCGAGAAGGTCGGAGAATATGTTGTTCATAAAGTGTTGGAATGTGGCAGGCGCGTTTGTGAGCCCGAAAGGCATCACACACCATTCAAAGGATCCGTATCGGGTGTGGAATGCGGTCTTCCATTCGTCACCCTCAGCGATACAGACCAGGTGATACGCGTGTCGGAGGTCAAGTTTTGTATAGATTCGGGCTTTTCCTGGAACGTCGAGAAGATCTTTAGTCAGTGGGAGCAGATAACGGTCTTTTTTGGTCAATTTATTGAGACCACAGAAATCAACGCATAATCGGAGCGTTCTGTTCTTCTTCCGGACAAAGAGCACAGGTGCTCCGTGTGGAGAACGGCTCGGACGGATAAATCTGATGCGGAGGTGTTTGTCCAGAAACTCGCGGAGTTCGCTGAGTTCAAACTGCGACAGAGAATAGACCACACCTGGCGGAGGGGATTGGCCATCCAGCAGGTTGATTTTTAGATCATACGGTCAATGCGGAGCAAGGGTGTCTGCCTTCTTTTTACTGAAGACATCTGGAAAGTCCCTGTACTCCTCCGGGACGGAGAGGAGATCCTGGGGGGTGGTGTCGGGAACGTTGAACGAAGCGGAGGCTGCGCGCGCGGACTCGCTCAACAACGTCATGCCAAAGACTTGGGACCCACAAAGCCCACAAGCCGTGGCGAATGCAGCAGCATTCACAAAGGAAACCTTGGGTGTCTCCTGGAGAGACGGAGTCAAAGATGGAGACAGAAGCAGAGATGGAGATGGAGTCCGGGCTTGGTTCGGAGTCGCTGCAGATGACATTTGAACCGGAGCGCACGGAGCGGAGACAGACAGAGGGACAGAGGTGGACAGAGGGACAGAATGGAGAGTGCTGGCCGGTGCACCCTCCGGATCAGATTTCGGAGATTTTTCCTCATTCGTAGATGGTCTGGGCTTTATCTGGCCAGTAGTCCAGTCAACCAGCGGGTTGTTTTGGAACAGCCAATTCATTCCCAAGATCACATCACTAGAGGGATCAAGATCAGTAACTACAAACAAGACATTGGTCAGATCCATGGCGGAGGGCCGAATGGATAACCAGACCACTTCGGTAACCCATACGGAGGTGGTCCCGTTAATAAAAACGACCTCCTGAGGGGTCACCGGAGTTTTCGGAAGACGGAAACGAGAAGCAAATTTGGTGTCAATGAAACAAAGTTCAGCGCCAGAGTCTATCATTGCTTTGAACGGAGAAGAAATAGAAGGAGAGGAGGCAAGAAGGGAAAGAGAACGATGAAAGGAAAGGGTATCGGGTATAGGTTTAGTACGATCAGAGTCGGAGCAGCTGGAGAGTTGTACTGTGCTCTCTGGGCTGCTCAATCTTTTTTTGGCATGGAGTCATCTCCATTGGAGGTGATTCGTGCAGTGCTGGCACTGGCCCGCGAGGTCCGCTTACGACACTCGTTGGCTTTATGGCCTGCTATTCCACAGAATAGGCACAGATTATTATCGAAATGCCATTGGCGTTCCTCTGGAGTCAGTTTTCCATCCTGACCCAGATGAGCTTTCTTTGTGTCGCTGGGGCTACTGGAGTTAGCGGAGCCCTCAGCGGCCTTTGGAACGGAGTTTCCGGAAGTCGAACCGGAGTTCACCGGACACTTTTCCAATGGTTTCTCAGGCTTGTTATTAGTGCCGGAAGTGTTCGGGGACTTGGAATTATCCGAAGTCTCCTTTTTGATGGTGTTGTTAGGCGTCGGAGCCTTAATGGAGTCCCGAGAGATCTCCTGCTGCCAAGCCCAATAACGACCATCGATCGCACTGGCTTGCTCGCAGAGTCCGCGGAGCGTGTCCGTGCGGTTAATGCAGGCCAGTTCATCCTTGATGCGGCTGGCAAGTCCTTTGTAGAACTGCCGCTGCAATGCATATTCATCCCAATGGACAATGGACGCAAATCTGTTGAACAAAATGGTATATTTCATCAACTTCTGGTCCTCACGCATCCGGAGGCGTTCGAGTTTGAACTCCGCCTCACAGATCACGTCGTAAGGACCAAAGTTCTCTGTAAGTTGAGTAACAAACATCTTATAGTTGGAAAGGACCGGATGGCCCTCGCCATCCAGGATCATTGGTTCAAACCATTCCAGGGCGAAGCCCCGGAGAAAGGAAAGGACATAGTGTACCTTATGAGAATCGGATTTGAACGCTCTAGGGCGATCAAGGAAATTCAATTGGCATTGGACCAAGAAGCTTTTCAACTTCTTAGCGTCCGAGCCATCGAAGGTATCGGGGTCTCATGGTTTAACCGTCTCTGGGCATTTGTTGGCGTCAATAATCTTCTGAAGGAGACACGCCAGAGTTAGTTTGCATTCGGCTCGAGATGTCGGAGGTTCATTTAGCTCGTCGTCGTCGTCAGTGACCAAGGGATCTGACTCTTTGTCATGGTCCGGAGGTCCAGACACACTCGGAGTCAGAGTATTGTCGGCCAGTTCTGGAATGTCGACGTTGTCGGCAACAGGAGGTGGAAGTCGAGCACCGGAACATGTAGTAGGCATTGTTAAGTTTGTATATACGAGGTTTGAAGTTCGAATATACTGTCAGGGTCCTAACAAGGTTAGCGGCGAAGGGGTTAGCAGAGCGGAGATGTTCTATTGGAGTCCGGTCGGAGTCCGATATCGGTGAAAAGGAGAAGTAAACAAGAGGAAGGAGACTTATGGGACTGCGGCCTCAACATATGTGTTGTGCCACCATGTATATACTTGTCCCTATTTATCAAACAAGAACAATACCTAAGAGAGAATCAGAACATAAGTCAAAACTCCGAAGTGATCAGAGTCCGTCGGAGTGGGTTGGAATTGGTCGGATGACATGGAGAACGTCGAGGACAATGAGGACGAAAGCTCAGAGATATTTTTGGGATCAAGAGACATTATATTCGAACTGAGGAGCAGGGAGATACAGGTGGAAACTTATACTGCAAGGACAGAGTATAGGAGTAATGTGAAACAATGTACTTATCAAATTACTAGGAGAGTTTCAACACTTGTGCCTGTGCAAATTTCATGGAACAAAGAAACAACAACAAAAAAGCGACTCCCATGGGTCAAGGGTATCCTCTCAATGGTAAACAGAACGAGGGGATGGAGGGAGAAGGTTCTGGAACGAAGTCCAAACAGTCCGAAGGCCAGCGGAGTGAAGTCCGATGAAGGTGCGGAGCGGAGCGCACGGAGTTACAGTGGAGCGGATCGGAGTTGGTAAGGAGCTCAGAGTCCGGGGTGGGGGTCGTGCTTATGCAAGCGGATGGGGTCGTAACAGTCCCAAGTAATTGTGTGCCATGGGCAAGGCAGTATCGCATGTGGATGTAGAGGTGCACGTCATTTCGTACAGTCAGGTTTTGTTCTTTGGCATTTCTCACAACCAGCTATGTATTCCGTTACGTCCTCCTTCATTCCTGGCCAAGTAAATTGTCGAGCAACGCTTTCTAAGGTCTTCTCGGGTCCAGGGTGTCCTCTAAGTGGAGAGTCGTGTAACTCTATGTCAGGACCCATCCATTTTTCCCTTGCCCAAACCGACTTTACCAGCACCTACAAGCCTCCCAACATCCCTCTACAACCTCATGAATTCCTCTACACACTTCCGGAACCCGCCATCCCCTTCCGGAAGCCTCCCCGACCTCTACCACGTTCACACAACACTCGCGACTATCATACTATACTCACGTCACCTCCTGCCACCTTATCCTATGTGTGTCTACCACCCGAACCTGCCAAATTGAGGCGCGACACACAGTTATGCAATCTTTCTCAGCCAGCACATGACTTGCCGCATGGCACCACTGACATCACTAGCATTACCCGCATTACCAGCATTATCCACATGACTTCCCGCCCAAGCGTCACCTGCGTCACTACTACCATCCACGTGACCGCACGCATGGACCTCGCAACCTTAATGATGAAAAACACTGCCGATGGCCAGTTGAGCACTACTTCGAATTATGCTTCCTTTCTTCTCCCCAGTCATCTATAAACTATGATAATTATGACCAAAGCATCTCTTCGTAACTATAGTTACCCATATGATTATTTAACTAAGTCGTGACCCATGACTGGTCAGGTTTGCAACCTTACTTATGTTTCCCTTACCCCTCGCAACCTTAGTAGAACATGTCCATAGTCACTTTATGACTGACCATACCCCATACTACCATAGTTCTGTCACTTGGCGACCTCTGTACTTTTCCTTTTCTGTTATACTCTCTGTACGTATGTATATAAAGCCTCGCATGTACTTACAGTACTCCAGACTTGATATTGACGCACTTTGGTTTAAGCTTGAGGCCACAATGCCCTTTGAGCTTAGAACCATCATGATTGATAGGTCTTGTCTCTCTTGGTGACCTCAAGATCGTCAAGACACTTCTACTCTATTCTAACTCATCCTCTGCACTCGTATAAACTTGCGTGCTTAAGTATTCTCTCTTATTCGTCTTGATACTGATTCCTTCGAACCCCACAGGTTCTCTCGTCAGTTGACAAAGTCATTGCATTCACCGATACACTTTTTGACATCGTCGCAACCACCCACGACTCTTTCAACATCGTCTATTTCTCTCTCCTTGTCTATTCCTTCCTTTACGCTTCGTCAGTCAACTTCGCAACCCTCTCAACATTATCTATTTCTCTCAACTCGTCTTTTTCCCTCCTTATACTTTGTCTACCGACTTCGCGACCTTCTCAGTAACGTCTCCATCCTCTCTACTTGTTTCTCTTCATTCTCACATTCTCTTAGACATCCTCGTGACCTTCCAGGACTGAGCATTATCGACTGTGCTCAACAGTTGATTGGTCTTAGCAAGTTTCTAGAACTGGTCACCAATAAGTCGACCTTCGGTATTACTTACGAGACGGGACAGGCCCTAACACTCTATCAAGACCTTGTGTACTAGGTCTTGGGGCACCCAGACCTTTCCTTGGTGTCTGAAAAGTCCATCTGTGCCTTTTTTGTAGGGCATCACCTTGGGTGGTATAGTGTTTGTGTGTGCTTCCAGTAATAGTTGGTCAATTGTCGGCTCGGGGATCAGTAATGCAGCAAGGTGATGAGTTGGGAAGACTTGTACTGTAGGTTTTTCATATTTGTCCGTCCCCTCCCAATGGTCTGGTCGTCGGGATAGTGCATTGGCCTTCATGTTTGTTTTTCCGGGTTTATACTTTACTTCAAAGTTGAAGCATTGTAATTTTGAATGCCATTGCATTTGCCTGGGGTTGAGCTTCTGGCTTTTCTGGAAATATTGAAGATTCGCATGGTCGGTATGGATTTCAAAGGGTTCTTTGGCGCCCAACAGATAATGGCGCCATTCTTCCAGTCCTCAGATAATGGCTAGAAATTCTTTATCATATGTCGCATAGTTCATCTCCACCAGGGAGAAGGTTTTCAAGATGAAGTCCACCAGTTGCCAGATACCATCAGGTTGTTGTTGTGACAGTACTCCTCCGGTGGCATAGTTACTCGCATCCACTTCCATCTTCCATTTGCCTTTGTCTTGCGGGATTGCCAACACCATGTTGCTTTGCAATATCTTGATCAGGCGTCTCCAGGCACATTCTTGTCAGTCTGTCCAAATGTATGGTGTATTGTCACTCAGGAGTTCATAGAGTGGCTTGGCAATAGTGGCGAATCCTTGTATGAACCTCCGGAAATAGTTTAACTACCTGATTCCCTGTTGGAGGGCATGTTTGTTTTTTGGTACAGGCCAGTCGGCTATTCCTCTGCATTTTTTTGGTGAGTGTCAAATATTCCCTTTTGAAACCAACAGCCCTAAGAATGTGACCTCTGGTTGCTCCAGTTTGCATTTCGACTCCTGGACGCAGAGGTTGTTTTCCTGGAGTACCCTGAATACTTCATGTAACAGACGTTGGTGTTCCTCAAGCGTCTTCATTGCAATGAGGATGTCGTTGATGTATACGAACACCTTGCCAGTGGCTAGCAGCATACGTAGGATGTAATTCATTCTTCATTGGAAGACCAATGGGGCATTCATCAACCCAAACTGCATGACTGTAGGCCATACTATGCCATATCTGGTGATTATTGTGGCGTATTTTTGTGCCCATTCGGCCATTGCGACGTTCCAATAGCCCCATTCCATGTCGAGGCTCGTGAATATTTTGGCTTCCTTCAGGCTAGCTATAGTCTCATTGATCCTGGGCAGTGGGTATATATCCTTGACACAAAAGGAGTTGAGGCATTTATAATCGATGATGGGTCACAGCTTGTCCCCTTCATCCTTAAAGAAGATTGGGCTTACATAGTCCAATTCTCCCCAGACTAGTCAGCCATTTTCCAGGTTTTCCTTGAGCCATGCTTTTAAAGCTTCATCTTCTTTACTGGTAAGGGGGTAGACCTTTGAACGTAGGAACCCAGGGTCATTTTTAAATTTGATTTCGTAATCGACTCTGGGTAAGGACTTGGGTAGCTTCTGGTTGGTTTTTCCTGCAAATACTTGGGGGTACAATGCTTCCCAATTGATCGCGGTTGTCGTATGGTGCAGGTTCTGGAAGCCATAGTTGTAGTCCACAATGTGGCAATCTTTCTTTTTGCATTTGTCAAAGTGGATGCATTTCTCAAACCATCGGATGCTGGGGTTATGGTACCAAAGCCAATCGTGTCCTAAGATCGCGCAGTGTCCAGTAACTCAACCTAGTAAGAACTGCTTGATTTCCACATGGCCCCCTATATTGAGGCAAAGAGCCACAGACATTTATAGTCCCATCGATGTTCTTGAAAACTACAGGGGTGTCCAGTTTCATAAGGTTCATTTTTGTACTGAGGGCCCATCCCAGGTCCATGACAGACATGGTACAACCGGAGTCAATCAGTAGTTTGATGTTGTAGGTGTCTTTAGTATCCAACGTGGTGATGTGTCCTGACATGTCCAATTGTCGTTCTCCTCCTTTTCCATATACGATTTTAGGGTCGGACTCCCAGTGTACATCATCGTTGTATCCTGGCAGTTTCTTAGGGGTGAGGTCTTTGAGGGTGTGCTTGGCCCTCTCAGCCTCTTTTGTCAAAGGGAACAATGGCATTTCATTTGCAGATTGGTTTACATGATGGTGACAGGCAGGAACAATATATACGGATCTGACTTTAGCACTCAAGTGGATCCTTCTAGAAAATCCTGCGATTTGTTGGTCATGGTGGCACCAGCAACAGGTCCTGGAGTGGGCACCCAGGGCCTTCCTTGGATGTGCAATTGGTCTCTCAATTGCGCAATCATGTTTTCCATTTCTTCAAAGTCATTTTGCCCAGCTGTCGTGGGTGCATATGAAGGGTTGAATGACATCAGGGAGGTCGGGTGTGAGGTAGGGTATGCCGGGACAGGGCCGGGACAGGGTAGGGAGAGAAAGGGGGAGGCGTGTAGTACCCAGGGGGTGAGCGTATTTCAAATGCGCTGCCCATTCTAGCTTGCTGTCGGGGGGTGGCATGTTGCTGGGGCGGCTCGGGGCACAGTCGTGCAGGGTGGCCGACCTGTCCACAATTGTAGCAGATCAGCAGGCGACGGGGGCCAGTCCCTTGACTCGTGTCCATCAGGGTACCCTGCCTGCTTCTGGGTGGAGCTTGCATATTCCACTGTCTAGGAGGAGGTGCTTGTTGTTGTTGTTGCTGTTGCTGTTGCTGTTGTGGGCGTGGCTGCCACTGTATATGTTCTTGTTGTCCAGGCGGCAGGCCCCATTGGCCTGGTCCTTCCCATACTGATTGCAGTTGCCATTGAGGCGAGCACCAGAAACGATTTTGCGGGGGCTGGCGCTGCGTCGGTTGGTTCCAGGTAGGGCACGGTGCTGCCTGCGCTCGCATCTCTCTCTGCACCACCATGTACAATTGGTGCTGCCGGTCCAGGCATACAGTCAGGATGCGAAAGGCCTGGTAGTCGGCCGGTTGGTCTGCACAGGTGAGAACCTTCTCCAGCAGTTTCGGGTGCACAGCTCTCATCAAGAGAGCATGGATGACTTTCCAGTGGGTATCTTCGTCGTAGCCAGCCTGGCTCATGAGTGTCTCGAACTTCTGGAAGAATTGTGCTGCGTCCATTTGTACTTGTTGGAATGCATTGATTTTGTGTACTGCCAGGGCCTGGTCTTCAATAGGCACAAAGGCCTCCCTCATCCTGGCTTTGAATGTTGCCCATATGACTTGTTCTCCTCCTTCTTCCAAGAGCACTGTGGCAGCTTGGTTTGCCCATTTGGCGGTGTAGTCCTCTGTCATGTGACTCAAAGTAAAAATGACTTTGAGGAAATCGTTCAGGTATTTCGTAGCATTGACTCTGAACTCCAGATGTAAACTTCGGAGGAAAGTTTGAAAGTCCTCTCTTTTTCCAGAATAGGGGGCGATTTTCAATGCTAAGGTAACGGGTGGCGCCGTGGGTGCAGGGGGAGCTTCGGGGGCTTGGGGTGCAGCGTCAGCCATTTCTTCAATCTAACTCTTCTAGGTAAATGCGAGGGGGGTCTTGAAAAATGTCCACGCGTAAGCGATCTTGGAGTCCTGCAAAAGTGAGGTCTGTTTGTGCCTCGGTGGAGCGGTGTGTAGGTGTCAGGTCGTCGGTTTGCGTTCCGATCGACGTGTGGGTTTCATCCTCGAGTTCCTCAAGGGCAGTGTGGTAATCGGACTCTTCTTCGTACAGATCCTCTTCTCCAGCTAGGAAGTCAAGGGTCTCCTGTTGGTATGCTTCTTCTGCAGCTACTTCAGATAGCAGTGCCACTAGTTGGTTTCGAAATGTTTGCCACTCAGGTAGGTGTGCGACGGACAAAGCGTTGTTCATGCTGAGATCTCTGGGAGTGCAAATTCTCCTGGTAGCAAAGTGGTACCCCGGCGCTAGTTGCATGGCCTCGGAATGTCTTGGGTAAAGAAACCGCTCGTAGGTCCTTCCTTGTGGTGTACTCAGTGGGGTTAACTGCTCAAAGTCCATTTCTTCGTCAAATCCTATCAAAGCTCTGCACCTTTCGTGCTGTTCAAACGCTGTCCAATAGCGTGCCAGTTCTTCTTCTCTGAATACACAAGTCTTGCTTCAACTCAGGTGAGGGTGGAGGTGCCTAGGTCCGTGAGGAGGTAGGCGGGGGAGAGGTTGTTACTTGTCAACAACTGTCAGGTTGACTCTCAGGTTTTCGGGGGACTTGAGTAGAGTCGGCTGAAAGAGAGCAAAGCGAAAATGTGATTGGGAGTAACAACCTAAGGGAAGTTGTTACATGGATAGCTGCTTATATACTACAGGGGCACGAGTCATAGTGAGTCACAACAAGGGGCGATGGGCATGTGTGAGCAGTGAGGCATGGCATGAGTCATACGTGAAAGGGTGAAGGAGGTGTAGCATGTGGCATGTGACAAGAGTAAGGGAAGGGTGTGCGCGTGGTGTGAAGGGCGAAAAAGGGGGGTGTGACGTGAGAGGGGGGTCACGTGGTAGAACTCTAACAATATTCAGTCTGGACTCTTGCTGGATCCTGTGATTGTCCCGATCCTAGAAGACCTCTGCTCAAACTCCACAGACCCTAAGTGGTCCATGGACTTCTCCACAAGTGTGGACAGATTTATGTACCAGATGTCAATGACCTCCGACTCCACATTTTATGTGCGAGACATGATCACCTGCTTGCCAGACATTTTGGTCAGACTGTTACACTTTCAACACGTCACCCTCCTCTTTTCCCTTTCACCATATCACTCCCCTTCTTTTTCTACCCATCACACCTCCCCTTCTCATGTATCACCTACCTCATGCCGCACCCCTTCTATGTTATCACGCATGAGTCATGCTTGGCCTCACCCTTTGTGCACGGACTACATGCTTCTCCCATGCTGCGCTATGACTCATTCCCCTGTAGTATATAAGTAGTCGTACTCACCTGTAACAATCTCTTAGGTTGTTACCTTCTATCACATTCGTCCTTTGCTCCCATTCGGCTGATTCTACTCGAGTCCCTTGAATACCCAGGAGTCAACGCGACAGTTGTTGACAAGTAACAACCTCTCCCCCGCCTACCTCCTCACGGACCTAGGCACCCACCCTCGCCCGAGTCGAAGCAAGACTCGTGTATCTCGAGAAGAAAACTGGCGCGTTTTTGGACATCGTACGAACGATCGATTAGGAAGAGGGCCCTCCTTGGACTGGACACCGATACAGATTTTGAACAACTGACACCGCCGAACACACCACAATCCAGGACCTACGAAGGATTCCTATACTCAAGACTATCCGAAGCTGCGCAGTTGGCGCCGAGATACCACTTTGCTACCAGAAGACTTTGCTTACCGAGAGATCCAAGCACAAACAACCCACTGTCAATCGCACACCTGCCAGAGTGGCGAACCTTCCGAAACCAGTTATTAGCGGCACTGACTGAAGCCGCAGCAGAAGAAGCGTACTTGCAAGAAACCCAGGAGTTCCTAGCCGAAGAAGAAGACCTCTTCGAGGAAGAAAGCGACTATCAAAGCGCTCTCGAAGAACTCGAAGAACCGACGCATTTGTCTGTTGCGACGCAGACCGACGAGGCACCCCTTACACACCGCTCTTCCAAAGCACAAACCGACCTCACCTTTGGATCGCTCCAAGATCGTCTACGAATAGACATCTTCCAAGACCCCCCACGTATCTACCTCGAAGAACTAGATTGAAGGCATGGCTGACGTAGCCCCTGACGCCGAACCCGCACCAGCAGCACCCCTCGCGCCTGCTGCGTTTTCATTGAAGATTGTCCCATATACTGGAGACAGGCATGAGTTCCAGACGTTTTTGAGGAGCTTGCGCCTAGAGTTCCGACTAAACGAAGCAAAATACCCTACGGATTTCCACAAAGTGGTATTCTGCTTGAGCCACATGACGGAGAAATATGCAGCAGAATGGGCAAACCAAGCCGCAAACGTCTTACTAGAACCAGGAGGCGAAAACGTAATCTGGGCCACATTCGAAGCACACATGAGGGAGACTTTTGCTCCCATCGAAGACCAGGCGTTAGCCGTCCAGGAACTGAACAACTTCAAGCAAGTAGGCATGGACGCCGCACAGTTCTTCCAGAGGCTCGAAACCTTGATGAGCCGAGCCGGGTACGAGGAAGATACCCACTGGAACATGATCCATGCTCTGTTGATGAGGGCACTACACCCGAAGCTCATGGAGAAAATCCTCGCATGCGCAGACCAACCCGCCGATTACCAAGCCTTCCACGTGCTGGCCATACGCCTTGACAGGCAACACCAATTACACACGGCGGTACAAAGAGAAATGCGGGCACAAGCAACGCCACGCCCCGCCTGGAACCAACCCGCACAGCGCCAACCCCCGCAGAACCGCTACTGGCGCTCACCCCAGTGGCAACCACAGGCAGTATGGGAAAGACAAAACCAGTGGAACGCACCGCCCGCCCAGCAACCCCAGCAAGCACAATGGCAACCACGTGCGCCGCAGCAGCAACAACAACAACAAGCACCGCCGCCTGCACAGTGGAACAGGCAGCCCCCGCCCGGAACGAGACAAGGCACCCCTATGGACACGAGCCGAGGGACTGGCCCCCGCCGCCCGCTCGTTTGTTACAATTGTGGACAAGTTGGACACCCCGCACAGTTGTGCCCAGAGCCACCCCAACGTCGCGCCATGCCCAGACAGCAAGCGAGACTCGGCAGTGCGTTTGAAATGCAGTCGCCCCCCGGGTACTATACACCGCCCCCGCTGTCTCCATACCCAGTGCCCGCCTATCCACAGTCGCATCCGGCCTCCCTCACGTCGTTTAACCCTTCTTATGCCGCCTCTATTGCTACCCGAAACAACTTTGAAGAAATGGAGAATACCATCGCGCAGTTGCGGGACCAACTGCACATCCAACAGAGGCCCAGGGCACCAACACCTGGACCAGAGACAACTGTAGCAACGTCGAACGTGGGAGAAGAGGATTTTCAGCAAGGATCCGCCTGAGTGCTAAGGCAGGATCCTTTTATATTGTTCCGGCCCGCCGTCATGTAAAACAACTTGCGAATCATATGCCGTTGTTCCCATTGCCAAAGGAGGCTGAGAGGGCTAAGCACACCCTCAAGGACCTCACCTCTAAGAAACTCCCAGGGTACAATGATGATGTAGACTGGGACACCGACCCCAGGACCACATATGGGAAAGGAGGAGAACGGCAATTGGACATGCCAGGATTCGTAACCACCCTGGACACTAAAGAGACCTATGACATCAAACTGCTAATCGACTCTGGCTGTACGATGTCTGTTATGGACCTGGAATGGGCCACCGCCAGGAAAATAAATCTTGCAAAACTCAAGACTCCCATAATATTCAAAAATATCAATGGCACCACGAATGTATCAGGGGCTTTTAAACATTCGGTGGCCCTACGACTCAATATTGGAGGCCACGTCGAGATCAAGCAGTTCCTACTGGGATGAGTTACCGGCCACCCGGCGGTTCTGAGACACGACTGGCTCCGATACCATAACCCCAGTATCCGGTGGTTTGAAAAATACATTCGTTTTGACAAATGCAAAAGAAAGGACTGCCACATCGTGGACTATGGCTATGGCCTCCGAAACCTACACGAAACGGCAAACACACCTGACTGGAAGACCCTATACCCCCAGGTGTTTGCTGGAAAGACTGGCCAGAAACTACCCAAATCTCTACCGGGGATCGACTACGAGATCAAGTTTAAAAATGACCCCGGCTTCCTGCGCTCGAAAGTCTATCCACTCACCAACAGGGAAGACGAGGCTTTGAAAGCTTGGCTCAAAGAAAATCTGGGGAACGGTCGACTAGTCTGGGGAGAATCGGACTATGTTAGTCCGATCTTCTTCAAAGACGAAGGGGACAAGCTGCGACCCATTATCGATTATAAGCGCTTGAATTCGTTTTGCGTCAAAGACATATACCCGCTACCTAGGATCGACGAGACAGTGGCAAGCCTAAAGAAGGCTAAGGTGTTCTCAAGCACAGACGTAGAATGGGGCTATTGGAACGTCGCAATAGCTGAATGGGCACAACACCTCGCCGCGATAATCACCAAATACGGCACAGTACGGCCCACCGTCATGCAGTTCGGACTAATGAACGCCCCTTCGGTCTTCCAAAGAAGAATGAACTACATCTTCTGTACGCTGATAGCCACTGGAAAGGTGTTCGTATACATCGATGACATTCTTGTAGCAACGGAGACGATCGAAGAACACCGACGCTTACTACACGAGGTATTCAGAATATTACAGGAAAATGACCTCTGCGTCCGCGAATCGAAGTGCAAGATAGAGCAGTCAGAGGTCACATTCCTGGGACTACTGATCTCGGAGGGGAGCATCCGGCACTCACCCAAAAAGTGCAAAGGGATAGCCGACTGGCCGGTGCCGAGGAACAAACACGCCCTCCAAAAGGGGATCGGCCTACTAAACTATTTCCGAAGATTCATACAGGGATTCGCTACCATCGCCAAACCGCTATACGAACTACTAAGCGACAACGCACCGTATATCTGGACGGGCCGACAAGAACGAGCCTGGAGACGTCTAATCGATATACTGCAAAGCGATGTAGTGCTAGCAATCCCACAAGATGAAGGCAAGTGGAAAATGGAAGTAGACGCAAGTAATTACGCCACCGGAGGAGTACTTTCACAGCAGCAACCCGACGGCGTCTGGCGACCGGTAGATTTCATCTCGAAAACCTTCTCCCCGGCGGAGATGAATTATGCGACATACGACAAGGAGTTTTTAGTGATCATCAGGGGGCTAGAGGAATGGCGCCACTACTTGCTGGGAGCCAAAGATCCTTTTGAAATCCACACCGACCATGCAAACCTTCAGTATTTTCAAAAAAGTCAAAAACTCAACCCTAGACAAACGCGATGGCAGTCAAAGCTACAGTGCTTCAACTTTGAAGTGAAATACAAACCGGGAAAAACAAACATGAAAGCGGACACTCTCTCCCGACAGCCGGACCACTGGGAGGTAGTGTTGCCACAGCTTGGCTAGCTGTTAGCCAGCTTGAGAAGCTGATGCTCTTTTTGGTCAAGCTGAAGCTGTAGCCAAGCCTGAGCTGCAGCTTGGCTACAGCTTTAGCTGGATCAAGCTGCAGCTAGCTGCCAGCTTAAGCTGAAGCTGATGCCATTTTGTCCAAGCTGAAGCTGTAGCCAAGCTGACTCCGCCTGTAGCTGCAGCTTGGCTACAGCTTCAAGCTGGCTTCTAGCCTAAGCTGTGGCAACATTACTGGGAGGGAACAGACAAGTACGAAAAACCCTTAGTACAGGTTTTCCCGGCCCAGTGCCTTGCTACACTCTTAATCCCCGAGCCGACAATTGATCAATTGCTCCTGGAGGCACACACAAACACTATGCCACCTAAAGCGATACCCTACGAAAAAGGAACGGATGGACTCTTCCGACACCAAGGAAAGATCTGGGTACCCCAGGACCTAATACACAAAGTCCTGATGGAACTACACGACTCCCCGCTTGGAGGACACCCCGGACCCGAAAAGACCTTGGAGAGTGTTACCCGGCAATTCACATGGCCGGGGGTGAAGGAAGATATAACGGAATATGTAGCTGGCTGTGAGAAATGTCAGAGAACAAAACCTGACCGGACAAAACGACGTGCGCCCCTGCATCCGCACGCTATACCGCCCTGCCCGTGGCACATGATCACTTGGGACCTTATCGGGCTGCTATCAAAATCTGCTACCCATAATGCGATTCTTGTAATATGCGACAAGCTCACGAAAATGACCCTACTGGAAGCTACAGACACGAAGCTCACGGCACTAGGAGCAGCAAAAATCCTGTGGGACCGGGTACTTCGCAGCCATGGAGTGCCTTGCAAGGTGATAAGCGACCGAGGATCTCAATTCGTCTCGAATTTCATGGAGGAATTTTATAAAATTATTGGCATAAAAGGAAACCCGAGCACCGCTTACCACCCGCAAACCGACGGACAAACGGAAAGGATGAACCAGGAGATAGAGATATACCTGCGCTCATATGTCGATTTTATGCAGGACGACTGGTCAGACTGGCTACCCACCGCGGAATTCGCCCTAAACAACCGGCAACATTCCGCTACCAAATACAGCCCTTTCTTTTTAAACTATGGTTTTCACCCTCGCATGGGTGATATTAGCTTGCCCGACGTGCCGCATACCCTGGAGGCCTCTGACTTCGCCACAAAACTACAGAAGGCCCGAGATAATGCCAAGAAGGCCATGGAGAAAGCCGCGCTGTAGTGGGTATTACGGTTCTTGCTGCAACTGCTTGATTACAGTCAAGTCCTTCAGGGGTTCCTGTAAGGCGTTAGAGATTCACCAAACACCCTTGAGGATGTGGAGTATGAATTCAAAATATGTGAGAAATAGAAATATACGGTGTCCGGGATATTCTGCTATGTGTCCGATAAAATCCGATAAGGATGGTGCGATAAGACGAAGGGCCGGCAACGACGGAGGCCAGCGGATCGAAGGTTGCGACGACGGGTGAGCTTAGGTGAGGTTTCTAACAGAGAGAAGGGGTTCAGAAAGCTGTATTTCAGAGAGGTCCGGAGTGTACTTAAGTACAGTTCTGTAAGTACAGCAAATTGGAATGTACGGAAATGTCCGGAAAACACATGGAACAGCGCCATGTCGCGTGAAGGGTTACATGAAGGAGTTATATCACAAGGGAAATGAGTAGCTCGGAGGAATGAAATGTCCGATAACTAGCAAATGTCCGGACCGCTCATAAACTGAAGGAAAGTGGGGCTGGTACAGCAAAGGGGTACTAAGAACAATGGACAAGGTACTGCAAAGGGTTTGAAACGTTTAAACGATTGAATGGTTGAAAGGGATCATAATATGAAATTTACAGCATGGTATATGAAATAAAGGAATGGGAATGGAATAGTGTGTATGTCGAGCGCTGACCGTGCTGGAGAGGTGAAATAGAGAGGCGTGGGCGGTGTGTGAGAGCGGTGGGCTGTGATCGTCACGGGGGATTGAAGACCGAAGTGTCCGACATCGGACATGTATCGGATACTATCGGTGGTTATCGGACGGTGTCGGATCGTTATCGGTTTGTATCGCACGTAATTTCTTTGGATCGCAAAACATCCGGATAGTCGGTATCTGTCATGTTTCCGTGTTTAGATCGCATATGGTCCTTACATTCTCCCGGGGGCTGAAAATGCAACCGCCCTCGGTTGCAACCAAACAAGGCCAAATAACGGTTTGTTGATCGTGAAGTACGCGTCGTGTGGGTGCACATAGGTCCAAACACACCCTTGTGTTTTCTCCAGCGACAGCAACACGTCAACTCTCCGACAATGGAAAACTTCGATTCTTCAATCTTTCGAAACGCAGTCCAGGCGATGACCGAGGCGCAGGCCATGGCGCCGGGCGAGGAGTTGCCGGATCGGGGGCAGGATGGAGAGTGCGCGGAGTGGGTGGGGACGTATGCGGGTGACGCGGTGCGTGAACGAGAATCTTTCGTACTTTTTGTATCGCACTGACAACGTTTTTAGGACGATTTTCTTGCCGGATATGTGGCAGCGATCGACGACGACGTGGAGGTGGACGAGGGACTCGTCCGGGTCGCGCGAAGGCTCAAGAAGTGGCGGAAGCTCCGCGGGGACGAGTGGTCCGCTGAGCGGACGAGAAGGCGGGAGGAGGTCGAGGCCGAGAAACAGCGCACGAGCGAGGAGAGGGCGGCTACTGAGCGGGCCGCAGCAGAGGCGGAGGCGGAGGAGAGGCGGGCTGCCGAGAAGAGGGCGCGCCTTGCCCGGGCGCGCTTAATTGTCGTAAGTGACAGCGACGACGAGGGCGAGGCGGCGGCGGCGGCAACAACGACGACGAGGGCGAGGCGGCGGCGGCGGCAACAACGACGACGACGGGAGCGGCGGAGTCCGGTGCAGCGGCGGTAACAACGACGACGATATCACCGGACGCCGGAGAGCTGCGTGTGGACGAGGTGGCGGCAGGGGAGGATCCGGACGGTCATCGGACCGTGTGGGGAACCGACGGGGTGACGCCCGTCGGTGTTATCGAGGCGGCGGCGGTGAGTGCGGTGGCCGGGGGAGGCGAGCAGTCGGTGGAGGAGCCGATGTTCGTGCACCGGGACGGTGCGCGGATGATGGCGACTCCGGTGTGGGTGGAGATCGCGAGGCGGAAGGCAGCGGAGCGAGGGCAAGGGAGGAGAGGCGGGGCGAAGAGCGACATAGAGTCCCGGGCTGCGCGGCAGCCTGGAGATAAGGTGAGTGGTTAATTAAGATATGTGAGGCTTTTTCGACGTCTGATATAATGATTAGGAGCACGTTCCGGGGTGCAAGGAGTGCACCCGGAAGTGGCGGGCGTGCTACGGAGTGGAGGGGATAGCGTGCCGGTGGTGCCGGACGTATAAGGTATCGTGCAGTCTGTCGGCTGTGCGAGGTAAGTGGTATTCTTTTTATTTTTCATGATGAGACAAATGATAGGTGTGTTTCAGGAGCGAAAACAGAGAGAGCGGCGGTGTCCGGAACGGAAGGTATGTCGAGAAGGTATCGGGTCCGCATTTGCTAACGTATCGGAACAGGTCCGAAGGCGGCGGGAGCGAGCGGAAGTAAGAGGCCGAGGCGAGGTGCGACGCGGGTACCGGTTCGCGAGGAGACGACGCCGGAGGAGGAGGACGAGATTGAGGAGGATACCAGTGTGGAGCTGGTGGAGGAGCCGCCGGCAAAGAAGAAGAAGGCGGAGGCGGGACCAAGTCGGAAGGGTAAGGAGCGGGAGGTGGCGCGAGGGGTGTCCGGGAGGGAGGCGCTCGATAGGGCGCTGGAGATGATGGAGAGGGGGGCGGACCAGGTGAAGGCCGGAGCGGAGCTGCTCCGGATGCTCCTCCTTGGCGAGTCGTCCTCTAAGTAAATATTTTGTTTTTGTTTTTATATATGTTTTTCTTTTTCTATTTGGTATGGTATGTCGTGTGGGATAAGTGAGGAATGTGAGAATGTGAGAAAATGGTTGAAAGAACGTCGGGTATAAAGTTTGGACTTGTCCGAAATTTCGATTTTTTTTTTTTTTTTTTTTTTTTGAAGGTGTGAATCAATGTGAAGTATAGAAAAATGAAGGATATGATGGAGAAAAAATACTTAATGGCGAGGCCAAAGGTTCCGGGTTGCTCCGGAGCGTTGCGGAAGAGTTTCTGCAGTGTCGTCGTCGGTGGTTTCATTATCGGATTCATCGGATAGGTCAGCCGCTTGGTTTTGCTCATCTTCTCTGTCGATAGAGTTGGGTGACGCCTCGTGTATTTGATAGGGAGAGATGTCCTCGTTTATCTCCGTCGTTTGGTCGATGATAGAAGTGACCGGAATCGATGTTTGCGACCTCGGATAGTAGGGAATGATGCGGAAAGCTGCGTAGTGGATTTTGGAAACGGCGCCGTCGAGTTCCGAGAGAATATAGGCGCCATATTGTGTTCGGCGAACGACGATCATCGGTCCGAAGAATCGCGGTTTTGTTTTTCGATTTAATTCCATTTCAACGGCCGAATTGCGGATCAATACCAACGATCCGGGTTGGAAGTCGTAGTCGATAATAGACTTCCGGTGTGCGTCGATGAACTGCTTGACGGATTGTTTGCGGGCAGCGAGCACTTTATCGGCGATTGTTGCTAGATCTTCTTCTCGTTTTTGCAGTTGGCGGGCACGAAGGGCTATCAGTTCCGGAGTGGTCATCGGGGCGTCGGCGGTCGGAATTAAATATGTTGCTTCGGATATGTCGAAGGGGAAAAGCGGTTCGACGCCATGTGCGATGTAAAATGGGGAGTGGCCGGTGGACCGTTGGATCGTGGTTCGTTCTGCCCAAATGACTGAGGGTAAAACGTCCGGCCATTTCGATTCGTCTCCATCTGCTGCTTTGATTAACGACTCACGGACCGATCGATGGGCACGTTCGATGACGCCGTTAGCGCGGGAGTTGTATCCGGATATACGGATGTGATGGATTCCGTACCGTTTCTTAAGGAAATCGAGGGCTTTGATAAATGGGGCTCCGTTATCCGTGATAATCTCTTCTACTGCTCCCCATCGGCATAGTATATCTTCGAATATGAAGGTTCCGAGAAGTCGGGCGGTCTCGTTTCGTAGCGGTCTTGCTTCCGGATATGCGGATAACGAGCATCGGGCGTGGACGAGAAGTCGGAAACCGCGGGCTCTTGGTAGGAACATAGTATCAATGTGCGCTCGACGGAAAAGACCGGCCGGTGTAGCGACCGTCGGTGGAATGAAGATCTTCCGGATTTGCCGAGTTTGGCATTGGTGACAAGTTTTGACAAACCATTTTACGTCTTGATCCAGCACCGGCCACCAGAACCGATTTAGAATACGTGTCCGGATAACGTAAACGCCTTTGTGGCCAAGTGAATCGTGTGCCTCTGTGATAATTGCGAGACGTTTGTGGTCCGGAGGTACTACTTGGTGGTATCCGTTAGGTCGGCGACGCCATAATTTGTCATCTAGGATGAAGAACTCGGATGCGGAGCGGACCAGTCGTCGGAACTGGTTTGCGTCAATGCCGGAGGGACGGATCGGGTTTCGAAGGAAAGATTCAATTTTGCGAATCTGTTCTTCTCTTTTGTTTGCTGCATCGGATCGGGGTATAAGGACGGCGGAAGATTCGTTCGGGGTCGGTGATTCCTCGGGTGGTACCGTCGAATTGAGTAGCGTCGATCCTGTGTAAACTTTGAAGCGAGTATGGGTGATGCCGGCGAGTCGTGTCTCGGATGTGTAGGAAGCGTCCGGTGCTCGATTCATGTGTTCCATGGCGAATACGTAGCTCCGATCGATCCATTCTTCGTGATCTTCAGACTCGGTATCTTCTTCACCATCTGCGGCACGTCGGCGTGATAGTCCGTCGGCTCCGGTGTGCTTATCTGCGGGAATATGAACAAGATCGAAATCGAAGAGTAGTATACCGGCAATCCATCGATTCATGGCAGCGTTGGGTTGAATGTCCGGATTGTTTAGCATACCCTTAATGAACTTCGCGTCCATTTCGACAGTAAATTTCGGAAGGCCTATAAGGTAAATCCGGTACGACCGAAGTGCGCGGAAGAGTCCGTATAATTCGATTTTTGCTTGTGAGTATCGGGCCTCGCGTTCGTTCCAGGTAATGGAGCCAAAGCGGGAGGGATATCGTATTCCATCTTCTCCAATTTGGAAGAGTGCGAAACCAACGGCGATATTTGATGAGTCGACGGCGAGGATTACGGGTTGTCCGGAGCGGTAGTCGATTGGTCGGATGGCGGATGAGTTCAGAATCGCGTGTTTGAGTCGGTCCATCGAGTTTTGTTCTTCTTTTTCGAATCTGAATGGCACGTCCTTGCGAGTTAGACTGACAAGAGGTCGGGCAAGTACGGCGTAGTTTTTAATGAATATCCGGAGTAGTCCGCAAACCCCTAAAAATGATCGGACATCGGTCAGGGTTTTGCAAGGAGGCCAGTCCCGGATACGCTGAACGTTGGAGGCATCCGGAACTCGTCCTTCGTATGTGCACGTATGTCCGGTAACGACTGCTTCGGGAACGCAAATTGTCGTTTTCTTGCCGTTAAAGGTTCCTCCGACTTTCTTGATTCGTTGGAGCACCCGGTTGACGTTATTTAAATGCTCCCAAACAAATCGTCGTATTTGCGGATTCTCAGGGATCGTCTCGTAGGTGCCGTCCGGAAGCTCGTATCGGGTTTCCGGGCCCTTGATCGCTACATCGTCTACGAATGGGATGGTTACGTGCGGAATTTCATCTTGTAGAACATGCGTGACGTCTCCATGCATAATCTGCGTCGCGTTGGTGTATCCCATGGGGACGCAGGTGAGCCGTTTTGCTCCGAGAGGGGTTTGAAACGTGGTGAGGTCTCGGCTTCGTTCGTCCAGAGACCGCTGATCGAAGGAGACGAAAAGGTCGAGTGATCCGTAACATCCGCGTCCGGCGAATGATTCCGCAAAAACCTCCATTATCGGGGGGACCGCGGAATCGCCGATAGTGATTTTGTTAAGCGGCTGGAGGTTGTGCACGAGTCGGAGAGACTTTCCGTCTTTCTTTAACACGCAAAACCACTGGGACCGATAAGAAGAGTTGGATTCTTCATAAACGCCGGCTGCGATCTTTTCCCGGATTACTTTGAGAACTTCGTCGTAAATACCGGGGGGAATCGGTATATTTTTGAAGATCCAAGGGATATGTTCGACTGTCGGGATAATAATCGGATCGAAGTATTTTGCGTCGAATCGTCCTTTTTCGGTCTCTTTCCAAGCGAAGGCGTCTTCCTGGGCTTTAATAAGATGGTGAACGAGTTTTTCTTCCTCCGGCCATAAGAATCCGGTGGGGTTGGCGTTGTGCGTGTCTTTCCGGTTTTGAGTGTATCGAAGACCGGGGGTGAAATCGGGGGGATGGGTCGGAAGAGTTGGCATATCGGCTAGGGGGTCCGGGTGTCGGCGTCGGACAATCCGGAATTCTTTGGGTACTGTCGCTTTGATCGGATTGACGCGATTCGCGACTTTCTTATATTTCTTTCCCAAGTAAACTGGAAGAACAGCGTCCGTAGACAGGGAATTTATTTCGGGGGTTTTGTTGTACAAGGGGGTTGCAACATTTGGACGCGACGGTTCACGTCCGATAGCGACTGGGGAATCAGCGGAATCGAGAGAAACGTCCGAGATACTGATACAGGGGAAGGGGTCGAGAGAGACTGGGTTTATAAGGGAAAACGATAAGGGAACGTGAACGGAAGTAGGAAAAATGGCTGGAGTCTCGTATCTGGGTATAGCTTCCGTGTCCGCATTGATCGGAGGTAAGTCCGTTGGTTTGCGGACATTCGAGGCTCCAGCTCACAAAAATCCGGATGCGGTTTCTTGTTCTTCAAGGATTTGCGGATCGGGATTCGCTCCTTCGTTGGCACTATGATTCTTTCTCCGGTGTTTGGATCGTTGAGAATAAGGTCCTGGGCCCCGTGGGGATGGTCAATCGTTTGGGAACCGGTTAACATGAAAAACGGTCGTCCGACAAGAACCTCGCAGGGCAACGTGTCTGCTACTTGCATTTGAACATGGAATGTGCACGGACCGATCTGTAGGGGGAAATTCTTGATGAGTCCGAGGGTCGGAGCGATGGTGCCATGAGAGGATTCCATGTGAATAACGTTCTCGGAGTGTAGTGGGTTGCCGAGTTTCTCCCAAACGTCTCTTCGCATTGCCACGATTGAGCTGCCTTGGTCGAGCAGGCACTCCGCGGCGATCCGGTTGTCCAATATCCCTTCTACGATGCGGAGCGGAGCAGCGTCGACGGCGACAACAAGATCGGAGGTGTCCGGGACCGTAATGTTTGTATAGAGCGTATCCTGTACGACGGACGCGGTGACCGGAATGCGACGAGCGGTAACCACATCCTTCATCTTTTTGCGGATGTCTCCGGAAATGGCGAGTAGTTCGCGAGGTGTGACGCGGACTGGCATGTCGAGTGCGCGATCGAATACTTGTTGAACGGTTACCGGATTTTCGATCGGAGCTTGGTAATGGTACTGGACGTCGGGTCGTTCGATTTTCTCCGGCTTTGATGGACGAGTGACCTGAGGCGGCGTAATAACAACGGCGGGTGGGGGCGGTAACCTAGATGGCTGAGGATCGGTATTCCTGGGTGTGGGTGCTTTCCTTTTGCCCTTGTCTACTTTCTTCGCGACATCGTTTGCAAAGGTGCGGACCATGTTTTCCAACACGGTATTCTCGTCATCTTCCTCGTCCGAATCGTCTTCCATGTCCGGGGGGTGAGCGGATTGTCCGATCGGCTGTGCTTCAAATACCGCGGTTGTCGCCGGTTGCGTGTTCTGGGATTGGTATGTAGCGTAGTACTTGTCGAAGCGCTCGGATAGGTTGTTCCCTGAGATAGTGCCTGGCAAATATCGTCCGGAGGGGAGACAAATCCTGCCTTCTGTGTTCCGTATACATTTGCCGGACTTAATGTATTCGAGGGCCTTCGGACAGGCACTAACAAAATGACCTATTTCCGAACAGAAATTACACGTCCGGCCTGCGGGAGAGTTCGTTGTCCGGGGAGCGGAGTGTCTTGCCGGTTCGAGAGATTGGGCTGTCAAAATCGATTCCAGGCGAGCCATTGTGGAAGCGAATGTTGCCCATGCTGCGGACATATCAAATTCTTCCTTCTTGACTACCGGTTTCGTTTCTCTCCCGGGGGCTGAAGATGCGAGACGGACGGGTCCGGAAAGTTGATCGGTTGTCGCAGAGTGGGGGGACGTCGAGGAGAGAAGAAATTCAGCTGCACCATGTACTTCATTCATGGGGTAAGGATCCTCCGGATGGTGGTTTGGTAGTATGATAGCGAGTCGGCTTTCGATCCGACGCCTTGTATGATCCCCAAATCCGAGGATGTAAAGTCGGTTCCTGTCATTTGTGGACATACGCTGTGATGTGATCAAGTGCGAGGTGATCCGGAGAAAGTCCCGATAGTATTCTCCGTGTTCTGCGCGCGTGTAAACTCCCTTTTGGGCCGAGTCCGATATGAAACGGTCCAGGTCGGCGACGGAAAATAAGCGACCTCCATCAGATCCTGGATAAAGTCGTCGGACGGCCGCTTTGAAGGTATCCCACGTCCATACCGGGTCCGGGTCAGGTGAAAGAGTCTCCCAGAGGAGACACGTATCGGTGTCGAGATAGTGCTTGGCGTACCGAATTAAATCGGGTTCTGGAACGTCCGGGTTGACGCCGGTGAGCACGATGTCGATGTCCTCGAAGTACCGGTTGAGGTGTGTCGGTACTCCGTCAAAGGCAGGGGCCCCGTGGGCGCCACGGAGCGGATATCTCGGTTGGTTGGCCATTTGTATTGGTGCGTGGGGCGGTGAGTGAACTTCGTCTGGTGAATTCTGAGGTGTTTCGGGCGGGAAATGAAGGATGTCTGGTTCAAGGGGAAGTGGTGTAAGCGGTGAGTGTGGTTGTTCGAAGGTCTGTGGTAGTGAGGGATCCGGAGTGGTGAAACTCGTGTGGGAGTAGACAATGGATGAGATACTGGGAATGTCCGATGGAAGAAGGTGGGAAGTTTCAATTACTTCTCCGGGGGGTTCGGAGGGCGGTGGTTCTGTGATCGGATTCGGGTTTCGACTTCTCAGGCGTTCGGAGCGTCGAGGCTGAGGAGCGGATGAGCCTCTGGGAATCCTTGAGGGTGGTAGTGAAGACGTCTTGTTGAACCCCTCGCGGTGGGCTCCAGAATTGTAGTGGGTATTACGGTTCTTGCTGCAACTGCTTGATTACAGTCAAGTCCTTCAGGGGTTCCTGTAAGGCGTTAGAGATTCACCAAACACCCTTGAGGATGTGGAGTATGAATTCAAAATATGTGAGAAATAGAAATATACGGTGTCCGGGATATTCTGCTATGTGTCCGATAAAATCCGATAAGGATGGTGCGATAAGACGAAGGGCCGGCAACGACGGAGGCCAGCGGATCGAAGGTTGCGACGACGGGTGAGCTTAGGTGAGGTTTCTAACAGAGAGAAGGGGTTCAGAAAGCTGTATTTCAGAGAGGTCCGGAGTGTACTTAAGTACAGTTCTGTAAGTACAGCAAATTGGAATGTACGGAAATGTCCGGAAAACACATGGAACAGCGCCATGTCGCGTGAAGGGTTACATGAAGGAGTTATATCACAAGGGAAATGAGTAGCTCGGAGGAATGAAATGTCCGATAACTAGCAAATGTCCGGACCGCTCATAAACTGAAGGAAAGTGGGGCTGGTACAGCAAAGGGGTACTAAGAACAATGGACAAGGTACTGCAAAGGGTTTGAAACGTTTAAACGATTGAATGGTTGAAAGGGATCATAATATGAAATTTACAGCATGGTATATGAAATAAAGGAATGGGAATGGAATAGTGTGTATGTCGAGCGCTGACCGTGCTGGAGAGGTGAAATAGAGAGGCGTGGGTGGTGTGTGAGAGCGGTGGGCTGTGATCGTCACGGGGGATTGAAGACCGAAGTGTCCGACATCGGACATGTATCGGATACTATCGGTGGTTATCGGACGGTGTCGGATCGTTATCGGTTTGTATCGCACGTAATTTCTTTGGATCGCAAAACATCCGGATAGTCGGTATCTGTCATGTTTCCGTGTTTAGATCGCATATGGTCCTTACAGCGCAATACATGAAAACTGCCTACGATAAACATAAAAACACAAAAACACTAGACTACAAGAAAGGGAACTTGGTATGGCTGGATGCCACTAACCTAAACACGGAACGACCATCAGAGAAGCTCACGGACAGAAGAGTTGGCCCTTTCGCGGTAGTAGAGAAAGTAGGACCGGCCGCCTACCGACTCAATCTGCCAGCGACTTGGAAGATCCACCCGGTGTTCAACGAGGTGCTGCTCACGCCGTATAAGGAAGGAAAGTTCCCTAACCAAACTCCGGACGAACTCCCACCCCCCGAGTTAATCGACAACCACTTACAATATGACGTAGAAGAAGTATTAAAGAGTCAGAAACACAGGCGTAAGTTACAATACCTGGTAAAATGGGCCGGTTACCCCCACGAGGACAACACGTGGGAGCCAAAGGCGAACCTGAAGAAAGCGGCCGAGGCCATCGCAGACTTCCACCGAAAACACCCTGAGGCAGCACGTTCTCTCATGGTGTCCTTTGCCTGAGTAGTCACACACTCAGGGTTGAGCACTTAAAAAGAAGAAAAACCACGAACGACCTCGCCCACCGGATACCTTCCTCCTCCCTCCTCGCAACCAACACCCACTGCCATGCCGCCCGACCGTACTCCTCAAACCCCACGCCGCGGCATGTACGCCCGCCGCGCTGCAGGATGGCCGAACCACCTACCGCGCCCCCCTCCCGCTGAAACCACTCGCCAACGACCCGCACTTGACCTGCGACCTGGACCGGACCCGCGAGGTACGCCACCGACACTCCAACGCCCCCCGTCGTCCCCGGGAACAACTGCCCGTATGCGCCATATCCTAGACGCGGTGCGGATCCCTCATGCACACCGAGTATTGGGATTAGACCCCCCACCGCTGATGACGGACGACCCCCCTTCGCGGATACCGCAATTTCGACAAAACCGAGAACTCCTGGAGCCTGAAGACGATGTCTGGCTCCGCAGGATGGCCGAGCGGCTCAGCGTAAGCTTTAGCCGCGCGATGTGGACCGAACTGCGAGGATTGCAGTTTGAGCAACAGCGACGCGTGCTCCGCGCCTCCCCTATCCTCGTCGAGATATGGGTGAACTCTCGGAGTTCAAGATTGCGATTCGAGGTTCCGTTGCCGCCCGAGCCCATCCTACAAGAAGAATGGGCCGTACACCACAGTCGCACAGGCCCCCCCTGGGTCATACCTGTTTCCACCGACATCATGACCCCGTGGATTGTCCCTGCCGACGCCTACGAACACCCCCTCGTGCCCGACACACGTGACACGAGTGTTGACCCACCCACCAAACTCGAGCCGCCGACTGAACTACCACCGCGCAAACACCAAGAGAGCCCGGAGGCCTAGCAGGTCCGTCGAGATGCTGGACCACTGGAGGGGAGCTATGTTACACTTTCAACACGTCACCCTCCTCTTTTCCCTTTCACCATATCACTCCCCTTCTTTTTCTACCCGTCACACCTCCCCTTCTCATGTATCACCTACCTCATGCCGCACCCCTTCTATGTTATCACGCATGAGTCATGCTTGGCCTCACCCTTTGTGCACGGACTACATGCTTCTCCCATGCTGCGCTATGACTCATTCCCCTGTAGTATATAAGTAGTCATACTCACCTGTAACAATCTCTTAGGTTGTTACCTTCTATCACATTCGTCCTTTGCTCCCATTCGGCTGATTCTACTCGAGTCCCTTGAATACCCGGGAGTCAACGCGACAGTTGTTGACACAGACCAAGACTATGGCCTTGGTCTTTAGGGATTATACCTGGCCAAAACTCTGAGGATTTGTATCGGACTTTTGCAAATCTTGCACAACTTGTGGTAGGGCAAAAGCCCCTTGGCATAAGCCATATGGAACGCTCAAGCAGATGCCCATACCTGAGAAACTGTGGAATTCCATTTTGATGGATTTCATTGAGCAACTCCCTGAGAGCTCCAGTTTTACCATAATTCTAGTGGTTGTTGATAGGTTTATGAAGCAAGGGGTTTTCATCCTGACAACCAATGAAGTGAACTCTGCGGAGTTGGCTTGTCTGTTCGTACTCCACGTCTTTTCAAAACACAGAGTTCCATGGCACATCACTTCCAACCACGGCTCTGAGTTTGTCTCTTGTTTTTTCTGCTCATTGGGCAAAGTCCTTGACATGACATTGCACTTCACCTCCAGATGATATCCGGAGGGTGATGGACAGACAGAACGAACTAATCAGATGTTGGAACAGTACCTCCATTGTTACTGCAATTACCAGCAGGACAACTGGTCCAAACTACTACCCCTAGCAGAGTTTGCCTACAACAATGCTCTGAGCACCACTACTGGGGTCTCTCCATTCTTTGTGAACAAGGGTTATCACCTGAATATATCAGTGTACCCAGAACACAAAGTAACTTCAGTCCGTGCCCAAATACTCGCTGTAGACTTGGATCAGCTGCACCAAGAACTCCGTAACCAGATCACTGAAGCACAACATTGCTATCAGGGTCTGGCAGACACCTGTCAGACTCCAGCACCGGAGTTTAAGGTCAGAAACCGAGTCTACATTAAGGCAAAGTACTTTTGTACAACCAGACCCTCCCCAAAACTTGCCGAGAAGTTCCTCAGACCCTTCGAGATCATCGGAGAGGCCGGCTCACATGCCTTCGTACTCTGACTCCCTGAGGCCATGTGAGTGGTCCACCCTGTCTTCCACATTTCCATGCTGGAACCTGTAACTCCAAACACAATTCCAAATCATATAGTCCCTCCGCCACCTCTGGTAGAGATCAATGGAGACCTTGAGCACAAAATCTCCAATGTGCTCAACTCCAAGATTGACAAACACCACAGCTGCAAACTCCTTTATTTGGTGCAGTGGACCAGATACAAAGGGACTGAGGAGGAAACATCTTGGTTACCAGCTACAGAACTTGTACACGCCTCCAAGGCTGTTTTGGACTTCCATCACGCTTATCTGAACAAGCCTGGACCTCTCAATTCCCTTTAGACCTTACTCCACTTACTCTGATACCCCAAAATTTTATTTCTTTTCTATTCTACATACATTTCTCTTTTATATAACTCTGTCCTTCTACTCTGTCTCCTCTGAAAAGCAATAAAAAATAAAAAATTATTAGATAGATCTGTCTCCCCGTCTCTCTTCTCTCTGTTCCCTTACTCCATTTTCTCTGAAACTCCAAAAAAAACTGTTCTCTTTTCTCTCTGTTTCCTTACTCTGTTTTCTCCAAAACTCTGAAAACAAAATTCTTGATTTCTTCTTCTCTGAAAAAACTCCGAAACTTTTGTTCTCTTAAGTCCAACTCTGAATCTCTTTCTTTGTTTTCTCTGCCTTGCCTTACTTTATTTTTCTTTCACTTCATTTACTTCACTCAAGTTCAAAGATAAAAACAAAAAAATTTATAAAAAAAGAAAAAAGACAAAGACAAAACAATAAATAAGATATGTAGATTTTTATTTTTATTTTTAGGCAGAGGGGGGCAAGCTGGGCGATGCTTGCAAAACCCCTTCGGGCTCCTTCAGCCCAGACTCTGCTACCACTTCCCCCTCCTCCACCTCTGCCTTTTTCTTTTTCTCCACCTCTGCACCCTTCTCTGCTTCCTCCTCCGCAACCTCCACCACCATCTTCTCCTCCTCCACCTTCTTCTCCACCTCTGCTCCCCACTTCTCCATAAAAAACTCCTGGAGGATCCTCCGATCCTCCGCCGCTGCCTTCCACTCCACCCTCGCCTCCTTCCTCTCCGCTCTCACCTCCTTCCTCCACTCCTCCAACTCCCCCACCCTGTGGGCCACCAAGTCAAGGGTGGCCTGTGCCAACCTTGCCTGCTCCGCCTCTGCCCTCTCCAACTCTGCTCTCTGAGCCTGCAGAGCCTGCAGAGCCTGCACCTCCTGCACCTCCTCCTCCGACTCCACCACCTTCTTCGACTTCACAGAGCAGAGTTTCTTCTGCTCTGGCCCCTCTGCCTCTCCACCCACACACTTCTGCTTCACCCACATACACAACACACAAAGTGCCCCACCCCCTGCTTGGGTACACGCAGTCCAGTGACAACTGCCGGCACCGATTGCACAGCCCCTTCTCCACCTCAGACTCCAGCGTCGGAGTGCACTTCTGCCCCACTCCCTGTGCCCATGTGATCTCCTCAGCGCGCCACTTCGCCTCCACTGCCTTCGCCCACTCCATCTCCTCCCGCTGCATCCTATCTGCCTCATCTCTTTTCTTCCACTCTTCCTCCTCCCACTTCTGCTGCTCCTACTCCTCCCATGCCTTCTTCTCTCACAGCGCCTTGAGCTGCCTTGCAAGCACCACAATCTTGGGGTCCTTGTCCTCCATGCATGGCAGCATGGGGACAGCAACCACAGGGTGTGGTCGAGGGTGGGAGGGGCGGCTGGTCCCCACTCTGGGTGTGCTTGGATTGTTTGACATGGGAAAGAAGAAGATTAGAGGAGTTCTGCCCATGTTATGGGCCAGTGTTGGTGGTAGTGGGTTAAGGAAGAGAAAAAAGTGGAGTGCAATGAGTTCAGCCTTTTGACCCCCAAAATTTTTTCAGACTCTGCTTGACATGCTGTGAAACTCTGAGACTAACTTGTTATGGCAGACACATGTTCATGTGGACTTTGGCCACAGGGTCTCAAGGGTTCGACCCTAAGAGGGGGATACTGTTATGACCCATCCAATCACATAAGCACAATCCCTGCTCCAGACTCTGGACTCCACACCAACTCCGGCCATCTCTGATCTGCTCCTCCATAACTCCGCATCCTCCACTCCATGCCTTCCTCAGACTCTGCTCTGCCATACTTCAGACCTTTCGGACTTTGTTCTAGAACCTTCTCCCTCCATCCCCTCATTCTGTTTACCATTGGGAGAATGCCCTTGACCCATGGGAGTCGTTTCTGTTGTTGTTTCTTTGTTCCATGAAAATTGCACAGGCACTTGTGGTGAAACTCTCCTAGTAATTTGATATATACTATGTTTCAAGTACTCCTATACTCCTGTCCTTGCAGTATAAGATCCCACCTGTATTTCCCTGTTCTGCAGTTGGAATATTAACATCTCTTGATCCTAAACATCTCTGAGCTTTCATCCTCATCATCCTCGACATTCTCCACATCATCCAACCAACTCCAACAAACTCTGGCGGACTCCAATGAACTTTGGAGTTTGACTTCTATTCTGATTCTCTTCTGGGTATTGTTTCTGTTTGGTAAATAGGGACACGTATATACGTGGTGGCACAACACATATGTTGAGGCTGCAGTCCCATAAGTCCCCTCTTTCTCTATCTACTTCTCTGTTTCTCTGATATCGGACTCCAATAAAATATCTCTGCTCTGCTCCGCTAACTCCTCCACTACTAATCTGATAGGACCATGACAGGTACAGGTAACCCGCACGGGTTCCCTGGCGAGTACGGGTACGGGTAGGGTATGGGTAAGCATTCTGCTACCTGTGCGCTTTAAAATAAGCCCTAGAACATCCAAAACGGACAGGAATTGGTTGAGATATGCTTATAACAATCTGAAATCACTGTTTCAAGCATATCTCACTCAACTCTTGTCTGTTTTCAATGTTCTAGGGCTCATTTTGATGGGTAAACCCGCCGGATATGGGTATGGGTACATTCTGGGTGCAGGAACGGGTCAGCGTTGAGATACCCGCAGGTTTACCCATGTCACACCCTAGAGGCCACCTAAAATATCAAATTAAAATGTGCTTGATAGCAGTGACATTCACCTGGAGAGCAGCAGGTGAATTTGGTCATATATGTGCCAAAAATAACCCAAACCATTTACCTGATTATCAACCAATACAGGTTCAGGATATCATCAATAAATTAATTTTGTGCAATTTCTTGTGTGAAAGATAGTGAAAATCATGGCTAAGATGACCCAAAAACTAATGTCAAATTCACCTATTAGATCAGCTTAAAAGGCACCTGTGATAGAGTGAAATTCACCTATCAGAGATTAGCTTAAAAGACACTTGTATTGTAGTGATATTCACCCAAAGAACAGTGGGTGAATTTGGACATAAAAGTAGTAAAAATCACCCATTCTCTGTACCCAATAAACACTTGATTATCAACTAGTCATGGTGTTTTTCACTTTTTTTTTTCTTTTTTTTTTTTTTTTTTTTTTTTTCCATTTAACTCCTGTTGGGGCTTCGCCCTATGTTGGAGTACGCTACTTAGTTACATCTTGGCCTATACTATGGTGAGGATCTCTACAAGAGCTTCGGGTTGCTTAGCGAGCACCGTCGCGCGTATGCGCTTGAAACTACGTATAAGGTGGTCAGAGCCGGGTGCGTCAAAAACCCCCAGTGGGGGAAAAGCTACCGGATGCCGTTCGAAGCTACACTACAAATGTTGTTCTGGCTGGGGTCCAGGCGGGAGTGTTGTCGTTCTCAACCTAGGCCTCCTGGTTGTGCGCCCAGGGGTGTGTTTCCGGTTCCTGGTGTTCCTGGGTGATATCGTCGCTCGGGCCCGGCTTGGCCTCTCTTTTGAATCGTTTCGAGGCCATCGCGTATTTTATGACCTTTCTGGTTGCCTTAGGATCTGTCAGTAAGTGCGCCAGGCTGCGGGCGCCCCTGCCTAAACCGCCGAGGATCGCGTTCCTTCGTGTGGTAGTGCTCGTGCATGTGAGTAGGAAATGTCTGACAGATTCGTCTTCCTGCCCGCAGTATGGGCATCGGGGGTCACCGGCGGCGCCTATCTTGAAGAGGTGTCGACGTAAGGGGGCGTGTCCAGTGCGTAGTTGCAGGAGGATTGATGATTGGAGTCTCGGCAGTTCCTCAACAAGCCGCAGAAAGTTCTTTGATGGTAGTGAGTCGTCGACGTGTTTCATGTCGTTGTAGCACGGGGACCCCTTCCACCACCGTCTTGCTCTCTCCTGGATGGATTTTCTGAGTGTTAGAGATATCGCGGCTTTGCTGCCCGCGACTCTGTTCTTGAGGAGTCTAGGAAGCTCCCTCTCCGGGCTGGACAAACCTTGGGCTGCCAACTTCGCAGCTCTATCTGCCATCTCGTTTCCGACTATCCCGTGGTGCCCGGGTACCCATACTGCCTTGAGTTGCATCCCAGCTCTTGCCTGGCAGATGCGTCTGATTGCGGATTCGAAGGCTCTTAGTAGGTTATGCGATGGTGCTGGGCGTGTGAGCTGCGTGGCGTGAAGGGCGGCCTGGTTGTCCACCACCAGTGCGACCGTGGCAAATCTCCCCTTTTCTTTTTGAAGTAGGTGTGCTCCCAAAACTAGCGCCGTGACTTCCGCTGCGTAAACCGTGTGTTGCGTCTGTCTTCCTAGATGAAACTGGAGGGATTTGGGTGGGTGGTCTCCTCGCATCAACACAGCCGCCGCTCCTATTCCCCCCTCGTATCCCGACCCGTCCGTGAAGATGTTAATGTCCGCCTCGTGTTCCTGCATGCTTTGGATCGCCGCCTCTTTGCTGGGTTGGATCTCGATTCGGAGTGGAGGCGTCTGCTTGGGGTGTCGTCCCACTGCCGGTGTCTTTTCTATAGTTTCTGGGTTGATTTTCCTGAAGTCTGCAGTGAGCTGGTGGATCGGCGATTGGTGGGCTCTGGGGGTATGCTTGTGGGCTCGAGAAAGGTGTGAGTGGATCGGGTGGGACTTAGGGAGTGTCGCCATGCGAAGCAGTGCTGCCAGACGGAGCCTGTCGACTAACAGATGGAACGGTAGTACGTTCGCATGCGCTTCAATGGTGTCCGTGGCCGTTGTTTTCATAGGGCCTAGTGTCAGTAATGCCTGCCTTTGTATTCTTGCTAGTTGTCCACCTATCCCAGTTCTTCTGCCTGGTCGTACGGCGCATCTTCTTTGTGGATTTCCCCATACATCGACTGCGTACAACATTCTGGGGACGCATACTGAAAGGTATAGCCGTCTTGCCAGATAGAGGGGTATGCCGCTGTGTGGTTTGGCGATGCGTCTGGCCTGCGACGCCCAATACGTACCTTTGGCCATCGCGCTCGCAACTTGTTCTGTCCAGGATAGCGTCTGGTTGAGTATGACCCCGAGGAACTTCGTGCTTTGGGACGGTCGGATGGTGTGTTCTCCTATGGTTATCGCCTCCCTGGGTTCTGGTTGTCGCTTTCTCGGCTGTAGCAGCCTGGGTACCTGTCTACGGGAGAACCCGATTAGCGCACACTTTGGGATCTCTACTTCGCAGTTATGTGTTTTGGCCCAATCTAGGAATCCTCCTGGCTTCTCCATGATGTGTTTGAAAATGCGGTTCGCCTCTCCGAAGCTCCGGCCCCTCGCCAGGAAGACCTGATCGTCGATGAAGCCGCTGGCGGCCTGGTTGTTGGTCCTATCCGAGATAACGGTCTCGAGGGCTGGGGAGTTGTACACTAGGTAGCATATCGGTGAGAGAGGACAACCTTGGTCTAGGCCTGCTGTTATTTCGAGAGGCTCTGATCGGAAGTCGTCAAACACTATGTTGGTGGAACGACCACGTAGCTTTGTTCCCAGCCAATCGGTGTATTCTTGCGGTATTCCTCGTTGTCGCATCCCATGTCGTAGCGTACGGACATCAACGCTGGGGAATGCCCCCTTGATGTCCAGGAAGAGTCCCGATACTACCTTGTGTCGCCGCCATGCGTCCTTTATATACTTGGTTACTAGGTGCAGGGCATCGGTGGCAGTTCTGCCTGGTCTACCACCGAAATGTCTGTCTGGTAGGAGCCGAAATTTTTCCAGTATGTACGTCAGGTCCTCTGCTACTGCCATCGAGAGGGGCTTGGCCAGTGTTCTGAGGAGGACGATCGGTCTATACGCTTTCGGGACTGTGTAGTCGGGGCGATTGGGCTTGCGTAGGACTATCGTGTCGTATGTCTTCCACGCTGCTGGGTAGTGGTTGAGCTTAAATGTCGCCCTGTATATCTGTATCAGGTGTGGGGTTAGTATGTCAGCTGAATGTTTCAGGGCGATGTTAGCGATATCCCCCTCCATGACTGCCTTGTATGGTTTTAGGCATTTGATCATTCTGAGTACTTGATCCACCGTGACATGGCGGAACTTGGTGACCGGTGGCGGGTATTGTTCATCTAAGGCAGGGGGGTTATGAGGGGGGGGGGAAAGAATACTGTGTGTAGCGTTTTGCTCTTATCCTGGTTCGTTATCGCTGCTGGTCCGGTCGGGTTTTGAAGGTTGGGCAGCCGCGCTAGCATGTTGTCGCCCATGCTGGATGCGGTATATCTGTTGATGGTCCAGATGGAGTGGTCAGACGCGTCCTCGAGCCATTGCGTCCAGTGTTCCTGTTTCGTAGTCTTTATGAGCTGCGCGTACTTATTTCTTGCCTTTCGTGCTTCCTCGTGAGCCGGGTGTTCGGGGGTGAGGCGGAGTGCGTGAGACCGTCGGTTCAGCCTCTGCTGGGCGGTGCGGGCTTTGGAAAGGTCCCTAGTCCACCAGCACTTGGTGAATGGGCACGGTTTGACCAGTGGTACCGCCATCTCAGTCGCCTTCCGTAGGGCGTCTTCGAGGAACTCTACCGCACAGTCGAGCATTTCGGTGGAGTGGATAGCGTGAGGTGGGGGTCCCGCCTGGACCGTCGCTTTCAGTGACGTCCTGAACACCTCCCAGTCTGCGGTTCTCCAGTTCCGCTTCTTGATACTGCGTGAATTGGGGGTGGGTACTTCTATCGTAGTCAGTATGGGGAGGTGGTCCGCCTTGGGGGGCATCCTTTCTGGGGCTGTGTCGCAGTGCACCACCGCCTCGGTTAGCGCCCCCGAGATAAAGACATTGTCCGGTCTTGACCAAGTCTTGGTAGACAAAAGTTGTAGTGTCGGGGTCCCCTTTGGTAGAATCATTTCGAGGTCTCGTGTTGCGATCAGTTCCAGCAGCGGCTGGGCTAGATCCAGGGCCTGTGCGGTGAACATGTGGGCGTTACCTTCATCTTCCCACAAGGGGTGGTGTCTGTTGAAGTCCCCCAATAGTACGTCGTATACCGGGTGGGCTGGCGGTGTTGTTGGTAGCGTCGCGTTCTCGCCTGTGTCAGCCTCGATATCAGTGTACCATTCGCTTACCTTTTGGATCGCTCTAGAGTGCTGGCAGTCGACATATATATTGATGAGTCGTATTGTGCCGAATTCGCCCCATAGTTGTACTCCCATTACGTCTGGCAAGTTGATTGCCAGGTCCATCCACTTGGCTGTGTCGAGTCTGGGGCTGATGAGAAGTGCTGATCTGGTTGGGTCATCTGGGTTGGTGTCTGAGTTGGTTCTAGAGTGGGACAGAGGGAGAATCGTGCGCCATCCGTTGGGAGCGCGTGTTCTGTTTAAGAAGTCAATGTGGGGTTCCTGTATGAGGCAGAGGTCAAAGTGTATAGGGTCAAGGCTGTTTATGAGATGGAGGGTGTTGTCTAGGGACTTGCGACAGTTTTGCTGCCAGATTCTCAGTCGCGGTTGGAAGTTTGTGTTGTCTTCAATCATTTTCTAGGGGGCTGGAGTGGCTGGCGTGGTCCGCCCGACCGTGTCGGGGGGCGTGGGGTGGGGAGGGTGGGGGGGGGCGTTGTCGATTGCCGGGACCTGTGGGCGCGTGGCGTTCTCTGTGCTAGTCGCTGTGTCAGTGGTCATTGGTGGTGTAGACATCGATACTCGGGGGTCGGGTGGCCGTGCGTGCGGTTCGGACGCTGTCGATGTCGCTGGTGCCTTGTGTATCCATTGATCGAGTCTGGTCTGCTCTCCGGGTGTTGTCTTGTTTGTGGCGATGGCTATCCCGCGACCCGCTCGTCCGCCGTCAGCCCTACCTTTCCCTTTGTCTTTGTCCTTGTTCTGGGGCCACCCCCGGTCCCTTGGGGGGGGCTGAAAGATTGGCCTGCGATGTTGAGTCGATGTCCCGTCTGAAACTGGCTGCGGTGGCGTGTTGCTGAGGCGCTCGGGAAAGGCATTCGGGGGGAGTGTGGGTGGTGTCGGGGTTGTGGTCCTCCGTCGTGTGTGTAGGGGTGGGCGCCGGTCTGTCGCGGTTTGGGAGGGCATCGGGGTCGGCGTTGTGCTGATTTTGGGTTGGGCTAGCTCCCATGTAGTCGAGTCGTCGATTACGGGGTAGTACCTATACTTGTTCTCCGGGTAGTGTTGGGTGATCTTCTCGCATTCAGCTTTGAAGACCGGGCAGTTCCTGTCACTGGCCGTGTGACCATCCCTTCTGCAATTCGCGCAGAATCTCTTGGAGTCTTCCATCGGGCAGTCTGTCGTTCTGTGCATCCTTCCGCAGACAGCGCAGGTGTCATGAATCTGAGGGCAGTTCGCTGCCATGTGTCGGTGGGTGTAGCTCTGGCACTTCAAGCAACGCTTCGCCTCCTGTATGTCTTTCCGTCCGAATACCTTTTTACCTTCGATGATAAGGCCCTCCCTGAGTGCCTTGTTGGCTTGGGTTGCTGTTCTGAATGTCAGTAATACAAAGGCTGTTTGTTGGTTCGGGGTGCGCTTCTTCAGGTCCTTCAAATACCTGGCTTCCGATATCGCGCCCACCGGGAGCTCGTTGACGATCTCGATTGATGTGTTGCCGCTGTTGGGGTCAAATGAGACTGGTACGTACTCACAGATGACACCATATCCCTGCCCTCGAACCCGGACCGGTGACCCGTAGTGGTCGGTGAACGTTTTCTTGACATCGCTTCGTCGTAACCAGTTCGCAGCGGCTTCGCTGGCCATGAGATAGAGGATTCTGCCTCGTACCAATCTTTGTGCTCCGGTGAACATCCTGTCAAGAGGGGGGCGACCTGGTATCTCGTCTCCCATGAGGTCGATCGCGGCGTTCGCTTTTTCCACTAGCTCTTTCTCCATAAGTGATTCATCTGACAGGGCTGCGGTGTCGTTTGCTTCTGGGGTTCTTTCTATGATGATTTGTCGAAGACGTCCTTGCGACCGGGCTAGGACCTCCTCGTGCCCCGGTGTTAGTGCTGTGCGTACTGCGGCGGCGTAGGAGCTTGGCGAGGGGACTGGTGTTTGTGCTAGATCGCGGTTCCTGGCGTTTCTCTCGGGAAGGGCCTCTGTGTTGGGGTCGGCGCTTGTGTCTCCTTCATCTCGTAGTTCGTGTGGAGAGGGTCGGGTTTGGGATAGTAGGTCCAGTATCTCTCTATGGGTCTGGGAGGCATTGCGTGTCGCCGTCTCGGTGTTCTGCGCAAGTTCGCCCACCGTGCTCATCAGGTGTTCCCGGAGATTCTGTAGTGCCTTCGCTTCGCCCCTCATTTCGTCCCGAGCATCGGTGTTGGCCTGTGTCTCGGTGAGGAGTTGGGAGGTGGCTTGTTGCACTTCGTCAGCAATTCCGTGTAGTCTTTCGATGGTCGGGGCGAGCATCTCATTGATTCTGTAATTTCTGTCAGTCAAAGATAGGGGGTCCTGGGTCTCCCTGACGTCGTTGAGAAGCGTGGCGGTGGCGTTGATTATGTCGAGTGCTTGTTTGGGGATGTGGGTTACATTGTGGGTGAGTCTCGTGAGAACCATCGACAAAGACATGGGCATGATGGCGCCGTTAGGCGGGAGCATGCCTTCCCTTTCTAGCACGGCCCTGGCTCTTATTCGGGAGTTTTCGTCGATCGTGGGCCTCAGCTGTCGAGTAGGTGGAGTAGGTGGTGGATTGTCTGTCGAGGGTCGAGTTCGAGTCGACCTGTTTCCGCTGGCACCTTCGGTCTGGGTGCCACCGCTGTTTGCTGACATTTTTCGTAGTACTAGGTGGTAGTTACAGTGGGTATGAGATTCTAGTAAGGACTTCTAGTACTGGGCGGCTCGGTTGGCTGAATTTTTCCGTTCGTTTTTGCCGGTGTTGATGTGGTCGCCTAGAAAGGAAGTCCCTGTTTTTCACTTAGACCATTGATATTCACCACATTTAAGGGTTCTTTGTGTGGTGATTTTCACCCAACTTGGGGCCTACAGTGAGATGGCTCTTCACATGAACCAGCAGCTGCATACTGGGATGACTGTCAAGACAATACAGCTGCTCACATCCAGCTGTGGCCATACTGCATATGCACTGGCTGTACTGCAGAGGTAGTTGTGGGTGTGTTGGCTGTTGGGATATAGTATTGGTCAAACTACAAATGCAATCAGTTTGCGAATGTCATGGTACTTGGGCAATTGAGGACACACAGCAGCCTCCAACTTGGATATCCCAATGTCATAGTAGTTGTGGTCCCATTGCATTTCAACATAATGGAGTTTATAATTAGGATCAAGTGCTGCATGAGATTACATTACATCAAGCAATGCAACATAGGACAGCACTGTGACTTACCAAGACAAATGAAGTGGGCATCTGTTTCGTCAGCCTTACAATACCATTTGTCAAGATTTGTGATGCCTGCACAAATTTCTGGAGCAATGGGGGCAAACTTTGGCTCAGGGGCCATGTTCTCCCAAGTTTGCTGTAAAAATTCAAGAATGGGGATGGTTCACCAGAGAGTGGGATAGGAAGAACTCGAAAACATTTGTGTGGCACTTGCTGATTCCTATTCAATGTAAATGAGCATGATGTATACAAAAAAAAGGTAGGGTACCTGACAGGCTCAGGCTTTAGTACTCAGAAGCCCAGCCCTGGGCCCTCTCAAGCCTTCCCCAGGGCCAGGCCTAAATAGGGCTGGGCCAGGTGGGCTCAGGGCTTCAAGCCTGGCCTTCCCCATCACTAATGGTAGCACCAGTGGGATGTGAGAGGATCAGGGGCATGGTGCTGCTGCAGTCAGGTGACATAGGGGTGTGGCACAAAGCATGGGGCATGAGGTGCAGGGCAAAACAGGTCTGCTGGGGGAGGGGGCAGGGTGATTGGCCATGGGCTTGGTAGGGCATGCAGAATTCTGCTTTAAAATGACACCATTGAAGCAGCATTGCTGGGCATACAACTTCTCCATGAGCACCTTCCACTCTGGGTATGTCTCCAGCATCAGGGAGACACTGTAAATCCTTCCCACCAATCTCCTGCTGAGATTCAGCTCCAACCAGTGGACAAGGATGTTGGAGTCCATCTCCTCACTCATCTCTGCATGTGGAACAGTGTCTTGAACTTTGCAAAGAATTCTGGTGCAGTGGCCAAGCCCTGCTTCAACTTTGCAATGTCCACAAGAGCCATTAAACACCCACTTCATCTCCTCCACAAACTGTACCCAGAGCAACTGTGAGCTACCACACCCACTGCTGCACATGTACCAGCCTCAGTGACCAGATGATAGTGGAACCAGGGCCATCCCACTGCTGAAAGGCAATGCTTCTAATGCAACCAGGTTGGTCATGTTGCACATTCCTGCCCTCTGCTAGACACATCCACAGATCCCAAGGGCACAGGTCCACATGGGTGACACATTTTCTCCAGTGTGTCATAGTTCAATACACTGGCATGGACCTTTATGACTGCTGCATTTGTGTTCTTACAAGCTCCACCCTCTGCCCCAACCAGAATGCTTGCCATCCCTGCTGTCAGGTTCTTGACCTTGACAGGTGAGCCCACTGCGGACATCAAGGTGCTCAGGGAGAGCATGCAATGCAATGAGCAGGAGATCTGGGGCACATTGCCCAAAGGCTTGCCCAGCACAAGCTTTATTGAGTGGTGGAACTGGATCCCTTGCAGTATTTTGGGTCCAGGCAGTGAATCCAGGTCCACTCAGATAAGTTAAAGGTGAGGTGGTATCTGATGAAGAAGCTGCAATCCCATGAGGTGAATATATCCTTAGTGAATGAGGCGCTGGAATACTCAAGGGTCATGGAGCTGTTTTGATTGATGTGAATGCACTGAAAACAGAGGTTCGTTATGTTGTACAGAATCTTTGTATTGATAGTGGGAGTGCAAGCAATGTTATTGACACTGGTGATGATCACATGTCAGGATTGGTCACATGTGTGAGTACTTTAACATGCTTGAGGGTTTGCTTGAGGGTATGGGTATGCTTGTCTTGAAGCTGAGTATTTGTGTGGTCAAGTGAATGAGTACAGGCTTTGCAAGTACATGGATAGTTGTAGTCATTTGGGGATGTTGTGGATGTTGAGCAAGGTCTTGTAGGGGTGTTGTGAGTAGAGTATTGGTCATAGGGTTGTGAGAGCATGTTGAGGTACTCACTGAAATGATTTATTGCCATTTTCAGTGCACTTGGCATCTGCCAAAATTGGCACAGGACAAGCCTTCAACTTGCAAGACAAATATCTCACTAACTACTGCAGATATAAGAACAAAATTGTTATTTCCTAAATCCACTTGACAAGGGCTAGGCAGCCCTACCATTTTCATAGAAATTGAGCCAGAAATGAAGGAGATGTGATTGCATGGCCAGCTTTCACTTGAAAAAAATTCCATTTCAGATATCTATTCTATCATTTGGTTCTGGGCCTTAAAATGCACCTATTGGATGTGTTGAGGCAGCCCCAGCCCCAGCATGTTTTTATTGGAGAAAATTGTGTGCTGCACCAAACACAATGTCCTCCTGGTGGCTGACAAGCTTGTACTACATTTTCCCTATGACTAGGGATCTGCATGGGTAATCCATGGATACTTTTGGGCATATCTGTACTTGTACTCAAAAAAATCTGTACTCATGTATCCATGGGTCTGGATCCATTCCCACAGATCCACAATCCATGAGTACAGATTTCACATGGATTTACTCATGATTTACCCATGGATCTACTTCAAATTGTGCTACAAGGCATTCCACCTGTCCCCTAAGAAATCCTCACCATCCACAACATCAGGCATCTTCACTGCTGCATTCAGATCTTCATTCCTGACAAGGTTAAGCTTACCCCAATACCCAAGACACAACAGAGCATGAGTCAACTGAGCAGAGAGGTGACTGTGCATGTGGCTCAGCAAGAGCCTGCCTCTGCTGAATCCACAGATCCACGGATTTTGTACATGAGTACATGGATACCAAATTTGGTATCCGTACTTGTATTCATGGGTATCCGTATCTGTGATCCGCATGGATTACCCATATCCATGCAGATGCCTACTTATGACTCATTGGCTCCAAACAGCATGCCTCAAAATGCATCCCTGCTTCAAAGCATGTTACTGGCAAATTGAAAACTGCTAAAAAAGATTCCTCCTCTACCAGTGGTCCTATATCAGTTGCAAATGAACAGCCTCCAAGTCAGCCTTGGCCTTGCCCCCAACCTCAACTCCACTCTCACCCCCCTTATAAACCAAGAGTCAGAGACATCCCTGAAGAGGAAGAACAAGCTGAGAATGATGTCAGCTTGCATGATATTGTAGAAACATTTGCACAAGATGTTGGGAGCCTTGCTCTTTGAAGTGATACAGAAAGCAACAATTTTGTGCTTGATGAAGAAGTCCATGGGACAATTGCAGGTACCATGACAGATGTCACATGCAACATCACACTGGTCAAAGGAATGATGAAATGTGACTTTTCAATGCTGCCAGCTCACATTGAGATTTAAAAGACTTCACTGCTGGTAGTAATAATTCCTTAATTTTGTGAGACATGTAGAAAGCATTTAAATTGGTCAGTGAAAAAATATGGGCAATAAATATTGACATCACATGGAGAAAATAATAATTCAAAGTTGTGGTCAAGGGAACAGTATTACACTGTAGTTGTCAATAGAACCTCTTGGAACACAGTTCTATGTTCTTAAATAAGTAGTTTGGGAGAAGCACTAGCAATGGTGCTTCATTGACTAGGCATATTACCTACCACATCCCTCTGTATTACCTAAAAGGATCACTCTTGTGTTACCCACATGATTCTGTAGTTCTAGGTAATCTCTGACAAGTCTCATTGACCAAACAATCCCACACTCATATTATGAATATGCCAATATTACACAAAGCTATGCACATCTCATTGCATAATTGCAAAAGAAGATGAAGGATATATGGTAAGGATGTCATGTTAATACTTTCAGGGTTTCAGTATGTATGCCCCTCAAAGTGGAGACATTGCATGTAGCATCCTTATAGTCAAAACATTATATCCACCTATGAGACTGTTCTGTTGTACCATGTATATAGGTGTATGCCTACACCTATTGTCTACATGTCTATAAAGTTTCATGGAAAACCAATAGAAACTGGCTGAGATATTTACAAAGGGAATTATTGTAAATATTGCGCCAAAAATGCAAACTGTTATAGCATGCCAGGTTCCTATTCAACTATTCTGCATATAATGTCAAACTATAGCTATATTTTATCTCTACCTGTGTGCAAAGTTTCATGAGGGTTGGTTGAGAACTCATGGAGTTATTCAAACTTGTTGACAGTTAAAGTGCTGTACCTGCCCAGTTGGGACAGTCATCCAAAGTCTTGGTCAGCCATCCATCTTAAAGGCATCAGTTTTTATCATGTTCCACATCTGGGTTGCATTGTGATTTTTCATGAGCATTGAGAGTCAGGGGGAAATTGTGGTAAGCATTATATGGCATGCACTGTACTCCTGTTGCTCATATTCATCAATATCCTTCTCCCTTTCTTTGAATCCAGCCAGAGTGGCTCAGGATCTGTCTTCTTTGACAAAAAATACATTTTCTTCAGGGTAGGAGAGACTTTTTTTTCAGTCCCTTCAATGTGTCTGATAAGCCCTTGGGCACCCATAGCAGTCTTTGCCTTTATTTCATAGTCAGGCCATCATCTCAAAGTTGGGGAATGGCTATGGTATTGTTGGGGGTGATAGTGGACATCTTAGGATGCACAACAAATCTCATAATCTGTAGAAAATTAGAGTAATATTCTCAGCTCAGTCTTATTATGGATGGAGCACATAAATAGATATACCTAGAGTAATATTCTCCTACTCTAGGATGTCAGAATCAATGGTAAAACTATGAAAAAAATGTTTGGACTCACAGCTCAGTCTTATTATGGACTGAGCTGCCTCCCTGTATTATCACATCACCACTACATACTAATTTGATCTCCACTTGAATCCCAACAAAGTTGGGTGGGCAAGTATGAAGTACGGGAGAGAAACAGCCCTCTTCAACAACCATCTTGGGGTACTGCGGATTGGTAACTATGGTGTCTCCCAACCTCTCCCAAGCTTACTGAAGACAAGCATAAACAATACAAGGACACACAGCATGGAAACAACGCATCCTATTGCTCCGTTGCAGAAATATACGGTGGCGGCGGAGAAGATGTTCCACTCTGTCTTGCCAAATCAAGAGAGGGTGACGGAGGTTGGGCGAGCAGATTGTTAACGGAAGCAACGATCTCTCTCTCCCGCGGGCTCAACTGTGCACGAGAGATGACCCCTAGAACAGCCGAAAGGTCAAGGTGACCCTCCTGGGTCTCGCTCGTCGGAGGCTGGTGCATTACACCTGGCAGTAGCGTCTGTCCATCACACGGAGATTCACGCCGCGATTGTGATGGAAGAACATGCCCTGCCTCTAAGGGTGTGGTGGCGCCTTGGGGTGGCTTCTGACCGAGTGTAGTAGAACTGCGGATGTTTCGTGAAGCTTCTGGCCCATCACCGGGTGGAGGCTGGAATGTCGTTGCTCCACTGTCAAACGCAAGTTCATCTCCGTGACTGAGAGGGTCAGATGGCGAAAGTGGATTTTGCAGCATACTGTCATGGAATTCCTCGCCTGACAAGCGTCCAGCTTTAGATGGGGGCAGATGCACTGGGGAGGATACAAGGAACATACCAGACGGTCGTGTTGAGAGTGGTGTATGCCCTAGCTCTTCCGTTACTGGTCCTACATTAGCCATGGGTTCAGGGTCAATGGGAGAAGGCGCTCTCGGTAGCATCGAACTTCTACGCTTCCGCCAGAGTACAATTATAAGGAGGATGAGTAGAACGAAAGCCACTGCGCCGATGACACCGCCAGCAACCGAGAAACCGCGTGACTTGTGAGAAGGCGCTGGCGTTGGCGAGGGCAATGGCGGTCTTGCCGACGTTGGGGGAGGAGTCACCGGGGAGGACGTTGTCGGTGTGACAGCCAGGTTCGGGCTACCATGTTCATCAGCATCTGGTGTAGAACATCAAAAAAGAAGTCGTACTTGAGAGTAATGGTCGGGAACGTGCCCGAGGGAAAACTGACAGTGGATCTGATAATTGTCGAGTCAAGACACGTAGCAGATTGTATGACGAAACTTACAGGAAAGCTGTATCAACGGTGGTAGTGGGCAGGTAAGGGTATCGGGTGTAACTCGAAAAATCGCTCGTTGCGTATTCTAGAAGAGAATAAGAAGTCGTCAGATCCCCCAAGCAAGCCGAGGACGACCCAGGCTGGACGAGGTAATAGAATGGAGAGAACAGATGGAATGCAATCCCAGCGGGAATGTTGCAAATCCACTCCAGGTAGCCAATGCCTGCGGGAACATCAATGGTGAAAAAAAATTGCGTTACTGGCGAGGCGGAGATGCTATAGTAAAATGGAAGTGCGCCCGTCGTATTGTAGTAAATGTAATACGGATCGCATTGCGTGGCTGTAGATGGGAATATGACTTGTCCGTTGACCCCGTAGTCCATTAACCACCCTGTTGCTGGTGGCTTCGCAGCTATGGCCAGAGTCATAACAGCGAAGATCGCCAGACTCGAGCGCATTTGTCGTTGTGGTTGGGCGGGAGAGCCGCGTTGCCCCGCAAAGCTGTGCATGCCTGGAACGTTGCATTTGTCCCCCTACCTCCCGTTGGCCCACAACAGTTTGCGAACTTGCAGATACACTCGTCACAAATCAGTCACAATACCGATTCCACATGAAAGCTACTTCGCCTAATGCAAACGTTTTCCTACGTTTCTTTGTTCCCGTCTCGCGGCCGTCGTTCTGTCTGCCGCAATTCATCACTGATTACGCCCTTCTGCACGCATATCACCTACAGACTGGATGCAGGCCTCAAACAAGGTGATGGCCTCAAATTCTGGAAACCTTAACCGTGTATTCTCTTCCCTCCACCTTCTCGTGGGCTGTCGGTAGGCTGTTGCACGTAGCGGGGCACACGAGTGGGTTTGTGTGATCGCCTGGCGATCGGGGTGGTAAATGTATGTCTTCAGCACATATCATCAGGTTCGTCAGTACCCAAACACTTTCCTTGCCTTTCAGCTTTGGATAACATGTTGAACAACAAGCCGCTACTTTTATTGTGGTGAAAGCACACATACTGGATAAACGAACAGCCGAACTGATCCCTCTTCAGGTTGTGCTGTCCAACGCTCCACAGATCGATGTCTGAGGGGTCCGCGCGTCGTCCAAAATCGTCGTCAACAACTCTGATTACCTCGGGCCTGGTACCAAGTCCCTCTGACGAAAACTGCCACTATGCTCACATCGAAGCGGACGACCAAGACGGCCTATTCGCCGAAGCTGCATCGTCACCCTCCGTCACCCTATTCCCTTCCTTGGCAATGAACACAACAAGTGTGCGGAGCCCTTCGCCGCCCCTCCCGCAATCTGAGAGCCTATCTTCGTCTGGCATGGGCTTTGTAGAGACCTTCAATCGGCACACATACGGCTGAGGATGTGGCATAGCGCCGCTCGCAGCGATGGGGATCACGCGCTCGCTCAGCGGTGTTGAAGCTTACGTTTCAGTGTGAGGGGCTCTATAGGACTGGCGGGTCGGTGAAGCTTTCCAAGTGCGGCGCCGTCCACCTCAGTGTCAGTGAAATTACGCGCATATCATTTACTGGGTGTCCAAATGTCCAAATTCCAGGTGTGCAACTATATGTAAAGTCCTAACGGACAATCCAAAAGATCATCTCCGTAGCACTATAAATGGTGTGATCAGCCTTCCCCGCATATTGTACATGACAGAAAAGTAAATTCAAGGGTTATATGGTGGCGGCGAAGACATCGTGTCTCGCCTTGTCGAGTCGGAAGATGGTGATGGCGCTTGGATGAGTAGATTGTTAACAGAGGCAACAATCTGTCTCTCCCTCAGGCTCAGCTGTGCATGAGAGATGACCTCGAGAACAGTTGTAAGATTAAGGGGACGTTCTGAGGTCTCGCTCGTAGAGGATTGTTGGGACAGCGACACTGCATCCGGTAGTAACGTTTCTGGTGCTTTAGAGGGGGTATCCAAAGACTGAGTGTATGGTGACTGAGTGTATGGTGACTGCTGGTCGCCAGTCGACGGAGCGAGAGATGTCAAATCTAGGGATGGCCCCTGACTGACTAGAGCCGAATAATGGGATGTTTGTTGCGGTGCTCCTGGCTCACCGAGCGAAGGTTGAAGTGCTATAGGAAGTGCAGGAGAGAGCACATTGCCCGCGGTGATCGAATCAACCGCAGGATTGCCTGTCAACGGGACGACGACGTCAGGCAAGGGCTTATTCCGCTGACTGGAAGAGTCCGGTGGCGAATATGGATATCGCGGTGTGTTGCCAAGGAACTCCGCGTCTGAAACACGTCCTGCTTTTGAATGAGGTAAGACAAAGGAACATGCGCTAGGGAATATATGAACGCACGAGGGAATTGGGATGGCGATGGGGGGTCCCTAGACCTCAACTGGCTTGTTGGTAATCCTGAGGCATCTGTAGGTTGAGGGCTGATGGGGAAAGGCACCATTTCTGGCACTGGTTTTCTACGCTTCCGCCAGAACAAAAATATGAGGGCAAATAGAACAAGGGCCACTGCGCCGACGACACCACCAGCAACGGCGGAACCGCGTGGTTTGAGACGTGTTTGAGAAGAAGTCACTGTTGGCGAGGACGACAACCGCGTGGTTATTGAGGGTGCGGATGGTGGTAGGGAGGATAACGGTGAAGTCGTGGATGTGGGTGGAGAGGATGCTGAGAGGGAGGACGATGACGCGGTCAGCGTGACGACAGCCAGAATTGGGCTAATGAGTAAATTAGTATATTGTGTGGAGGCTCAAAGAACAATTCGCACTTGAGGGTAGCTGTCGAAAATGCGCCTGTGGGAAAGCTGGCAGTGGATCTGATAATTGTTAAGCCAGGAGATGTAGCGGGTGGATAAGAAGACATACAATGTGTTCGCGGGGACGGTAGTGGTGGGTAGGGAAATGGTTCGAGTATAAGATGCAAATTCAGCCGTTGAGTAAGTGAGAAGAGGATAAGCTGTGGTGATATCCCTCAAACAAGCCGTCGTCGTCCCAGGTTTGACCACATATTCACCGAGATTTGTATGAAAGAATGCAAAACCGCTAGGAATGTTGCAAATCCACTCTACGTAACCAACGCCTGGAAGTATACGAAAAGTTAAAAGAGTGGAAAGAGGATCTGGTGTTGTACTATCATAAAAATGAAAGATGTGTTCCACTGTCGAGTTGTAGTAAATGTCGAATGATTCACATTGCGTGGCTGTGAATGGAAAGATAAATGAGCCATTGTTCCTGTCAATGTACAGCCACCCTGTCGTTGGCGGTTCCGCAGCCATGGCAAGAATCAGAGTAGCAAGAGTCGCCAGAGCTGCACGTTGCGAGCGCATTGTCCTCGCCGTCAGGAGTGAAGAGTGCTGCCCTGCAAAATTCCTTCGGGCGAAAAATCATAGTTGTCTTGACATCAGCTGATCCGGACAATGGGACAAGTGCCGTACTATCTCAATGGGGTAGCCCAATGGGCGTCATCGGGATATTGGTTTTCCCTCACACTATTACCAAGCTGCTGTACATGACCAAGCTCACACACTTTCTCCGCCGACACTTGCGCCCACAGAGCGTGAACAAGAATTCGTGTCGTGCCGAACCTCGCGTAAAAAGTTGTGATAACGTCTGTGGCGCTGGTGGCGCGTCTCCTGGCGCCTGGATGTGCCTCGAGACGACCGAAGGCGAAGCTGCACGCGAGCTGCTGGCCCGCGCAGGTGGCCTGCGCATCGTCGGAAAGGTCACCAAAGCAGGTACGTCGCCACAGATGAACTTGCTGTTTTTATGTGACGGGTTTTCATACCTGTGTTTTGCGTGTGAGAAACCCGATAGGCTGCTAGCATTCTCCAACGATCAGGCGCTCTCTGCCACATTCCGAAAAGCAGAGAGTTGGATCACCGCCCCCCTGACCAGGTTGGCACCATTTCCGTCCCTTTATGTGCCATTTGATGATGTTCAATGTTCTAGGTTCCAAATACAGAGTCGGCAGCATCCGGAAGCAGTGCTATACGCAATAAGGAACACAGTATCCCACGGTATAACGCATATCGCTCATGAGGGGCTAGTTGATGTATAGTACCATTACCTTGTCCGATCAACTGGTGTAGGGGCTACGACAATATAGTAAATCATAAATGTATCATATTGCTCACAGTCATACTTGAAACGTAAACGTAGATCTGGCATGAGCAAACATAAATGCGGAAATGACAAGAAGGTACCCACCACCGCGACAAAGTCGCCGTTAGATAATGTCAACATACAACATGTTGTTCGTTTGCGAGACCCCGAACGAATATACGGCATCATCTTTGAGGATTGTGGCGATATCGACCCAACTGTAGTAGGTGCCCACACTTTGAGTGTCACGAATTTGATCTGGCTCTGGTGATAATCTAAGCTAGTTGAAGGTACTTCGCCTGAGGTAGATACCTACCAGGCGGACAAGTCGGATCTATTGGTAGCCTCAGCTTACTGATGACATTCAAACAAGACATAGGACATACCCGACTTTCTCATACCTGCAAAATAGACTTGGGGCCCTTGAGGGCGAGCACCAATTCACATAGGCAGGGGTGTCCTCGTCTGCAATCGGCAGGGTATCGAGATTAAGGACCTATCTTGATGAGCTTGGCATTGAGAAACTTGCTACTAGTAGCATCGGTAAGGCGGCGGCGAAGCTCGGGACAATCAGGCTTGCTTGACATCTGGTTAGAGTAGTTATCTGTAGAGTCCATCCACCCCCACGAGCGCCGCGAGCATTGAGAAAGGATTGCAGCTTCAGACAGTTATTCGAGTCTGTCTACGAGGCAAAATTTGAGCTCCGAGGCATATCTTCTGGACACATTACATGATAATGAGGAAGGTGCCATACGAGCTTTGTTCGGCGCGCGTGCTCATCACACCGCCTGTTCACGCGACGCGACGAGACCAAAAAAGGACCAAGGGTACAGTGCTGCTTTTCCGTGTATGTGGACAGCTGTTTTGCACGTCATATCATGGCTCTTGCCTGATGATGGCCCTGGTTCACTAGTCAGCAATAACAATAAATACCAGGTGCATTTTCGTTCCAACTTTCCTAGAGACTATCTGCGCTCAGACTTTGCTTTACCTCCAGGTCATGCAGAACGATGGCACTTCCACTAAAGGAGCGGCCCAAAACCTTCCCCAGTCAATGGGCATCGGGTTGGTCGAAATCGCAGCCCTCACGACTCTAATCGGCTCCAGCGCCGCAGAACAACTCGCGCTCGGCAATTGAGGCGCCGTCCGTCTTGCGTGGATGGGCATGAGCATGTCTGGCTGCATCTCCATCCTGAAAGCCTGTCTAGCAGCATCGACGTCAAGTTCATTGCGGGAGACGCTGGGTGTTCGCAATAACACGACGGATGCAGCTTTGGGACTGAATTGAACTTGTCGTCCGCCCACCAGGACAGAGAGGATATGGCGAGGAAGAATTTGGGAGAGGCGGTAGGGATCATGTGTGAGGCTAGAAAGCGTGTCAGTCTTGATGGAATTTGGCCATTGTAGATTGTGTTGATCGGTTCATGTCTCAGACGCGCTTGTTCAACATTCTCAGACGCAAGGATGACACTGTCGAGGATATCAACATCAGCAAACGCGATATATACGCTTTCGACCAGTATACACTCAATCTTCTGAACTGTGTCACCTCATCTTCTCCTGGGTCCGGCCAGCATCCTCCCTCGTATATCTATCTACGAGATCCGCATTACAGCGGCCCCGTCACTTTTCATCAATGGATTGGTCCCCTTCTTAACGTTTGCAAGATTTCCGAGCTCTATGTTTTACATGTCCTGCGCGCAGGTCCATTATCATGGGTCTGCGGTCTCAATTGGCCAGTGCGGCAGCACTCCTTCAATTCTTGCAACTCTCCAGGGGTTACCGGAATGACTTCGATAGCGATTGGAGACCGGACGTCATTGCGGGAGGCCTACCAATCGCCAGGAGACCCGCAGTTGCCGAATCGTCCTCGGCCTGCCGAACAATTTCCGCAACCATATTCTGTGGAAGGTCGTATGGGTCCTTGGCGTGGTCACTTCTGCGTTCTCGCTCATCTGGTCGTATACTCTCCTTTTTGGGTGCACCTCCAAGGGTCCTGTACACCTGGGTCGGATTCCAGCTGTTTTGGGTCCTCTGCAGGTCCGTCTTCTTCCACGTCGTCGAATCGTCAAGCAAAATCGTATGTCCGGTCTACCAGAGCCAGAGTTGGGAGATACTGAGCCATGCCTTGAAGGAGCGTGTCCTGGAACTGCTTCTCGCGTTGTGCAAGCGCCAAACACGCGTGCATCCTCATTCGAGTTACACATACCTTGAGGATCTCATGGAGTTAGATCCCATTCGGACTCTCCTCGCACAATCCACACTCGTGACCGAATACCCATTAGAAGAGTTCGTAAATGACAACGACATTGGGACAACGGATGATTAATATCTCTGTCGTAACGGGCGACACGTTTCCCTCCAGCGCGTCGTGGTTCAACGGCTTCAAGTACACCGGCATGGACCTTTACGACTGCTGTATCGTCTTCCTGGAAATACCCTCCTCCACATTACCCTCATCACTCGCCCCAACTAGAACGCTCGCCGTCCCCGCCGTCAGGTTTATGACTTCCCTGGCGCCGATGCCCGGGGTCCCTGGGGCGTCGAGGCTCTCGGGGAGGGTGTGCAATGCGACAAGCAGGAGATCCGGGGCACTTCGCCCAAGGGCTCGCCCAACATAGGCACTGTCGAGTGGCGGTGCTGGATCCCTTGCAGCAGCTTCGGGTCCAGGCGGTGGATCCAGGTGCGCTCGGACAAAGAGGCTGCAGTCGCGCGTGTTGAATATATCCCTAGAAAATGCTGGGATCATGTATGAGGTGCTGGTGATCTCAAGGGTCACGGCCAAGATGGCCTTGGAGCTGTTTTCGATTGGTATGGGTGCATTAAAAAAAGAAGCCACGTTGGAGTCGACTTCCACTGAGAGACCCACTCGCTGATGCGTACTGACCCAAATCCGCAGAATCCAACCGTTCACAGAAATGTTGTATTGATAACGGTCGAATTTTAAGCATTATTCGGGGTATTTACATTGAGCGCAAGCGTGGTGAGAAGCGCAGTCCGGACTCCACACTAAATCCAGAGTCAGCTGCGAAAATTAGATGATATTGCTATCAGTAAACCAATGAATAAACGCATTAGTTTCCAGCCCAACTTTCGCCTCAGCTGAGACGCGCAGTCGCAATAATGTGCGCGTCAAGGTCGGCAATATGGCTCTTGGGATCGTGACCATTGGGGGATATGTAAGTCAATCGGAGCCACCAGGCAGATGGGGAGCGGGGATTACGAGAACAGACTTGACCGAGGCGGCCAGTACGTGTTTTGGTTCTTGCTTTGGAGGGAGTCTGTCGAACATTCCTTGCAAGAAGCGGAGTCGGTGGTTGTGAAAGTTCGGCAATGGAGACCGAGCGTTGCTTGACATTGCTTGTCCACACAGGAGTTGTTCGGCAGGAAAGTCTGTTCAGTTCGGTAGTCCAATAGCGCAGATCAGCCAGAACAAGAACAGTGTACGAGCAAGAAGGAGAGGATGATCAGCTGTATGCAAGTTCATTTTCGATTCCTGCCAACTCGACTTCGGCTAGGGATAGGTCTCCAGCGTCCGAGGTGATGGGTCTATCTTTCAAAACCTCCTGTGGATCAGCAGTCCACGGGACCCAATCAGCCTCATCCGCCTCCATCGATGTCTGTAAAGCTTCTAGAATTCCGCAGGCTAGTTTCATCTTAGGTCGCTCTACCGGATTCTCAGCAGCGCACTGGTCCAAGATCATCTTCAGGTCTCTCGGAATTGTCTCGAGCTTATCGGTACTCTCGGACAGAATCCACCTCCACAGATTGATGATCTTTCGACCGATTCGACCAAACGAATACGCATCTGATTCGAAAGATTTGCTTTTGCCGGCGCATACCTCCGGTGCGATGTAAGGACCGACCTGGCATACAAATCTGCCCGTGCTGCTGGATGTGGCGAACCCATCATCGATACGACTTCCTTGGCCAAAATCGGCCAGGAGGAATTGGTACTCGTCTTCCCCTCGTCGGTTCACTTTCGTAACGAGGATATTTGCTGGGTGCAGATCCCTTGAATTGTGCGGCAACAAAAAGAGATCAGGTCCACTGAAAACATAATTACAAAACTTCCTAACCCGTGAATGGCCCCATTACTGTGCAAAGCGGTTAGGCCAGTGGCAATGCCACTTAATATGACGATAACCAACACCCAGCCTTTCCGCTTATCGAGGCCCCTCAAATGGCGATCCACGAAATCTAACAAATCTCCTTCCGTTGCTCTTCGGAAGACCAAAAAGAGTTTTTGTTGCGCATCGGGCGACTGCTTTGATGTGGAAATTTGGAAATCTCGACTGACCCAGACTTGACAGACACCGAGGAACTTCACACAGCACACGGCTTCTGCCTCCATAGCGATGTATGTGATACTCAACTAGGATCTCCGCGTAAGATAAGAGCTTGAGTGATTCGAACAGTCATACCTCATGCAAAATCTTCTTGACGCCCTCCCGTCCCTTGAATTCGGAGCGCGTCTGCTTGAGGACAACAGCGATTTCGGGTTCCAACGGCATCCCGGCGGACAGCGTTGTAGCTGACTGTCGTAGAATTGCATTATAAACTGCCCCATTTGCACCTTTTGCGAATGGTTCTGGGTCGACTTGTATAAATTGATCCACTTGAATAGGACGCAGCACGCCTTGGTATTCTGGTTTATAATCTACTCCGAGGATGGCTTTTACTTGAACGTCACTGTCTCTCCGTTGGTCGTGGTCCTGAATAAGATTCCGAAAATAATGGCGTGCTTGTGACTCCCCTAGCCGTTTTCGCTTGGCTCGACACTGGCGCCCTGGAATGGTTTCCAAGAGATAGACATGGCCGTCTGGATCGACAGAGAGGGCGCAATCGTTCTACAATGTACGCCTGATCTCAACAACGGATGGTTTTCATCGAAGGAAATTTGGATCGCACCCAATATTCCCAGAAATGCTTCAACTCCTTGATGAATTCTGTTCGCTCCAATGGGGAGAGTGCGAATATGACGGCGCCGCGATAAGAATGTCCTGGAAACCACCAATCATGAGTAACACAGTAGCTATAGACCTCAAATTCGGTGTAGAGATGATGGGAATCAAAGAAGTGGCGGCTGGGGAGTTCCCAGAGCATCCATTTCAGGTCCGAGTCGTCCGTACCAGCTTCGTGCGGGAGGGTAATTGGAACATGAGCTGCATTCAATTCAGACGCAGAGACTGGCATTAGTTCTTCCCATGGAATGACCTCAACATAAAGTCGCGGATCATCAATAGGAAGGGTAGAAAACCACCAGCGTAGAAGGGGGATCGTGATGCCTTCGCTTGGATCGATAGTTTCTGGTCGTGCCGACAGCGCCTGGCGGTCGACAATCTCCACCAAGATGATACTCGGCGCTGTAGAAGTAGATTGAGAGTCACCCGGGTCTTGCGGTCTGGCCGATACTTTTCGAATCACAAACTTGTCGCGGAACATAGTTGACCGGATCAAATAGTGCACAACCCTTTGAGCATTTCGGGGCCGCCTACCAGCAAGACTAAACTGCTGCGCGAACTTCCAGATCTCGTATTTGAAATGCTCTGGTGAAACCCTGAACCGGTCCTGTGTGAGGTCCATCCACAGATTCATGAACTCGAGAGTTTCCCAATACGATTTGTCATGACTCAAGGGCACAAAACGAAATTGGGGAGGAGGCTCGCGAGCAGTAAGAATATCGAAAACGGTGTCGTTATGCTCCATCATCAAGTTCGTGCGAAAAGCGTGCAAGTTGTCGGGCTGTTTGAGGAAGTGTATAGCGTCAGAGAATGATTCGACACGATCCCCTCCCCAATCCTCGAGTTCGCTTTCTGTCTGAGAGGATAAGACCGTTTTTTCGACGTCTGACCGCCATTGCCAGCGTTGGAAGAGCTGCATGATCTCTGTACCAACGCTATTGACGAATCTGTTGTCAAGAGCTGTGAGGGAATCTTACCGAGAGCAACCACTTCATTTGTATCGATCCGCAGCTGTTGGAGCTCCAAACTCCGGGAATCTATGTCAAAGTTGACTTCTTGATTGCTGCTGTCATCTCTGATTTCTGCTGATTGGGCCAGACTTGAATCAAATGCGCCGATCAAAGGAGAAATGTAAGTGGTATTAATCCCATCGAGAAGGATCTTTTCAAAGGGACTGAGAGGGATCACAAATTCATGAATAGAAACATTAGTGGGACGACTCGAGGGCTTGGATCTTGAAGGCAGGGAATCGTCGACAGTCATGGTTGAGTAATGTGTATGGACTCTTGGATATAATTGATGATCTGATAGACGCCAAGGCACATCCGTCATCCCATCTGATTCCGGAAATTTTGAGCGCTTATCTACTGCTTTGACGCCTACGAGTGGAATAACTCACCATGGAACCTTTCGCAATAGTACTGGGCGTCATCTCGTGTATCCAAACGCTGCGACTAATAATCGACGGCATCAAGCAAGCATGTCAATTCAAACAGGAATGCACGGAGCTGGGAGAGATGGTCGCACTGCTACTCAAGATCATCGAAGCCGATAACATCACGGACGGAGATACTTCTGCTCTCGTGGAGAGCCAGATTAATGCACTGCAGAAAGCAAACCCAGACCTTCAGGAAACCTTCACAGCCGTGAGGACTACTGTCACGGAACTCCACCAGGCTGTCCTGAAGTGCCAAAAAGGGGTTCTTCAGCGAGGGGTAGACTATTTTTACACTCGAAGGCTGGCAAAATTGAAGCATAAACTTTTTGAGTGGATTACTGTGTGTATGATATCAAATATCGTGAGTGTATTGTCGGTGCAGAGTGTCACAAGCGATCTGGGGTCATGTCTTCATGCGCATAGGTTGGGATCAGACGAGAATTACACAGCCTCCTGAAGACACAAGACAAGACAGATGCCAAGACAGATGCTATCTGGCAGAGTCTTCAAATTCTGATTGAAAGATCCGACGAGATTGCGCAGCGGCAAAGAGCCAACTTCCAGCTTCTGGAGAAACACCTCGAGAGTCAACGTCGAAATGACGAAGAGATCGTTGCAAACCGTATCAACTTTCGTGACGGTGATCCCCGTCTGAGTATCACTGGCCAATTGGAGGGATCATATGATTATCGTGGAAGGTTGGAGGATGTTGGACGCGTTATCTGCAAGGAAGTTCAAAGTGACGAAATAAGGGGTGGATGGGGTTCAAGGCACACCGAAATCTACGAATGCATCTCGAGTGGCACTCTCGTCCAGGCTTTCTATGGCATTGCCGAAATGCGTGGCAAGCGGTTTGCGGTGATGCAGGATTTGAGTGAGGACAAGACGTTGGCTGCAGCAATCCAAAGCCCTCGACCTTATGAACCACTCGCCTGCTTACGATTTGCATATGAACTGGCGCATGCTGTTGCCTATCTCCACTCGGCGGGAATCGTTATCAAGAGCCTCAGCGATGCAAACGTCGTGGTCTTAGAGCTTGAAGGGGGAAGGCTGCAACCGTGTTTGACGAACTTAGAACAAGCGAGGAGGGTTAGCGAGCGTTATATTCGTACTAATCCTTTTTTATTAGCCTGACTTCTTCTTTCTGCAGCTTGTCGACGCTACTGCCTTTGAAGCCCACGATGTTCGGTTCGAGGCTCCAGAATACTGGAAGGAGAGTATGCATTCGACCTACTCGGATATCTGGAGGTGAGTGCAAATCCGGCACTCGACACACCAAAACCGTTCTGTGACGGCGCGATTGCCATACCAGCCTCGGAGTCTTGCTTTGGGAGTGGTTCACAAGAACATTTCCCTTCTCAACCTCGCCAGCAACTTTGCACGAGAAACAGGATGCCATTCGCCAGCGTTTGGCAGACGGTGGCTCGCCATGGCCTGACGGTGCTTATCCGCCAGATATTAAAGACGTATATTCGATCGTGTCTGGATGCTGGAACCGGACCCCGCAGCTACGCCCTCAAGCAAAATACTTAGAGCAGCGACTGCTCGATATTTTTGCCCACAAGACAAGTAACGATGGCCCCGCACTCATTACGGAAGTGCCAGACGACGTCAAAGATTCCGTTCTGACGAAACTTGAGGCCAAGAGGAAACACCATGCCGCCGATGATGTTCCAGGCGACCATGCAGTCATGCTTCACGAGGCTGCTATCGCGCGAAACGATGTATTGTCCTCATCTCTCCTCGGAGCTGCTATCTGGTGGGAACTCCTGCCTGTGGATGAATATCGTGTCGAGAGCTCTGAATACGTGGGCCCCGCGCTCCCTCCAGAAGGTTCGTCATTCCGTTTATTTTATTCCATCCACCTATAAACGTCTTGTGCCATCGCTACAGTTGAACGCGCACGAGTAGCACTGTCGTATTTGCAACCTGCCGCTGACGCAGGGGTAAATCTGGCTCTGAGAGAGACAGCCTTGGCGTACACTAAGCTCGCCAAACATTATGCAAGTTCTGCCAGAGGATTCTGAAATCAGCCAAGATCTAGACCTCTTTCCGATAAAGCCACCAACTTCAACTTGTATTCATAGTCGACCTTGTTATCATGGATGCTGCTACACCGTTTCAAAAATTTGATCGCAATGCCAAGTTTCATCGAAGTTGCGAGTCTAATTCACATGAGCCTCGCGCCTTCGAAATCTATCTTCAAAGGTTGTCCTCTGGTTGTCAGATCGAAAACGATTCTGATGACTCGTAAAGGATTAGCGGTGTGAAGGAATGGTGATTCCATGAAAATCGGTGCTGTTGCTACCGCAAGTAGAACGCAATCCCACCTTTTTACCTCCACCACGTCTTGCGCACTTCCCAGCCTCACAGCAAATTTCTTGTGGAAGTCAAACGACGTTTACAGTAATAATGCTATTGAGAGAATGCTAGCAAGCAGCATGGGCACAGACTCCACCACTTCTACTGCTTCTTAACGTCGATGTTATCCTTTGTGTGCCCGCCTCCCTGCCAAGACACAATGCTCACTTCGCCCACGTCACCGCCGTGCACGACCCCACAGCTCTCGAGGCCAAGGAGGTCCCACACCCCGGTCGCACGACGCCGGCGCTGGTCGTTCCCAGGTCATCATCATCATTACATCGCCCGGCAGAAATGAAATGAGTCAGCACCGAGGGGATGTACGTACCTCCGTCATGAGACTCTTGGCGCGCGGGTACTGCGCGATGAGGGCAGGCGTATCGACGACGACAGACAGGGCGTCGTTCTCATCAGCACTGTAATGGCTGCTCTGCGGGGCGCGACCACCGGCATCGTCGGCCAAGCCAGCGGCCGACAAAGAGCCCACATCTCTACAAGGGGTGGGCGACGACGCTTCAGGCGCGGCCAGATTGGGCATGCCATCTGACTCATCCGTATGCGTCATCGCGAGTGGAAGTGGGGGCGGTCGATACAGGATCACCCTCCTCCTAGGTGCTTTTACGGAGTTGGTGGTCGCCTGTTGCTGGTGCTGCCGGCGTTGCGCGACTCCAGGCACCCGGAACCTGCCGCCAAGCCTCGCCCGCGTGTCGTTGCTGTTTTTGTTCCTTTTGGCCGACGGCAGCGTCGACCATTGCGCGTCTGGGTCAGATAGAGAGTTGCCGTCATCGTTAAGACACGAAGGAGCAGGAGCTGCGGGCGCGAGCGCCATCGTCTTGGAGGGCAATTTGCGGCGGGGGGGCGGTGCCACGTCCGGATGGGAGCAGGAATGAGCAGCAGGGGGATCCTGCGAGGAAAGGCGCAGACGCGGGCTTGTAAGAGGGATAACGTGATGCGGCGCAGTATTGTTCGGGTGTGGCGGATCGGCAGATTCGGTGTGGGCCGCTAACGTGAATGCAGGGGTCGCACATGTGCTGGATTCCATCCCATCTACGTCGCAGTCCTGCTTACCTTCGTTTGGGAAGCTAGGACGTTCACGTAGAGAGACGCGAGGCAGAAAAGCATTTGGGAATCTACGGTACGGATAAGCAGGAGAGGAGCAAGCATGAGCGTTAGGGCGAGCGGCGAGTCTGTCAATGCGAGGTAGTGGCGACGACAGTGGCGCGAGGAAAGAGCGGGTTTGAGTCGCGCGAGACAGGGATGGACTGAGAGAACGAGGGATAGCATGACCGAACGAATGAAAGGGAACAGACACAGATACACTAGGAGAGCAACGAATAGCGCGAGCTGAAGCACAAGACGGTGAGACGGCCTCCGCGATATTGGGAACTGGGACACCAGATTGCTGATGGGCTGTATGCGTCAAGCCGCGTCGCGAGGAGCCTTGGAGACCTGAATCTGAGGGAGTCTGTTGGCCCAGTGGACCACTAGCAACGTCTGGCCGATGGCCTGATGGGGCAACAATGGGCCGAGCAGGGCTTCTCGTCTTGCACTGAGGTGCGCGCAACTGCGCTTGAGCGTTGAAAAAGTCAGGTATTGTCGCCTTGTGCTGCCTCCCAAGGCCTTTACCAGAGCCCAGGCTAGACCTAGCATCGATGGTGGGCGTTTCTGTCGTGCTTTTCTGAGCTCCAGCTGTCCGCCGCGACAAAGCGTTGATCTTGGCGATGGTCCATGGGTTGGGCTTGTACTTTGCTGTCTCGGCACGTGTAGAGATGTCGAGGTCGTGGAGGCTGTCCGAGACACAAGACTCTGCGGCGATGCACGTCGTTGGAACATTTATTTCAGAGTCAGAGTCGTCAGAGCTGTCGACGTCCGCACTTCTCAGGTTGAACGCCCATGGCGACATACTGGGTCGCGAACAGAGGGGTAAGCTTAGCGCGGAGGAACGAGGGCAAGCTCGTCCTCACATGACACGCAGAGACTTCCACAAGCGCAATGGACGCCATGTCCATCTAAAGAGTACTGTATAGTGTATGACATGATTCGAGTCCGTGCACGTATGTAGAGATGTAATTATGCAGAAAGACACAAGGAAAAAAACGTAGTCCGAGATCGCAGCAGAAAACCCTTCGTACGGCGCTTGTGTCCTAGCGTAAAGGATGTCGCAAAAGGTTGAAACCGGACAGAAACATGACAAGGAGTGTAATCAGGATGCCCGTGAATGCGGGGTGGGTCGTATATGCTGACAGCGAACTGCTACGGCAGCCTGAGCACTGCCAACCTGCATGACAGAATTTCACGATTCATATGGGACAATCATGTTTTGACAAAGCATGACACTGACCGCTGTCGATTGGCGTGTATGGCTGGGGTGTGTACAACGCAAACTTTAAGGCGCTGTTCGGCTCTAGCTGACCGGGCGACCTGGGGGCGTTCGGCCCTCTATCACCCCATATACGCAGGGTGTAGCTTGCGACCGCCAGCGGTGTGTTCTGGTTTGCTTGGTCGTATGCATACGGGTCCCATACGACACTCGTTGCCGTGCCGGGGATGATCCCGTCGGTCGGACCAACAGGATAGGTGTTCCCGTTATCACACACGGCTGAGACCGTGAGATGGGTGGGAGTGACGAGAAGCGAAGTAAAGTTCCATGCGAAAGTTATTTGATGCCCCGGGGCAATTTTGAAGAAAGATACGGCAGTCTGAGGAGGCTGGGTGATGGTGAGCCCACCTGCCGGAGCTGTCTGGGGAATTCGGGAGGTGGTACTGGAGCTGGAAGTTGAAGTTGAAGTGGGAGGGGGCATCTAGGACACGACTGGTGTCAATGGTTCGTCTGTAATACTGGGAAACGATGAGGACTAACGGCTGAACCAACAACGCCAGCAGGGAAGAGATGGGGTGATGTTGTGACACGGTAATCATCGCCAAACAACGGCGGAAAGCAGTGCTATTCGGAGGGTGCCGGACGGACAACGATACAGGCATACTGTAATTACTGTGGTAGCAACTTTTGCTTGGCCGTATTCCAATCACTCAGGACGTCAAGCACAGTGCTGATGTGCTCTGTCGACAGCGGCGAATCTTCTGCCAAAGCGATCGATTTCGCATTGCTGATGGCGTTCTTGATCTGGACCGAGTCTCAGCCCTCGCGTGCAATGGACGTAGGGAAAAAAGATACCTGACGACCGTTGATTTCAATCTTGGCAAACTTGTCAATATCATCTGCGCTAATTGTAGATTTGGAATCCGAATCCCCCATTGCTTTTTCAATGAATATCGCCCAAATCGCTTTTCGAGACTTGAAGCCAAGGTCTGGATAACTGATCGAAAAATGAATGCGGCCTAAAAAACAGTCTGAAAAGCCGACCGCAACAGCAAGGTAGAACAGGCCCACTTTCAAAAGCAGGATCGCATTGCGCGATCAAGTTGGTCGTGAGAATGAGGATCCCCTGGTAATACTCCAGCTGCCTCAAGAAAATCGAGACCAGCGCATTCCTATTGATATCCGTCGTGCTTCGTCTTTGCAAGAATACCTCTGCCTCGTCGAGAAGCAGAACCGCATCCCATCTCCTTGATAGCTCCAAGATCTTCGTCAGATTTTTATCAACGTCGGTGGCTACTGTTCCGAGCTCCCCGGCACTGACTGCATACAGCGGTCGGTGTGTGATCTCGGCAACAGCTTCAGCCGTGAGGGTTTTCCCGCACCCCGGATTGCCGGAGAGCAGGCCGATTAGACCTTTGCCTTTTCCGCTCACCACATCATCGAACATTTCCGCGCGGCGCTTGTGCTGCATAACGAGGCAGTGGACGAGAGTCTTTTGCTTCTCATTAAGAACGAGGGAGCAAAACGCATCTTGTCCCCATGAAATATCCACCAGTCGATCAATTGCAAATCCACCTTAGCAGAAAGTTCAAGCGCAAATTGGGGACTAGAAAAGTACTGCAGACCAACCCCACATCTTTGCGCCAAAACAAAAACCGAGAGCAATCGGGGTGCAAATAGCGAAGTCGTCGTCAGTGAACTTCGCCGGGTTCAGGTGCTGGTGCACTTTGAAGTTGTAGGTGCAGTTCGGCTCAAACGTACGAAATCCCTTGGGATCAATCATCACACGCCCGAAACTCTGCGCCTCGCCTGCATCAGTCGTGAGACATAAGAAAACGAGAAGCAATCTGACATTGAATTTGAATCTCTCAGCCTCGTTTTTCCCTTTCTTCTCCACAATGACCTCTCTCATTGCGGGTCCGCTGATCTCGTAGTAGACGTGTCCCACCATTCGCGTGAGCTGTTTCCCTCTACGGATTGCGTGGTCTCGAATTGCAGTCGCCTCGGCATGGTACTTCAGCGGAAACGCATCCAAATCCTTGATTTTGCAAGCTCCATCGAAATCGTCTATTTCAAGCTCTGAGTCTTTCGCCATCCCAGTGGATTTGCCGTCGTAAGTGATAACATCGCAAATAAGCTTTACATAGCGCGAATCATCTTCCCGCTGCCGATAGGAAACGATCCGGACAAGCAGAATTCGATCTTGCTCCGTCAGCTCATGATGGTGATATACATGCGTGTTTGGCGCGAATAAAGCCCAAAGAAGGTCGAATGTGATCGTTTCGAATGACAAGAGTCTCTCAAAGTCAGCAATCTTCGATCCTAGATCTTCTTGTATGTATTGGAGGGCAGTTTCGAGACCGGCGACAAGATCGACATCCTGCGGATCCTTGATCTGCTCCTCCGCCAGTTTTTCCTTGAGTGCAGCATGCGAATGGAACCACAGATGAGGGTTTGACTGTGGTTTGTGATGAAGACACGAAATGCTCAGGGTACTGAATGCCTTACAGAAGGGGGATCCTGGGTGAGCCGTAATCCTTGTACATCCCTGTTGATTTCTAGAAGCACGGCGGTCAATGCTGGACTTTTTATGTCGATTGCAGTGTCTTCATGTCGCCCCTTGTAGTCGATGATTCGACGGACGAGGAGGATTGGCTTATTCTTCTTGACCTTCGGTGGTTTGGTTTTTCTCAGTGTCTGTGCAAATGTTCTCCTACACAATACCAGCGTCAAACGCGCCGTAGAAGTTATACGATGTCTTACAGGTCAAAACTGTAGTCGGATAGTCTGAGCGCAGATGATAAAAGCGTGAAATGCGGCGTTAAAACTCACTACTGATCGTAACGCAAAATGTGTGGTTGCTGTTTCGGGGTCTGGGTGACTTCGCCCTGGCGGTCCGACTGTTGCTCTGTTGCGCTCATCGCGGAATCTTCGTCACCTCGAACCTCAAGCTCGGCTAGTTAAGTCCCACCGGTTGAAAAAATGACTTATCGATAAGCAGACGCCGGGCGCGAGAACGAACACCAAATGGGCATATCTTCTTTGTCGTACATTGACAGTCAATCTTCCAGTCGTCCCCACCTCTTCGTTTTACATGTCGGCATCTTCTTCACTTAGTGAAGTCAGGCATGTGTACCGTAAACTGCTGTGATGCGTTTTTATAACCATTTACCCACGTAGCCAAATGACGGCCTTCCAACAAGCGTTCGAAGACTATCTCAAAGGGCTGCCTGAGAAAAAACGCAAGCGCAAGTTTATCATCGATTGTCAGCGCAATACGATCTCCCCGGATGCCATTCATGAAGCCATTTCAAAGGCTGAACAACAGAGTTCCAAAAAGATCATTAGGAAGGTTCTCGGGCCCACTGTACTTGTCATGAATGACTTGGAAGACATCATCAAGGCACTCGGTCGGTCGCGCGGTTTCATCTGATGCGTGTGTTGTCTTACTGACTGCATTACCACAACGCGCCAATGTGGCTGCCGCGCCGATCATTTTGATTTTCGATGATAGCTGTTGGCCTAACGCCGATTTCCATAATTTGGGGGGCATTAAAACTCGTGCTCGATGTAGGCTGGCTCTGCTTCATGGATTTTCGGCCCAGGTTGAGAGATGTGACACAGGGTGCCAGTCGATTTCTGGGCCTATTCGAGACGATTAAGGACGAAGTTAGATCTCTTACGTCGCAGCTTCAGCGGGTTACACAATACGAATCGTTGTATGGAGATTCTCCGCAGATGCAAGAGCTGTTGGTGCAGTCGTACATCAGCATGCTTCGGTTCTGGAGCCGAGTTGATAAGGAATGCGATCGCTGCAGTATGTCGCCACGTCGCATCAGCGAGGACTCAGACTCTTATGCCTGGTTCCCACCCTCCGCAGTTTTTAGCTCTCTCATCCGAGCAACATTTTCATTCAGCAAAGAGAAACTGAGGAAGATTGTCGATGATTTGAAAGCCAATGCCAACGAGATAGAGAGTTTCGCTGGTATCATCGAAGGATGCAAGGCCAAGGACGAAAGATCCATTAATGAGCGCGAGCGACTAGAAGCGAGCCTACACAGATCAGCCGAGCAGAAGGAGCGTATCGCGAATGCAGAATGGAGAGAACAGCAGCAGACTGACCGCCAAAGTGAGCAACTACGCCACTGTCACCATCAGACGAGTTAGGCACTGATGACTAAAATCACGGCAGCTGACCGTTACTACCAAGTTTGCAATTGGCTTCGCCCTGGAAAAATTCACGAAATGAACCAGAACCGCCATCGCCATCAAGTTGATCAGCGCTCGGATGGGACGTTTGATTGGCTGCCTTCAGATTCCACTTATCTATCTTGGCTCGGTGACAGTACCGAATCGTCAATAATCTGGCTACGCGCGCACCCTGGCGGTGGAAAGTCAACCCTCTGCTCACACGCCATCAAACTCATCGAGACGTCAGACCTAAAAGCAGCTACAGCCTACTACTTCTTCAGTTTTGACAATGTCCACACTGCCCTCGACATTTTACGCGTCCTTGCAGTCCAACTATTTGAAGCTTACTGGAAGTGCTCCCGTGTCGTGTCAGAGGACATATATTTCACGTCGCAAAGGGACTCTGGCTCAAGGGAAAACATTCAGGATTTAATCAGGTTGCTCGTCAAGAATCTACCGAAGGCGTATTTCATGCTTGATGGACTGGATGAGGCTTCCGAGGGCACCAGATGGGAAGAGACTCAGGCTCTCCTTGGCTTCCTAATTGTCTTGAGTATGGAAAGCCCGCGTTCGGCCCGTCTGTGGATCAGCAGCCAAGATCGGCCTTGCATATACCAGAAGCTCAGTGAGTTCCTCTTTGACATCAAAGATCACGTCACAAGCGATGTCGCATACTATCTTTCTCGTGCGATCCCCGAGCTCGACGCTCTCGAAGTGTCCGAAAAGGATAAAGCTGAGATTTTGAGCGTTCTGGCGAAGCGAGCAGAGGGGAATTTCTTATGGGCGAGCTTGATGGTCAAGGCATTGACGGAAGAAATGCACAGTCTCAATAAGATGAAAGCTTTCATACAGCACGGTTTGCCGTTGGATCTGGATAGTTATTATCGAACAATCTTTCAGCGCATCGAGAAGCCCCAACGATCGCTAGCAAGGTTTGTGCCATATTTCCGCTTACGAATTGTTCTATACTCACGAGTATCCGCAGTAAATTATATGCCTTGATTACCTTTGCCCGGCGGCCACTGCGATTATCGGAGATCCGGGAAGCAATCTGGATGCTCGAAAGCAGCAAACCTGAATACCCAGCTGCCGCTGACCTACCGTTCCCCAGTTTCCTGCGCAAGCTGTTCTCGCCCTTGATCATAGAACAAGCTAGCCCTGGTCACGATGACGACCATACCTGTCGCTTCTTTCACTCGACTATTCGCGACTTTCTTATTCGAAATCCAGACATTCTAAGCGATGGTCTTCGCGACCCTGCTCGGCATATCACACCCCATGCAATTGTTGATGCGTGCCTTTTGTATCTTTCACAGGCTCGCTATCGAAACCTGGTCGATCCCCTTTGTGTAGACGTTTCTGGCGAATCTGTTGAGCGTCACCAATTTCTGGTGTATTGTGCAAAATATTGGGACAAACACCTTGACGATATTTCTGAAACCACTGCGTTGCGCACTCGCGTCCAGAACTTTCTTACTTCGCCCAATTTTTTGACTTGTATCCAGGCCCAAAGTCTATGGGTTGGCAAACAATTCCTAATATTTTTCTGGGCCGATCAAGATGACGAGAACCCCTACTTACGGCGCATTTTCCCTGCCTGGTTCGCTCGCGAAAAACTGTGGAAAGATTTTCGGGCGTTTTTGCATGAATGGAGGTATTTCCTGCAGTGTGGTTCTTGCGACCAACCAAGGTGTCGCGTATTACTTTGCGCAGGCCAAGTGGACCGCTGTTTTTGGCAAGCGCTTGGTTCGCAGAATTTTATGTCGAAATTCCAAGGGCGATACATAAACTTTACGTTTCAGAGCGAGGATGCAACAGTGGGTCAATGCTACGATGGCGTGTCGGTGTCTGGGGACGAACTGAGACTCCTGAAATTGAAGTGAGTAGTATATCGCATTTTGCCGCCTTCGCATCGCTCAAGCTCCAGGTCAGATCTCGTAACCAAGGGAAGCTCACCTTTCTATGCGAGTTCTGGCGCTTGACCGAGAATGCCGCGCCAGCTCTGTGGAAGTCACAGACGATTTCAACAGATGAGACGAGTACAAACTGGCTCCACTACGCCAAACACGATGATGAAGACGTCATCATCCGCGTTGGTCAAGCCGATCCCGTCTCTTTCAGTCTTGACTGCCTAGCGCTTCGCATCGGTTCAGAGATTTTCGCGGAAGACCAGAACGGCAAGTACGTGAGTCTGCTCAATACGAATACGGCGGGTGAATGTTATCCCCGCTACATTGAGGATTTCACGCGTCGGGGTCGATTTGTTGCCGTAGTGAATCGGCCTACCCTTGCCAACGATAACCACGACATCAGGGATAGGCAGGTCGTAGAGACCGTGAAAGAAGATACATCCAAGGAGACTCCAGCAGTCCTCGCCAAAACCGATAGCGATTGCGAAGACGACACTGGCCAGGAGTCGTGTTCTACGTCATCGACAGATCGGAGTGAACGAGGTTACGAAACTTGGAGCGATGGGACTCCGGATGAAGACTCCCTATCTGAGGATGACCTGGTTAATCAGTGGGCTAGTCCTAACGGATTTCCTCCAAATAGCAGTTCTTCGGGAGGCGAGGATGATCAAGGTTTTGGAGGCTCAGAGTCTTCCGAGTCGGAACCGGAACTGCCGCTGTCCGCCGTCATTGGATATGGGACATACCTGGCGGACACAGACAGCGAGGACGGCTGGAGGCCGGCCCTAGCATCTTTTGACCCTGACGAGGACGACAAACCTGCTAGTTCTCTTTCCAACCGAAAGCAGAAGCCGTCAAAGACAACCGTCATAGTTTTTGACACTGCAGATCCCGCCCCGAAGAGACTATTCGAATTTTCGCGAACATTCCCGACCATCCTCTTTGGCTCCCCGCCTGTCATCCATCCCACGGAATCACTCATGGTGTGGCCTCTCACTCGTGGCGAGGTGCTAATTGTCGATTTCTTGGCAAGGACATATTTCGTTCGCAAGCTCCGTCCCTCTACGCCTCACAGTATGTATCAGCTTTTGCGTGATGTTCGCTCCATATGATGGACTCATCGAGCAATGCAGCGCGTCACATTTTCATGAAGTGTCACTTTTCTTCTTGTGGACGCTATCTTCACATAGCATCGCTCGAAGGGCAGCGCAAACCTATGACTCGGCGCGGCAAGAAGAAAAAAGAACAGCCGCCGCTAAAGCTAGCACTTTTGGTCTCGACATACCGTCTCTCTCAGAGCAAAACCACGAGGTGTCCCCCGTCTGTCATTCATGTCAGCAGGGTCGATTTAGGCAGTGTCAATGTCCTCTTGAAGTCAAACCTTCCCTTCGCCTTGACGTGGACTCCGAAGGAGCTATACTTCACGTTTAGCGATGTGATTTTGCGGGTGTGGCGCATATGCCTCTTTGCAACTCGTCCGACTTCAGAGACAGGGGTTGTAGATGCGCCCGTGCTGAGTCCCCAGGAAAGTATTTTCTTGCCTGGCACAGCGAAGACGCGAAGGGTGCACTACTTTCCCCCCGGAGATGGGAAAGAATCGGCTCTAGTCATCATTGGCAGTGAAGCAAAAGTCAGGAGACGATCTGAGCCTAGCAAGACTGCTGATGTCGCCGGTGCCGATTATGGAGATTCTTTCTTTGGGCTGCATGCCGATTCCTTTTTATTTGCGACGGATGACGTGTTCGGGTTACATGGGATGTTGTCACCGCCTGTTGGCTGCTACCTTAAGGCCAGTGACCTTGGAGACTGGAAGAAGAGCAGTGACACTTCGAACATTCCAGAGCACCTCGGGATCGGTAAGTTGGCTCGCAGGTTGGAGCAGTTCAATCCGGATGAGGACTGTGACCTCGAGCCCTACATCATTTAGAGCCGTAGTACTCTATGTTAATTTGCTGATCCGTCGCGACTGTATTATTTGCCAGGACACGGCGAGTGCTGTGCAACACGTTGCTTGAGCTGTCTGAGTTGTTTATAATTGCTTCAAATTCATCACAAGCAATCAGCAACATCAGCCATATTCTAGTCTGCATTGAAAGGAGGCATTGACTGTCTCTCCCTGACCACCGGCCACACCTCTTCCATCGTTGCGGCATTCCAGACTCTTCCTCCCCTTGCCACTAACTTCAGGTGCCTTGTGACCCGAATGTCATCATCCAATAAATCAACTCCTGGTGGGTACACGAGAAAGTCTGCAAGTTTGCCCTTGGACAAGGTGCCCACGGATGGGTAGAGGCCAAGTGTCGTGGCTGCCGAAGATGTTGCAGCTCGAAGGACCTGAACCAGGGATGCATTAGTCTGAATGGGATTGGGTAGCAAATTCTGGCAAACGGACCTCATAATTGGTCAGGCCACCTTGTTGCGTGAAAAACATCTCCGCATGGTAGTTCAGACCCAAGGGAGGCTCGCCGTGCGCACCAATATGTGCGCGTAGACCCTTCCGAACCATTTTTGCGACAGATATTGAAGTGTTAAAGAGGGCATACGCTGCGGATGAAACCTCAGGAGACAGGGTGAATTCGCGGCCAATCAACTCACAGTTAATTGGCCTTGCGGTCGACTCAGATACGCCCTCCAGGATATCATGTCTCGTGAATCTCCTTAGTCTGAAAGAAATGAGTGAGATGTTCATCGAGGATGGCCCAATCACGGCATACTTGGGATCATTTGGGATGTCCTCATGTGCCCAAATATATTGCTCGCCCAATGCTCCTCCATAATTGACAATATGAGTAGGAGTGGAACCTGTCCCACTCAGAGCATAGAGATTGAGGATGTCATCGTAGAGCACTGGTATCGGCAATGCATGTTCAATGCCTGTCATACCTAATATCTATTGTCAGGCAATGGAAGACTTGGTCGGAATGACAACTGACCATCCAAGATGTATGTCAGATCCCAATCAAGATTCATACCCTAGGGAATGCCAGCGTCGCCACTCAGATATAACTTCGATTGAGCACCGGAAGACTTACCCCTTCCGCCACACACAACATGGAAAGGTTTCGGGCGGCCAGCAACAGCCGCTGACGCGAGGCTCTGAAAACATTCATGTAAGAGCACTTTTCGGAATATATTCGTGACATACCTAGATGGGAGACCGTAATTCTTGTATGATGTGCTCACCGGACCGCCTTCAGCCTTAATTCGGACAAGTGCAGAACGAGCGTCGGCCAAGTCGGCGACGTCCTGGTGGATGGCGTTACCCGCGCCATAGATGACCTTCCCCGCCTGAAAGATCCTTGGGCCGATGAATTGACCACGTTCAAGACGGCTGCGCTCGACGAAGCCAGCAACGTTGTCCTCACTAGGACTGTACGTCATGTAAGACTACGAAGCTCCCGGCTGGAGAGGCCAGCTATGCATCCAACGATACGTACTTGTGCACAGTTGTGACTCCATAAGCAAGGAATGTCTCGTGCTCCCATGACTTTGCGGGATACACAGGGCCCCATCCAGACCAGTGCGCATGAACGTCGATGAATCCAGGAATGACGAAGCCTGGGATGCAGGCAGTGGCGTCATCAGTCTCAACGGACAGGGTGCAAAGAGATATTTAAGACCTCCTTGGACATCAATGACTGTCGCGCCTTCTGGTACGATAGTAGACGTTGAAGTGCCCACCGATTCAATTATTCCACCGCGGGTAACAAGGACTCCATCACGAATGATGTCCAGACTGGGGCTGCCATTTTCCATGGAGAGTATCGTGGCATTACTGATGACGAGTACGTCCGCATTTTCATGTCCGCGACTACCAGCACGATCCGGGCTGTGGGCTAGGACATCGCGTTTCAACTGTTCAATCTGCGTAGGATGCGCCACGACAACCTCCTGGTACTGCACTAAATGCTTCACACAGGAAATCCCAAAAGTGATGGGATCGGCTTCGATGGCCACAGAGCAGTCACCCAACGCGGATATCTCGAGCGAGTGAAGAAAGGGTCCTGAACACGAGGAAAGGTCAGCGAACCACAGTCGTATTCGGTGAGAAACGTCGATACCCAAGAACCAGAACAGCTTCTTGCCATCACGACTCCAAGTGATATCGTGGCCCCCATCCAGACTCAATCTGACAAGCCCCTTGGAGGCCCTCGTGGGTTTGCTCCACACAGGTTCTTTGCCGATCTTGGCGCCAGGAACGAAATAGACATGAAAATAGTCGACAAAAGCAACATTTTCTGCTGTGAACTCTCCGTTACGATCCATCTGAGTCGATACGGCGACCTCCATGGACATCTTTCCCGTGGCAAGCTCGTGGTGAGTAAACTGCCCTTTGTTATCTGGACCTGCGTCTAGATCGATTACGATTGCCCCGTGGCTCTGCTGAACAAGCAGTCTAGTTTTTCCACCCACAAATCGCATTCGAAGAGATTGTTCAACATCAATCCCAGTAGGAATGAAACGTAGATTTCGGATGGCGACCGTTCGCGAAGAGAGGTTGCCAAATGATGGATAGGTGATATCACCCACGTACAGACCTGGGTTAGCCGTAGCAACCACATTGCCTGTCAAGATATCACCACCGGTCTTGATGAAAGCAAGTCGTTTTTCTCCGCCCGGAGACTCGCATAGCACGGGAGAGTGGTAGCGCCCCATTGGTAAACCCACAATCTCGTACGCGACACCCGAGGATAGATTAGCCAGCTCGAATGTTGTGAAGAGCTCGTCCGACCATCGACAGTGTACGACCAAATCGTTGGAACCAGGCGCAAATGAAGGTGAGTAGTAAGGTTGATCTTCGCGAAGAAGCGGAAGGCTTGTCGTTGAACCCGTTCTAAAATCATGGAAATACGTCACGCCAGCACCCTGAAATAGCGCTCTTTCTCCGGAATCATCTATACTGAGTTCTTTAAATGCATACACTCGTTGGTTCTCACGAGTCTCCAGTCCGACGAGGTCTATAGTCGCACTGCGAGTATCCGCCAGCTGTTTTTTGATATGTGCCGTGAACCGTATCGGGAAAGGACCACCTTCTCCCGCAACTTTCTCGCCCTTCTTGTTGACAGACAGCGGAACGAGGTAGATTTGACCAGCGGCCCAGATAATGATCGCGTTATCAGATGGAGTGAACGCGAACGAGGGATACGTTCCCATCGGCGCTGAGATCACACTCGCGTCATACGTCAGGCCGTACCAGACGTGGTTTATAGTGCCCGTATGTAAATCCCTTCAAGGAGGAGAGCGTCAGGTTGGCTCCAGTAACAATACCTTGTGCTTACTTTAGCACAAGCGCTTCCTTATCGAGCACACGCCGCACAAAGGCAAGGGTGCGCCTGTCACGGGAGAGTTCAGGTCTGCTGGCTCCACCAGGGAAAGCGTCGACCAGCCGTTTAGTCACGCCAGTCGTGAGACTCCGCGAATAGATAGCATAGATGCCATTGTGTACATCTACACCGAAACCAAAGGGGCAACAAATTGAGTCAATAGTCTGGTGAGGGCCCTAGATTTGTTATACCTTTGCTGTACTCAAACTTGCTCAAGTCCCGCACATTCATAGCGTATATCAGAACGTCTTCATCACCCCAGATGAATTGTTCGGGTCCAATTTGCTGATTGCCATAGTCTTCCCGTTGCCAACCCATAGGCAAAGTCCGCCCTACCAGTCGCTTGCCACTACCGACTTCGATAGTTCTTTCTCCTTCTGCGCGAACCTCGTCAAATGTTGGCACAAGATACTCCCAGCATTCTCCGGCCCCGAGAGTACGTGCTGACGTGTACCATTTTGTGGCCACAACCTTCGACTGAGAGGGGTGAAAGCGGGCGTCGGAGACCCACCGGTATGTCTCGTTGGTAACACGCATAGCTAAAATATAACCAGCGATGAAGAGATCCCAATCCCTGTAAAATGACAGCTCACCTCCGAGACGACCTTCGCTCATTAAACGCCTTTTCTTCTGTTCGTCCGTTTCCTTGAGCTCCCGAGCCAGAGAGTCAGCATCAACGTCTGGGGTCGACCTATCTTCGCTTGCAGCAACACGTTCCAAGTCCATCTGATCGCATCCAGTCCATCTCATGAGCCAGATATTCTCAACACCTAATTCGGCGTCGCTCCTGAACACGATCCTATCACCGCTTGGGGAGAAGTGGGGATCAGTGTCGTGTGGGACGCCTCGTAAGATGGGACGCGCTCTTGAGGCATTCAACGACCTGGCCCAGGAATGTTCTTGGGAGTAAGATTCGGCAGGCAAGCAGTACAGATCACCTAGCATATCAAAGACGATCTCTCCCGTCTTTGGATGCACGTCGAGTCGCAACCAGGTGCCTTCTTGGACATCATATTCGAGAACACGAGGATGAGGGAAATCGGTTGAAATGTCCCAAGGTGTAGGTGGTCGCAAGGGCCAGACATCGTCCTGCCATTCTTCGTTGTTGTTGTTCGGTAAACTCACCGGCTCAGTTGAACGGAACAATGGGTCCAAATGGAATACAAGATGCGAAAGCGCTGCGGCAGCAGAAAGGACGACGAGAAGCTTTGTGAGACTCGCCCGGGCTGATTGAGATGATCCCTGCAACTCCAGCTTCATCATTGGCGATAACAGTGATAGGATATGCCTCAGGGAGTCAGATCGTTAGTCAAACCTAGTGTCTAGGTATCAGAATTTCAATTTTGATAGGCACATCGACATCTCGAACTTCGTTGTCTGGGGGGGACAAGTACGGATACAATGTAATGCACAAGTGTTATGTTCACCAAAGCCCAGACCAGACCAGACCAGACCAGACCTGAGCCTTGGGTGAGCCTAGTGCATGCAGAGAACATCAGGTGATATGATATCATTTGATGACTAATCACCTGTTTTTGGGTTATATGGTCACGTGATTATAAAAAAGTTCAAGTCCTAGGCTAATCTGATGACCAAGCAGGTCTGTGGAGCACGAGGGCGCGGACGGAGGCGTACACGGTGCGACTGCACCTGAGATCAAAATTGACGAGTGGGCCGTAAGTACATACACAGGGAGGGGGGGAGGGTAGCGCTAAGACAATACAAGTGTAACACTAGAGGAAGGGAGTTACAGTGAGAGCGAGAGAGGAGAGCATAGAGAGACGACGTACGCAAGGGACACCGAGAGCGAGAGAGGAGGCAGAGAGGCTGGCTCGGTGTCCCTTGTGTTAAGAGTGATGGTAATGTCTCAAATAAATAGCAGGAGTTAACTACGAAAGGGAAAGGGGAGTGGAGCGCACAAGGTTGAAGAGTAAATATGAGTAAGCAAAGGTAAAGGAAAGGAGGAGCGAGGTAGGGTTAAGCAGGAGAGGCGAAGGCGGAGGCCTCTGAGTCGCACGGGGCGAGAGGAGAGATGCGGGGCATCTAGACGCGCAGAGCGTGAGGCGAACGGATCGCGAAATGTCGAGGACATGAGACGCACGGAGCGTGAGAGGCACGGATGCCGGATGAGTGCTCTGGGGTGCTTGTCACATATTAGACTCTAGTAAACTCGTTTAAAGCCGACTAATCTGATGACCAAGCCGGTCTGTGGAGCACGAGGGCGCGGACGGAGTTAGGCGTACACGGTGCGACTGCACCTGAGATCAAAATTGACGAGTGGGCCGTAAAAGGCTAAAAAGGAGGGAGGGAGAGAAGGGAGGGGAAAGGAAGGTAAAGAGGATGGAAGGGGAAGGAAGGTGAAGAGGGTAGAAAAAATGAGTCGGAGACGATAGTAACGAGGCAATATGGTGAAGGTTAAGAAGTGGGAATTGAGGCAGCGAGAATGGAAGGGTGCTGACGAATATATATCTGAAAAGTATCAGAAGCCCAACGGCCCATCGCCTGGATGATGTGAAGAGGTACGCCGGCAGTTGCTAAGGCGGTAGCACCGCCGGCCCGGAGGGAATGGCCTCCGACATTGCCTGGGAAAAGGTGCCGAAGGTGAGAGATGAACCAACGGCGAGTAGGGATGGAGCCGTCGCTGCGAAGCCAGAGCTCGGGGTTGAAAGGGAACAGGCGGTCGCGAGACTTGAGATAAGTGCGGAAAGGTGCATCTGGGTCGTCGCGAGCGGACAGGCGCTGGAGAAGGACAGTATTTCCTTCGAAAAAACGGTCTGCTTTGTGGCCCGGTAGGTAGAAGCTGAACCCGGTGGGTAACAAGTTCACCGTATGGCGCAAACAGGCCTTTCGGTAATCTTGTAAGCTCGACGCATCAGGCCAGACTACTTCACCCAGACGGAGTAAGCCATGGAAAGCGGTGAGTAAGATAGCGAGGAAAAGGAGGTCGTCATGTGCTGTGGAAGTGGCATAAGCGAGTTGTGCGGTGCAAAGTTCGTCACGGGTGAGGGGACGTCTACGCGAGGTTGGGACCGCACGCAATTTCTTGCATCCCTGGATGGTCGCAGTGACGAGGCGGTGATGTCGTGCAGCCCGAACGTCTGGGAAGTAAGATTCGAGGGCACAGGCAATGCCTGAGAGGTATGAGTCTACTGAAGAGGGTTTGATGTAATGCGACATATAGACAGCGTAAAGGCTCAAAGTGTCGGGCGTTGGTCGAATAGGAAGGTGGTGAGCATGGCAAAAGTTAGCATACGAACGGACTGCTGAAAAATAGGCAGCAGCAGTAGATGGTTCGATGGACGAACCAAGCGCGACAGCTCGTTCCTGTATCAAACGAGAGGAAGCCCAGGTCTCACGAGGCGTGGACCTGGACCGACGAGCAAATGGCATCAAATTTGAGTTGCCCCCAGCGCTAGACGAGGGGGTTGAAATTGCGCGACACATAGTGCCGGGTACAGGCGAAGTGCTCGTTCGTTTTTGAATCGAGAGAGGGCATCAGCGATGAAGTTTTGGTGTGTGGGCACGTATTGGATCATGAGCGCGATTTTGTGAGTCCGTAAAAGGTCACACGCGGTGAGGAGGATGGGATTCAGACTCGGACTGGCATGCAATGAGTTAAACATTTGTATTGTGTAGGTGTTGTCGCAGTAAATGAGGAGTCGATGAATCGAACGGCCCAGTGTTTCATGGTGCGCAACGTAATGGATCGCAGAGAGGACAGCGAGTGCTTCGAGACCTAAAATGGTGAAAGAAGGAACGTCGCCGCATTGGAAGCCCAGCATGAGGCGTGGTGACCAGAAGGCCAGACCAGCGAGACAGGCATCAGTGTAGAAAACTGACTCAGCTTGGGTCGCGTCCCACTCGGATGATTCCATCATATGCACCCCGTCTGACTCATCAACTCTCTCAGCTATCCATAGTAGTTCGCGACACAAAGTAACGCTGACCCACACCAGTTGGTGTGGGTTGTCCTTTCCTGAAATCTTCGCATAGAGTGAAGAGAGTCCAGGCCTCAGAAGGGGATACGCGTTTAGGGCCCAGTTAATCCATCCAGCGAGTGATTGGAAATCACGGAGAGGACGGCGTCGACCAGGGATTGCGAATGACCGGATAGCGGTGGTTAAAGCGACTCGAGCTTCATGCGGCATGGTGATCGTCATGAAATTTGGATCAACATCGAATCCGATGATAGTGAGTGGTGAACCATATATTTGTTTGCGCTCTTCATGTGGAATACCTAGTTCGTCCCACAAGGAGAGAAGTCGCGCTTGCTTGGTAGGGAGGAGTTTGTGATATGGTGCGTACCACTCTAAACTGTTTTCAAAATCCCAAGAGAATTCATCGTCTACGTAACCCAAGATATCCGGGATCCCTTTCACAAAGACGGCTATCCAGAGGACTAACGCAATGATGGACCACCAAACTCGTCCTGCTGCACCATTGCCAAAATTATTACAACGATCAACATGTCGATCTCCATCAACAGTAATAATTTGTTTTAACTGCCACAATGGGTGCATCGGTGCAAGACGATAGGCGCGGGAGACGTCTGATTTGAAAAGGACCAAGCGCGAGCGAGGGTTAAGTTTATGGACACGACGTAGTATGGCACCGAGATGGTAAAGATTGTCAAGCGGAACTGACCGCTGCGATCGCGGGATGAGAGAATTCGGCGAGTAGGGATCTGCGCTCTGATCTATCACGAGACGCAGCTTGTCGGAGTGTGGCTTTGGAATAACTCCAATAGGGATACTGAACATACCCGGGAGTAGATGCGGTCCAAAGCTTGGGGAAAATTGACCCAGGGAGACTTCTATATCTCTCTGTTGGCGAACGAAAAGAGCATGTTCTTGTTCTTTGAGGGGACGGTGAGAGTTATCGAAGGATGAGGGACGCTGGTGTTCTTCGGTTTCGGCCCAAGGCCAGAAACCTTCACGGAGAGCGCGACAGACGGAGGATACGAAGGGTTGATTTGGATGCGTGTACAAATACAATCCGAAAAGTTTGACATCGATCGGTGTAACGATTTTGAACAAATGTGAATTTTCTCGTATGGTTTGCATAGCGACTGAATCCATGAGTTCGTTTATAGGAGGCAAAGGAACCGGGCTAGCAAGAACAGTAGCAAGAATCGAAGGAGAAGTCGTATCAGTAAAGGAATCATTCCAGATGAGGTGGCGAGCGTATCGCGGCTTCGTTAGCCACACATCCTCATAACTTTTTTGTTTTCTCTCGCAATTGGGAACACTCTTTGGCAGGGTGTGTGTTCGTCCCACATACTCCACAGAAGTGTCCGTAATCGCAGGACACCGACGTGTTCGGGCATCGTCCTTGATTCCATCGACGGCATGCCTCGCGTTTGCGTGTAGTGTTTCGCCTAACAGACACAGACCGGGTTGGGCTAGATGCTGAGATGTTTTGGACCCAATGGGTGTGTAAGTCGGCAAAGGCATTGAAATCGGTGAGGAGCAAGTCTCGACGTTGTGCTGCTCGAACTCTGACGGCCTTATCATAATTGATGATGCGGTGATGCAACTCTGGTGGGACAGCGGCAAAGAATCCGAGTATGTAACGTCCGTATTCTCGCAGTTCGGACTCGCGATGCGGAAAGACAAAGACGGTGGCCTCGACAGTGGGTCCCCAAGCTGTAACCCAATCTAAGACAATACAAGTGTAACACTAGAGGAAGGGAGTTACAGTGAGAGCGAGAGAGGAGAGCATAGAGAGACGACGTACGCAAGGGACACCGAGAGCGAGAGAGGAGGCAGAGAGGCTGGCTCGGTGTCCCTTGTGTTAAGAGTGATGGTAATGTCTCAAATAAATAGCAGGAGTTAACTACGAAAGGGAAAGGGGAGTGGAGCGCACAAGGTTGAAGAGTAAATATGAGTAAGCAAAGGTAAAGGAAAGGAGGAGCGAGGTAGGGTTAAGCAGGAGAGGCGAAGGCGGAGGCCTCTGAGTCGCACGGGGCGAGAGGAGAGATGCGGGGCATCTAGACGCGCAGAGCGTGAGGCGAACGGATCGCGAAATGTCGAGGACATGAGACGCACGGAGCGTGAGAGGCACGGATGCCGGATGAGTGCTCTGGGGTGCTTGTCACATATTAGACTCTAGTAAACTCGTTTAAAGCCGATCAAAGTTGAGCGTGGTGAGAGCGTTGAGCGGCAAGCGGTTAGGTGGCGGTAATTCCGCTGTTTGCAACCCTGTGGAGCGACCGCATGTGACTCTACGGTATAAGCCACCCTTTACAATTGCTGTAATTTAATACCGGTCCAGAACTAAAAGGGGTTCTAAAGAGTACCTGGAGCACATGGACGAGCGTGGATCCGGTGTACGTACACGCGGTCGTTTGACCGCCATCCCCCACCAACGATGACGCTCGTGATCCTTCGCGGTAAGCGCATCAACGATCGCGTAAACTGGCCGTCCATTCTTTTACGCTCCAAGTTCCGTTATGGCTCCAAGTTCCGCTTTGTGGCTAATGGCGTCTCTTGGTTCCGAGACAACATAGGCCCTGTGACCAACTGCTGGAAACTCTAACCGAAATTTGCCCCAACAATTCATTGGCAACGGGATTCCAGCGTTAGCCGGGCATAAAAAGCGGGTTGTTTGGGTCATCTTGAGCAACTTCTCTCTCTCTCTGCTATTCCTACAAAGACCCACTGTGAACGAACATGACTTGGACCGGAAAACCAAGATCTCCTTCTCGAAGCAAGTCGTTGACAGAACACATCAGCGCCGTGATCAAGCTTTCGCTCCGAAGCCATGACGCCCCGACCGACCTAGGCAAAACTCCATCCATAGAATCCATGTCAGGTGAGAGTCTCGCCTCCTCGCCCGATTATTACTCCCATGTGGGTGCGATGCGCGCTGCGGCAAGACAGGGAGATAAGCCCGATAAGAACGTCTATCTCGCGCCGTTGTGGGAACTGGCCCAAAGCCCCAAATAGGCTCTCCCTCATCGATTCCTGATAGCTTCTTGCTCCACCCCAACCTCATCTTTACTGTTTGCAACTTGAACCTGACATCATGTCTTCGGAACCCTCTCCAGAATCTAAGCCTCGTTCCGTTTCTCGGGGTCGTCCCAGCGTACGTGCTTTTAGCAACGTCACTGTTCCAAGCTTCGTCTGACTGTGCAATCCACCAACAGGATGCCCGGCTCGTTTCGTCTGGGAGAGGTGGTGCGGGAAATATGACGCGCAGTCCAAGCTCCAGACCCTCGGATGGCCCGGATGACTTCTCCGCAACTCGCGGAAGGGAGCCTGTCGTTAAACTTGCCGAAGTCACCTCTGTACTGGCATTCCCGATTCCAATCGTCCCGTTGTGCTTATGATCTAATCGTCTCCTTTGTTTGCTGTGGATACAGACAGGACGCGGCGGGCATGGCAACATCCGCCCGCCTTCTCGCGACCCCCCTGTTAAAATCCCAGAGGACGAGAAAGACATCATCCGTCACAGTCTAGAAACAGACGTTGTGCGTCTTGCCCGTAACGCCCCTATCGCTCTAATCCAAACACCATTTTCTTAGCATTCAACTGGAAGAGGCGGTGTAGGCAACATCCATCGCTCACCTCCACGGGGTGAATTGTCTCCTAGTCGAAAGGAATGTTTTGCTCGTGCCACGCCCCTGCTAGTGCTCGTATCTGACCCTTTTCCACAGGCGCACGAGCCGCCCTTTCATTCCACTGGGCGTGGCGGGTCTGGCAATGTAGTTAAAGACAGCCTCGGCAATCCGGGCATTCCACCCAGCGAACAGGAGCTCATTGAACGCACCCATCGGGCGGAGAAGGAAGCAGGCCTCCTAGTAGGCTGCCTTTTTCATAATCTAAGATTGTCGTTCATATTTGACATTATAACAGCATTCGACTGGGAGAGGAGGGGCTGGGAATTTACGCACCGGCGAAGGTCCGGCAGATGAGCTCTCTGCTCCTCACGGAAAAGAGGGCCCCGTTCACCCCCATCACCTTCACCATGAAGTATGGCCTTCCATGGGTGCCTTTGTGTCAACTCGAGGCTGATCATTCGATAGGTACAGTCTACAGGACGCGGCGGGCATGGCAACATCCGCTCGCCTTCTCGCGACCCCCCTGTTAAAGTCCCAGAGGACGAGAAAGACATCATCCGTCACAGTCTAGAAACAGGCGTTGTGCGTCTTGCCTGTTTGCTCGTGCCGCGCCCCTGCTAGTGCTCGTATCTGACCCTTTTCTACAGGCGCACGGGCCGCCCTTTCATTCCACTGGGCGTGGCGGGTCTGGCAATGTAGTTAAAGACAGCCTCAACAATCCGGGCATTCCACCCAGCGAACAGGAGCTCATTGAACGCACCCATCGGGCGGAGAAGGAAGCAGGCCTCCTAGTAGGCTGCCTTTTTCATAATCTAAGATTGTCGTTCATATTTGACATTATAACAGCATTCGACTGGGAGAGGAGGGGCTGGGAATTTACGCACCGGCGAAGGTCCGGCAGATGAGCTCTCTGCTCCTCACGGAAAAGAGGGCCCCGTTCACCCCCATCACCTTCACCATGAAGTATGGCCTTCCATGGGTGCCTTTGTGTCAACTCGAGGCTGATCATTCGATAGGTACAGTCTACAGGACGCGGCGGTCGTGGTAACATCCAGCATGGAGACGGGGTCCCAGTGCGTTCCGTACCCCCTGTTCCGCACTGCGCCACAACACGTCACTGACAGATTCATTTACAGGACGCTTAGCGCTACTGGTTTGTTAAACCTTGCGTTCATGATAAGGTTTGCTCGCCTTCTACCTCCGGAAACCCCCCCATCTGATTCTTGGCCCCAACTTCCGCGAAAGTCTGCGTACAGGTTTCAGAATAATGGCACGCACATTGCCAAGATGTTTTGCAATTGTCTTACTTATGAAGCCCAAAGGAAAAGATTGAAATTATCATGGGTTACGCCGGGTTATGTTGGCCTTCTGTATGTGTACTTTACGAAAGTGCAAGCGGTGTAACACGTCACCATCGCAACTCTTACATGTAATTGGACAGTGGAATGCTTGTTTGTACCGTTAGCTCCTGCCGTTGCGTGACAAGGGGCCGTCAGAGCAAGTCACGTCTCGTCCATCCCAACGGAGACCTCCGCGGTTTCGCCCAGTTCCGTTTCATTTTTGTGCAAAGCCTTTTTTTATAGAGGGTACATACTAGTTTTGCGGGTATATATCGCGCAAGCCACCCTCAACCCGCACATTCCACAACGTTTCCGTCTTGCCCCAGTTTCAGAAATCGCGTTTGCGATTCCAGGCCATCGCCGCCGCCGACGATGATGATGATCAGCGCCGAAGACGTGGTTGACCGTTGCGTAGAGCCCCCATCTGGAACGTCGGCAGGCGAGCCCACTGTCGAATGGTCCTGGAGCGCAGAGCATGTGGATCGGAAGAAGGAGGCCAGGGCGGACGACGCCTTTCACGGCGCCAATTCCTTCCCCGTCGACCGGAACGTGCTGAGAGATATCGTCCGAGAGAAATTTGACGTTGAAGTTGGGAGGATCGTTTTCCTCAGCTCAGGTGAGTGGGCCACCATGGGGCAGGATCTCCGGGCTGATTAAAGGCGTTTTTGCCCCGCGTCCTGCCAGGGACGTTTCACAAGGTGGACTTCTCTCGCACCACACCCCTTTTTGAGACTGCACTGACTTCTTGTCGATCTATCGAAAGGCGTATCTCATCACGCTTACTGACCATTTCGAGCTCATCGCTCGAGTTGCACGGCGTTTCATGCCCCGCCTCAAAACTATGTCTGAAGTGGCGACCATGCACTACCTGAGGGAACACACATCTGTCCCAGTCCCAAAAGTGTACCATTACGATTGTGATCCACACAACCGTCTTGGCTCTGAATACATTTTCATGTCCAAGGTCAGTTTGCGCTTGAGATCGCGGTACAGACGTAGTTCACACCTGTTCAGGCACCGGGAAGACCGTTGACCGATGTATTCCATTCCATGATACACAGTGACCTTGTGAAACTGCTCGACAACATCGCCGCGCTGATCATTCAGCTGTTCGCCCATCGCTTCCCCCAAATTGGGTCGCTCTACTTTACACCTCCGGCGTTAGGCATGCGGTCTCTCTCTGCCCAGTCACTACTCTCCTCATCCGCTCCGACACCAAAAGCCGCCCTGCCGCCCGTCATCCCATACTTCTCCACCCCATCTCCACCCCGGTCAGGGGCTTGTCTTCCCCCTGGTATGCAGGTCGGCCAGATCATATCTTGGCCTTTTTTCGGCTCGAACCGAGGAGAGCTCTCGCACCCTAATGAGATCAATCGCGGTCCCTGGTCCACATGTCATTCATATTTACTCTCTTGTGCCGAGCGCGAGATATCCGGTGTCATCCGTGAGAACGAGGGAAAAGCCGCCCCGCACAGACTCCATTTAGACCCAGATGAGATCATCAGTTCCCGACACCATCAGGTCAAGGCCGTCCCTGGCGATAGGAGTGACGAGTCCGATGAGTGGGGTCTTGAGGAGAGCGACGAGGAGGGGGAAGGGCCGGGCGACGCTATGTACAGGGACTACAGGAGAATGCAAAGAGGGACTTTCCTCTTTGCTCATATGGCTAAACGGGAAGCGACCGTCAGGGCAGAAACACAGAGGTGGATAAGGCTTATGGAACGCCTAGGCGTCGCGCACGGCACGGAGACCGAGGAGTTTGGGTTGGACTTACATGACCTTAGTCTGGAAAACATTTTCGTCGACGAAACTGATCCTGCAATGATCGTAAGCATCAGTCAGCTGTGCTCCCTCGCCTTGCCTGTTTGACATGTCCTCCGGATTGTCCGTAGACGTGTATCATCGATTGGGAATCGACCACAACACGGCCGCTATGGGCGTGTGCGCACGTTCCTGCCTTCCTCCAAGCGAGCTCCTTCACGGCTAGCCTCTTTCGTGCTGCCGTTTCCAAGCTTGCGTCCCCTGCGCCACCGGCCATGGCTGCGGCTACTGAGCCTGCGCGGGAACCGGCGCCCGTCATCGCCATGGCGGGCGAGCACAACGTGCCCTCGCCAGCCCGTGAATGGCTGCGGTACGAGTCGAGCGGGACGCTCCTGCGCTTCGCCCATCGGTTTGCCGAGTGGGACGGCTGGGAGGAGGGCCTCGTCGATAGCATGCTCGGCCCCGAAGAGCACGAGGAGGAGACGTGGTTCCCGGACACCAGTACTAGCGCCGGTCGTCCGCCCGAGGGGTCGAGCGGCAGTCCTGCTCCAGCTGCCGCGGGCGGCACTGGTAAATCGGGCCGACACAGGAGGCCGGGCGTGCGCCTGCCGTTCGGTAGGCAGAAGGATGACGAGCGGACGTTGGAGGCTGCAGGCGGGAAGGCGGGCGAGCTGGGAAGGCGGTTGGAAGCGTGGTTGCACATGTCTGGGAACGAGCAAGGGAGGATTGGCAATGGGAGACGATGGGTGGAAGCCAGACACGAGGATTCTGAAGAGGATTGATACGTACCGCATTATATGAAAGACAAAGTACTAAGACACAGATTCTATTGGACTGACGTTATTCGATGCCTTCCTATTCATCGCTTGGCAAGTACAGGTACGATGCTCTAGGGTGAAAACGATATCGTGGTCGGAAATAGCCTTCCGTTCGGAGTGTTGGGTGTGAGCGCGCATGAAGTTGATTCGCAAATGATAGTACTCAGTCAATTCGGAGCCTTGCTTGTGGGATTATCGAACATGAGATCCCTTCAGTTTCTACAGCTTCTAGTGGATCTTCGATGCTTGAGGGCAAAAGTACCTTGTCAATTAGCGCTGAAAACTGTCCAAGCTACCTGCCAAACCTTTCGCAAGAAGATATCTCAATAGAAAAATATCATACATTCGATCAAGCCAGTGAATTTTATGGATATATAGGTCTCGGTCAACCTTGTACGTCCGCATTGGCTAGAGCTTCTGTATCCTTCAGCCTGAGCTCCGCTACGGCATGCTCAATCTTGCGAAGGGATTCGCGCAGCCACGCGTTCGGCCTGTCTAGACCCGCTTTCGCCGGGTCCAAGGGAGGTGAAGGCGTCGACTTCTCCGAGACGAGGTGATTTTTGAGGGAGGGGATCATCACCTTAGCGAGCACGAACGCGTGTTCGTTCGTCGGATGCAGCAGACAGGCGGAGGTGAGAATCGCGCAGGACACCAAGTCCTCGTCGACTGGCGGCAGGTCGTATCGGGGATATAGCGCAGCCGCGGTAGCCGTCGCCTCCAAAGGGTGGAATCGGTGGAGGGAATACAGTAAATGTCGTGCGCCATTGAGCGAGAGAAGAACTCCGTATTTCGAGTGATCGCCGAAGATTTGTAGTGCCAAGAGCGGGCAACGCAGCTCTGCACAGCGCCCTATATGCCGATTGATTACTTTATAGAATCAAAAGATGTGAGCGAGCCACTTACTGATAAACATATCACCGATGTGGGTGTTGAATGCCCGGCGACCCTCTCGCCATCGTGGGAATAGCTGAGCGACACTCTCCATCTGACCGGGCGATGTCGCGAGCGAGAAGAGGTGTAACCAAGCGGTATTCGGGGCCTGAGGCCCTTTGATGGCGGGATTCCGGCCGACAAGGCTTGTCAGACGAACTAAGACCGCCTCGAAAGACCGGAGTCGACGTTTGGACTTGGATGAGGACACCAGGTCCTCATGGTCGACTGGCGACTGATCGTATCGGGGATGTAGCGCAGTCGCGGTGGCCGTCGCCTCTAAAGTGTGGAATCGGTGGGGGGAATGCAATAAATGTCGTGCGCCATTGAGCAGGAGAGGGACTCCGTATTTTGAACATCAAACTGACCTGTTACCTTGGGTTAGGTTCAGGAGAGGTCGACATAACACACGAACGGTGCCACCTACCACCACCAACATCCTGGGACGCGCAGCTCCTCGGCGCTGTGCTCTGCCCATACCTCGGTCCCCACCTGCCCTCGTGTCCAAACTCAAACGCACAGGGGCGCGCCGCAGCGCTGCGATACCTATACCAACTATATGTCCGGCGGCACCAGGCGTATATCTCCCTGACTTTGTCCTTTGCGCTGTGCTGTGCTATGTTGCTGTCTACCCGTCCGCCTCACGCCGCACTCATGTTAGACCGCCATGGTTCTTGCAAGATACATATACATGTGTCACAGCTCTGCAATTTCGCAATGCAATTTCCAAAAGATTATACCATCGCTGCACAGCGTCTGCTCTCACGAATTTCCTTCTGCGCCGCTCGCGCCGTGTTTTGTGTCGAACCCCGTCCGTTCCATTCGCCCTTGGGGATTCCTCGGCGGCCATGCAACTCCCGAAGATTTATCCGCCGTCGATCAGGATCCTCTGACCTGATTTGAAGCCACTGCAGACGGCACGCCATGAGCCTGGGACAAATTGAAATTCCTACTTAATCGGGGGAATGTTCTGGGTCCCAAAACGGCGTATATTTAGCAGGGGCAGGGCTAGTGAACGCAGGGTGAGGTGTGAGGCCATGTGGATATAAAATCTCAAAATATCAAGGTCACACAGGTACAAGGGGGAGTGGCACGCGATCTTTGGAAATCGAACAGAAGGGAGTCTTATACATCCGCTGGCAAACCCGTTCTCCCGCTTTCAAGGCTCAAGCTCAAGGCCGTTGGCACCTGCCATCTGCAGTGATGACTTGTCAATGGCAGACTTCAGTCAGAGGATCCCTGTACGGATGCAGTGCCGTGATGCAAGCTTTGGGTTGCATGACCATCCCGAAGGACAAATGTGATAAATAAGAATGGTGCGTCGCAAGCACTGCCGAAGAAGATTCTGGCAATCGGCAAGACGTCCGCAGAAATTGTGTTGCACGCAATACCGCTTTGTGTGTCATGAAATCAAAGCAATGCAGTGTAAAGCGCCAATAGTGCGCCCGCTTGTCCTGGCTGAACCCTCTGACCAAGGAGAGAAAGCAATTTCCACATAAAATGGTGTGTTGGTATCGCAAAGGGGTATTGTGCTCGAGAGGCAATAAAAGTCATGTCCGGAGACATCACCGATATCAATTCACAAAATACGGTATTCACACAACAAACAAGTTAGCGAGCTTTTTTTTTCGTATAAAATGGGTGGGAGGACTGCGACAATGGGAGCAACTTGTAAGCGAAAAACATAACCCCCATGTCCAAGGTGACCCTCCTCGTTTATCTGAATGTGCCAGCACTCACTAGTTTAGGAGTCGCAGGGGAAACTCATTGGTGATCCTCCTCACTCACTAGGATAGAAAGTCATCGATATTACTCCGACTCAAATGCCAGGGGTACGGCAGACACATTTCAAGCTTGAATCCGAGGCGTATAGGCCTAAGAAGGCCTTAGATCCGGAAGCAGGGCAAAAACTTGAAGAACAGTTGGGGCCGAATTACGGATGGCCACGTGACCAGCGCACCAATAAGGACTCGAAGTCGAAGGAGGTAGGTACGGACTTGAAGGTGGTTGGTACGGACTCGGAGGAGGTTGGTACGGACTCGGAGGAGGTTGATACGGACTCGAAGGAGGTTGATACGGACTCGGAGGAGGTTGGTACGGACTCGAAGGAGGATGATACGAACACGGATGGTGCGATTGTCTCCGGATGAGTCATCTCATAGCTGACCAATGGCGCAGAGTTTGACCCTTCTTGGTATGAAGACGATGAGGAGGAGGAGGTACCAGACTCACCATTGAGCCCAGAATCAGAAGAGGAGGATTAGAGGAAAAAGACTAGAGCATAGCCGCCTTTTACCAGTCATTGGTCTGCTCGTTATGTCAGTTACGTTTGTAGACCTCTACACCAAAATGTGAGGTGGACGACGTTTATCTAGCAATGCTCATCACCCGCTGAGATGCCACTGACTACAGTATGTAAAAATTGTAATCAGTGATATGTGACAAGGCATGCTCAATGAGCATGCCTTGTCATTGCTCATCCTGGGTGTGCGCTTTTGTTGGTAATCAACCGGCCATCTTATGTAATCCACTTTCCTTATTGGTCATTGCACTTTGCGCTTACACAGCTCAGTCCGTACTACAACTGAGCTGTGAGTGTTATTGATTTTCATCCTCTTTCTCACATTTTCTGATGTCCTAATGTAGAACAAGACTACGTTAGGTAGACTGCAATCCAGTCCGTACTATGACTGAGCTAACAAGACTATGTTAGACTTAATTTCTATAGATTATGAGATCTGTCACGCAAAACGACATGCCCGCTACTAACTCCTCCAATAACGCTATTGCTGTACCTCAACTCCATGACAATGGAGCAAACTGGCCAGATTATCAATCGAAAGCTAGAATGGCTATGGGCGCAAGGGGATTAATCCGACATGTCGACAGCACTGCGAGAAAACCCATAGCTTACCCTGAAGTTAACGGGGTCCCAATGAAAAAACCGGGCCTTGAGGCTACTGACGATGATCTAGAAGAAAAAGAAAAGAGGTTAGATGAGTATGAGCAGAAGGAGTATGGTGCACAGCATGTTATGCTCACCACCATCTCCCCTTGCCTCACTACCCTCGTCAAGTCAATGTCCGCGAGTGAGATGTGGACGGCAATTCATAATGATGCTACGAAGAAAAGTCAGCTACATAAAGTTGACACTCGCTGCAGGCTACAAACAATGCTCTGTGACGAGGACACGGACATCAAAACTCACCTGATGCTGCCAGATTCTTGCAAGAGTATCTTCTAATTACAATAAATAGCCATTGCAAGATTGAGTGTAGTTACAATACATTTTTCTTGCAAGATTATATTGTCATTACAATGCAGATTACAATACAGACTACAATACAATGCAAGACTGTGACAGTGATTCTGTTCCCAGGCCTGCCCTGCCTTTCCCAGGCCTGCCCTGACAATAGCCATGCAATATATTACAATACATGTCCTTTCCCAGGCCTGCCCTGCCTATTGCAGGGTCCCCTGACAAACAATGGCAAACAAAATATGCTAAGAATAAAAACAAAAACTCGAAATTGAGCAGCCCTGTGCCTGGTCCCTCAGGTACAGCTTACCAATCAGGCATAGCTGCTTTTGGTAAGCTGCTATGACCGTGGGAAATTTCTCGCACAGCTTGCAAAATATGACTTTTTATACACCAAAAAATCAGCAAAAATCAGGAGATTCCGAATCTGGACACCCCCACATTTGTATCTGCCTTGGTTCAGTGTCAATTTGCAAAATACACAGAAAATATTCATTTTCCACAATTCTGCAGCACTCTGCAGTACTCTGGCTTGAAAATGGTTAGTGGAGGATACACACATTACCTGTGGACATATGGGGAGGGTGTAGATTAGTTTAACAACCCACCCACCATCTCTGTCACCTCCCTGGAATCCATTCCTAGGAATTAGGGTTATTGGCCTGGGAGCATGGCTATTTGTTATATTGCAAATTCCAGCCATCAGACTACACCTTATGACATCTAATACAATCATACAAAAGCCCATAATATTTGGTGCAGAACTACAGATTCCCCATGTCTATTTTCCCAAAAATCTCAAAATCTCTCCCCAGACAGTCCCCTTTGTTAAATCACATATTCCTGTGGTCTGATAGCTGACAAGGTATGCATGAATACATCTTCAAAGTTTGGTGAAGTTAGGCCAAGTTCTCAGGAAGATAGCTCAGAATGTGTGTTTTTGAAGACAGTCAAGGTGTGGCTGTGGTGTCATGTCTGGAATTGCCATATTTGATTTTGAATTCAAAAATGTTGCTCATGTAAACCTAAAGTATATATATTATATTTGGCTGTATAGTCCAGTGGTAAAGATGCCACCACGCACTCATGTAGTGCGCAGGTTTGAAACTCTGCCGTGCACTTCATTTTCTCACTGCCCAAAGTGCTCCTCCTCCTGAAGTGCTCCTCCTCTCAAGCATTGGATGATGGATGCAACTTTTTCACATACAACATAGTACATACAATTGTCCAGCATATATGAGACAGCCATATGATCTATAAAATGTCAGTTTGAACTTGGCAGAATGAATATGCTTAGCTTACTTGTGTCTTAAGATGACAGGGGGCATTTGGACCTATCATTCCTGCCTGGACAGTCATGCCCCACTTTCCCAGCCCTAATGCAAGCTATACATCTCCTAGGCTTATGAGGGGCCTTAGCCCCACCCAGCTGATTCATACCAGCCCACACAATAAATTTTGATTTTGAAAAACAAACCTTGAATACAGGGTTGTACATGAACAGGCTGGTCATCTCCTATCTCTGCCATCCTATCCAGCAGCCCCACAGGACTGCTTTTCTGCTTTCTTCCTGCACCTGCTCTTGCTCCTCCTGCCCCATGCCCTTCTTTATTCTTAGAGCCACTTTGTCTTGGCATAATGAGCTGGGGATAACAATTTTTTATTGTGTAAATAAAGTATACATATGGATATGTGAGTGGGACAGGTGGGAGCAGGGTGGGAAATGAGCATGGGAAGGAATGGGGCAGGGAGCGGGTGCAAGCAGGGTGGGTAGCGAGTGCAAGTGGGGCAAGCGGGTAACAAGCAGGGCAAGGAGCGGGGCAGGGAGCGGGGTGCGCAGGCCGGCAAGGGCGAGCGCACGCAGGGAAGGGCGGGGCAGGGAGCGCAGGCCACAAGTGGGGTGCGCAGGCTGGCAAGGGTGAGCGGGTAACAAGCGGGGCAATGAGCGGGGCAGGGTGCGTGCGCAAGTGGGGTGCGCAGGCCGGCAAGGGCGGGGCAGGGAGCGGGCGCAAGTGGGGTGCGCAGGCCGGCGAGGGCGAGCGCACGCAGGGAAGGGCGGGGCAGGGAGTGCGCGCAAGTGGGGTGCGCAGGCCGGCAAGGGCGAGTGCGCGCAGGGAAGGGCAGGGCAGAGAGCACGCGCAAGTGGGGTGCGCAGGCCAGTGAGGGCGAGCGGGTAACAAGCGGGGCAAGGAGCGGGGCAGGGAGCGGGCGCAAGCGGGGTGCGCAGGCCGGCAAGGGCGGGGCAGGGAGCGGGCGCAAGTGGGGTGCGCAAGCCGGCGAGCGCGAGCGCGCGCAGGGAAGGGCGGGGCAGGGAGCGGGGCAGGCAAGCGGCACAGGGAGCAGGGCAGGCAAGCAGCGCAGGGAGCGGGGCAGGCAGCGAGCGGGGTGCGGGCGGGTAGTGCAAATGGAGCAGGTGGTGGGCAGCACAACAGGGCAGGTGGGGCGGCAGTGTGAGCGGGATGGGCAGCGCAAGTGGGTAGATAGACACTCACCTCTGAATGGAATCTGGTGGTCTGGTGGTGACAGCAGCAAGGGAGATGAGACGAGCGAAGGGGCAGAGCGAGAGAGTGCAAGAGCAAAGTGAAAAAAAAAAAAAATCCCACATGGTTGGGCAAATAGCCTGATTTGGCTAATGAGAATAGCCACATTAGGCTAATAGAATTAGCCTAATGCAGCTAATATTTGATTCCAGACACCGCCCCAGAGCCCTTATCCTTGCCTGTGTTGTTGCCTTCACTTTAGACTGTCCTCCAAAAGACACATTCTGGGCTATCTTCCTGAGAACTTGGCCTAACTTCACCAAACTTTGAAGATGTATTCATGCATAGCTTGTCAGCTATCAGACCACAGGAATATGTGATTTGACAAAAGGGACTGTCTGGGGAGAGATTTTGAGATTTTTGAGAAAATAGACATGGGGAATCTGTAGTTCTGCACCAAATATTATGGGCTTTTGTATGATTGTATTAGATGTCATAAGGTGTAGTCTGATGGCTGGAATTTGCAATATAACAAATAGCCATGCTCCCAGGCCAATAACCCTAATTCCTAGTAATGGATTCCAGGGAGGTGACAGAGATGGTGGGTGGGTTGTTAAACTAATCTACACCCTCCCCATATGTCCACAGGTAATGTGTGTATCCTCCACTAACCATTTTCAAGCCAGAGTACTGCAGAGTACTGCAGAATTGTGGAAAATGAATATTTTCTGTGTATTTTGCAAATTGACACTGAACCAAGGCAGATACAAATGTGGGGGTGTCCAGATTCGGAATCTCCTGATTTTTGCTGATTTTTTGGTGTATAAAAAGTCATATTTTGCAAGCTGTGCGAGAAATTTCCCACGGTCATAGCAGCTTACCAAAAGCAGCTATGCCTGATTGGTAAGCTGTACCTGAGGGACCAGGCACAGGGCTGCTCAATTTCGAGTTTTTATTTTTATTTTTATTAGCATATTTTGTTTGCCATTGTTTGTCAGGGGACCCTGCAATAGGCAGGGCAGGCCTGGGAAAGGAAGGGCAGGCCTGGGAAAGGACATGTATTGTAATATATTGCATGGCTATTGTCAGGGCAGGCCTGGGAACAGAATCACTGTCACAGTCTTGCATTGTATTGTAGTCTGTATTGTAATCTGCATTGTAATGACAATATAATCTTGCAAGAAAAATGTATTGTAACTACACCCAATCTTGCAATGGCATTATATTGTAATTACAATACTCTATTGCAAGGAATTCACATCATTGACTGGAATGATCAACTATGGACTCGTCCTAGGAGGAAAGAACGATGGAGCCGATATTGTTGGATGGACCAATTCTGACTGGGCTCAGAACCTCGACAACTGCCGCTCCATCGCGGGTTTCATTTTCGATGTTGTGGGCAGCACCATGTCATGGTCATCGAAAAAACAGCCCACCGTCACGCTCTCCACTGTCAAAGCTGAGTATATGGCTTCTGCAAATGCGACTAAAGAGGCCATCTGGCTTCAGACATTGCTTTCAGATCTAGGATTCCCCCAGACGACCTCTACACTCATCCGAGCAGACAATCAAGGTTGCATTTCGTTGTCACATCATCCCATCACACACTCCCGAGCCAAACACATAGATATATGACACCATTGCATTCACGAGCGCATCACCTCCTCCGAAGTCGAGCTTCGTTTTTGCCCCACACATCGCATGCTCACCGACATTCTCACAAAATCGCTCCCCCGTGACACATTTGAGAAGTTTAGGAGAGCGCTAGGTGTTGTTGAGGAGTAGCGACTCGCCGAGTGGGAGTGATGAGAGATAGTATATGTCAGGTATGGCTCATGCTTCTCTGCGACTACGTCAGCACCCGCCTTTTTAGCTCCTGCTCATTCTTCTCTTCTTTTTCTTGTTACACTCATGGTGTGGATCCTACTTGGGGATCCCGTGATGCTTTATAGTTTACTCTTCTGCCCTCTTTACATATAAACCACATTACGATAACCTTGGGAAGTTCACATTTGACTTACTCGCATGAACTCCCAGGTCTGTGCTTCACTATGTTAGAATATTATTATGTTCGACTTACTTGTGTGAACTCCCAGTGCCGCTGTGAAGGTGGATAACCTTGTGGGTCCGGTACTGCCAAGACACTAAGCAGAGACAACAAGATGCATGGAGAGAAACAGAAGAGAAGAGGTACATGGTCACCTGGAAGGGGAATGGAGGCGGGACTCTTAGAGAAATGGTATCTCAGATAATCATAGGGCTCTCAGCCAGTGTCAGGTCATATGTGTTAGCCATACCTGCACCTGTCGTACAATGTTCCTCTTCCTCTCCCCCTTATCCACACCACCATCATGTAAGAAATTACGCACCCCCCCTAACCACGTGACCCGCATTCCCACGTTGCCCCACACCATCACCACCACCCCTGCCCCTTTCCACATGCTTTCCCCTTCTTCCTTTTCACACCTCCATGCAGCGCTGCCTTGCCGGTCCCACATGCACTCCTCATGCCCGCACACTGCCCCCATCCCCCTGTGACTCATACCTCATACCCTGTAGTATATAAGTACAGACCCTTGTCCTTCATATTCCCCTAGGTTGCTACCTTTCTTCCAATACAGCCTTACTGCTCCCTTCTGGCCGAGCCCTCACTCCCTCAGATCTACCGGAGTCAGAGACTATTTGTGACAAGTAGCAACCTCTACCCCTGCCTACCTCCTCACAGACCTAGGCATCTCCACCCTGCCTGAGCCAAAGCAAGGCTTGCATATTCCAAGACAAGAAACTGGCACACTTTTGGACAGTGTTTGAAAGACATGAGAGGTGTAGAGCCCTGACAGGATTCGATGAAGACACCAATTTTGAACAATTGACCCCACTGAGTACACTGCAAGGAAGGACCTACGAACGGTTCTTATATCCGAGACAATCCAAAGCCACACAATTGGTGCCAAGATACCACTTTGCCACCAGAAGAATCTGCACACCCAGAGATCCAAGCACGAACAACGCCTTATCCATTGCACACCTACCTGAGTGGCGAACATTCCAAAACCAACTAGTGGCTCTACTATCTGAAGTAGTTGCAGAAGAAGCATACCAACAGGAGACTCTAGACTTCCTAGCTGGAGAGGAAGATTTGTACGAAGAAGAAACCGACTACCACAGCACCGTTGAGGAACTCGAGGACAATACCCACACATCGATCAGAACGCAAACCGACAACCTGTTACCAACACACTGCTCCACCAAGGCACAAACAGACCTCACATTCACCAGATTTCAAGACCGTCTATGAGTAGACATCTTTCAGGACCCCCCTCGCATTTACCTCGAAGAATTAGATTGAAGAAATGGCCAACTTTGCCCCTGAAGCTGCTCCTGCACCTGCGGCAGCACCCATAACACTTGCTTTGAAGATTGCCCCATACTCTGGAAAAAGAGAAGACTTCCAAACCTTCCTTAGAAGTCTGCACCTGGAATTCCAGGTGAACACTATCAAGTACCTGACGGACTTCCTCAAGGTAGTATTCACCTTGAGCCACATGACCGAGGACTACACCACAGAATGGGCCAACCAAGCTGCCACAGTGTTACTCGAAGAAGGAGGCAAGGATGTGATCTGGGCAACGTTTGAGACACACATGAGGGAAGCGTTCGCCCCTATTGAGGACCAGGCTTTGGCTGTACACCAGCTCAATACATTCCAACAAACACAGATGGATGCTGCCCAGTTCTTCCAGAAGTTCGAGATGTTGATGAGCCGAGCTGGTTATGAAGAAGACACCCACTGGAACATGATACATGCTCTCTTGATGAGAGCAGTACACCCCAAGTTGATGGAGAAGGTGCTTGCCTGTGCAGAGCAACCTGTGGACTACCAGACCTTCCGAGTGTTGACCATATGCCTAGACTGGCAACACCAGCTGTACACAGCAGTCCAGAGAGAGATGCAAGCACAAACAGGACCTCACCCCACCTGGAGCCAGCCTGTGCAGCGCCAACCTCCACAGAATCGTTTCTGGCACTCACCACAGTGGCAACCACAGTCAGTGTACAAAGGACCAGGCCAATGGGGCCTGCTGCCACCACAGCCATGGATGCAGCAGCAGCAACAACAATGGCAGGCACCACCCGCAGGGCAATGGAATAGGCAGGCCCCACCTGGTACTAGACAGGGCACTCCCATGGATACCAGCCGAGGTGCAGGACTGCGATGTCCCCTCATCTGCTACAATTGTGGCCAAGTAGGCCACCCGACATGGCTATGCCCGGAGCCCTCCCAACGTCATGCCACCCCATGCCAACAAGTCAGAGTGGGTAGCACCTTTGAGTTAAGGTCGCCCCCAGGATACTCTACCCCCCTCTACTCTCCGTACCCTGTGCCTGCATACCCTTCTTCCGACCAAGCTTCCTCCACAACCTTTGATCCCTCTTATGCCGCCTCCACCAGTGTATTGAACGAACAAGAAGAAATGGAGAACCAGATCGCACAGCTGCGGGACCAGCTGGAGATAGCAAGACGCCCCCAAACCCCTGGCCCTGGGCCATCTACCAAGGTTATGACAAACGATGGACAACAGGGTTTTCATGACGGATCCACATGAGTGCTGATGCTGGATCCGTATATATTGTTCCTGCCCGCCAACCACATGTAAACCTTTTTGAGAATAAACTCCTGGTATTCCCCTTGTCAAAGGAGGCTGAAAGGGCCAAGCACACCCTGAAGGACCTTACCCCTAAGAAGCTCCCTGGATACAATGATGACGTAGACTGGGAGTGTGACCTGAAGTACACATATGGAAAAGGAGGAGAATGACAGTTGGATATGCCAGGATATGTGACAACACTAGACACACAAGAAACATATGAGATCAGACTTCTCATTGATTCCGGCTGTACCATGTCTGTCATAGACCTGGAATGGGCACTCAAAAACAAGATAAACCTAACGAAACTTGAGACTCCCATAGTCTTCAAGAACATTGATGGTACCACAAACACTTGTGGAGCGTTCAAGCACTCGGTAGCACTATGCCTTAATATTGGAGGCCACGTAGAAATCAAACAATTCCTGCTAGGCCGAGTTAGTGGACATCGGGCAATCCTGGGCCATGACTGGCTTCAATACCACAATCCAAGGATTTGTGGTCCAAAAAATACATCCACTTCGACTGGTGTAAGAAAAAGGACTGCCACATTGTGGACTATAGTTACAGTTTCCGGAGCGCACACGACATGGCAGAGGCACCCGATTGGAAAGCCCTGTACCCCCAAGTGTTTGCAGGCAAGACTTCTCAAAAATTACCCAAATCCTTACCAGGAATAGACTATGAAATCAAGTTCAAGAATGACCCTGGTTTCCTACACTCTAAAGTATACCCGCTTACTGGAAGAGAAGATGAGGCCCTGAAAGCCTGGCTCAAAGAAAACCTAGAGAATGGCTGACTTGAATGGGGAGAATCAGACTATGTGAGCCTGATTTTCTTCAAGGATGAAGGTGATAAATTACAACCAATCATTGACTACAAATGCCTCAACTCCTTCTGCATGAAAGACATCTACCCACTGCCCAGGATCGATGAGACTGTAGCAAGCTTAAAAAAGGCTGAAGTCTTTATGAGCCTCGATGTGGAATGGGGATACTGGAATGTTGCAATGGCTGAGTGGGCACGAAAAATATGCTGTGATCATCACCAAATATGGAACAGTATGGCCCACCGTTATGCAATTCAGCTTAATGAATGCTCCATCGGTGTTCCAGCAAAGGATGAACTACATTCTATGCACACTGCTAGCCACAGGAAAAGTATTTGTCTACATTGACGACATTCTCATTGCCACGGAGACACTCAAAGAACATCAACACTTGTTACATGGAGTGTTCAACGTACTTCGGGAGAATGACCTCTGTGTCAGGGAGTCAAAATGCAAGTTGGAGCAAGCAGAAGTCACATTTTTGGGACTGTTGATCTCAAAAGGAAGCATCTGACACTCACAAAAGAAGTGGAAAGGAATAGCAGATTGGCCCATACCAAAGGACAAACACGCTCTACAATGAGGAATCGGACTGTTGAATTACTTTCGAAGGTTCATACAAGGGTTTGCCACCATAGCCAAGCCCCTCTACGAACTACTATGCGATGGTGCTCCCTATATCTGGACAAATCAACAACAAAGTGCTTGGAAACGCTTGATCAAAATACTACAGAGCGATGTGCCCCCAGGATGAAGGGAAGTGGAAGATAGAAGTTGATGCAAGCAACTATGCGCCCGGAGGAGTACTATCACAGCAACAACTGGACGGCGCCTGGCATCCTGTTGACTTCATCTCCAAGTCCTTTTCTCTGGCTGAGATGAACTACGCGACATATGACAAAGAATTTCTAGCAATAATCCAAGGCTTAGAAGAGTGGCGACATTACCTGCTTGGTGCTAGGGAGCCTTTCGAGATACATAGCGACCATGCAAACCTGCAGTACTTCCAAAAGAGCCAGGAGCTAAACCTGCACCAGACCTGCTGGCATTCCAAACTACAATGCTTCAACTTTGAAGTGAAGTACAAACCAGAAAAGACCAACATGAAAGCAGATGCCTTATCTCGACGACTGGACCATTGGGAAGGCACTGACAAATACGAGAAACCCATGGTACAGGTTTTCCCTGCCCAATGGCTTGCCACATTACTCATCCCTGAACCCACCATTGACCAACTATTGGTGGAAGCACACAACACCCGGGTCCCCCCTATCCATATACCCTATAAGAAGGACGTAGATGGACTATACAAACATGAAGAAAAGATATGGGTGCCCCAAGATTTGGTGCACAAGGTACTCATCAAACTACATGATTCCCCTTTGGGAGGACACCCCAGACCTGAAAAGACCCTAGAAAGCATCTCCTGGCAGTTCACATGGCCAGGCATGAAGCAAGACATAGAGGACTATGTGAGAGGGTGTGAGAAGTGCCAGCGATCTAAGCTGGACCACACGAAACGATGCGCCCCCTTACATCCCCATGCAATTCTATCACAGCCCTGGCATACTATCACCTGGGATATGATTGGACTGCTACCAAAATCTGCAATGCATAATTGTATCCTGGTAATTTGTGACAGATGACGAAGATGACCCTCCTAGAGGCTACTGACACAAAACTTACTGCCCTGGGAGCCACTAAAATCTTATGTGACCAGGTCTTACGGAGTCATGGGGTACCCTGCAAGGTGATTAGTGATTGTGGATCCCAGTTTGTGTCAAACTTCATGGAAGAGTTCTACAAAATCATCAGTGTCAAAGGCAATCCCAGTACTGCTTACCACCCACAGACAGATGGCCAAACCGAAAGGATGAATCAAGAAATTGAAATCTACTTATGGGCCTATGTGGATTATATGCAAGACGACTGGTCTGACTGGCTGGCCATGGCAGAATTCGCCCTAAACAACCAACAACATTCCTTTACTAAATTCTCTCCCTTCTTCTTAAATTATGGACACCATCCTCAAATGGGAAATATCAGTCTACCCACCTCAACATATGCACCTGAAGCTTCCGATTTTGCAAAAAAACTACAGAAAGCACAAGAAAAAGCAAAAGAAGCCATGGAGAAAGCAGCTCAATATATGAAAACCACTTATGACAAACACAGAAACACGAAAACACTAGAGTACAAAAAGGGCAACATGGTCTGGCTAGATGCGGAAAACCTGAATACCGAACGACCCTCCGATAAACTTGCAGATAAAAGAGTAGGGCCCTTCGCCATGGTAGAAAAAGTGGGAACTTCTGCATATTGCCTGACATGGAAGATCCACCTGGTATTCAGTAAGGTCCTACTCACACCATATATAGAAGGAAAGTTTCCAAACCAGGAACCAGACCAATGCCCGCCACCTGAACTCATTGATGACCACCTACAATATGACGTCGAAGAAGTTCTGAAGAGCCGAAAACTCGGACACAAAATACAATACCTTGTGAAATGGACTGGTTATCCACATGAGGACAACACCTGGGAACCAAAAGCGAACCTGAAGGGTGCCACAGATGCAATCGCCGACTTCCACCACAAGTACCCACAAGCAGCGCGAGCCTTATCTGTCTCATTTGCATGAAAATTCACACACTCCCTTGACCCTGCAGAGCAAAAAATATATATATATAAACCCTGAATCATGCCACTTAGGCGGTCGCCACCCCTCTCTAACTACTTCCCAATGCCCCCCGACTGCACACCTCAGACTCCATGCTGCAGAACCCCAGGACCACTGTACTTTGCCTGCTGATCTGGCGGATGGCCACGGAACTTGCCACGCCCACCGCCCCCAGAAACCACCCACCTACGACCTGCACTGTCTGTACTCGAGGGCCCACCCTCATCTCCAGGTACCACCACTCGCATGCGCCATATCCTGGATGCAGTCCGAATTCCCCAAGTGCACCATAACCTAGGGCTAGACCCGCCTCCACTTATGTCAGATGACCCTCCAGCGCGCATGCTGCAATTCCAATGAAACCAGGGGATGACGTATGGCTGCGAAGGATGGCCAAGCAACTCAGTGCGAGCTTTAGCTGCGCAATGTGGTGTGAACTGCAAGGACTCGAGTTTGAACAGCAACAGCGCATCCTGCACACCTCCCCCGCCCTCGTGGAACTCTGGCTGAACTGCCAAAGTTCACAATTATGATTCGAAATCCCACTACCACCTGAACCGGTCCTATGTGAGGAATGGGCTGTACATCACCGACGTGGAGGCCCTCCTTTCATCATACCTGTGACCACAGACGTAATAAGCCCATGGATCATCCCTACTGACAATTATGAGCACCCTCTCATCCCAGACACATGCGACACGAGCATTGACCCCCTGACCAAACCACTGCCAGCCAAACCATGAGTGCAACCCAAGCACAAAGAAAGTCTGGAGGCTTGAACAGTCCTTCAGGATGTCGGACTACAGGAGGGGGATAATGTAAGAAATCACGCACCCCCCCTAACCACGTGACCCACATTCCCACATTGCTCCCACGCCGTCACTACCACCCCTGCCCCTTTCCACATGCTTTCCCCTTCTTCCTTTTCACACCTCCATGCAGCGCTGCCTTGCCGGTCCCACATGCACTCCTCATGCCCGCACACTGCCCCCATCCCTGTCAGGCTTGTGACAGCAAAACCTCTTTGGTGTGCAAGGGTAGAGCGAAGGGTCTGTTCAGTTTCTAACGCTAGTCGATAGTCCTGGCGGACTTGTCTCTCGATGTGCAGGGAATACTCCTGCAGTAGTCGAAGTGTCTGGTAATAAGTTTGGGGATTGGTCCGGAGTAGCCGGTCCTTTATCCAAGTCCTTGTATACCTTTGGTAATACTCGAACCGATAGAGGTTCTGCTCAATCGATGGGTGGCTGGTGAAACTCTCAGGAGGGATGACTTGCGACCTTAAAGGTGGGAAGACGAATCCTTCCAGTGCGAAACTCTCAGCAGCGACGTTTGCTGTCAGACTTAGTTGAAGTCTCTCAAGTAAGTGTATAGACGAAAAGATCGAAGCTAGGGTACATGTGGGTTGGTCTCAGGTCTTATATACTCTAGCTATGGGCTGTACGTGATGTATGAGTCATTGATTAAATATCGGAATCTGATAGATGATCAGGAAAGCTGCGCGCTTGCACTGGAATGATGAGTCCGAGCAGTGTCGATCTTTGTTGGGATCCTTGTGATGATGATGTCATCTGCGATCAGATAGGGTCCCCGCTTCGATGCATTACATCATGTCGGCTGCATCTGATCCTGTTGGGGATATGATCGGAGGGTTAGCCGATCTGTGATCGAGCTGTTCTGAGTCATGATCACTTGATCGATCGGTGTGATGCAGTGATCGAGTGAAACTGATCTTTGATCAGAGATCTTCTTAGGGGTGATCGTGTCTGGTGGATAGGGGTCTGCCCAATCGAGGTCGAGATCAGTCTGTGGCGGTTATTGGATAAAAGGACGGTCTTCCTCCCTTCGCCGTCCCTTCAGAGTCTGCCTGCTATGTGCTTCCAAGGCCACCACCTTGTCGAGTTCTTCCACAGCTCCTCCCTCTTTGCTCCTCGTACTGGAATCAAGCTCTCTTGCGATACCTTCCACTGGTGGGTTCAACTCGTCCCTGCTGATGCGGACCTCTACTGGGTCCTCGACCGATGCTTCGCCTGTGGGGATCCCTCCCACCTTGTCAAGGATTGCTCCTTGACCCAAGGTCCTTACCGACGTATCTGTGACCTTCTCGAGGACCCTCATGGTGAGTTAGCCGAGCTGCTTCTCTCTGTCTCCAGTAAGTCTGATTCTTTATAGATTGGGACTGGGCTCCTCCCCGCCCTCCCTCGCCAACTGTTTGGGCCACCACCCCTTGGGGTGACCAAGGTACTTGGTACCAAGGTGGGCAGGATTGGGCTGAGATTGGTTCTGGTCCTGTACATCCGGCTTACCGTCCCCAGGTCCAGATCCCCAACCTCTGGATACCCCGTTGGTGGCGCCTCCTCCGTTGCCCTCCCTTCCTACCGTTGACCTCCCCCCCGCCTATTCCCCCCTCCCGTCTCCTACTCTGGACGACGGAGGTTCTCTCAGCGCTGTGCGAGATCTGCGAGAGGCTGCCCTGGAGGCGGGAATCTGGGATGGTCAGTTTGCCTCCCATCCCTTGAGGGTAGCTCTTGGGTTCGTGGGTGAGTCTGATTTCTCAGACTCTTCAGATGAGTCGTGGGAAGAGGAGTCTTGGGGGTCTGAGTACGGCACCTCGGGCTCCTCCCTTGACGAAGAGGGGTCTTGGCTTTCTTTCGTGTAGATAAGTATTGTACTTATCTTGCGATAAAATATATAGTTGGGGTTTAGCCCCTTGTTCGCCTGATTTGCATGGTGTTCCTTAAGTTAAAGGATTGAAATTTGCTGGCCTGGTAGTACGGACGACGCTTTCATGACAATCCCCCTGTGACTCATACCTCATACCCTGTAGTATATAAGTACAGACCCTTGTCCTTCATATTCCCCTAGGTTGCTACCTTTCTTCCAATACAGCCTTACTGCTCCCTTCTGGCCGAGCCCTCGCTCCCACATCATTCAGTCAAATATTGCTTATAGACTCAGAATACCAGATGTGCAATATCCATGAATCCACTCGAAACACCAGATTCTGGCAGAGATATAAGACATTGCCATAGAGAATGAATAGCTGGAGGCATATACTGCACAGTGTCTAATGTGTCCAGCAGATGCCAAACGAATAATCCAGTAGCCATTACCACTGATCCAGCAGAGAGAAGAGGATATTCTGGATGCAGTTACAACCAATCCGGCAGATGTCAAATGGATATTCTCCTAGCCATTGCTACAGATCCGGCGGATGCCAACTGAATATTCTCCTAGCCATTACTACAGATCCGGCAGATATCAAATGGATATTCTCCTAGCCATTATTACAGATCCAGCGGATGTCAAATGGATATTCTCCTAGCCATTACTACAGATCCAGCAGATGCCAACTGAATATTCTCCTAGCCATTACCACAGATCCGGCGGATGCCAACTGAATAATCTCCTAGCCATTACTACAAATCTGGCAGATGTCAAATGGATATTCTCTTAGCCATTACTACAGATCCGGCGGATGCCAACTGAATATTCTCCTACCCATTACCACAGATCCAGCGGATGCCAACTGAATATTCTCCTACCCATTACCACAGATCTGGTGGATGTCAAATGGATATTCTCCTAGCCATTACTACAGATCCGGCGGATGCCAACTGAATATTCTCCTACCCATTACCACAGATCCAGCAGATGCCAACTGAATATTCTCCTACCCATTACCACAGATCTGGTGGATGTCAAATGGATATTCTCCTAGCCATTACTACAGATCCAGCAGATGCCAACTGAATATTCTCCTACCCATTACCACAGATCTGGTGGATGTCAAATGGATATTCTCCTAGCCATTACTACAGATCCAACAGATGCCAACTGAATATTCTCCTAGCCATTACTACAGATCTGGTGGATGCCAAATGAATAATCTAGTGGCTATTACATCTGATCAGGATGTTCCCAAGGAGAATGGATAGCCGGAGGCATGAATGGAATACTTTAGTAGCCATCTTGACCTTACCAGCAGATGTGTGAGGGATATTTTTATGGCCACCTCAATAGACCTGGTGGCGTCAATCTGAATATTCACTAGCCATCTCAACAGGTCTGGCAGATTCCAAATGGATATTTTTAAGGCCACCCCAATAGATCCAGCAACTCTGAATTGAATAGTCCACAAGCCATCTCAACACGTCTGGCAGATTCCTACCAGATGTTTTTGTGGCCACCTCAATAGATCCAGCATATTCAGAAAATATATTCAAAAAGTAAACCCAGCATATAGATCTAGCACATTCAGAATATATATGAGTCTACTACCCATTGATGTTTGCCTTTTTCGCTGTAGGTTGTCCATCCTCCCCATCTCCAGTCTTATTACGAACCCGCTTTGGTCTGGCTCTATGCTCATGCTATCAGCACATAACCATCATACCAAAGAAAAATCACAAACAGTATGTCAGCTGAGGGGATGATCTGAAACACCTTCAAAATCTCCCCCAACATGTCCTTCCAGATGGCTTCCTGACCTTTGGCTGCACAATAGCCCCACTGCTTCATACCCACCATAATCAGGGCAATCCCTGACAGTCCACTACGACACCAGTCAGTCTTGACCAAGGTATTGGCATCCAAGCGCTGGCCATCAGGGAGAAGATTTCTCCACCAACCCATCATTTCCTCACCAATACCCGCAAATCCAATCACCTGAAAATCTTTCACCACTCGGGTATTGCTCCACTGCACAAGTGAATGAGGGACTGCTGCCACTCGGTCCTCCAAAGCCAACAGCCCACCTCCAGCTTTAGCAAGTGATGCTTCGGCTGAAATATATGCCTCACAAAGGCTCTTCCATTCAGGACCAAGCCGGTCACAATCTTCCAAGCCAAGGCCAAGATCATCTGCCAATTTCTGCAAGGCAGCAGGCAGAAGACTGATCTTAAATGCACTCTTGACTCGCATTGCAACTGGCTTTGCCTTAGTGACTTGAGACACCTAAAGTCTGTTGGATTGTTATGAGAGGTTTGACTTTGAAAGGGAGAGTATAAAGCTCACCTATCAACAACAGCCCCTAGTTGATCAGCAGCACATGTTATTATATTCCATGCATCAAGGGTGGGCTCATGAACAAAAGATGGTGTGTCTTCTGGAAACAAATCTGGCTCTGTAAACAATGCAAAATCGAGATTCTTCAGAGCCAGTCCAAGCCCAAGGAGAACAGTTTCAATATAGGGGAATGTTGTGATTTTTTCAGAGCAATGGCAGGGGTTTCTTTGTCGAAAATCAGAGATATCAAAAGCACATTGAATCATCGATCGAGACAAAGCAGGTGACTATTTAGTCTGAATTCCCCTTTGCCTTCTAATTTCCTACAATATAGAAACTGAAGTGTAATAACCATCGTGCAGTGATGCAGGCCAATGGACATGGTGGTTCACAAAGAAACCATCTTAGAGCAACTGGAGGAGGTGTATGTGCATGTGCATGCCATAGATGCTTTTATCCTCATACCTTTGTAGACTTCCAAAAGGGAGAAAGGTGAGCCTGGATCTAGAATCAAAGTTGCTGTTTTCTAACCTTGCCCATAGACAAATGAATGTTGACTATGCCATCTGCCAAGCTCTGGAAAGAGTGAAAGTCATCAAGAGAGTGCTCTTTATTTATGACATAGGGTGCGAGTGGTCCATCAACTTCCAGGATTGAGTTGCTGCAGGGAAATATTTGCATATAAGGGACAATCTGAATGTGACAACTGCAGTTAGGAAGTTCCATTTGGGTGCTCATGTTCAGGAATGATTTGCTCTCTTCTCATTGAACTTTATACAAGGTGCTGGTCAGTTAGATGGGGAGATACTTGAGACACTGTGGTCATCCTTAGATAAGGTGGCAGGTCACACAAGAGGAATGTCACAGGCACATTGACAAGAGGTTCTCGACAACCACATGAATGACTCCAATTGGAAGAAATTACTAAAAGCAGGTATGTTGTTGTCACTCATCCATCAATCCCAAATATGAACTGCTTATTATTAGCCCAGTCCATCATGAGGAAGTGGAGAAAGGCTGTGCAGGAGCAGCAGGCAACAATGGCTGCTGTGGATGAGCTTACAGATCGATTAGATGAGGACTGGCTGCTGGAGTGGAAGAAATTGGAGGACAAAGCTATGGAAGAATGAGGGGAAGCCCTTAGGATATTTGATGTCACAGATGTCAAGGGTAAGTGTCTGAATGCATGTCCCACAATCAATGTCTCATCTGTGGCATAGCTCCCAGCTGTAGTGAAATTGTGCTACAGCTGTCACAGAGGGAGCGTCAGGTTGGAGATCTTTCTGGTTTGGCCCAGCTGTTGGCAACAGCACTCAACCTGGAGAACATGCAGTATGCTGTCCTTAACTCATATTGCAATTTGTCCACTTAAAAATGCTTAATAGGGTCTCATTGGCCCTCCAAGTCCAGACCATGAAAAATACTTCTATCTCAGAGAGAAAGGAGCTTGAGGAGAAGCGCAGACAACTCCAAGTCTGTATTAAAAATTATGAAAAGAGGTGTGCATCCATGTCTCTTTTTAGTGATGGGTGTACAGAAGTGGTTGTGCAAAACTTTTGGGCTTCCAAAGTGGACCAGAAGAGAATGAAGAGTGACAATGGGATACAACCAGAGTTTGCATCCTTATTTCTCCCATCTAATTTATCAAAGCAAGATTGAGATGAGTTTGCATTGGAGGAGATGGGAAATCTTGAAGCACAGCTTCATGTTGGACAAATCAATGATGCCCTTCAGCATCTCAGGGTTGCGCTAGGAGAGAAGTCTCTGATATATTGGGCAAAGGTATTTTCCATATTGTGTAATAGAAATATACTTACATTTTTGTGCAGGTTCGGAATGCTCACAGCCAGCGGACTTCAACAAGGGCATGGAGTGGAGTCAACAAAATGGAATCACATGTGCAACATGCTGTTAGAGACTACAAGCGAGCAAGGGCTGCTCTGCTTAGACTTGACAAGATGGACGCCAAATTTAAAGACATCACACAAGATGACTTAAAGATGCCAGGAGATGTTGTGGAGGAAAATAGAATTGGGCAACACTCTGATGTTCTGGCATGGTTCTGGAGATTAGACTATCATGTTGAAGGTGCAGAGGGTGGCGAAATAATGAAAGAATGTGGGTCATTGGATCAAATGGGTACTTCTGGAATCTGACATTATGAATAGTTTACAGGGTGAACTGGTTGAGGGCCAGGACCCGATTTCAACGTTGGGATGAAGAAGTCACTCTCTTGAAACATGAGATGCAGTGGACAATGGGATATTTCAAGAATAAGAAGGAGGAATGGGAGAGCATGGCTGCAGATATGGAGGACCTGAAAGATGGGTTAAAATGCTATGCAAATAAGCAGGCTGATGTGTGGGAAAGGTTTGAAAGGAATGCAGAGCTGGTATTTAGCAGGGCAGCACAGTTCTAGGCAATCTAAATCTGCTAGTAGCTTTGAGATGGCTTTTAGAATATGCTGTTCACATATGCTCAAATTGAAGGCAGAATATCCTCTTTACCTCCGCCACATCAGTGATAATAGCTAGGAGAATATCCATTTGGCATCTGCTGTATTAGAGGTAATAGCTGGCAGAATATTCATTTGAGGTCTGCCGTATCAGAGGTACTGTACCATTTTGTTCAATACGAACACCCTTGTGACATGTGACCAAAAGTTTCATTTTGAACAGCCGAACAGGGGAGGGGTGACCCGTGACCTTGGAAAAATATTCGAACACTATGGCATCACACATCCCAGGAGTAAGATCAGTGCTTAGCAATGTCATCTTGACTGCAAAAACAAGCCCCCCTTTAGTGATGGGGCAAGCCCGGCTCGAAGCCCTAGGCCGGCCGAGCCGAGCCCTAATTAGGCCGGGCCGAGCCGGGCTTTGCAGGGGGCTTCTGAGGGCCCAAGGCCCGGCCTGAGAAGGTAACAAGCCCTGGGCCCTTGGCTCAGGCCGGGGCCTCCAACAGATCAGAATTAGTCATCCTTGTGTACCTTTTCGGCTGGTCAATCACCCCAGCCGCCGCACCTTAATGTCCGTCAGCGGATCAGCCTCTCCATCTCCAGGATGACGTCCGCTGCATCCAATGCGCACGATGCAGCATGACCACCACGCAACCCATTCAGTCAAAATCCCCCAATAGACATGGGATACCGGATGGTGAATATCCTCCAGTTCACTTGCACCAGCAGAGTCTGGCGGAAGTATCCAATTTGAACATATGTGATGGGTCCGGCAGAGAGTATCCTTTACCCAACAGCCATCGGTCCGGTGGACATGGTATAGAATATTCTCTGCCTAATAACCATGGGTCCGGTGGTTGGCAAGAATATTCTTTGCCTAATAACCATTGGTCCAACGGACATGGTATAGAATATTCTCTGCTCAATAGCCATTGGTCCGGTGGTGGGTGAGAATATTCTTTGCCCAATAGCCATCGGTCCGGCGGACATAGTATAGAATATTCTCTGCCTAATAACCATGGGTCCGGCAGTGGGCAAGAATATTCCTTGCCCAATAGCCATCAGTCCGGCAGACATAGTATAGAATATTCCTTGCCCAATAGCCATCAGTCCGGCGGACATAGTATAGAATATTCTCTGCCTAATAATCATGGGTCCGGCGGTTGGCAAGAATATTCTTTGCCTAATAACCACTGGTCCAACGGACATGGTATAGAATATTCTCTGCTCAATAGCCATTGGTCCGGTGGTGGGTGGGAATATTCTTTGCCCGATAGCCATCGGTCCGGCGGACATAGTATAGAATATTCTCTGCCTAATAACCATCGGTCCGGCGGACATAGTATAGAATATTCTCTGCCTAATAACCATGGGTCCAGCGGTTGGCAAGAATATTCTTTGCCCAATAACCATTGGTCCGACGGACATGGTATAGAATATTCTCTGCTTGATAGCCATTGGTCCGGCGGTGGGTGGGAATATTCTTTGCCCGATAGCCATCAGTCCGGCGGACATAGTATAGAATATTCTCTGCCCAATAACCATGGGTCCGGTGGTGGGCAAGAATATTCCTTGCCTGATAGCCACTGGTCCGGCGGTGGGCAAGAATATTCCTTGCCCGATAGCCACTGGTCCGGTGGACATAATATAGAATATTCTCTGCCTAATAATCATGGGTCCGGTGGTGGGCAAGAATATTCCTTGCCCAATAGCCATCGGTCCGGCGGACATAGTATAGAATATTCTCTGCCTAATAACCATGGGTCCAGTGGTTGGCAAGAATATTCTTTGCCCAATAACCATTGGTCTGACAGACATGGTATAGAATATTCTCTGCTTAATAGCCATTGGTCCGGCGGTGGGTGGGAATATTCTTTGCCCAATAGCCACCGGTCCGGCGGACATAGTATAGAATATTCTCTGACTAATAACCATGGGTCTGGCGGTGGGCAAGAATATTCTTTGCACAATAGCCATTGGTCCGACAGACATGGTATAGAATATTCTATGCCCAATAGACATTGGCATGGAATATTCGGATATTTATTACCGTTGTCATACCAGACATTGAATATCCTCCCTATTGCTTTCGGACTTTCCTATGCTTCCCTGCTGGAGGTCCTATCTTCACCACTCCTGTCTCCTTCCTTTTTCTCTCCCGCATTTGTCTCCTTCTAAATCAATGTGAGTTCTTGCTCACTCAGGGAATATTTCACTTACAGAACTTGGGCCAATGGAATGAGCTTGAATATATCAGCCACTTCTCTCACCATTTGGCTCCAAGCAGCCTGTTCTTCCTCTTCCAGACTCAATCCCCATACCTTCATCCCCATGACAAGGAGAACAATTCTTGTCAAACCACCCCCACACCATTCCTTTTTGACCAAGATGTCAGCATCTTGCTCATCACCTTCAGGCCGGATCCTCCCCCACCATTCAGCGACCTCTAGGCCAATTGAGGGATAGTCGATATCCTCGTAATTTCTTGCTAACTGAGTATGGCTCCACCTGATGAGGGAAGGAGGAACAGGGACTCCATGGTTCTCCAGTGCCAATGGTGGTCCTCCAGCTGTCGCCAAGGCAGATTCAGCTTCAATCCAAGTCTCACATAAGGCTCTCCAGTCTGCTCCCAGCTTCTCTGAATCCTCAAATCCCAAACCAACCTCATTCGATAACCTCTGCATCATATTTGGCAGGAGACTGGTCATGTAAGTCTTAGCAGATGCTGGCTTAGCTGGCTTGGACTTTCGATAATGCCTTAAAATAATTGAGACATGAGCATGGTGGAAGAAATTGATGCAACAGGCTCACCTCTCAATTACTGCAGCCAGACAATCTGCTGTTGCAGTCAAGACATCCCATGCAGCAATGTCAATGTCCTGCAAGTATGACGGAAGCTTTCCAGAGAGGTCTTCAGGTTCTGTAAAGAGTACGAAGTGCACATCTCTCAGTGCTAAACCCAGTCCAAGCAGAAGTTCCTCCACATGAGCATGGGACTTTGGTGGATTTTCAGACTCAAAAAGGCCTTTCAAGGAACTAGCAAAGCGATACCGGTTGTCAGGGTGTTCGCTCTTGGCATAAAATGTCTTGGGGAGCACTGGCTTGTCGAATGTCCAATGGCACCAGGAAGCAGTGATTATATAATCCAGGGAAATGCGTGGCTATGAGAGTGTGGATAAGGGCTTGATTCGTGAACAAAATGGGGGACATACCACATAGTCCAAGAGTTTGAGAGCATGAGTATATCCTTCATATGTGGAGAGCTTCAACAAATATGCGAGTCGGTCTTCAGCAGCAGCAGGCGAGCCTTCAGCCAGAGCAGGAGAGCCTTCAGCAGGAGCAGGAGAGCCTTCAGCAGGAGCGGGAGAGCCTTCAGCAGGAGTGGGAGAGACTTCAGCAGGAGCGGGCGAGCTTGATGAATCCATCCCCTCGCCTAGTGTTGCCACAGCTATGACTAGTAGCTGACTAATAGCCATAGCCTTAGCTGATTGTAGCTGTAGCCTAGCTGGCAATCAGCTATGACTATGGCTATTGATATTTCCATAGCTGATAGCTGCAGCTAAGCTATGGCTAGGTTTGATGTAAAGTTTCAAGTGAAATAAGTTGAGAATAGCACTTTATCTTTCAAATATTTCACTGTTAAATGCTCTATTATCTTGTTAGCCATGTTGTAACTCACCTTTTTATCCCTGCTGTGCTGACTTTATCATTCTTAGACTTGTTGCATATGAACCAGCTTATAAACTGACAGTGACAGTGGTTGTAACTGGTGATAGTAGTGGCATTGCATTATTAGTCAAAGCGGCAGTACCACAGTGTCATGACCACCAGGGCATTACAGCAGTGAGAATGAACACATAATTATAATATAAGAGTTGGCAGCTAAGCCATGACTATAGTCAGCTAAACTCACCAGCTGCAGCTATGACTACAGCTAAGACAAATTGAGACCAGCTAGAGTAGTCACGAGCTGCAGCTGGTCTAGCTGGCTTGTGACTAGTCTAGCTGCGGCAACACTACCCTCGCCTATACGCTTTTCTTTCCCCTTATTTTTCTCTCTCTCCTTGCCTATCTGCCTTTCTTTTCCCTTATTTTTCTCTCTGTTTGGTACAGCGCTCCCCTCCCTATGACTCTCGTCATCATCATCAGACTCATCTGGTGTCACCCATCCAATTTAAGGATTCCTCGAAGCCTTGTCTGCATGCCAGCCATGCTTTATGAATCAAAGTGGAATTTCTCCATGATTCTGGCAATCCAACCAGTAATCGTATACACCTTCAGCATCCAACTTTGTCATATAGGATGGATCCTTGAGTACACCAGCAGCGGGTATTCCTCGCTCAATAAACTCATGTGGGTTTGCCACCAATTTGGCCCATGGAACAGACGAAGTGTGGCAATCAAGCCCTTCAAAATAATGTAAGTCAAATAATAATTATGGCAGGAGAAGTGTTCATACTGTGAACAGCCTTCACAAATTCACGAATCAACCGCTTGAGGTCAGGCAGTGAGGCACCCTGTGGCCGTTCAGGTAGTACAGGGTAGTCGTTGTCAAATGTAAGTGTTGCCCATGCCTTCTTCTCATTGTTATCATCTCCATCATTTTCTTTTGCCAGAAATGAGAGCATGATCTAAAGGACACAATTGTTGCACTAACCAGCTGCAAAGGATGCCCCATACCGACACCAATTCTCCCATATATTGCCTTTTTTCCAGTCTTTGTATTCAGACGTAAATCGGCGATCATTATCCTTTGTTTCGAACCTGGGAATCCAAAGTTACTAAAGACACATGGTGCGCTGCAATTGCTCTCTCACTTTGAGCAAACAGCTTCATCCTCCTCATTCAGGTACGACGTGAACATGACAAGCCGGATGCCCATTTTGCAGTGCATGTCATTTATAAAGGAATTTACAGCTCCAAACAAATCTTTTTCTGCTTTCCTAGTGTTACATTAGTATGAAGATATATTTGTGATAGTAGTTGAACGTACTCGATCTGCAATTCCCTTGGCCATGAGCCAGTATTCCATTTATTGGCTTGTCCAGCACAATTTTCTCAGTCAGCCTCACTAAGACCTTCCAAGACCTTTGTAAGTGCAGGCTGATATGCTGCAAAGGGGGTGAGACCCTCCCCAATAAGCCGCTCCTGTTCCTGCTGAACTCTGTCTTTGTACAACTGCCCAATAACGGTCCTTTTGTTCCATTTCTTCCCCCACATAGACTTCCCTACATCAGCCTCATTCTCTCCTTCATCAACCCCTCCATTTGCTTGGTCCAATCCCTTGGCATCTCGAGGATCTGATTGCTGTTTGATGGGGTTTCCCTTGGACCAAGTATTTTTGAACCAGTTTTGGACAGCCTATGGATTGCAAAGTCAGCATGGTCAAACTCTGATAAGATGGGATATACTTTATTGAGGTCTGCTGGCAATGGCGGGACTGCCTTGCCTTTTACCACAAGTTTGCTATATGCTTGCTGCAGGCGCCTTGCAGTTTTATCTACTCTATCCAGCCTCTCCTTCCCCTTTGTCTGAAGCCATTTATCATATCCATGGGATAAAATAGGTTGATAGATGTCTAGTACCCAGACCATTTTTTTTGAGTGCAGCTCTTGTCGAGGAAGGTCGAGGAGAAGTTGAACAATCACGTGCCAGGATTCTTACATGACGCGTCATGTAAAGTCATGTGATTATACACATCCTGGAAACAAGTTTATTGTCTCTCACATGCTGCAAGTTTGTATTCTGACATTGGCTTTCATATATTAATTACTTATATAATTTATGTTCTCATTATGCATGCAATTGTGTGAGCTTGGCATGCTTTGCTAAGATTATGTAAGCCATCTTTCTAAACTAAGCAAGGGACGTGACGCGTCAGGTCACATGATCGTGAGTGTGGGAAGGGACCTGATGCGTCAGATCACATGATTGTGAGTGTGGGAAGGGACCTGACGCATCAGATCACATGATCGTGAGTGTGGGAACCCATGTTGAAGTTCAAAAACATGGAGTCATCTTTTTTTTCTTGCACCACCCTTTCCCCTCTACCACAATGACCGCCCTCATTATCTTTGCACTCCCCTGTCCACGCGAAAGGGGGCTGAAGGAAGGAAAGGGCTGGATGCATACAGCCTTTTCCCTCCTCCAGCCCCCCTAGCGACTCAACGCCTTGACGCTGCGGTGTGTCAGGGCGTGTGGCCCTCGGTGGCCTCTCGACTCAACACCCTGACGCCACGGTGTGTCGGGGTGTATGGCCCTCGGTGGCCTTTCTCTCATTTGGCTTTCTCTCGTTGATGCTGCGGTGCGTTAAGCGACACGGCCCTTGGTGGCTTTCTCTCGTTGACGCTGCGGTGCATTAAGCGACACGGCCCTTGGTGGCTTTCTCTCGTTGACGCTGTGGTGCGTTAAGCGACACGGCCCTCGGTGGCCTTTCTCTCATTTGGCTTTCTCTCATTGACGCTGCGGTGCGTTAGGCGACACAGCCCTCGGTGGCTTTCTCAACACAACTTGGCTCTGTGGTGAGTCAGGGTGTGTGGCTCTCAGTGGCCTTCCTCACCAACTTGGTCAGTTCCTACTACCCTTGGGTAGTGACACTCACAAGGTATGCACATCTCACCCTCCTCTCACTTACTGATTTTTGGACCAGCCCGATTCTATGCTTACTACCCATGCGGTCGGCCATTGAGATGGAGAGATTAGGACAAGGTAAGTGTACCACTTCAACATCCCCTTTTTACTTAAGCAATTTCAGGTGACTTTGCGATGTGCGACCCCAACACTCAACCACAGGTGTTGGCACCAACTACCGGTTTCTGTGTTTTCTCATCTTTTGTAGTTGTAGACATCATATTCATGTAAGGTTCATGTGGTGGGGTGCTCCCAATGAGGGCCCGCATTGGGGGTTCCACACCACTGAGCTGCATAGTTAGGATTTTTTGTTGAGTGAAAAAAAATGTCAATGAATTGCACTTCGTCTTTAAACTGACGTCTATGCTGTGCGTTGTTTACCGCATTCCGCATGATCTTTTAAGTCATGTGACGTGTTCGGCCGACACTTTGAGTCATGACGCCTTGTCTGCCTTGTCTGTTCACACAATCATGGCTAGGACTAAGCAATCTGCTAAGAGGTCATCTGGTGCTCCTGCTATGAGAGCCACCCTGCCTAAGGACTATCCCAAGTCTGCTGATCCTGCACCAGCACGCAAGGATCCTGCTCTCGTTCTGGTAAGCACTGGTGTGTCTGTCCATTCTGATCGTGTTGATCAGGAGATCAGCCTACGGTTCATCCTGCAGACCCAGAGGCAAATGATGAGGTGAGTGGACCCCCTTTGGATTTGCCATTGGATCTGACCTGACTGCCCCATAGTGGTGTTCTGGGTGTGGGAATGGCGGGCTATCTCTAAATTGCGATTACTGTCCATGAACGATGTGTGACAGGTGCTTGAGTATCCCAGGGGGGCAGCACCTGGTTGCCCAGGCAAACACAAAGTTCATGTGTGTGAGTTGCCATATCAGGTCTGACGCTCGGAACGAGCCCTATCATGTATGGTTTTATTTTCATACCTTGTGCGGTAGGAACTAAAATTTTGAGCTCTTAGCCCCTTCACCATGATGATCAACCCATCCCACAACTGTTTGGGTTAGTCAAGCCTGCCACACTCCGAGGACACTACGCACGCCAAAACACCGACTCAATCGCCCTTGTCAATATTCGCCTCAGCTCCATCACTGAAAGGGGTGATCCTTTCAAGTCTGTGGCGAACACGCTGAGTGGGTGGTACACCCCAGAATCAGAGGGAAAGGAATTCCTCGAATTAGAAGTCAAGCTGGATGTTATTCCATTGGACATCAAGTCGTTGCAGAAGCACCAGTCGATCTTGGCGAAATTTGTAAAACATATTCAACAGTAAGTCTTATTTTTTATTTATAAGTCAATTTCTGATGTTTATTACTATTCTCTTATTCAGAAAGAGAGTTACGCGTCTCCTTGTCTTTTTATACACGCATACCAACCCTGACAGTGGCGATCCTCACTGCACCCCAGGCACAGCCCTTGAAATCGGAGTGGTAAGTCTTTCTTCACATGATTTTTGATATTAGTGATCTGGATACATTCATTTTTAGTTTCTAGAAGCGATTCTTGGGCCAGATCTCACATCGTTTGCCAAGGGTGCACACTCGATGCTCATTATGGAGGTATGTGGGAGTATGTGGGAGACGGATGCGTCCCTCTTCGCAATGCAAAAGTTTGCGAAGGCGTAAGTGGCTTATTTTGAGTTTCTGCCTACTTTCTCACAACCAGCAGTCAGTATTTCAACCACATCATCGGGTTTGGTCAACCGAACTTTTATCCACACTTGGCAACCTCATTTTTGCTGAAACTTGTCATCAAGAATTTCGTCGAGTGTTTTTCCATCGTTCGAATTCTCCCCAAACTTTTGAAAGAGGAAGAGGGCCTCGGTGCCCATACATCAGTCAAGGTATTTTCACCATTCATCGGCCTCGAGTATGTTTGGTGGCACAAGAATCTCCGTCCGCTCGGGGACCTGATTTCGCCACAGTGCCCAGTCTGTCATGCTGTTCGTACACTGACAATTGGCACTGAGATGGCAAAGCCTGGTTTTTATTCTGTCTCTTGTTCATGTGGCTGGAAAGGGCAGAAAGCAGGCAAGAGTGGCTTGGAGATTACGAGTGGAGGAATTGCGGGCTGGGGGAGGCGCCTCCTGTACGGGACTCCTGCCAGCTTCTTGACCATCTGGAAGGCCTCCCGAGATTTTTACTACATGTTCTAGGAATTTCTTGCCTTGTACAAATAATTTCTATGTTGTGAAATCATACTTCTGCTTCATGAATCATTTTTTCTGTCATGTGAACTGTTGTAGTTCAATCATGCATTCGACAGCAGTGACCAAGTTTTTCACATGTTATGTATGAAAAACTATGATCATTTTATATTTATCTACACTGTTGCTCAGAGTAACAACAAGCTGTTGAGACTTCATGACACAATGTGAATCTAGTGGCGAGCTTCAGGACAAAGGCTGCACGTGATGAGGCTTCGTTGGTCACGTTCCTGTCTCACCTCATGTGATCATGTGACTTTGTTTAATGTGAAACCAACCATGCATGCAGTCATTCGCAAGAAAGGAGCAACACGAGCCATAGAGAGGGTTTTTGAGGTTAAGGAGAGGACATGGGGCAGGAAGGTGGTAGGGAGAGATCAGCCAGTATTCCAAGAAAGGAGGGCTGTATCTCAATCACCATCAAAGAAACGAGGCAGAGAGATAAGTCCTGAAGCCTTGGCTTCAATGACTTTAGAATTTGAGACACCAAAAAGTCCTACTCCCAAACGTTTGCGGAAGGGAAAGGTGTGCAAACCAAACACACTGTATGACCATATGTCTTACTCAAAATTATTTAGACTCAAAATGACTTCCTGTGAGAGTGGAAAGAGGATGCGTGCAGTCTTCACCTCTCTGCAATAGTTGGACTTGAGGCTCTCCCACATGACTCTAGTTGTGTGGTTTGTGGTGGACCATTAGCCTTATTTCGTTGTCTTGACTGTTGCCAGGGCCAACAAGTTCTTTGTCACAACTGTTGCCTGGTACAACATCAACATCTTCCTTTCCATCGTATATGGAGATGGACAGGGAAGTTCTTTGAGAGAGAGGACCTGGGAAATTTAGGACTCCTTATTCACCTTGGACATGATGGGAAACCTTGCCCAACACTCTTTGCCAGTTCTGTTCACACCCCTGGGGATGACATCTGGGAGGATGATCTTGTTCAAGAGGGAGAATCAGAAGGGGACATACAACCAGATGTTGAGGATGGTGCATTTCAGAGGGGAAAAAGCATGGTGTTTGTGACTACCTCAGGAATCTACAAGCATCAAGTGCAATGGTGTAATTGTGAAGATGCCCTACCAGCACACATGCAGCTGCTTTGTATGCGATTTTTCCCATCTACCCTCAAGAGGCCCTCCACAGCATTTACCTTCAATGTCCTTGATCAGTTTCATATTGAAACTTTGGAGTGCCACACATCAGCTTGTAATTTCTACACCAAGCTGCAGAGAATAACATACAACAGGCTTCCTTCACTTGTTCCAGTATGTGTATCACACATGGAAAGTCTCTTTGAAAAATTATTGATTATCTTTTTCCAGGATCGTTACCGAGAACTCATGAGGGTATCAAGGGAGTGGAGGTACCTCAAGTCCTTGAAGCGGACAGGCGTTGCACATAACCCCAACCAGATGCAAAAACCTGGAGATTTGGCACTCTTTTGTCCCAGTTGTCCTCAACCTGGAATAAATGTCTCAGAGCATGAAGTCAAACATGCAGAAGACCCATAAGTAATTTCACATCTTGTGAAGATGTTCAGAGTAACAGGAGCATATAGATCCATCTATGAACCATCAATTGTTGCAGATGGCAATTTCAAACTGGAAAATGTTGTAACTAAGAAGCCAGAGGAGGATGTCTATCTCAGTGATGGACGAGGTTATATGGTTGAAGATGCAGTATATCAGGAACATATTAAGGCATCTATTGAGATAAAACAGGTCCAAATTTCCTGCATTATTTCCTCTATAGTTATTGACAATTCACTTTCAGAAGTCTAAATGTCACAACCACCGTGCAATAACCCAAGCAAATGGACACAGTGGATTGCAAAGAAACCATTTACATGCTACTGGAGTGGCTGCATCTGCATGTGGATGCCATGGCTGTTTCTATCCTCATAGTGTAGTGGATCTCCAAAAAGGAGAGAGGTGTGTGGGGAATGCCATTGAATTCTGTTCTCCCAATTGACATTGCCAAAGACAGATGAACATTGACTATTCTTTCTGTCAGGCTCTTAAGCAAGTCTTACTTGCCAAGAGAGTCATTTTTGTATATGATGTTGGATGTGAGTGGCACATCAATTTTCAGCAGCGAGTTGATGCCAGTGGGCACTTGTATGTGCGGGAGGATCTTGAAGTGATAACTGCAGTTGGAAAATTCCACTTAGGTGCTCACATCCAAAATTGTTTTGCACGGTTCTCTTTGAACTTTGTGCAAGGTGTGGGGCAGTTGGATGGGGAAGTATTGGAAAGCCTTTGGTCATCACTTAATAAGGCAGCAAGCCATACAAGGGGCATGTCTCAACCACATCGGCAGGAGATACTGGACAGCTACATGCAGGATTCCAATTGGAAGAAAATGTCTAGAGCATGTAAGCAAATCCCCATATTCTTACATGTGTCTTTGCTGATGACTTGGCACAGCACAATCTATTGTCACCAAGTTAAAAAAAGCAATGACTGAAAGAGAGGACAAGAAGTTAGCCCTGGATGAGTTGACGAAACAGCTTGAACCAACATGGGTATTAGAATGGAAGGACCTAGAGGGGAAGGCAATGACTCAACGGGGAGATGCTCTTTCGGTGTACGATGTCACAAATGTGAAAGGCCAGTACTTGGAAAACATATCTATAGTTGCTATATTGCCTGGCTAATGGCATACACTTTTACACAGAACCAGGTTGTGCTGAGGTTCTACTGGAGCTTTCTCAAAAACATCGTGCTGCTGGAAATCTATCTGGCATATCTAATCTCTTGGCTCTAGGATTGAGCATAGAAGCCACTCAGTGAGTCGTATTGCAAAGTTCCATTGCCTGTCATTCACAACAAAATAGGGCCTCTTTGGTTGCCTATACACAGTCTTTGAGGCAACCCTCACTCTCTGATAAAAAGGAGTTGGAGGAAAAGCGAAGGCGCCTCCAGATTGAGATCAGCAAATATGAGAAGAAATGGGCCACTTTATCTCTCTTTGAAGAAGCCATTGAACTGCAGGCAAACCATTCATCTCAGCTCGATGAAGAAGTCAGTGTCGATGTTGCTGCTTCTGATGATGAGGAAGATGTAGTAGTACAGCCCGAGGCTGTGACACTATTTCTGCCCTCCAATTTGTCCAAAGAAGTTCGGCAATTACATAACTTGGATGAGATGGGGAACTGGGAGGCAAAGCTTCGCATAGGGCAGATGAATGATGCTTTACGGCGGCTCAGGATTGCTTTGGGTGAGAAGTCTATGATATATAGGGCAAATGTAAGTTTTAGCTCTGCTGTCATTGACGATCTAACTGCCATTAGGTCCGAAATGCTCGCAGCCAGAAAACTTCAACACGAGCATGGAGCCAGGTGAAGCAGATGGAGTCAAGAGTCCAGCAGGCAGTACAAGATTACAAGCGGGCTAAGTCTGCTTTATGCAGATTGGGTGTTACATTCAATGACATCACCAAGGAAGACTTGAAGATGCCAGGTGATATCATAGAAGAAAATAGGTTTGGACAGCGATCAGACAAACTACCATGGTTTTGGAGATTGGATGTCAATGTGGAAGGAGAGCAGAGTGAGCAAATGAAGGAATGTAAGTGACAAATCATTAATATGCATGAAATGTCTGGCAACTTTGATTAGTCTACAGAGTCAACTGGTTGAGAGCAAGTGCACGATTTCAGAGATGGGATGAGGAAGTCAACTTGCTAAAACATGAGATGCAATGGACAGTAGCCTTCTTCAGGCATAGGAAAGAGGAGTGGATGAGACTGGGAGAGATGGAAGAGGCAAAGAGTGGTTTGACATGCTACGCATTCAGGCAGGCAAATGTATGGGAGCAATTTGAGCAAGAAGCAGAGGATTTATGTGATAAGGCAACCACTATGGTTAGTGGAGGAGGCTAGATTTTCTCATACCTGTTCAGTCTAGCAGATCAAGGGTGAATGAATTTGCTCAGGATTATTCTGGCATTGTCTGGCATGCTTAATGGCTCATGAAAGTTTTGGAGCCATGCCTAATGGCTGATGAATATTCTGCCATTGTCTGGCGGAGCTGGGCGAGATGGCTAACAAATATTCTGGTATAGTCTGGTGGAGCCATGTTTAATGGCTGGTGAATATTCTGGCAATGTCCGGCGGAGCTATGCCAAATGGTGGCTGAATATTCTAGCATAGTCCGGCGGAGCTATGCTCAATGGTTGATGAATATTCTCGCAATGTTCGGCGGAGCTATGCCAAATGGTGGCTGAATATTCTAGCATAGTCCAGCAGAGCTAGTCATAATGGCTAACAAATATTCTGGCAATGTACGGCGGAGCTATGCCAAATGGTGGCTGAATATTCTAGCATAGTCTGGCGGAGCTATGCTCAATGGTTGATGAATATTCTCGCAATGTTCAGCGGAGCTATGCCAAATGGTGGCTGAATATTCTAGCATAGTCCGGCGGAGCTATGCTCAATGGTTGATGGATATTCTCGCAATGTTCGGTGGAGCTATGCCAAATGGTGGCTGAATATTCTGGCATAGTCTGGCGGAGCTGGTTGTAATGGCTAACAAATATTCTGGCAATGTCTGGCGGAGCTATGCCAAATGGTGGCTGAATATTCTAGCATAGTCCGGCAGAGCTGGTTGTAATGGCTAACAAATATTCTAGCATAGTCCAGCGGGGCTATGCCAAATGGTGGCAGAATATTCTAGCATAGTCCAGTGGAGCTATGCTCAATGGTTGATGGATATTCTCGCAATGTTCGGTGGAGCTATGCCAAATGGTGGCTGAATATTCTAGCATAGTCTGGCGGAGCTGGTTGTAATGGCTAACAAATATTCTGGCAATGTTCGGCAGAGCTATGCCAAATGGTGGCTGAATATTCTAGCATAGTCCGGCGGAGCTGGTCGTAATGGCTAACAAATATTCTAGCATAGTCCGGCGGAGCTATGCTCAATGGTTGATGAATATTCTCACAATGTTCGGCGGAGCTATGCCAAATGGTGGCTGAATATTCTAGCATAGTCCGGTGGAGCTGGTTGTAATGCCTAACAAATATTCTGGCAATGTCCGGCGGAGCTATGCCAAATGGTGGCTGAATATTCTAGCATAGTCTGGCGGAGCTATGCTCAATGGTTGATGAATATTCTGGCAATGTTCAGCGGAGCTATGCCAAATGGTGGCTGAATATTCTGGCATAGTCCGGCGGAGCTATGCTCAATGGTTGATGGATATTCTCGCAATGTTCGGTGGAGCTATGCCAAATGGTGGCTGAATATTCTGGCATAGTCCGGCGGAGCTGGTTGTAATGGCTAACAAATATTCTGGCAATGTCTGGCGGAGCTATGCCAAATGGTGGCTGAATATTCTAGCATAGTCCGGCGGAGCTGGTTGTAATGGCTAACAAATATTCTAGCATAGTCCAGCGGGGCTATGCCAAATGGTGGCAGAATATTCTAGCATAGTCCAGTGGAGCTATGCTCAATGGTTGATGGATATTCTCGCAATGTTTGGTGGAGCTATGCCAAATGGTGGCTGAATATTCTGGCATAGTCTGGCGGAGCTGGTTGTAATGGCTAACAAATATTCTGGCAATGTTCGGCGGAGCTATGCCAAATGGTGGCTGAATATTCTAGCATAGTCCGGCGGAGCTGGTCGTAATGGCTAACAAATATTCTAGCATAGTCTGGCGGAGCTATGCTCAATGGTTGATGAATATTCTCACAATGTTCAGCGGAGCTATGCCAAATGGTGGCTGAATATTCTAGCATAGTCCGGTGGAGCTGGTTGTAATGCCTAACAAATATTCTGGCAATGTCCGGCGGAGCTATGCCAAATGGTGGCTGAATATTCTAGCATAGTCCGGCGGAGCTGGTCGTAATGGCTAACAAATATACTAGCATAGTCCGGCGGAGCTATGCTCAATGGTTGATGAATATTCTCACAATGTTCGGCGGAGCTATGCCAAATGGTGGCAGAATATTCTAGCATAGTCCGGCGGAGCTGGTCGTAATGGCTAACAAATATTCTAGCATAGTCCGGCGGAGCTGGTCGTAATGGCTAACAAATATTCTAGCATAGTCCGGCGGAGCTATGCTCAATGGTTGATGAATATTCTCACAATGTTCGGTGGAGCTATGCCAAATGGTGGCTGAATATTCTAGCATAGTCCGGCAGAGCTGGTTGTAATGCCTAACAAATATTCTGGCAATGTCCGGCAGAGCTATGCCAAATGGTGGCTGAATATTCTAGCATAGTCCGGCAGAGCTGGTCGTAATGGCTAACAAATATTCTAGCATAGTCCGGCGGAGCTATGCTCAATGGTTGATGAATATTCTCACAATGTTTGGCGGAGCTATGCCAAATGGTGGCTGAATATTTTAGCATAGTCCAGCGGAGCTATGCTCAATGGTTGATGGATATTCTCGCAATGTTCGGTGGAGCTATGCCACATGGTGGCTGAATATTCTGAATATTCTAGCATAGTCCGGCGGAGCTATGCTCAATGGTTGATGGATATTCTCGCAATGTTCGGCAGAGCTATGCCAAATGGTGGCTGAATATTCTAGCATAGTCCAGCGGAGCTGGTTGTAATGGCTAACAAATATTCTGGCAATGTCCGGCGGAGCTATGCCAAATGGTGGCTGAATATTCTAGCATAGTCTGGCGGAGCTGGTCGTAATGGCCAACAAATATTCTAGCATAGTCCGGCGGGGCTATGCCAAATGGTGGCAGAATATTCTAGCATAGTCCGGCAGAGCTATGCTCAATGGTTGATGAATATTCTCACAATGTTCGGCGGAGCTATGCCAAATGGTGGCTGAATATTCTAGCATAGTCTGGCGGAGCTGGTTGTAATGGCTAACAAATATTCTGGCAATGTCCGGTGGAGCTATGCCAAATGGTGGCTGAATATTCTAGCATAGTCCGGCGGAGCTGGTCGTAATGGCTAACAAATATTCTAGCATAGTCCGGCGGGGCTATGCTCAATGGTTGATGAATATTCTCGCAATGTTCGGCGGAGCTATGCCAAATGGTGGCTGAATATTCTAGCATAGTCTGGCGGAGCTGGTCGTAATGGCTAACAAATATTCTAGCATAGTCCGGTGGGGCTATGCCAAATGGTTGCAGAATATTCTAGCATAGTCCGGCAGAGCTGGTCATAATGGCTAACAAATATTCTGGCAATGTCCGGCGGAGCCATGCTAAATGGTGGTTGAATATTCTGGCATGGTCTGGCGGAGCTATGCCTAATGGTTGATGAATATTCTCGCAATGTTCGGCACAGCTTGTTGTGATGGCTAATGAATATTTTTGCATTGTTCGGTGGAGCTGAGCCCATGCATATGATTATTATTCTTCACTTTCCAGTGGATAGGGTGCAGATGGCAACGGATTATTCCTGTGTTGTCCGGCACCTGATGCTGACTGCTAGGGATTATTCATCTCACTCTTGTGGCTGATCTGGGGGCGCCATGTCTGTTGTAGTCAATATCCTTCTGCCGCTTGCAACTGTACTGCATAATGTGAATATCTCCGCCGGAGTCCGTTGCTACTTCTTTGCCCTAGGATATTCACCCTCCAGTACAGCAACTGTAATTGAAATATCTGACTGAACGATGTGCACCACGACGGTGCCGACAAGGACGACGACTCCATCTCTGTCGGTCTTTCCCGCCACTGTCACGCGTGTGCTGCGCATGCCGACTTTTCGCCGCCTCCACCTGAGGGTGTGAGCCGTTCTGCTGAGCGCGCTCGCAAGGCAGGGGCGCCGCTGCTGTGCTGTGGGCACTTGCTTAGTTCGACACGCCATCGACAGTGCTGTCTAGCGAGTTGACTACGTCTTTGTCTATGGCGATGCAGACCACAATTGCTAGTCAGACACTTGCACCACGGGCACAAAGGCCGTTTGACGTGCTTAAGGAGCATCGCGCGCATTGCCCCTACGTTGTGCCCCTCGACCGTGCTGCTGTCGTTGCTCGTACCGCTGCCCCCACACTGCCCCCACCCTTGGTGTGAGCTTGTTGATTTGGGTGAGGGAAATGACACTGAATAGACAGCTAATTATACTCTAGTACTGCATTATGATAATTTCTCTACACAGGCCGGGGCTTAAGCCGAGCCGAGCCTGGGCCGAGCCTGAGCCGTCATGGAAAGCCCGGCCTGAGTTTTTCATAAGCCTGGGCCCCCTCAGGCCGAGCCCGAGCCGGGGCTTTCAGGCCGGGCCGGGCTTTCACATCACTACCCCCCTTTGCCAGCACAGTCATACCTCACCCCATTCATGGACACAGAGGCCAGTCCTACCCCTTTTCACTCAGGGCTCGCGATGCCCGAAACCGTTCTTTGGGCAACAACACAGAAGACTGTCTTCACCTTCACCAACTGTCACCACTGCAGTGAAACAAAGTGCTGCGACACGGAACCTATCGACTCCACCAGCGAGCCCTGAAAAGGAGCAACCACAAAAGGTTGTCAGGAAATCAGCAACTCGGGAGGCACTTGAGGGAAAAGCTGCAGGGAGCGCACCATCCTCGTTGAGATTCTTTCGGAAGAAGATTCTCGAGAGCGAGGCCGCGCACGGTGAGCGTCTCCTGCATCTCTGCCCCTGCCCGCTTCACGCTCACACGCCGCAGTATGAAGGTCCAAACCAGACAAAATTGTTCAGGGCTCCTTTTTTTGGCCATAATTTTTATGCACACAAGTGTGCACTTATGCAAACTTGTGCAAACTTGTGCAAACTTGTGCAAACTTATGCAAGATTGCGCACACTTGTGCACACTTATGCACACTCATGCACACTTATGCACACTTCTGCAAAGTTGTGCAAAGTTGTGCAACATTTTTGTGCAAAGTTGTGCAATGTCATGCAGAGCCATGCAAACTTGTGCAATATTTTTGTGCAAAGCTGTGCAGAGTTATGCAGAGTTGTGCAAAGTTGTGCAAAGTTATGCAAAATTTTGTGCAAAGTTATGCAAAGTTGTGCAAACTTATGCAGAGTTGTTCAAAGTTATGCAATATTTTGTGCAGAGTTGTGCAAAATTGTGGAGAGTTGTGCAAAGTTATGCAGAGTTATGTGAAGTTATGCAATATTTTTGTGCAGAGTGGTGCAAAGTTGTGCAGAGCCATGCAAAATTATGCAATATTTTTGTGCAAAGTGGTGCAAAGTTGTGCAGAGCCATGCAAAATTATGCAATATTTTTGTGCAAAGTGGTGCAAAGTTGTGCAGAGCCATGCAAAATTATGCAATATTTTTGTGCAAACCTAAGCCTCAAAGTGCTTGTGGAGGCCTGCAACCTCATCACAAGGTTCAGCAGAAAGCGTGACTGTGTCACACAATGTGACTGATGTCACATCTGCCTCACACTGTCCTGCTGGTGCAATGAGGCTCACTCTTGCTCCCTCCTCTCATCCACTCACCAGAGTGTGGGGATGTCGAGGAAAGTAGGAACTCGGCTGCAGTGTGAACCTCATTCATCGGGTATGGGTCCTCCAGATGGTGATCAGGTAGTATAATAGCAAGCTGGCTCTCGATCCAGTGCCTTGTATGATCCCCAAATCTGAGGATATAAAGCCAGTTCCTATCATTTGTAGACATACGCTGTGAGCTGATCAAATGTGAGGTGATCCAAAGAAAGTCCCGGTAGTACTCTCCATGTTCTGCATGCATGTAAACTCCTTTTTTGGCTGAGTCTGATATGAAACAGTCCAAATTGGTGATGGAAAACAAACGGCTGCCATCGGAACCTGGATAAAGGTGTCTGACGGCTGCTTTGAAGGTATCCCAAGTCCATTCTGGGTGTGGGTCGGGTGTGAGAGTCTCCCAAAGAAGACATGTATCAGTGTTGAGGTAATGCTTTGCGTACTGAATTAAATCGGTCTCTGGAATGTCTGAATTAATGCCGGTCAGTACAATGCTGATGTCCTCGAAGTACTGGTTGAGGTGCATCAGCACTCCATCAAAGGCAGGAGCCCCGTGAGTGCCACGGAGTGGATATCTCAGTTGGTTAGCCATTTGTATTAGTGGGTAGGGTGGTAAGTGAAGTTCATCTGGTGAATTCTGAGGCGCTTGTGGTGGGAAGTGAAGGATGTTCAATTTGAGGGCGAGTGGTGTAAGCGGTTCTTCGATGACCTGTGGTAATGTGGTAATGGGAGCAAAGCTCATATGGGAGTATACAATAGATGAGATACTAGGGATGTCCAATGGAAGTAGATGAGAAGTTTCAATTACTTCTCCAGCAGGTTCAGTATGCAGTGTTTCCAAAGTCAAATTTGAGTTTCATGCTCTCAGGCATCCGGAACGTCAAGGCTGGGAAGCAGATGAGCCTCTTGGAATCCTCGAAGGCTGTAGTGAAGGTGTTGTTGTGACCCCCTTGTGGTGGGCTCCAAAATTGTAGTAGGCTGTAGTGGTGTTGGCTGCAAATAGGTGTTCATGGCCAGGTTCTTCAGGGGGTCTTGTTACACATCAGAGACACTAGACAGAACCTTGGAGGATATAGAGGTTGAGTGAAAAAGGTTCAGAGAATGAGAATATACATTGTCTGAAGTGTCCAGTATTGGGTTCAATAGAGTCTGATGTCCAGATCAAAAGTTCAAGAGGCTGGCAACGACGAAGGCCAGCAGTTTGAGAGGTACAACAAAGGGTGGGCTTGTTGAAGGTCACAACAAGAGGATGACAGTCAAAAAGCCGAATTTCCATAGAGTCTGGTATGTACTTAAGTACATTTTCCTAAGTACGGAAATCTCTGGAGGTTACAGAAGGTAATGCGGTATTGTGTGCAGGGTCATATGGAGGTCATAATTCATAAAAGAGTCATGCAGTTCGGAGGGATGAGGTGTCCAATGACTGGCATACATCCGGACTGCTCGTAAAATGAAGGAAAGCATAAGGGGGTACAGCAAAGGAGTACTAGGAACAATGGGCAAGGTGCTGCAAAGGGTTTGAAATGTTCAAATGAACAGACACTTGAAAGGGAACATAATATGAAATTTGCAGCATGGTATATGAAATAAAGGAAGGAAAATCAAATAGTGACTATGTTGAGTGCTGACCATGCTGGAGTGATGAAATAGAAGGGTGTAGGCAGTGTGTGTGACCTGCAGGCTGTGATCATCATGGGGGATTTGAGACCGGAGAGTCTGGTATCGGATACCTGTCGGACATTCTGGATGTTATTGGACAATATCGGATTGTTATCAGGCATATCTGCCTTGATGCCAAAATATCCAGATAGTTGATATCTGTCATATTTCCATGTTTAGACCATATATTATCCTTACAGCGAGTATGGCATGGTGGTCACAAGTGTCGTGTGAGCACAGGGGAGATCAGGGAGGTTTCCAGAATAGGATGGCAGGTTCCAGAAGCATGTAGAGGAGCTCGTGAGGTGATAGAGGGCCATCAGAAGGGTTGTAGGTGTTGGTAGAGTTGGCTTGGGTAGGGGAAAAATGAATGGGTCCTGACACTCTGTTGAGGAAATGGAGCTCTGGGACAAATTTGTACTCACATGGGCACCCAAGTACATGCAAAAGGGGAATGCCCCATTGGACGATGACATCCAGCTAGTGCTGGGTGAATGGGAGAAGCCTCCCATACCTCCCCAGACATATGCACTGCTAGAGTGCATAGGGTGTGGGGTGTGTCTGTGCTGTCTTCGATTGAGTGAGAAGATGGGAGATGAATGGAGGGGCAATGTGCCCTGGAAGATGGTGGAAGCACATCCACCATTAGATACCCCCTAGGGCTACCTATTGGGGGTTTAACAATATCCCAGACAGAGGGTGTGGGGCCCTCTCAAAAACAAAAAAAGAAAGCAGCTAAGTCATCAGCTGCTAAGGCCACACAGAGGCCTGTTGTGTTGTCACCTGACTGGAGTGACAATGAGGGCGAGCTGCCATGCGACTACAAGCAGGGCTCAGACTAAGTGTCCAAGCCCTCGGAGGGCTTGGACACTTAGTCTGAGCATGCCCCAGTGGGGGGTGCCCCAAGTGCTGCTGTCTTGTCCTGCAGGGTAGGCATATTTTTTAAACTTTAAAAAATATGCCTACCCTGCAGGACAAGACAGCAGCACTTGGGGCACCCCCCACTGGGGCATGCCACTTGTGACACACTGTCCAACTGGGGGCAGGTTGCGCAGACCACCAGGTAGGACCCGTCAGCACTAGGCAAAGGCCCCAGGAGGGGATTGCACCCAGTGACATGGCGGTAACCCTGCCCAAGGGGATGCGCCCCTTTTAAATTATTACACAATCCTGCTCGTCGTCCCGCACTGCCCGTGTGTTGCCTCTGGTTGGGGGCCTCTCCAGTGGGAGAGGGTGTAAGGCTATAGGCCTTTTCTGTTCTTATATTACATAATCTATATACCATATTAGTCTACTAGCATAGCCGCTTGGGCTATGCTTACATCAGCAGCCTCTGGAGGGCCACTCACCTATATATACCATGTTGTGACTGTACACAGAGGGTAGATCCCTCTACATAGCTACAGTTGAGTCCAGTTCTTTTGAGGGATAGTAAGTCTTACAAGAAAGTTGTGAGAATCATGTGATAAGCAGAACTTTCAGTCTTTCTTCATAGTAGAAAGGTGCAAGTGGAGAATATCAAAACCTAAGGAATACATGTGTCTAATGTATGAGTATATATGCTGAGCCCAGGTCCATGGAAATGAAATAGGTACAAGGTTCTGCAAAGTATGCACAAGTCTGCACAGTGTGCATAACTTTGCATAACTTTGCATAACTCTGCACAACTCTGCACAACTTGTACAAAAATATTGCATAACTGTGCATAACTTTGCACAACTCTGCACAACTTGTACAAAAATATTGCATAATTTTGCATAACTTTGCACAACTCCACACAAAAACTTTGCATAACTTTGCATAACTTTGCATAACTCTGCACAACTCTGCACAAAAATATTGCATAACTTTGCATAACTTTGCATAACTCTGTATAACTTTGCATAACTCTGCATAACTTTGTTGCACAACTTTGCACAACTCTGCATAACTTTGCACAACTTTGCATGACTTTGCACAACTTTGCACAAAAATGTTGCACAACTTTGCAGAAGTGTGCATAAGTGTGCATAAGTGTGCATAAGTGTGCATAAGTGTGCACAAGTGTGCACAATCTTGCATAAGTTTGCACAAGTTTGCATAAGTGCACACTTGTGTGCATAAAAATTATGGCCAAAAAAAGGAGCCCTGAACAATTTTGTCCAGTTTGGACCTTCATACCACAGGCACTGTCACTCGACACTATTGTGAATACCAAAAGGGCAACGAAATGTCTACCAATCCGGTCGCTTCGATATTTGCTTGGACTCGGGGGCTCTGTCAAGGTCCTAACAAGGTTAGTGGCAAAGGGGTTAGCGGAGTGGAGCGGAGATGTTCTATCGGAATCCGGTCGGAGTCCGATATTGGTGAAACGGAGAAGTAACAAGAGGAAGGAGACTTATGGGACTGCGGCCTCAACGTATGTGTTGTGCCACCACATATATACTTGTCCCTATTTATCAAACAAGAACAATACCTAAGAGAGAATCAGAACGTAAGTCAACTCCGAAGTGATCGGAGTCCGATATTGGTGAAACGGAGAAGTAACAAGAGGAAGGAGACTTATGGGACTGCGGCCTCAACGTATGTGTTGTGCCACCACGTATATACTTGTCCCTATTTATCAAACAAGAACAATACCTAAGAGAGAATCAGAACGTAAGTCAACTCCGAAGTGATCGGAGTCCGTCGGAGTGGGTTGGAGTTGGTCGGATGACGTGGAGAACGTCGAGGACAGTGAGGACGAAAGCTCAGAGATGTTTCTGGGATCAAGAGACGTTATATTCGAACTGAGGAGCAGGGAGATACAGGTGGAAACTTATACTGCAAGGACAGAGTATAGGAGTAATGTGAAACAATGTACTTATCAAATTACTAGGAGAGTTTCACCACTTGTGCCTGTGCAATTTTCTTGGAACAAAGAAACAACAACAAAAAAGCGACTCCCATGGGTCAAGGGTATCCTCTCAATGGTAAACAGAATGAGGGGATGGAGGGAGAAGGTTCTGGAACGAAGTCCGAATGGTCCGAAGGCCGGCGGAGTGAAGTCCGATGAAGGTGCGGAGCGGAGCGCATGGAGTTACGGCGGAGCAGATTGGAGTTGGTAAGGAGCTCGGAGTCCGGAGCAGGGGTCGTGCTTATGCAAGCGGATGGGGTCGTAACAGTATCCCCCTCTTAGGGTCGAACCCCTGAGACCCTGTGGCCAAAGCCCGTGTGAACATGTGGCTCCCATAACAAGTTAGCGTCGGAGTTTCGCAGCGTCTCGAGCGGAGTCCGAAAATTTTTTGGGGGTCAAAAGGCCGCGTGCGTCGTGCAACACTTTTTCTCTTCTTTAACCTGCTACCATCATCACTAGCCCCTAGCACGGGCAATCCCTACTGTTTTCTTTAAAAACCTCGATGTCACATAACCCGAGTACACCCAGAGCGGGGCCCAGCCGGCCTCCCCGCCCTTGACCACGCCCCGCGGTCGCCGTCCCTGCACAGTTGCGCGTGGAGGACGAGGACCCCGAGATCGCGGTCCTCATGCGCCAGATCAAGGCGCGGGAGGAGGAGGAGCGGCGGAAGCGGGAGGAGGAGGAACGGAAGAAGAGGGAGGCCGCAGATAAGGTGCGGCGGGAGGAGATGGAGAGGGTGAGGGCGGTGGAGGTGAAGCAGAGGGCGGAGGAAATTGCGAAGGCGCAGGGGACGGGGAGGAAGCGGACGCCGGCCACGGAGTCGGACACGGAGCACGCGGACTGCACGCGATGTGTCCGGCTCGGGATGGGGTGTGTGTGGCCGAGCGGAGGGCGGGGCATCGCGTGTGTCGCGTGTGCGGCGGCGAAACAGCGGTGCGGGGGCGGAGAGGCGGAGGGGCCGGAGCGGAAGAAATTCCGCTCCGCACGGTCAAAGAAGACCATGGTGGAGTCGGAGGAGGAGGTGAAGGAGGTGCGGGCCCCACGGGCCCCACGGGCGGACATGGACAGAGCGGAGGCGGAGCGGACCGGGGTGGTGAGGACCATTTACGAGTTGGTGGTCCGCGGGGTGTTCGAGTTGGAGGAGTGGCGGAAGGAGGCGAGGGCGGAGCGGAAGGAGATGAGGGCGGAGCAGAAGGTGGCGGCGGAGGATCGGAAGATCCTCCAGGAATTTCTGATGGCGAAGCGGGTAGCGGGGGAGGAGAAGGAGGAGGCGGAGAAGATGGTGGTGGAGGTGGCGGGTTCGGAAAAGGGGGTGGAGACGGAGGCGGAGAAGAAGGAGGTGGAGGAAGCAGGAGCGGAGAAAGAAGCGGAGACAGAGAAAGCGGCGGAGAAGGTTGCGGAGGCGGGGAAAGAGGCGGAAGCGGAGGAGGGAGAAGTTGGAGCGGAGTCCGGGTTTAAGGAGCCCAAGGGAGTTTTACAAGCGTCGCCCGGCTCGCCCCCCTCTGCCTAAAAAAATAAATAATTTATCTACATTACTTGTTTCTTTTATAAATTTTATAAATTTTTTGTTTTATTTTTGAACTTGAGTGAAGTAAGTGAAATGAAGGAAAATAAGTAAGACAAGACGGAGAAGATGAAGAGAGATTCGGAGATAGGCTTGGGAGAAAAAATAAAAAGTTCGGAGTTTTCGGAGAAAGGAACAGAGAGAGAGACAGAGAGACAGAGAGACAGAAGTACGGATTTTTTTTTTTTTTTTTCGGAGAAGACGGAGAAGCGAGAGATGGAGTAGTATAGAACGGAAAATGTACGTAAATAGAAGCATAAGAAAAATTTCGGGGTATCGGAGTGAACGGAGAAAGGTCTAGAAGGTATTGAGAGGTCCGGGCTTATTCGGATAAGCTTGGTGGAAATCTGAAACGGCCTTGGAGGCATGAACAAGTTCCGTAGCGGGAAGCCAGGATGTTTCCTCATCGGTTCCTTCATATCCGGACCACCGCACCAGGTATAGGAGTTTGCAGGTGCGGCGTTTGTCGATCTTGGAGTCGAGCACTTCGGAGATTTCGTGCTCTAAATCTCCATCGATCTCTACCGGAGGAGGCGGGGTGATGGTACAATTCGGAATTGTATTCGGAGTGACTGGCTCCAGCATGGAAATGTGGAAGACGGTGTGGACGGCTCGCATGGCCTCGGGGAGTCAGAGTACGAAGGAGTGCGAACCGGCCTCTCCGATGATTTCAAAAGGTCCGAGGAACTTGTCGGAGAGTTTTTTGGAGGGTCTGGTCGTACGGAAAAACTTCGCCTTTACGTATACTCAGTTTCCGACCTTAAACTCCGGTGCCGGAGTCCGACGTTTGTCCGCCGGACCCTGATAGCAACTCTGCGCTTCGGCGATTTGGTTACGGAGTTCTTGGTGCAGCTGATCCAAGTCTACAGCGAGCTCTTGGGCACGGACCGAAGTTACTTCGCGTTCGGGAAATACCGAGATATTCGGATGATAACCCTTGTTCGCGAAGAACGGAGAAACCCCAGTGGTGGCGCTTGGGGCATTGTTGTAGGCAAACTCGGCAAGGGGTAGAAGCTGCGACCAGTTGTCCTGCTGGTAATTGCAGTAACAACGGAGGTATTGTTCCAACGTCTGGTTAGTCCGCTCCGTCTGTCCGTCGCCCTCCGGATGATATCCAGAGGTGAAGTGTAAAGTCATGTCCAGGACTTTACCCAACGAGCGAAAAAAACGGGAAACGAACTCGGAGCCGCGATCGGAGGTGACATGCGATGGAACTCCATGTTTCGAGAAGACGTGGAATACGAATAGATGGGCCAACTCCGTGGAGTTCACTTTGTCAGTCATCGGGATGAAGATCCCCTGCTTCGTAAACCTATCAACAACCACCAATATTGCGGTAAAACCGGAGCTCTCAGGGAGTTGCTCGATGAAATCCATCGAAATGGAATTCCACGGTTTCTCGGGTATGGGCAGCTGCTTGAGCGTTCCATATGGCTTATGCCGAGGGGCTTTCGCCCTACCACAAGTCGTGCAAGATTTGCAAAAGTCCAATGTGAATCCTCGGAGTTTCGGCCAGGTATAATCCCTGAAGACCAAGGCTGTAGTCTTGGTCCTACCGAAATGTCCGGCGAGCGGGTGATCATGTTTCGCACGTAAAACGCAGAGTCGGAGGTCATTGACATCCGGTACATAGATCCGTCTGCGCTCGCGGAGAAGTCCGTCGTCGTCCATGGACCACTTAGGGTCCGCGGAGTTCGAGCGGAGGTCTTCTAGGATGGGGACAATCACAGGATCGAGCAAGAGTCCAGAATGGATGTCCTCTCAGAGTTGATGATCGTCAATCACAAACGACGCGCGGAGTGCAGGTAAGTAAAGCGACGAAGCTCGGAGAGACGATATCAATTGATAGCTGGAGAACATCGGTCAGAGGTTTTGCGGATTGACGCGGGCATAGTCGCTATCCCCCTCTTTGGGATAGACATCCCAACGTCTAGTCAACGCATCGGGTTTCATTCCAAGGCGCCCGGGGCGGAATCGGATCACGAAATTGAACTGGGAAAGGAACTCCGACCACCTGGCTTGATGCCGGGTGAGCAGGCGGACCGTGGAGAAGTACTCTAGGTTCTTGTGGTCGGTAACAATGTCGACCGGAATTTCAGAACCTTCGAGATAGTGCCTCCAAGCAGTAAACGCCTCAAATATAGCAAGGAGTTCCTTATCGTGTGTATCATAGTTCAGTTTGGAGACGCCTAAGGTGCGGGAATGAAAAGCGATAGGGTGGACTTCACCGTCAGAGGCGACCATAGAAAGTATCACGGCGACAGCGTAGTCCGAGGCGTCCGTTTCGACTATCAGCGGAGCTCCAGGAATGAAGTGCGAGAGGATCGGAGCTGTGGAGAACGCGGTTTTTAGATAGTCAAACGCGGACTGGCAATCGTCGGACCACTGCCACTCGATGTTTTTATGTGTCAAGCGGTTCATCGGAGCGACGATCTCGGAATAGCCATGGACGAAGCGGCGGTAGAAATTGGCGAACCCGAGGAAGGATTGGACATCCTTGACCTTCCGCGGAGTTGGCCAGTCCTGTATAGTTTTCACTTTAGCCGTGTCCATAGAAAGTCCGGATGGAGATAAAACAAATCCGAGATACTCCACGGTTTCAGCGTGAAATTCACACTTAGCCGGGTTCAGGAAGAGACCGTGCTCCCGGAGCCTTCGGAGTACCTCTCAGATGTGCTCAACGTGTTGTTTTGGATCCTCGGAGTAAATTAGGATGTCGTCGAGGTAGACGACCATGAACGTGTCGAGAAGGTCGGAGAATATGTCGTTCATAAAGTGCTGGAATGTGGCGGGCGCATTTGTGAGCCCGAAGGGCATCACACACCATTCAAAGGATCTGTATCGGGTGCGGAATGTGGTCTTCCATTCATCACCCTCAGCGATACGGACCAGGTGATACGCGTGTCGGAGGTCGAGTTTTGTATAGATTCGGGCTTTTCCTGGAACGTCGAGAAGATCTTTAGTCAGTGGGAGCGGATAACGGTCTTTTTTGGTCAATTTATTGAGACCACGGAAATCAACGCATAATCGGAGCATTCCGTTCTTCTTCCGGACAAAGAGCACAGGTGCTCCGTGTGGAGAACGGCTCGGACGGATAAATCCGATGCGGAGGTGTTCATCCAGAAACTTGTGGAGTTCGCTGAGTTCGGACTGCGACAGAGAATAGACTGTACCTGGTGGAGGGGATTGGCCATCCAGCAGGTTGATTTTTAAATCATACGGTCGATGCGGAGCAAGGGTGTCTGCCTTCTTTTTACTGAAGACATCTGGAAAGTCCCTGTACTCCTCCGGAACGGAGAGGAGATCCTGGGGGGTGGTGTCGGGAACGTTGAACGAAGCGGAGGCCGCGCGCGCGGACTCGCTCGACAACGTCATGCCAAAAACTTGGGACCCGCGAAGTCCACAAGCCGTGGCGAATGCGGCAGCATTCACAAAGGAAACCTTGGGTGTCTCCTGGAGAGACGGAGTAGATGGAGAGGTCAGAGACGGAGTCAAAGACGGAGACAGAAGCAGAGATGGAGACGGAGTCCGGGCTTGGTTCGGAGTCGCTGCAGACGACATTTGAACCGGAGCGCACGGAGCGGAGACAGACAGAGGGACAGAGGTGGACAGAGGGACAGAATGGAGAGTGCTGGCCGGTGCACCCTCCGGATCAGATTTCGGAGATTTTTTCTCATTCGTAGATGGTCTGGGTTTTATCTGGCCAGTAGTCCAGTCAACCAGCGGGTTGTTTTGGAACAGCCAATTCATTCCCAAGATCGCATCACTAGAGGGATCAAGATCGGTAACTACAAACAAGACGTCGGTCGGATCCATGGCGGAGAGCTGAATGGATAACCAGACTGCTTCGGTAACCCATACGGAGGTGGTCCCGTTAATAAAAACGACCTCCCGAGGGGTCACCGGAGTTTTCGGAAGACGGAAACGAGAAGCAAATTTGGCGTCAATGAAACAAAGTTCAGCGCCAGAGTCTATCATTGCTTTGAATGGAGAAGAAATAGAAGGAGAGGAGGCAAGAAGGGAAAGAGAACGATGAAAGGAAAGGGTATCAGGTATAGGTTTAGTACGATCGGAGTCGGAGCAGCCGGAGAGTCGTACTGTGCTCTCTGGGCTGCTCAATCTTTTTTTGGCACGGAGTCATCTCTGTCGGAGGTGATTCGTGCAGCGCTGGCACTGGCCCGCGAGGTCCACTTACGACACTCGTTGGCTTTATGGCCTGCTATTCCACAGAATAGGCACAGATTATTATCGAAACGCCGTTGGCGTTCCTCTGGAGTCAGTTTTCCATCCTGACCCAGATGAGCTTTCCTTGTGTCGTTGGGGCTACCGGAGTTAGCGGAGCCCTCAGTGGCCTTTGGAACGGAGTTTCCGGAAGTCGAACCGGAGTTCACCGGACGCTTTTCCGATGGTTTCTCGGGCTTGTTATTAGCGCCAGAAGTGTTCGGGGACTTGGAATTATCCGAAGTCTCCTTTTTGATGGTGTTGTTAGGCGTCGGAGCCTTAACGGAGTCCCGAGAGATCTCCTGCTGCCGAGCCCAATAACGACCATCGATCGCACTGGCTTGCTCGCGGAGTCCGCGGAGTGTGTCCGCGCGGTTAACGCGGGCCAGTTCGTCTTTGATGCAGCTGGCAAGTCCTTTGTAGAACTGCCGCTGCAACGCATATTCATCCCAATGGACAATGGACGCGAATCTGTTGAACGAAATGGTATATTTCGTCAACTTCTGGTCCTCGCGCATCCGGAGGCGTTCGAGTTCGAACTCCGCCTCACGGATCGTGTCGTAAGGACCAAAGTTCTCTGTAAGTTGAGTAACGAACATCTTATAGTTCGAAAGGACCGGATGGCCTTCGCCATCCAGGATCATCGGTTCGAACCATTCCAGGGCGAAGCCCCGGAGAAAGGAAAGGACATAGCGTACCTTATGAGAGTCGGATTTGAATGCTCTAGGGCGATCAAGGAAGTTCAATTGGCATTGGACCAAGAAGCTTTTCAACTTCTTAGCATCCGAGCCATCGAAGGTATCAGGGTCTCGTGGTTTAACCGTCTCCGGGCGTTTGTTGGCGTCAATGATCTTCTGAAGGAGACGCGCCGGAGTTAGTTCACGTTCGGCTCGAGATGTCGGAGGTTCATTTAGCTTGTCGTCGTCGTCAGTGACCAAGGGATCTGACTCTTCGTCGTGGTCTGGAGGTCCGGACACACTCGGAGTCGGAGTATTGTCGGCCGGTTCTGGAATGTCGATGTTGTCAGCAACAGGAGGTGGAAGTCGAGCACCGGAACGTGTAGTAGGCATTGTTAAGTTTGTATATACGAGGTTTGAAGTTCGAATATACTGTCAAGGTCCTAACAAGGTTAGTGGCGAAGGGGTTAGCGGAGCGGAGCAGAGATGTTCTATCGGAATCCGGTCGGAGTCCGATATTGGTGAAACGGAGAAGTAACAAGAGGAAGGAGACTTATGGGACTGCGGCCTCAACGTATGTGTTGTGCCACCACGTATATACTTGTCCCTATTTATCAAACAAGAACAATACCTAAGAGAGAATCAGAACGTAAGTCAACTCCGAAGTGATCGGAGTCCGTCGGAGTGGGTTGGAGTTGGTCGGATGACGTGGAGAACGTCGAGGACAGTGAGGACGAAAGCTCAGAGATGTTTCTGGGATCAAGAGACGTTATATTCGAACTGAGGAGCAGGGAGATACAGGTGGAAACTTATACTGCAAGGACAGAGTATAGGAGTAATGTGAAACAATGTACTTATCAAATTACTAGGAGAGTTTCACCACTTGTGCCTGTGCAATTTTCTTGGAACAAAGAAACAACAACAAAAAAGCGACTCCCATGGGTCAAGGGTATCCTCTCAATGGTAAACAGAACGAGGGGATGGAGGGAGAAGGTTCTGGAACGAAGTCCGAACGGTCCGAAGGCCGGCAGAGTGAAGTCCGATGAAGGTGCGGAGCGGAGCACACAGAGTTACGGCTGAGCGGATTGGAGTTGGTAAGGAGTGGGGGTCGTGCTTATGCAAGCGGATGGGGTCGTAACAGTATCCCCCTCTTAGAGTCGTAACAGGCTCATGCACTGTGCGAAGCTCGATCAGAACGACCGACTCAGACAGTTTGCATCCGACTTGGAGGCAGCGTGCATTGAGGTCATTGACGTTGATGGTGTGATGACCAAGGATCTAGCAATTGCAATATATGGCGCGAACATGAATCCGCAGTGTTTCCCAAGTGAATTTTTCAATTTAGGTACCTCTAAGTAGGGATGCCACAGTCCAGTTAAGTCCGGTTCAGGGCTGAATTTTTCGAACCCAGAACCGGACTTTAGGTCTGGTTCAGGCCAAATTCCGAACCTTAAACCTGAGTTCGGTCCAAGTCCGGTTCGTTGGACCGGACTTTTACTAAATAAGGTAATGGTTCGCCCAAATTTGGGCTTCTGAACCGAAATTTTGGTTCGGTTCACCCACTTGGCTGAACCTGAACCTCATTTTCGGTTCGGTCCAGTCCAGTTCAGGTTCGAACCAAAGTTCAGAACCGAACCGTGGCATCCCTACCTCTAAGAGCAAATTTGGTAACTGCTCCAGTGCATTCGAACAAGCCCATCGTGATGTGTGACCAGATACCAAAATTCGAACCAAACAGCCTTAGTGTGACCGTGACTGTTTGTATTGAATGAAATGGTACAGTAATAGCTGGCAGAATATTCATTTGTGGTCTGCCGTATCAATGGCAATGGCTGGCAGAATATTCATTTGTGGTCCACTGTATCAGTGGCAATGGCTGGCAGAATATTCATTTGTGGTCTGCCGTATCAGAGGTAATAGCTAGCAGAATATTCATTTGAGGTCAGCCATATCCGAGGTAATAGCCAGCAGAATATTCATTTGTGGTCCGCTGTATCCAAGGTAATAGCCAGCAGAATATTCATTTGTGGTCTGCCATATCAGTGGCAATGGCTGGCAGAATATTCATTTGTGGTCCACCATATCTGAGGTAATAGCCAGCAGAATATTCATTTGTGGTCCACCATATCAGTGGCAATAGCTGGCAGAATATTCAATATTCATTTGTGGTCCACTGTATCAGTGGCAATAGCTGGCAGAATATTCATTTGAGGTCTGCCGTATCTGTGGCAATGGCTGGCAGAATATTCATTTGTGGTCTACCATATCAGAGGTAATAGCTAGCAGAATATCCAGCTTGCACCGGACACATTAGACACTGTGCAGTATATGCCTCCGGCTATTCATTCTTTATGGCAATATTTTATATCTCCACTGGAATCCGGTGTTTCGAGTGGATTCATGGATATTGCACATCCGGTATTCTGAGTCTATAGGCAATATTTAACTGAATGGGCTGTTGCTCCCTCAGATCTACCGGAGTCAGAGACTATTTGTGACACATCAGCCATATGTGTCATGGGAATGGGGCACGAGCAGCAGGGGGGACAACATGAATGATGATGCGATGACGATAGTCCATGCATCTACATATGCCACACACTCTGTTGCCGTCATTGCCATGGGTGTTGCATTTGCCATACCTCTAGTTTGGACCTCTATTTTGGACCTCACCCCACATCCCCACCATCGCAATGATTGGGACAGCTCAGTAAGTGTCACAGACCAGACGCCATGAGGCTTGACGCAAAGGAAAGGGATCATCAGAGAAGGTGGCATCAGAGCAAACACGAACGACATCGAAGACGGGTCAGCAAGTCCCTGCTCAAGCTCAAAGGGCATGGGGAGATGGCTCTGCTCGTGATGCTATTACAGATGTAGACGCACTCCCGAGGTGCAAGAAAAGGCTTGTCTGGCCATCATTGGTTGAGGACAAGGATCCCATGTGCCTGTACCAAGGCAGTGCTTGGCCTGTTGGTCTGTTCTCCACGAGCTACAACCATGCAGATTTCTAAACCTTGGACCAAACCACTGCCCATGGCAAGGTGGCGCGCTTTGTCTTGCACTCTAAATGCCTCGGTAGCCATAAAATTTACCACAAGTTGTGTCATCATTGTTGCGTCGCCCTCGTGAATCCCCTTCAGCGTGGCAGTATTCCATTTGTCTCTTGGCGGTAATGCAATTTCCAAAGATTATGCCATCGCCGCACAATGAACCTCCTTCGGCACTGCTTGCGGCGTGTTTTGTGTCGCACCCTGTCCGTTTCATTTGTTCTTTGGGATCTCTCGGCAGCCATGCAATTTCCAAAAATTGCACCATCGTCAATCTCAGGATCCTCTGACCTGATTTGAAGCCATGTGAGACAGATTGAGATTTCTAAATGTATGTTCTGTAAGGTGGCGCATAACCCAGCAGACCTCAGTGGGGCAGGAATGAAGCACACGGAGTGAGGTGTGAGGTTGCGGTGGGCGCACTATTGGCGCTTTTGCTTTGATCACAAAGCAACGTCTGTTCTCCGTGCGTTTCCTGCACTCTGTTCAATTTTTTGTCGAAGAAATTTCCCACTGACCATATAGATTCCGCAGACACCTTGCCGATCTCCAGGAACGCCTAGGCGTCGCGCACGGCACGGAGACCGAGGAGTTTGGGTTGGACTTACATGACCTTAGTCTGGAAAACATTTTCGTCGACGAAACTGATCCCGCAATGATCGTAAGCATCAGTCAGCTGTGCTCCCTCGCCTTGCCTGTTTGACATGTCCTCCGGATTGTCCGTAGACGTGTATCATCGATTGGGAATCGACCACAACACGGCCGCTATGGGCGTGTGCGCACGTTCCTGCCTTCCTCCAAGCGAGCTCCTTCACGGCTAGCCTCTTTCGTGCTGCCGTTTCCAAGCTTGCGTCCCCTGCGCCACCGGCCATGGCTGCGGCTACTGAGCCTGCGCGGGAACCGGCGCCCGTCATCGCCATGGCGGGCGAGCACAACGTGCCCTCGCCAGCCCGTGAATGGCTGCGGTACGAGTCGAGCGGGACGCTCCTGCGCTTCGCCCATCGGTTTGCCGAGTGGGACGGCTGGGAGGAGGGCCTCGTCGATAGCATGCTCGGCCCCGAAGAGCACGAGGAGGAGACGTGGTTCCCGGACACCAGTACTAGCGCCGGTCGTCCGCCCGAGGGGTCGAGCGGCAGTCCTGCTCCAGCTGCCGCGGGCGGCACTGGTAAATCGGGCCGACACAGGAGGCCGGGCGTGCGCCTGCCGTTCGGTAGGCAGAAAGATGACGAGCGGACGTTGGAGGCTGCAGGCGGGAAGGCGGGCGAGCTGGGGAGGCGGTTGGAAGCGTGGTTGCACATGTCTGGGAACGAGCAAGGGAGGATTGGCAATGGGAGACGATGGGTGGAAGCCAGACACGAGGATTCTGAAACGTACCACATTATATGAAAGACAAAGTACTAAGACACAGATTCTATTGGACTGACGTTATTCGATGCCTTCCTATTCATCGCTTGGCAAGTACAGGTACGATGCTCTAGGGTGAAAACGATATCGTGGTCGGAAATAGCCTTCCGTTCGGAGTGTTGGGTGTGAGCGCGCATGAAGTTGAGTGGCAAATACAGTCAATTCGGAGCCTTGCTTGTGGGATTATCGAACATGGGATCCCTTCAGTTTCTACAGCTTCTAGTGGATCTTCGATGCTTGAGGGCAAAAGTACCTTGTCAATTAGCGCTGAAAACTGTCCAAGCTACCTGCCAAACCTTTCGCAAGAAGATATCTCAATAGAAAAATATCATACATTCGATCAAGCCAGTGAATTTTATGGATATATAGGTCTCGGTCAACCTTGTACGTCCGCATTGGCTAGAGCTTCTGTATCCTTCAGCCTGAGCTCCGCTACGGCATGCTCAATCTTGCGAAGGGATTCGCGCAGCCACGCGTTCGGCCTGTCTAGACCCGCTTTCGCCGGGTCCAAGGGAGGTGAAGGCGTCGACTTCTCCGAGACGAGGTGATTTTTGAGGGAGGGGATCATCACCTTAGCGAGCACGAGCGCGTGTTCGTTCGTCGGATGCAGCAGACAGGCGGAGGTGAGAATCGCGCAGGACACCAAGTCCTCGTCGACTGGCGGCAGGTCGTATCGGGGATATAGCGCAGCCGCGGTAGCCGTCGCCTCCAAAGGGTGGAATCGGTGGAGGGAATACAGTAAATGTCGTGCGCCATTGAGCGAGAGAAGAACTCCGTATTTCGAGTGATCGCCGAAGATTTGTAGTGCCAAGAGCGGGCAACGCAGCTCTGCACAGCGCCCTATATGCCGATTGATTACTTTATAGAATCAAAAGAATGTGAGCGAGCCACTTACTGATAAACATATCACCGATGTGGGTGTTGAATGCCCGGCGACCCTCTCGCCATCGTGGGAATAGCTGAGCGACACTCTCCATCTGACCGGGCGATGTCGCGAGCGAGAAGAGGTGTAACCAAGCGGTATTCGGGGCCTGAGGCCCTTTGATGGCGGGATTCCGGCCGACAAGGCTTGTCAGACGAACTAAGACCGCCTCGAAAGACCGGAGTCGACGTTTGGACTTGGATGAGGACACCAGGTCCTCATGGTCGACTGGCGACTGATCGTATCGGGGATGTAGCGCAGTCGCGGTGGCCGTCGCCTCTAAAGTGTGGAATCGGTGGGGGGAATGCAATAAATGTCGTGCGCCATTGAGCAGGAGAGGGACTCCGTATTTCGAGTGATGGCTGAACATCAAACTGACCTGTTACCTTGGGTTAGGTTCAGGAGAGGTCGACATAACACACGAACGGTGCCACCTACCACCACCAGCATCCTGGGACGCGCAGCTCCTCGGCGCTGTGCTCTGCCCATACCTCGGTCCCCACCTGCCCTCGTGTCCAAACTCAAACGCACAGGGGCGCGCCGCAGCGCTGCGATACCTATACCAACTATATGTCCGGCGGCACCAGGCGTATATCTCCCTGACTTTGTCCTTTGCGCTGTGCTGTGCTATGTTGCTGTCTACCCGTCCGCCTCACGCCGCACTCATGTTAGACCGCCATGGTTCTTGCAAGATACATATACATGTGTCACAGCTCTGCAATTTCGCAATACAATTTCCAAAAGATTATACCATCGCTGCACAGCGTCTGCTCTCACGAATTTCCTTCTGCGCCGCTCACGCCGTGTTTTGTGTCGCACCCCGTCCGTTCCATGGGGATTCCTCGGCGGCCATGCAACTCCCGAAGATTTATCCGCCGTCGATCAGGATCCTCTGACCTGATTTGAAGCCACTGCAGACGGCACGCGCCCATGACCAGGATCCTCTTCGGCATGGCTTGCGACACGTTTCGCGCCGCTCTTATCTATTCCATTTGTCCTTCAAGATCTCTCGGCGGCCATGCAATCCCCAAAGTTGTACCACGGTACTGCACTCGCAGATTTTGTCGTTTGTTTCTCCGTACAGGGATCCTCTGACCTGATTTGAAGCCTGCCACGACAAATCATTAACGCCGCAGCGCTGCGATACCTATACCAACTATATGTCCGGCGGCACCAGGCGTATATCTCCCTGACTTTGTCCCTTGCGCTGTGCTGTGCTATGTTGCTGTCTACCCGTCCGCCTCACGCCGCACTCATGTTAGACCGCCATGGTTCTTGCAAGATACATATACATGTGTCACAGCTCTGCAATTTCGCAATGCAATTTCCAAAAGATTATACCATCGCTGCACAGCGTCTGCTCTCACGAATTTCCTTCTGCGCCGCTCGCGCCGTGTTTTGTGTCGCACCCCGTCTGTTCCATTCGCCCTTAGGGATTCCTCGGCGGCCATGCAACTCCTGAAGATTTATCCGCCGTCGATCAGGATCCTCTGACCTGATTTGAAGCCACTGCAGACGGCACGCGCCCATGAGCCCGGGACAAATTGAAATTCCTACTTAATCGGGGGAATGTTCTGGGTCCCAAAATGTAAGGTGGCGTATATTTAGCAGGGGCAGGGCTAGTGAACGCAGGGTGAGGTGTGAGGCCATGTGAGGCCGCGGCGGGCGCACTATTGGCGCTTTACACTGCATTGCTTTGATTTCATGACACACAAAGCGGTATTGCGTGCAACACAATTTCTGCAGACGTCTTGCCGGTTGCCAGAATCTTCTTCGGCAGTGCTTGCGACGCACCATTCTTACTTATCCCATTTGTCCTTCGGGATGCACGGTACCGCACTCGCAGATTTTGTCGTTTGTTTCTCTGAACAGGGATCCTCTGACCTGATTTGAAGCCTGCCACGACAAATCATTACTGCATACGGCAGGTGCCAATGGGCCTTGAGCTTGAGCCCTCAAGCTTCAAGTTTTAAGATGGGAGAACGAGTTTGCCAGCAGATGTGTATTTATCTATTCAATTTCCAAAGATTGCGCGCCTATCGCCCTTGCTCTGTGGCCTTGATGTTTCGAAACGTTATGTGACACTTGACGAAAAGTAATGTCCTGTCCTTGCTGAGCCCAAGGAGAGAAAGTAATTTCCCGTTTTAAAATACTGTGTTACCACACCAGCTATGGCAAAGGGGTATCGTGTTCTCGTAAAAGTCATAACCGGAGACATCACCAATAATACGGTATTCGCGTGACAGACAAGTTAGCGACCATTTTCTGTAATATAAAATGGGGGGGGAGGACTACGACAATGGGAGCAACTTGAGAGCGAAACGCCCCCATGTCCGAGGTGACCCTTTCTCGTTTATCTGGCTGAATACCAGCATTCACTACTATCCAGGTCATCCCGCGCAAGCAGAAGAAGGGAGTTTACTACGCACCCAAAGGTGATCCTCCCCACTCACCAGATAGAAGGTCACTGATAGTACTCCAAATACCAGAGGCATTGAAGTCGACAGCCAGTCTCCAATTCGCCCTTGACCGCGCGGCAGCAAATGCTCCCGCCTTGCGGGCAAATGCTGACGCCAAGAAGGCACGTGCTGCCAAGGAGACACTTGATGCCGCGAAACGTGCTGCGCAGATGCGTGTTAAGGCACGTGCTGCCATTTTTTTTTTGAATCAGCATTTTTATACCGTCACATCTACTGTTAGCTAAGGCGGAGACGCAGTTATACACGCGCTGCCGAGGTGCAGGGTGATAATACCGACGCGGAGCATGGTACAAGCGACGAGGATGGTACGGACAAGGATGGTACGATTGTTTCCGGATGGGTCATCTCGATGAGTCTCATAAGCCGCAGAGGATATGGATAAGAACATGGCTTGGGTTGGTGACTTGGTTGCCAAATGTATAGCAGACGCGGGGGGTAGTAGTTCGAATCTGGCAGTGGAAGAAGGTACGATTGTCTCCGGATAATGAGTCATCTCATAGCTGACCAGTGACGATTTGGAAAGATGACCCAAACAACGGGGCCGACACCAATAGCAATGCCGATTCCGACATCAGTGACAAGTCGACTGACAACAATCCCGATGATCCTGCTAGCTTTTAACATGGGTTGGTGTCGTCTATTTGTTGCTCGTTACACACACCAAGCATTCGTCTTCCTCACTTTCACTTTCAGCCTTTTCGCCCTTGTTGCCGTCCAGTACTTGTAGGGTGTCTCCTTTCTACCAGTGCTAGAGCTGTCTCGTTGTATGAGTCTGGCCGAAAAACTATGTCTTTCTCTCTGCAACATCCGGCGTAGTATTAAATGGAACACTGCGCGTAGCAGCTGACCAACGAACCCCGTATTTCGAGTGATCGCCGAGGATTTGGAGTGCCAAGAGCAGGCAACGCAGCTCTGCACAGCGCGCCTATATGCCGATTGATTACTTTATAGAATCAAGAGAATGTGAGGGAGCCACTTACTGATAAACATATCGCCGATGTGGGTGTTGAATGCCCGGCGACCCTCTCGCCATCGTGGGAATAGCTGTGCCGCACTCCATCTGACTGGGCGACGTCGCGAGCAAGGGGTGTAGGTTGTAATCAAGCGGTATTCGGGGCCTGAGGCCCTTTAACGGCGGGATTCCGGCCGACAAGGCTTGTCAAACGATCTAAGACTGCCTCGAAAGACCAGAGTCGACGCTTGGACTTGGAAGAGGGGCCGTATTGGAAAGACACCAGGTCCTCCTAGTCGACCAGCGGCGGGTCGTATCGGAGATGTAGCGCAGTCGCGGTGGCCGTCGCCTCTAAAGTGTGGAATCGGCGGGGGGAATGCAATAAATGTCGTGCGCCATTGAGCAGGAGAGGGACACCGTATTTCGAGTGACGGCTGAACATCAAACTGACTTGTCACCTTGGGTTAGGTTCAACCTTGGGTTAGGTTCAAGAAGCGCCGCACCCAAACAGGCACGGGATAACATCCGCACTCTAATACGTGCTCACAACCACCGCCCTCGACACGCTTAATACACCAACGGTGCCACCCACCAGCATCCTGGGACGAGCAGCTCCTCGGCGCCGTGCTCTGCCCACACACCTGCCCTTCTCCAAACTCAAACGCACACGGGCGCGCCGCAGCACTGCGAGCCAACCATACGTCTGGCGGCAACAGGGCGCGTATCTCCCTGACCTTGTCATTTGCACTGCGTTGTACTATGTTGCTGCCTACCCGTCCGATCCATCCGACGCCTCACGCCGCACTCATGTTGGACCAAGATACATACACACGTGTCGCAGCTCTGCAATTTTCGCAATGCAATTTCCGAAGATTATACCCATCGCTGCACAGCGTCTGCTCTCACGAATCTCCTTCCGCGCCGCTCGCGCCGTGTTTTGTGTCGCACTCCGTCCGTTGCATTCGTCCTTGGGGATTTCTCGGCGGCCATGCGACTCCCGAAGATTGTACCATTGTCGATCAGGAATCCTCTGACCTGATTTGAAGCCACTGCAGACGGCACGCGCCCATGAGCCTGGGACAAATTGGCCCCAAAATATGAGGTGGTGTATATCGAACAGACCTCAGCAGGGCGGGCCAGTGAAGAATGAAACACCCAGAGTGAGGTGCGAGGCCGCGTCGCTTTGATCTTATGCCACACAAAGCGGTGTCTGTTCTCCCATTGCCTGTGGCAAGGCGGTGCGGTTTGCCCATGCGTTTCATTTTGCACTCCGCTCAAGGGTCTGTTGGTCGCCGTATCATTCCCGCAGACGCCTTGCTGGATCTCCAGAATCCCCATCGGCATTGACTTGCGTCGTGTTTCGTGCCGCACTCTATCTCTGGGTCATTGGGCGGCCATGCAATCTCCACTCCAAAGATTGCTCCCGTGGCACCTGTGGCAACGCGGCGCCCTCAATTCCTTCGGCGTGCTTGTCCTCGCTGAACCCTCTCTGACCAAGGAGAGAAAGCAATTTCCACGTAAGATACTGTGTTGGTATCGGTAAGAGGTATTGTGTTCGAGAGGCAATAACCGGAGACATCACCGATATCAATTCACAAAATACGGTAGTCACACAACAGACAAGTTAGCGAGCAATTTTTTTCGTATAAAATGGGTGGGAGGACTGCGACAATGGGAGCAACTTGTAAGCGAAAAACATAACCCCCATGTCCAAGGTGACCCTCCTCGTTTATCTGGATGAGTACCAGCACTCACTAGTTTAGGAGGCCCCCCGATCGAAGGGGAAACCCTTACCCTTTGGTGATCCTCCTCACTCACTCGGATAGAAAGTCATTGATAGTACTCCAGCTCAAATGCCAGGGCAGACACACACTTTCGGATGTGCCATAGCTGCCGCCGTAGCGCACAAACCTGTCAAGGCGCCTAACAAGCTGGGGAAGCCTAAGAGGGTCCTTAAGCCGGAAACATTGGATAAATTTATAAATGAGTTGGGGCCGGGTTTCGGATGGCCATGTGACCAGCGCACCAATAAGGTGGTTGGTACGGACTCGAAGGTGGTTGGTACGGACTTGAAGGAGGTTGGTACGGACACGGGTGGTGCGATTGTCTCCCGGATGAGTCATCTCGATTAGTCATAGCTGACCAATGGCGCAGAGGCCCAAGCATACCAGGTATGATAACTATGACATCAATCCGAATGAAGTTGATGAGCTAGGAGGAGGAGGAGGAGGAAGACTCAAAATAACCAATAACAACACCGGACGACAATAATTAACAGTGGTGACTCTTCTGGTGTGACTCTGCACTGTAGGGTATTTACATTATTATCGAGTAACCAATCCCAGTGCTAAAAACTGTCCCATTGGTTTGAAACAAATACTATGTTTTTTCTCTCTCTGCAATATCAAATGGAATACACAGACTTGCGGGGAAAGACATTCCCAGACCCAGACATTCCCACACTCAGTTATTATTGACATTTGTTGTGTCTGACTTTGTCCTCTTTTCAATCCTTATTTCATCCGCGCTCGTTTACACACTCACTCACACTGACACACTCACACACAACATGGTCTTACACTGTCTCCTCGCTCTCACTTTCAGCCTTTTCGCCCTTGTCGCTGCTCAGGACGGTGTTCACATCGTCGTACCAGGCGGGCCAAATTTATGGTGGAGTAAGCGATTACATCGAGTAATCACCGTTAAACCATGCCAGCTCTTTTGACTCCCCACTCCTCCCTTCACGTCTTTCGTATCTTCATCACCCAGTTAACAAATCGCTCAACGTGTACACATGGAATTGTCAAACTAACGCCTTGTTTCCCAACTTTACCGTACTGTCCGTTTTTCTTTTTTGTCCCTCGTCACTTCGTCACTTTGAGGGGCTGACGCGAACCACCACCCAAAAGTTTGGTCAAGAAACCAGGCGTCCCTCTGGCCATCCAAGCCGTCGAATACAACTTTGTCTGTTCACGAAGGTACGACTCGTGTCCTCGCTAATCACGTCGCCTCCCATCCACTCATTTTTTTTATTTTAAAAAAATTTAAAATTCTTTCGTCGGTAGTGTCCCTGACATAAACGTCATACCTGGAGATGGGTACACCCTCCAGTTTGCCAACGCCTTGAACAGCTCAGACGTAAATCCATGTCTTCAATCTGCCCATGGCACCATTCGCGACCTTATCACTCATGACTCCCTTTTCATTTCCTTAGGTATACACAGAATCACTGCCATTTGAAATCAAAGAGCTAGGGGCGCAGTACCCTGCAGCCTCAGCCACGCCCACCGACACTGCCACGGTAGCCACCATCTCGCCCTCCACCGCCCCAATCAGGAGTAAAAACACTGGAACAGTCTCGAGCCCACCGGGAATGCTCGTCGTCGTCCTTCTCGCCTCCGCCGCTGCCGTCTTGATCATCTGATTCGGCTCCTCCCCCCCCCCCACCCCCCTTTTGCTAGCCATCGATGTGTGTGCGTTTGTGTTGTCTTGAAAGACTCTTCGAGACTTTATGATGTTGGACTTTTGTGTCGGATTCTGTCCTTGTTAACAACGACCAATAATTACACTCCCTTGTTTTTTTTCTTCCGTCATGCCCTATGTAGATACCCCCCATTCCTGACTCTGTTCAAGTCTTTTCCCCTTTTCTCTTAGCGTGGCACGTGAAACACGCCAGTGTGCTGGCCTTTGATGTAATGTAGTGTCACCAATGACGGGGATGCAACCCGGCTCAGAAAGCATCCGCCCTAGCATGGACACCACCACCACCACCACCACCACCACCACCACTAATACCAATACTACGACTAATACTGCCGTCGCCAATCTGCAAGAAACTACTTCAGGACCAGACAGCGCGATGCAACCCCCTCTCCCAAACACCCTACCACCGACTCATCTCGATGCTCATGCTCCACCGCCAGCGCCTCTGACGCTACAGCAGCCTCCACAGCAGCAGCCTCCACAACAGCCGCCTCCTCAACAGGAGCCTCTCCAACGGCCTCCACCGCCACCGCCACCCCCAGAGGTAAAGGCGGAGGCAGAGGCGGAGGCAGAGGCGGAGGAGGCGGAGGCGCAACAACAACCCCCACAGCAACCACCCCCACAGCAACCACCCCTGCAGCAGCAGCAGCCACCGCCCGCCCCCATAGTGGTGCTAGCGGCGGAGCCGCGGGTCCCCCCGCCCCCGCCGCAGGTCTGGCTGACCTTCCTTCTCGAGTCGGGCCGCCGGCGCACGATGGCGTTCGACCCGGACACGACCGTGGGCCGCGTGAAGGAGCTCGTGTGGAACTCGTGGCCGGCTGGTGAGTGGCTCTCTCTCTCTCCCCCCCCTCTGCGCCCCCCCCCCCCCCTCTCGGCCTATCTTCGCGCTGGGGGCTCTCACTGTTCCTCCCCGTTTCCGCTGACGCTCTCCACGTCCCTGTTCACGCATATGCACACGCACACGCATGCGACCGACAACGCCACTCCGCGCGCCCTAAGACTGGCAAGACGTGTGCTCCCCCGCACCCATCCACCTCCGCCTCCTCTACCTCGGCAAGATCCTGCAAGACGACGACACCCTCTCAAGTACGTCCCACACCCCCGTCTTCTCCTCCCGTTACCAAAAATAAAACACTAACGCCTCGGCCCTACTCACCCAACTACACAGAACTCTCCTTCCCGCTCTCCACAGCGACCTACTTGGACCCCAACACCGCCGCCCCAACCGCCACCGCCACCGCGACCACCACCCCGCCCCTCGCGACCGTCGTGCACCTCGCGATCCGCCCGCACGCCCCGCACGCGTACGGCAGCGGCGACGGCGCCGTCAAGAAGCGCGGTCTCCGCGGGCGCCGCGGCCGCGGCGCGCCCACCGGTGCCGGCGGCGGCGACGACGACGACGACGCGCATGGGGGGGAGGGCGCCAGGCGTGGGTGTTGTGGCGCGTGTGTCATTTGCTGATGCTGGGACCCCGCGCGGCGCGCGCGCGCGGTTCGGTTCGGCGGGTAGGGGCGTCTCCCCTGCTCCTGCTCCTCCTGCTCCTGCTCCTTCTTCCTCCACACTGTCCTCCCCACTGTCCTCCACACCCACCCCCCAAGCGTCTCAGTGCACTTGTTTCCATCTCTCGATCTCTGCAGCATCCTCCCGAGCATTGTGTTTGTAATTTGCGCTGGCTTAGTAGTCATTCCCACTTCCCCAGGACCTTTACGCTCACTGCGTCTCGGCCTGTAATGTTCTTGCCAGGTTCTTTTAGACGTGGGCAATTATTATTTAGAACCGGCGCCTTGATCCCTTGCTTTTTTCAGCGTTCACACGTGCGAATGATTTCATGCGTGGAGAACTTGTTTTACAGTAGAAAGCCCGAGACGGAGTACATGAAGTTCACAATGACCAGAATGACTTTCAAAGCATGTTTTTCAACAAACGTTCATAATGGGAAGAGAAGTCAGTTTCCTTAGCGGAAAAGGGGGCAATAAGGACGAAAGGGGGGGATTGGACCCCGCTCAGGCGCCGAAGACAGGAATCGAATCCAGCGGAGACGGCGGAGACTGCAACGAATTTCGGGGCTGACGAGAGATGAACGACGGATGACGCTGCTTGCGCTGCGCCGCGACGTCCTGCGCGGGGGGGGGCAGCATCTCCACCTCGTCCACCTCGTCCACCTCGGGCGGCATCTCCAACGCGATGTCCGCGATGATCGCGTCGTACAACGAGAGATTCACCGACGAGCTCGACTTGTTCCGGTTGGTGGCGAGGGCGTGGGTAGCAGTGGTAGTAGTAGTAGTAGTAGTATTGGTAGTGATAGTAGTAGTAGTGGGGAACGGCGTGGCCGCTACCTGCCTGGCCTTGCTGCCGTCCACCAGCGTCGCGCGCGCGGTGCGGTCCTGGAGGTTCACCCGCACGGCGTTGGGCCAGTTGCGCTTCCTGTACTTCGCAGCGTTCCTCCTGGCGCGCGCGGGGGGTGCGAAGATCAGCGCGGGAGCGGACGGCGAGACGAACGTGGACACGGGCGGACGCGGAATCAGTGTTTCGAGGTCGGGCTTGAGCAGCAGCGAGCGGTCGCCTTTGGTGGCGATCTCGGCCTTGCGCCACTGCTGCTGCTGCTGCTGATGCGGCTGCTGCTGTTGCTCGGGCACGTCGTCATCCCCAAACAACGAGTCCAGCGATTGGTGCGAGCGTACCGCGTCGTGACGCGGGTCCATCGGGAATGTCTTCAGCAGCGACGGGAGCGCGGGTGCCGAGATCGACGCAGCCGTGTATGTGAATGGCGTGCGCGCCGTGTATGGCACCGGGTCGGCGCCGGAATGCGTAGAGGCAGACGACGTGCTCAGCCTTCGTGTATCAGGCTGCTCCTCTTCGTCGTGCTCGGCCTCCGGCTTGGCTGTCGTGGCGGGTGGCGCTGGTGCGGGCGGCGCTGGTGTGGGGGCCTGGGAGATGGTCGCGCGTATGGATGGAGGAGCGTACGTTGCAGAGCCCCGGCTCGACAGACGACTGACGGACGATCTTGCGCCCGGATCGAGGATGGTGTCCCGTCTCTTGTCCGTGGTCGGGCGGCGAAGAGCGACGACGGGATGGCGCCCCCCGCCTACCAGCTTACCGGCGCTCGACGCGCCCACCGCAGCCTCGATAGCGCGGCACTTCTCCGCAACGGACGGCCCACGTCGGACGGCGTGGTGGCGGCCCCCCGCACGGCGAGGGGGCGCGGGCTCGTCCTCGAGCTGCATGTCCAGCAATGCGCTCGCATCGATGCTGCGGCGTTTTTCCGCGATGGAGAGCCGGGACGTGGGGATGGAGTGTCGTCCTCCGCCCACTACTCGTCTGCGAAGCTGGGGCGAGGCCTCTGTAGAGTCCGTGGCTGGGTCCGGGGCTGGGCCTGTGGCTGGGCCCGTAGCTGGGTCCGTGGCTGGGTCCGTAGCTGGGTCCGTGGCTGGAGGCTCCTCTAATACCGTCGGTAGTCGAGAGGACAGCGTCAGACGACTACCATTCGTAGAGTGAATGGATGGGTCCGTCAAGGTCGGCGTTGAATTCCGTCGCTTCAATCCAAGAACTTTAGAAAAGAAACCCATTGAACATGCAGAACGCCCGGCTGCCAATTGAGGAGCAGGAATAGTAGCGGGAGGGGAGGTTCAGCTGGGTTACCAGTAATCTGTTAGAGGTGTATGAGTTCCCGCCCTTATCAATGACGCCCATAGGTTCGGGAAGACCGTACTCGTTCGGATAACTTCGCTGTACTGCTCTGCAGCAATTGGATGCGATTCCGAAGGGAGCAGGCCCGTGTTGCCAGCCCAACAATACATTTTAGTCTCGAAGTGCGCAATCTCCGTATCTTGCATAAAGGGGGTTGAAGAGAGTCTAGGAAGACCGCACGGCTGTAACAATGACTCGGGAGCACAATTGCATTTACGGGAGAACCGAGGCTATAGTATTCGATGTCGCGGGTGCAGACACACCCGGTCCTGTAAGCTCAGCTGACGTGCACAGAGGGAACACGTGATTAAACGCACAAGCGCTGACGCACGACATCATTCACAATCTGTATAGATGTGCAGTCTCATCGGCTTCCGGTCGCGCGGCCGAAGATAGTGATTTGAGTAGGGACTTTGATCCATTGCATTTAATATACTTCAGCATGAATGAATAGAGCTAGTAATATGCTGTAACATAACATAGTGAGAATGAAATTGAGGTGAAAGATGGCAAGGCCACTCACATACAAATGAAATGCCTGAAAGATTGCTGCATCGTGCATTTATGGTTAATGTATTCAACATTTCATCTCGACATCAGCATCTCTGCGTTCCGTCACGTTTTTCTCTTCGGTCGGCTGTATTTGAAGAGTTCCGCCCTCAACGTCGCTTAACGAGAAAATTTTGTCTGTCAGGCCTTCAAGTTCGATAATCTCGGTATACTCTTCGGCATACGCTGCGACTTCTTCGAGTTCGAGGTCATGAGGCAATATTTCTGTTTCGTACGAGCCCGGATTTTGTAATGTGACTATAGGGGTTCAGTAGGGGAATGAGTTTGAAGAAGGGTAGTACATACCGTTCGCATCGCGTTCCCACAATTCGAGGTCCTCCGCATCCAGGTCAAAGGACCCGAATTCACGTTGGTAAGATAAGTCATATTCGAGTTCTTGTTTCCGTTTCTCATTGCGCATAATGCGTCGAAATAGCTTGGCAAGGTCATTGGGTCATGCGTTACCGTGAGGCAGAAGGCATACCTCGTCCTGCATGACGTCGTCGTCGTCCTCGTCTATCTCCAAAGAGTACACGCCATCACTGAAAGCTTCACGGTGCTTTTCATGTTCAGACCATCTCCGACCCAAAATGACACGTTCCCTGGCCTTGGATGAGAGTTGCGCATACCGTTCTCTTTTCTTCTCCCTGAAAAGCCGCTTTTGCACGTCGATTGCGGCCTCCTCGCCGTTATCGCCAAGTGTCTGAGACAACAGGCGGCAGGGAGTTGGTGTGCCTGGGGCGTACGACGCAGCTCGCGTTCGTCGACGAGGCTGGAAGGGGACGCGTGGAGCGTGGGTTGTCGCCGCGAGAGGTGAAGAGTTCCACGGGACATAACAACTCGAGAAGGAAGGGGAAGAGTGAGCTGCGATGTACGGACTTGAAGCAAACATTGGGTGTTTGAGTCTAGTATAACGATTGTAGTGTCGAAAAACAGCGGATGAGGGGCGGACGAAGAACGAAGGAAGGTGTAGCGAAGGCGCGCTTTTCAATCAGCAAAGGTCACGTGAGAGTCGCGTGCGTATTCCTAGTGCTTTCGCGTCGACGCGTTTGGTGCTTGATTGTTGTTAGCATCCTTCAGGTTCAAGTTTCCTTTCTGACGCCTCCAGCTTTTCGACTTCAGTAACAGCGTCGGCGATATTTCTATTACCCATATTTCATTCCAGATCCACAAAAAAAAACCATATATTTGCGCTCTATGTGGAGATTGGGGAATTGCTGGACCATGTTTCAAGTTGATGCTAAGGACATCCACCCTCCACTTCTATGTCTCTGCTGTGTGCGGTTGGTGGTAAGGTTGCCCCTCGGTTTTGCATTGACGCAGTAAGGGTGAGGTGGCGACGGGGCTGAGCGAGGCCAGGGAACTGTAGATCCAAATGAGATCCAGGAGCGCGCCGGGCTTTACGGCAGACTCATAATGTGACTTGGGAGAAAAGACCAGAACTAAATGGTCAGTATTCCTCCATTACCGTGACGGACGTCGAAGCATCTCCTTGTCAGCAAGTGGAAAGGGGGAAGACAAGTCCCTTCTGCATCAGCCAAAATTCAATGGAGCAGGCAGGAAACAAAAAGCATTTGTATCGTACGAGAGAGCGCAACATAAGCAGTGCAAAAGGGTTAAGCACTATACCTTGAATGACCGATCAAAATACTGGTGTATCACATCCGGGTGTTGTATCATGGTCGTAGAGGGTTTGCAAACAAAGCAGCGCAGAATATATACAGGACAAAGTGAGCATCAATCCTCGCCAACACCCTTCCCGGCCAGAAATTCTTCCTCCTCTTCATCTTCTAGATCAAGCTGGTCCTCCCATTCGTCTTTCTGTGAATGTAAGAAACAAGTCAGCCACGCCTGCCTGATCCTCAAACGAGACTGACTGACATCAATTTGTTCCACGTCGGCAGCGCTGTCAGCAATTTGCCTGCCTTCAATTTTCACGTCTGCAGTAGGTATGAGTACTCTGTCTCGTAAACGATCACCAAGACTTACCATCTTGAGCATTGAACAGCACGAGCCATACAAGGCCATCCGTGGCGATGTACTCGAGTCTGTCTGCCTTAGCGACCTTCCCGCGCAGACGGCGCGTGCGCAAGCGTCCACCTGCTGGGTGGCCTCTACGTTCGCGTCTCCGTTGCCGGCGCGTGAGCGCCTGCCCACCACCCTCCGCAGACGCAAGCAAGCGCCGGGTGCGGGAGGCCTTGCTTTCGGCACGTTTCGTAGTCCACTGACGCAACTTCACCGCTAGGGCGGACGCTTGGTCGAGCAGACCTTCGGGTGTCCGCGGTGGAGGCACGCCCTGCGTGGAGGGAGGGAGCGCGTAACCCTCCAGTGCTGTGAGACGGCGCTGCGTTGCATCTCCTGCTGCATATGGGTCGACCTTGGGTGACTGCCATCCCAAGGTGGAGAGGAGAGGTCAGAATATTCCAGGCTACCCTTCTGCGGAGGGTTTTGCCAAAGGTGTTCTCACACACGCACCGCGTTCACCAGATCGAGCACGCGACCAAGGAAAGGGATAGGGAGACGGAGGGCGGTACTCTCTAAGGCGCGGCCTGCGCTTTTGGCGATCTGGGCGGCCTTGCTGGGGCCATGACCGTCGTCCACGTCGATGTGGATGAACTTGCGCATGGCTGCAGTCTTCATAAGGCGGACTTTGAGGCCACGAGGCTCAAAGTAGGCCGAGTTGCTAACAGCTGTTTAGCTCATGTTGTGTGATCCGCGAGGGTGGCTTTGGACGTACGCCTTCCTGAGATATCGATCTGTTAGGGTCTTGGACAGTACATGCTGTAGCAGAGTTCAATTCGATTATCCCTTTATCCAAGACGTACACGCTTACCATGGCAGTTTGAGCGGTCGTCTGGTGGTGCTCCATGTCAACCGACGCTTGGCAAGAGAATAATGTGTGCAATGACAAACCTGGATGACAACTCCTGCAATGATGGCCCAATGATACGGGCTGTAGACAAATATGTTCAGCTTGAACCTCGAGCACCACAAGAATTACCCCGACGGCCAGATGCTTACACAAAACCAATAATGAATCCTGCCATGTCAACTACACGCAGCGGAGGGCTTGCGGCCTTATCAAAGAACGGTCAAAAAAGTATTCCCTAGATCAGGTGGGAGGGAGAAACGCACAATCGCAACATTCAGACCATCGATAAATTTGAGCCAGTCATCTTGCTCAACACCCGCGGACACTAGCTCTTGGTTGTATGCCCGCAGAAAGGGCGAGTCGTAACCAGTGACAATCTGCGGCAGACAGAGCGGAAGTGGGAGGAGGCTGATTGAGTCTGGGACAGGAGCGAGGGAGCCTAGGAGAGCGTCGGCATCGGCGTCGGTGAAGTTCGGGGGTGATGCTTCCAGACGTTCTGCCATTTGCGAGGAGATTTGAGAACGCCGCCTCAGGGACTTGGCCGCGCTTTTTATATGATAGTTTGCTCATTGATGTTCCGAATAAAATTAGATGTAACCCACTCCGAGTCGGAGGGTGATGGGAGTGATGGGCAGCGCGGCGCTTGTGTGATACTGGTCACCACCCGCGCAGCACTTTCGGTCCCATCAAACGAAGCCTCGAAAATAGTCCTGGACGCATGCGGCTTGTGTAACACTGGCACTTGGTTCACTAGATCACCTTGCTTGTTCCCTATGCAAGGGTTTGGAATTCAATCCTTTGAAATGTATTTGAGACAAGGTTAAGTTTGCCTAAAGCAGATTCAGTGACTTCCCTTCTCCCTGATGTGCCCTTGTTGGTATTGGCCTCATTGTTGCCTTATTGTCCCCTTGTTGTTGTCATCATTCAAGTTGCCTTCATCCTCATTGTCATTTTCACCATCCCTGTCATTGCCTTGATCCCATCATTGTTATTGTCATTGCCACTTGTCATAGAGGTGACAGGTAATTCTGTTTATACTCTACAGGGAGGTTGAGAGGCCATCCATGTGAATCATTGATTTGGCAATAGGTACTGTACCATTTAAGTCAATTGACCTGTCACATGCTCTGTAAAAATGGAAAGTCAAGCGTCTGTGGCAAAAAGGGAATCTAGTCAAATTATAGTCAAGTGTCTGCAGCAAAAAGGGAATTTAGTCAAGTAGCTTGACTATCACTTGACTATCACATGGCTGAATTAGTCCAGTGGAAGTCATTTGATAGTAGTGAATTGCATGGGTATTGGTACCCACACGGGTTTTATCAGACTGGGTCTCACACAACTTAAGCGTAAGGTCATGACGACAATACTAAGATAAGGGGAAAAGAGTACAAAAAAGGAAAAGCGAAAGTACTTATAGCGAACGCTTCGGCACTTGCCGACTTTCCCACGCTCGGACCCTCGGATCACGTGATGCGCCCAGGCCCCAGGTCATGTGATCTTACATGATTACATAATCCGACCCAGCCACAGGTCATGTGACCTTCCAACAACCCTCCCCAGTTTCTCCACAACTGCACTTTGGGATGGCTTACATAAGCGATCCTAACATCACCCCCCTCTTAAGGCTGGGTGTCCCGACCAGCTAGCTTGGCCTTGTCGGGGTGAGCAAGGAAGAAGTCCTGGAGAAGCAGTGCCACATTGGTGAGGTTCCGTCGTGGCTCCCAAGTGTTCTCCTCTACAGGGTATCCCAACCACTTCACCAGGTATCTCACTCCACGCCCCACCTTCTTAACATCAAGGATCGCCTCCACATCATACTCCAGGTGGTCATCATCAATCGTAGGGGGCGGAGGGGGAGGCAGGTTCTGAGAAGGGAAGGAAGGGGGGTGGTATGGTGTCAACAGCAACTCATTGAAGACCCGATGGATGCGCCAGGCCCGAGGGAGCTTGAGGCGATACCCAGCAGGTCCCACCTTCTCCTCAACTGCAAAGGGGCCTGCTCTCTTGTTGTCAAGCTTTTTACAGGGCCGGTCCATCTTCAAGTTTCTAGTATCCAGCCAGACCAGATCTCCCTCAGAGTACTCCCGACTTGGGCGTTTCCCCTTATCGTAGCTCTTCTTCATCGCTGCCACTGCTTTTTCCATTGCCTCCTTGGCTGCTCTTCGGGACTCCGTGAGCTTAGCCATCCACTCGTCCGCTGCCGGGTTCACCTCAGAAGGTGGCCGGAGCCCCCCATTCCATGGGTGTCGTCCATAATCGAGGAAGAAAGGTGTCTGTCCTGTTGCTGAGTGCTCACGATTATTAAGAGCAAACTCCGCAGTGGACAACCATTCAGCCCAGTCATCCTGGAGATGGTCCACGTAAGCCCGGAGATAGATCTCCATCTCCTGGTTCACCCGTTCCGTCTGTCCATCAGTCTGCGGATGAAAGGCAGTACTTGGATTTGCTTTTACCCAGATCATGGAGTAGAACTCCTTCATGAAGCGGGACACGAACTGGGACCCCCGGTCACTCACAACCTTGTGAGGGACTCCATGGTCACGAAACACTCGATCCCGGAGGAGACGCGCCGCTCCAAGTCCTGTGAGGTCGAGCCCGATTGCTTCGAGCAGTGTCCGTTTCGTGAATTTGTCGACAATAACAAGGATGGCATTATGTCCACGGGAGAGGGGGAGGGGACCGACTATGTCCCATGAGATCACCGACCAGGGACCATCGGGCACCAGATGGGGGTGCAGTGGGGCAGCACGCTTGGTACGGTCGGGCTTTGTCCGCTGGCATGTCTCACACCCCTGGGCATACCGATCCGCATCTTTTACCATGTCTGGCCACCAATAACCCTTCACTAGTGCTGCTCTCAACTTCCGGGGCCCAGGGTGTCCAGCAGTGGGGAGGTCATGCTCAAACTCGAGAATGGCCTCACGAGCTCCTAGGGGGACCCAAGTGACTATCCCCTTTCGCCCACTCCAAATCCATGAAGCAGTCGGTGCACCCTGAGTCGACAAGGGCCTTCATTGTAGTCCCTTTGCCAGTGCTGAAAGCCTCCAAGTGCACCTGGATGGCTAGCTCTCGTGGCACATGTTTCCGCACTTCTGGCCGCACTCTGGTTAGGCGCTCTGCCAGTCTCACTTCCTCCTTCACCTCAGCCCCAATTCGGGTATGTCTCCGCTGCAAGATAGTATATCGGGGTATACTTGCAGCAGGCACAGGGACGGAAAGGGGGCTGGCACACTTCTTCTCCCCAGTGGGAGTCCTCCTCTCTCTCTCACACAGCTCTATGCAGGCTCGGAGCCGTGCAATCTCTTTCTCATATCCCTCCACCATTTGGGGGGCACATGGTGCTGCCCGGGTTTGGGCCCTTGGGACCTGCGGACGCGTATCAGGCAGGGGGCAGAAACGGACAGCATGGCCAGTCTGGTGGCATCGGAAACAACATCTCTCATCAGCAGGGGCCCATCCTCGGGCCATGGCCACATCTGGAGTACACAGCAGAGGGGTCACAAGAGGTCGCGAAACGGTCACGGCAGGTCGCGGTAGGGTTGCGGTGGGTCGCGCGGGGGTCACAGTGGGTCACGGTGTCCGTTCCGTGAGTATCCCATCCAGTTGCCTTTGCTGGGCATCAAGCCTCTCAGCCAGCACCTTCCATTCTCCATATGTCTCTGGCATTGGGGAGACACCATAGATTCTCTCCACCAACCTCCTACTCAGGTTCAACTCCAGCCAATGGACTAGGATTCCTGAGTCCTTCTCTGCACTCAACTTCGCCCGTTGGAACAGCATCTCGAATTTCGCGTAGAACTCTGGTGCTGTCATGGCACCCTGTTTCAGCCCTGCAATATCAGCAAGGGCAGTCGCACGGTCATTCGGGTCATCGAATGCGCGCTTCATCTCCTCCACAAACTCTGCCCAGGTTCCGGCCTCGCCACTACCCAGGATCTCTTCTGCCTTCATATTCGCCCATTCTGCAGCGAATCCATCTCCAACAATTTTGCTCAGAGCAAAGAGGACCTTCACCAGGTCCACAGCATAGGTAGTCGGGTTCGCCATAAACAGGAGGCGAAGGGATCGGAGGAACGTACGGAAGTTCCTTTTCTGCCCATCAAAGGGGGCAACGGCTAGGTCCAGCATTCTATAGCACTGTAAAATAAAATTCCGGGCCTTCGGCACTCAGGATTTCTTCGATCTCTTAACAGTCCTGTCCTCTCAGGCTGCTCTTCTAGGTACTTATGTACCTATAGAACTCTTATTCTATGAATCTTTTGTTAACGTGGGGCACGAATGGTATCCCAGGTGGTCACTCCACAACTCCTAATGAGTTGCCCGTGTGCCCTTCTGACAATGGTCACAGAGCAAGGGCTCTGTCCACTGGACCAGGAAACTACAGAAGACTATGTAGGGGCTTTCCTTGCCCTGTACACTAAGCGATTGTTAGGATCGCTTATGTAAGCCATCCCAAAGTGCAGTTGTGGAGAAACTGGGGAGGGTTGTTGGAAGGTCACATGACCTGTGGCTGTGGTCAGATTACATAATCGTAAGATCACATGACCTGGGCCTGGGCGCATCACGTGATCCGAGAGGTCCGAGCGTGGGAACGCCGGCAAATGCCGAAGCGTTCGCTATATATACTACGTCTTTTCCATTCTTGTACCCTTTTCCCCTTATCTTAGTATTGTCATCATGACCTTACGCTTAAGTTGTGTGAGACCCAGTCTGATATAATACTAAGATCCGCCTGTCCGCCCTAGCCCCGTGTCCTAACCCGGCTAGCCTGGACCCTTAATTTCAAACTGTGACACGTTGTCACAGCTCAGCCCCTATCATCCTCTTCTCCTTTACCCTGCCCGCGGTGTGTAACAGAACCGCGCGAAATTTTTACTGTGTGTAGATACACGTGACCAGACCAGGAGGAAGTCAACTGTGACCCTCCCCAAGTGATACCGAGTGCCCAAGGCCCGGAACTTTGTTTTACAGCTACGTACCAGTGAATCGTGTAGTGTACAGGGCAAGGAAAGGCCCCTACATAGTCTTTCTGTAGTTTCCTGGTCCAGTGGACAGGGCCCTTGCTCTGTGACCATTGTCAGAAGGGTGCACGGGCAACTCATTAGGAGTTGTGGAGCGACCACCTGGGACACCATTTGGGCCCCACGTTAACAAAAGTTTCATAGAATAAGAGTTCTATAGGTACATAAGTACACAGAAGAGCAGCCTAAGAGGACAGGACTGTTAAGAGATCGAAGAAATCCTGAGTGCCCAAGGCCTGGAACTTTATTTACAGCATCCAGGGCCTGTGATGGCAGACCATGTCGCCCCGCCTGTAGCCCAACCTATGAGGCTTGACCTATCTGTTGCCCCCTTTGATGGGCAGAAAAGGAACTTCCGTACGTTCCTCCGATCCCTTCGCCTCCTGTTTATGGCGAACCCGACTGTCTATGCTGTGGACCTGGTGAAGGTCCTTCTTGCTCTGAGCAAAATTACTGGAGAAGGATTCGCTGCAGAGTGGGCGAATATGAAGGCGGAAGAGATCCTGGGTAGTGGCGAGGCCGGAACCTGGGCAGAGTTTGTGGAGGAGATGAAGCGCGCATTCGATGACCCGAATGACCATGCGACTGCCCTTGCCGATATTGCAGGGCTGAAACAGGGTGCCATGACAGCACCAGAGTTCTTCGCAAAATTCGAGACGCTGTTCCGACGGGCGAAGTTGAGTGCAGAGAAGGACTCAGGAATCCTAGTCCATTGGCTGGAGTTGAACCTGAGTAGGAGGTTGGTGGAGAGAATCTATGGTGTCTCCCCGATGCCAGAGACATATGGAGAATGGAAGGTGCTGGCTGAGAGGCTTGATGCCCAGCAAAGGCGACTGGATGGGATACTCACGGAACGGACACCGCGACCCACTGTGACCCCCGCGCAACCCACCGCGACCCTACCGCGACCTGCCGTGACCGTTTCGCAACCTCTTGTGACCCCTCTGCTGTGTACTCCAGATGTGGCCATGGCCCGAGGATGGGCCCCTGCTGATGAGAGATGTTGTTTCCGATGCCACCAGACTGGCCATGCTGTCCGTTTCTGCCCCCTGCCTGATACGCGTCTGCAGGTCCCAAGGGCCCAAACCCGGGCAGCACCATGTGCCCCCCAAATGGCAGAGGGATATGAGAAAGAGATTGCACGGCTCCGAGCCTGCATAGAGCTGTGTGAGAGAGAGAGGAGGACTCCCACTGGGGAGAAGAAGTGTGCCAGCCCCCTTTCCGTCCCTGTGCCTGCTGCAAGTATACCCCGATATACTATCTTGCAGCGGAGACATACCCGAATTGGGGCTGAGGTGAAGGAGGAAGTGAGACTGGCAGAGCGCCTAACCAGAGTGTGGCCAGAAGTGCGGAAACATGTGCCACGAGAGCTAGCCATCCAGGTGCACTTGGAGGCTTTCAGCACTGGCAAAGGGACCACAATGAAGGCCCTTGTTGACTCAGGGTGCACCAACTGCTTCATGGATTTGGAGTGGGCGAAAGGAGTGGGACTGGAGCCATCTCTCCTGCTGAACCCAATCACCATGTATAATGTGGATGGGACACAGAACAGGAATGGAAAGGTCCGGTATGGGATAGAGGTGCTGGTGAGAGTTGGTGACCACCAGGAGCGGATCCACTTTCTGCTGGGAAAGACCCAGTCCCACAAGGTCATCCTTGGGCATGACTGGCTCAAGCGGCATAACCCGGATATCGACTGGCAGAAGGCAGAGCTGAGCCTTACCCGCTGCCCCCCACAGTGTTCCCCATCCCCTCGAGCCTCTGCACCCCTGAAAACGAGTACCCTCGCATCCACGAGTATTCTGGACACCCGTTTTCCCAACTCTGGCCCTACCCCCGATTGGCCCAGCCGCTACCCTTTGGTGTTTAGTGAAGCGAAGTGGGATGAACTTCCCCGCTCCCGACCAGACTTCGATATTAAGATCAAGTTCAAAAAGGACCCTGAGCACCTCTCCTCCAAGCTGTATTCTTTGACACGGCAGGAGATGGTGGAGATGAACCATTGGGTGGATGAGCAGCTTGCTTCTGGACAAATCCGGCCCTCAAAATCCCCGTATGCCAGCCCCTTCTTCTTCAAACATGAGAAGGACAAACTGCGGCCAATCATCGACTACTCGAGGCTGAATGCACACCTGATCAAGGACAAGTACCCCCTCCCCCGCATCCGAGACACAGTGGATGTGCTTAAAGGAGCGTCGATCTACTCTAAGATTGATGCAAAGGGAGGTTTCCCATCTATGCAGGTCTGGCCCGAGCACCAGCACCGCTGCGCCTTCCTGACACCCCGTGGACTCTTCGAACCAGCTGTCATGTGGTTTGGACTGCAGAATGCCCCTGCTACCTTCCAACGCTTCATGAATCATGTGTTGAGGGAGGAGATTGCAGGAGGACATGTGAGGGCCTATGTGGATGATGTCATTGTGTTTGCAGAGGACTTGGCTACACACCGGTACTGGATGGATCGGGTCTTGAGGAAGTTTGGAGAGAATGGGCTGTGTCTCAAACTCAGTAAATGCGAGTTTGAGAAGAGCGAGATCATCTTCCTGGGGATGAAGATATCCCACAACAGACTAGAGCATGATCCGGCCAAGGGTGCGGCAGTCCGAGATTGGCCACGTCCCAAGAATGTGAAGGATGTCCAGAGGTTCAATGGAATGCTGAACTACCTCCGCCGACACATCCCAAATCTTTCTGCCCGGGCAAAGCCACTCTTCCGGCTGACTGGGAATGTTCCATGGAAATGGGAGGAGGAGGAGGAAGCAGCCTTCCGAGATCTCCGCCAGGCACTCGTATCGGCCCCAGTCTTGGCTCTGCCTCAGGACAAAGGGAGATGGAAGGTAGAGACAGATGCAAGCAACCTGGCAACTGGTGGAGTGCTCTCGCAGCAGCAGATGGATGGAACCTGGAGAGTTGTTGACTATATCTCCAAGGCCCTCACTGCAGCTGAGAAGAACTACGATGTGTACGACAAGGAGTTCTTGGCTGTGATTCGGGCACTTCGCGAGTGGCGAGCATACCTCATTGGAGCAGAGGAGACGATTGAGATCTGGACGGACCATGCAAACCTCCAGTACTTCCGGAAGCCCCAGAAGTTGAAGCCGAGGCAGGTTCGTTGGGTTGGAGAGCTCCAGTGCTTTGACCTTGAGATAAAGTATCGCACTGGCAAGTCGAATACAAAGGCAGATGCACTCTCCCGGAGACCGGACTATGGAGAGATGGTGGAGGAGGATGCACTGGTGCAGGTTTTCCCGGAAACGGAAGTCCGTGTGTCATTCACATCGGAAATGGAGACGCTACTCCAGAAAAATAGCGCGGTACACATACAGAAGCCGGAGGAGCTTGATGATGAGTGGACACGAGATCGTGCTGGACTCTGGCGGAAGGGGATAGTCACTTGGGTCCCCCTAGGAGCTCGTGAGGCCGTTCTCGAGTTTGAGCATGACCTCCCCGCTGCTGGACACCCTGGGCCCCGGAAGTTGAGAGCAGCACTAGTGAAGGGTTATTGGTGGCCGGACATGGTAAAAGATGCGGATCGGTATGCCCAGGGGTGTGAGACATGCCAGCGGACGAAGCCTGACCGTACCAAGCGTGCTGCCCCACTGCACCCCCATCTGGTGCCCGATGGTCCCTGGTCGGTGATTTCATGGGACATAGTCGGTCCCCTCCCCCTCTCCCGTGGACATAATGCCATCCTTGTTATTGTCGACAAATTCACGAAACGGACACTGCTCGAAGCGATTGGGCTCGACCTCACAGGACTTGGAGCGGCGCGTCTCCTCCGGGATCGAGTGTTTCGTGACCATGGAGTCCCTCACAAGGTTGTGAGTGACCGGGGGTCCCAGTTTGTGTCCCGCTTCATGAAGGAGTTCTACTCCATGATCCGGGTAAAGGCAAATCCAAGTACTGCCTTTCATCCACAGACTGATGGACAGACGGAACGGGCGAACCAGGAGATGGAGATCTATCTCCGGGCTTATGTGGACCATCTCCAGGATGACTGGGCTGAATGGTTGTCCACTGCGGAGTTTGCTCTTAATAATCGTGAGCACTCAGCGACAGGACAGACACCTTTCTTCCTCGATTATGGATGACACCCATGGAATGGGGGGCTCCGGCCACCTTCTGAGGTGAACCCGGCGGCAGACGAGTGGATGGCTAAGCTCACGGAGTCCCGAAGAGCAGCCAAGGAGGCAATGGAGAAAGCGGTGGCAGCGATGAAGAAGAGCTATGATAAGGGGAAACACCCAAGTCGGGAGTACTCTGAGGGAGATCTGGTCTGGCTGGATACTAGAAACTTGAAGATGGACCGGCCCTGTAAAAAGCTTGACAACAAGAGAGCAGGCCCCTTTGCAGTTGAGGAGAAGGTGGGACCTGCTGGGTATCGCCTCAAGCTCCCTCGGGCCTGGCGCATCCATCGGGTCTTCAATGAGTTGCTGTTGACACCATACCACCCCCCCTCCTTCCCTTCTCAGAACCTGCCTCCCCCTCCACCCCCTACGATTGATGACGACCACCTGGAGTATGATGTGGAGGCGATCCTTGATGTTAAGAAGGTGGGATGTGGGGTGAAGTACTTGGTGAAGTGGTTGGGATATCCAGTGGAGGAAAACACTTGGGAGCCCCGTAGGAACCTCACTAACGTAACATTGCTTCTCCGGGACTTCTTCCTCTCCCACCCCGACAAGGCCAAGCTAGCTGGTCGGGACGCCCAGCCTTAAGAGGGGGGTGATGTTAGGATCGCTTATGTAAGCCATCCCAAAGTGCAGTTGTGGAGAAACTGGGGAGGGTTGTTGGAAGGTCACATGACCTGTGGCTGTGGTCAGATTACATAATCGTAAGATCACATGACCTGGGCCTGGGCGCATCACGTGATCCGAGAGGTCCGAGCGTGGGAACGCCGGCAAATGCCGAAGCGTTCGCTATATATACTACGTCTTTTCCATTCTTGTACCCTTTTCCCCTTATCTTAGTATTGTCGTCATGACCTTACGCTTAAGTTGTGTGAGACCCAGTCTGATAGCGATTCACTGGTACGTAGCTGTAAAATAGAGATCCGGGCCTTTGGCACTCGGTATCACTTGGGGAGGGTCACAGTTGACTTCCTCTAGGTCTGGTCACGTGTATGTACACACAGTAAAAATTTCACGCAGTTCTGTTACACACTGCGGGCAGGGTAAAGAAGAAGAGGATGATAGGGGCTGAGCTGTGACAACGTGTCACAGTTTGAGATTAAGGGTCCAGGCTAGCCGGGTTAGGACACGGGGCTAGGGCGGACGGGCAGATCTTAGTATTATATCAGACTGGGTCTCACACAACTTAAGCGTAAGGTCATGACGACAATACTAAGATAAGGGGAAAAGAGTACAAAAAAGGAAAAGCGAAAGTACTTATAGCGAACGCTTCGGCACTTGCCGACTTTCCCACGCTCGGACCCTCGGATCACGTGATGCGCCCAGGCCCCAGGTCATGTGATCTTACATGATTACATAATCCGACCCAGCCACAGGTCATGTGACCTTCCAACAACCCTCCCCAGTTTCTCCACAACTGCACTTTGGGATGGCTTACATAAGCGATCCTAACAGGTTTTCTTCATGGGTACAGGTAGGTGCAGGTACAGGTAATGGATTCTGGACCCTTCCAAAACCCGTACCCTTCATAGGGGTACACAGGTAGCCAGTCAGTGTGGATCCTATTGTCACATGTCCAGATTTGGCTGTCAGCTCAGTCAACTTGGGCATTGATTTGCATTGGTATGTGGAGTAAGTTAGGTCTAGTGAAGGACAATGATGTTATGGGTGTCACAGTACTGGCTGAAGTTGAAGGAGATGAGGAGGAGATGGCAGATGGGTGGGACACCATTGTATTTGTGCATAGCATAGTTAGAAGTACAAACCCATACCCGTACCCAGCAGTTTAGTGGACCCGTACCCATGGGTAAGGGTACTGTCAGGTGCGGGTACGGGTACAGTCAAATTTACCTGTGGGTTACCTGTGCCATTCACTATTTGATAGTCAAGCATCAGAGGGGCAACTTGACTAAATGTGCTTTTTGCTGCAGTCACCTGACTTTTCCCACAGTCACTTGACTTTCCTTTTTTACAGAGTGTCACATGTCATGCACCCCTCAAATTCAGTCAAATTTTCACCTTGTAACACATCACACAGCCAAATGGTCAATTTGTGGGACCAAACCTTTTTTTACCAAATTAGGTTTGTATCAGACTGGGTCTCACACAACTTAAGCGTAAGGTCATGACAACAATACTAAGATAAGGGGAAAAGAGTACAAAAAAGGAAACAACAAGGTACTTATAGCAAGAGCCCCAGCACTTGCCGGTGTTCCCACACTCGGACCCTTGGGTCACATGATGTGCCCAGGCCCCAGGTCATGTGATCTTACATGATTACATAATCTGACCCAGCCACAGGTCATGTGACCTTCCAACAACCCTCCCCAGTTTCTCCATAACTCCTCTTTGGGATGGCTTATGTAAGCGATCTTAACAGTTTGCTGCAGGATTTTGTCAAGAATTTTGAAAGCCATGGTGGTCAATTTTTGTGGTGGTCAATTTTTGTGGGTGTCACATGTCACAGCCATTTTCAGAGGTTTTGACTTTCAGCCCCCAAGTAGACTTCCTTTTTTGGGTGGGTAAATTATGTAAGCATGTGTAAGCATGGCATCAGCTGCTGTGCTGCTAACTAAGGTCCAGCATCATTCTATGGCACTGTAAAATAAAGTTCTGGGCCTTGGGCACTTGGTATCACTCAGAGAGGGTCGCAGTAGTCATCCTCCAGGTCTGGTCATGTGTATCTACACACAGTAAAAATTTCATGTGGTTCTGTTACACACCATGGGCAAGGGAAGAGTAAGCACAGATCAGTGCTACCCATAACAGAAAAGGAGAAGAGGATGATAGGGGCTGAGCTGTGACAATGTGTCACAGTTTGAAATTAAGGGTCCAGGCTAGCCAGGTTAGGACACAGGGCTAGGGCAGATGGGTGGATCTTAGTATTATATCAGACTGGGTCTCACACAACTTAATTGTAAGGTCATGATGACAATACTAAGATAAGGGGAAAAGAGTACAAAAAAGGAAAAGCAAAAGTACTTATAGTGGGACCCAGCAATTCCCACACAAAAGCTGTGCCACACATACAGCCACAAATTTGCCAAATCAGTGACCCACAAATGTTCTTGCCCATTTCTCAGTCAATTCTCAAGCAATTCTGAAGATTTTTTTTTTTGATGAGACACTATTTGATCTGTAGATTAATGTGGAAATGTCAAAAGAAAATATTAACTGATATTTTCTGTACTAATCCACCAAAATAAAATGGGTCTCAATTTAAATAGTGACATTTCATGTATCCAAATGATGGCTTGTGCAATCTTGATTTCCAAGGCTCTGGAAATAATACTGAAGTGCTTATGCAAAATTTTAAATTCTGTGCTGTTCTGAATATGCTGAGTACTCTGTTCCTTCAGAACATTGCTAATGCAGTAGCATAGTTGGAACCATTAATAAAATAGTTCAGAAATGATGCAGTTGAGCTAGTACAAATATTATGCACATCAGGATTCAGGACAGGCAATGGAAAAGCTGGCATAGTCATCAATTCTCCAAATCTATCTGTGCCGGAGTGGCTGCACAGCCACAATTACCTAATTAGTCCACTCACTTCTCATACTCCACATACCCGGTGTTTTGGCTTCCACAGCATGATTCAAGCTTCGTTTTGGTGAGACAAAATGTTCCTATAATATATTTGAGACAATCCTTCAAGATAGATTTTCTTTATTTGGCCTCATTGTTGAGATATGGCATGTACATAGGGCATATCTCAAGAATGAAGCAAAATTTTAAAAATCAAGCTTGAAGGATTTGCTTAAATAATTATTTGGAACACTTTTTATACTCAAAGCTTTTTTGCATCTGGTCTGTGGAAAGCAGAACACTGGGTAGTGGAAGTGGGTCAGTAATTTGGCATGTGTGCCACTTTGTGGGTGTCACGTGATTTTGGCTGACACTGCTGGGTCCCACTATAACTTATAGTGAGAGCTTCAGGACTTCCTGGAGTTCCCATGCTTGGACCTCTCACATCACATGATGTGCCAAAGGCCAGGTCATGTGACTCATCTGCAACCTGCTCACAACCTTCTACCACTACTTTTGGGTGGCTTACATAAGCGATCCTAACATCTAGTTCTGACAAGTCTGGTCCAGACTTTCATTGGACTTTGATATTGGTCCTTCAGACCAAATGGACTTTACTTCTAGTAGGTTCCTTGGTGCTAATCCATGGTTGGCAACCATTGGGACAATACCCTCTAACCATGGGTAGGGTGTGACATGGGTATAGGAAACCCACATGGGTCATGGGTGTGGGTACGGGTCATCCTCCCAACAACCTGCCAAAACCTGTACTGTTTTGGTGGGTGGTGGGTAGTCATACTATATTTATGCATGTGATGTCATGTGTTTTTTTTTTCCCCAACTCTTAACAATGCCACTGTCTGCACAACAATGGCAGCTCAATCAAACCTACATGTGCCTCTGAAAGCACCAAGAAACTGTACTGGGAAAACTTCAAACACCGACCCTGTCCTGTCAGACAACCAACCCAGAAAAAGGAAAAGTGCCCAAGCCATGACAGATTCAGAAACTGAAGCACTGGCACCAAAGGAGTGCCATGTGACCATCAATAAGGTTCCTGACAAGGATTGTGAGACAGAAGAGGCAGAACTGCATAAGACCTTCAAATCTTGTCCCTCTAGTGTCTAAACAAAGAAACAGAGTGACTTGCAAAAAAATGGACATCGCCTATCTATCCATTCTATTCCCCTGAGCCAGTCATTCAAACTGTCAATGGGTGTCATTGCCATGTGTTTGCATGTGCTGGGAAAGCCTGCAAATACATGTGTTGAGATCACAAGGGCGCATTCAGGCCTGACACTGGCCTCAGAGTTTGCATGAATCTGTCAGACTTAGTCTCACGGTTCACACAACTTAACGTAAGGTCGATGATGACGATACTAACATAAGGGGAAAAGGGTACAAGTAAGAAAAGGATGTGATATATATAGCAAACACTTCGGGAGTTGCCGGCGTTCCCACGCTCGGACCCCATGCGTCACGTGATGCGTCCAGGCCCGGGTCACGTGATTTTCCATTATGTAATCCACCACCCATTCGGGTCACGTGACTCGTCCGCAAACTTCCCGCAACTCTTTTGTGATCCTTTCTTGGCCTTTCCAACCTGCTTATGTAAGTGATCCTGACATCACTCCCTTCTTAAGGCTGGGCGTCTCAACCTGCCAACTTCGCCTTGTCAGGGTATTGCTGGAAGAAGTCCTGGAGCAACAGTGCAACATTAGTGAGGTTGCGACGAGGTTCCCAGGTGTTCTCCTCTGCAGGGTATCCTAACCACTTCACCAAATACTTCACTCCCCATCCAACCTTCTTGACATCAAGAATTTCCTCCACCTCATACTCCAAGTGGTCGTCGTCAATCGTGGGGGGTGGGGGTGGAGGCAAGTTCTGGGAAGGGAAAGAGGGAGCAATATACGGGCTGAGTAGCAACTCATTGAAAACCTGGTGAATGCGCCATGCTTGGGGGAGTTTGAGTTGGTATGCTGCTGGTCCAACCTTCTCTTCGATAGTGAAGGGTCCAGCCCACTTGTTGTCAAGCTTCTTGGATGGTCGATCCATCTTCAGGTTCTGGGTATCCAGCCAGACTAAGTCCCCCTTTGAGTATTCACAACTTGGGCACTTTCCTTTATCATAGCTAGCCTTCATCGCATCTGCCGCCTTCCCCATTGCATCCCTGGCTGCTCTTTGGGATTCCGTGAGCTTGGCCATCCACTCATCTGCTGCAGGGTTCACTTCAGAGGGCGGCTGGATACCACCATTCCAAGGGTGCTGGCCATACTCCAGATAGAAAGGTGTGAATCCAGTGGCCAAGTGCTCATGGTTATTGAGCATGAATTCGGCTGTGGATAGCCACTCTGCCCAATCATCCTGCAGATGGTCAACATAGGCCTGGAGATACACTTCAACCTCCTGATTGACCTGCTCTGTCTGTCCATCTGTTTGTGGGTGGAAGGCAGTGCTTGGGTTCACCTTAACTCCAATCATCCCATAGAACTCCCTCATGAATCTGGACATGAATTGGGTTCCCCGGTCACTCACAACTTTCTGCGGGACTCCATGGTCGCGGAAGACCTGGTCTTGAAGGATCCAAGCAGCACCAAGTCCTGTGAGGTCAAGGCCAATAGCTTTGATGAGAGTTCGTTTTGTAAACTTGTCGACAATGACAAGGATCACATTGTGTCCACATGAGAGGGGGAAAGGCCCAACAATGTCCCAAGAGATGACTGCCCAGGGGCTCTCAGGGACAGGGTGCGGATGGAGCGGAGCAGCGCGCCTGGTACGATCAGGCTTGATTCGTTGGCATGTCTCACATCCACCTGCATACCGATTGGAATCCTTCACCATGCCCACCCACCAGTAGGACCTCAGCAGAGCCGCCCTCAGTTTCCGTGGACCAGGGTGCCCTGCGATGGGGAGGTCATGCTCAAAGGTGAGCACTGCCTCACGTGCTTCTGGGGGCACCCAAGTGATTTCTGCCTTCTGCCAGAGTCCCATCCGATCTCTCGTCCACTCATCATCAAGCTCCTCCAGCTTCTGCACATATACTGCACTGTTTTTCTGGGGTAGCGTCTCCATCTCCGATGTGAATGATGTCTGGGTCTCAGCCTCTGGGAAGACCTGTACTGGTGCATCCTCCTCCACCATCTCTCCATAATCTGGCCTCCATGAGAGTGCATCAGCTTTCATGTTTGACTTCCCAGTATGGTACTTGATCTCAAAGTCAAAGCACTGGAGCTCTCCAACCCAATGGACCTGCCTCAGTTTCAACTTCTGGGGCTTCCGGAAGTACTCGAGGTTAGCATGGTCCATCCAGATTTCGATAGTCTCTTCCACCCCAATCAGGTAAGCCCGCCACTCGCGTAGTGCCCGGATTACAGCCAGGAACTCCTTGTCGTACACATTGTAATTCTTCTCAGCTGCAGTGAGGGCTTTGGAGATGTAGTCTACAACTCTCCAAGTCCCATCCACCTGCTGCTGCAAGAGAACTCCTCCAGTCGCCAAGTTGCTTGCATCTGTTTCTACCTTCCATCTCCCTTTGTCTTGTGGTAGAGCCAAGACCGGGGCTGATACTAGTGCCAGGCAGAGATCTTGGAAGGCTGCTTCCTCCTCCTCCTCCCATCTCCACGGGACTTTCCCTGTCAGCCAGAAGAGTGGTTTTGCCCAGGCAGAGAGGTTTGGGATGTGCCGGCGGAGGTAGTTCAGCATCCTGTTGAATCTTTGTACCTCTTTCACATTCTTCGGTCTGGGCCAGTTATGGATTGCCACACCTTTAGCTGGGTCATGATCTAGACGGTTGTGGGAGATTTTCATCCCCAGGAAGAAAACCTCACTCTTCTCGAACTCACACTTGCTGAGTCTGAGACACAGGCCATTCTCCCCAAACTTCTTCAAGACCCGATCCATCCAATACCGATGTGTAGCCAAATCCTCTGCGAACACTATAACATCCTCGACATAGGCTCGGACATGCCCCCCTGCAATCTCTTCCCTCAACACATGGTTCATGAAGCACTGGAAGGTTGCAGGCGCATTCTGCAGCCCAAACCACATAACTGCTGGTTTGAAGAGTCCACGAGGCATTAGGAAAGCACAGCGGTGCTGATGTTCTGGCCAGACCTGCATCAATGGGAAACCTCCCTTTGCATCAATCTTGGAATAGATGGTCGCCCCCTTTAACACATCCACGGTGTCTCATATGAGGGGGAGGGGGTACTTGTCTTTGATTAGATATGAGTTCAGCCTAGAGTAATCGATAATCGGCCACAGCTTGTCCTTCTCATGTTTGAAGAAGAAGGGGCTCACGTACGGGGACTTTGAAGGTCGGATTCGTCCAGAAGCTAGCTGCTCATCCACCCAGCGATTCATTTCCACCATCTCTTCTCGCATTAGAGAGTATAGCTTAGAAGAGAGGTGTCCAGGGTCTGTTTTAGACTCGATTTTGATATCAAAGTCAGGGCGGGAGTGGGGGAGCTCATCCCACTTTGCTTCACTAAAAACCAAAGGGTAGCGGCTGGGCCAGTCAGGGGTAGGGCCAGTGTTGGGAAACAGGTGTCCGGGATACTGGCCGAGGCCAGGGTACTCGCTTTCGGTGGAACTGAGGGTCAAACAGGGGACCGGTGGCTGTGTGGGGAGGAGGCACAGGTGTTGGGGCAGCGGGTGAGCCTTACTTCAGCTTTCACCCAGTCAATCTCTGGATTATGACGCTTTAGCCAATCATGCCCAAGGATCGCCGTGTGGGACTGGGTCTTCCCTAGCAGGAAGTGGATCTGCTCCTGGTGGTCGCCAACCATCACAAGCAGCTCCATCCCATACCGGATCTTACCATCTCTGTTCTGTGTTCCATCCACATTATACATGGTGATTGGATTCAGCAAGGGAGATGGTTCCAATCCCACTTTTTTCACCCACTCCAAGTCCATAAAGCAGTTGGTGCAGCCTGAGTCGACAAGGGCTTTCGTAGTTGCCCCTTTGCCAGTGCTGAGAGCCTCCAGGTGCACCTGGATGGAGAGCTCTCAGGGCATACGCAATAGGGTGTCCTTCAGCACCTCTGTAAGGCGCTTTGTCGGCTCCACTTTGCTGCTAGTCCCCTTTTCTCTTTTCGGTATTTCACTCTTAGCGGTTTCCGTTTCCGCTTTGTCCTTCTTCTCAGCCTCAATTCGGGTATGTCTCTGCTGCAAGATTGTATATTTGGGTATACTCACTGCGGACACAGGGACGGAAAGGGGGCTGGGGTGACTACTCTTGAGACACCAGTTTGGACTCACTGGGCCTTGTCTCCAAAATCCAGCTCCTCAGTAGGAGCTCTCTTCTCTCTCTCCAACAACGCTACATGGTCTAAGAGCAAAGCAATCTGATTCTTGTAGTCCTTGGCACTTCGTGCCTGGCTTTCCACGGTGTGGACCTGTGGCCTCGGGATCTGTGGGTGTGTGTCTGGGAGGAGGCAGTCTCTCACCATGTGGCCAGCTTGGCCACATTGGAAACAGGCATGTCCTACTCCAGGGGCACGCGCACGATCAACCAACATGGTGTCACCAACACCGGCGGGACGCAGCATGACGGGAGGAGCAGGGGTGCGGGCCTGTGGCTGGGCCAGGAAGGGGCGAGGGGCTGTGGTGAAGCGGGTTGGTTGGGGGAGGGGTCGGCTGGCTATGGGCAGAGCTGGGCAGACGGAATTCTGCTGCGCGATGACTCCATCAAGGCGGCGCTGCTGGGCATCAAGTTTTTCTGCTAGTGCCTTCCACTCCACATAGGTCTCAGGCATCGGTGAGACGCTATAGATCTTTCCCACTAATCTCCTACTCAGGTTCAACTCTAGCCAGTGAACCAAGATATTCGAATCAGCTGCCTCAGCCATTCCTGCTTGGCGGAACAGTGTCTCAAACTTTGCAAAGAACTCTGGGGCTGTCGCAGAGGCCTGTTTCAGCCTCGCAATGTCTGTGAGGGTGGTCACACGGTCATTTGGGTCATCAAATGCCCATTTCATCTCCTCCACGAAGTCTACCCAGGATCCAGCCTCATCATTTCCCAGGATCTCTTCTCCCTTCATATTTGACCACTCAGTGGCAAACCCATCCCCAGTGATCTTGCTGAGGGTGTAGAGGACCTTTGCTGGGTCCGTGGCATAGATAACCAGAATTGCCATGAACTGGAGGTGAAGTGAACAGAGGAATGTGCAGAAATTCTTTTTCTGCCCATCGAAGGGGGCAACAGATAAGTCAAGCCTCATTGGTTGGGCTGCAGGTGGGGCGACATGGTCAGCCATCACAGACCCTGGTGGTGGTGATGGGGTTCTGGGGACGTCAGTAACGGGGGAATTGGGGGGGAGCTGGGCTCGACCCAGTCTCAGACGCAGACGCTGTAAATAAAATTCCGGGCCTTGGGCACTCAGGATTTCTTTGATCTCTTAGCAGTCCTGTCCTCTCAGGCTGCTCTCTATGTATCTAGGTACTTATAGAACTCTTATTCTATAAAACTTGTTGCTAGCGTGGGGCCCGAATGGTGTCCCAGGTGGTCACTCCACAACTCCTAGTGAGTTGCCTGTGTGCCCTTCTGACAATGGTCACAGAGCAAGGGCCCTGTCCACTGGACCAGGAAACTACAGAAAAACTATGTATAGGGCCTTTCTGTGCCCTGTACACTACACGATTCACTGGTATGTAGCTGTAAAGCAAAGTTCTGGGCCTTTGGCACTTGGTGTCTCTTGGGGAGGGTCACAGTAGACTTCCTCTGGGTCTGGTCATGTGTATCTACACACAGTAAAAATTTCACACAGTTCTGTTGCACACCGTGGGCAGGGTAAAGAGAAAGAGGATGAGGGGGATAAGCTGTCACAGAGTGTGACAGTTTGAGATAGGGGTCCAGGCTAGCTGGGTTAGGACACGGGGCTAGGGCAGACAGGGGTTGATGTTAGTATTGTGTCAGACTTAGTCTCACGGTTCACACAACTTAACGTAAGGTTGATGATGATGATACTAACATAAGGGGAAAAGGGTACAAGTAAGAAAAGGACGTGGTATATATAGCGAACGCTTCGGGAGTTGCCGGCGTTCCCACGCTCGGACCCCGTGCGTCACGTGATGCGTCCAGGCCCGGGTCATGTGATTTTCTCATTATGTAATCCACCACCCATTCGGGTCACGTGACTCGTCCGCAAACTTCCCACAACTCTTTTGTGATCCTTTCTTGGCCTTTCCAACCTGCTTATGTAAGTGATCCTGACAGAATCCTGGGAGAATTTGGGATAACAAATAAGGTATATTCAATGCAGTTGCAATCACATGAAAAAACTGACCTCTATCCAGTTTCTCAGTATTATGCCAGTGTGAATGATAGGATGTTTGACAAGTTGGTGGATTTGGTGCCGGACTTTCCTGGAAAAGCCAATCAGACATGTTGTTTTGCACACATCTTGAATCTGATTGTGAAAACGATCTTGAAACAGTTTGACTCACCAAAAACAAGCAATAGAGGACTTGATGGCAATGAGGATATGCTGGCAGATCTAGATGGGATTGAATTTGAAGAATATGAAACAAGGGCCACTGCTGGAGACAAGGATGGGGACAATGATGATGTAGATGGATGGGTAGATGAAGCAGAATCATTATCTGGTCAACACCGCAGGCCCCAAGTTGGGTGAAAATCACCATACAAAGAACCCTGAAATGTGGTGAATATCAATGGTTTCCTAAGTGAAAATCACCATGACTAGTTGATAATCAAGTGTTTATTGGGTACAGTGAATGGGTGATTTTCACTACTTTTATATCCAAATTCACCCACTGTTACAATACAAGTGTCTTTTGAGCTAATCTCTAATAGGTGAATTTCAGGTGCCTTTTAAGCTGATCTAATAGGTGAATTTTATCTTAGTTTTTCGGTCATCTTAGCCATGATCTTAGGTGTTTTTCACTATCTTTCACCACAAGAAATTGCACAAAATTAATTTATTGATGATATCCTGAAACTGTATTGGTTAATAATCAGGTAAATGAATTAGGTTATTTTTGGCACATATATGACCAAATTCACCTGCTGCTCTCCAGGTGAATGTCACTGCTATCAAGCACATTTTAATTTGATATTTTAGGTGGCCTCTACATACTTTCAGTGATTTTAACTATATCTCCAAGCACTTTTTTAGCCTGTGAATTATGCACTCAGTGGGAGTTGAACCCAAGTGCTCATGGGATTGGACTCAACCCACAACTGCTATGTTATCCATTACACTACAGTCCCCATCTAGACAATAAGATTTTGTGGCTTAATGTCACTCAAATTGAGAGGTGTATATCACCCAAATTGGGGGGTGTATTATATAACTCAATCTCATCATGTTGAATATCCCTTGATGTAAAGAGTGTTTTGTACAACCCAATATCTTCTAGTTGAATATCACCCATATTGGGGGGTGTATTATATAACTCAATCTCATCATGTTGAATATCCCTTGATTTCAAGAGTGTTTTGCACAACCCAATATCCTCCAGATTGATATCACCCAAATTGAGGGTGTATTATATAACTCAATCTTATGTAGTGAATATCCCTTGATTTTGATGGTGATTAGAAATCACCCATCACCTGTTTTGCACTGATTTTTGGGTGAAAGTCATAAATCATCTGACCAGATGGTGATAACAACCTGCTATTGGGTCCATAGTGTCAAGAGAAAAGCCAGTTGAGAGCAGAGACATTGCCCACTCATTTTGTTCTCCTAAAGGTCAGTCCATGCATTGTCAAACATCTGGGTGAATTGGACATTTTCAATACAGCTGCACAAAATAGCTTACAAGGTCATAAATTCATCAACACTGCTGCTGTCAGCTTCGAAGAAGCTGCTTCAGGAGGCTAAGATGGCCGAGAAGCTGATTCCATGAGATGTGAGGACAAGATGGAATTCAACATTTGTGATGCTTGATTGCACAATCCATTATTGAAAACCATTGGAGGTGTTGAGTGGGGAAAGGAAAAATAAACTGAGGGAGTTAGAGTTGAAGGAAGACAAGTGGAAACTTGCTGTGCAGCTGCACGATGTCTTGAAGGTTGGCCCATTTGCAGTTGCTGTCACATCCTGTCACACTCACTCCTGCAGATTTTCTGTGACACAACTGCCTTCTTCTCCAGAGGTACCCCCAACCTGGCAACTGTGATACCAGCCATGGATCATATTGACCAGGTTCTTACCTCTCAGTCAACTGACACTTATGACATTTCCATCTGTGTGGCTCTTGCAATGGGAAAGAAGACTTTGAACCATTACTACAGTTGATTACCTCATAACATATAGTGACTGTCAGGTGTCTAAAGTAATACAGTACTGCGGTAATTTGATACAGTGGAATGTGACATGTTGTCACATGTGTGACTTCTGTGATGTGACTCAGAACCTGGGTGACCTGCTTTGCTTTGCTCAACTCTGCCTGACACATGTGCCCTTGAAAACATTGAATCTCTTGAGAAAGTGCTTGGGTATTATCCACCACACCAATTTTCGCCAAGCAAATGTCTTCAAGCTTTCGGCACAGCTGCGTCAGCTCAGCACTGCTCACCTCTGGCTCTCCACACCTCATCTTCATTGGAGTCTGATCCAACTTCTAGTACCAGAGTCATCTTCCCTCTCTTGTATTGTCCTCAGTGTGTGTTTTCCTGGGCCTCCCACCCTGGTTATAAGGAGGTGGCCTTGGGTGGCACTTTTTGGTGGGTGATGGGGCCATGGTGGAGAGTGAAAACTCTGAGCATAATTGTTAGACCAGCTGATTTGTATTGCCCCCCTGGCTGCCATATTGTATAGTTGACCAATTTTGCCCATACACTATACATTATACATCTTTCAGCCCAAATCCCCACAAATGCAGTTGGTCAAGGGGTTATTTGATATGAGGTAATCAACTGTATGCCCTATCCGATGCTTCAGAAGTTTATTGCATTGTGATGGGTATGTTTCAAGCTTCCTGTGGTCACATTTACTGATACGTCAGAAGGAAGTCCTTCATCCATGGCACAAACTTGCCTATTTTTCAAAGGCTGGCTGGGAAGCTGCTTGGATCACCACTGCACGAGATATTGTTCACACAGAATCGAACAATTCTTATGCTGTGAAGTTCAAAACAGCAGATAGTGGGGAGATTGAGAAGGTCAAATCTGTTCAGGTGCATATGCTTACTATGCTCTCCTGCTGCTAGCTGATGTATTGTGTAGGTTTCTTCAAACATCTTCAACAACCTTCCTGCTCTAGCTGCTCCAAAGACGACTGAACTGTCTGATGAACTTGATCATTATCTTGCAACCCAGAACTCATGGAAATGTACTTGGCTGGTGGGTAGAACATCAAGCAACATTCCCTTGCCTGTCAAGAATGGCACTTGACTACCTGACCATTCCAGGTGAGTCATGGCTGCATTCTAAAACATTTCTGAGCTAATTATGCCCAGCCACATCTGTGGATGTAGAGCATGTCTTTAGCTGAGGGCACCTCATCCTATCCCATGTGCGCAGCCGCATTTCAGGTGAAACAACAACAAGCAATCTTGTGCCTTGGCCTTTGGAGTCTCCTTCACCCCATCAAAGATGGTGGTGTTACAGCTGCTGCACAACTTCCAGAGGTAGAGGGAGAAGGCTCAGACTATGAGATGGAAGCAGGATGGGATAATATCATAACTGTCCTGTAGTTTTGTTTGGCTTCTCATTTAATTAAAAAACCTGTTGGGCTACCTGTGGCTACCCATGACCTTACCCTCTAAAGATGTACCCATGGGTTTTTGGGTATGGGTTTGCACAGGTATGGGTATGGGTATGGGTTGCCTCTGGAGTACCTGTGGGTTTACCCATGTCACACCCTAACCATGGGAACATATGCCTGTCTTACATGTATCAGCATCCATGCCTCCCACTCCTAAGGAGAATCACTGCACATTACATGTTTCATGTATGTTCATAGTTACCCTGTGCCCTGCCCTAGTAGCATATAAACCCCCATGTATCTCCATATTCCTTAGTTCAAATATTCACATTATTCTGGTCTTGGACACCTGGCCCATGCATTTGTCCTCACTGTCCTTGATGATCCTGACAAGTTCCACATAACTCTGGCAGACTCTGGGCCTTGTCCTTCAGACTTCATCTATCCTTGTCCTGGGGGCAGATAGTCCCTGTCCAATGAGGAGACAGGCAACTCCAGTCTGGACTCTGGCCAGACTCCAGTCCATTCCAGCTTCACTTTCATCTCATCTCCTCTACCCCTTTCTAGCATCTGTACCAGACTCTAACAATTTCACATCTATTACCTAGCCTGTCCAAATTATTTCATTAATGTTATTACAGTAAAAATAAAAATAATGCAAACCAACAATGACAAGAACAGGAAAAAAGGGCAGCAGTGGATGCCTTTCCCTAGTGTCTAGAGTAATATTCTGGACATTAAATTGCACAAAATAGGACATCACATGTCACATTAAGGGTCCAGCTGTCATGATGTGTCAAAAGTGACTGTTAAGATCTGATTCTTTGCTCCAAGAGGAGGTCTAGGGTAGTGTAGAGGAGACCAAAAAGGGTGGCAAAGGCGAAGCCAGAGCGGAGTGGAGTCCGGTTGGAGTCCGGATTGGAGTTTTGCAAGGACTTCTCCTCTACACAAAAGGAGAGAGAACTAGAAGGGGGTCAAAGGGGTTGGGACTGTGGCCTCAACTTATGGGTTGTGCCACCACGTGTATACATGTCCCAATTTAACCTTGCTGGTACTTTGCTTTCCAGGACAAGGAAGGACAAAGTCTGAAGGGAAATCGCCTGGAGTCTGTTGGAGTCCGCCAGAGTTTTGCGGAACTTGTCAGGACTGTGGAGAACAGTGAGGACAAAGTCCCTTAACACATGGACCAAGTGACAAGGACCAGAAATTACATTAATATTCGAACTGAGGATCATGGAGATACATGGGGGCTTATATACTACTAGGGTAGGGCATAGGGCAGACTGTGAAACATGAATATATCAAATATCTACAATAATTTCACCTGAGGAGTGAGAAAGGCATAGATGATACATGTAAGGCAAAGAATAAGTTCCCATGGGTAGTGGGCATCATCCCAATGGTTACTAACCATGGACTAGCACCAAGGAACATGCTAGAAACAAAGTCCATTTGGTCTGAAGGACTGATATCAAAGTCCAATGAAAGTCTGGACTGGAGCTTCGGAGTTGGAGCCGGAGTGGAGATGGAGCGGAGCGGAGTTCGGGCGGAACTGTGTCGGAGATGCCGGAGATGCTTCGGAGTTGCGTTGGAGGTGCTTTGGAGGTGTTTTGGAGGTGTTTTGGAGGTGATTAGGTGACTGGATAGGACCGTGACAGTGACCCATTTCCAAACCTAATTCTAAAGGGGGGTCACCCCCCTTTCAGCCCAAATTGTGCTCTTAAATTTATTCTAGATTCTGCTTTTGTCCATTCTCCCAAAAAAGGACATTCTCATCCATCTCTGCTCCATCTTCTGTCTCTGCCCCATGGGTCCCATGGCCCTCAACTCTACAATCTCAACAATAATGGGCACCAGCTGGTCATGATAGCCAAGATCCAATGCATCCACTATTGGCTAAGTGCTGAGCTCTGGGTGGGTGAGGTAGTGTCAGTTGCAACTCCTCTGCATGAAACTGGGAGCTTCAAAAATACCATGGGCAGCAACTAGAGCCCAGACAAAGCCATGTAGTCAGCTTCATCATTGTTGGCAACCTGCTCAGCTTCAGCAAGGAGTCCATGGTGAGGAACAGAATGGGAGGTCCAGGCTTGTGTTATGATCATGCTTGGAGGGTCAGTGGTTGGAATGAAGTCTGGTCAGATGTTGGTTGGGATTCTGGGCCTGCTGGAATTTGGACTTTGGGGTTCAGGTGGGACTTGGCGAACATATTGAAATGATGCCCTTACACAGTCCAAGTGTCCCAGTTTTTGGAGTTGCAGATTATCAGAAATAGTTTCCAGACAGAGATAGATTGGGTTGGACTGAGTCCAAATGATGAGGAGAGACAATGGGTAGATTACAGACAAGAGTGTAAATGAAGTATCTAGACTGCCAGATAAACTATGAAAGTACAGGGATTATATACTGCAAGTCCTGGGCATAACTAGCTACTGGGATCAAAGATAGTAACTACAGAATCTGTCTCAGAGATATGTTGTGAGACTAGTTACAGAGCATCAGGGTGGAAACCAGGATCAGGATCATGATCCAGAATTCACAGACCACTACTATCAAGTTGGTGGCTTCACCACCAAGCAACTATGCAGATGGTACTTAATAGATTGTAAGTAAACTACATCTAGCCAGTTCCTGATGAGTAACTACAAAAGTCTGTGACAACAGGTTGGGATATCAGAGCAGGATCCAGATTTGCCATATGGGGACTTATCCCTGGAAGTGGACTTGGTGCCTGCCCCATGCCAGGGGCAGGTACCCTCAGGTACCAAGGTGCAAGGTACAAGCTATCAGAGATCTGGAGCCAGAAATAGCAATTCCGGTGTGGACCCGAAGGGAGTGGCACAGGCATGACAGCTTGGCCTGATGAGGTAGACTAGAAAATTGATATTTCAGAGTGTGTTAGGGTCTGGAATTAGAATAATAAATTTATTTCATTTGATGACTGTCACACTCTAGGATTCTATCTAGGATTCTAGATACCGGGGAAAGGCATCCAGTAGATAGTTTGGCTTCTACCATCCCACTGGTAATAATGCACTAGATGCTCTCATCAGCATCACTGCCAGGGATAATGCTACTGACGAATCAAATTGTCATCCAAAGCACTAGAGTAGGAAAGAATTGGGAACGGAACATACACATCATCCAGATTGAGCAGACACCACTCAACAATCTTCACTGCCTTCATCAAATCCTCTTCAGAAATCACCAATGGTGGCGCAAATCGAATCCTAAAGGCATATGCAAGCGACATTAGTGAACAAGACCAAAGGGTAAGGCAAAAATCAGGTGCCCAAAACGGGTGTGGAAAGAAGGGACAAGAAACTCACACATTGTTGTGGGTAGGCTTGGCAACCACGCCACGGCTCTTCATCAGCAGGCATAATTCCCATGCTGTGCGGCCCTTGATGCTCTTGCCCTCGTCCATCACGAGAGCGTTCAGCAAGCCCCGGCCACGCACCGTCTGTATCAACGGAGACCGAATCGCCAACAAGGCGCGTCGGAACAGGTCTCCGAGCACCTCCGCCCGCTGTGCCAGCTGCTCATCCACCAGCACCCGAAGCGCTGTCATTGCCACAGCACATCCGAGGGGATTCCTGGCCGAGCGCATATCATCGTGTCGGAGACACAAGCAACAAGGAGTCGTGTTAGAGGAACAGAAACTCAACACTGAAAGTATCACGCACCCGCCATATGTACTTCCGTGCTCACCAGGCTGGATGCATAGCATCACGCTACGATCAGCCAACACCGCTGATACAGGATACACTTCAAAGGATTGTTCAGGAATATGGGAGTGATAACGGCAAACACAAACAAACCTCCTCCTGAGAGAGCCTTCCCAAGCAGGACAACATCGGGTCTAACACCGTCGTGCTCGCACGCCAGCATCTTCCCGGTGCGGCATAATCCCTAGCACGAAGATGATCAAACAAAGAGGTAATTTCAGGGTACAGAACTTACCGTCTGGATCTCATCGCAGATGAGGAGCACATTGTGCTCCTGGCAAAGCTTATAAACATCAGCCAAATATCCGCTAGGCGGCACGATAATCCTAGGATGCAAATGCAAGGCTCATTAGACGAAACAGAGGAGATCTTGCGGGCTGATTAATCGTCCTTACCCGGCCTCGCCCTGGATGGGCTCAATAAGAAAAGCTGCCACATTTTTGCCATAGAGCTCCAGGGCCCTCTTGAGGTCCGAGATCTCTCCAAATCGTATCATCCGGGGTTCATTCCCATCGAGATAAGTAGGTCCGACGCGCTCGAGATAGGGCCCAAATCCGCTGCGAGAACTCGGGTCCGTGCTCATGCTGTGCCGCCCCCAAAAATCGAATCACATCCAGGACAATCAGGGTCTCGATCGCCCCAATACGGGTTGCACGCACCTAATGACGCACATCGTGCGTCCATGAAAGTTACCTTCGGCACTAAGGACGATCGCCTGCCCATCCGAAACACCCTTTCTCATGTATGCCCACTTGCGTGCCAACTTCACGGCCGTCTCAACTGCCTCAGCACCTGTGTTCATGGGCAGAACCATGTCATACCCGAACAACTCTGTAATGTGTTGGGCAAATTGCCCAAACACCGCGTTATGAAATGCGCGCGAGCTCAGTGTGAGCTTCTGTGCCTGGGCAATCAAGCTTGCAACAATTCGTGGATGGCAGTGCCCCTAGAAATTGGCATTCTGTATTTTATGGACACTGCTGTTGGAATTGGACGAACCTGGTTCACGGCACTCCATAACCGCCACAAGAGTTGGTGGGAATATTTTTTCCAGAGAGGAATAGGCTCACCCATACGCCGATAACATATCAATATATTCATTGCCCTCAGGATCCCATACTCTGTGGCTATTATAAATCTCGAAACAAGTGAAAGGAAAAAGAGTGCTCACTTTGCGCCCTTTGCAGATTCAAACACGACAGGAAGTGGGTGATAACTGTGCGAGCGGATTAAGCGCCTATCAGTGACTGATGTAACTCAGCGAATCTCTCCAGCGCACAGTCGCCGTCGGCGACTCTTTTTCGATCGACAGGGTTGATAGGGGCAGCAGACTTTCGACGTGCGCTTCTGCCATCCCAAAGGGGAAGAGACCGCGATGAAAAGTATATTTTTACTCACTTGTGCGCTCCATGCTCACACTCTAAACGGATAATGGCGGACGAGCTTAGGCCTTTCTGATTATCGTCGGTTTCATGAGAGCCATTAGTGTGCGTATGCGTATGGGGGACAGGCATAACGGAGAGGGAATACGGCGGAGAGGGAATACGGCGGAGAGAGAACAAGTTGGCGAGAGCGACGGAAGAGAAGAGCCACAACCTCTAACGCTTCGGAACTTAATATATCGCTGACTGCTTTCGTCGCACACTCGTTTTAGGGCAAACGGAGTGCCCGACGGAGCTCCCCGGGCTTTCATGAGCAAAATATCAAATACTTAAGGTGACTTATTACAGTTGATTACCTCATAACGTATAGTGACCGTTAGGTGTCTAATGTAATACGGTACCGCGCGGTTATTCGATACAGTGGAACGTGACACATCAGGAGAATAATTGGGGTGGTAAAACAAGGTATATACTGTCATACCAATCTTAACCAGTTTTAACACCTAGCCTGGATATACCACACTTAAACTGGTTATAACCTGGTTTATACTTGGTTATACCATTTTATACCATTTTATACCATTTTATACTTCTCTATACCACAAAGTGGTATGACAGGGCCATGATTTTGCTGATGCATGTTGTCACATGTGTGACTTTTTTTTTGTTGTTGTTGTTTTTTTTGAATCAGCATTTGTATACCATCAGCATTTGTATACCACTACATGTAGCTACTATAGTATGACAAAGATGCAGTTGTAAATGGCATATATGAGTGTGATGTATGGTTTGGTAAGTAGAAGTCTGTCATATGGTTTGTGGTTGGTACATTTCAGCAGCGCAGTCCTGGAGTTCATGCGGGAGAACATGTACATTCATCAGTTCAACATATGGTCATCACAAGATAGGTATACGGACCTGGAGTTCATGCGGGAGAATGTGTGAACTCCAAATGGTCGCCGCTCGCAAGTATAAGAGTCCGTAAGAAGTTGTGAAGTGTAAGTTAAAAGTAAAGAAAGCTTAAACTACAAGATGGTAACATCACGGGAGGATAAACGACACATGGCACGAGGCGCGGATCCATAGTGGTAGACATGGCACTACCCCACGGGATATGCATGTTGTCACTCCCACTTGCCAAGTCATCACGATGCAGAGACACCAATCGCACTCCAGAACCTTTCAAACAGGTCATGAGGCAAAGCTTTTGTCAAGATATCAGCAACCATCTGGGTTGTTGGACAATACCGGAATGACACCTCACCACCAGAAACCCGCTCATGAATGAAATGATGGCATATATCAATGTGCTTTGTGTGCGAGTGCGCAATGGGGTTCTTCGCAAGTGCGATGCAACCTTGGTTGTCAGCATGGATGACAGTAGCACAAATGGGGTGAAGCCGAGGTTGGCGAGGAGCATGCGCAGCCAGATGGCCTCCTTGGTGGCATTTGCTGAAGCCATGTACTTGGCCTCAACTGTGGACAAAGTGACAGTCAGTTGTTTCTTCAACGACCACGAAACTGTGAGTGTCGTGAGATGTGCGATGGATGCGAAGGTCGTGTCGAAGTCCTGACCTGGAACTTGTGAGTACCCCTTCGCTACTATCCTTGCCTTATATCTGATAACCTTTCCATCACCATCCCTTTTCGTTTGGAAGATGAATCGGCTCCCAATCGTCTTGCAGCTGCTGGGAACGTGCGACACCCACTCAAAAGTGCCGGAAGAGCGAAGCTGATCAAGTTCTGCCTTAACGGCCTTCTCCCACTCGTCTGCCTGCTCTGTGCGCATCGCCTCGTGGTAAGTACGTGGCTCACCATTCGTCGCAACAAAGGCCTGATGTCCGCTCCCACTAATAGCTTTCTCAATGTCTTTGGGGGTCACTTCCTCTCCAAAGCGGACAGGTGGACGTCGTACTCGCTTCGTCGGCTTGCGTGCCCATGTGGTTACTTGCCTGGGCTCGACAGGTTCGTCTCCTGCTCCCACTACTTCTGCTATCCCTGATCCTCCATCATCCGTTGTAGAGAGTAATTCACTCGTGCCATCCACAACGTCAGGTTCAACTGTACCCGTGATGTCCCTTGATGGTCGTGGGTCTATGCCATCAATCACGGCCTCATCTGTGGGAGAAGTATCTTCAATGAAATGGACATCATGAGAGGTGACTAGCCCCCTTGTCTCGATGTCCTCCAAACAGTAACCTTTCGTCTCATCAGCCCACCAACCTAGCAACCAGCACTTCACCGATGTTGCCTCAAGTTTACCCTTTTGAATCTTTTTCAGGATGTTGGCATAGGCGATAGAGCCGAAGATCTGCAGGTGAGAGACGTCGGGTTTCTGTCCAGTCCAAGCCTCATGCGGCACCATCCCAGGTAAAGTGGACATCGGTGAAAGGTTGCGGATATGCACCGCATACATCAAAGCTTCTCCCCAATATCGTAAGTCCATCCCAGATGAGTGCAACATACATCTGACCATCTCGAAGTAAGTTGCTATCATTCACTCAGCAATTCTGTTCTGTTCTGGTCCATATGGCACCGTCGTTTCCTGTATTATCCCGTTTCACTTGCAGAGTTCTTCCACCTTATCATTAACAAGTTCAGTTCCATTATCAGTGCGTAACCTCTTCAATTTTAGCCCAGACTGTCTCTCTAACATCGCTATAATCTCTTTCAGTGCTGTGGGGGCTTCATCCTTGCTCCTCAAAAGGCGGGTGACACTGTAACGTGAGTTCACCTCAACTACAATCAATGCGTACCACATGCCTGACCAAGTCTCAACAGCCATTGGTCCTGTTACATCAGGAAAAAGAACCCCAGCAGTAGCTATCAGCATAGACTATGTAGACTACACAGACTGTATAGACTGCTGTAGCATATGTAGTGAGAAAAATAGTAATACATAGAAGGTATGGATTACTATATAGCATGCAGTAGACTGGGTAGCATATGAGTGCATTGTAGTTACAGTAGTAGAGCCTATGTACTATGTTGAGCCTACTGTACCATTTAACTCAATTCACCGCTATGTGTTATGCGTTACGCATCTGGTGAATTGGGGGTTTCACCAAAAATGAGTGTTATGTGTGACAAGGAGTAACATTCACCACCCTTGAAAAAATCCCTCTCAGCCATGTCGGCATGTCCGCACTCAAGATACCTCCAGATATCCTGAAAGAGTATCTCCCAAGCCAAAAACTACCCATAACTGATCTCCTGGCTTTTGATATTCCTCGAGCGACAGGCAAAACCTTCAAAAGTTTAACATTTTCTAGCAAACCTCCTAATATCTCGCCTGACAACATAAAAGCCCTCCTTCACACCCACCTGCCACACATCGCATTTCTAGTCACCCAAAGCCTGATGGCGGCTTGTCAACAGTTGCAAATGCCAAGGACTTGGATGAGCAGCCAGTGGGAGATGAGGAAAAAGAGGAGGGAGAGATGGGCCAAGGCAAGCGAAAGAGGACAGCAAATCAGCTCTACAGCCTTGCGAGCTTTGCACGGCACTGGGACAATGAGGCCTCAGCTGAGTAACCCAATTTGGTAACTAGTTGAATCAATTCACCAATTTGGACTGTTATGCGTTACATGTGTTACTTTTCACTGATTTTGAGAGCTGCGTTACGCGTTACCGGTGAATTGAGTTAAATGGTACAGTAGTAGCATATTATGAGTGCATAGTAGTAATAGTAGTAGAGCCTATGTACTATGTTGAGCCTAGTAGTAACTAGTGATAGTGCTGTTGGGTAGGATAGTAAGCCTTTGTACTACATTGAATTGACAGCACAGATGTTGTCATGATTATGATATAATCAGGAGCTGAGTGGAGGTGAGGTGAATTCCAGTGCAAGGTTGAAGCAATAAACTCATGAGTGTTTCAGCATGCTATAGATTAGGATTAAAATGAACAATTCATGATATTGTGCAGTATATGACAAGTACATAGAGTAGTCTCTTTTTGTTAGGATTGCTTACATAAGCCAGCCCAAAGAGGAGTTGTGGAGAAACTGAGGGTTGTTGGTCACATGACCTGTGGCTGGGGTCAGATTACATAATTGTAAGATCACATGACCTGGAGCCTGGGCATGTCATGTGATCCAAGGGTCTGAGCATGGGAACACCAGCAAATGCCAAAGCATTCAGTATCTTTTCCTCTTTTGTACTCTTTCCCCCTTATGTTAGTATTGTCGTCATGACCTTACATTTAAGTTGTGTGAGACCCAGTCTGATACTTTTGGACTAAAATTGTTACAAAGATTTGTACTCCATAAATGAATGCATATCAGTATACTTGTTGAGATAAAATTGAGCTGCTGAATCAAGAGCATTATTTCTGGTCCATGAGATAGGTACATCTGCTGATCCAAAGTGAGGAATCAACAGACAACTGTGCCAAATCCTATCAATGCTGACTACTTCAGCATTTGCAGAATTTTGTCAAGTAGACAAAATAATCTGATACATGCCAGTTGCTAGATCAAAGCTTGTAAGTGGTCTGTACCAGTGAACATACCTCTCTACTGTACCATTTCATTCAATTGACCAGGTGGTGTGATGCATTCCTCTGGTCAAAATTTGAATTGACTGAAAGTAGAAGTCAAGTGTGACATGAGGGATAATTGACTGCCCCTCCACCAGAATATATTAGGTAACTGTCACCCAAAAAGGGAATTTCACCTTACAAATTGACCAATTCCTCAAATGATGTGTGACCAGTGTGATTTTTGGCCAATTTGGGGAGGTGCATGATGCATGACAGGTCAATTGAATGAAATGGTACAGTATACTGACAACTCAGCTGAGCTGTTTTGCTGATGAGATGCTTTGGAAGATCAAAAATCTTGCTACATGAAGACCTAGTTGAAGTTGACATCAAATTGTAGACAATTGATAGCCTTAGACTAACCTTTTAATCCATCCTCTTTCCACTGTGATTTGTTTTCAATGATCAAGGTAGTGTCAAAGCATGGTGGAGTTGCTGGCTTGCATGGTCCATTAGAATGGCCAGGCATTCCATGAATCTGATATAATTGTTCATCAGCTTGGGGCTTGGATGGCAACTTGACAGTAATATATTTATACACATCAAATCAATCATGATAGTTTGGATGAATATGATCTCTTCCAAAAGATTGCTCTAAAAAGGTGTTCAAAGCTTGGATAAAGCTAGGTACCCATTTATTTTGGTAAATTAGTACAGAAAATATCAATTAATTTTTTTGACATATCCACATTAATCTAAACAGATCAAGTAGTGTCTTATGAAAAAAAAAATCTTGAGAATTGCTTGAGAATTGACTGAGAAATGGGCCAGAACATTTGTGGGTCACTGATTTGGTAAGCTTGTGGCTGTACTTGTGGCATGGTGGGAATTGCTGTCCCAGAAAGTCGTCACATGCTCTGTGTTGAACTTGTCATTCTCTCTGCCTCCCACCATCACCCTCTCTCCTCCCTTTCTCCCATCCCCAGCAATGATGACAGCAACGACGACAGCAGCGACGGCACCCTCACCCTCACCTCCAGCGATGACGACAACGGTGGCAGCACCCTCACCCTCACCCTCCTCCAGTGATGATGATGACGGCGGCGGTACCCTCACCCTCTCTCTCTCCTCCAGCGATGACGGTGGCGGCGGCGGCACCTCCTCCCTCTCCCTCTCCCTCTCCTTCAGTGACAACCACGGCAGCGGCGGCACCCTCAGCGAGGGGCCACCAGGTGCGCCCTCTCCCTTTTTTCCATGATTCTTTTCGTTTTTTTAATCTACAGGGCGATGGTGAGGGCGGTGGCAACAACAGCGATGGCAACGGCAGCAATGACAGCGATGGCAGTGGCAATGGTGGCAGCAACAACAGCAACGGCAGCAGCAGTGGCAATGACAGCAACAGTGGCAGCAATGACAGCAACGGCGGCAATGACAGCGATGGCGGCAGCAACAACAGCAATGGCGGTGACAGCAGTGGCAGCGACGGCGACGGCGGCAGCAACAACAGCAACAGCAACAGCGGCAGCAACAACAGTGACGGCGGCAGCAATGACAGTGATGGCAGCAGCGGTGACAGCAACAGCAGCGATGGCAGTGGCAATGACAGCAACGGCAGCGGCAACGACAGCAATGGCGGCAGTAACGACAGCAATGGCAGTGACAGCAATGGTGGCAGCAACGACAGCAATGGTGGCGGCAACAACAGCAATGGTGGTGGCAACGACAGCGACACGACAGTGACGGCAGTGGCAGTGACAGCAATGGCAATGGCAGTGGCAACAACAGCAATGGCAGCAATGGTGGCAGCAGTGACAGCAACAGTGACAGCAGCAGCAACAACAGCAACAGTGGCAGCAACAACAGCAACGGCAGCAGCAATGACAGCAACGGCGGCAGCAACGACAGCAATGGTGGCGACAGCAGTGGCAGCAACGGCGGCGACAGCAGCGGCAGCGACGGCAATGACAGTGACAGCGGCGGCAATGACAGCGATGGTAGTGGCAGCGATGGCAACAGTGGCAACAGCGGTGGCAATGATGACAGCAACAACAGCAACAGCGGCGGCAATGACAGCAGCGGCGGCGGTGGCGATGGCAGTGATGGCGGTGGCGGTGGTGGCGATGGCAGTGATGGCGGCAACAGCAGCGGCGGCAGCAGCAGCAGCAATGGCCCAGGCCCCCTACTGCAGTCCCAGACTGACAATGGGGACCTGGGCCATTGATTTTGTGGTGGCTGGTGTGCAGAGGAAGGAAGGAGCAGTGGTGGCAGCAGGAAGCAGCACATAGCACTACCATAGTCTACTGTAGTATCAACCTGGGCTACCATTTGAGACAAGTGAACTACCATGTACCATTGAATCACATTTATGTCCTTTTTATACTCTGGTGCATTGTATGGGATCTACTCAGTGCTACAGAGCAATATATAAGAACTACCATTACTACAGAGCAATATATGGGAACTACTGTTACTACAGAGCAATATATGGGAACTACCATTACTACAGAGCAATATATGGGATCTACTGGGTCTATATAACTCGTTACTAGCTACTGAGCTACTGCTGCTACCATGACTACATCATACTATATTGTTTGAACTTTTTTTCCTGATGTAGGTCTGCAACGACAAGGCCCATTCGTTCGTACTGTGTTTCGCTTGCCTTCGGTAGTGGTAGTTGGTGCGATTTGCCTGTCGTGCATCTACTGCACGCCCGGTCGTAATCGCTGGAGGATATTGTGAGTCCTTTTACCATTCCTTTCCTCGACAGCTCATGAATCCCTTCCAAGTGAAGATGCCCCATTCTCCGGTGCCAAGTGCGCATACTCGTGCCCGATGTCGCCCCAAAGGCCGCCTGGGTATTCGCGCGCGTACACTCGACTCTATAAAGTCCTTCCCACAACTTCCCATGCCTCAATTTGTCATTGCCAAGCATGACCACAAGCCCCTCATCTGTACTCCGATATCCCGCTCCATTCTGTTGGAGCGCACCCAAACTAACGAGATTCATGGCCAGCTTCAGTGCATGCATTACCTGGTGCAGGGTGACCGTCCGATACCCGCCCGGGAGCTTGACCCTCAGACTAACGCTCCCATGGCCCTCGACCAGTATGTCCCTTGTGTCTCCAACAGATATAGTTTGATTAGAAGATGCGGTATAGGACATGAAGAACGAATGATCGCAGAACATGTGGGCAGTCACGCCACAATCGAGTATCACTCTGCCCTCAGTCTGGGACCGGGCAGCAAGGTAAACCTTTCCAACTTCGCGTGCGCTGAGCTCTCCATCGCCAACGGCCGTTTTGGCTGATCCACTCATTCTTTTCATCTTTATCGCGATGTGGGCACTCATTGGCCCAATGCCCTTTTCCCTTGCAGTATCGGCACTCGTCGTCCGGCTGGGGGCCACGTCCTGGTGTCAAGTTTTGGTTCCAGCCTTGTCCGGATCTGCCCCGACCACCACCGCAACCTCGTCTTCCCTCACGGTCGCCTGGAGTGCCGTTTGGCCTCCGCCCTTCTCCTGGGTGCATCGATTCGCTTCGGCCTGTAATCTAGCACTGACAACGTCTGGCGTAAGTCTATTGCCATGGATCAGCTGTACCATAATAATCTCCCATGACGGCATCTCCGGGAGTGAGAGGATCAACGCCTGCGACATCTGGAGGTCATTGATGGTTCCTCCAGCCTGGATTATGCACTGCTAGAGGTTCTACATCGCAGTGATGTGACCTTCCATAGATGTTCTGTCCACATACTTCTTCATAAATAGTTCTTTAAGATGGTAGTAGGCATTTGTAGCCTGTCGATTCGTTTGATGGATCTGTTTCCAGGTGTCCCACATCTCGACTGCAGTCTTACAGTCCAAAACATGTGACCACTGGGACTTGTCGGTTGATCTGTACATCAAGCCCTGTGCAGCTTCGTCCTTGGCCTCCCATTCGTCTATGAGAGTCTGGACTCGTGCGATCTCTTCTGCGCTCGGGGCCGGTCCTCTGGGAGGTGTGACTGGGCTAGCTGGGCGGGTTTCCTTCCCCTTGACTAGCACCCACAGATACTTTGACTGTAGTGCGGAGCGCATGTGTATAGCCCAAGTAGTGTAGTTCTGTCCATTCAGTTTCGTGAACCAGAGGGAGTCCATATCTGAAAAGCCCTGAGTGGGTCTCATAATCTTTCAGCAGCGCAGTCCTGGAGTTCATGCAGGACAGGCCATGTAGGTATTTTTATGTATTGAATCACTCTTATCAGAAGTTATGGATGTTGTATGGATTGGTCTCATTAGAGGGGAGGAAATCAATATATGGAAACCTCTCATATCATCCCCAATATATTGTTAGGTTCTGATATCTGATATATTGAAACCTCTCATATCATCTCCAATATATTGTTGGGTTCTGATATCTGATATATTGAAACCTCTCATATCATCTCCAATATATTGTTAGGTTCTGATATTTGATATATTGAAACCCCTCATATCATCTCCAATATATTGAAATCTGATATATTGAAATCTCTCATATCATCATCTCCAATATATTGTTAGGTTCTGAAATCTGTTATATTGAAACCCCTCATACCATCTCCAATATATTGATATCTGATATATTGAAATCTCTCATATCATCATCTCCAATATATCATTAGGTTCTGATATCTGATATATTGAAACCTCTCATATCATCTCCAATATATTGTTAGGTTTTGATATTTGATATATTGAAACCCCTCATATCATCTCCAATATATTGAAATCTGATATATTGAAATCTCTCATATCATCATCTCCAATATATTGTTAGGTTCTGAAATCTGGTATATTGAAACCCCTCACACCATCTCCAATATATTGATATCTGATATATTGAAATCTCTCATATCATCATCTCCAATATATCATTAGGTTCTGATATCTGATATATTGAAACCTCTCATATCATCTCCAATATATTGTTAGGTTCTGATATTTGATATATTGAAACCCCTCATATCATCTCCAATATATTGAAATCTGATATATTGAAATCTCTCATATCATCATCTCCAATATATTGTTAGGTTCTGAAATCTGGTATATTGAAACCCCTCACACCATCTCCAATATATTGATATCTGATATATTGAAATCTCTCATATCATCATCTCCAATATATCATTAGGTTCTGATATCTGATATATTGAAACCTCTCATATCATCTCCAATATATTGTTAGGTTCTGATATTTGATATATTGAAACCCCTCATATCATCTCCAATATATTGAAATCTGATATATTGAAATCTCTCATATCATCATCTCCAATATATTGTTAGGTTCTGATATCTGATGTATTGAAACCTCTCATATTATCTCCAATATATTGTTAGGTTCTGATATTTGATATATTGAAACCCCTCATATCATCATCTCCAATATATTGTTAGGCTCTGATATTTGATATATTAAGATTCTCAACCATTGTGCATTTATTTCAGTCAATGATGTGAATTCCTTGCAATAGAGTATTGTAATTACAATCAATAGCTATTGCAAGAGATGACTGTAGTATTGCAAGACATGACAATACAGCTGCTGTAACAACTGTGATGTGCTTGTCCCAAAGTGGACAATAGCCATGCAATATATTACAATACATGTCCCTTTTCAGGTCTGCCCTCCACACTCAGCCAGTCAGCCAGAATAGGAATGCCAGTCAAACAATGGCAAACAAAATATGCTAAAAACAAAAACAAAAACTTGAAATTGAGCAGCCCTGTGCCTGGTCCCTCAGGCACAGGTTACCAATCAGGCATAGTTGCTTTTGGTAAGCTGCTATGACCATGGGAAAATCTTTGCACAGCTTGCAAAATATGACTTTTTATACACCAGAAGATCAGGGGATTCCAAATCTGGACACCCCACATTTGTATCTGCCTTGGTTCAGTGTCAATTTGCAAAATACACAGAAAATAATCATTTTCCCACAATTCTGCAGTACCCTAGCTTGAAAATTGATAGCTAGAAGATACACACACTACCTGTGGACATATGGGGAGGGTGTGGATTAGTTTAACAACCCACCCACCATCTCTGTCCCCTTTGTCAAATCACATATTCTTGTTGTCTGATAGCTGATAAGGTATGCATGAATACATGTTCAAAATTTGGTGAAGTTAGGCCAAGTTCTCAAGAAGATAGCTGATAGCCCAGAATGTCTCAGTCAAGGTGTTGCTTATCCTTGCCTGTGTTGTTGCCTTCACTTTAGACTGTCCTCCAAAAGAGACATTCTGGGCTATCTTCTTGAGAACTTGGCCTAACTTCACCAAATTTTGAACATGTATTCATGCATACCTTATCAGCTATCAGACAACAAGAATATGTGATTTGACAAAGGGGACAGAGATGGTGGGTGGGTTGTTAAACTAATCCACACCCTCCCCATATGTCCACAGGTAGTGTGTGTATCTTCTAGCTATCAATTTTCAAGCTAGGGTACTGCAGAATTGTGGGAAAATGATTATTTTCTGTGTATTTTGCAAATTGACACTGAACCAAGGCAGATACAAATGTGGGGTGTCCAGATTTGGAATCCCCTGATCTTTTGGTGTATAAAAAGTCATATTTTGCAAGCTGTGCAAAAATTTTCCCATGGTCATAGCAGCTTACCAAAAGCAGCTATGTGTTATGGGAAGCAGGGCCGAACATTCGGATGTGCTTTCCGTCAGGTGATCGGGTGCCAGGACTATGTTAGTCCTGAGTGCCAGAATGAGAGGGTCAAAGGCTGTTTGGTCAACCAGGTCAAATTGGGATAGTATCCTGTCACTAGGCCTTCTGGGGCATAAGAGGGAGTGAAGTAGGGTGGCTCTGGCTCTGTACTCAGAGTTGTTGGCTTCGATGACTTGTTGCCTAAGATTGGCTATTCCATGAAATAACGTGTGTTCGAGCACTTGGTGGTCTGGGTGATCATGTCCAAGGATGTCAACACAAACAGAATGACTGAACTCAGTCAGGTGGTGTGTGAGTCATGTGATTTGGGTCCGTCACTGATTCAGCGATGGGTGGAGTCATCTGGAAGTTGGCATTATTGCTACTTCAGGCCAAGAAGAGATAGGGTATCTCTTGTCAGCAGTAGGGAAAGCCAGTGTGATTCACCAAAGTACAATAAGGTGATAGGGACAAGTGAACAACACTAAGGGGTTTCCCATGTCACTGCACCCCTTATATACCTCGGGGGTGCTGCGGGTTTCTGCAGCGCAGCCCTTCGTCCGCAGCCCAAGGATGCTATCCATCTGCTGCAGTGCATCCTTCTGCAGGCCTGCTCAGTCCACAGCTGCCTTCTGCAGTACTTTGCAGGCTTGCACAGTCCACAGCTGCCTGATACTGCTCTTTGATGCAGCTCTCTGCACTCTCCCATTGCCCCTTTTGGATGTCATCACCTTTCGCTTATCAGCCCATGTGCTACTCCGCAGTCCGCCACATGGCACAGCTTATCTCCACATTCTCCTTCAACCGCCATGTGCTCCTGTGTGATGGCTCTTCCCTGCCGCCCTGCTTATCTTCCGGCTCTTATCCATCCTTTGTGGTATATAAGGAGGGTCTGTACTACTTCTCCTCCTTACTGCAATGTGCTGGGGCCCTCACAAACTCAACTTCCTCCCCTCCTCCCATGTCTTCCAACAAGTTGCCCCCCTTGTACTCTCTTGTACCACATTCCACTGGGTGATTCAGAGGGGAGCTGACGACCTCCTCATCCTTACCATTGCTCAACGATGCTACGCTTGTGGCCATCCTGGCCATTTTGCGTCGGGATGCCCTCGAGTCATCCACCTGGGCAACCTTATCTGTGACCTTCTCGAGGACCCCCATAGTATTGTCTTTTCTTCCATTTCTCATTTGCTTTACTGATTCCCTCTTTGCAGAATGGGACTCCATTCCTCCTACCCAGTGGGCCTCCCCCACTTCTTATTCAGGATGGAACACCACCCCTCCACCATTGTCTCCTCTGTCAGCCCCTGCACTGGCTACAGTGGCTTTGCCAGATGTCAAGGGGGAGTATGTCCAGGTTGGGGAGTCTCCTTCTCAGTTGGTGGACAAGGATAGGCTCTGGGTCTAGTGGCCCAAATGTTGAAGCTTCCATTTGACGTAATACATAGTTTCTGGTTCTGGATTGGTTTTTGTATTACTTAGGTGCTTCGATTCCATAAACCAATCCCCCAATGGCCATCAACAGCAAGGAGCATCTCCTCGCTCTTGATTGCCATTGGTACTTTGGTCTTCTTTACTTCTAGTGTTGCAGTTGTCCTCAGTCATCTTGCCTTTGTCATTGTTTGCCTTGTTTATATAATCGACTTTGTCATTCTTCCCATGACACTATGCCTGATTGGTAACCTGTGCCTGAGGACCAGGCACAGGGCTGTTCAATTTCAAGTTGTGGTCTTTGTTTTTAGCATATTTTGTTTGCCAATGTTTGACTGGCATTCCTATTCTGGCTGACTGGCTGAATGTGCCAATGTATGGAACAATTTGAGCAGTCAATGTATCATGCAATCAGCCAGTGAATCAGAGGTGTTCATGTATGGGACAATCAGAGCAGTCAATATATTGGCTATTTGTCAAATACTAGAGTGGTCAATATATCATACAACTAGAGGTGGCCATCTATTAGCCATTGAATCAGAAGAGTCAATGCATGGTATGATTAGAAGACTTAATGTGTCATACAATGAGTCAGTCAACCAGAGATGCCAATGTATGGGACAATTAGAGCAGTCAATATATTGGCTATTTGACTAGAGTGGTCAATGTATCATACAACTAGAGATGGCCATGTATTAGCCATTGAATCAGAGGGGTCAATGCATGGCATAATTAGAAGACTTAATGTATCATGCAGCCAGCCAGTCAATCAGAGATGCCAATATATGGGACAATTAGAGCAGTCAATGTACCATGCAATCAGCCAGTGAACAGAGGTGCTAATGTATGGGACAAGTAGAGTGGCTACCTTGTGATTGCAATTGGCCATATATCATTCTAGGTGTTCTAAATCAGAGGAATACATACAACACTGGAAAATGGTAATGAGAACCAATTCATACATGCTGCTACCAGGGTCTGGTGTGCAGGAGAACACATATATTCATCAGTTCAACATATGGTCATCACAAGATAGGTATATGGACCTGGAGTTCACACAGGAGAATGTGTGAACTCCAAACGGTCACGGCTCGTGAGTATAAGAGTCTGTAAGAAGTTGCGAAGTGCAAGTTAAAAGTAAAGAAAGCTTAAACTACAAGATGGTAATGTCACGGGAGGATAAACAACACATGACGTGAGGCATGGATCCATTGTGGTAGACGTGGCACTACCCCGCAGGATATGCACATTGTCAGTACAGTATTGCCTTCACCAGGAAACCTAAAATTTTCTTGACAATTTGAACCTACTTACATGTCTTTGTTAGGATATTGTATGCTTACCTTCTCATGTCTAGGCTTCCTCCTTGTCCAGGGCCCTCCAGTTATGCATCTCATTAGCCTAATATGCCTACTGCCCTATCCACACACGCCTATGTACCAATAGTTATGGAAACCACTTTTGATTTGGTGTTTAAAGTAGAAGTACTGGGAATCTACACTCAGAGGAAGATGAGGCTCTACAGCGAGAACTAAGAATCGCACAGAGATGCGGTTAATACCGTTCAATTTCCATTCACTGATAACACTTATTCCAAGAGTTGCAAAAGGAAACAACAGTTTTTCATTCCTTAAACTAAGAAACGTTGCTCTGGGCCTCATCTGAGTAGACATCAAAATAACACCAAGGGAGATAGGAAATATGAAATTCTGAACGGACAGAAATGTCGGCAGGGTTCGTAAGGTCATATGCGCGAGTTTACGAGAGGTGCAGAGCTTTTGCGGCTAGGCTACAAGGTCGCGAACTCACTGGTGCGAGTTTGGCACCATTCTGGTGTTGTGGAGCCAAGTGATTGTGATCGGGGCCTCGATCGGGCGATCAGAACCCAGAGAGGTGATGACATTCCCACGGTGACCAAGTTGGGGCATGGGAAGCGGTTGGCACTGATGCCATCACTGCCCACTTTGCCTAATTAGGAGTACTCCTCCCAGGTGAAGGATGCACACTTCGTGACCTTTGTCCATTGGATGCGCAGTCCTCCCTTTGTCCTATCTTGGCCTGGAAACTTGGCTAAGCTCAACTAGGATTAGAATAGGGTCTAGTAGAGCATGAGTCATGTTCTACTAGTAATTCTGTGCTATTGCAGAATGAGACAGATAAGACTGAATGAGGTAAAAACGAGATAAGGTCGCGATTGGGGTCTAGAAGTGTCCGGAAGGCCGCGGAAATGATCGGGAGAGACTGCGGGGTGTTTCCCCGCATTCTCCTGGCGTTAGATCGCCGATATTGAGTCAGTATGACTCAATATGATTATTTTTAGATAAGCTGGAATGTTCGAGATGAAATATCTCAACGAGGAGATAAGATAAAATTATGATCTTACCTGATATGTAAAGCCACTGAATTCACCTTAATTTAGAGTCCTTAAACGGTATGTTAGGATTACTACTTAAGGAGCCATGTTGTATTCTTCCGAATGTAGTAGGTACACAAATTTGAGTATAAATAGCCGACGGAACTTTGCGTTCCAGGCATCTTTACGTACCCACATATCTGTCAAACCATCCTGCAAAAGGACTAAGTGTTAGTCTAGCCCCCCAGGGAGCTAAGGACTCTTTTAGTTAAACTAAGGACTGAGTCTAGTTTAGCTAGATACGGTAATTGCTGACTAAGGACTTAGTCTGGTCTAGTGCAGACGGTACCCAAAGGTATCTATGCCTCGGGACTGCCGCCCTGTGCCGGCTCCCCTCGGCGCGGTAAGTATTGAATGAAATATGAATATTTTGGTATAGGGTACAAGGTGCTCTACTGTACAATGTACCAATGTATTCATCAGAGTAAGTAGTGAATAACTAGCCAAGTATTGAGAATTGAGGGAAGTTTTATAGAGCTAGAATGGTCTACAAAGCCAGGAGAATCTCATGAACTCTTTAGCTTAATTCTCCCTTCACTGGTTAGCTAGTTATTTACCATTCGATTTTTGACCTATCTATGTTGATTTGACTTAAGTGTACAATACCTATGGAGTGGTCAGTCATTGAGCCAAAGTATCAGCCTGTGGAGTGATACCAGGTTGAGGCAGACTATGGGGGATCAATAGCTAAGCCCATGGGATGTTGTGACTTAGGTTACTAATAATAATAATATCTGCCCAAAGCAATGCCTTGCTAGAGTGTTGGTTCCAATACTGTTAGCAGGAAGGTATGGAATTGGAGGATCTACTAGTCCTGTAGACCAACTGCATAAGGAATTGAGGACCTGTCTGAGTCATCCTGACTCTCAGTGACTTAGTTCTGACTGCACCCAGTACCAGATCCATAACAGTCTTGATTGCACTTGATTTGTTTCTTGACTGTCTTGAATTCTCAAGTCAAAACAGATCAAGACAAAAGGTTGATCAAGTAGGTCCATTTTCTTGATTTGTCTTGACCTGCTTGATTTTTGCAGTCAAGACTATCAAGACAAGATCAAGACAATTTGAGGTTTCCTGATGTTAATCTATGGCAGGTCTGGGGGTTCTGTTGATATGGAGACTCCAGGTCAACAACCCCAACTCAGACTCAGCCCATGCATGCCTACCCAACCTAAAGAATGTGGCTATCAGACTGGGTCTCACACAACTTAAGCGTAAGGTCATGACGACAATCTAATAAGAATGGGATGACACATGAGAAAATGAGATTTAAGCGAGCCTTGGCAGGCACTCGCTTAGCAGTGACAGCAGCATGTCACTGGCATGTCATGCCCTGTCACCTGTGTGACAGCAAGACCCAACATTACAGTCCCCTCTCCCTGCCCCTCCTCCCTCCATCCCATCTCTCCCTTTACCTCCCCTGCTTCTTCTTGCTCCTCCTTGCCTTTCCCTTTTAATACATAACTCCTGGTACATAACCCCTGGCATGCCAGGGGTGTTTGTGATGTTTGTGAGTGTTTGTGAATGAGTGTGATGGTATGTATGTGGATTGTAGGTGGCTGAGAATAGATCAGGGGGAGTGGGGGTGAGTGAGAGTGAGATTGAGATTGAGGGGTGAAGCTGGTGAAGGTCAGCATGAGCATGAGGGTGAGGGCAGTCAGAGTGAGGGTAACTGAAGATGAGGGTGGAGTTGAGGGTGGAGGTGAATGATCAGGGGGAATGAGGGTGAGTGAGAGTGAGAGTAAGGGTGATTGAAGGATGAAGGCAAGCATGAGGGTGAGGGTGAGGGCAAGTACAGTGAGGTTAACTGAAGAGAGGGTGAAGGTGAGGGTGAGGGTGAAGGTGAATAAGAGTGAGGGTGAGTGAGGGTATATGAGGGTGAGTGTGGCAGAGCAGGGGTATCTGAAGGTGGTGGAGAGGAGCCATGAAAAGTCATGGAGAATCAGGGGGAGTCAGTGAGGTCTGAGGGTGGGTGAGTGGGTATGGGTGTGAGTGAAAGTGAGGCTATGTGAGGGACTGGGCATGGTATTATCTGACTAATCTGAGGGTTGTCAGGGTGAGTGAGGGTGAGGCAAGGGTACATGAGGGTGAGTATGACTGAGCCTAGGGGTATCTGAGGGGTGGTGAAGGCTGTGGAGAGTCAGGGGGGGTCAGGGGAAAACAGATAGGTGAGGGGTGAGTGTGAGTATGGGTGTGAGTGAGTGAGGGTGAGGCTATGTGAGGGACTGTTGCCAGGGGTGAGTGAGGGTGGAGCAAGGGTATGTGATGGGGAGGGTTGAAGTTAGATTAAGGGTAAGGGGGTGATTGAGGTGTGAGAGTGAAATTGGTTGTGAGAGAGCAGGTGAATGAGGTAAGGGTGAATATGAGTTAGGGCCTGGGTGAGGGTAGGTGAAGGGTAAGCAGGGGTTAAGGTGATTGAGGGGAGAGGGGATGAGAGTGAGAGTGAGAGTGATTGAGAGTTATGAGGGTGACTGGGGTTGAGTGACTGGGGGTGATTAAGGTGAGTAGGCAAGGGTGAATGTGACTGAGGATAAATCCGTATCCATGGGTATCCGTATCCGTATGGGTACAGGTATGGATACAGAAATCTATATCTGTGAGCTTCAAAACGAGCCAAAGATCATCCAAAACAGTCAAGAATTGACTGAGATAGAGTCAAAACACTGTTTTGAGCATATCTCAGTCAATTCTTAACCATTTTGAATGTTCTTGGTGTCATTTAATCAGAAATCTGTGGATAAATCCATGGATTTTGTATCTGTATCTGTGGCAAGTATGAGTATGGATACAAAGGAATGTATCCACAGAGTATCTGCACCATTGCCTAACTGAGGGTGACAGGTGGAGTGGGTGAGGGTGCAGGTAAGAGTAGGGGTGAGGGTGCACATGTTCTGGCAGCTTTCAACCACTCAAAGTACTCAACCCCCCTGCTCCTTGCAGCATCCACAAGGGTTTTGTTGTTCCTTACTTATTACAGACATGATACCAGAGCCATAGTGCTAGCCTGCCTTATTAGTGGCAATGCCATGGGTCCTTATCTAGTACTAAGATAAGGGGAAAAGAGTACAAAAATGGAAATGACGAAGTACTTATCTCAAGAGCCCTGGCACTTGCCGGTGTTCCCACGCTCGGACCCTCAAATCACGTGATGCGCCCAGGCCCCAGGTCATGTGATCTTACATGATTACATAATCCGACCCAGCCACAGGTCATGTGACCTTCCAACAACCCTCCCCAGTTTCTCCATAACTCCTCTTTGGGATGGCTTATGTAAGCGATCCTAACATCACCCCCCTCTTAAGGCTGGACGTCCCAACCAGCTAGCTTGGCCTTGTCAGGGTGGGAGAGGAAGAAGTCCCAGAGAAGCAATGTTATGTTAGTGAGGTTCCTATGGGGCTCCCAAGTGTTTTCCTCCACTGGGTATCCCAACCACTTCACCAAGTACTTCACTCCATGCCCCACCTTCTTAACATCAAGGATCGCCTCCACATCATACTCCAGGTGGTCATCATCGATCATAGGGGGCAGAGGGGGAGGCAGGTTCTGAGAAGGGAAGGAAGGGGGATGAAAAGGCGTCAACAGCAACTCATTGAAGACCCGATGGATGTGCCAGGCCCGAGGGAGCTTGAGGCGATACCTGGCAGGTCCCACCTTCTCTTCAATTGCAAAGGGGCCTGCACACTTGTTGTCAAGCTTTTTAGAGGGATGGTCCATCTTTAAGTTCCTTGTGTCCAGCCAGACCAGATCTCCCACAGAGTACTCATGACTTGGGCACTTTCCCATGTCGTAGCTCTTCTTCATCGCTGCTGCAGCTTTCTCCATAGCCTCCTTGGCTGCTCTTCGGGATTCCATGAGCTTAGCCAGCCACTCATCTGCTGCCGGGTTCACTTCTGTAGGTGGGCAGAGTCCCCCATTCCATGGGTGCCAACCATACTCAAGGAAGAAGGGTGTCTGTCCAGTCGCAGAGTGCTCATGGTTGTTAAGGGCGAATTCTGCAGTGGACAACCACTCAGCCCAATCATCCTGCAGGTGATCCACATAGGCTCGGAGGTAGATCTCCATCTCCTGGTTTGCCTGCTCCGTCTGCCCATCAGTCTGTGGGTGGAAAGCTGTACTTGGGTTTGCTTTCACTCATATCATGGAGTAGAACTCCTTCATGAATCGAGACACAAACTGGGATCCCCAGTCACTCACAACCTTATGTGGGACTCCATGATCACAGAATACCTGGTCCTGAAGGAGGCGTGTGGCTCCAAGTCCTGTGAGGTCAAGTCCAATACCTTCCAGCAGTGTGTGCTTTGTGAACTTGTCGACAATGACAAGGATGGCATTGTGTCCACGTGAGAGGGGGAGGGGCCCCACAATGTCCCATGTAATCACTGACCAGGGACCATCCAGAATGGGGTGTGGGTGGAGTGGGGCTGCACACTTGGTACAGTCAGGCTTCATTTGCTGGCATGTCTCGCACCCCTGGGCATATTGATCTGCATCTTTCACCATCCCCACCCACCAATAGGCCCTCAGCAATGCTGCTCTCAGCTTCCATGGTCCAGGGTGCCCAGCTGTGGGGAGGTCATGCTCAAAAGCAAGGACTGCCTCATGGGCCTCCTCTGGTACCCATGTGATCCCACCCTTTTGCCAGAGTCCCATCCGATCTTGTGTCCACTCATCATCAAGCCCCTCTGGCTTCTGTACATGTACCGCACTATTTTTCTGGAGCAGCATCTCCATTTCTGATGTGAATGACATGCAGACCTCAGCCTCAGGGAAGACCTGTACTGGGGCATCCTCCTCCACCATCCCCCCATAGTCTGGCCTCCAGGAGAGAGCATCAGCTTTTGTGTTTGATTTCCCAGTGCAGTACTTGATCTCGAAGTCAAAGCACTGGAGCTCCCCAACCCAACAAACCTGCCTTGGCTTCAACTTCTGGGGCTTCTGGAAGTACTGGAGGTTTGCATGGTCTGTCCAGATCTCGATCGTCTCCTCTGCTCCAATGAGGTATGCTCGCCACTCATGAAGTGCCCGAATCACAGCCAAGAACTCCTTGTTGTACACATTGTAGTTCTTCTCAGCTGCAGTGAGGGCCTTGGAGATGTAGTCCACAACTCTCCAGGTTCCATCCATCTGCTGCTGCAAGAGCACTCCACCAGTTGCCAGGTTACTTGCATCTGTCTCTACCTTCTATCTCCCTTTGTCCTGAGGCAGAGCCAGGATCGGGGCCGATATGAGTGCCAGGTGAAGGTCTAGGAAGGCCACTTCCTCCTCCTCCTCCCATTTCCATGGAACTTTCCCTGTCAACCAGAAGAGTGGCTTTGCCTGAGCAGAAAGGTTTGGGATGTGCTGACAGAGATAGTTCAACATCCCATTGAACTTCTGGACATCCTTCACATTCCTAGGACATGGCCAATCTCAGATCGCTGCCCCTTTAGCAGGGTCATGCTCCGGATGGTTGTGGGAGATCTTCATCCCAAGGAAAAGGATCTCATCCTTCTCAAACTTGCACTTGCTGAGTCTGAGGCACAGCCCATTCTCTCTGAACTTCCACAAGACCTGATCCATCCAGTACTGGTGTGTTGCCAGATCCTCTGCAAACACAATCACATCATCCACATAAGCCCAGACATGTCCTCCTGCAATCTCCTCCCTCAACACATGGTTCATGAAGTGCTGGAAGGTTGCCGGTGCATTCTGCAGCCAAAACCACATAACGGCTGGCTCAAAGAGTCCACGAGGAGTCAAGAAGGCACAGTGGTGCTGGTGCTCTGGCCAGACCTGCATGGATGGGAAACCTCCTTTTGCATCAATCTTAGAGTAGATTGATGCTCCCTTAAGCACATCCACTGTGTCTTGGATGCACAGGAGGGGGTACTTGACCTTGATCAGATGTGCATTCAGCCTCGAGTAGTCGATAATTGGCTGCAGTTTGTTCTTCTCATGTTTGAAGAAGAAAGGGCTAGCATATGGGGATTTCAAGGGCCAGATATGTCCAGAAGCCAGCTGCTCATCCACCCAATGGTTCATCTCCACCATCTCATCTCATGTCAAAGAGTATAGCTTGGAGGAGAGGTGCTCAGGGTCCTTTTTGAACTTCATCTTGATATCAAAGTCTGGTCGGGAGTGGGGAAGCTCATCCCACTTCACTTCACTAAAAATCGAAGGGTAGCGGCTGGGCCAATCAGGGGTGGGGCCAGAGTTGGGAAAACAGGTGTCCGGAATACTCACAGATGCGAGGGTACTTGTTTTCAGGGGTGCAGGGGCTTGTGGGGATGGAGAGCACTGTGTGGGGCAATGGGTAAGGCTCAGCTTTGCCTTCTTCCAGTCAATGTCAGGGTAATGTCGCTTAAGCCAGTCATGCCCAAGGATGGCCTTGTGGGATTGGATCTTTCCCAGCAGGAAATGGACCCATTCACAATGGTCACCCACCTTTACCAGCAGCTCAATTCCAAACTGGATTTTACCCTCTCTGTTCTGTGACCCATCCACATTGTACATCATGATTGGGTTCAGCAAGGGAGATGGCTCCAGGCCCACTCTTTTTGCCCACTCCAAATCCATGAAACAGTTGGTGCAACCTGAGTCGACAAGGGCCTTCATCATAGCCCACTTGCCAGTGCTGAGGGCCTCCAAGTGCACCTGGATGGCTAGCTCTTGTGGCACATGTTTCTCCACCTCTGGCTGCACCTTGGTTGGGCGCTCTGCCAGTCTCACTTCCTCTTTCACCTCAGCCCCAATTCAGGTATGTCTCTGCTGCAAGATAGTATACTTCAGTATACTTGCTGCAGGCACAGGGACGGAATGGGGGCTGGAACAACTCTTCTCTCCAGCCAGAGTCCTCCTTTCTCTCTCAAGTGGCTCCAGTTTTGCTTGGAGCAACACAATCTCTCTCTGGTAATCCTCTGTTGTTCAGGGGGTACCAGGCACTCCACAGGTTCGGGCTCTTGGGACCTGCAGATGCATGTCAGGCAGGGGGCAGAAACGGACAGCATGCCCTGTCTGGTGGCATCGGAAACAACATCTCTCGGCAGGGGCCCAACCTCGGCCCATGGCTACATCCGGAGTACACCACAGAGGGGTTGCGAAAGGTCGCGGAGGTCGTGGGTCTTGTTCCGCAACTATCGCATCGAGTCACCTTTGCTGGGCATCGAGTCGTTCTGCCAGCATCCTCCATCCTCCATAAGTCTCTGGCATAGGGGAGACACCATAGATCCTCCCCACCAACCTCCTACTCAGGTTTAACTCCAGCCAATGGACCAGGATTCCTGAGTCCTTCTCTGCACTCAACTCTGCCTGTCGGAACAGCATCTCGAATCTTGCGAAGAACTCTGGTGCCATCATGGCACCCTGTTTCAACCCTGCAATATTGGCAAGGGCAGTCGCACGGTTGTTCAGGTCATCAAATGCCCACTTCATCTCCTCCACAAACTCCACCCAGGTTCTGGCCTTGCCACTACCCAGGATCTCTTCCACTTTCATATTCGCCCATTCAGCAGCAAATCCATCTCCAGTAATTTTGCTCAAAGCAAAGAGGACCTTCACCAGGTCCATAGCATAAACAAGAGGCAAAGTGATCAGAGGAATGTACAGAAGTTCCCTTTCTGCCCATCAAAGGGGGCAACAGATACAGTAGGTCAAGCCTCATAGGTTGGGCTACAGGCGGGGTGACATGGTCTGCCATCACAGGCCCTGGATGCTGTAAATAAAGTTCTGGGCCTTGGGCACTCAGGATTTCTTTGATCTCTTAACAGTCCTGTCCTCTTAGGCTGCTCTTCTGTGTACTTATGTACCTATAGAACTTTTATTCTATGAAACTTTTGTTAATGTGGGGCCCAAATGGTGTCCCAGGTGGTTGCTCCACAACTCCTAATGAGTTGCCCATGCGCCCTTCTGACAATGGTCACAGAGCAAGGGCCCTGTCCACTGGACCAGGAAACTACAGAAAGACTATGTAGAGGGCCTTTCCTTGCCCTGTACACTACATGATTCACTGGGAGAAGTATGGTGGCTGTAAAAATAAAGTTCCGGGCCTTGGGCACTCAGTATCACTTGGGGAGGGTCACAGTTGACTTCCTCCTGGTCTGGTCACATGTATCTACACACAGTAAAAATTTCATGCAGTTCTGTTACACACTGCAGGCAGGGTAAAGAAAAAGAGGATGTTAGGGGCTGAGCTGTGACAATGTGTCACAGTTTGAGATTAAGGGTCCAGGCTAGCCGGGTTAGGACACAGGGCTAGGGCAGATGGGCAGATCTTAGTATTATATCAGACTGGGTCTCACACAACTTAAGCGTAAGGTCATGACAACAATACTAAGATAAGGGGAAAAGAGTACAAAAATGGAAACGATGATGTACTTATAGCAAGAGCCCCGGCACTTGCCGGTGTTCCCACGCTCGGACCCTCGGATCACGTGATGCGCTCAGGCCCCAGGTCATGTGATCTTACATGATTACATAATCCGACCCAGCCACAGGTCATGTGACCTTCCAACAACCCTCCCCAGTTTCTCCATAACTCCTCTTTGGGATGGCTTATGTAAGTGATCCTAACAGTGGCCAGAATGCACCCCCACTACCACAATGAATGAAGAAAAGAGCTGAGCTCTACATGCAGTTCTCTTCCCTCCTCCACCTGCCATCCCTGCAACCCACACTGTGGGACAGTACCCTAAACCACTGTGACACTATCACAATTGGCTGGCTCCTGCCCCTATAGTTCTTCATGGAAACCTTTGAAATTTTGGAGGCACCTACTGTGCCTGATTGGGTAATGAGTCACTGATCACTTTGGTCCATGTCCTGGCACAGACAAAGCACCTAAGGACATGAAAAGTGCCTGGGATTGCAGACAAATGACATGAGTACATGACCATCTATAATTTGTAATATTAAAGACTATGGTAAGAGTGCCCTGAATATTTTCCTGGTGAGTGTCAAAAAGCAGCCAAAACCATACAAGCAAGTCAGGTGCATCACAGCATCACATGTCACAGTTTAAATCATGTTGGCACTACTCTACACCTCATTGGCCTCTGCACAACTATGGGATCAATGTTGGGAAAGGCCTGTTGTGTCTGTACATGATGATGAGCCATTCAGATCTGACAGGTACAGTTCCAGAAAAGGAAGTGCTGTGAAGTAACCTGTCATTTGTGCTGTCTTGCCAGGTTCACACATAATGTAATGGCAGAAAGGAGTAGACTGAAAGCCCTAGAGTGCAATTGAACTTGCTTTGTTACGATACTGGAGCACACACTAGGTAACCCAGTTGAAATGCCCAAGGAATCTCAAGGAAACAGCCAAATACCATCAACTCTGCAAAGCCACTGACTTTAGGCAGTTGAGGAGCATGCAATTCCAGGCTGATCCTTCCCAAAATTGCAGTATAGTATCTTGTGATATCTTATTGCTTGTATCCCAAAGTAGCGGTGATGAGGATGAGTTGAGGCACAAGGGGAAGCTTGGTGACTCATTAGTATGCCTGACTTGTTGCATGCACTGCCACAGTAGACCACATATCTGTGGAGGTGCATGCAACTTTACAGCACATTTCATGGAGTATTGCAGCCATCAGAGCTGTTTCATGCTGACAATCACCAAGTTTAGGCCAAAATGGACATCTTTAAATAGGAAATTTAGGGCTCCTTGATGTCACCAACCCAAGCCAATGCCTCACAGACATCAGGTCCAAATTTTCATGCCAATCTGTCAAGAATTGACTGAGATATGGTAGATCTAATTTTGCAGTTTCAATGATTAGTGTTGCCATGGTTTGGTTCTGAACCAGGGTTCGAACCTGAACTTTTGAGAACCGGACCAAAGTCTGGTTCAAAGGTCAGTCAATGGCCAAACCGAACCTTTTTTCAGGTTCGAGGGGGCCAAAATTGGTCGAACCATTACCAAATTAGGTAATAGTCCGGTTCATGAACCTCGAACCGGACCAGAACTGGGTTCAAGGTTTGAGAATTTGCCTGAACCGGACCTTAAGTCCAGTTCGGGGTTCGACAATATTGGTCAAGAACTGGACCAAACCGGACTGCAGCAACACTATCAATGATATGTGTTTTTGTGTTTGGCAACATCAGCAAAACGTCAAACTACTTAATCCAACTTAAACTGCTCTTAAACTGTCTTAAACAGCAGATTAAGACATTTTCAGACATTTTTGATTAAGGCGACATGACTTAGATTAAGACTATTCGAGTTATGGATTTTACTTAAACTTGCCTTAAAATCAGTCTTAATTACCTTAATTTTGACTACCCTGCCACTGCTGCTGCTGCTGCCGCCGCTGGTTGCTGCCACCGCTGCTGGTGGTGCCGCCGCCGCCGCCGCCACCGCTGTTGCTGTTGGTGGTGCCGCCGCTGTTGCTATTGCTGCTGCTGCTGCTGCCGCCGCCAGTGCTGTTGGTCATGCCGCCGCCGCTGCTGCTGCTGCTGGTGCCGCCGCCGCTGTTGTTGGCAGTGCCGCCGCTGCTGGTGCCGCCGCCGCTGTTGCTGTTGGTGGTGCCGCTGCCGCCGCTGTTGCTATTGCTGCCACCGCCGCTGCCGCTGTTGTTGGCAGTGCCGCCGCCGCCGCCGCTGGTTGCTGTTGGTGGTGCCGCAGCCGCCGCCGCCAGTGCTGTTGGTCGTGCCGCCGCCGCTGCTGCTGCTGGTGCCGCCGCCGCTGCTGCTGCTGCTGGTGCCGCCACCGCTGCTGCTGCTGCTGGTGCCGCCGCCACTGCTGCTGCTGCTGGTGCCGCCGCCGCTGCTGCTGCTGCTGCTGCTGCTGCTGGTGCTGCCGCCGCTGCTGCTGCTGCTGGTGCCGCCGCCGCTGCCGCTGCTGGTGCCGCCGCCGCTGGTTGCTGTTGGTGGTGCCGCAGCCGCCGCCGCCGCCGGTGCTGTTGGTCGTGCCGCCGCCGCTGTTGTTGGCAGTGCTGCCGCCGCCGCCGCTGGTTGCTGTTGGTGGTGCCGCAGCCGCCGCCGCTGCTGCTGCTGGTGCCGCCGCTGGTTGCTGCCGTCGCTGCTGCCGCCGCCGCCGCCGCTGTTGCTGTTGGTGGTGCCGCTGCCGCCGCTGTTGCTATTGCTGCCACCGCCGCCGCCGCTGGTTGCTGTTGGTGGTGCCGCCGCCACCGCTGGTTGCTGCCGTCGTCGCCGCCACTGTTGCTGTTGGTGGTGACGCCGCCGCTGCTGCTGGTGGTGCCGCCGCTGGTTGCTGCCGCCGCCGCCGCCGCCGCTGTTGGTCGTGCCACCGCTGCTGTTGCTGCCGCCGCCGCCGCTGTTGCTGTTGCTGCCGCTGCTGCTGCTGCTGGTGCCGCCGCTGGTTGCCGTTGGTGGTGCTGCCGCCGCCGCCACCGCTGTTGCTATTGCTGCCGCCGCCGCTGGTGGTGGTGGTGGTGCTGGTCGCAATCACCGCCGCCACTTGCTGCTAGTCGCTGCCGCCGCTCGCCGCTGGGTGCTGCAGCCGCCTTCAAGCAGTTCAGGTGTGGTGGGGAGCGAGCGCGACCAAACATCGAGACGGTGGAGGGTTGGGCAGCGAGAGAGGATGGGGAAGAGAGAGGGAGTTTTGGACTTAGTGTGGCAACGAGCAAGTGTCGGACTTCAAAAAAAGATCAACATGGGATCATGTGATCCCATGTTGAAATTTCTTTGAAGTCCGACGTGCCTCAGCCCCTTGTCTTGTTCTACCCGTCAGCAGCAACAATGACAGACGACAACCACGGTGGCGGTGGCTAGCAGACATAGTTGCAGTGACCAGCAGGCAGCAATGGCGGCAGCGCTAGCAGCGAGGGCGGCGGCAGCAAGCGGCGGTGGCGGCAGCAAGTGGCAGTGGCGGCAGCATCCAGCAGCAGCGGCGGGTGGAAGCAACACACAGCAGCGACCAGCAGCGGCGGGCGGCAGTGGCGGGCGGCAGCAACACCCAACGATCAGCAGCGGCGGGCGGCAGGCGGCGGTGGCGGCAAGTAGCAGCGGCGGGCAGCAGCGGCGGGCAGCAGCGGTGGCGGGCAGCAGCGGTGGGCAGCAGCAGTGGCGGGCAGCAGCGGCAGGCAGCAGCAGTGGCGGCAGGCGGCAGCGGCGGGCGGCAGCAGTGGCGGTGGGCTGCAGCGGCAGTGGCGACGGCAGTGGCAGCGGTGTGGCAGCAGAGGTACAACTTACAACTACTTAGTACGACTTAATAAAATGTGAACTAAGACAAGATTAAGGCAAGTGGTGTGACTTAGGTAACTTAATCAGCTTATTTTGAGAATAAGTGTAATAAGTCACCCTAAGTGATTTGACGTTTTGCTGATGAAGGTCACATTCAAAACACAATAAGTGATCCAGACAGTGTCATGGCTTTAGTTTCATTGTGGTGGCTTACTTATTGTAATCTTGACATGTTGCCCATGTAACTGACACCTGATATGGCCTGGGATATCAGAAGTGAAAAGATAATGCAAAAGTGTTGCATCAACAGAGTTAAATTCATATGCAATTGTGGCCCATTCTACATTTTCCATAATTCCACTGAAGAAGATGTAGAATGGTTTACATTGTGTTCCCTTGCTTACAAGGGTAACAAATTCTGGTTCTTTCTAGTTTCTGCTTTTAGTTCTCACAACACTTGTAAGCCTGTGTGTACTTTTGTGTGCCCACCTTCCTTTTCATGTGTAAATCAGAAGATGTACAAACAAGCAAGGGATTCTTTTGGCACAAGATGGTTCCTGAGTCTGTGATAATCACATCCACCTGCTTACCACGTTCGTTTCAAACAAACAAGACAATGTATACATGATATCAACCGATATAGACACCTCACATACACGACCTAAAACCAACAGCAGAAGTATCACGCCAGCGACACTGAGCGAGACACAATGTACGAAAAAAAGAAGGGGAAACATGTTTGTTTTCAATCCGGTGAAGCAAAAACTTCTTCAATTGGAGTTAGGCGTGGAGCAGACTTCCGCGTAGTCGCTCTGGCGCAGCAGAGTCAGGCCAACGATGGGCGCGAGGGCATCAATGTCGGCCACGTTTGCAAGGCAAAGTTTAAGTTCTTGGCATTCTCCTCTTTTTGTAACTGCAGTACGGAGGACGAAGTCAGATCGGAGCGTTCCATCTTGCTGGACCGCCTTCAGCTCGTAACTCGGCGCATCATCGGCGAGTTTAAAAGCCCAATCCTTATTGATCGTGCGAAAGCGTGTCTCGGTGCCGCTACGCGTGTCGTCGATCGTAAACGAGAGGGGGCCATCTTCAACGAAGGAACCATGCAGACAAGGCTCCGTTTCACCCACCGGGTCGCCTGTGACCGTGCAGCTGGCAGTGAAGGTGTGATTGGAGAAGCGGTAAATCACGTGCTGCACGGCGGGCAAGGCGAATTTGGCGGTGTTGGGTTCGACGTGATTGAGCAGGAAGTGCCAGACGCTCTCGCCGACAGTATCCTGAGTTAGGTTGTAATCATAGGCGAACGCACGACTCCCGGGAGGACCAGTGTAGAAAGAGGCTTGAGGCTCAACGTTCCTAGGCGCCAAGTAGGTGCGGCCTACTAGAACTACTTCCACAGGGTTCGGGTCGCATCGGTGCCGCCACGCATGCCGTTGAGAAACCTTGAGCGCGATGAACGGACCCACAAAAGGGCCAAAGATCATGAAGATCGCCAGTGGGAGGACCAGTACAGTGTGAAACGTCCAGTAAAATACTCTGAATACCTTGACGCCTCCCAGCCTTTGAAAGATAGAGACGGGTTTTTGAGAGAAAGAGACGGGTCTGTCTTCGTGTCTGTCTTCTTGTGCATGCAACGCGTGCAACACCCTCAAGAGATAAAAATACCAAACTCCAAGATTGACGGCACCTGAACAAACAGGTGGGTCAGCACGATCTTGAGCAGTTTTAGTTTGATGCTTCATACCTAAAGTGAATCCCCAGAGGTACACTGCTGCATTATGAGAGATCGGTTCAAGAACAAGAAAACAAGACGTGCTCAGTGTGTAATAAGCTTCCCAGCTAGGATGATCTCTATTAGCTCCTGTCCTAGGCACCGAGTTCACAGCGGAGTGGACGTAGAAGACGACCCATATGACGTGCAGCCCATTTAACAGGAGCCAAAGGAAGATCAGGGCTTCATACGTGAGAATCCATCAGAACTCCAGGCATCATTAGACTGAGCGAATAGGATATTGGAGGCTTACCACTCATACGCAAAGGAGAATGCCTGGAGGACCGCCCTCCAAAATATCGATTCTCTACGACAATTTCACCTGGGCCAGCGGCAGGCAAGATGCCATTCGCATTGTCATCCGCCTGAGGTAAGATGCCTTGCGCATCTGCCGGCTCGCCCTGCTGTTGGGGATCGAGTTCAGGGAATGCCTTCTGAGGTGTAAGGAGCCCCTGGCGAGCGAGGAGAAACGCTATACTGTCGCACGCGCCGCTCAAAGTGAAGATTGCCTTCAAAGTGTACTGACCGGCCACCGTTGCGAAGGGCTTGGTGTCCCCATGGACTGACACGAACCAACGAGCGAACGATGTCGGCAGGACTGGCGCAGTGTACGCCAATGCACAGCTGTATGCGTGGACTGTGAGGGTTGGAACAGAATTTCAAGTGGGGAACGCCTACAGCAATAGAGACACCGACACGGAATTCTTATTACGACGCGCGACCCTCTCGTCTTCGTGGACAATGCGGACATCCCACCAGGCTGTACCAGGTGTAATGTATCCTTGACTCCAGAAGAACAAAGGGACATATAACAGAGACGCTGAGAAGGCAAGCCAGAGCCAGACGTTTTCCAGAGCGTAGCGGTAATTTGGGTATACGCTGCTGATCCAGCACCAGTGCGGTGTAGGGGCGTAGAACGGAGGTCGTTTGTGCACTCTAGCCGAGATCGCAGCGAAGGGAACGAGGAAAAGCCACTGCAAACCGACCAGGATGTAAGCTGTGCGACGCATTTTGATGCCTCCCCACCATATGGTGCTGAAAGTGTGCAGTGTGATTATCAGGGTACTGATAGCAACGCTGCTTTGACCGATATTCTGTGTCAGACCTGGAGCAGAGGTGTCGGTTTCTGGCACGCAACAACGGTCATTGACTGGCACAACCGACAGCACTTACCTTGCGCAGTGCAAAAGGAGCCCACGCTGACTATTCCAAGCCCAATCCATCTCACATTCAGTACCGCTCCGATTGCCTGCAGGAAGGACCCGAGGAACAATGAGATCTGTTAGATTGCGTGAAAGAATTATTGTCAGTAAGAATACAATGAAGCTACGGAAACCTACTATAAATATGTCCATAGGCTGGTTTATAATCCTCCACGGAACACCCTCAGGAATGCTTCGTGTACGAATGCGGTTCTTGACTAAAGTTCATCCCTCGATACGTTCTCAACTCGCAAATGGACTCACCAAAATATGTGTGAAAACCACCACGAGGGCTATCAATGAGACGAATCCTGTCACGGGTACTGCCTACCAGTGTATCGTCACCTGAGACTCCCAGGAGTAACTTGGAGGAGGAGGGAGCTCACTACAAGGGCAACATTCTCCGTTCTGGTTAAGCAATGAAATCCAGAAGAACCAGAGATCTCAAGCTGGTCCGCTGTGCAGACGGTGTCAGACATCTCTGGAGAAATGGGCAAAGGAGAAGTGGAGCGAGGCCGTATCTCTGGAGAGATGGGCAAAGGAGAAGTAGAGCGAAACCGTATCTGCTTTATATATCACTAGACAGCATTTCCCTGAGTCTGACATGTGAACGCTGATCTAGCGCTGGATCGATCTCTTAGCCCCGAATGAGCGACACATCCTCCCTTGGTTGCCTGCGAGGTGCGGCGCTGGTGTTGCAAAGAGCAGTCTGAGAATGTGTTGCTGCCGCTTTAACTCACATCTTGTTGCTAGATGCTAACAGATACTTTCTTAAAATGGTAATAGGGTACGCATTTCTGTGCTCCGCTCCGCCGGAACGAAGCTGTGCATGCATGTTGACGGCATAGATTATGAGTGCACAGCCAAGAGTGCTTGCACAGCCATAGTCACACAGACAGATAGTCACGCTACTGTCATCTGAATGTCTTGCATCGCTCGACATCCAAGCTTATCGCCCAGTCCCAAGCCCACTTCTCCGCACACTTGGACTCAGGGAGATAGATGAGAATGTGGTGGTGAGCCGAACCTTTTCATCGACATCGCCTTACCATTAACGCCAGCGCAGCTTTTGTGGCTAGTGCTGTACAGTGTGGTGGGCAGTTCTGATGGATTCTCACGTGTGAAGCCCTCATCTTCCTTTGGCTCCTTTTAAATGGGCTGCACGTCGTACGGGCCGCCTTTTGCGTCCACTCCGCTGTGAACTCGGTGCCTAGGGCAGGAGCCAACAGAACTCATCCTGGGTGGGAGGCCCCCCACACACTGAGCACGTCTTGTTTTCCTGTTTTTGAACCGATCTCTCATAATGCAGCAGTGTACCTCTGGGGATACGCCTTGGGTATGAAGGATCAAACTAAAACTGCTCAAGATCGTGCTGACCCACCTGTTTGTTCAGGTGCCGTCAATCTTGGAGTTTGGTATTTTTATCTCTTGAGGCTGTTGCATGCGTTGCATCCACAAGAAGACAGACACGAAGACAGACCCGTCTCTTTCTCTCAAAGACCCGCCTCTATCTTTCAAAGGCTGGGAGGCGTCCAGGTATTCAGAGTATTTTACTGGACGTTTCACACTGTACTGGTCCTCCCACTGGCGATCTTCATGATCTTTGGCTCTTTTGTGGGTCCCTTCATCGCGCTCAAGGTTTCTCAACGGCATGCGTGGCTGCACCGATGCGATCCGAACCCTGTGGAAGTAGTTACGCCGCTCCTACTTGGCGCCTAGGAATGTTGAGCCTCAAGCCTCTTTCTACATTGGTCCTCCCGGGAGTCGTGCGTTCGCCTATGATTACAACCTTACTCAGGATACTGTCGGCGAGAGCGTCTGGCACTTCCTGCTCACGTCGAACCAAACACCGCCAAGTTCGCCTTCCAGGCATCGATAGACTGAGCGAATAGGATATTGGAGACTTACCACTCATACGCAAAGGAGAATGCCTGGAGGACCGCCGTCCAAAATATTGATTCTCTACGACCTCCCCTGGGCCAGCGGCAGGCAAGATGTTATTCGCATTGTCATCCGCCTGAGGTAAGATGCCTTGCGCATCTGCCGGCTTATCAGGGTCAGGGTGCTGATAGCAACGCTGCTTTGACCCAGCCTGTGGCAGTGCGTAAGGTTCCGCAAGTCTCACAGGCGCTGTACTGTAACGCTGGCTTTTCATCGGGCTCATCGGGCTCATCGGGCTTTTCATCAAGAATAGTGTTCCTCAGTCCCCCCTCCTCATTTCCCAAGCGCTTGTCTGCATCCTTTTTCTAAGCGGGAGGCGGCTTGCTAGCTCACCTGGTACTGGAGAACTAGACAAGTACCCTCCTCATGCGCCTTCGTCTCTGACCTCATCATCATCTACCCCGAGTGTCCCAATGGCTACCCTCAACTTCGCCTACTGCCTCCCCTCTTCGACATCTTCTTCGCCTTCACCGTCTTCCCCGTGCTTCTCTCCGGCCTGCCTTCTTGAGACACTTCTTAGCCGGTCATACCAGCAATATCCGTTGCTGTCGTCCCCACTAGCTGTGATAGTGACGGTTACTGATGGACCATCATATTGGCCATTCGAAGAACAGCTCTTGATCCATGCGAGCGATTCTGCTGCTGCACGCGGAGACAAAAAGTACACTGACTGGCGGCACCCATCGTCGCACCAACACTGGCTCCTGCTCCCATTCCGCAACAGCATTGCCGCATTCCGAAAATGCACCTCTTCTACTTGCCATGGACACAGTTGACGAGCATCTGTCTAGGCATTAGCCCACACTCGTTTACTTGCTGTCCTGTGACACACAGTGCTGTCGTTGGTGAGACGGGAAGGAAGAAACTTGGAAGGTACCCGGTGTCCGCCAGTGAGTGAATAAATAAAAGTCAAGAAAACGCTCCGCAATGTCGTCCAGAGACCCAAACAGCTGTTCAGCAGGTAGATACTCGAGGTGAGGGGGCGAGCCTAAACGAGATTTGGGCTTTGCGCTGCTGCCAACAGACATGCCATACGGAATCTGCCAAGTAGGCCATCTCAATTGGGTGCATACCCAAAGTTTGGGCTGCTTCGGCCATGAAAACGTGTTCTGGTACTTGATTGCGCAATGTGCGCCAGTCTGGATGCTGACCGCCATGTTCCGTTGATTTTTGTTCTTGCTCAGACTCAGGTTCTGGCTCCGCAGCTGTCTCTGGCCCCGTAGCTGTCTCCGGCCCCGTAGCTGTCTCTGGCTCTGTAGCTGTCTCTGACCCTCTAGCTGTCTCTGGCCCTGGTTCATGCCCCAGCTCTTGCTCAGGCGGTTCATGCTGCCTGTTGCAACATATCCAGGACATCCTATACAACATGTCGGTGTACGCGTAGCTATTTCTGAAGCGGGGGAAGGTGAAGTAGCGCCGCAGCATGTTCAATTCTTGGCTGCCGATCACCAACTGCGTGAAAGTGTCTGGCACTACGAGTTTGTCAAACGACGACACGAGGATGGAAGCATGAATTAGATCAAGGTCTCATAATTAATTGGATAAAGGCCAAACGATGCTACAAGTTTCGTTTCCTCCTCCATCCAGCACTTCAAACATAGGACTATCAGACAAGCCAGAAGTATTTGTTTTGATGTCTTGTCTTGTTTTTCTGAGATTTTCAACATTCGGACTACGATTGAGGCAACTCTGCGGTTGCCGAAATACTGTGCAAATATTGCACAATCAAAATTCTAACAGTTTCGTTTCCCCCTTCATCGCCAGTGCTTCCCTCTGCTACCACTTGCTACCATAGTCCTGGGATCAGGTTCGACCGCATGCAAGGGCCAACTCATTATTACTATGGCTGATGACCTGGATAGTGCTGGGCGAATTATAAACCCTGGAGCGAAACGAGCGTGTCCTGCTCTCTAATGTCTGTTCGCAGCCTGGTGCGCCTATTCGCAGTCTTCTTTCTGGTGGTGAGCGCAATCCCCTCAACCTACCGTCACGCACCATACCCCTTCCGTAGTTTGAAGCAAGACAATTTCTCAGTTCCGACTCCAGCATCTCGCCCGATCAGTACTAAAATCGTTGAAACAACCCTCACCTCGCTTTCGTCAGTCGCCGCCTGTCGAGCACGAGCAGGCTTCCAATGAGGTGCATGAAGCACAACATGGCTGCGATCCTCCAATTGACCTGGCCTGATGTTTCCGATTCCACATAGTCCCTCGCAGAAGAATACAGGGAAAAGGAACAGCTGCCGAAGGGAAAGGGAAAGGCTCCAGACATTAAGCAAAACGAACCCGCTGACGCAGCCAGATTCTTGAACCGCGGCGAAATGGTTGAGGATTCTTCGGTAGGCACCCGTGTGGCGAGGGGACTCAAACAATGCAGAGCAACGCCTTTGCTCTGGTTGACCAACGGTTCATCGTCGACATCGAGCATGGTCAGCCTCGTCATCCGGGAATGGGTTGTCATCTGGATAGTAGCGCTTATGCTTGTCATCACCCTCTTCCACAACGGCCTCATCATTGCCCCCCTGGGTCCAGACGCCGTCCTTCGCCTCATCATTGCGATGGCGTATATGTCACGTCCACGCCACATTTGTCTGGCGTTCCTGTAAGACGTGGTTCAGTGTCACCGCAGGCGCTTCGTGGAGCATGCTCAACCGGGCAAGTTTCTGCGTTCTCGATGGTGCAGATTATGACCACAAGTTGTTGAAGCCCACCGACCACCGGTCGCTGCCGTTCCGGGAGGTGAGCCAGGTGAGTAAGGACTTCAAGCAGGAGACCTTCGAAACCACGCTCACACACAAGAGGAGGTCGGCAGCCGCCGCTGCATATCCGGCAATCTGGCAACAGCAATGAAACCGCCGTTTTGTCTCACCCCACGCGCAAGACGTCGGAGAATGTGGTGCAGCATGTAGACCAGATGAAGCGAGGCGAAGCGGCCAACACCGTTAAGACGGCGAACAACGCGCTCCAACGCATCATCGCAAACGGAATGCTTGTCGCGACCGTCACCATCGCCTCAGAATACCTTGTCTAGTCCACTAATCAGATTGCGGCGACCTCGCAGCTGGGCTCGCTCCATTTGCTCGCCTCCTTGTCGGCTGGAGGCGTCGCCATGTTCACCAGCGCAGTCCGGCTACAAACCGCCAACTCGTCGTTTGAGCAGCTGCTGTTTATGAAGGAGATCCTGATCAATGGACAAGCGGAAGAATTCTCCACGAGACGGGAGCCGCTCTCGTCCGGACGTTCCTCGATGAAGTTAGTCATTTTTGCGATTCTGTATTGATACGCATTCAATTTGATTCATGCAATTCGTCAATCTGCCCTCAAATAGTCCGTCGAGGAGAAGACAGGCAACAGCAGCTATTGTTGGTGTTGGATCGGTAATCAGTACATCATTGGCTCCTCACAGAACGTTTTTCCCCATCCTCTATTCTGACTATGCCCAGCTGAATAATGCCAAACAACTGAACAATATGACCGTACTCCTTGTTTCTCGGGAGACACCAACGAGTGGTAAAATCATTGGACCACCTTAATTTGGTCTTTAGCTATACACTAGGTGCGCGTGGTTCACTACTGATATACGGAATAAAAGAGCATCTGATTAGCATGTCTAGCACAACTTACATCCCTTTCGCCGTTACCCACATGATGTGAGCATCAGCTCTGTCGTAAATAGGCCATACGTACTCATACACTGACATCTTCTGACTTGTCCAGTCCTCCAGTATCCTTCTTCGTCTTCGTCTCACCATCTACCCCGAGCGTCGAACCTCTCTCCTATTCATCCCTGCCATCTCCGTCATTCTCGTCTTCAGCATCTTTTTCGCCTTCACCGTCTACCCCGTGCTTCTCTCCGACCTGCCTTCTTGAGACACTTCTTTCTTAGCCGGTCATACCAGCAATATCCGTTACGGTCGTCCCCACTAGCTGTGATAGTGACGGTTACTGATGGACCATCATATTGGCCATTCGAAGAACAGCTCTTGATCCATGCGAGCGATTCTGCTGCTGCGCGCGGAGACAAAAAGTACACTGACTGGCGGCACCCATCGTCGCACCAACCCTGGCTCCTGCTCCCATTCCGCAACAGCATTGCCGCATTCCGAAAATGCACCTCTTTTGCTCGCTCATGGACACAGTTGACGAGCATCTGTCCAGGCATTAGCCCACGCTCGTTTACTTGCTGCCCCGTGATACACAGTGCTGTTGTTGGTGAGACGGGAAAGAAGAAACTTGGAAGATGCCTGGTGTCTGCCCGTGAGCGAATAAAGAAGAGTCAAGGAAACGTTCCAACTCACACATTCTCGCCTACAATTTGGCTGTCCTCGGCGACGTCATCCAGAGACCCAAACAACCGTTCAGCAAGTAGATACTCGACTTGAGGAGGTGCAAGGCTAAACGAGATTTGAGCTTTGCACAGCTGCCAACATCCATGCCATAGCTCGGAATCTTCCAAGTAGGCCATCTCGATCGGGTGCATACCCAAAAATTGGGCTGCTTCGGCCAAGAAGACATGTCCTGGTACCTGATTGCGCAATGTGCGCCAGTCTGGATGCTGACCGCCATCTTCTGTTGATTTTTGTTCTTGCTCAGACTCGGGTTCTGGCCCTGTCGCTGTCTCTGGCCCCGTCGCTGTCTCTGGCCCCGTCGCTGTCCCTGGCCCCGTAGCTGTCTCCGGCCCTGGTCCATGCCCCAGCTCTTGCTCAGGCTGTTCATGCTGCCTGTCACGACACATCCAGGACATCTTATACAACATGTTGGTGTACGCGTAGCTGTTTCTGAAGCGGAGAAAGGCGAAGTAGCGCCGCAACATGTCTAATTCTCGGCTGCTGATCACCAACTGCGTGACAGTGTCTGTGGTCGGACGCGTGGTGTTTGTTGCATTCGTGTTTGTGGTTCTGGACATGGTGGCAGCATCGCATTGCTTTTCGTCTGCCGTCGCGGCCACGGAACCGATTGTGACGATAGGGAGAATGCGATCAAGCATGTTTTCTACCTCCTGCTCGAGCTTATGGAAGGCCACACGTGCGGCACGGAGCGGGTCATGGAAAGATGTTTCCTCTCTCGATTGTTGATGGTCTGAGAGATTGGTAGAGGATAAGGGGAAGACTGGGGCAGGGATGGCTGGCAAGGAAGGGAATGACGACGATACTAGGGATGCACGCAACGGTGCGAATACGGGCGGCGTCAAGGACCGAGCCAGGGGCACGGACAGGAACGAGGAATTAGGCGCTTCGTCTTCGCTGTCATCGTCATCTGAAAAGTCCTGGAAGATGTCTCGGGTTGTTTTGGGGGTACCATGGGTCTCTGAGAGCTGATCGTCGAAAACATTGTAAATGTGCATGCGTTGGCCATCCCCGTTGTGCGCCCACCTATCATTGTCAGACTTTAGGTTCCAATTCAAGGCTAGGCTTAAAGGCGAACGTACGAAGGCCATAACTTGAGCAGGAAAGCCGGAAGGTACGTTGGTATGTCACTCATGAGTAACTTAGCGCTTTCAAGGGTGTTGAGGCTAGCTCGCCCTCGCAATCACGCAAATAATCACAAAGATGCCGTGGGAAGGCATCAAAATTCGTTCTGTGTGTATTGTGAATACTCCCACTTCTCTTCGCTGCTTCATCGCGAGCATTAAATTATGCTGCGTGTGCGGCGCGCGAACAGTTCGCCGGTTATATATTTGTTTTATTGAAGTAAAAGTTCGTCCCACGTTAGGCAACAACCCGTCGACGTGTGAAGGCAAGCCCGCGCACCAGAGGCTGCACATCCCGAGCATCAGAATGCACACCACCGCGTCACACTGTCAGAGTAGCGAACAGACCAGAGCGAGAACAGACCCGGTGTTCGCAGTGCCGTCGATGACTCTGGAAAACGGCCAACCGCCGCATTTCCTATACTGCGCCAACGATGGCGTACGGCAGAGATTGACTGCTGCGCGATTACACAGTGGGTGACAATAGTATCGAACCGCATGGTTGGCCGACACAACAGACGATAAATCCGAAGCTGTAAACGGAGACCGATAGCCTGACCCCAAAGGTGACATTGATGAAGTCCGATGCATGTATGCTTGCGTGCCAGCGGTAGGGGCAGTCCATTATCCCCGGCCCTCGTGTCGTATGGTGTTAAAAACCATCCAGAAGAGTAGGGCCTAGCGCAGAGGCTAACCAGACCTTATGGCTGCGCTCTGTGGCCAAGTTGCGCAACTGTTCTGTTGAGATGTGTCTTTTAGCCGAGTAATCTATGCATATTAATAAATCGTATAGTAATGCACTCAACGTACCCCGTGTCGAGCGCTTTGGATCCTGGTTAAAGGCCACATTTCATGCCTGACGGCTTGGCCAGTAATCGGGCCCATTTGGCATCCTGCGGCCGAAAGGTCTGCCTTATGACAGCGTCCCGACTGTGTAGAGGCACTAGACTCGCACGTGTCCGCGCTCTGGAACCTAGACAACGCGGTCCTGTTAGCTAGAGCTCGGGCCAAATTCTCGTAAATAGTCGGGTATTGACAAGACCTCAGGATGTGTTCACAGCATGATCGTGATGATGGAAAAACTCACCGCATCACAGCAGCATAACCCGGTATACATGCGCTGAGGCTACTCTCGCATGGCTGTGTCCCTAGTGGTGGAAATAATGCGGAGCGAAGGAGGTTTTCCATCCCATGCCCTGTAAAAGGGGTATGGCCGTACAAGGCAGCACTATCGGCCGTAACATGAATCCCTGGAAACCTCCATCAACTACATATACAGGAGAAAGTCCAAGTGGACACACTTCAAGTTGGCACCCCTCCATAGCCTCCTTGTCGTCGCCCGTCTTCCGCACATACTCCCTGACCGGCAACAGTTCTGCAAGTGTGTGGAGTGAGAGATCAGGCGCAAGCTCTGTGTCACCCAGCATCTTGGGATCCCCGATTGTAGAGTGGTGCAATTCACGGCTTACGAGCGTTAAAAATCTTCAGGCGTTGCTCGACGTCAGGCAAGCCAACCGGGAAATGTTTTGGCATGCGCCGAAGGATGGCAGAATCAATGTCGTTTGGTTCGGTTCGTAGCGCCAAGGACTGCGATCTGATCAATTCCCGATAACAGACCATCCCATAGCCTGTTTGACACGAATTGACAAAGTAAACGTCACCAAGGTGGAAAGAAGGGAAAACAAAAAGAAGACGCACATCATGAATTCGGCCCAGGTATGGACCACCAGGCTGTGGGAAGACTATGTTGGCCAAAGCACTCGCCAAAGAGTCGGGCGCGACGTTCATCAACGTAGCTGCCTCTGTGCTGACAAATAAGTGGTATGGCGAGAGTGACAAGCTGGTGGCTGGCCTGTTTAGTCTAGCACGCAAGACGCAGCCGAGCATCATTTTCATCAACGAAATCGAGTCAGTTTTCAGAGAGTGCGCGCGCGGCGATCACGAAGTCACTGGCATGATGAAGGTTGACATAAGTGTGATGAAGAAGACACATGCGTACTCTGACACTGAGGTACAAGATCGCCTTGTCATCCATTTAGGCTGGCGGGACACAGAGCAACTTTGAACAAGCGACGTCGGTCAGAATTGTTTTAGGTTTTAGAGTAGTCCAATGCACACACCATCTAAGATTACTCGCCCGGTGGATGGTGACACCGCCATGCAAAAGTGCAGTTGATAGCAGTAGCAGTAGTTTCCCCGAGTCGGAAGAACACACACATCTGCAAGGTCTCTCCCGCACACATTATGTAATTAATATGCGTTGTTCATGTTTGTATCGACTGGTTACATAAGCAAACAAGCTGTGATGGAGCAAGGTTCCCGGAGGCCGCCGGAATCGGCGACGACCACTAGTTATGTAATTATTACATAGGGACTGAATCTGAATTCGAAATCCTGCCTGATACTCCACGGCAACTGTACAGCATGTTCAAGGTTTGGAAGATAATTGTGAAGGTGCATAATTCAGAGTTCATGGGCAAGGAGAGCTGGAGACTATGGCTCAGAAAATGTTACGACAGTCCTTTACATTTTTTTTTCACGCGGACTAATGCAAACAGCTGTAAACACGCAGCGCGAGGGAGACACTCCCCGTGTTTTCATCTTAAGTCTGCTCTTGGCGTACGTGTGGCCTCACCCACGACGGCAAGTTTAGGCTCCCAACGGCGTCCGCATACAGCTCGGGCCCCGTCGGGTGATCGACTCGGTCATATAGTCCAAGTCCAAGACATTATCTATCATCCGGTGAAGTTTCAGCCTGTCACTTGCGCCCTAAAATTTCGATGTGAGTTGTGCAATTGCAAATGCCATTTCTTTTCTTGATCCCACTACTATCTAAGAAATCCGAATTTCCCCTCTATTCTCCTTTCTTCCAATTTATGCAGCGGGTCTTTACATCGCCGAGAAGGCTGAAACATTTCTGATTTCCGATTATACCATTTTGTCATACATACCGACCATAACTATGCTCCTCACTGCGACTTCTCAACCATACAAGATGGTGACCATTGCCCAGCCTTAGACACCAGGCCATTCCGTTCTGCCATACAAATTCTGCAACACCAAGAATCGCATACCTGGGTCGTTTTTGGCTTAAGCAGTGCTGTGCAGCTAACACACATAGTGGGACGAGACATACCCAAGACGAACAGAGGGTCTAGATTGAAGAAAACCTCATGGCGCTATATTAACCGTAATAGCGGCGATCCACGCATCACATGTTTCAGGGGCGTCCCGCCTCAGTCTGAACATTGGGTCCAGGAGAGTCTTTTGGGTGATGGAGAGCAGGTCCACGGGCTTGACAGACACAAACAACTTCAGGAAACCTGTGTCTGACGAATGACCTGATGGGACGGTGAACTCGTAAGCAAACCCGCCGCCAGCACCATAGCCGGATGTGACCCTCGGTGGATCCGGGCCTTGATGGCCACGAAGTGGTGCTGTTGGTTCATACCACGACTGATGGAGTCATTTAGCCGATCGTCCCAATGACTGATAAGGAACTCACCTCGATGCTATAAGAGAAGGGGTCGAAGTAAAATAAATAAGGGAATAAGTCGTATGGTGTGTGGTTGACCATCGCCACGCCATATCTGGCATTCTCATCCACAACTAGAGTTGCCCTCGGCACTTCATCTTCAAGGTCGCGAATAAGGAGATTTCCAATTCCTGTATCGGGTGTGCGATTATACCAGGGCCCAGTCAAACGATACAACTCCATTTTCACTTCCCCCCCGAGCGGATGGCGACCGTGGTACCGTCCAAGATGAGTATTGAAATGAGCGACCGAGTCGAGCATATCAGCCAAACGTTCAAATCGGTTTTGTAAGGCAAAGCGAGCGGTTGGATTTGCATATTTCGAAATGAGAGTATCCAGTCGCTCGATGACAAGCTCACCGCTAGAATCCAGCCAGATTACAACATCGGCCTCAGAACGGGTTTTGACTAGGACGAAATTCCGGCTTTTATCTTGGTTGGGCTCATCGCATTGAGGCTGTAGTGGGTCATGCGTGGGGAACATATAAGCCGCAATTTGATCCCTAGAGCCAGGCTTTATAAAAATCTTCAAATTAAGTGAAGCACTTTTCCAGTTGGACACTACTGCTCTCGCTCCAGCGGGCACAATAAATGGTTTGTCCCCAGGACGCGGAATCAGAACAGAAAATGTCTCATGCACGGAGTCCGCAGCGAGGACGCCTAGGTCCCTGGTAGACGTGGATGTCGCATTCTGGTCCACGACGATGAACTCTGCAGCAGGACCGACTCCATGAATGCGCCCGGCGTTAACCTCGAGCCTCCCGTTAGGGCGGGTGACCAACCAGAATGATTTTGTATATCCATCCTTCAACTTGCCACGAAAAAGAATTTTATCCTTGTTGGTCCCTTCGCAATGCGGTTTCTGGTTGCGGCGTGTGGGTAAGAGGTCGAAGAGATCAGAATAGGTGACCCGGTTGAGAGCGACTTGTTGAAGTAATTTAACAAGATTGTTGGTAAAAAAGCCACATGGATGACCTTCATCGGAGATGGATTCATGTGCGCGTTGTCCCTGCCTACAGGCTGCCATGAGGACATGCGACTCCATGAATTTGTGCTGAAATCCGGGGGGGATACTTTCGTAGGCGGCGCGTGTAAGGCGCGATGTCCATATGCTAATATCAAGAGTCGCAGGGATGGAGCGCGTGGTGTTCACAGAGCGAGCTGACGTGTCGTGGGAACACTGGCGTGTTATACCACCAGAATGGCAAGAATCCATGATGACGGTCTGAACGAAAAGGTGACGATGGGTCAGATACACCGATGGAACGAAGAGAAATGTGACGCGGACTATGTTGTTTCCTTTGACAGTAGATAGTTCGTGAAGCAATCCATTGATGGTACGATCGGGAATTCCGTGGATAGGCTCGCCCTGATTATCCCCTGTCCTCTCATCGTGGGGACAGATAGTCTCGATTTGACCGTCGGGGGAAATCCATCCATCAGGAGCTGCAACGCGACTACCATGACCAGCAAAGAAAATGACGATAGCATCGTCATACTGGATCTCGATGTTGCTTGTGAGGTGGGATTGGAAACTGGAAATGATAGCGGAGCGGGTGGCGGCCGCATTGGTGAGAAGCAAAATGTGGGAATCCGGGACGTGGAGCTTCTCGACGAGGAACTTTCTGAAAGCCTCGGCATCATTCACGCAGCCGCGCAGGTCGGGTATCTCGTCTGAAATGTACTGTTATCAAAGGCTGTAAGTTATCTACTTGCGGCAGGGAAGGAAGATCCGTACACTGTCAATGCCGACCACGAGTGCGTACAAGGGACATATGAATCTGTCATGAATTTAGGTTAGTAAACTTGTTGGTTCAACAAACAGCAGGGGAATGACTCTGGAGATATCTCCTCTGACATCGTCTTGATACTTTGCGTCTGTTCCGAGACAGTGTTAGAGCGACTGAAGGAGACTTGGAGAGACCTGCAAATAATGCGATTATGATATTAATACGTCCATCTGTCATGTCCATCCATTGAAAGTGCTGTAAGAGCCGATGCTGTACGGTGACTCGCGAGCCATCGAGTTAGCTGTGCGAAGCTGGAATGTCGTTGACGACCCTACTGTTTTACTGCATGGTTTGCACGCCTCATGTTGATACAGCCTTCTTAAATGAAGACTCAGAAAGTGAGCATCGCCTCACTATAAATCGATTCCCGGGGCCAAAGCTAGCTTGCTCTTCTTCTGTGGTTGTCTCGACCTGAACCTGGGGTAAAGCATATCGACAAATACTGCAATGTCACATCGGAAGTTGGCACCCAAATCTGAAAATAAATCCGCAATACGAGAACTATGCGGCAGTATGCCAAATAGTCCGGTTGTGCGTTCACCACTCCCGCAGAGCGTGCGTGTAGGGTAAGTCATCCGGAGGCGGCTCAGTTGACCCAGTGGAAGGGCAAACTCGAAGGTGAAGCCATCACCCGCAGATGGCCAACACTGACTCCCATCGGGTCTGGTCCTGCTTGTGACAGATGCAAGCGGCACGTCGAAGTTGTCCATGCGAAAGCGGTTACACCAAAATTGATTGAATTACTTAATCGAGTAGGTGACAACAACAGATACAAACAAGTCGACCTCATCCTCCATGGCCAGTGCGGCAGACGTCAGGAGCGTTCTCTCTGTTCAGCTTCCTCTGAATTCAGGGCCACCACTGCCTAAGAAGCCCCATGTATTCTCTCGCAAGCCGGAGGGAATCTCGAGAGAGCTTTATTCGCTTATCGGTCCTTCTGCCCCATCTCTCGCCGCTCATCTTGCCAAACCACGGCTAAAGCAGAAGCCCTTCCTCGGAGGGGCTGGGAAAGTCAAATGGTTGGTGCTCCAAAGGCAAGTGAATGCGGGGCGCGTTTATCTGAGGAATTGAGCAGGGAATGGCGTCCCTTCAAGAACGGTGCTAGAAGCGACGCTATGCGGCTTCATCATTGGGTTAAGGTTGGCACTGATTTGGATGCAGGTACGTCGTATCGACATGAACTCTATTGGAGGTTTATATCCGCCTCAGAGTACCCGTTCGCGAAATACAACTCTCAGCCTACGAGTTACACCTACTCTCAAGACGAATACAGTCGTCTGCTTGAAGGTGAGCCACATTATATGTATGTTAAGGGTTTCATTCCATGCTGAAGGTTGTTAAAGATCCACAGTGGACGAAAGAAGAGACCGATTATCTCTTTAAAATCGCTTGCGAGCACGATCTGCGCTGGTACGTCATACATGACCGTTACGATTATCCGAATGGAGTCCCGCGCGCGTTAGAAGTGCGTGACCCTGTTCCCTTGGAAGGCGGACGAGTGGGACATTCATGAAGCATATCAGGATTTGAAAGATCGGTATTATGGCGTCTGCCGCAAAGTCGTGCGCAGTCGGCCATGGGCAGGAGATGAGCAGAGTAAAGCCCAACTACTCGCTAGTTTTCAATTCGATAAAGGCATGGTCATTCTATCGCATGGGGCTTTCATGACTGACTATGCGGCGTCCGTCATGCAGAGCGCGAAGCTACACGCAAGAAATATATCTCTAGTCTCGAAAATCGCACAGCCGACCAGATTGCCGAAGAAGAGGCTTTGTATATCGAGGTGAAACGGTTGGAGCAAAACGAGCGACGCTACAAAAAAGAGCGAGATGATCTTTTGAGAACGTTGGCCGGGGTGGAGTCCGGGCTGCCTGATTTGCCTATTGAAGAAGAAGGACTCACTGCGGGCGGGTTCGGTTCAGGTGGCAATGGAAGCAGCCTGACTTTGGACTCGAGGAAGAAGAAAAGGGGCCTCTATGATTTGGACAGTCCTACCACACCGTCCAATGTCATCGCGCTTGGACCACCAATCCACAAAAAGCAACCCCAGTCGGCAAAGAATACCGCTTTTGGTATGTTGCCTGTTGCCTTCGGACCGTCTTTTGCAGCTGATATCGCTAGACGCCATACACTATATCTCTCGAACCGAGCTGCCGTCAGCCGCCGTCCCCGGGACGAAAGGTGCACACCAAAGCGCACACCTGCGTTCCTTCAAGATTCCTGCGCCAAAAGCTTCCATTGCACCAAAAATTACGCAGGCGCTTGCGGAGATTGGAGTACAACACACAAGGCTAGTGATGCCTACGAAGGAAAACCTCACGCAGTTGGATATGCTATTGGACGCAACGTGTGCGTTGATTGAGACGAAGAAAGTGGTTGACAGGGTTGAACAGGATATACGCGTAATGAAAACGAGGCTGGGACTGAGACAGAGCGAGCCGCAGGAGGAAGGAAAAGCTGAGGCAGAAAGAGAAGGGGAGCAGGTGACACCCATGGATGTCGATGCTGAAGATAGAGACGCGGAAGGGGAACCAGACGAAGAGAGGGCTAGCGTCGTTAGCACCAGAAGCGGGAGAAGCAGGAAACGCGTATGGCCTACCTTTCCATTGGTCACCCTTGCGGATCTTTGGCTCATGATGCTTTACTTGTAGGTACGCAGATCTACGTCCGTCTCGTCTGTGGAAACTTCCGCTACGGTTTCGACGAGGGCAGGGTTTCGAAAGCAGCAGCGTGGCTGAAGCTGTTCCCACGTTGGAATACGTAGTGTAGCATTTTTATTTTACCCTATTTGGCTGGGCCTGAGCGAACGTGCGAGTGGATATCTTCTCAAGCACCATTTCTTCTCCCTCCTACTCATCCCCATCATGTCTACCCAACCACTCCTGCAGCGCACAGCGTCGAAGCGCATAGCTCTGCCCATCAGAGTGGAACCAAAGGTCTCCTTTGCCAACGAACGAACGTTTCTTTCATGGTTACATTTTACAGTCGTGCTAGCCGGACTGGCCGTCGGGCTGTTGAACTTTGGTGACAAGGCACGTATCGTCTGATGTGTATGTGGCTGGTGCTGAACGCGCACACCTCACAGGTCGGAAGGATTAGCGCTGCAATGTTTTCACTTGTTGGTGCGCAGAGAGCTCTCGCGGTTGACCCCTTGTATCTGAAGGACACCCTCGCGTCCAAGCCATGGCAGTGATGATCTACGCTCTATATACATATCATTGGCGCGCTGCCTCAATACGGAGGGGTGGCCTAGGTCCATACGACGACCGGGTTGGACCAGTTGAGTGGACAACGCACGCATCCCCTATCTGGATCCCTCTCAGACAAGTCTTGCACGCAGACGGTTCTTTGCATAGCTCTGATGTGTCAGTGGCTTCCCGCCACTTTGTAGCAGCAGTCTTGACAATCGCATGCAGTAGCTGTCATCGTCAATTTTGTCCTGCGAATCGCCGACCAGCCAGCGCCCTGACGGAACGACAGTCCGGATTTAGGCTGCCACAAGGTCCGGCGAGGGAGACGGCGGTTTCAAACGTTGCTTTTTTCTTTCCCTTTTCATCATCTTGCATCTTGCATCTTGTATCTATCCTCCTTTTCTCCCCTTCCCTTCGGCGCCTTTTCCAGTTTTCCAGTTTCCAGCTTCGCAGACTGATCTATATCTTGTGCGCCGTGTACTTGCTGTCTTGCCCCTATTCAGAGGCTGTGTCTGCATTGAGAATAGACGCGTAGCGGGAACTCCGTTCAAGTATTACCCCGCTCTCGTTTTATCTTTTTGGCTTGCCCCAACATTCAGTAGTGTACAGTAGTATAGTGTCATCTTTCTGCGCTGGCTCTGAATGTTTACGCGTTTACGAACCATTCAAACATGTTTTTTCGCGGATATTTATGTACACCCAGTTCAATGGAAGGTTGTTTCCACTCTGATCATTCATAGTCATGACGTGAGCGTTGCAACCATTTCATTATTACAGTAATAATAATACAAATCCAACTTTGTTGTTGGTTGTCAGCGGCGACCGGGCGCGTCGCAGAAGAATCACAGCTCATTTAGGGCTCTCATTTCGGCACGTCTGGCTTTGTCCCATTGTCTCTTGTATTTCGCGGGCGGGTACTGTTGCATTACAGACCTACTTCATCACGCACAGCAATATCTCGTGGATCTCATATAAAGCTTCTGGCGACATGCTCGTTGAAGGATAACTCACTGTCGACCAGTACTCATTATTACAACTGCCATCCGGTTGATTCGTCGCATTCATTCATTATCTTCAGACGCCAGGCTGCGCCTTCTTGACACCTACTACAATGTTCACCGGAGCGCTGCTGTCGAACGCCATTGCACTCTTCCTCGCGCCACTTATGGACTTGACCGCGTTGCTTTTGGCCTTCCTTGTGTTTTTCTCTCCAGTGACGATATTGCGGGGTCGAGTCGCACTCGCGAACGTCGGGCCTCCTCCCGGTGAAGATGGACCTGCGTTGCTCTTGGGACCACTGGGTATCAAATCCTTCTTTTCTTTCTAGTCTCATTGGTTGACGGCGCACACGGCTAGGATCTTGTTCACGAATCAAGGACGCGGCTCCATTCCAATGCACGACAGCCGCCTATGGTCTGTTTCCTTTTGTGTCATCGGATCACGCTGACAACGATTTTTATGACTATTTTAGATCTGGCTGGTTTTCCCTCTTTTCTCCCCCGTTTTTTTGCCTTGCCATTGGTCGGGATCGCAGGGGCCATCGCTGTGTCACTCGGATTTTCGATCATCTTTTTCCTCACCTACATCTGTACTTCGTTTCGTCACAAGCTCGGCAACTTCGGCGAGGCGATTGGCAAGCCCTGGATGCAGAGATTGAATGCATGGGTTGGTGTTTTGAGCATTGTAATCGGCAAGTGCCTCGTCTCCTCTATGTGTTGCGCCTTTGTGCCCACTCGCTGCCCCCACCTTTTGGTGATCAGGAGTGGTTCCATTCCTCTTTCTGCGCATATGGCTAGGCAAGGCTGTGGATGATGTCAATGCCATTGCGCAAATGCTGGATGATGTTAATTCCGTTGCACAAGTGCTCAAATGGAGGAGTCCATTGCTCGTTGCCCACATCGGTAATGGCTTCACAAGTGTGTTGGAGTCTCGCCATCTATGTGTTAGTCTTTGGTGCTCACATTCGTTTGAGCACAGTGCTCTATGTTGCCTACATCTTCCACACTATTCCAGTTGCAATTGCTTTAGCGAGACGTCATGTCCTTGCTACTCATACCAAGTGAGGTCAACTACTGCATGATATATTATTGCCATCCAGACCTACTTATCATAATATAATTCCATACATTGGACAAGTACTGGATGGGCGCTGTCCTCTTGCTTGTAACGGTTGACTTAACCTATAAATGTGCTAACTCATATTGCAAATATATACAATATGACCATATGCAAACCCACTTGTGTTTGTAGAATCAAGGAAATTTATAGCTAGGGCATAGCTTACTAGTATCTTATGTAGCACAGTGTAGCTCATGGTAGATTACACATACACCATGTTGGCAGAACCCTTGTTTGTTTTTCCATCACCAGTTTTCAATCTAGTCACTCATGGGCAGTAAAAAATGACTGGAACAAGTGACAGAATATCACTGTATGAGTCATTTTGGGTGGAGCAGAGCAAACTCCAGTCAGAGTTCAAGTTTGGGATTCTAGAATTGGACTTTGATGTTCTGGTGGGACCTGGCAAAAATATTGAAATGATGCCCTAATGAGTCCTGGGGTCCCATATTTCAGAGTGATGGAATTATGGGATTACAGATGTAGTGTCCAGGCAGAGGGGTTGGATTTGACTTGGTCAGATTGTCAAGACAGGGGAATGGACAGAAGGACAGAGATACAGAGTGCAGATGGGATACAGAATTAACAAGTGACTTAAGGAGGAGACAGAGGTCAGATAGAATGCTGGTATGAGGGGGACAGGGGAGGTTCAGAGATTGGAGATGATTTCTGGAGGGTTGGACAGGTCAGACAGACTGGCAGAGGCAGAGATAAGTTCCAGGAGTTGGACAGGTCACAGGGGACTTAGCACAATTGGTGAAGTTGCAGATGGAGAGGGCAAGGGTTGGATTAGAAATAGAATGGTAAGGGGGATGGACAGAATGGGCCGGAAATTAGGGGATGGATGGAATACAAGTACAGATGGCAGGTACAAAGTATGAAGTATCTGGACTACCAAATACTCTATAAAGGGGACAGGTATATATACTACAAGACCAGGGCATTACTGGCAACCTGGATCATTGATAGTGACTATGGAAAATGACCTGGAGATATGTTTTAGGACTAGTGACAGGATAATGGGATGGGAACCAGGATCAGGATCACAATCCAGAGTGCAGACACTACCACCATCAAGTTGGTAGCTTTGCTACCAAGCAACTATGTAGATTGTACTTGACAGATTGCATGAATCCTTACTTGTAGGTTGCTCCTGGTGAGTAACTATGTCATGACAGTCAGGAGGTCAGGTTTGGAGGTCAGGGATCAAGATGGAGGTCAGGTTTGGAGGTCAGGGATCAGGATGGAGGTCAGGTTTGGGATCAGGATAGCCATGCAGGGAACTATCCCCAGAAGTGGACTTGGTGCCTACCCCACATGCAGGGCAGGTACCATCAGGTACTGAGGCACTGGGTACAAACAGCTGGAGATTGTATTTCCAGTCTGGACCAAAGGGAGCAGCATGGGCATGACAATCACTTGATATACAGTAGTTTCTTGTTCCTGTGCCCAAGCCAGAAATAAGTTAGGAGAGAGAGCAGTGAGGTGAACTACAGTCCCATAAGTGGGTGAGCTGCAGGCTATGGATATAGATAATCTGTGATCCATGCATATCTGTACTCCCATGAGTATGAGTACAGAATAACCAACAGGGTGTCCTTGTACTTGCAGGTACCTGACCCTCAGAATGACCTGGATTGTATGAATTGCTGAGTATCAAGCAACTGTATTGCTGAAGTATGACAATGCATTCTTCTCACTTGTGTCTTAAAGTGCCTGTGTTTATATGTCCTAGATTGCCATAGGAAACATATTTTGATGAAATGCCCACTCTTGCTGCAGTAGAGACCAGAGTGAAATTGACAAATGCAATTGTATGTCAGGATTGCTTACCTAAGCCACTGTTAGAACCCAAATGTATTCCAAAGGCCAAGAGTGAATAGCAAATAGTGAAGTCACATGATGGACAGTGACCTTTAGTGCCTGTTCGCAACCTTGGAGAGGCATTAATGGCATTAACAGCATTAATAGCATTACCTGCCATGTGACCCCAACCAGCACCTGTAGCTTTTCCCACACTTTGGAATTTGTGATGGAGGCAGATCTGGGACAGCAGTACTGACATCTCCCATCAAGCAATCTAAACTAATCAGGCTTAATTGAGGTCTCCCCTCAGGCAGCCAAGACCATGCCAAGTACTCTCCCTGTCAACATCCCCTGCCCATGCCTTGCCACTCCCCTCTCTATTTGGTATTCCCCTTGCCCTGTTTCACCTTCTTGACTCCTTGTGACTCAGAGCGCATAGCCTCATTCCTGTTCATGTGACTCATCCTTTGTGCTGCCTCATCTGCTAGTATATATACCCCACATGTAATAGTTGTAGCTCCTCACATTGAAATTGAGTTCTTCCCCTCATACACTTCTGTGTGAGACCTGGACTGACATAGACAGACAACACCTGAGAAGGCTGAGACTCCATGCCTAACTAGAAGTCACCAAGACAGGATGACTGGGTAACCAATACCTGACTACTGCAACTGCAGATGTGATGTGACTGTTGAGAATTGAAGCTGTCGAGCGACGATCATCTGATGGATGGCTTATCTGATTGATGGATTCTTATCAATGCTGTACACTTTGTAAGCACCTAGCAGCACTGCCTCATAGCATAGCCCTAGGTACTGTGTATTTAAGATAGCGACGATGGGAGTGAAACCCCCATTGGATTACGGACAATACACCAGCTTCCAGCTTTACCAAGTATGCCCTTTAGTCGCCTCGCTGACGTCCATTCTGGACGGGTGCTCCGCAAACCAACTCAACCATAAATTCTATAGTGACCATTGCCACATCATGATGCCAAGACTGCCAATAACCTGATAAGTATAAATGCACTGATTATAGCACTGTAATATAACAATGATCAGATCTGAGATGGCCAAGGTAGCTGTGACCCAAACACACATACATAGGCTGGTTTAGGGATGCCATGGTCCAGTTAAGTCCGGTTCAGGCCAAATTCTGAACCTTAAACCTGAGTTCGGTCCAAGTCCGGTTCGTTGGACCGGACTTTTACTAAATAAGGTAATGGTTTGCCCAAATTTGGGCTTCTGAACCGAAATTTTGGTTCGGTTCACCCACTTGGCTGAACCTGAACCTCATTTTCGGTTCGGTCCAGTCCAGTTCAGGTTCAAACCAAAGTTCAGAACCGAACCATGGCATCCCTAGGCTGGTTAGCTTAAACACCCTACTGTAGCACCCATGTATAGTAGCTTTGTTATTAGATGAGCTTGCACTCCATCTGCCTCTTGATGAACATAGCCTCTGCCACACCCAATCACTACAAATAACAGCAACAAAAGAAAAGAAATAACCACACCTCACCTCACAGTCATAATCTCCCACCATCTGCAAATGTGTTCCATGAGTTGCTGTGCAGCTGTGGCTGTCCAGAGATTGGGTTAGAAGGTGGGGGGATGCTGTTTGGATGGGGAGGGGGCAGCATGGAACCATTGACACCCCAGCCTGTCGGATGTCAGGAGATAAGCTGGCTGGGACAGGACTCACAATCAGTGTCTTACAGCATGAAGGGCTGTCCTACAGCTGTTCTCACCTCCTATTCCCTCCCCAGGGTCTGTGGGTACACCCACTGATTGCACTGAAGCTGCAGATCAATCAAGACCAGGCTGACAATGACAATATCAGTCTTTGAGGCTGTGCAGGTGAAGTCCAGGCCATAGTACTGCATGAGGTTTTTGCGAAGGGTGCAGATAGTGCCTTGCAGAGTCAGGACCTTGCCACTAGTTGAAGCATCTATCTGCTTGATCCAGAAGTGGAGTTCCTTCTGTTTGCAGCAATGGTGACATCCGAGGGCTTGGGAACCATTGCAAGAAGTGGGCTAGGGGGGGGGGGGAAGGCTTAGGTTTGTGCTAACATGAGCACAGGATGAACAAATGAGTTGTGACCCTGGTTGAGCTGTGAGTGGGGATTCAGTTCTTAGCAGTTGCAGGGTTCTTGCCACAATCAAGACTGCGCCACTCGACCCGAAACCCAAAAAAGGAGTCACGGCAATGAGCTCGGCCCGGGGCGCCGACAGCCCGCCTCCTGAACGGTGTCCGAGGTTGAGGGGGCAGGGGCGTGTCCTCGGACACGCTTACATAAGCGCCCCCATGTCCCGTGAAAAGCCCCTTGGCACAATTTTAATATGCACGCCACTGATAAAATTTTACCTTCAACGGCATGAGGACTCGCATCTGTCCATTAGCTTCCCGGCGTCGGACTCTAGCACGCAAAAATAATGCCCGACACCCAGTGCTTTCCCTGCAATCGGTTGGCATCGGAAGAGCCATGCGACGTCCTGTGGATCCCTGCCTGTCTCCTTCAATCAGTTTCTATAGTCATGTTCGTCGCCATTTTACTGATTCCCGTGAGGTGGGGGGCGGATGATAGCGCCATGGTATGGTTCAAGCCTAACGCGGCTGGTGGCATTTCATACCATTATGGTCCGTTGGGTAAGACCACATCGCTTCCTCGTCACTTTGGTTGCACACATTTATCGTCAGGATCTTGCGTGGTCGCTGGCGGAACGCCGTACTGTACTAAGGTCGTAAAATTTGGCTTCCCAATTTGGGGTGCGTTTTCTGGCACGCCTTGGTCATCGGATGATGCTGACGTTGTTCCAATCGATTGATCAGACTCTATAGGTCAAGATGGGTATATTCAAGGAATGATGAAACCGGATATAACCATAAGCATCGTCGTTGTTCTCATTACGGTCGGCGTCACCGTCACCGGGGGGCTTTGTCTACTCTACGCAATAGTGGCTTGCATTAGAATCTGGGATTTTTCACAGATCAACTGGTTTAATATCGGTAAAAGAGGCTCGTGGGGCGCCAGGGCCGTTGCATTTCTAAATATTATCTACTGGGTGATATGTGAGTGCATCTTCTTTGCATTTGTGCATCCATGTATCCCTCGCGGTATTTATTTCTGGTGCCCAGTATTGTGTACAACAATACTACTCCGCTCGTGGTTCAAAAAGACTGTATCAGATGTTCGCCTACTGGTATATCCACCAAGAGACGTGAGTGTGGTCGGGCAATACAACTTCGAAGTGCTTGAGGGGAAGTCCGCCACCTGTGCGCGCATTTCTGCTGCTCTTCACCATTCATTTTGTGACCAGCCTCTCAACATAGATGTGTGGATTGGCTTTTGGGTACAGACTGGCGTTACCATCTTCGTAGTGTTCATAGGATTTGATTGGAAAATCTGCTTACCGAAGAAGAGAGAAGCACCAGCACCAGCAGCAGAAGCGGAAAAGAAGGTCTAAATAAACTTGTACTTATACCCGAGCTGCCTTGTCTCAGATGGAGCCATACATATGCTGCAGCTGCTAGTTTCCAAAATGTACTCCGGTTTGCCAGTCACATAGGAGTACCAAACATGTTGTGTATTAGCATACTAAATCACGGTAGGAATAGACTTCATACCTGGAGAGTCACATGGGAGTACTGAATGTGAGCTCTCCAAGGTCCAAGACATGACATATATAAAGTGCAAAGTCTAACCTATAGAAACACAACCAAAATGAAGGGGATCCACACAGTGGGAGTTTTGAATGTGGGTATCTTCATCAGCAAAATCATGGCCCTGTCATACCATTTCATGGTATAGAGAAGTATAATTTGGTATAACCAAGTATAAACCAGTTTATAACCAGTTTAAGTGTGTATATACCAGGCTAGGTGTTAAAACTGGTTAAGATTGGTATGACAGTATATACCTTGTTGTACCACCCCAATTATTCTCCTGATGTTGGGTGTCTTGGGTGCACCTGTCAACAGAGAGGATGATCCACACAGCATTGGTGGGCCCTCAAATTTAGTCATTGCAACTCAGGGAGTCTTCCCTAATAGGGATGCCACAGTTTGGTTCCAAACTTTGGTTTGAACCTGAACCAGACTGGACTGGACTGAAAATCAGGTTCAGGTTCAGCCAAGTGGGTGAACTGAACTGAAATTTCAGTTCAGAAGCCCAAAATTGGGTGAACCATTACCTTATTTAGTAAAAGTCCGGTCCAACAAACTGGACTTGGACCAAACTCAGGTTTAAGGTTTGGAATTTGGCCTGAACCAGACCTAAAGTCCAGTTCTGGGTTCAAAAAATTTGGCCCTGAACCAGACTTAACCAGACTGCAGCATCAATATTCCCTAACCACTCCAAGGGCAGTTCTGAACCTCTCATAAACTTTGTGTGATATGTAATAGCTTTGTGAGGACATTGATTAGCATTTCATTCATGGAGCAGTACTCAAGAGAGAGGTTTGCACTGAAGCAGACCTTGGCAGTGTGCCAACTATGTCTCAATTGTTGAGAGGCCAGATGGAACCTATGTGGTATTTCAAGATCCCAAGCAGCCAGGCATTGCCCATGAGCTCCTTGGAGTGCCAGACACCAAGGTGTATCATGTGACAGACTCTGAGGCACCACTTCCTCATGATCCCACATTTTTCCAACCTAAACACCAGACATTGATGGTATACAGTCCTATGGATCAACATGCAACCCAGAACCAAAAGACAGCTGGTCCAGATGTTAATTATTTATGGCATGACCCTGATGACTTGTGTGAGTCAAGGTCTTGTCATGGATCCTTCCTAGGAAAACATCCAAGGGCTACTTTTATTCATCAAGTCTTATTTGATGATGCATGGGATGAAAATGATCTTGTGGAGTATTGTGCATGCTCTACCTGCAATCATGCAAGCCAGAAGAGGTCCCAAGGAGGCAAGCTTATCAAGGGATACAGGAATGAAACTCTAACCCCACCCCCATCTCTCAACCCACAACCCAATTCACAATATACAACAAGTCAGCCACCACCCTACAATAATCCTGGAGCTAGACAACACACTTCTTTTATTATCACCAATTCCCAGAACCAAGCCAATCATATGCCCATGAATGCTCCTATGGCTTCATATATGCATACAGTTCCTCTCCCTGAGCCAGGAGTGATAATTTCCAAGGAAAACATGCCAACCAATCCAGCCCATAATTCCTATCATCCATTTTCACATTACATCCCAAGGGCACCAGTCCAGCAGCAAAGCTCTCAGTCTCATGCTATGAATGACCAAGCTAAGCCAGTGCAATGGGATTCAAATGAAGTGTATCCAACCAATGGTGGACTTCATGGCCATCTCATTCCAACTGGAATTGGATTTTATAATGGAGCAGCATACTTTGATTATGTTGCACCAAACTCTATGCTTAATGTGGAACCAAGAATTACCCAATCTCTCAACCTGGAGCAAGCACTGTGGCCCAGAGGCATGCAAGGAACAGCCCAGGTTTGATTTATTGTTGATCCCAAGTCATGGCAGGCTGGACCACCAGTACCAACACCTCCAACACCACCTTCAACTCAAGCACCTTATTCTCCAGAACCTAACACTGCACCAGCACCTGAACCTTTGTCAGAGGTTTGCTTTCTCACCTTCCCTCAGCCAGAAGGCCATGATGCTGTCTCTGTGGTGAATCATCACAACAAGGTGGATGCTCTTAACTATGCTATCTAGAAGAATGAGGAAATGCATGGAGTCAAGAGAAATTGGATGGATTCAACCAGGCATAATAAAGCTGTGCATGTCCAGATAGCAGAGAGGAGCAAGCCATTTGGGAAATTGGAAAGAGACACATTTGGGTCAGTTTCAAGGAAGACCTTATCTGCCCCAAGACATGGAGGAAAGTAATGATGAAGAGAAGCCACTTGAAGTGGTTGACTATACTGATTTGAAAGAATGGATTTTGAAGTGGAGAGAAGATGTAGCAGATAAGACATGGTAGCTTGAGTGAAGAAGGATACTATGATGTTGAATCAGACAGACATTTTTACTTAGGAGGTTGTTTGAACTTAAGTCAAATCTGTACAGACAATATCTGACTTTGAATATACCTTGATGAACAATATATTTAAAGCTTGTAGCACACCTCTAAACCTATAAATCAGCCAAAGAAATACATTGTTATTGCAACCATTACCTGAGTTTGAATTGACCTTTGGCATCCAGAATGTGATCACAATCTGTACAATGCTTTGGCAGATTAATTGTGTTGCATTGTCTGCCACAGCATACTACAATTCTGATGAACACATGACAGATTCTACCAGAGAAAATATTGGGGCAAACAACAGGGAAACATGGTGCTGCCAGCTGATGAACCTAATTGCAGTTGTTCCTCTTTGATGACTGCCTCTGACCAGATGATAATGAGGACTTTTGAAGGGAATGCAATATGGTAGGTTGAGATCACTTGCCTCCAGGTCACAACCAACATTGATTTTGAGAGCCCTTGTTAACTGCTCACATGCTGGCATCCCTCCACCCAGGCATTGTATAAGAAACACACATTTTTTTGGTACTGTTCATTGATCACTGACACTCAGCTCATTTTATATGTGATGTTCATCTTGACCTGATCTCTACATTTAACAAAATAGATAAATCTATAATGGATGAGCATGTTTTAAAAAGTTTTTAAAAATTATAGTTGGAATGGCAAACCATTATGGATAGCCACATATTGCTAATTCTGGTTAACCTCCTTACAATTCAGGATATGCTTTATGTTTGTTTTCTGAACTGACTGATTTGCACTTATACAGACTCTGATGATTGACACTGATTTCTGAATGTATGGACTTGACTCATTATGATGCAACAGATAAACTGGAAACTTTATATTCACAGAATATAAGACACAGTACAACACAAACTAAGAAGAGTACAGTTTGGACTAATCTGAGCTAGCAAGGTTCAAGACCACAACTAATGCTTACTAAGAAAGTGATGGGAATGAGGACATGCACATCTGCTTCCCCATTCCCACCACATCAGCTACCCACCTTATCATAAAAAGTGAGCTTTTCATGGCAGTATCATAGCATTTACTTGTCAAATAGCTTGCTGTCAAATTTATAACACAGATCTTTGTCTCTACCACCAGTTTTGGTCATGGTTCAACTCACAGAGGCTGAAGCCTTGCAACACATGGAACTTCTGTTGTGGAACACAGTGCATGCTGTCAGGTGTGCAGACCCTCAGCATAATGACCCAGTGTCCAATGATAAAAGCAAACCCCTGGCTGATGTGGATCCAGGTGAGATGATGATGAGGATGACATAAGCGTTTTGCACAGGCTGCTGTTAGAGGCCTTCAGAGCTGTAATGAGACTTGCAGTGCTGAAGGACTGTGAGGTCTCACCCAGCATGGGCAGTAAGGAAGGTACAAACCCTGGTGCAGTTTCTTCAAGGTTGCAGATGAAAAACTATGTGACTAAAAGATGTACAAGATTGCGGATCCTATCTGGCATGTAGTCCAGTCTGGGGTGCACCTTATAGTTCCTTTGATAACTACTGCAAGCTTGAAGGAGCTTGTGACTAATCCCAGTGCAATGAAAACATGGAAGGGACTCAATGTGGTAGGGTCCAAGAAAGTCTTGTTGGACCAGTCTATGTTCAGGAGGGAAGAAGGCCTGCCAGAAAATCTGTGGCATGAAGCATGGCACAACCAGGATGTCATTTATCTTTCAGTCTGTGAGCCAGAAATCTACATGCACTTTAAAACCACTGGTCATTCTGCTCCAGCCAAGAGGATTTTTTGGAGAACTATGTAGCCATTCTGGCCTTTGACTCATTTGTGCAGTGTACCTACATGCATTCACATATGAGGTTGACCAGGGCAGAGTATGCAGGAAAATTCTTTGAGTTCAAGCTAGAGCCCATGCTCACTTGGGTGAACAGGGCACTGACCAGAAGCAGGACAGATAAGGCAGATAGTTTTTCATCTCCAGTGGATCCAAGGAGCATGGAGAATACACAGGTCAATGTCTATGAGCACATGGATTGCATTGTCAACCCCATGCTCTATGTGGGTTTTGACACTCTCTTGGCCTGTAACGCCTGTTATGGCCTAATGGATTCGTTCCCTACTCTCGCTCACTGCATTTGCTGTGGTTTCCCAATTGGCAACTTCTTGCCATTGTCACATACATATGTCTTTAGAAACCATGTCTTCTACCTGACAGACATTGACCATGCCTCACAATACCTGACAGAGGAGGTTGCTGTCAGAAGAATGTCCAGACCATTCACTGAGAGCAAGCTACAAGCTGCTTCTGAAATCAACAGTTCCAAACCATGCCTCTTGGTGTTGTACCAAAGGTGGGTGAACTGGGGCATTTCCACATCATATGAGATGCATTGTATAGAGGTGATGCACCCTGTTTCATTAATGCCTTGACAAGCAGATGACTTCTTGTGGAAAAGCACTAGATATGGCAGAAGTGGTGAGCAACTCTTCCTTTGCATCTGTTACACCCCATGCAGTATTATACCAAGCTCTCCAGCTTCACCTCACCCATTCCCCTTCATTGCCTTCCATATGTCCTTCGTTGCAAGTGTTCGGAAGGGGGTCAGAGCTGTGGCATGGCATCCGGTGCACCTGCTTGGCGTCTGATGCCAGCACAGTCCAGTGCTGCTAAAACACCCAGGCTATCAGGTTGCGCATCTTGTAACCTAGACTGGGTGTCATCCAGTTCTCATCTCTTTCTGAACACCCTCTGTTGTGAGAGTTCAGAGGAGGGGGAGCTGGGATCGAAGCAGGGTGTCTGGTGCACCTGCTCATCTGCCAATGAAAGTGTGGTCCAGCATGCTCATGTTGTGGGGGTCATAGCACAGTATGAGATTGCAATGCTAATTGCACACCATTTGTCTCAGGTAGCAACTGCACTGGCAGGTGCACAGGCCACCATACTTGACATAGCCACAGTGTACCAAACAGTGCCTTGCTTACCAGACCACAAGCACTTCCTGGTGTGTGTGATTGGGCAGTTGTTCTTCATGGACCATGTGGTCCCATTTGGAGTCACATCTGCACACTACCTCCTGGAGAGGTGGCTGATGCCACGCTTGACATCATCAGTGCCTTGCAGAAGGAATGGGCTTGGCTTCTTGCTGAGACACAACAAATGAAGGCCAGGGGGTTGGCTAGTGAGATCTTAGTAAGTGTTACATCTATGTCGCAGGGGTCAGGCAGAGTAAAGTCTGGGCAGAAATAACAAAGTCCGGGTGGGAATAACAAAGTCCGGGCACAGTGGAGCAATCCGGAGTTTGGGCAGAGTTGGACTTGGGATTGGACAAGACTTGGCGAATGTATTGAAATGATGCCCTCTGCAGATCAGTGTCTCAGATTTCAGGAAAAGGCAGGAGATGGGTTTTGGACGATGCAGGAGTAGGATGTGAATGAGCAGGGTTGATATCCAGACTGGCTAGCCAAGGCCGTAATCTACAAGTACTTATACAAAAGTCCAGGGCAATGCTAGCGATGGAGATAACCCTGGTACAACTATGGAATCTGTTCATAGCTACAGAGAAATGTCCGGGAGTCAGGAAATAAACTTAACAACAGAACTACAAGATGGAGATGGAATCTGATTGGGACAAACGTTAAATTACTAACTATGATTGTACAGATGTTTCCGGGAGTCCATCAGTTGTCCAGGTGACAGGTCCAGGGCAGGACCAGTTCCTGGTTGCCTGAGGCAACAGCAACTAGTGCAGGCATCAGTTGGTGGCCCTTCAGGCACACTTCCTGATCCTGTGCTACATCATGCAAGTAAAGTCCAGTGCTCTGGACATAAGTCTGAGAGCCCAGAGTTGTGATCAGGGGTCTGGAGACTGCTGGAGAAGGCCGGAGAATACTCTGGTCAGCATGGGCATGACTGTTATGACTCCATCTGATCACATAAGCATGATCCTCGCTCTGGACTCTGGACTCCACACCAACTCCAGCCATCTCCGATCTGCTCCTCCATAACTCCACATCCTCTGCTCTGCACCTTCCTTGGACTCCGTTCTGCCATACTTTGGACCTTTTGGACTTCGTTCTAGAACCTTCTCCCTCCATCCCCTCATTCTGTTTACCATTGGGAGGATGCCCTTGACCCATGGGAGTTGTTTCTGTTGTTGTTTCTTTGTTCCATGAAAATTGCACAGGCACTTGTGGTGAAACTCTCCTAGTAATTTGATATATACTATGTTTCAAAGTACTCCTATACTCCTGTCCTTGCAGTATAAGATCCCACATGTATTTTCCTGTTCTGCAGTTCGAATATTAATGTCTCTTGATCCTAAACATTTCTGAGCTTTGTCCTCATCATCCTCAACGTTCTCCACGTCATCCAACTAACTCCAACCAACTCTGGTGGACTCCGACGGACTTCAGAGTTTTGACTTCTGTTCTGTTTCTCTTCTGGGTATTGTTTCTGTTTGATAAATAGAGACATGTATATATGTGGTGGCACAACACATACGTTGAGGCTGCAGTCTCATAAGTCCCCTCTTTCTCTACGTACTTCTCCATTTCTCCAATATCAGACTCCAATTGGACTCTGATAAAATATCCCTGCACCACTCCACTAACCCCTACGCTACTAATCTGATAGGACCATGACAGTATATTCAAACTTCAAACCTCATATATACAACCATAATGATGCCTACTACACAATCTGGTGCTCGACTTCTACCTCCTGTTGCCGACGACATCGATGTCCCAGAACTGGCCAACAATACTCTGACTCTGAGTGTGTCTGGACACCTGGACCATGACGAAGAGTCAGAACCCTCAGTCACTGATGACAACGATGAGCTAAATGAACCTATGGCACCTTGAGCTGAGCACAAACCAACTCCAGCACATCTCCTTCAACAGATCATTAGTGCTAACAAGCGCCCAGAGATGGTTAAACCGCATGACCCTGACACCTTCAATGGCTTGGATCCCAAGAAGCTGAAAAGCTTCTTGGTCCAATGCCATTTGAACTTCCTTGATCGCCCAAGGGCATTCAAGTCCGACTCTCACAAGGTTCAATATGTTCTTTCAGAAAACCACAGAAACTGAAACCCCAACAAATACACTGGTATGGCAGTCAATGCTCTCATATTCATGCATCAAGATATTCTGATTAGAACAATATGACTAGTGCATTTGTATTGTAATTTACCATTTGCAAATATATTCTAATTAGAATTGATTGAGGCTGTGCTCTGGGCTAAGGTAGTAATGCATCAGATACTGTAATTACCAATCAATTGTATGATGCTGGCTTATAAACTCAATATGGAGCAGTGCATCCATGAAATCATGCATTATGAATTGTAATTACAAATCAGATTGGTGCATCAGCAATTCTAATTACAAATCAGATTGGTGAATCAGCAAATGTAATTACAAATCAGATTGTTACATTGGCAATTGTAATTACAAATCAGATTGGTGCATCAGCAATTCTAATTACACATCAGATTGGTGCATCAGCAATTCTAATCACAAATCAGACTCATGCATCAGTAATTGTAATGATAAATCAATTGCATCATGCATCAGCTAAGATGGAGCAATGCATTCAGGCTGTCATGCATTATCAATTGTAATTACAAATCAGACTCATGCATCAGTAATTGTAGTTATTAATCAATTGTGTCATGTATCAGCTTTTATGGAGCATTGCATGCAGGCTATCATGCATTATGAATTGTAATTACAAATCAGACTCATGCATGAGCAATTGTAATTGTTAATCAATTGTGTCATGCATCAGCTTATATGGAGCACTCATTCAGAGCTATCTTCTTGAGGACTTGGCCTAACTTCACCAAACTTTGAACATGTCTTCATGTATACATTGTCAGCTACCTATTAATAGGAATATGTGATTTGACAAAGGGGGCTATATGGTGAGAGATTTTGAGAATTTTGGGAAAATAGACATGGGAAATCTGTAGATCTGCACCAAATATTATGGGATTTTGTGAGGTTGTATTAGATGTCATATGGTCTAGTCTGATGGCTGGACTTTGCAATCTAACAAATAGCCATGCTCCCAGGCCAATAACACTCTAATTCCTGGTAATGGATTCCAGGGAGGTGACAGAGATGGTGGGAGGGTTGTTAAACTAATCCACACCCTTTCCATATGTCCACAGGTTGTGTGTGGGTCCTCTAGCTATCCATTTTCAAGCCAGAGTACTGCAGAATTGAGGAAAAACAAATATATTTTGCAAATTGACTCTGAATGAAAGCACATACAAACATGTCATGTTCAGATTCAGAATCTCCTGATCTTCGCCAATTTTCTGATATATAATCTTGAGGGACCAGGCACAGGGCTGCTCAATGTTGAGTTTTTGCTTTTGATGATGCACCAAGTTGATTTGTAATTACAATTCATCATGTATGATTACATGGATGCAATGCTCCACATAAGCTGATGCATGATACAATTGATTTGTAATTACAATGCATAATACATATTTACCTGGATGCAATGCTCCATATAAGCTGATGCATGACACAATTGATTAATAATTACAGTTACTGATGCATGAGTCTGATTTGTAATTACAATTCATAATGCATGATGGCCTGCATGCAATGCTCCATATAGGCTAATGCATGACACAATTGATTAATAATTACAGTTACTGATGCATGAGTCTGATTTGTAATTACAATTCATAATGCATGATGGCCTGCATGCAATGCTCCATATAGGCTAATGCATGACACAATTGATTAACAATTACAATTGTTCATGCATCAATCTGATTTGTAATTACCATTGGTAATGCATGTTAGCCTGCATGCAATGCTCCATATAAGCTGATGCATGACACAATTGATTAATAATTACAATTACTGATGCATGACACAACTGATTTATGATTACAATTACTGATGCATGAGTCTGATTTGTGATTAGAATTGCTGATGCACCAATCTGATTTGTAATTAGAATTTCTGATGCACCAATCTGATTTGTAATTAGAATTGCTGATGCACCAATCTGATTTGTAATTACAATTGCCAACATAACAATCTGATTTGTCATTACATTTGCTGATTCACCAATCTGATTTGTAATTAGAATTGCTGATGCTCCAATCTGATTTGTAATTACATTTGCTGATGCACCAATCTGATTTGTAATTACAATTCATAATGCATGATTTCATGGATGCACTGCTCCATATTGAGTTTATAAGCCAGCATCATACAATTGATTGGTAATTACAGTATCTGATGCATTACTACCTTAGCCCAGAGCACAGCCTCAATCAATTCTAATTGGAATATATTTGCAAATAGTAAATTACAATACAAATGCACTAGTCATACTGTTCTAATTAGAATATCTCCATGCATGGATATGCCAGCATCTGGTGGGTATGGAGAACTCCAATGTTTCAACTTTGAGATTAAATACTGAACTGGCAAAAGCAACACCAAAGCCAATACCCTATCTCAAAGGCCAGACTACAGAGATGCTGCAGAGGAAAATGCTCCAATTCAAGTATTCCCCTTGGGAGTAGAAACCCACATCTGCTTCACCTCAGAAATGGAGATGCTGCTCCAGAAAAATAGCATGGAATATGTTGTCAAACCCAATGAGCTCAATGACAGCTGGACATGAGATTGTTTTGGACTATGGTGGAAGAGCAATACCATGTGGATACCCCCTGCTGTGCATGAGACAGTGCTCAACTATGAGCATGATCTCCCCATCACAGGACATCCCAGAGCTAAGAAAATGAAAGCTGCAGTACTTATGTCCTACTGGTGGCCTGAGATGGTGAAAGATGTGGAGTGCTATGTGGCTAGATGTGAGGGCTGCCAGCAGACCAAACCTGACAGGACCAAGTGTGCTGCCCCCCTCCACCCACATCCAATACCACATGGTCCATGGTCAGTAATCAGCTGGGACATAGTAGGGCCCCTCCCTCAATCCTGTGGGTTTGACTCCATCCTTGTCATCATTGATAAATTCACTAAATGGACACTCATCAAAGCAATTGGGTTCAATCTCACAAGTCTAGGAGCTGCTAGGATCCTGCATGACAGGGTATTCCAAAACCATGGTATTTCTCAGAAGGTCATCAGTGATCGCAGACCACAATTTGTCTCACGATTTATGAAAGAGTTCTACCATATGATTGGAATAAAAGCAAATCCAAGCACTGCTTTCCACCCCCAAACCAATGGACAAACTGAGCAAGTAAACCAGGAGATTGAGACTTACCTGCAGGGATACATAGACCATCTCCAGGATGATTGGGCTGAATGGCTAAGCACCACAGAGTTCACACTGAACAACTGAGAACACTCTGTGACTGGCTACACCCCTTTCTTCCTGGACTATGGGTGACATCCCTGGAATGGAGGAATCCATCCCTGAACTGAGGTAAATCCAGTGGCTGATGAGTGGATGGCAAAGCTTGAAGAGTCATGGTGTACTGCTAGGGAGGTTATGGAGAAGGCCACACTGGCCATGAAGAAAAGCTACAACAGTGGGAAATGGCTTAGCTGCAAGTATCAAAAGGGAAACCTTGTATGGCTCAATATGTGAAACCTAAAGATGGACTGTCCCAATAAAAAACTCGACAACAAGTGCACAGGGCCTTTCCCTATCATGGAGAAAGTGGGACCAGCCAGATACTGCCTCAAACTACTACCAGCCTGGCATATCCACAATGTACTGTATCATTTTGACCACATGTTCATGCCACACTTACATAAGCAGGTGGTCACGCATCCACTCAGAGTTCAGCGCTCAACATGATGTGTGACCAAAGTTGAAACAAGTTCAAGCTTTGCCTGAAGTGTTGTTGTGCTTGCAGAGGATGTGGCAGAGGAGGTAGAGGACGCTCAGCAGTTGAGTATTGCAGCAATTGTTAAACAACTTGAAGAGATACAAGAAGGGGGGAGAGGGCAAAGGCATAAATTGAAATGCAGTAGGTACAACAACAACTTTGAGGCTCATTGAAATTAGTCACACCTCCAAGTTCATCTATGAAAATATGGTGTGACAGTCACGCATTTTGCGTTCAGTTCAGAGGTCCGCGTGACGCGTGACGAACATGTGGTCGAAATGGTACAGTATTCAACAAGGTCCTGTTAACTCCATATACTCCCCCTTCATTTGCCTCACAGTCCCAACCTCCTCCTCCTCCCCCCACCATCGATGACAATCACCTGGAATATGATGTCAAGGAGATTCTGGACATAAAAAAAGTAGGATGTGGAGTAAAATATTTGGTGAAGTGGTTAGGCTACCCAATTGAAGAAAACACCTGGGAACCCTGCCAGAATCTCACCAATGTTTCACTACTCCTCCATGACTTCTTCCTCAAACACCCAGATAAAGCAAAACTAGCCAGTCATGACACCCAGCCTTGAAGAGGGGGCCATGTCAGGATCACTTACCTAAGCCACCATTGGAACCCAAATGTTTTCCAAAGACCAATAGCAAAAAGTGAATAGTGAAGTCACATGATGGACAGCAACCTTTAGTGCCCATTCGTGACCTTGAATGGTGTTAACAGTGTTAATAGCATCACATGACCCCAACCAGTGCCTGTAGCTTTTCCCACACTTTGGAATTTGTGATGGAGGCAGATCCAGGACAGTGGTACTGACATCTCCCATCAAACAATCTAACTAAATCAGGACTAATTAAGGTCTCCCCTCAGGCAATGAAGACTGTGCCAAGTATTCCCCCTGTCATTGTCTCCTGTCCATGCCTTGCCACTCCCTTCCCTATTTAGTATTCCCCTTGCCCTGTTTCACCTTCCTGACTCCTCATGACTCAGAGTGCACAGCCTCATTTCTGTTCACGTGACTCATACCCTGCACTGCCCCATCCATTAGCATATATACCACCCATGTAATAGAAGTAAATCCCCAGGTTGAATTCAAGTTCTTCCCCTTACATGCTTCTGCGTGAGACCTGGGCTGACAGTAATTTTGAGTGTAACATAACATTTTTGTTCTCTTGCAGGGATTGCCAGTCCCCACATTTTGCATTGTCATCTGTATTACATAACATATATTGGAGATAAAATTGGGTGAAAATATTCTTTAAATAGACCTACATCCTGGCTATATTTCAACATTTATTCCATACAAATCCATTCATTAATCATTGAGGAATTAAATGTTTTGTGTGGGGGTAGCATTGCAACAGTTTTGTCCCTTCCAGTCTGATGGTACAAAGTCACCTGATTTTGTTGATTTGCTACCAATCAAAGCACTCATTGCTGATGTAATAAGGTAGCAGTAAAGCAGCCACCCCAGCATCCAAAGACACCTGGGGGGCTCAATTTGCAGCTTGCTTAAGGCAAACATTAAAGTACAGGGAGCAGCAGGTGGGTGCTTACAAGTAAGGTACACTAGTATGTAAGGGAGAAGGACTGGAAGTGAGGGACTAAGGCAATGTGCAGGGAGGCCAGGCTTACCTAGTGGGCAAAGGGAAAGGACAGGGAGCCTCCTTTCCTCAGTGCACACTAGGTAGTAGTAGAGTGGGAAGTCTGAGAGTGGAGTGTCTCAGAACTGTAGTGTGCTTGGCACAGCCAAAAAAGGCTCCTCACCCAAGCACAGGTTTGCGGAGGTGGCCAATGAGCTTGCCTCGCCCAGCAGGGCATGCGGAGGTGGCCAATGAGCTTGCCTCGCCCAGTGGGGCATGCAGAGGTGCAAGCAACGCTTGTCATTGGGCATGTGGGCTGTGAGCCATGAATGATTGGACTATTTAAACACAACAAAATGGAGCACAGCCACACATTGCAATCAACAATGTCAGGTGACTGGTTCATTTTGTGGTATATATACACCCCCTTGGGGTGCAACCATCCTCCCCCCAGAGCTCAGAGCAGCATGAAGCCCCTCACCACTACTCAGGCTAATCACATCCTTTCTCTGCTTGATTCTGGGCACTCTGCCCATCAGATATCCTTGCTTACTGGAGTCCACACCAGCATCATCTCCAGGCTTCATGCCAAACATTGTACCTCCCTTGTAAGTAGATAGGAACCTATGAGCAGGCCCTACAATAATATTTTCAAGATTTTATCACATGAATTACAGGCATGGGAGCAAATCTGCATTGTGCCAATTTTAAACTCTGACATTATGGAAAGTTGCACTCAGGCACTTCTATGGCCATATCTCTACAACCAGTTAATGGATTCTCACCAGATTTTGAGAGTAGGTGGATATGTATGAGTAGTATGTACATTAATATTTACAGGAATTTAGCTCATTTACTGGAGGTGCCAACACAGGGTTGTTTGTAAATGTTGTGACCTCCCACTACATCACTGACCCAAAAGTTGCAATGAAGTTGCAGGCTTACACAGGCATTTTGAAGCTTAGTTTTAGTGAGACAAAATGATCACAGATTTAATTTGAGTAGATTGTCCAAGACAAAGTTTCTAATTTCTCCCTCAATATTTAAATACAAGCACTGGTGTAATATAAAGTTATTTAGGTAAAAATTAAAAATTCCGCTTTGGCCAATCTGTTTAAAATAATTCTAGAATTGTTTTATCTCACTAGAATGAATCACCAAACTCAATAGAGAGGTCAGAAAGGTAAAAATGATGAGTACAATACCAAATTGCACATATTTGGTGAGATAAAAATTGTAAAAATATTCTAATTGCTGGGGAATATGGACAACATACATAGGAACAATATCTCTCACTAAAACTAAGCTCAAAAGTGGCTGAGAAATGCAGGAAATGGCACACAGATATCTGCATCCATTTATGGCAACATGATCTGGAAGTTAGTGTTGCCATGGCTTGGCAATTTAGCTGCTTAGCTGATGAGCTGAGCCAGTTGTGAGCTGAGCCAAGCTACTCTATAGGTGAGTGGTTCCTGTCAGTGTGATGACTGATATCAAACTGGAGATAGCTGTGTCTAGCCAAGCCAGCCAATGCACCATATCCCAAACAGGCAGGTGGTCATGGGACCATGTTGAGTTGCACAGCGGCATGGGTTAATCATGCCCCATCCCCAACACCCTGCTGACCAGTACGGCAGCATGTGTTGGAAGGTCGACTTCGCTGATTGCAGGCGGTACGCTAGCGGTCAGAGTCACGATGTCACTTTATATTACTTTGTGTGGATGGAGAGTTCCATGTGCTTGGGGCTTTCCTCCTCACATATGTCTACTTCTTTCCTTTCTACTATTATGCACCATGTTCTGCGGTTCTGTGGAAGATGATGCCTTTGCTATGGCACCAACTCGTGTCTCATGTGGAAGAATGACCAGGACTGGCTGACGGCTATCGGCAGGACTACGAGTGACCGCATGAGTCTGTGTTTCTTAGATGGCTACCTCTGTGTGTCACCTTTTTTTTTGAGGTGCTCCTACATCTGACAGATGCAAACAGTGTTCCTGACTGATGCTGACTGGGAAACCACGCACGGCACACCCGCAACTCGCGCTCAAGCGCATGGTGCTGCTCACCGAGCCCGCCCCCGGCACGTGCGGTGTCCCCGACAGTCTCGTCATCTTCGAGGACGGCCTCTTTATCGCACGCCGCACTAGTCACTTGCACCCCGCTAACCGTGCTAACCAGCTTGGGCCCCACATTCCGCATCGAGCCGATGTGTGACACCTTTTTCAACCCCATCCATGGGCAGACATACGCCACGCCAGACGGGAGTGTGTGGCGGACGTACCACCCCCAGGGCCCCACGGCCGTGCGCCCCCGCACGACGGCACACCCGCACCTCGCGCTCAAGCGCATGGTGCTGCTCACCGAGCCCGCCCCCGGCACGTGCGGCGTCCCCGACAGTCTTCGAGGACGGCCTCTTTATCGCCACATGGGTGAAATCCGTATCGGCCAATGTCAATCCTATCTTCCTCTGGCAGATCCTGAATGCTGGGTCTACCCTGAACACCACTCTCTCTGGCATTCTCATCATTCCGTCTACCTTTGCGCCTACCTTGCAGACTCCGTGGGACATTGCGTTGACGTCCAAATGGTCTCTCCTGTCCGACATCTGGACTGTGGTGACGCAACCCGCCAACGCCATCCCCATGACATACACTACCGACTACTTGCGAGCTGCGATGGCTTCCTTGTCAACTGCCAACTCTGCAGTTACCCCCCAAGTCGTCTTGCCGCTCGTGAATCCCGTCGGTATCGTGACATTTCGCATGCACATCAATGCGGCTGGGGGCGCAGAGACCAAGATCAGCATTTTCGGTGAGAACACCCTTCGGATCACCAACAACGGCACTAGCATTCTTTGGACGCATTACATCTCCGGCAGCCCGTTCGAGACTTTATCCACAAGCTCCATCACGATTGGCAGCGCCAATTTCACGGATGTCACGGTCATCTATTCTCTGACTACTATTTCTCTCTTCGAGAATGGTGTATACAAGTACACTCGCACCTACAGTGGTGCTCAGGTGTGGGGTCCTGCATATTGGTCGGTGTGGCACCTCACCGCTGGCACAGTGGTCTTGGCCGACCTCGCTTACGTCCGATGCCTTCCCTTGGCGATGGACCATGCGCCGACCGAACTGTACACTATTTACAACTTCCTGTATGACAACAGGGTGATGGACCTCTATGGGGGCCAGGTGACGGGTCCTATCCTCAGCTACGCACTGAACATCCCGGCCAGCACCAATCAGCAGGTCCTGTCCAAAATTCCGTTGACTTCGCGGCACTGACTTGCCTTTTCTGTGGGTATTTTCATCAGCGAAAGAGACAATGACTGCCCAACGAAACCGAATCTCACCTGATTTCATGGAGGCTCTTCAGATTCTTAAGTACTCTCTTTGGAAAGATTGCGAACTATCATTTACTGAGGGCTTGGACTGGGAACAGGAGTTGCTAGAGCTAGAGGCCACCACAGCTGCCCAAGAACAAGTCCCAGAGGACATCAATTCATATGTCCGCAATGTACTCGCAGCATAGTTAGCATAGTTACCAAATATCACCAGACCCTGGTAGCAGCATGTATGAATTGGTTCTCATTACCATTTTCCAGTGTTGTATGTATTCCTCTGATTTAAAACACCTAGAATGATATATGGCCAATTGTAATCACAAGGTAGCCACTCTACTTGTCCCATACATTAGCACCTCTGTTCACTGGCTGATTGCATGGTACATTGACTGCTCTAATTGTCCCATACATTGGCATCTCTGATTGACTGGCTGGCTGCATGATACATTAAGTCTTCTAATTATGCCATGCATTGACCCCTCTGATTCAATGGCTAATACATGGCCATCTCTAGTTGTATGATACATTGACCACTCTAGTCAAATAGCCAATATATTAACTGCTCTAGCCAAATAGCCAATATATTAACTGCTCTAATTGTCCCATACATGAACACCTCTGATTCACTGGCTGATTGCATGATACATTGACTGCTCTAATTGTCCCATACATTGGCATCTCTGGTTGACTGACTCATTGTATGACACATTAAGTCTTCTAATCATACCATGCATTGACTCTTCTGATTCAATGGCTAATAGATGGCCACCTCTAGTTGTATGATATATTGACCACTCTAGTATTTGACAAATAGCCAATATATTGACTGCTCTGATTGTCCCATACATGAACACCTCTGATTCACTGGCTGATTGCATGATACATTGACTGCTCGAATTGTTCCATACATTGGCACATTCAGCCAGTCAGCCAGAATAGGAATGCCAGTCAAACATTGGCAAACAAAATATGCTAAAAACAAAGACCACAACTTGAAATTGAGCAGCCCTGTGCCTGGTCCCTCAGGCACAGGTTACCAATCAGGCATAGCTGCTTTTGGTAAGCTGCTATGACCATGGGGGAATTTTTGCACAGCTTGCAAAATATGACTTTTTATACACCAAAAAGTCAGGGGATTCCAAATCTGGACACCCCACATTTGTATCTGCCTTGGTTCAGTGTCAATTTGCAAAATACACAGAAAATAATCATTTTCCCACAATTCTGCAGTACCCTAGCTTGAAAATTGATAGCTAGAAGATACACACACTACCTGTGGACATATGGGGAGGGTGTAGATTAGTTTAACAACCCACCCACCATCTCTGTCACCTCCCTGGAATCTGTTACTAGGAATTAGGGTGTTATTGGCCTGGGAGCATGGCTATTTGTTATATTGCAAATTCCAGCCATCAGACTACACCTTATGACATCTAATACAATCATACAAAAGCCCATAATTTTTGGTGCAGAATTACAGATTCCCCATGTCTATTTTCCCAGATTTCTCGAAATCTCTCCCCAGACAGTCCCCTTTGTCAAATCACATATTCTTGTTGTGTGATAGCTGACAAGGTATGCATGAATACATGTTCAAAGTTTGGTGAAGTTAGGCCAAGTTCTCAAGAAGATAGCTCAGAATGTGTGTTTTTGAAGACAGTCAAGGTTTTGCTTATCCTTGCCTGTGATGTTGCCTTCACTTTAGACTGTCCTCCAAAACACACATTCTGGGCTATCTTCTTGAGAACTTGGCCTAACTTCACCAAACTTTGAACATGTATTCATGCATACCTTGTCAGCTATCAGACAACAAGAATATGTGATTTGACAAAGGGGACTGTCTGGGGAGAGATTTCGAGAAATCTGGGAAAATAGACATGGGGAATCTGTAATTCTGCACCAAAAATTATGGGCTTTTGTATGATTGTATTAGATGTCATAAGGTGTAGTCTGATGGCTGGAATTTGCAATATAACAAATAGCCATGCTCCCAGGCCAATAACACCCTAATTCCTAGTAACAGATTCCAGGGAGGTGACAGAGATGGTGGGTGGGTTGTTAAACTAATCTACACCCTCCCCATATGTCCACAGGTAGTGTGTGTATCTTCTAGCTATCAATTTTCAAGCTAGGGTACTGCAGAATTGTGGGAAAATGATTATTTTCTGTGTATTTTGCAAATTGACACTGAACCAAGGCAGATACAAATGTGGGGTGTCCAGATTTGGAATCCCCTGACTTTTTGGTGTATAAAAAGTCATATTTTGCAAGCTGTGCAAAAATTCCCCCATGGTCATAGCAGCTTACCAAAAGCAGCTATGCCTGATTGGTAACCTGTGCCTGAGGGACCAGGCACAGGGCTGCTCAATTTCAAGTTGTGGTCTTTGTTTTTAGCATATTTTGTTTGCCAATGTTTGACTGGCATTCCTATTCTGGCTGACTGGCTGAATGTGCCAATGTATGGAACAATTCGAGCAGTCAATGTATCATGCAATCAGCCAGTGAATCAGAGGTGTTCATGTATGGGACAATCAGAGCAGTCAATATATTGGCTATTTGAGGGACCAGGCACAGGGCTGCTCAATTTCAAGTTTTTGTTTTTGTTTTTAGCATATTTGAGGGACCAGGCACAGGGCTGCTCAATTTCAATTTCAAGTTTTTGTTTTTGTTTTTAGCATATTTTGTTTGCCATTGTTTGACTGGCATTCCTATTCTGGCTGACTGGCTGAGTGTGGAGGGCAGGCCTGAAAAGGGACATGTATTGTAATATATTGCATGGCTATTGTCCACTTTGGGACAAGCACATCACAGTTGTCACAGCAGCTGTATTGTCATGTCTTGCAATACACTTACAGTCATCTCTTGCAATAGCTATTGATTGTAATTACAATACTCTATTGCAAGGAATTCACATCATTGACTGAAATAAGTGCACAATGGTTGAGAATCTTAATATATCAAATATCAGAGCCTAGCAATATATTGGAGATGATGATATGAGGGATTTCAATATATCAAATATCAGAACCTAACAATATATTGGAGATAATATGAGAGGTTTCAATACATCAGATATCAGAACCTAACAATATATTGGAGATGATGATATGAGAGATTTCAATATATCAGATTTCAATATATTGGAGATGATATGAGGGGTTTCAATATATCAAATATCAGAACCTAACAATATATTGGAGATGATATGAGAGGTTTCAATATATCAGATATCAGAACCTAATGATATATTGGAGATGATGATATGAGAGATTTCAATATATCAGATATCAATATATTGGAGATGGTATGATGGGTTTCAATATACCAGATTTCAGAACCTAACAATATATTGGAGATGATGATATGAGAGATTTCAATATATCAAATATCAGAACCCAACAATATATTGGAGATAATATGAGAGGTTTCAATATATCAGATATCAGAACCTAACATTATATTGGGGATGATATGAGAGGTTTCCATATATTGATTTCCTCCCCTCTAATCAGACCAATCCATACAACATCCATAACTTCTGATAAGAGTGATTCAATACATAAAAATACCTACATGGCCTGGTGTGGCTCAGCTCTTGAAGCCAAAAGCATGGTGTGCCACGTGAGCCACACCATAGCCGAGCCAAGCCGAACTGTGGCAACACTACTGGAAGTTACCATAAATGGATGCAGATATCTGTGTGCCATTTCCTGCATTCCTCAGCCACTTTTGAGCTTAGTTTTAGTGAGAGATATTGTTTCTATGTATGTTTTCCATATTCTCCAGCAATCAGAATATTTTTACAATTTTTATCTCACCAAATATATGCAATTTGGTATTGTACTCATCATTTTTACCTTTCTGACCTCTCTATTGAGTTTGGCGATTCATTCTAGTGAGATAAAACAATTCTAGAATTATTTTAAACAGATTTTCCAAGGCAGAATCTTTAATTTTTACCTCAATAACTTTATATTACACCACCATTGCTCGTATTTAAATATTGAGGCAAAAATTAGAAATTTCGTTTTGGACAATCTACTCAAATTAAATCTGTGATCATTTTGTCTCACTAAGTAAGCTTCAAAATGCCTGTGGAAGCCTGCAACTTCATTGTAACCTTTGGGTCAATTGTTGTACCATTCTGGTAGAAACACTGCTTATGTAAGCGACATGTGGCTTTAGTGGGGATTGCCAGTCCCCACAAAATGACCAAACATTGCAACAGTTTTGTCCCTCACTGTTTTTTTCCCCTGACTCTATTGAGACAAAATCAATAGATGATTTGCTTCTGTGCTGTGTTGGAGGAAGTTGAGCATTGAACATGGGGACCGGCAATCCCCACTAAAGCCACATGTTGCTTACATAAGTGGTGTCTCTACCAGAATGGTACAACAAGTGACCCAAAGGTTGCAATGAGTTTGCAGGCTTCCACAGGCATTTTGAAGCTTAGTTTTAGTGAGATAAAATGATCACAGATTTAATTTGAGTAGATTGTCCAAGACGAAATTTCTAATTTTTGCCTCAATATTTAAATACAAGCACTTGTGGTGTAATATAACATTATTGAGGTCAAAATCAAAAATTCCGCCTCGGACAATCTGTTTAAAATAATTCTAGAATTGTTTTATCTCACTAGAATGAATTGCTAAACTCAATAGAGAGGTCAGAAAGATGAAGATGATGAGTACAATACCAAATTGCATATATTGGGTGAGATAAAAATTGTAAAAATATTCTGATTGCTGGGGAATATGGACAACATACATAGGAACAATATCTCTCACTAAAACTAAGCTCAAAAGTGGCTGAGGAATGCAGGAAATGGCACACAGATATCTGCATCCATTTATGGTAACTTCCAGATCATGTTGCCATAAATGGATGCAGATATCTGTGTGCCATTTCCTGCATTCCTCAGCCACTTTTGAGCTTAGTTTTAGTGAGAGATATTGTTCCTATGTATGTTGTCCATATTCCCCAGCAATCAGAATATTTTTACAATTTTTATCTCACCCAATATATGCAATTTGGTATTGTTCTCATCATTTTCATCTTTCTGACCTCTCTATTGAGTTTAGCAATTCATTCTAGTGAGATAAAACAATTCTAGAATTATTTTAAACAGATTGTCCGAGGCGGAATTTTTGATTTTGACCTCAATAATGTTATATTACACCACAAGTGCTTGTATTTAAATATTGAGGCAAAAATTAGAAATTTCGTCTTGGACAATCTACTCAAATTAAATCTGTGATCATTTTGTCTCACTAAAACTAAGTTTAAAAATGCCTGTGGAAGCCTGCAACCTCATCGCAACTTTTGGGTCAGTGATGTAGTGGGAGGTCACAACATTTACAAACAACCCCATGTTGGCAGGGATTGCCGGTCCCCCTCTGTAAAAATGGAAAGTCAAGTGTCTGTGGCAAAAAGGGAATCCAGTCAAATTATAGTCAAGTGTCTGCAGCAAAAAGGGAATTTAGTCAAGTGGCTTGACTATCACTTGACTATCACATGGCTGAATTAGTCCAGTGGAAGTCAATTGATAGTCAAGCATCAGAGGGGCAACTTGACTAAATGTGCTTTTTGCTGCAGTCACCTGACTTTTCCCACAATCACTTGACTTTCCTTTTTTACAGAGGGTCCCCATTGAACATTTGCATGTGCAGTGTTTGGCATCACGTGACATGTGGAGTTGGGAGAGCAGGTGACTTGGACGAAGGTCAAAACCTGCAACATTCCAGCTATTCGCTCATGGAGTACGTACTGTAAAGGCTACCGTGTTGCTTGCTCACCGACTCCTACCTTCATGTAGTTGCTGGGTAGACTTCTCCTACTCGGTCGCCCTCGCACTCCTCGCATGCTTCAATCTCCAGGTAGGCCTCGCAATGTACAGAGCTACATTGGATCCTCTATACGGATCCGTGCCTTCCAACTTGCGTCTACCATACATCTTCAAAGCATGTGCCATGGCAGCAGCGACGACCCCCATCGACATCGCAATTCGCGTCACAGAGCTCCCTTACTTTATTCCTCCTTTCCTGCTCGCCCTGCCGAGGCTGGCCCATTTTTTGGCAACTCGAACAAGCCGAATGGGAGATCCCCACTGGGGTCCCCTAGTCACCCATGTTGTGCTGCTGCTGCCGTTTGCATATACATGTATCACGAGCGTGATTGTCCATGTGAGTACGGATACTTGCTTTTATCCACGGTATCGTTGAGCCTGCCTTTCAATTTCTGTGGACGCCCAGTCTTTGTCCTCATCACGATCTGACCTGAACTCGACAGGTCAGGCATGCTTGGATCACGGCGATCCAGCATGGTATCCGCAGGAATCCGCCCTCAATACCTTCTACTGCGCTTCGTATAATGTCTTTGTCGTTCTGGACGATCGCATTTCCCAAATTATTGCGGCAGGTTCAGCCTAATGACCCAATCGTAAGGAATCTTAGTCAAACTTTCCATGTCGCAATTTAAATCTTTATAGCAACTTCAAATAGCAGCCGTTCTGTCCCTCCTGGCTGGCATGAGGTCATTACGAATGGGGCGCATGTTGAGTGTCCATAAATTGTCTATATTGACGACCATCGCCATGCTATTTTCCCATGCTGTCTTTGACATCTTGCGCTCAACGACACTCTCACATCCTCTCGATACGCCGTATACTCACCCAACATCTCAGCTCCGTGTCTTGTCCTCCACGCAGTCCACCATTGGTATTGTGGTCGTAGGTGAACTTCCTATCGCGGGCCCAATTGCCGCCGGCGTACATTCACTGCGGTATTTGCGGGCCTCGCATTCGCTTCTTGGCGGAGTTTGGATCGGTGATCAGATCACAAGTGCGGTTACTTTTGATACAGAAGGCAACGCATTGGGTGACTCGGTGTACACTGCATTTGTGCTCCAAGAAGCTGCGCGGTTGTTCACTCCTCAAGGCTCACCAGTGGAAGCCCAGCCAAATGCCTTGATCATGTACGCAATTCCAACATCTGCACTCTTTACACTATTAAAAGTTGTCTGCATATCAGCGGACTCGGCACTGGAATTGCTGCTGCGGCCTTCATGCGTCATAACCTCACTACAACAGTTGTTGAGATTGACCATGCAGTGTTCAGTGCAGCGACGAAATACTTTGGTCTGCCAGCGCTTCCGCCGGAGCAGGTTTTCCTCGAAGATGCTAGGGCGTGGTTGCGGAGCCGCCTCGCCTTATTCGGGCTATCGAGCGCTAGCACGGTGTCTGCACGGGACCAGGCCAACTTGTATGGTATTGTTGTTCATGACTGCTTCTCCGGAGGTCTCGTGCCGGCACACCTCTTCACCGTTGAGTTCTGGAGGGATTTGAGGACAGTTATGACGCCAGACGGGGTGCTCGCTGTCGTGAGTGTTTGGTATCGCCTGACTGTGGCTGTCGTTTTTCCTGATGCCCCTGCGCACTTTGTGTCACACCTACAACCTTGCATCGAAAGAACTATGCGGGCAAGCTCGGGTCTCGCCCCTTCCGTGCTGTGTTCCGAACCTTGGAGGAAGTCTTTGGTCCATGCCGCGCGTTCCATGATTCCCTGGAATCGATCACATATGCGCAACTCCGTGAGTCATTCGCTAACATTGTGAGTACTGGTACTTCCGTCTCCTCTTGAATGCAGTTCTCCCCCTTCCAGTCGCAAGAGTTCTCAAGAATTGATCGAACCACTACTTCTTCCCACAGGTTTTTTTCTGCACAACGTCTAATTCGCCCAACTTGCCGGATCATCGGCCCGCGGACGACGCGGATTTCCTTAATTCGCGCCTGCGTCATGCTATACTGTCATCCCTCTCGGCGCGCGAAATCGATCTCAGTCTCATGCGTAGAAATGCATTCGATGCTCAGGAGGTGCTGAGTGACCTTTGGAATCCCTTGGAAGGGTGGCAGGAAGCCGAAGCGTTAGACCATTGGAAACGTGCGTTCGCTGTATCATGGTTTGCACGATGTACTCACTTTTCTTATCTTATCATGGTGGCAGTGATGAGGCAAATCCTGCCTGACGTCCTTTGGGAGACGTACTGAAACGACCACTCCTCCCGGTGCCTGCGCGTACCGAGGAAGTTCAACAACCACGTCCGTACCATTGAACCGACCCTTCAAATCATGTAACGCATAATTCCCTGTGGTTTTTTTGTGCGCGGGTATAGAACTGGGACTTTGACAATCAGGATTCATCGATTGCGTGAATACATTTCCAAGGCAACCCTCTCCGCTATCGACATTCCTGTCTCCTACTCACTCGCATTAACACTCGAACGCCAATACGTGCTAATGAGACTGTTGAAGCACGTCATGGAGAGAGTCTCTGACACCTCACATCCGGACCACATCTGGTACTTCCTTCCCTGCCTCCTCGGGCGCCTCACTACAGACTCATATCAGACATACAACCACGCGCCCGTCGGCTGTCTATGGAGCGGCAGGGCGGACATACATACTACCGTAGGAGGAAGGGCTCAGCGAGCAGTGCATGGTGGTTGGTGGAATGTGGCATACGCTATTTCGTTGCTGTTTTGTGTTCCAGCCTCCCATCGATGACTAGGGCCGAGTACTACAACATGGGGTATGAGGACAGGCGGTCTCCTTTGAGGTGACGGTGTTGGGTGAAATGGGGGGCGTTGGCTTGATCACCATAATGTGGAGACCAAATTATTATGACAAACAGCCGTTCCATTGTAAGACATTGTAAGACGTTGTACAGTATTGTCGTAAAGTAGGACTTACGCCTGTTTTCTCGTAGCCTTTATATCCCGCCGCTGCGTCGAACGAGCCGCAGAATCAGCCTTGATCGATCGTTCTAACATTCACCTATGAGGCAGTAGGCAAGGTCATTGCAACACACTTCGAGCGAAATTTGAGTGCGCTGCTATTGAACCACTAGTACTTTCACGGGGCTGCACTCGGTGATGCCGCAGTTGAGAGGCTCGGGCTTTATACCATTTAGCTCTGGTACAACGATTCCCTGACTAGGAAGTGCTGACTGACAGTCAGCTGAACCCTTGCTTGCACCACATCACAGATCACATAGAGTTCATTAAAAAATCATTAAAAAATGTGCTATGCTACAAGTAGGAACAAGAGACAGCTTAATGATAGGACTTGGAGAACAAAGGTATAAAAGCACCTTGCAAAGGACTCACCAGAAACTCAACTGGGACATTCCATATATGAGGAATTTAGCAAGGTGGTCATTCTTAAATAGCAGATGCATGTCACAGATCAGACATAATACAAGAACAGAAAAGGCAAGCGGCTATGCCAGTAGACTAATATGGTATGTAGATTATGTAATACAAGAACAGAAAAGGCCTATAGCCTTACACCCTCCCCCACCGGAGAGGCCCCAACCAGAGGTGATGTGTGGGCAGTGTGGGATGATGAGCAGGATCGTATAATGATTTACAAGGGGTGCATCCCCTTGGGCAGGGTTACCGCCATGTCACCAGGTGCAATCCCCTCCTGGGGCCTTCACCTGGTGCTGACGGGTCCTACCCAGTGGTCTGTGCAACCTGCCCCCAGTTGGACAGCATGTCACAAGCAGCACGCCCTGGTGGGGGGTGCCCCAGGTGCCGCTGTCTCATCCTGTGTGGTAGGCATTTTTTAAAGAGCTCGGATGCTTAGTCCGAGCCCTGCTTGTAGTCGCACAGCGGCTTGCCCTCATTGTCACTCCAGTCAGGCGATGACACAACAGGCCTCTTTGCGGCCTTAGCGGCTGATGACTTAGCTGCTTTATTTTTTTGTTTTTGAGAGGGCCCTGCACCCTCTGTCTGGGATATTGCTAAACCCCCAATAGGTAGCCCTAGGGGGTTTCTAACAGTGGATGTGCTTCCACCATCTTCCAGGGGCGCATCGCCCCTCCGTTCATCTCCCGTCTTCTCGCTCAACCGAAGATGGCATGGACGTGCCCTGTGCCCTATGCACTCTAGCAGTGCATATGTCCAGGGAGGTATGGAAGGCTTCTCCTGTTCACCCAGCACTAGCTGGATATCATCGTCCAAGGGGGCATTCCCCTTTCGCACGTACTTGCATGCCCACACAAGTACAAATTCGTCCCAGAGCTCTGTTTCCTCAATGGAGACTCTGGAGTCTACAAATGCCTCGATCATCTGCATGACGGTTGGCATTATTTTTGTGTTCCAGTGCCTGAAACGTCATACAGGGAGGACTCTCCCTTTGATGGCCTGCACATATACCCCCTTTGACACAAAGAGGGCTACGGCCATAGCTAGGAATGGGCACTGCATTCGGGCCCAGGATGGTGTGCACACCATTATGGTGCGCCAGATGGCCACCTTGCGTGCAAAAGACAGGGGTGAGTCCCTGTCTTTATCAATGCCAAGGATGGCCACTCTGCCCATCCTTATGTCAGCAGCCCAGCAGCGCAGGTCTGACACTGTGCCTCTGTCGCCCTTTGGATTCATAGGGGGAATTTCCCCCTTCTCCCCTACAAAGGAGAGCCACAGCTCTTGGGGGAGCATTGGCTCCCCGGCCTCTATGAACTCCCTAATGGGAGGAGGCACAATCACTCTTGCCACTGTCAGCAGCAATGTCTGGTATGATGGATAGGAGGGTGCTCCCCCTCCTGTGACTTCCGAGGTTCCTGTCCTCAGGGATGGGTCGCCCATCCCTCCGCTCTCTCGCAACATCTGCCCCTGCAGATGGCATGCCACCCGGTCTGCCGATTTCTTGACACTGGCAGGAACTCTCCAGTTCCTCAATAGCCAGTCCTCAACTGGTGTAGGCAGCTTTCCTGCTGCTGTGTTCTTCTGGGCCTCCTTAATGGCCCAACGCATCTGCATCATGGCAGTCATATCGTAACTGCTGTCAGGCACTCCATGATGCGCCTGCTGGTTGAGGGCTATCACTTCCTCAACTGTCTTCAACTCAATGACCCATGCGCTGGGTTTGACAGACATCCCTGAAGGCCAAGGATAGCCATCTGGGCAGGGAGCATTAAAGGGATAACCCCTTGTCAGAGGCGCAAGCACCATCTCTGCAAATGTTCATGTATGCCTCAATGAGGCATCTGGGTTCTGCTGGTTAATACCAGCAGGTGGAAGAGGGGGATACCCCTCCTCCATGCTCATGTTACGACCCCATCCGCTTGCATAAGCACTATCCCCGCCCTGGACTCCGAGCTCCGTACCAACTCCGATCCGCTCCGCCGTAACTCCGTACGCCCCGCTCCGCATCTTCATCGGACTTTACTCTGCCGACCTTCGGACCATTCGGACTTCATTCTAGAACCTTCTCCCTCCATCCCCTCATTCTGTTTACTATTGAGAGGATACCCTTGACCCATGGGAGTCGCTCTTGTTGTTGTTTCTTTGTTCCATGAAAATTGCACAGGCACATGTGGTGAAACTCTCCTAGTAATTTGATATGTACATTGTTTCACATTACTCCTATACTCTGTCCTTGCAGTATAAGTTTCCACCTGTATCTCCCTGCTCCTTAGTTCGAATATTAACGTCTCTTGATCCTAAAAACATCTCTGAGCTTTCGTCCTCATCGTCCTCGACGTTCTCCACGTCATCCGACCAACTCCGACCAACTCCGACGGACTCCGATCAACTTCGGAGTTTTGACTTGTGTTCTGATCCTCCCTTAGGTATTGTTCTTGTTTGATAAATAGGGACACGTATATACGTGGTGGCACAACACATACGTTGAGGCCGCAGTCCCATAAGTCTCTCTTCCTCTTGTTTACTTCTCCGTTTCTCTGATATCGGACTCCGACCGGACTCCGATAGAATATCTCCGCTCCGCTAACCCCTTCGCCGCTAACCTTGTTAGGACCGTGACAGCTCATGGGGACATCCACATCTCCCATAGGTGGTGCTATGTCTGCATACAAGACAGCAGTGCAGGCCCTTTTAGGGTCCTGCTCCAAGGGATCCCTTTCAGGTCCCTTCCCTTTTGCCATGGTGAGCTCCTTGTTGGCACTTGCCAACTTCTCCATCAAGGAGAGAATCTTCTCCTGCACACTTCTAAGGTCCTCCTTGACCTTATCCAGACTATCATAAGCTTTTTCAAGCTTTTGCTGGTGCTCAGCACAAAGGGCATTGCCCTTCTCATACTCCTCATGCAAGTCGTCCAGCTTGCGCTGCATCATCCTGAGCTCCAGCCTGAGTTCACACCTAGTGCTTTCCTGCGCTTCCTTAAGTGTTTGTTGAAACACTTCATTCGAGTGCAACAGCGACTCGAAGATGTGATGACAGAACCTGATGCACTGAGTGCACCAGGATCCATGAGTGATCGCATGGATCATACGATCTTGGACCCAGGGGAGGGTCTCCTCCCCTTGCGACAACCACAGCTGGGACAACCCAGCTGTTCTGACGATACTTGTCAGTAATGAGGTCCCTGGCACAAGGCCAGGGACGGTGGTGGCAGTGGCGGCGCAGGTAGCATGAGGAGATGGGGTTTCCCCCATCGGATCATCCATTGTAAAAAAATGGTTGATGTAGAAAAGAGAAAAAGAGGGCGGGCCCTCTTAAGGTTTTGTACCTTATGGTGGAGCCACCACATGACTCAATCACTGTGGCTAACAACCCCGCAGTCTGGCTTGATCGCGTTTACTACTCCGTGTGGGCGCTCTGTCCACACTCTGCTCAAGGGCGCCTAGGTAGCGCCCTCCACGAATCTATACCTTGTAGTTCAAGGTAGTTGTTAGGATTGCTTACCTAAGCCATCCCAAAAAGGAGGAGTTGTGGAGAAATTAGAGAAGGTTGTTGGAAGGTCACATGACCTGTGGTGGAAGATTACATAATCGGGAGATCACATGACTTGGGCCTGGGCGCATCATGTGATCCGAGAGGTCTGAGTGTGGGAACGCCAGCAAATGCCGAAGCGTTCACTATATATACTATGTCTTTTCCATTCTTGTACCCTTTTCCCCTTATCTTAGTATTGTTGTCATGACCTTATGCTTAAGTTGTGTGAGACCCAGTCTGATATAATACTAGGATCCGCCTTTCTGCCCTAGCCCCATGTCCTAACCTGGCTAGCCTGGACCCTTAATTTCAAACTGTGACATGTTGTCACAGCTCAGCCCCTATCATCCTCTTCTCCTTTACCCCACCTGTGGTGTGTAACAGAACTGCGCGAAATTTTTACTGTGTGTAGATACACGTGACCAGACCAGGAGGAAGTCAACTGTGACCCTCCCCAAGTGATACCGAGTGCCCAAGGCCCGGAACTTTGTTTTACAGCTACATACCAGTGAATTGTGTAGTGTACAGGGCAAGGAAAGGCCCTCTACATAGTCTTTCTGTAGTTTCCTGGTCCAGTGGACAGGGCCCTTGCTCTGTGACCATTGTCAGAAGGGCGCACGGGCAACTCATTAGGAGTTGTGGAGCGACCACATGGGACACCATTTGGGCCCCACACTACCAATAGTTTCATAGAATAAGAGTTCTATAGGTACATAAGTACCTAGAAGAGCAGCCTGAGAGGACAGGACTGTTAAGAGATCTATCAGACTGGGTCTCACACAACTTAAGCATAAGGTCATGACAACAATACTAAGATAAGGGGAAAAGAGTACAAAAAAGGAAAAGTGAAAGTACATATAGCGAACGCTTCGGCACTTGCCGACTTTCCCACGCTCGGACCCTCGGATCACGTGATGCGCCCAGGCCCCAGGTCATGTGATCTTACATGATTACATAATCTGACCCAGCCACAGGTCATGTGACCTTCCAACAACCCTCCCCAGTTTCTCCACAACTGCACTTTGGGATGGCTTACATAAGCGATCCTAACATCACCCCCCTCTTAAGGCTGGGCGTCCCGACCAGCTAGCTTGGCCTTGTCAGGGTGAGCAAGGAAGAAGTCCCGGAGAAGCAGTGCCACATTGGTGAGGTTCCGTCGTGGCTCCCAGGTGTTCTCCTCTACAGGGTATCCCAACCACTTCACCAGGTATCTCACTCCACGCCCCACCTTCTTAACATCAAGGATCGCCTCCACATCATACTCCAGGTGGTCATTATCAATCGTAGGGGGCGGAGGGGGAGGCAGGTTCTGAGAAGGGAAGGAAGGGGGGTGGTATGGTGTCAACAGCAACTCATTGAAGACCCGATGGATGCACCAGGCCCGAGGGAGCTTGAGGTGATACCCAGCAGGTCCCACCTTCTCCTCAACTGCAAAGGGGCCTGCTCTCTTGTTGTCAAGCTTTTTACAGGGCCGGTCCATCTTCAAGTTTCTAGTATCCAGCCAGACCAGATCTCCCTCAGAGTACTCCCGACTTGGGCATTTCCCCTTATCGTAGCTCTTCTTCATCGCTGCCACCGCTTTCTCCATTGCCTCCTTGGCTGCTCTTCGGGACTCCGTGAGCTTAGCCATCCACTCGTCCGCTGCCAGGTTCACCTCAGAAGGTGGCCGGAGCCCCCCATTCCATGGGTGTTGTCCATAATCGAGGAAGAAAGGTGTCTGTCCTGTCGCTGAGTGCTCACGATTATTAAGAGCAAACTCCACAGTGGACAACCATTCAGCCCAGTCATCCTGGAGATGGTCCACGTAAGCCCGGAGATAGATCTCCATCTCCTGGTTCGCCCGTTCCATCTGTCCATCAGTCTGTGGATGAAAGGCAGTACTTGGATTTGCCTTTACCCGGATCATGGAGTAGAACTCCTTCATGAAGCGGGACACGAACTGGGACCCCCAGTCACTCACAACCTTGTGAGGGACTCCATGGTCACGAAACACTCGATCCCGGAGGAGACGCACTGCTCCAAGTCCTGTGAGGTCGAGCCCGATCGCTTCAAGCAGTGTCCGTTTCATGAATTTGTCGACAATAACAAGGATGGCATTATGTCCACGGGAGAGGGGGAGGGGACCGACTATGTCCCATGAGATCACCGACCAGGGACCATCGGGCACCAGATGGGGGTGCAGTGGGGCAGCACGCTTGGTACGGTCGGGCTTCGTCCGCTGGCATGTCTCACACCCCTGGGCATACCGATCTGCATCTTTTACCATGTCCGGCCACCAATAACCCTTCACTAGTGCTGCTCTCAACTTCCGGGGCCCAGGGTGTCCAGCAGTGGGGAGGTCATGCTCAAACTCAAGAACGGCCTCACGAGCTCCTAGGGGGACCCAAGTGACTATCCCCTTTCGCCAGAGTCCAGCACGATCTCGTGTCCACTCATCATCAAGCTCCTCCGGCTTCTGTATGTGTACCGTGCTATTTTTCTAGAGTAGCGTCTCCATTTCCGATGTGAATGACACACAGACTTCCGTTTCCGGGAAAACCTGCACTGGTGCATCCTCCTCCACCATCTCTCCATAGTCCGGTCTCCGGGAGAGTGCATCTGCCTTTGTATTCGACTTGCCAGTGCGATACTTTATCTCAAAGTCAAAGCACTGGAGCTCTCCAACCCAACGAACCTGCCTCAGCTTCAACTTCTGGGGCTTCCGGAAGTACTGGAGGTTTGCATGGTCCGTCCAGATCTCAATCGTCTCCTCTGCTCCAATGAGGTATGCTCGCCACTCGCAAAGTGCCCGAATCACAGCCAAGAACTCCTTGTCATACACATTGTAGTTCTTCTCAGCTGCAGTGAGGGCCTTGGAGATATAGTCAACAACTCTCCAGGTTCCATCCATCTGCTGCTGCGAGAGCACTCCACCAGTTGCCAGGTTGCTTGCATCTGTCTCTACCTTCCATCTCCCTTTGTCCTGAGGCAGAGCCAAGACCGGGGCTGATACGAGTGCCTGGTGGAGATCTCGGAAGGCTGCTTCCTCCTCCTCCTCCCATTTCCATGGAACATTCCCAGTCAGCCAGAAGAGTGGCTTTGCCCAGGCAGAAAGATTCGGGATGTGCCGGCGGAGGTAGTTCAGCATCCCATTGAACCTCTGGACATCCTTCACATTCTTAGGACATGGCCAATCTCGGACTGCCACACCCTTGGCCGGATCATGCTCTAGTCTGTTGTGGGAGATCTTCATCCCCAGGAAGATGATCTCACTCTTCTCAAACTCGCATTTACTGAGTTTGAGACACAACCCATTCTCTCCAAACTTCCTCAAGACCCGATCCATCCAGTACCGGTGTGTAGCCAAGTCCTCTGCAAACACAATGACATCATCCACATAGGCCCTCACATGTCCTCCTGCAATCTCCTCCCTCAACACATGATTCATGAAGCGTTGGAAGGTAGCAGGGGCATTCTGCAGTCCAAACCACATGACAGCTGGTTCGAAGAGTCCACGGGGTGTCAGGAAGGCGCAGCAGTGCTGGTGCTCGGGCCAGACCTGCATAGATGGGAAACCTCCCTTTGCATCAATCTTAGAGTAGATCGACGCTCCTTTAAGCACATCCACTGTGTCTTGGATGCGGGGGAGGGGGTACTTGTCCTTGATCAGGTGTGCATTCAGCCTCGAGTAGTCGATGATTGGCCGCAGTTTGTCCTTCTCATGTTTGAAGAAGAAGGGGCTGGCATACAGGAATTTTGAGGGCCAGATTCGTCCAGAAGCAAGCTGCTCATCCACCCAACAGTTCATCTCCACCATCTCCTGCCATGTCAGAGAACACAGCTTGGAGGAGAGGTGCTCAGGGTCCTTTTTGAACTCGATCTTAATATCGAAGTCTGGTCAGGAGCGGGGAAGTTCATCCCACTTCGCTTCACTAAACACCAAAGGGTAGCGGCTGGGCCAATCGGGGGTAGGGCCAGAGTTGGGAAAACGGGTGTCCAGAATACTCGTGGATGCAAGGGTACTCGTTTTCAGGGGTGCAGAGGCTCGAGGGGATGGGGAACACTGTGGGGGGCAGCGGGTAAGGCTCAGCTCTGCCTTCTGCCAGTCGATATCCGGGTTATGCCACTTGAGCCAGTCATGCCCAAGGATGACCTTGTGGGACTGGGTCTTTCCCAGCAGAAAGTGGATCCGCTCCTGGTGGTCACCAACTCTCACCAGCACCTCTATCCCATACCGGACCTTTCCATTCCTGTTCTGTGTCCCATCCACATTATACATGGTGATTGGGTTCAGCAGGAGAGATGGCTCCAGTCCCACTCCTTTTGCCCACTCCAAATCCATGAAGCAGTTGGTGCACCCTGAGTCGACAAGGGCCTTCATTGTGGTCCCTTTGCCAGTGCTGAAAGCCTCCAAGTGCACCTGGATGGCTAGCTCTCGTGGCACATGTTTCCGCACTTCTGGCCGCACTCTGGTTAGGCACTCTGCCAGTCTCACTTCCTCCTTCACCTCAGCCCCAATTCGGGTATGTCTCCGCTGCAAGATAGTATATCGGGGTATACTTGCAGCAGGCACAGGGACGGAAAGGGGGCTGGCACACTTCTTCTCCCCAGTGGGAGTCCTCCTCTCTCTCTCACACAGCTCTATGCAGGCTCAGAGCCGTGCAATCTCTTTCTCATATCCCTCTGCCGTTTGGGGGGCACATGGTGCTGCCCGGGTTTGGGCCCTTGGGACCTGCAGATGCGTATCAGGCAGGGGGCAGAAACGGACAGCATGGCCAGTCTGGTGGCATCGGAAACAACATCTCTCATCAGCAGGGGCCCATCCTCGGGCCATGGCCACATCTGGAGTACACAGCAGAGGGGTCACAAGAGGTCGCGAAACGGTCACAGCAGGTCGTGGTAGGGTCGCGGTGGGTCGCACGGGGGTCACAGTGGGTCGCGGTGTCCATTCCGTGAGTATCCCATCCAGTCGCCTTTGCTGGGCATCAAGCCTCTCAGCCAGCACCTTCCATTCTCCATATGTCTCTGGCATCGGGGAGACACCATAGATTCTCTCCACCAACCTCCTACTCAGGTTCAACTCCAGCCAATGGACTAGGATTCCTGAGTCCTTCTCTGCACTCAACTTTGCCCGTCGGAACAGCGTCTCGAATTTTGCGAAGAACTCTGGTGCTGTCATAGCACCCTGTTTCAGCCCTGCAATATCGGCAAGGGCAGTCGCACGGTCATTCAGGTCATTGAATGCGCGCTTCATCTCCTCCACAAACTCTGCCCAGGTTCCGGCCTCGCCACTACCCAGGATCTCTTCCGCCTTCATATTCGCCCACTCTGCAGCGAATCCTTCTCCAGTAATTTTGCTCAGAGCAAGAAGGACCTTCACCAGGTCCACAGCATAGACAGTTGGGTTCGCCATAAACAGGAGGCGAAGGGATCGGAGGAACGTACGGAAGTTCCTTTTCTGCCCATCAAAGGGGGCAACAGATAGGTCAAGCCTCATAGGTTGGGCTACAGGCGGGGCGACATGGTCTGCCATCACAGGCCCTGGATGCTGTAAATAAAGTTCCAGGCCTTGGGCACTCAGGATTTCTTCGATCTCTTAACAGTCCTGTCCTCTTAGGCTGCTCTTCTGTGTACTTATGTACCTATAGAACTCTTATTCTATGAAACTTTTGTTAACATGGGGCCCAAATGGTGTCCCAGGTGGTCGCTCCACAACTCCTAATGAGTTGCCCATGTGCCCTTCTGACAATGGTCACAGAGCAAGGGCCCTGTCCACTGGACCAGGAAACTACAGAAAGACTATGTAGGGGCCTTTCCTTGCCCTGTACACTACACGATTCACTGGTACGTAGCTGTAAAACAAAGTTCCGGGCCTTGGGCACTCGGTATCACTTGGGGAGGGTCACAGTTGACTTCCTCCTGGTCTGGTCATGTGTATCTACACACAGTAAAAATTTCGCACGGTTCTGTTACACACCGCAGGCAGGGTAAAGGAGAAGAGGATGATAGGGGCTGAGCTGTGACAACGTGTCACAGTTTGAAATTAAGGGTCCAGGCTAGCTGGGTTAGGACACGGGGCTAGGGCGGACAGGCAGATCTTAGTATTATATCAGACTGGGTCTCACACAACTTAAGCGTAAGGTCATGACAACAATACTAAGATAAGGGGAAAAGAGTACAAAAAAGGAAAAGCGAAAGTACTTATAGCGAACGCTTCGGCACTTGCCGACTTTCCCACGCTCGGACCCTCGGATCACGTGATGCGCCCAGGCCCAGGTCATGTGATCTTACATGATTACATAATCCAACCCAGCCACAGGTCATGTGACCTTCCAACAACCCTCCCCAGTTTCTCCACAACTGCACTTTGGGATGGCTTACATAAGCGATCCTAACAAGATCGAAGAAATCCTGAGTGCCGAAGGCCCGGAATTTTATTTTACAGTGCTACAGAATGCTGGACCTAGCTGTTGCCCCCTTTGATGGGCAGAAAAGGAACTTCCGTACGTTCCTCCGATCCCTTCGCCTCCTGTTTATGGCGAACCTGACTGTCTATGCTGTGGACCTGGTGAAGGTCCTTTTTGCTCTGAGCAAAATTACTGGAGAAGGATTTGCTGCTGAATGGGCGAATATGAAAGCGGAAGAGATCCTGGGTAGTGGCGAGGCTGGAACCTGGGTGGAGTTTGTGGAGGAGATGAAGTGGGCATTTGATGACCCGAACAACTGTGCGACTGCCCTTGCTGTTATCGCAGGGTTGAAACAGGGTGCCATGACGGCACCAGAGTTCTTTGCAAGATTCGAGACACTGTTCCGACAGGCGGAGTTGAGTGCAGAGAAGGACTCAGGAATCCTGGTCCATTGGCTGGAGTTGAACCTGAGTAGGAGGTTGGTGGAGAGGATCTATGGTGTCTCCCCGATGCCAGAGACTTATGGAGAATGGAAAGTGCTGGCAGAAAGACTGGATGCCCAGCAAAGGCAATTTGATGCAATAGTCATGGAACGGACACTGCAACCCGTGCAACCCACTGCGACCTTTTCGCAACCTGCTGCAGCCCTCTCACGCCCTCTGAATGTGGCCATGGGCCATGGATGTGCCCCTGCTGATGAGAGACGTTGTTTCCAATGCCACCAGATTGGGCATGCCATCCATTTCTGCCCCCTGCCCGACATGCGTCTGCAGGTCCCAAGAGCCCAAACCTGTGGAGTGCCAGGTACCCCCCGAACAACGGTGTCAGGATCCATTATGTAAGCCGCCGTCACTGAGTCCACAACGCGCTAGGATCTAGTTACGAGGACCGAGTATGGGATCACGTGACCGCCCGTGACCTCAACTCCACACTCGCGACTCCCCTGGCACTTATAGACCCGCGACCAGCACCCATCATGTGCCCCCACCCACGTTCCTTGCGACTTCCCACGCTTTGCAATTCGTGATGGAGGCAGATCAGCAAAAATGCCTCTGACATCCCCCATCAATCAATCTAACCTAAACGGGCCTAATTGAGGTCTCCCCTCGGGCAGCCAAGACTGCGCCAAGCATTCCCTCTGTCGTCCTCCCCACATTCGTACCTCGCCGCTACCTTCCTTATTCGGCATCCCCTTTCCCCTATATTGCCTCCCCTATCCCGCACGACTCAGAGCGCGTAGCCTCGTTTCTCTTACTTATGACTCACCTCCTACACAGCCCCTTCCCCCAGTATATATAATGCCTTTGTAATGAGTGTAGGCCCTCACGTTGAAATCGAGCTTCTTTCCCCTTCTCGCTTCTGTGAGGGACTCGGACTGACACAATTTCAACGTCCACCCCTTGCTACCTCGACCCTGTCAACCCCCGGTTGGCCTAGCCTTCTCTTTACCCCCTGCCCGTCGTGTGCAACAGAATGATGAGAGAATCACCCTGGCGTACCCAACGCGTAACGAGGACATAACGGACGAGTGGCTCACCACGGTCCTGGACTTTGGAGAAGATGAATATTGGGCAAGGTACTTTGACACTCGCATATGAACTGAATTCTACCCAGACATACCTACGGAATCCGACATCTCGGAGACGGAAACTGCGGTACTAAGACTGCGAGAGCTGCGCCCCTTTGAGCTGTGGATTATTGAGGAGGAAAGAAGACTCGCGGCTTATTTCGGAAGGCTGTACGCACAAGAACAGAGTAGACGAGAGCAGAGATTGAGAGAAGCCCTAGCGATTGCATTACCAGACTCCGCAACCTCAGGCACGAGATCGCCCGAACACAGCACCATCGACGTTAACCTCGACGACCTCGAGGACTACGTAAACAGCGACAACGACGAGTCGACGAATGAACCCGCGTACGTTTCCATGGAGATCCAGACAGAGCTTACCCTCCTCGGAGTCGAACAGTTCATCATCCACAAATACCGACCCCTCGCTTTCATCCCCCGTTGTATCAACCCCATCCCCCCCAGCACCGCCAGTTCATACCGAATCCCCCATAGACTTTGCGAGTTTAGACGAGCGCCTAGCCTGGCAAGCACCGTCGCCACCACCACCACCACAATCACCTGCGACTCCAGAGCTGGAACCGTGACCCCAACCCGCGAATCCATCGCCGCCAGAACCCTCGCCGCCGCCCTCACCCGCACCCAAAATGGCAGATGCCGTCCCCGCAGCCCCAATGCCAAGGCTGGACCTAGCCATTCCATCTTTTGATGGAAATAAGAAGAACTTCTGGACCTTCCTCAGGTCCCTCCGACTACAGTTCCTGGGAAACCAGGGGCTCTATGCCAGTGACCTGAACAAGATCCTATTTGCGTTGAGTAAAATTACAGGAGAAGGGTTCGCAGCGGAATGGGCGAACATGCGGGGTGACGAGATCCTGAATGCTGGAGTGGCAGGAACTTGGGAAGACTTCGTTGTGGACCTGCGAAGGGCCTTCGATGACCCTAATATCACCGCAACGGCTCTAAACGACATCGCCAAGCTGAAACAGGGCACGCTAGAAGCTGCGGAGTTCTTCGCATTGTTCGAGACCCTCATGTGTAAAGCGGAATTGGACCTGGTCGACGATTCCGATGTGCTTATCCACTGGCTGGAATCAAACCTCAACCGGAGGCTGACCACGCGGGTCTACAATGTCAACCCCATGCCAGTCACCTACGCCCAGTGGAAGCAGCTGGTCGAAACGTTGGATGCCCAACAGAGGAGGCTCGATGCCATCATACGCGAGCAAAACGCCAGCCGCCCCGCCCCCACCCAATTCCAGCCGCCGCGACCACTCCCCATGCCCCCGCGCTACCCGAACCCGAACCCACCGCAACCCGCGCCTCGCTTCCCCTCCGTTCCACAGCAGCAGCAACGCGCTCCTGCTCCTCAGATCATGCCCCATCCCGCTGGTGCCGGCGACAGGATGATCGTGGACCAGACGCGGGCCCCTGCAGCTGAACGTCGATGCTTCCGCTGTGGCCAGGTGGGTCACATCGCCCGAAACTGCCACCTCCCGGACTCGCGACCCTATGTCCCGAGGCCGCAGGTTTGCGCGATGGTCCCTGGCCCAGTAGAGGTGGAAGAATATGAGAACGAACTCGCGCTACTCCGCGACAGGCTCGCGATATACGAGAGAGAGAGACAGATGGCTGGTGCCCCGCAGGCCCAGCAACAACAACAGCAGCTCCCACCGGCTCCCACCCAGGAGCAAGGTTTTGGACGAGAGACGCAGTGAGTCCGAACTGGCGTCTCTGTAACAGTACAAGTCTTGTTCCCGCCCCCGCCCCTGTACCCGTAGCAAGTATACCCAAATATATGATCTTGCAACGGAGACACGCCCGGAGCGCAAATGAACTTGAGGACAACAGAACAACAAAGGTCGCGGAGGAGAAACCAAAGAGGCGAAAGAGAGAGTTGACCCTACCGGCGCACTTTGAGACTCTAACCACGGCTGAATGGGGAGGTGTTAAAGTCCTGATCGATTCGGGATGTACTAACTGCTTCATGGACCTAGCCTGGTGCAGGGAGCTCGGACTGGAACCTGTGCCGCTACAGAACCTGATCAAGGTATACAATGTGGATGGATCGGCAAACAAGAGCGGGCCTATTCGCTATGGCATCGACCTCCTGTTGACTATAGGGGACCACCAAGAGCGAATACACTTCTTGCTCGGAGCAGCCAAGTCACACAAAATCATCCTGGGACACGACTGGCTATCCAAACACAACCCTGAGATCGATTGGCCACTGGGGAAGGTCTCCTTCAAACGCTGCCCCGCAAGTTGCCACTTTGACCCACACCTCGCGAGTCCTTGGGCCTATCCTAAAGGTAGCATATGGGACAATGCACTACAAATGACTATGGACATTCGCTTTTCAGACTCTGGGGATATGCCCGACTGGCCATTGCTGTACCCAACGGTCTTCAGCGAAGCGAAATGGGATGAATTGCCCCAACCGCGACCCGATTTCGACATCAAAATTGAGTTCCGCGAGGACCCGGGCCACTTATCCTCCAAACTATACTCGCTGATGAGAGAAGAGACGATTGAGATGAACAGGTGGATCGACGAACAGCTCGCATCAGGGAGGATAAAACCTTCCAAGTCGCCCTATGCCAGTCCATTCTTCTTCAAGCGAGAAAAGGACAAACTCCGACTGATCATCGACTATTCGCGCCTCAACTCATTTCTGATCAAAGATAAGTTCCCACTACCACGCATCCGCGACTGTGTAGACAAGCTGCGTGGAGCCAAGGTCTTCTCCAAGATCGATGCGAAGGGAGGATTCCCATCTATGAGGTTGTGGGAGGGGCACCAGGAGAGATGCGCATTCCTAATGTCGCGAGGTTTGTTCGAACCTACGGTAATGTGGTTCGGACTCCAGAATGCCCCCGTGACCTTCCAGAGGTTCATGAACCACATTCTGAGAGAAGAGATTGCCGGCGGACACGTCCTCGCGTACATCGATGACGTCATCATCTTTGCGGATGACCTCGCGACCCACCGTTACTGGATGGACCGAGTCCTGCAAAGATTCCGCGAGAATGGGCTGTGCCTCCGGCTAAGCAAATGTGAGTTTGAGAAGGCTGAGGTGTTCTACCTTGGGCTCAGGCTCTCGCACAATCGTCTCGAGCATGACCCGGCCAAGGCAGAAGCTATCCGAAACTGGCCAGTGCCCCGAAACGTCAAAGAACTCCAACGCTTCCTCGGAATGGTCAACCACTTGCGGAGATTCATCCCCAACTTGTCCACGCGCGCCAAACCCCTGTTTAAGCTCACCAGCAATGTCCCCTGGTGTTGGCAGAGCGAACAGGTCGTGGCTTTCCTGGATGTGAAAGGAGCGCTTGTCTCAGCCCCAGTCCTCGCCCTACCCCAGGACACGGGCAAGTGGAAGGTAGAAACGGATGCGAGTAACCTCGCGACAGGTGGTGTTCTTTCACAGCAGCAGCCTGATGGAACCTGGAGACCAGTCGACTACATCTCCGAGGCCCTCACAGCCGCCGAGAAAAATTATGATGTCTATGATAAAGAACTCCTCGCGGTCATCAGGGCTCTAAGAGAGTGGAGAGCGTATCTAGTGGGAGTGGATGAGACCTTCGAGATTTGGACGGACCATGCCAACCTGCAATACTTCAGAAAGCCCCAAAAACTGAAGCCACGACAGATACGCTGGTACGGAGAGCTCCAAAGTTTCGACTTCGAGATCAAGTATCAGACAGGCAAAAGCAACACCAAAGCTGATACCCTCTCGCAAAGGCCAGACTACGGAAATGCTGCCGAGGAAGATGCCCCCGTCCAGATGCTCCCCACCGACATGGACGTATGCACCAGCTTTACCTCGGAAATGGAGACGCTCCTCCAGAAAAAGAGCACGGAACATGTCACGAAACCCACGGAGATTGATGACAGTTGGATGCGAGACTGCCTTGGGCTTTGGTGGAGAAACAACACTGTGTGGATACCCGCAAGCATTCGCGAGGTGGTGCTCAACTACGAACACGACCTCCCCACCGCAGGACACCCCGGAATAAAGAAAATGAAAGCCGCAATGGTCAAGGCCTACTGGTGGCCCGAGATGGTGAAGGATGTGGAGAAGTACGTATCCGGGTGCGAAGGTTGCCAGAGAACCAAGCCCGATCGAACCAAACGCGCCGCACCTCTATACCCGCACCCAGTCCCAAACGGCCCATGGTGGGCAATCAGTTGGGACATAGTAGGACCGTTACTGCAATCCCGCGGGTTCGACTCCATCCTTGTAATCGTCGACAAATTCACCAAGCGCACTCTCATCGAAGCGATTGGTTTCGACTTGACGAGCCTGGGAGCAGCGAGGATCCTCTGCGACCGAGTATTCCGGAACCACGGAATCCCCCAGAAGGTCATCAGTGATCGTGGCCCACAGTTTGTCTCTCAATTCATGAAGGAATTCTACCGGATGATTGGGATAAAGGCTAACCCGAGTACTGCCTTCCACCCCCAAACTGACGGACAAACAGAGCGAGTAAATCAGGAAATCGAAACCTACCTGCGAGGATATGTTGACCATCTCCAGGATGATTGGGCAGAGTGGTTGAGTACAGCGGAGTTTGCATTGAATAACTGGGAACACTCCGTGACAGGCTACACGCCCTTCTTCTTGGACTATGGCCAACACCCCTGGAATGGAGGTATACACCTGCGGACAGAAGTGAACCCAGCTGCGGATGAGTGGATGGCAAAGTTGGAAGAGTTGTGACGTGCTGCCAAAGAGGCCATGGAAAAAGCCATGCTAGCAATGAAGAAAAGCTACGACAGCGGAAAGCGACCCAGCTGCGAGTATGGGAAGGGAGACTTAGTTTGGCTCGACACGCAAAACTTGAAAATGGACCGCCCAAACAAAAAACTCGACAACAAACGCGCTGGACCTTTCGCTATCATGGAGAAGGTGGGGCCAGCTGGATATCGCCTCAAACTGCCCCCGGCCTGGCGAATCCATGACGAATTTAATGAGTTGCTCCTCACCCTGTTCATCCCTCCTTCTTTCGCTTCTCAAGCCCGACCACCTCCACCCCCCCCGACCATTGACGATGACCATTTGGAGTATGAGGTCGAAGAGATCCTGGATGTGAAGAAAGTAGGACGAGGAGTGAAGTATCTGGTAAAGTGGCAAGACTACCCCATTGAAGAGAACACTTGGGAACCCCGCCAGAACCTTACCAACACCACAATCCTCCTCCGCGACTTCTTCCTCAAGCACCCGGACAAGGCGCGATTGGCCGGTCGAGACGCCCAGCCTTGAGGAGGGGGCCATGTCAGGATCCATTACGTAAGCCGCCGTCACTGAGTCCACAACGCGCTAGGATCTAGTTACGAGGACCGAGTATGGGATCACGTGACCGCCCGCGACCTCAACTCCACACTCGCGACTCCCCTGGCGCTTATAGACCCGCGACCAGCACCCATCACGTGCCCCCACCCACGTTCCTTGCGACTTCCCATGCTTTGCAATTCGTGATGGAGGCAGATCAGCAAAAATGCCTCTGACATCCCCCATCAATCAATCTAACCTAAACGGGCCTAATTGAGGTCTCCCCTCGGGCAGCCAAGACCGCGCCAAGCATTCCCTCTGTCGTCCTCCCCACATTCGTACCTCGCCGCTACCTTCCTTATTCGGCATCCCCTTTCCCCTATATTGCCTCCCCTATCCCACACGACTCAGAGCGCATAGCCTTGTTTCTCTTACTTATGACTCACCTCCTACACAGCCCCCTTCCCCCAGTATATATAATGCCTTTGTAATGAGTGTAGGCCCTCACATTGAAATCGAGCTTCTTTCCCCTTCTCGCTTCTGTGAGGGACTCGGACTGACAAACAGAGGATTACCAGAGAGAGATTGCATTGCTCCAAGCAAAACTGGAGCCACTTGAGAGAGAAAGGAGGACTCTGGCTGGAGAGAAGAGTTGTTCCAGCCCCCATTCCGTCCCTGTGCCCGCAGCAAGTATACCGAAGTATACTATCTTGCAGCAGAAACATACCTGGATTGGGGCTGAGGTGAAAGAGGAAGTGAGACTGGCAGAGCACCCAACCAAGGTGCAGCCAGAGGTGGAGAAATGTGTGCCATGAGAGCTAGCCATCCAGGTGCACTTGGAGGCCCTCAGCACTGGCAAGTGGGCTATGACGAAGGCCCTTGTCGACTCAGGATGCACCAACTGTTTCATGGATTTGGAGTGGGCAAAAAGAGTGGGCCTGGAACCATCTCCCTTGCTGAACCCAATCACAATGTACAATGTGGATGGGTCACAGAACAGAGAGGGTAAAATCCACTTTGGAATTGAGCTGCTGGTGAAGGTGGGTGACCATCGTGAATGGGTCCATTTCCTGCTGGGAAAGATCCAATCCCACAAGGTCATCCTTGGGCATGACTGGCTCAAGCAACACAACCCTGACATCAACTGGAAGAAGGCAGAGCTGAGCCTTACCTGCTGCCCCCCACAGTGTTCCCCATCCCCTCCAGCCCCTGCACCCCTGAAAACGAGTACCCTCGCATCCGTGAGTATTCCGGACACCTGTTTTCCCAACTCTGGCCCTACCCCCGATTGGCCCAGCCGCTACCCTTTCGTTTTTAGTGAAGTGAAGTGGGATGAGCTTCCCCGCTCCCGACCGGACTTTGATATTAAAATTGAGTTCAAAAAGGACCCTGAGCACCTCTCCTCCAAGCTATACTCACTGACACGGCAGGAGATGGTGGAGATGAACTGTTGGGTGGATGAGCAGCTTGCTTCTGGACAAATCTGGCCCTTGAAATCCCCATATGCCAGCCCCTTCTTCTTCAAACATGAGAAGGACAAGCTGTGGCCAATTATTGACTACTCGAGGCTGAATGCACACCTGGTCAAGGACAAGTACCCCCTTCCCTGCATCGGAGACACAGTGGATGTGCTTAAGGGAGCATTGATCTACTCTAAGATTGATGCAAAGGGAGGTTTCCCATCCATGCAGGTCTGGCCAGAGCACCAGCACTGCTGTGCCTTCTTGACACCTTGTGGACTCTTTGAACCTGCAGTTATGTGGTTTGGACTACAGAATGCCCCTGCTACCTTCCAACGCTTCATGAATCATGTGTTGAGAGAGGAGATTGCAGGAGGACATGTGAGGGCCTATGTGGATGATGTCATTGTGTTTGCAGAGGACTTGGCTACACACTGGTACTGGATGGATCGAGTCTTGAGGAAGTTTGGAGAGAATGGGTTGTGTCTCAAACTCAGTAAATGTGAGTTTGAGAAGAGTGAGATCATCTTCCTGGGGATGAAGGTCTCTCACAACTGGCTAGAGCATGACCCAGCCAAGGGTGCAGCAGTCCGAGATTGGCCACATCCTAGGAATGTGAAGGATGTCCAGAGGTTCAATGGGATGTTGAACTACCTCTGCTGGCACATCCCAAATCTTTCTGCTCGGGCAAAGCCACTCTTCCAGCTGACTGGGAATGTTCCATGGAAATGGGAGGAGGAGGAGGAAGCAGCCTTCCGAGATCTCTGTCAGGCACTTGTATCAGCCCTGGTCTTGGCTCTGCCTCAGGACAAAGGGAGATGGAAGGTAGAGACAGATGTGAGTAACCTGGCGACTGGTGGAGTGCTCTTGCAGCAGCAGATGGATGGAACCTGGAGAGTTGTTGACTATATCTCCAAGGCCCTCACTGCAGCTGAGAAGAACTATGATGTGTATGACAAGGAGTTCTTGGCTGTGATTCGGGCACTTCGTGAGTGGCAGGCATACCTCATTGGAGCGGATGAGACGATTGAGATCTGGACGGACCATGCGAACCTCCAGTACTTCCGGAAGCCCCAGAAGTTGAAACCAAGGCAGGTCCGTTGGGTTGGAGAGCTCCAGTGCTTTGACTTTGAGATAAAGTATCGCACTGGCAAGTCGAATACGAAGGCAGATGCACTCTCCCGGAGACCAGACTATGGAGAGATGGTGGAGGAGGATGCACTGGTGCAGGTTTTCCTGGAAACAGAAGTCTGTGTGTCGTTCACATTGGAAATGGAGACACTACTCCAGAAAAATAGCACGGTACACATACAGAAGCTGGAGGAGCTTGATGACGAGTGGACACGAGATCGTGCTGGACTCTGGCGAAAGGGGATAGTCATTTGGGTCCCCTAGGAGCTCGTGAGGCTGTCCTTGAGTTTGAGCATGACCTCCCTGCTGCTGGACACCCTGGACCCCGGAAGTTGAGAGCGGCACTGGTGAAGGGTTATTGGTGGCCAGACATGGTGAAGGATGCAGATCGGTATGCCCAAGGATGTGAGACATGCCAGAGGACAAAGCCTGACTGTACCAAGCGTGCTGCCCCCCTGCACCCCCATCCAGTTCCTGATGGTCCCTGGTTGGTGATCTCATGGGACATAGTCAGTCCCCTCCCCCTCTCCCGTGGACATAATGCCATCCTTGTCATCGTCGACAAGTTCACAAAACGGACACTGCTCGAAGCAATCAGGCTCGACCTCACGGGACTTGGAGCAGCGTGTCTCCTCCGAGATCTAGTGTTTCGGGACCATGGAGTCCCTCATAAGGTCATGAGTGACCGAGGCTCCCAGTTTGTGTCTCAGTTCATGAAGGAGTTCTACTCTATGATCCGAGTAAAGGCAAACCCGAGTACGGCCTTCCACCCACAGACTGATGGGCAGATGGAGTGGGCGAATCAGGAGATGGAGATCTATCTCCGGGCCTATGTGGACCACCTCCAGGACAATTGGGCCAAGTGGTTGTCGACTGCTGAGTTTGCTCTTAACAATCGTGAGCACTCTGCAACAGGACAGACGCCTTTCTTCCTTGATTATGGACGACACCCTTGGAATGGGGGACTCTGCCCACCTTCTGAGGTGAACCCGGTGGCAGATGAGTGGATGGCTAAGCTCACAGAGTCCCGAAGAGCAGCCAAGGAGGCGATGGAGAAAGCGGCAGCAGCAATGAAGAAGAGCTACGATAAGGGGAAATGCCTGAGTCAGGAGTACTCTGAGGGAGATCTGGTCTGGCTGGATACTAGAAACCTGAAGATGGACTGGCCCTCTAAAAAGCTTGACAACAAGAGAGCAGGCCCCTTCACAGTTGAGGAGAAGGTGGGACCTGCTGGGTATCACCTCAAGCTCCCTCGGGCCTGGTGCATCCATCAGGTCTTCAATGAGTTGCTGTTGACGCCATACCATCCCCCTTCCTTCCCTTCCCAGAATCTACCTCCCCCTCCACCCCCTACAATTGAAGATGACCACCTGGAGTATGATGTGGAGGCAATCCTTGATGTCAAGAAGGTGGGGTGTGGGGTGAAGTACTTGGTGAAGTGGTTGGGATACCCAGTGGAGGAAAACACTTGGGAGCCCCATAGGAACCTCACCAACGTAGCACTGCTGCTCTGGGACTTCTTCCTTGCCCACCCTGACAAGGCCAAGCTAGCTGGTCGAGATGCCCAGCCTTAAGAGGGGGGTGATGTTAGGATTGCTTACCTAAGCCATCCCAAAAAGGAGGAGTTGTGGAGAAATTAGAGAAGATTGTTGGAAGGTCACATGACCTGTGGTGGAGGATTACATAATTGGGAGATCACATGACTTGGGCCTGGGCGAGTCACGTGATCCGAGAGGTCCGAGCATGGGAACGCCAGCAAATGCCGAAGCGTTCGCTATATATACTACATCTTTTCCATTCTTGTACCCTTTTCCCCTTATCTTAGTATTGTTGTCATGACCTTATGCTTAAGTTGTGTGAGACCCAATCTGATAGTAGTGGTCTAGAGCTGCTAGCTCTTTGACTCCCATATACAGCTCCCAAGTCATATCCCCGAGGTTCCATCAGACCTCGCATTCTAGGTGGCGTCCTTCCCACCTATGGCCAATAATGGCATCTACTAGCCATTCCTCCTTTGGGTCCATACCAAAGTCATAAAAGACTTTCACTTCCCAACATGGAAATAACGTGTCATCATTTGGCTCATGTTGCCGCAACCAGCTGACATGGAATGTCGGGTGGATTCTCCTCGACTTTAGTGAGTTGGGGAGCTCCAGCTTGTATGTTGACGATTCTGGTCTACACGACCATATTGGGTAAGGCCCAATAAACTTCGGCATGAGCTTTCTAGCTCATTTTTTAGGGAGATTCAAATTCTCCATTGAGAGGTAGACTAATTCTCCCTCTCTAAACAGGTGCTCTGCCTGTCTATGCTGGTTAGCGTAAAACGTCTGATGGATGCAACTTTTTATAATCACATTGTGCGCCATTGCAAGGTTGAGTGCGGCTTTCTCCACAAACATCCTTACACCTCTGGGCACTGCCTGGAGGTTGTCTGGCAATTCTGCCATCATCTGGGGCATGTACCCATAGGTGAGCTCAAATGGGGCAAACCCCATCAATGCGCTTATTGAGGTGTTAATGGCAAATTCGACCATTGGGATTCACTCTGCCCAATCTGTCTGGTCTGGTTGGACCACAGATCGGATCGACCATTCCATCGCTCCATCCGTCTGCAGATGGAAAGCTGTGGACATCTACAGCTTAACACCGAGTAGTTGGTGTGTTTCCTGCCAGAAGGCAGACGTAAATCTCAGATCGCAATCAGACACAATCGATCCTGGCAACCCATGTAGTCTCACTACATGAGTTAGAAAGAGCCAGGCTAGCTCTGCTGCCATTACCGACATGGTAACTGGTACTAGGTGTACCAGTGAAGTGAGGTGGCAGATCACCACCCAGAGGTAGTCCGCCTCTTGTGACATAGGAAATGGACCTACGAAGTCCATTCCTATTGATTCCCAATGTCTTTAGACACCGATGGCCACCAGTAGTAATGGCGGACATAATCCATCATTATCTGCGACCCCATGTGTCCTAGGACCGCATGGGCTTCCTGGATTACTATTCCAGGGATACTTTTCCCTTCATGAAGGGTATGAGGCACGCAGAGCACCTCATCTCCCTTTTTGTTCTTGGTGAAGATCAGGTCATCCCTGATCTTAAAACCAGTGTAGTTTCCTGGGTTTTCCAAAATTATTTTGAACAGGCGATCCTGTTCATAGCCATCATGGATGCTTTGCAGCACCCCACTATCCCCCCCTTCCAAAGGGCACGAGCATCTCGTCCCTCACATCCCCATCCACTTGGGGCACAGGCAGTTGCTCCAGCCCGGTCTCCTGGTCCGCGGCGGGTGCGCATACTTGTAGTGTGTGCACCTCCTCCAGGCGTCTGCAGGGCAACTCGTCCCCTTCAGGGTCAAGGTGAACGTCTGCCTTCACGTACTCGTGATCCGGATGAATCTGCAACTTTGTTGTGCTCACCTTTAATGTAAGTGATGGAGTAATCAAACCTCTCCATATATTCCATCCACCTGGCCTGCTGGCCAGACAAGTGTGTTTGGTTCTTAAAGAACCCCAGTGCTTCGTGGTCTGTGACCACATTGATTCGTCTACCAAGGAGTTTATCCTCCCATTTCTGTAGTGATTCAACAATCGCTAAGGCCTCCCAGTCCCAAGTTTTATAACTAAACTGGGCTGGGCTGAACCTTTTAGACATAAACCCTGCCGGATGGCAGGTTTCCCATGTCTTTCCCTGGCCATACATGGCCCCTATGCCCGACACTGAGGCATCACACACAAGCCATATTGGCTCCTGTACCACTGCATCTACTGGGTGTAATATTGGTGTTTTACATGCCAATGCCTTAATCATCTCCATGCACTTGTCATGGAGTGGTCTCCAGTGAAATGTTCGCGTTTCACTACACAGACTGGCTAAGGGGCCAGTATAAGTGGACAGATTGGGCATAAACTGTCTGATGTACTGTACTAATCCAAGGAACCTCTGTACCTCATTAACGCTTGTCAGTGTTTTCCAGTTATGGATTTTATCCATTTTATCCACTGTGACGTGGATTCCTCGGGCATCTATAATATGCCCTAAGCAATCTATGCTCTTCGCATATAGCAAGCACTTCTTCTTGCTCAAGAAAAGGCTTGCGCCTTTGAGGGTCTCAAAGACCGTTTTTAAGTGACACTCATGGTCCTCCAAGGTCTTGGAGAAGACAAATACATCGTCTAAGTACACATGCACATACTTTCCCAACTGATGATGAAATATGTGCATCATCAGGCGCTGGAAGGTAGCAGGGGCATTACAATCCCCTATCTGCATCACCTGTGAGAACATGGTGCCCAAGACGGTCATGAACGCTGTCTTCCACACGTCCTCAGGCTCTATGTGTAACGGGAAGCTGGGCCGAAGGCTCGGAAGTGCTTTCCGTCAGGTGATCAGGTGCCGGGATTAGGTTAGTCCCGAGTGCCGGAATGAGAGGGTTGAAAGCTGTCTGGTCGACTGGATCGAATTGGGATATTACTCTGTCGCTGGGTCTTCCGGGGCCTAGGAAAGAGCGAAGTAGGGTGGCTCTGGCTCTGTACTCAGAGTCGTTGGCTTCAATAACCCACTGTCTGAGGTTGGCTACTCCTCGTGCAAATTAGGGATGCCATGGTTCAGTTCTGAACTTTGGTTTGAACCTGAACTGGACTGGACCGAACCGAAAATGAGGTTCAGGTTCAGCCAAGTGGGTGAACCGAACCAAAATTTCGGTTCAGAAGCCCAAATTTGGGCGAACCATTACCTTATTTAGTAAAAGTCCGGTCCAACGAACCGGACTTGGACTGAACTCAGGTTTAAGGTTCGGAATTTGGCCTGAACCGGACTTAACCGGACCATGGCATCCCTAGTGCAAATGCATGCTCGAGGGCTTGGTGGTCTGGGTGATCGCGTCCGAGGATATCGACGCAAATAGAATGACTGAACTCAGTCAGGTGGTGTGTGAGTCGTGTGATCTGCGCTCGTCGCTGAGTCAGCATCGGGTAGATCCGTCCGGAGGTTGGCGTAGTTGCTACTTCGGGCCAGGAGGAGAGGGGGTATCTCTCGTCAGCAGTAGGGAAAGCCAGTGTGATTTCACCAAAGTACGATAAGGTGATAAGGACAAGTGAACAACGCTAAGGGGCTTCCCATGTCACTGCACCCCTTATATACCTCAGGGGTGCTGCGGGTCCCTGCGGCGTAGTCCATCATCCGCAGCCCAAGGATGCCATCCATCTACTGCAGCGTATCCTTCCGCAGGCCTGCTCAGTCCGCAGCTGCCTGTTACTGCTCTTCGACGCAGCTGCCCTTGTGGGGCCGCGTAGTCCGCAGCTTGCCGAATGCTGCCCTACACTCTTATCTTGGACGTCATCGCCTTTCGCTTATCGGCCCATGTGCTGCTCCACAGTCTTCCACATGGCACAGCTTATCTCCACATGCTCCTTCACCCGTCATGTGCTCCTGTGTGACGGTCCTTTCCCACCGCCTCGCTTATCTTCCGGTTCTTATCTGTCCTTTGTAGTATATAAGGAGGGCCTGTACCGCTTCTCTTCCCCCATCCTCTGTTATGTGCTGGGGCCCTCACAAACTTAACTTCCTCCCCTCCTCCAATGTCTTCCAACAAGTCGCCCCCCTCGTACTCTCTTGCGCGGCCTTCCACTGGGCCATTCAGAGGGGAGCCGATGACCTCCTCATTCTTACCGTTGCCCGACGATGCTACGCTTGCGGCCATCCTGGCCATTTTGCGTCGGGATGTCCTCGAGTCGTCCGCCCGGGCAACCTTATCTGTGACCTACTCGAGGACCCCCACAGTACCGTCTTTTCTTCCATTTCTCATTTGCTTTGCTGATTTCTTTCTTGTAGAATGGGATTGCACTCCCCCTACTCGGTGGGCCTCTCCCACCTCCTACTCCGGGTGGAACTCCACTCCTCCGCCCTCGTCCCCTCCGTCAGCCCCTGCGATGGCTATGGTGGCTCTACCAGATGTCGAGGGCAGGTATGTCCAGGTTGGGGAGTCTCCTTCTCTCTCAGTGGATGAGGATAGGCTCTGGGTCTAGTGGCCCAAACGTCGAAGCTTCCGTTTGACGTAATACATAGTTTCTGGTTTCGGATTGGTTCTTGTATTACTTAGGTGCTTCGATCCCATAAACCAATCCCCAATGGCCATCAACAGCGAGGAGCATCTCCTCGCTTTTGATTGCCATTGGTACCTTGGTTTCCCTGTTTCTAGTGTTGCGGTTGTCTTTAGTCATGTTGCCTTCGTTGTAGTTTGCCTTGGTTACATAATCGACTTTGTCATTCTTCCCATGACACTATGCATACTTGCTCATATGTGTCCAATAGGTCAATCTTTGACCTATACGCAGCTCTAGCCACGTCCTGTCTGATCTGATCTTGATCAGGCAATGGGGTAATATCCCGTACTGTGTTCGCATTCCATTTTCGGCAGTCTATGACTGTCCATAGCAGCAGGTTCTGGCTGCTTTTTGGTATGCATAACATAGGAGCCGCTTGCGATGCCGCTCCTGCTTCCCACCAACCATTAGTAATATAACAGTTCACTTTCTCAAGGAATTGTTCCTTGAATGCCTCAGCACACCAAGGCAGGTAATAATTATAGACTTTCTTTTCATCTATTAAGGGTATGCAGTGTTTTACCACCCAAAACAGCGGCGGTCTGGGGGGAACTCCCCCAAAGAGCTTGGCATACTGGTTAAACCAGTACTCACACCTGCCTTCAAGGTAGGCATCCTCTATCTTTACAGAGGCATTAGCCTCTCCCCCCTTCCAGGGCTCACCCTTATCCCGGGGGCCCGAGTGTAGTCAACTCTTTCAAGCTTCCTTCCTTGGCATGTTCTTAGCTGATATATGGAGGCGTAACACTTCTGTCTCCTCACTGGGCGACATCGCCTGAAGGGTTTTCCCCTTTCCTTCGCCAATCTGGATTGCATGTTGGTGCACATCCAGTATCACATGGCAGTCATACATGAATGCCATTCCGACTATGATATCATAGTGGTCGATGTTTGCTATATCAAAATACTGGTCCTCCACCAGTATTCCTCCTGAATCCACCACTACGAGGCATCCGCGTGTGATCATCGATCGGCTGCCGATACAGCCGAGTTGGATAGGGACTGGATTATCCAGTTGGGGTGAGCATTCTCTCTGCCACCTGGACCAGTTCGTTCCAGAATCCCAAGGCACCCTTCGCCTTTGTAAACTTCACCTGATAGAAGGCATCCACTGCCTTCTGGGCCATTACCTCAGTCAGGAACCACTTAAACATAGCAGTTATCAATTCCTCAAAGGTCCACCTTCGAGGGGCATGGGATAGACCCGTTACTTCTTGGGTATACCAAGTAGCAGCTATTCTGCTTAAGTGCGACCCCACTAGCATAACACGTTGGTGCTCCAACTGCAGGCCGACTACTCTATAGAAGTAGAAATAATTAAGGAGGCCATCGAGCCACCTTTCCCAGGACGACAAGGTCATCTTGTCCATCATAAAGCTCAGGGGGGTCAATCTTAATCCCCTTAATCTCAGCTATTGCCTCAGGCAATAGCGAGGTTTTGTCTCATATCATCATGAGGTAGCAATGTAATACATCGCTCTGGTAGTTTGTAGAACTCAGGGATACTTCCTGAGTAATCTCCTGCTCCTTCTGGGGCAGTTCCATCCATCCGAACAGGCCCATCCAGCCCATTGGCTCTCGCTGACCCAGCTGTGGGTAGCACAACATAGGCTGTGGCTCTGGCCCCGCTGTTTCTCAAGGGCTGCTGCCCTCCATTCCTGGTTTGCCAGGGGTTCAAGAACCGTCCACATGGTTCTCCCTTTGCCACCCCTCCTCGCAGTCAGCTGGTGCTGACCATCTGGCTTCCGGGGCTACCTAAGAGCGCCTGACTCGGTGGGGCAAGCCCTACCTCAGGTTCCAACGATTCACGGCATTGCTGCTGTAAGGGAGCTGCTAGCGTGGTTCCCTGCTCATCTAGCAAGTCCAACACCCGCCTAACATGGGTAGCTTCCTCACTTAGCCGTTGCCGAATAGTGGCTTGGCGATTTTTCATTGCCCTTACAAGAGCCTCAAACTCTTCGTCCTGGCAGGAGAGTTCCGCCTGAATGTCCAAGAGCCTCTCGGCTACAGTGTTAGCTCGCGCTATCGCTGTGGGCTCGTCTCCAATATTGGAGGGAGCCCGTGAGCTTGACTGCTCTTGCGGCCACCTCTCATGGGTTTCTAAGGGCTCCCTGCCCTTTCCTTTTGAAGGCCTGGCCTTCTCAAATGATGGCACCTCACCAGTGACTTGGCATGTTGTGGCGCCCTCCTCGTGGCGATTGCCACGTGTCAACGGTGTTTTGGACCTAACGCCATTGTCAGGGGCCAGTGACGCCACGTCAGCCCTTAGCGGGGGTTCACTGCTGGGCTTGACAGAGGGTCCTATTCCCTCTGGCTGCACGATGCCTGTGTCGCACAGAGGTCCTACCAAGGGAGGAGTCTCTCCTCCCTTTCTGTTGTGCTTTTTCTGTGCGGCTATATGGGGGTGACCCATTTTTAACCACACTCATTGTGTTGAAGGTTCAAAAAAGTTGTAAGACTCTCTATCCCTCAAAAGAACTGGACTCAACAGTATATTGAGTGTTGTAGTTCTATGTAGAGGGATCTACCCTCTGTGTACAGTTGTGACACGGTATATATAGGTGAGTGGCCCTCCAGAGGGCCACTGACGTAAGCTTAGCCTAAGCGGCTATGCCAGTAGACTAATATGGTATGTAGATTATGTAATACAAGAACAGAAAAGGCCTATAGCCTTACAAACAGACCTGGACATTGTCAATGGTGCCCAAGGGGAAATCACAGACATCATTCTCCCCTGAAGAGCCTCCATTCTGCAATGAGTCTATCATCCAATTGAAATACCTTCCAGCATATATTCTGGTCAAACTCAAGCAAACACAAGCATCACAGCTGGATGGGCTAGGAGAATCTGTCATTCTGATTGAGGCAGCATCAACAAGTTACAGGATTGGGGTTGCAGTTGGGAATAAAACAGTTTGTCAAGTGGTGCAGCATCCACTAACAGCAGCATATGCATTCACAGATTATTGAGCACAAGGTTAAACAATCCCACACATTATCATCAACTTTGGTCTCCACCTTCTGGGACCCTAAGCCTCTTCAACTTATATGTGGCACTCTTGCACAGTTCCAGTCATGCAACAATATGACTACTGTGAGATTTCAACAACAAGCCATTCAAAATATCTCATCAGATGGCTTTGTTCAGAGGATGACTGGCTAGGGAGGCTTGACCCCCAGACCAGGGACATTTGTCAACAGGATAAAGAAAGGTAGATATGCGATGGAGTCACATCGGATGCACAACATGTCACACAGTCTTGTTTGGCAATGTATGTACTTGTGTGGCAGGTTGGTTAATAGTAAACACGAATTATAGGGCGGTAAGAACCCTTGCAAGCAAGGGAATTACGACAATGTTCCCCACTATAGATCATGGTCATGGCGTCGTTAATGCTACAGTAGTTCTATTTTATCCCAGCTGCATTATTTAGCCATCGGTTCACAACTACATGATCAACGTCCGTTCTGATTATATCTTCAAAGTCCCTCCATCTCCTCCGACGGGACTGAGGCTTCTTGCTGCCTTTCTTTATGTATCGCATGCACCACATCGTCAACTCTCAATAGCATGCGGGCGGCCTGTACGTGGTACTCAGAATTTAGTATTTGGTAGTGAGAAAGCATCATACCTCGATGGCCGTTTTCAATGTCTGGACCTGCGTGCTGGCATGGATGCTGACCAGACAAGGGAGAATCATATCAACAACGAACCTTGACGCTAGTAGGCTCATACAAGCCATACGCCTTCATATCAACAATTCCTCCAGTATCCCCGTTCACTCCCCAAGAATGATCTCCAAGCGCGTGTTTAGCCTTCGGATGATCAAGATCTGGATCACAGAAATGGGTATTGACGTACCCTCAATTCTGCAAGAGCTCGCAAGCTATTACCTCCGGCGTTCTGCACCAGCGTCCTCGGTATCACTTCCACTGCGTCGGCCACAGCCCTGTAAGGTCCTGATTCTGTCCCGGTGAGATTTCTCGCCTTCGCGTGCAGCGTCACGCCGATAGCCATCTCAGTCGCTCCACCGCCAGGGACTACGGAAGGATTCAGAACCAAGTTCCGCGCAACGGACATGGCGTCCACAAGATTACGCTCTATCTCGTTGAGAATATCTTTAGACGGTCCCCGTAGAAGGATTGTACAGGCTTTTGGTGCCGTGCATTCTGTCAGGAAAGCGAAGTATCTGAAGGAGCGTCACGAGTATCCTGAGTGTGAAGACATTTCAAGCGCACTCATCACCAATCTTTGTGACATTGAACAGACCACATTGGGTACCGACGTCGCTTTCGCGCATGTCTTCCGAACGATTGACAATCGTTGCGCCTACGGCTAAGGCGATCCGATTGTTGTCCGATTTACGAACTCGTCGTATACAAGACACGTTGGCCCTTTCAAAGACTGCTTGAGCAACATCTGCAAAAAATCAGACATTTCGTGCGGCGACGGTAACGAACAAGGAAATACCGGAGATCCCTTTCTCGGTAAGAACCAGATCCGGTTTGAATGCAAGAATTCGATGAACCATGGCCTTGACCTGCTCTTCCTCAATGTCCTGAGCCCTTTGCCAATCCAACTCTTTTGAAAACTCCATATTCGTCTGGCTCTCTCCTTTCTTGTACTCGAGGGAACAATCAAGCAAGACAATCCGGGGTTTGATGATTCTTCTTCTCATATTGGGATGCGTAACGTCTTTGTTCAGTATGACTCCATTGAACACTTGACTGTCTTCTATTTCGCCTCCTGGAATCTTCTCAAACCTTGCATACCGTTTGATGTCCACAGAATTTATTCCATCATTATCATGCGCAACGGTTCGAACGGCTTTCAAGGCGAGCCGGCACATAAGATCTGACCAACGCGTGACGAATTTTGTACCAATTGAACTCTTGATCATGGACAGCATTTCGTCGTCGTTAGAGATGTCAATAGGCGTAGATATACGAGTTACGGTTTCAAGCGCCTCCTTGAGAGCTTTGTGATAGGCAGACAATATCACGATCGGATGGACGTTGCGTTCGAGCTGGGCTGATGACCGGGCAAGGATTTCACCGGCTGTGAGGCGTCAGTAATTGGTGGGAACGATCGTAGGGAGTTGGCCCGACCCACCCAACAGAATGACACTGGTGGTTCCGTCGCCACACTCTTCGTCCTGTGTGCGGCTCAGTTCAATCATGTTCTTCGCGGCAGGATGAGCTACATCGATCTCTCTGAGGATAGCATTCCCGTCATTTGTCAACCTGACAGGCCCTTAGAGGTCAAAACGTTAAGGTAGTAGGCTAACGCAAAGAGGCCTACAAAATGCCGCCCATCGGATCGAGGATCATCTTCAACATAGCTTTCGGCCCTAAACACGTTTTTATGACATCCGCGACCGTCTAGTGGATTAGAAAGGTAAAAAGGGAATGGAATCTGAAGAGATGAGCTTGTACCTTGGCCGCATTCACGTTGGATATTTGGGCTTTCCTGCCCGACTGCCGCTCTGGGGCAGAGCCTAAAGCACGGGGTGAGTCAGTATCCCTCAACAAACATACAATGTGCGCACTCATGACGAAGACGGGAGTCTGGTTGGCCATTGTGGTAGGCGACGCGCTGTTCACTGCGGCGCTGTAACGCGACAGGGATATAAGCAAGACCAAACAAGCGGACAAGCGCCGGAGCGCTGTCCGGTGTGTGTGCACATGTTTGTTTCGCTCTCGCCCTCAACGAACGACCTCAACGATGCCAGCGCCAGTGGTCTTCTCCAGCTCGCAATCCCACGTCAACGCTGCTTTTCCGGCTTTATACCTGTACCCTCTCAATGCCTCTTTCGTCCCAAAGCACATCCTCCTCCATAATTCGCAACGCGTAAAAATCGGCAGGCAGACCAATGCAAAGACAGTGCCCGCCGAGCGGAACGGTTACTTTGACTCAAAGGTTCTGAGTCGTCAGCACGCAGAAGTCTGGGAGGAGAACGGTAAAGTAAGCCTAGATGTCTTGAGATCTGTAAGAGGCTGAATATTGATATTGCTTGGGGCAGATCTTCATCAAAGACGTCAAAAGCTCTAACGGCACCTTCATCAATGGTGAACGTCTTAGTGCGGAAGGTTTTGAATCTGAGCCGACAGAACTTAAATCAGATGACATAGTCGTGCGTTGCGACTGACTGTTTTCCTGAACTCTGGCTCAAGTCGTCCTTGTAGGAATTTGGCATCGACATCGTCGGCGAAGATAATAAGACTATCATCCATCACAAAGTCGCCGCTCGTGTGGTCTGTGTCTTGTCTGAACAAGACGTACAGATGGCAGCACGGGCAGAAGCGCAGCAGCAGCAGGCACAGCAATCCTCATCCGCATCCCTCTCGCAGACATCGCTTTCCCCTTCTGGCCCGTCGAACTTTCATCAACCGGTGTTCGGATTTCAGGGCGGACGACGCCCTCCAACCCAACCACAGCTCGGCGGCATGGGCGGTTCGATGCGACCGCCCGGCAGCTCGAAGTCTGGATTGACCGTCGATCACATTTTGAGTCGGCTTCAGGGTGAGCTGCAGAAGAGTCGAGATACCAGCGCCGAGTTGAACAATCTCACCGGTGCTATCAGCGAGATTGGTGATGTGCTCAGTGGAAACGTGATGAATTCATCCGTGTGGCTTGGAACGCATATTGACATTGTGTGTTAGACTCAGAATCCTCCGCCTTACCCCCAAGCGCTGCCTTCCGTTCGACCTACAATACCCCCGCTTCAAACAGAGCCCCCTCCCACCAAGTCGACGCCCCAAGGCGCATCTTTAACTACCCCCTTTGCCGCTCTTGCCAGTTTGCAATCCCAACTCCAAGCTACTCAATCTTCCCTCGCGTCTCAGCACGACAAGATCTGTGCGCTTGAAGGTGTCCTGAAGGAGCACGAAGCAGTTAAAATAGGACTCAGCATCCTCAAGGAAGCAGTCGAGTCAATGCGCACGGACGGCGACTGCGGAGTTAGCGAGGAAAGCGAAGATGACGCAGTTTTGGAGGATGACGGCAGAAGCATCAATACTATAACCCGATTGGAGAGCGTTCAAGAGGAGGAAGAGGATCGGCTCGATGAGAGCACGTCCGGGACCTTTTCGTCGTCTTTCCCACAGGATGAAAAATTGGAGGACATCGAAGTCGATGAGAATGATGAAGGGCGACAAAAAAGGCGAGACGCGCTGGGTCGACCGCGTACACCTGAACCATCCTCGTTAGGTCTCGACTTCCGTATTCCGCTCACCAGACCGAAGATTTCCCAACCCCATTCACCCACGTCCTCCGTTGCATTTGACGAACTCAATCAACGTCTGAGTGCTCTCTCTAGCCGACTCGAATCCGCTCTTGAGCTCAGCAGCACGCTCCAAGCTCAGCATACAGAAGCACAAGGAACAATCAAGGCTCTCGAGGAAAAGATAGAACAGCTGGAAGGACTTGTTCATAACGTGTCGACTTCGATTCATCATCAGAGCTCAATATCGTCTCCAACTGCTGCTCCCGCTGCAGAAGCTCCACGTGACTCCGACCGAGAAAACCTTATGCAACTTTTAGCCTCATTCCAAAAATCCGTGGAGGGTCAATGGTCATCTTTCCGGCTCGAATGGAAGGAAGAACGCGAACGCCTCAGTCGAGCGCGGGATGAATTCGATGCGAAGCTGAAGGTGCTGGAGGTTGATATACAGGAGGTGCATTCATTCCGCTCATTGACGAAAGCCGTCGCTCCTTTAGCTATGTCACCGCTCTTGGCGAACGGGGACGTCAAAGGTGGCCTTGTCACTCCGCCCAGTCCGCGCAGCTTATCCAGCGATTCCAGTACTTCGAGACGAAGGAGAAGAGGGCGGAGCTCGAAGTCCGGATCGCGTGGCCGTGTCCGTAGTGCTAGCCCAGCGACGAGTGCAACCATGATCTCCGAGATAGAAGAAGCAGGGGAATCTTCTATGCCGCCCGACCAAGGGACCTCGGACAACAGCAAACGCTGTGTCTTCCCCATCACTCCCGATGCAAGTGTCAGGCTAGGTGACAGCACGACGGACTCGGTGGCCAGTTCAGCAAGTACAAATGCAAGCCCAGGAGAGAAAAGCCTCACTGCGAATAACCAACAGATCTCGGATATGGTACGTATCATTACATTGTTCCCCGCTTGAGCCAGCGACTTATTCCTTGTCATACAAGCATTTACGGAACGTAAGTACAGCGGTCGGTGTCATAGTACTTGGAGTGGCAGCAGCCGCTGTTTTATGGCGGGTCAAGGCAGAGTGATGAAACGGGATGGAAACCCAGACTGCTGTTGCGGAAAAGTGTTTGAATAGTTTCGGATGTCCACACCATAGTCATGCTCAACCTCTTGTTAATTCCTCATAATGTCGCATGTCGTTGCGCCTTTGCTGGGAACTTCGAAAGAAGGCCAGCCTGACACTGACTCCATCAGCAGGACGAGGAGACGACTATAATGTTGGCTGCTACCGCTATTTCCAGTGTCGCATGCGAATCTTTTTCGACGTGCTCCCTGCAATGCTAGATGCGGCAGCGCTCATGATCATGCTTGACATGCGAGGATACAGCACTGGATGGCTAGTCTGAAGGCCGAGTGATCCGCAAGACCGTTGGCCTCGAACTGCTTCAATGAATGGCTTCATTTGACTACTTGTTACTTCACTGGCCTGGCCTGGCGCGGTTTTATGAACTGGGCGATGTCTACCAGGCATGTTGTTCCTCGACCACATCGTGACGCTGACTTGGTCAACAAACCACCCGCAGCTTGTCCTGGCTAGTGCGCGAGGCATTTGCACGGCTGTTTGCTCCCAGGTTTTGCGAGTCCACGACCTCTTCTACCACATCGCCGACCCCATCGAGGCTGCACAATCGCTGGCCACATTTCATAGTCTGGGGGGAAAGGGTTCCATGACCTGCATTGGTGGACCCAACGCGGCGCGCACAGGCTCGTCCTTCAAATGGCCTTCTGGGGCGCTCACGCCCACGCCGGTCTAGTGCCACCTCCGTCAGAACCCCCCCAGATCCCACCCGAAGCTCGTCGTCCGGACCTTGTCCCCCCGACCTAAAGACGAGAAGGCGTCGGCTGACTCATTCGCCTCTGATACCTAGCCGCCGCGGGTGGTCATCGGGTGCGTAAGCCCGTGGGCGACCAATATCACCCCCCAACAGACGCTCGTCGCGAGGACACACACGCGCGTCTGGACATGTCCCGCCGGGGGGGGGGGGGGCACCGCGGCGACGCAGACGCCGTGTGTTGTGAGAGGAAGCATACTCTCGGAAGTCCAGGCGGATATGAGGTGGGAGTGACCAAGGTGCTTAACCGGCGCTTGCCAGTGACTGGGGGCCGCCTCTCTCTCTCTCTCTCTCTCCATCACACGAGCTGTGAGAGTGGGACAGCCCCCATCATCTCCAGCTATATCATGCACTGGAATGACTGAAGACCCCCAAAGGCTGTCACCGCCCACAGCCTTCTTCACTAAGACAGTGGACGGGGCATGACTTTACAGACTGCGCACGCCACCAACTTCCCATGGACGCATGGACCCTCGCTTAACCGCTATCAAAGGACGTCATTGGCCACGGATCATCTGCTGGCATTCAGCGCTCAGCTGAGTAACGTTGACATCATTCACGAAATATCCATAGGCGTCTAATACGGTGCTTATAGAAATAGTAATGATAATGATAATAATTTTTTACCGTACTGTATCATGGAAGTGTGGATTCATCATATTGAAATGGTTATCTCTTGCTTGTTAGATCATCCTTGCGGGTTTCCCTCGGTTGAATATTCGCCGAATGTGAGCATACGGCTCACCGTGCATCGCCATTACTGTTTGATATCATCATGGGCGGGGATATTGAGCATTTGAGCATGTTTCAAAAGCTCAAGCTCAAATGTAAGCACATGATGATAACTGTAGCAGCGTCGTAAAATTAAAAAGGAAGGCGGTGCGTGCTTGCCAAGCTCACACTTGCCGTACTAAGGCAAGGATAGTGACTAGTGACTAAATAGTAAGGGCGACGCGGGGACGGGGACGGGGACGGTATCTAGGTACAGGCGTATGTATTATGGCTGGATCAATGGTAAAGAGAGAGAGAAAGACGGTATCGGTGATTTGTTTGTTCACCACTCCGAGATAACCCTTTATGATAGCTAATCGTCGAAAGGGAGAGAGGGCTGTTTCGCTTTTTGGCATAGCACGCGAGCCACGCGAGCTGGTCGACCATATGCGTCAGGCAAGCGACCACGCTGGTACTGCAAATGACAACGCGGGATCACTTTGCCGTGTTACTCCGGATAGGAGGGGGAACGGGGACAAGCGGAGGTGCTTCAGGAGAATGTCTCGAGCGGCGGGAAAGTCAGTCGTCTGTGGCGACGTCAAACGCTTGTCGACGCCTGTCGACATCCGCACGGCCGGGGTGTGCATGCTGCCGCAAGGACAGCAAGAGCCTCGAGCGTGTGAACGGGTACAGCATGGGATAATAGGGCAAAGTAGCCCATTCGGTCGTCTGCTTGTGGTGCGGGAAGAGAGGGAAAGAAAAAAATTACACGGTCAAGTGGATCGTCGGTGGTGCATGCATGCACATTTACTTTGCACGCGTGTGTGGTGAGCGGCAGAAGACAGGCGCCAAAGGGGGCATTGACGTGAGAAGATAGTGAAGAGAACGCCCGACGTGTCCGCGCGTACTTTCCCCGTTGGTGTTTTTGGGGCTGGGTGGGTTGATAAGTGTGGAGCACAGGAGTGGATTTACAGTAACACCTGACCTCTTCATAAATGGGACAGCAGGAATCGAACAGCCATACTGTATTACTTTGCGTTCTTGGTTATTCCGCTTGAAAAAACGAGGACAGATTTATCACCGCATCCGAAGAGTGATGAATTTAGGGCCCGGGTCAGAGTTACAGCAACGGCGCCGCGAGGTTTTTTTGCTCGGGCTCAGTAGAGATTTCCCGTTTGCCTCTATCGCCGAAGATTTTCATGCGGGAAGACTAGGATTCAGATTCGCTGATCACGCGACATGTGCCAAGCCTATCCCATAAATACCAAAAGTGCGCCCACGCTGACAACGAGCAACGCTTTTTGGATGTTTACCATGTTGAGGAAGCTGAGCTTACTGGGGTTACTGGCCCAGGTTTGGGGGGTAGACCACGTAATATGAAAAGGTTAAAACACCCACACAGCACCAGAGACGCCCATGGGGGTGAAGAGAGAGTGCGGTAGTGGCTCTCTTAAAAGTTGCCTAGTATAGAAGCACACGCGCGATTTCCATCTCGCCCCCCACACGTATGCCCACCATGCTTCTTATTGAAGGGAGTGTGGCGTCAGGGTCGAGAGCAGGGCGGTGTGGGTAAACAGCATGGTCGACGTAGAGGGAACCATATGATAGGTTGAGATGAAGAGAGAAACCACACCGGGCCGACGGTGCCTAAAAAGATCTTCGATTTGTTGGTCTCGTACGAAACAAAATATATGAAATAAATGAGAGAGATGAGAGTAGAGAGAGAGAGATGAAAGGGATAGAGAGAGAGATAGCGGGTCTCCTTTCTTCTCTTTCGTGTCTCTCTTTCTCTCTCTCTCTCCTTCAGCTTTTTATGATAAGAAAATGAATGACGCTGATTGGACGATAACAGCTTAGGTCATCAATGCCTTATCATTATGCTCTTCTATTTTTAGTAGTCTGCACCACACGGAACGCTTTTTATTTCAAAGAAATTTATATTACTTATCTTAGCCCTTTAAAAATGCTGTCGCTTTCAACCTCATCGCTCTACCGCGCACCCCCCCCCCTCTTTTTTCTCTCTCTTCTATCTCTCCTTTTTAACCTCTTAACCCTCTTCCCCCCCTTCCCCGTCGTCGTCATCATCATCGTCGTCGTCGTCGTCGTCGTCTTCGCGCCAGTCCCTCCTCATACACAATGGTCAACGTCACATACGACCCAGGTGAGAATATATCACTCACTCGCATCAAGTCAATCTCTGATCCCCACTGTCACTTGTCGCCTTTGGTTTCCTCGGCATCCCTTCTCAGATTCTCAAAGCATAAAGGGCACAGACCTAACCAATGACAAATCATTCGTCTACAACCCAGGCGACATCGCCTGGGTGCTGGCCTCCATGGCCCTCGTCTGGATCATGGTGCCCGGCGTCGGCTTCTTTTACTCTGGTCTACTGCGGCGGAAGAACGCCCTTTCCATGATATATCTCAGTATGATGACTGTGGCCGTCGTCTCCTTCCAAGTAATGCTGCCCTTTCAACCCCCCCAGAAAACGAAACTCACTCACATGTTCGTCCTTCCCTCTCTAGTGGTTCTTCTGGGGATTCTCGCTAGCATTCAGCGACACTGGCAACAAGTTCATTGGTGACCTTAGTACGTCACCTCGTTCCATCTCCTTTTCTTAGCTTCGTCCGACTCAAGTCCCATTTTTTAGGGTACTTTGGGCTTAGGGGCGTTCTCGAACGGCCTTCGGTCGGGAGCCCTAAGGTCCCCTCCATCGTTTTCTGCATCTACCAGCTCATGTTCGCCGCTATCACGTATGTCCTCCTCACACCCCGTTATCACGTGAATCTCATTATTCTTCCTATCTAGTCCTATGATCGCCATCGGTGCTGTCGCAGAGCGCGGTCGTCTCGGCCCACTCCTTGTCTTCGTTTTCATATGGTCGACTATCGTCTATGACCCAATAGCCAACTGGACCTGGAACCCCAATGGCTGGGCGTTGCTTCTCGGCGGTCTCGACTTCGCTGGCGGTACCCCCGTCCACATTTCCTCTGGTACTGCTGCCCTCGCCATCTCCATCTACCTTGGCAAACGCCGTGGCTACGGCACTGACCGTCTCGCCTACAAGCCCAACAACACCAGCTACGTCATTCTCGGCACCGTGTTCCTGTGGTTCGGCTGGTTTGGCTTCAACGGCGGCAGCGCCCTCGCTGCCAACTACCGCGCCGCCAACGCGTGCATTATCACCAACTTGGCTGCTAGCGTTTCTGGTCTCACTTGGATGTTCTGGGTACGTTGTCTTAAATTCTCCCTCTTCTCGGGACTTTCTTTTTGATTCTTTTGTTTGCCGTTTTAGGACTGGCGCCTCGAAAGGAAGTGGTCAGCCGTGGGCTTCTGTTCAGGCGCTATCGCTGGCCTCGTTGCCATCACCCCTGGCTCAGGTTACGTCGGCGCTCGTGAGTATTGCGCAAGGACCAGTCGGTACTGTCTTGGAGGCTGATTTGCCGTCTCGCAGCTGCTTCCGTTCTATTCGGCGTTGCGGCTGGCACAGTTTGCAACTTCGCTACCCAGCTCAAGTTCATCTTCAAGTACGATGATGCCCTCGATGTACGTCGACTCACTTTATTCTCTCCTCCCTTGGCTTGTGCTTAAGGATCCCCTCATCCCCTAGATCTTCGCATCCCACGCAGTTGGCGGAATCGTTGGCAACCTCCTCACTGGTCTTTTCGCACAAGCTAGCATTGCTGGCTCCGACGGAATCACTGTGATTCCCGGAGGCTGGCTCGATCACCATTACATCCAGCTTGGCTACCAGGCAGCCGACTCAGCAGCAGGCCTCAGCTACTCATTCGTCGTCACCGTGAGTCGCGATTCCCCTTGCCATCTCCATGGTGATCTTAATTTCCTTCCGAACAATTAGACCATCATCCTTTGGGTGATGCATTACATTCCGGGGCTCCGTCTCCGCGCCGACGTTGAAGCTGAGATACTTGGCATCGACGACGCCGAGATGGGCGAGTTCGCATACGATTATGTTGGCCTCGAGGCAGAAATCAACCCGAAGCATGAGATGGGTGCGGTTAGCAGCGGCAGTGGTGCCAACAGGGAGCCGTACGACAAGATGAGTGCGGATCCGAGCGTACAGGAGAAGGAGCGGCAGTCCGTCTGATGGTGGTGTTGATGCCTCTACTCTCTTTCACTCCCGGTGCTTCACGTCCCTTTCCCTTTTTTTTCCCTTGCTTTCACTCGATTGGTCTCTTCCGTCCTCCCTCACACGTGTTCACATGCATACAACAAAGCCCCCTTCCACCCCTCCCGTTACAACAATGGAAGAGGGTGGTCGCTCTCGGGTACATTGATGGACACTTGTGGACTTACAATAATAAGAAATAGGCATATTCACAAGAAACGAACTGGTCGCGCATGGGCGGCTGCACTTTAGTCGCTTTACAGTAACCTCCTTCCCGCAACAACACCTCTCGCGGTTCCGCCCTTGTACTGTATACGCATGTCCTTTTACATTTTCGTCTTTTTACCACCCGTGTCAGAGCGCGAGAAAAACCGGGATAAACCGGGGTTACCCACTACCTGATATGTAGATGTAACGAAATGAAGAATGAAATCTCTCCCTGATTTTGAATCACGTTAGCGCGTTTTTCTCGGGTTTCGAGAAGGCGCCAAAGGAAGGGATTAATTGACCCTTGTGCACTCCTCCCACACCCGTTCCTTTCGTTGCGAGGGACGACCTGTCTACACGTCAGGCCGCGTCAGGTTTCATTTGCTATTTCATTGAGCGGCTGCTGTTCAACCCTCCTTAGAGTACATACATACATACATACATACACACATATCTTTGTCTTCAGAACACACACATACAGAGACGCGTACGAGGCTCTAACATCTTCGCGTACAAACTGGGCAGATTCTCTGTGGACATCATTATTACAGTAAGCCCTGAACGGAAAAAAAAAAAAAGATGGGAATCTCACAGTTAAGTAACAAAACAAGGCACGGCAAATTTTCACTCCTTTCTGTGCTTCTGATAGTAATGAATGAGGCCCGTTGTCTGTCAAGAGGGAGGAAGAGCGTGAGAGGTGACTCTGCGCTGCGCATGGGTCAGGGGAGGAACAACGAACGGAGCTGTCGTGGTCTTTGACATCCTCTGGCTTGTCAAGCTGCGGCAATATGGCCTTTGCGAGCGCCTTGCCCAGCTCTACGCCCATTTGGTCTGCGGAGACAAGTGCACATGTCAATTCGTTTTTTGACACTACGCTATCGTAAAAGATTGCTTACCAAAGGAGTTGATGCCCCAAATGACTCCTTGAACGAAAATTTTGTGCTCGTACATCGCGATCAGTGCACCTAGATATTGTCCCTGCTCAGCAACTGAGGCATTTTCGAGGAAGCGAGAGAAGCAAGAGATAAAGGGGGGAGAAAGGAGGGAGAAAGGAGGGGCCAGACAAATTAGCTACACAGACCAAGCACAGCGGGAGTCAGTAGCGGGAACAAGATGCTGTTGCTCGGCCGGTTGCCCTCGAAGACTTTGCTCTTCACGAGCGCCTCGGACGCGTTCGCCCCGAGCTCCGCGCGCACCTGCGCCTCCGTCTTCCCGAATGCAAGCGCCTCGGGCTGCGCGAAGAAGTTGGAGAGCAAGATGCGGTGATGGTTTAGCTTCATCTGGTTGTGCGACGTCGTGGGTGCGAGGAAGTCGGCGGGGATGAGCTTCGTCCCCTGGTGCACGAGCTGGTAGAATGAATGCTGGCCATTGGTACCGGCGGCCCCCCAGATGATGGGCTGTGTTGTTGTAGTTTTTTGATTTTGGTTCCGTGGAACGAGAACGGTTAGGAACATGGTGTCTATGGGAGAATAAGAAAAAATCCACGCACGCCTGTCTGGTAATCAACCCGTTGGCCCAACTTTGTGGTAGATTTTCCGTTAGATTCCATGTCGCCCTGTTTTTTGCTCTAAGTAACGCATGGACCGCGACGAGAACAGGGGAACATGCCTGTTGGAAATAGTCGGCGAACTTGTGCAAATACTGGTCGTAGGGCAAGAGGGCATGTGTTTGAGCACCTGCGTCCAGATTTTATTATACACCTAATGAGAAGAAGTCTCGAAAGTGTGACCCACCGTAGAAGTTATTGTACCAAATACCGAGAAGCGCCAAAATAACGGGCAAGTTGTCCTCGAGCCTTGTTTCCTTGAAATGTTTGTCCATGCCATGCGCGCCCCGCAACAATTGTTCGAAATTTTCGTATCCGATCACTAGGGCGATGGACAGGCCGATAGCGCTCCACAAGCTGTACCTCCCGCCGACCCAGTCCCAAAAGACGAACATATTCTCCTTTGCGATTCCGAACTCAGTGACTGCCTTGACATTGGTGCTTAAAGCAATGAAATGCTTCGCAACATGTATCTTGTCCTTGGCGGTTTGGAGGAACCAAGCTCGGGCACTTTCTGCGTTGGTGACTGTTTCTTGAGTAGTGAAAGTCTTACTGGCAATGATGAACAGGGTGCGCTCAGGATCGCAGAGTCTCAGGGCCTCGGCGAGGTGCGTTCCGTCGATGTTGGACACGAAGTGCGCAGTAAGGTCACGATTTGCGTATGGTTTGAGGGCTTCGGTAACCATGACAGGACCAAGATCAGAGCCGCCGATTCCGATATTCACGATGGCGTTGATTGTCTTGCCAGTGTAGCCTTTCCATTGCCCGTTGCGAACAGACGTTGTGAATAGCTTGATATGTTCGAGCACCTGGTGCACCTCCTCGACGCCAGGCTCGTGGGCCGCTGGTTTGTTGCCGAAGTTGCGCAGCGCGATGTGCAGAACAGCGCGCTCTTCAGAAGTGTTGACGTGGACGCCGTTAAACATGTCATCTCTGGCATCCTCGACTTGGGCTTCGCGCGCAAGCGCGAAGAGCGCAGCGAGCACCGACGAATTGACGAGATTCTTGGAGTAGTCAAGCAAGAACTTCACATCGGAGTCGGTGGATACATACTCCTTAGAGTATGTAGAGAACCGAGCAGGATCCGTCTTAAAGAGGTCCTTCAAGACGAGCTTGGAGTGCTCAGAGTCAAAGAGCTGCCGAAGTTTTTTCCAAGCTGTATATTCTGAGACGGCGACATGTCGACTGAGCTTCCAACGAGTGGAACGCGGAGACTGCGTATCTACTCACCTGAAGCTAATTTTCCTGACATCCTGGAATGGCGAAGGTGGAGGAGGCTCTTCTGGCGGCCGCTGTCATCACCTGACAAATACCTTTTCTTTTTTCTTTTTTGTTTCTCTTTTGCATGGTCTCAACAAGGGACGGGCTTGAGACCAATATCTCAAACAAAGCCAGAATTCCAACTCCAATCCGGTGCTCCTTTCCCTTATCCATTCCCTGCTTGCAAGGGTTCTTGTACCCCCATAATTGTGCCCCTAACTCATATCACAAATATGTTTGAAACATACTTCTTGTGTGGGTCTATGTGTGACTGTGAGACATAATAATCAAACCACTGATTTGGTATCTAATGTTAATTGGTTGTGCTGTATAATGCAGTCTTATGCCTTATTCATGTCTATTATTCAAGCAAGGGTTCTGCTGACAATAGTCAGCTTTTCCTAGTCCATCTACTCACACCTCAATTAGGGCACTCCACACCCCTTCCAGTAAATTTTTTATAGCAATTTTGTCTGGGTTCCTGTAGGGTCATGGCTAGTATGGTCAATACCCACAATTCTTCAGTGCCCCCAGATCTGGTTGGCAAAGAGGCAAGTTCTACTGTTCTACCAAAGGGAAGGGCTGTGGGAGCTCCTGCCTTGCTCCTCTCATGGAAACCAGCTCTGGGATGCTAGACCCAAATAATCTGGACCCAAATAATCTGGATCTCAACAAGGGTATCAGCCCACAACATAAGCTCATTGTGGGAATTCTTTGCCAGGGTGCTGTCTGCATCCCAGAACTGAACTGCAAGTTCAGTTCAGGTGAGGAAGTGAACATCTGAGGACTGAACCAAAGTTTGGATTCAGTGACCAGTTTGGACTGAACTTTGACTGCACTGTGGGGATCTTTGGCCATAAGGGTGCTCAAGCACTACACCTAAGACAACATTCATTCTAAGACCAACAGCAACAGCAGCATCAGCAGCAAAGCAGTGATGGTGGCAGAAATACAGCAGTAGTGGCAAAGCAGTGACAGTGGTGGCAGCAGTGGCAATAGAGGTAGCAGTGGTGATGGTGGTGGCAATGGCAGTGGCAGCTTGTCTTATACATCTTAGCCATCTTAGCTGTCCTGTTTGATATGTAGCTACTTGTGTCAAGCTGGCTAAGGTGCTATAAGCTGGCTAAGTTCAGCTATGTTTGGTTAAGAAAATTTGATGTTTCCTGATGCAGCAGATTAAGTCATTTTAAGACATTTGATTAAGACTCTGCTGGTCATCTTCTTGGTCTTGGCATCAATGGCTTGGGTGCACCACTTCATTGAATTACATCTTAATATCTGAATGGTCTTAGAAAAGATATTACCTTAATATCTAGATGGTCTTAACAAAGTTATTTTCTTAGGTTTAGATCTTGTCATCTTGAGAAAGATGGAGCTGTACTTGCCACCTTATTTAGTCTTGGATTGGGTGGCACCCTCCTCTTTGTAATTACATCTGGATGGTCTTAGAAAAGATACTTTCTTAAATTCAAAGCTTGTCATCTAGCCATCTTATTTGGTCTTGGATTGGGTGAAACCATTTCTTAAAATTACATCTCAACTTCTGGATGGTCTTATGAAAGATATTATCTTAATGCTTGGACAGTCTTAGGACAGATGTTTTCTTAAGCATAGCACTTGAGCTCTTATACTATGGCTTTTTGCTCTTAGTACTATTTTCATCTGGTGCTTATAATCTTGGCTACTTGGTTATACTTACCATGTCTTAGATTCCATTATTTATAAAAAAATTAAGACATCCCCAAGACAACTTTGTCATCTAGGACTGTCTTGATAGTCTTAATCACACATTTAAGATGGCTAAGTAAAGTTAAGTAATAATAAGTCACTTCGCACTTTTCCTGATGACTTGCCCCTAGCTGTTACTTTGTTGCTTTGTTTGAGAGCCTGCTGTGTATACCTATGCATTCATATGGTTGTAGTTGACTCCTGGCCTTCTGTTGCTTTGTCTTAGGCATAGCTTGGCATTGCTTAGCCCTTCTCCTTGCTCCTCAAAGCCTTACATTTTCTGTTGCCTTGTTTTATGTAGATTTGACACTTTCATGTATTTAACCAGCCTATCGGTAGACTGTAGGTCCCCAGACTTGAAATAATTGATTCCTCCCCTTGTCTACCCTAAGTCTTTGCCCAAGGCATCATCCCCCCTTTGCCCCACCTTTGGACTCTTGGCTGATGCCTGCTGTAACAGTTTTGGAGCACATGGGTAACAGAATAGTTAACTTCCTCACACATCCCTATGTCCCTTTCATAGACACAGCTCTCACCTATGTTGCATGCTGACCACACCTCTCCACTCAAGGACATGAACACCATCCTGACCATGAACACCCTCCTAACACCCATTCCCACACTCTTCCCTTCTAAGCTTGCTTCACTCACCTCTACTTCTGCCTTCACATTGGGGGACACCTTTCTTGTAGCATTTCTCTACTGGGTTTTGATACACCTAATGTGCTAGATAATGATTCAAAAACGTCATTCAGGCAAGTGCCCTGCATCAAATTTATGCTTACCATTTAGTGCACTAGACTTAGGCATGTCACTCGAAACTGTGTAAGCTCCATTTCTCCGCGCTGACTGCAGCGAGAGGAATCTGAATCACACGGTTCTGAAGCAAAGTTGGCATATACATATTTCACGCGACAATTCCAGCGCCAGCAGACGGCCACGTCGCTCTGACGCTTCGAAGTAACTACGCCTTTGCCTGACCTTGAGAGAGAACCGCCTCTTCGTCTCCGAGTTCGAGACTCTGCTGAGTAAGATCGCACGGCGTGCAAAAACAACTCGTACAACAATCTCCACATTGCCCGCCTCGAATTTTATAGCGATTACGGATGTCAGAACGGGACTGGCACTGCCGAAGCATGTAAACAATGACGAATGAAAGCACAGAAGAGAGAGAAATAGGGGAGAAAGGCTCAAGTGAGGAAAGAGGAACTCACCTGGAGGCAGGGGCTGAGGTAGCACATAGCAGCGAGATAATAGAAGCAACAATCGCCCGGGGCGCAAGAGGCGTCGGGGTTGGGGGTGGGGGGATTATTCGAAAGAAGCTTGAAACGAGCACGGATTCTACCGTAAGAGATGCACGGGCACACGCACGCGAGGCAAACTTAGAGGAGAAGAGGCAGCTAAGATTTTTTAGATTGCGGAGGAAGCAGAAACGCACAAGTACTGCAACTTTCATTACAACCACAAATACCCCGATTCCATGATCTTTCGCCCGATGACATATCTTGACCTTTAGCATTTCTAGGATTGGGGAAAGCCATGGGAGCCTGGAATCCAGGCTGTACGTTTTGATAGGCCATGGTGAGCTGTTGAGCGAGGGGGCTGAGTCTCAAATGAACACGGCGTTTTTTATACTCACGGGACGATCAAATCGCAAATAACAAACAATGATGGACTAGCCCATTTTTGACACCAAATCCTCCCACCCTCCAGGTTGCTGCAAAGACCAAAAATGCTTCTTTATCACATCATCCTTGGCTTCCATGGTGGAGAATGGTGTGCTTGATATCCAGTAAACTAAAATTAGTTCCTGCAGTTGGTCATAGGAGATACAGTAATAGATAGGGCTCTTGGGAAAGCTTTTTCTTTTTTTAAAAAAAGCCTCCCTGTGCTGGATAAATCCTACAACCATCACCTATGAGAGAAAACACCAAATGAGTGAGGATTTATGACAAGAAGCAAGCTGCAGGATTGCTCAACAATCTTATCATTCTCCTCAAGGTTGCCAGGTGGGTGTTGTATATTCAGTATGAGAATAGTCAGTATTTTTCCTAATACTGAGATGTGAGTACATTTGTTGATGTCTCTATATCTTTACTTATGGTGTTTAGACACTTGTTAGGTATTGAGACTAATCCTAATATCAGTATTTTGGTGATGAGGAATTTGATGGGTTGAATGGTGTCATCAGGGAATTTGGTATTTACAAGGACATAGTGGGTAATGTTGGAACTGGAGGAACTTCTGTCAAAATATTGAAGCAGTAGAGGTTGTTGGAGCAGAATTAACAATGTTAGGACAGGTGTTCACAAGTACAAAATCAATGAAGTTCATTGATGTGCTGCAATCAACAAGAGTATTTAAGGGAATTGAGCCAAAATCTGGGATTTGTGTTTTTATGAGGAAGGATTGGGAGGACTGAGAAGCAATAGGAGTATTAGAAAAGTCACAAGTAAGCTGGGAGGAGAAGGAATTAGTCATGGCCATGAGTATGGGGGTTGGTTCATAGTTGCAACTCAGAGTTCCCCCAGAAGCTCCTGAGTTGCCTCCTCATTTAACTCTTTGTGTGGGTCATCTGTTAGGGCCTGTGCCATTGATGTAATAATGATAGTTGGCTATGAAGTGACTCTGGAAGCTATCCTCATGGGGATCACCTCAACTGTTAAGTATAACCAAGAATACTTGGTCTTGAAGCAAATGCACAAGTATTACAGGGGTAATTGTGAGTATTACAAGGGTAGTTGCAAGTTTGTAGGACATGAGCTGGTGTCTTGATGGAACCTAAAGGAGTTTCTAAAGACAAGTAGATGAGAAATTGACAAGTTGGAAAATACTTAGTTGCATGAGTAGTGTGCAAGTGCAGAGGACAAATTAGAAGAAAGAAGTATTGTTGAGCCACTTAGTGAGACAAGACCTATCAATCACATAGGTTCAAAGCTCAAGGGCATTATGGCCACAAGCTTAAACCAAAGGTGTGTCAATATCAAGTCTACCATACAGTGAGTGTAAGGCTATAGGCCTTTTCTGTTCCTATCATTACATAAGCTATATACCATAATAGTCTACTAGCATAGCCGCTTTGGCTATGCTTACATCAGTGGCCCCTAGAGGGCCGCTCGCCTATATATACTGCATTGTGACTGTACACAGAGGGCAGATCCCTCTACTCAGAACTATAACACTCAATATACTGTTGAGTCCAGTTCTTTTGAGGGCTAGAAAGTATTACAACTTTTTTGAACCTTCAACACAATGAGTGTGGTTAAAAATGGGTCACCCCCGTATAGCTGTGCAGAAAAAGAACAACAGGAAGGGAGGAGAAACTCCTCCCTTGGTAGGACCTCTGCGTGACACAGGCATCGCGCAGCCAGAGGGAATAGGACCCTCTGTCAAGCCCAGCAGTGAACTCCCGCTAAGGGCTGACGTGGCGTCACTGGCCCCTGACAATGGCGTTAGGTCCGAAGTGCTGTCGACACGTGGCAATCGCCACGAGGAGGGCGCCACAACATGCCAAGTCACTGGTGAGGTGCCATCGTTCGAGAAGGCCGGGCCATCAAAAGGAAAGGGCAGAGAGCCGGAACATGTCACGAAGCCCGAGGAGCTCGACAACAGCTGGATGCGAGATTGCTTTGGACTATGGTGGAAGGGCAGCTCCATGTGGATACCCCCTGTCGTGCATGAGGTGGTACTCAACTATGAGCATGACCTCCCCATCGCAGGGCACCCTGGAGCCAAGAAAATGAAAGCTGTGGTACTCAAGTCCTACTGGTGGCCAGAGATGGTGAAGGACATGGAGTGTTATGTGACTGGATGTGAGGGCTGCCAGAGAACCAAACCTGACCAGACCAAATGTGCCACCCCCCTGTATCTACACCCAGTGCCAAATGGACCATGGTCAGTGATCAGCTGGGATATAGTGGGACTGCTACCACAATCCTGCGGGTTTGATTCCATCCTCATCATTGTTGACAAGTTCACCAAACAGACACTCATCAAAGCAATTGGGTTTGACCTGATGAGTCTAGGAGTGGCGAGGATTTTGCGTGACTGAGTATTCCGGAACCACAGTATCCCTCAGAAAGTCATCAGCGACCATGGACCACAGTTCGTCTCAAGGTTTATGAGAGAGTTTTACTGCATGATTGGGATAAAGGCAAACCCGAGTACTGCCTTCCACCCCCAACCTGATGGACAAACAGAGCGAGTAAACCAGGAGATCGAGATCTACCTATGGGGATACGTTGACCATCTCCAGGACGATTGGGCCAAGTGGCTGAGCACTGTGGAATTTGCACTGAACAACTGGGAACATTCTGCAACTGGCTACACTCCCTTTTTCCTGGACCATGGGCAACATCCATGGAATGGAGGAATCCATCCCTGGACAGAGGTGAATCCAGCCACAGACAAGTGGATGGCTAAGTTGGAAGAGTCGCGGTGGGCTGCCAAGGAGGCTATGGAGAAAGCAGCACTGGCAATGAAAAGGAGCTATGATGGTGGGAAGTGACCCAGCCATGAGTATGGGAAAGGAGATCTTGTATGGCTTGACACACGGAACCTGAAAATGGACTGCCCCAACAAGCAGCTCGACAATAAGCATGCTGGACCTTTTGCTATCATCGAAAAGATAGGGCCAGCAGGATACCACCTCAAATTACCCCCAGCCTGGCACATCCACAACATGTTCAATGAGCTCCTCCTGACCCCATACATCCCTCCTTCTTTTGCTTCTCAGTCCTGACTGCCTCCTCCCCCTCCCACCATCAATGATGACCACCTGGAATATGACGTTGAGGAAATACTGGATGTGAAGAAAGCAGGACAAGGAGTAAAATACCTGGTGAAATGGCTAGGATATCCAGTTGAAGAGAACACTTGGGAACCCTGTCAGAACCTCACCAATGTCACACTCCTGCTCTGCAACTTCTTCCTCAAGCATCCAGAGAAAGCAAAGCTAGCCAGTCGAGACACCCAGCCTTGAGGAGGGGGCCATGTCAAGATTGCTTACATAAGCCACCACCACTGAACCCAAGAGTGTTCCACAGACCAGCAACGAGAGACAAACATGAAGTCACGTGACTTGGAAGCCTACTTGTGACCTTTGCCACATCACTGTGACCCTACACCACCGCCTATGGGTTCACTATAGGCACCCATCATGTGTCCCCACCCACATTTCCTGGCCTTTCCCATGCTTTGCAATTCGTGATGGAGGTGGATCCACAACAGCAGTACTGACAGCCTCCATCAATCAATCTATCTTAATCGGGCTTAGTTGAGGTCTCCCCTTGGGCAGCTGAGCCTGTGCCAAGCATTCCCCTTGTCTGTGCTCCCCATCTGTGCCTCCCCACCACCTTCCTATTTTAGCATCTCATTTACCCTAATCCACCTCCCCTATACCTCGCAACTCAGTGTGCGTAGCCTCGCTCTCATCATCATGACTCACACACACCGCACAGCCCCCTCTCCTTGTATATATAGTGCCCATGTAATAGCAGTAGTTCTTCATGTTGAAATCGAGTTACTTCCCCTTACACTCTCTGTGAGGAACCTGGACTGACATTTTATCTCCAGCTGAACTTTCTATGGACATGGCTAAAGTTAAAGCTATACAGGATTGGCCTACTCCACAGAAGGTCAAAGACATACAGTCCTTCCTCAGATTTGTCAATTTCTACCACCACTTCATCCATGGATACTCCAAGATCATTGCCCCGATGACCAGCCTCACACAAAAAAACATCCTGTGGCTTTGGTCTGATGACTGCCATTCTGCTTTCGACTCTCTAAAAACAGTGTTCTCCACTGCTCTGATCCTCTTGCACTTCATCCCTGGAGCTCTGCTTATAGTCGAAACGGATGCCTCGGACTACGCCGTCACTGTGATTTTCTCCTATGACCATCCTCCAGCTGATCAAACTGATTGTCTATCTGTGGTCATTGTCTTGGATGAAGGCTATGACAAGGAAGAGTTGAAGAATCGAGAGGTTAGACCAATTGACAAGTCAATCGAGTTTGCTCAACCGCATGTGCTGGATGGTCCGGATGTTTGGGAGCTCTGGGGCTGGCGCTGCCAATGGCAATCATGAGTTTGCTATGGTGCCCGATTAGACCAAGTTGTGCTCACAGTCTCTCTGCTCTCTCAGTCCTCACACTGAAAACTAAAGCTTTTTAACATACCTTTCTTCTTTGGACCAGGATGTAGTACTTAGGGCCTGTTCGGTTGCCAAAAATCTGAGACCATGGTCCAGATTTTTGGTCAAGCGTGACATTATGTAAGCGCACATTGCGCAGTGGTGTCCCATCATGTCCGAAGCTTATATGTGTAGATAAACTTCAGTGATGAACCACCACCAGCACCGTCTTCGCTTTGCTCAAGCAGCAGGCATCTTTGTCAATGCTGTTGTTGCAGGTGCTGCCTCAGTTGTCACACCCCTTGTTTCAAAGCAGCCATACCATACTTCTGTCCTCAGTGGTGAAGGTTGGGTTCAAGAGCTTTTGAATGGCCATCCTGAGTGAATCCATACTGAATTGGGAGTGCATGTGCATGTGTTCCAGCAGTTGGTCATCACACTGGAGGAATGTGGAATGAGACCATCAAAATGGATCTCAATGGAAGAGAAGCTTGCTATCTTTCTCTATGCATCAGTGACCTATCAATTCAACATCTTGGGGAGCAATTCCAGCATTCTAATGAAACAATTTCTCAGTGAGTATCTATAGAGATTTCTCCCTAATAGATCGGCTAAGAGACCAAGAAGATAAACTGTATCTCAGTATTCTTCAATACTGAGAAGTGTAGTGGTCCGACGCGCTACAGTAAAAAAGTCTAAATGAAACTCCGACCTATCCTTATACCGAATATGCAACACTCCCCCTCAAACGTACTCGAGCCCGAGAAATATTCAAACTTGTACTGTGCGAGGGGCTTGGTTAGGATGTCGGCGAGATTCTCGTCCGTGGGTATGTACAACACTTGGATCTTTTCATTCTCGACTGCCTCATGCATGAAATGATAGCAGATATCGATGTGCTTGGTTCGAGCATGGAATTTATTGTCCTGGCATAGCGCAATTGTTGACTGGTTATCGCATCTGAACGGAATCGGTACGTGCGGATCCCTCCCAATCTCGTCCAGGAAAGCCCTGAACCAACAGGCCTCCTTGGCCGCATGTGCCGCCGCGATGTATTCGGCCTTGACGCTCGATAGTGCGATGAGGGGCTGCCGCTTCGAACTCCATGTTACTGCGCCACATCCCATAATGAGCGCGTACCCCGAAATGGAGTGCCGGTCCGGTTGCGATGCCCAGTCTGCGTTGGCGTATGCTTCATAGGTCCCGTTAGCGCCTCCTATGGTTAGCCAGAGGTTCCGTGACGTGTGAAGGTACTTTATTACTCGTTTGATGGCCTTCCAATGAACTTCACCAGGGTTTTGGGTGAATCGTGCGAGTATTCCCACTGCAAATTGAATGTCAGGCCTGCTGATCACCGCAGCCCATAGTACGCTCCCACACGCCTCCTGGTACGGAGCGTTGATTGCTTCTCTTGGGCATTGGTCCCTCGTGTACTGTGCGCTGGGCTCCATCGGCGTGTATGTCAGTGCCGCATCCTCCAGTCTAAACCTCTTCACGATGGTCTTGATATAGAGGCGTTGGTTAATCGCTATCATGTGTGCGGCCCGGTCTCTTCGAATTTCAAAACCTAGGAGCCAGCTGATCTTGCCAGAGTCGGTAATTTCAAACCGTGCACCGAATTCTGCCTTGAATCTTTCCATGATGTCGAGTGAGCTCCCTGCAACTGTCATGTCATCTGTCGCAACTGGGACTACCATCACGTCTTTGCCCTGCTTTCTGATGAATACTGATGCGTCGAGCCTGGAAGCGTGGAAGCCAAGGTTGGCAAAGGTGTTTGTCATCTTCCGGTGCCATAGCTGTCCTGACTGTTTTAAACTGTATAGTCCTTTCATCAGCTTGCAGACTTTGTCCCCTTTGCCCTCCTTCAAGACTCCTTGCAGCGCCTCCATGTAAACTTCCTCATCGATTTCCACGTTGAGGTAAGCGCCTACCATGTCTATCTGGTGTACTTCCCAGTCTGACGTTGCTGTGTGTGTGAGGACGGTTCGGATGGAGGCCATCTTGGCCGCTGCTGCGAAGGTCTCTTCGTAGTTAATCCCTTTCGTCTGCCGGTGGCCTCCAGCGACTAGTCGGGCCTTGCGTTTTACGACCTCGCCATTCGGTCCGAGTTTCTCTTTGAATATCGGGCAACACGGTATGATGGGCTTGTCGGTGGGTCGATCGACGATGATCCAGGTGCGTCGTCGTTGTAGTTGTTCGATTTCGTCCCTCCAGGCTTTCTGCCATTCGTGGGCATGTGGATCTTTCATCGCGTCGGCGAGTGTTGCTGGCTCGTTACCTCCCATGGCAGCAAGGCATGAGAAGTACTGGGGATCATCGTCATTATCGTTATGGGCCGCATTCGCAATGTTACGGTGTGTGTTTTCGTGTAGATCGCAGTAGTATCCTGGCTTAGGGCGTGGTCGAGGTGGGAGGTCTGGCGTTGTTTGACGAGTAGGAGGTAAGGCTTCTTCGTTTCTGTTGTTATCAATGATGTCGAAGTCGTCGTCGTTATCAGATGCGGCGATAGGTGGTGTGTAGCGGTCGGTTTGGGCTGGGGGGTCGTCGGAGGGTCTTTGGTGGGTGTTCTGGCCGTCCTTACTACTCTCCCCCTCGGGCAGGACCTCATCTGGGAATGGAACTTCATCAGGTGCATGCGTTGGGTCAAAGACGACTTCTCACTCGGGTTTGACGACTCTCTTTTCAGGGAGATATATCCGATAGCCCTTGCTTTTGCTGTCGAAACCGACAAAGAAGCCTGGCTCCACCCTGGCATTAAGTTTGCCGGCATCGACTATCTTTACCCAGGCCTTTGTGCCGAATGGTAGTACCTTACCCATGTCGGGCTTTTTATTATATCTAGCCTCATAAGGGGTCTTTCCGTCGAGGGCACGGTGAGGTGCGTGATTCTTTATCCATACAGCATGATTAATGGCTTCAGCCCACAGGAACCTTGGTAGTTTCGCATCGAGTAGCATGGCACGGGCTAGTTCGACCTGGGTCCTGTTCATGCGTTTGGCAACGCCTACCTGCTCATCGGTGTCATGGATGGTGAGTTCGCGTTTTGTGCCTTTGCTGTCTAGGTGTTTATCAAACTTAGGATTCTTGTATTCGCCACCTCTGTCTGATCAGAGGAATTTGATCTTGACATTATCGTGAGTCTCTATGCGTTTCTCAAAGGTTTCGTATGCTGATTGCGCTTCGTCTTTGGTCGCTAGGAATGCTACTTCGGTCCATCTCGTTGCATCGTCAATGAAGTCGATGGCGTATCGCTTCTTGGCTATGGACATAACAGTGGCTGGGCCCCAAAGGTCAGTGTGTATGCGATCTCCGAATGTCTTAGCGCAGTTCTGAGCTTGTGCTGGAAAAGGTTTACGATGCGGTTTGGCTTTAGCACACACTTCGCAGAAAACTTCTTTGGATGTCTTGTCGAGGTGAATGCCTTTGATATGTCCAGACTTGATTGCTGTTCTGACAGTGTCATAGGAGATGTGACCTAGGATTGGCTTCGTAGAGGGTCACCTTTTTCGTCGTAGCGTTTGCATGGTAGTTTTTAGCTTTCGTTATCCGGTATAGGCTCCCTACCAAGGGGATTTTGCCTATAATGTTTCGTTTAGGCATAATTACGGTGCAAATCCCATCTCCAAAGTCTGGATGGAAACCGGCGTGGTCCATCTGCGGTACAGATATTAGGGTGAACGCTAGGTCCGGTGAGTATCGCACATCCTTCAACGTGACTTGTGTTGTCGTGTTGCCATTTGGGAGATTGACTGAGATGTCCCCTTTTCCAGTGGCATAGAAGGTGTGTCTGTCTGCGGCTATCACCGGGCGAGGAGGTGTTGTGACGAAATTTTTGAAGTTCTCGCGATGCGGTGTAGTAGGTATTACGTGTATTGGCTGCAACTGCTTGATTACAGTCAAGTTCTTCAGGGGGGGTCTGACCCAACGCCTAAAACAGTGAGTGCAACCTTGGAGGGTGTGGAGGATGAGTTAAATGAGTTGATAAGACGAGAGTACACGATGCCCAAAGTGTCCGATAGACTTCGATATCAGTCCGATATCAGATCCGATGTTGAGCAAGAGAGTAGTCGAAGATACAAAGGGCTGGCAACAACGAAGGCCAGCGGAACGATGTGTACGACGAAGGATGAGCCTAATGGAGGTCACACAAGATGTGGGCAATGAGAATAAGCTGCTTTTTGTAGAGTCCGATATGTTCTTAAGTACATTTTTGTAATTACAAATGCTCCGGATTGTACTGGATGATCTGGAGGTCATGGGGAATGAGGGAAGGTCATAGGTAAGATCATGTGGAGGTCATAGGTCATAGAAGAAATGGCATAGTACGTAGAAATGAAGAGTCCGAATTAATTGGTCATTGGGAACACTGGTAGGAAAGAAGAGAAGGCATAATCGAGTATAGTACATACACGGATCAGCGTAGATAAAACACTTTTGAGTGTAGAAACGTTTACAAATTCAGATGAACACATGATATGAAATTTACAGCATTTAAGGATGAAACAGGGGAGAGTACATGAAACATTGGTCACAAGGAGCGCTAAGCAGAGTAAAGTAATGAAATTGGAGTATATGGGCGCCATGGATCACCTGTGTAATGTGGCAGCGGCGAGGAATTTAATTTAACAAGGGTCCGGTATCGGATAGTTATCGGATGAGTATCAGGCTTTACGGACGGTCATCGGAGGGCATCGGATGGTGTCGGATGGTGGTCGGTTAGCATTGGATACAAGGCGGGTGTGTGCTGAGTTCTTCGGATGGTAGGTATCTGTCATGTTTCCGTGCTGGAGCCATATGTTATCCTTACAGTGGGCAGAAGTGTACATCCGTGCCGCTATCGAGTATCGCTTCAACATCCAGTTTTGTGCCCTTTTCATCGATCATGTCTGCATAATCAGATGTGCACTTGAAAGAGTAAGATGCCTCTTCTTGTTTATCTGAGGAGTCAGAAATATTGGCTGAACTCTTTTTGCCACTCTTTCGCCACCAGGCTGGGTATTGGCCCTCTTTTCCACCACCCTTTTTGAAGCAGTTGGCTTTGATGTGGCCGGACTTGTCACAGTTGTCGCACTTTGTGTCGGTATGCGATTTCTGTTTCTTCTTGGGGTCTTGTTTATTTCCTTTTGTGTAGAGGGCCGTATCTCCTTGGTTACCGGAGTGCTTGGCTATGGTTCGGTGTGCAGCTTCTTCGAGGATAATGCGCATGAGTTCGGTGGGTTCGATCTTGTTTTTGTTAACAGATGCAGAGTGCACTATAGAAGAGAGTAGCAGTCAGTAGCTTGGCGGTAGGGACCCTAGTATCATGGTGCTAAACTCGTCGTCCGAGACCAGGGATCCCATTCCTGCGAGTTCATCTCGTAGGTGGACCATTTGCTCAAGATGTTCCTTGACATCACCTTCCTCAGGGCAGCTTAGGCGTTGTAGGCGGCGTTTTATGTCGAGTAAGTGCATTGTCGATTTCGACGTTGCATCGTTCCTGACAGTGTCCCACATTTCCCTAGCAGTTTTGCCTTTTAGTAGGGAGGCGAGGTGGGGTGATACTGTCGATTGGATAACGTGGTGAGCTGTGTACTCCTTTTGATCGAATTCATCTATCTTCCTCTCTCTCGCCTTGATCTCATCCTCTGTAGCCTTGGTGCCTGTAGAGGTAATCAGGACACCTTCTCTGAGGTCGAAATCTTTCGGTCGTCTAGCAGTACCTTCGATATGGCGTATAAGCCCTCGGGACCCCATGGCTGTTCAGGTTCGATTTTTGTATTCAACCCAATTCGAGCCATCATCGGATAGTTTAGGTATGGTAAGTGGGGAGCTGGTGGGGTTCAGGCGATTCAAGTGATTTAATGCAACATTTTATGGCAATTGCCATAAGTGCGTGATGCATGGGAGATGGCAAGCTACCATTACCAAAACTAATGCATTACATGAAGGCAGGGATGCATCACCCCAGCACAGATAATGCATGATGGAGAAAGGAGAGATGCATCACCCCATCCACCCTCATGCATCACCCTCACCATCATGCATCCTGCTCGCTGACACCTGCTGCCTGCCCTGCTGCCGCCACCCGCCTCTGCCCTTCTGCTGCCACCCGCCTCTGCCCTTCTGCTGCCACCTGCCACCCGCCCTTCTGCTGCTGACCCGCTGCCCGCCCTTCTGCTGCCACCTGCCACCCACCCTTCTGCCACCGCCTGCCACCCGCTCCCCACCCTGCTGCTGCCGCTGCCATTCCCCGCACTACTGTTATGCCCTGCCCCTGCTGCCCCTGCTCCCTGCCCTGCTGCCACCAGCCACCAGCCCACCTGCCACCACCTGCCACCTGCTCCCCACCCCGCTGCTCCTGCCCTGCTGTTGCTGCCACTCCCTGCCCAGCTGCTACCAATGGCCCCAGTCCCCACCATTGGTCTGTGACCACGGTTGGGGCGCTTGGGCCATTGCTACAGGGAGGAGGGCGCACCTGGCAGGCAGCCTATCATGACTGCTGCCCTCATCACACCCATCGCACCTGTCGCCCCTGTCAGCCCCATCGCACCTGTCACCCCCGTCACCCCCATCACCCCCATCAGCCCCGTCGCCGTCATTGTCGTTGTTGCCCCTCCTGCTGCCATCCTTGTTGTGCCGCTGCTGAAGAGAGGGAGAGAGGGAGGGGAGAAAGAGAGGGGGGAGGGAGGGTGAAAGAAAGAGAAAAAAGAAAGAGGGAGGAACATGTGCCAGCAGTTGTCGTCATTGCCATCATCGCCCCTGTCGCCCCTGTCAGCCCCATCGCCATTGTCATCATTGTTGCCCCTCCCGCCACTGCTGAAGAGAGGGAGAGAGGGAGAGAAAGAGAGGGGGGAGGGTGAAAGAAAGAGAAAAAAGAAAGAGGGAGGAACATGCACCAGCAGTTGTTGTTGTCGCCGTCGTCACCTGGGGGAAGAGCCCTAGCTGCTGCTGTCATCATCATCATCACCACTGGCCGCTGGAGCTGCCATTGTTGTCATTATTGCTGCTGGCTGCTGGAGCAGCCACCATCATTGTTGTTGCTGCTGGCCACTGGAGCCGCCACTGTTGTTGTCATTTACTGCTGTCATAGTCGCCATCACTGTCTGCTGTGGCCATTATTGCCATCGTTGTCTGCCACAGGTGTTGTTGATGTTGTTGTCAGCTGCTAAATGGTGGATTAGTGAGGGGAGAAGGGGGATGGGGATAATGATGCACTGTTGCTGGCACAAGCATGGTGTGGCTGGTCAAGGCAGTCATCTAGTCACACATGTAACTGTAAAGCAAGAAACTGATTCAATCATCATCACACTTTTTAGACAGCATTCTTCATTGTAAATTTAACATAGGATTGTTGAGCATGTGGACTCAATCCTTCCCAATTATTTTCAGAATTTATTATATTCAGACTAGGATGCAGGGACAGTTTTTCTGTCAGTAGGACAGATACTGTGGCTGTGACTTATGGGTCTCAATGAGGTGCAGGCAATGATGGTGACAACGACGACAACCACAGCCCACCCCATTCGAGGACTAACAGCAACCAGAGTGCACACAGCGTGAATAGGCACTCGCCCTCGGGCCGCAGCCACACGAACGGCGGTGGCGGTAGCAACACCTCGGGCGCGTCCTCGCGGAGCCGACCTAGCGCGGCCCCACCGCTTCTCGGAAACGGCGCGCATGGCCGGACAAGCAGCTCGTCATCGTCGGCGGCAGGCCCGTCGTCTTCGAGCTCGACCGCTGCCGCCACGTCATGACACAATCGAAACCAATCCTCGACGTCCTCCGTGGTGTCGACCGCCTCCCGTGCGACCGCCTCCCGTGCGACCACGACCACGTCGACGACGGCCGGCATGGGCGCGTCATCGTCGTCCTCTGCTGGCCCACGCCCCGTGCGACCGTCTCCGCTCTCGCAGGGTACCTCTTTCACGGTGGCCGAGAAGCGCATGTGGGCTGACGGGGGCGATGGGTGCGATGGGTGCGAGGGGTGCGACGAGGGTGGCGGCCACGATAGGCTGCCTGCCAGGTGCGCCCTCCTCCCTGTAGCAATGGCCCAAGCCCCCAACCGTGGTCACAGACCAATGGAGGGGACTGGGGCCATTGGGCAGGGAGCGGCTGGGTGCCAGATGGCATATGCAGGCATGGATGGAGCGCAGGGTGCGCCAGGAGGTGTGGATGGAATGCAGGGTGTGCTAGGTGGTGTGTGCAGGGCGCAGGGGTGCACCAAGCGGCAGAGGATGCACCAGGATAGTAGCAGGGCGGAGAGTGGGTGGGCGAGGAGCAGGTCAGGCGTGGCAGGGTGGGGAATGAGCGGGTCAGGCGCAGCGGCAGGGTGGGGAGTGGCGGCAGGGCGGGGAGTGGTGGCAGGGTGGGGAGTGGCAGCAGGGCAGGAGCAGGTCAGGTGTGGCAGGGTGGGGAATGAGTGGTCAGCTGCAGCAGCAGGGCGGGGGGTGGAGGTGATGCAACATGGCAGGGGATGAGGGGATGGAGGTGATGCAACATGGCAGGGGATGAGGGGATGGAGGTGATGCAACATGGCAGGGGATGGTGACTTGCCATTGAGGTTGCATCATGCACTTATGGTAATTGCAATAAAATGTTGCATTACAATGCTCACATCTGGTGTGGGGTTGGCCATATCGAGTGTAGTACCGGGTCTCATAATCTATAGAGATTTCTCCCTAATAGATCGGCTAAGAGACTAAGAAGATAAACTGTATCTCAGTATTCTTCATACTGAGAAGTGTAGTGGTCCGACGCGCTACAGTAAAAAAGTCTAAATGAAACTCTGACCTATCCTTATACTGAATATGCAACAGTATCCATAGTGCCATACCATCATTGTTTCATTAAGATTATAACAGATATTTCCGGGAGGTGCTCCTCACATTGTCATCTGCACCCTTCTACAACAAATATGTCCACCTCCCACCTGATACATCACCCATTCCCAATGAAATACACAACAATCCGAAATTCTTTCCATTCTTTGCTGGTGCTCTGGGTGCAATGGATGGGACTCATATCAACTGTTGTCCTTCTGCCTTGGAGTGCAAATCAGCATGGAATCGAAAGGGATTTTATTCCCAGAACTGCCTGGCATGCTGCAGTTTTGACCTGCAGTTCCTGTATATCCTCAGTGGTTGGGATGGATCAGCTGCAGATGCTTCAGTCTTCAATGATGCACACCAAAATGATCTCATGATTCCTGCTGGGTGATACTATCTTGCTGATGCAGGATTTGGTGCATGTGATGTGCTTTTGGTACCCTACCGGGGGGTTTGCTATCACCTGGCAGAGTGGGGCAGGGCATCTATCAGGTATGACATCAAGTTATTATTCAAAGACATAGCTGATGATAATTTTTTGCAGACCTGCTAATCAGGAGGAACTCTACAATCTTCGACACGCCTCTGCACACAATGCTGTTGAGAGAATCTTTGGCATCCTCAAGAGGCATTTTGCCATCTTAACACGCCCCCCTGAGTATGATATGGCAATCCAGGCATGAATACCACCAGCATTGTGTGCTATCCATAATTTCATTTGCATCCATGATGAGGATGAGATTAGGGATTTTGAGAATATTGTTGAGGATCCAATCCCTGGTGCTTTTCATGGAGAATTGGCACGAGGACTAGCAGGAGCAGCAGAAAGGAGGAGAGCAGATACAAAACAGGATGAGATTGCACAGGCGATGTGGGAGAGCTATCAGGCACTTGTTCGCATGGGACAACATGATGGTACTGAGTAGAATTACAAACAGAAATGAGAGCTAGAGTATGGATAAAAGCCAGAATCCTACTGCAACCCAAGTGTGCTCAAAATCCATGCCTTGCGGAGACTATTCCTCTTGATGACTACATAGGCATCAGCAGCATTAACATCTGACTGGAAGATATGTATGAGCTTCGCTAAACTCTCATCATCTAAGTCTTCCTCCAGCTCCTGTGCCTGTTGAATGGCTTTTGTCTTTCGAACCGGTGATGGCAAGATAGTTGGCAGGGGGGTAGCAGTCGCAGAGATCCCTTCCAAAAATGTTGCGCCGAAGTTTTGGAGCTCAGAAGTGAGCCCCTGGAGGGCGGCTGAGGCACTGTTATTCCGGACCCTTTTGGATGGGGTGGGTGCCACGACAGAGCAAGTACATTTCAGAGAAGTGGCACCAGGCAAAGGCTCACACTGTGGGGAAGGGCTTCTTGACCAGGAGATGGGGCTCTCTTGCTCTTCACTGCAAGATGCAAAACTCTGGTCATTGGACACAGTGAGCCGAAACATGTCTTCATCATCATACAGAGCTGGGTCGATGTTCGGATCTCTATTTGACAGCTGCTTGTCCATAATAGAGATTGGGTCGACATTCACATCCTTCATAGACAATGGACCAGGAGCACGGAAGACATTGGTGCCCTTTATGGTTGTTGGCATGAGATACGACATCTCGGTGTAATGGGGCCACCCCCGGTTGCGATACGGCTTTGCTTTCGGGTGTTTCCACTGCATAAACATGATTTAAGGTGGCTTGACACTGGCACAGAGTCTGGAGAGACGCACCTCAATATATGCCACCCAAACCCATTCTGATTCCAACTGAATGTCAGCACCCTTCTCCTCATCCCACTTGAATCCAGACTGGTTTTTGAGACCGGATACAATGAGATAGGCCTCCTTGAGCTGGAAAGGAATGTTCAAGAATGACATTTAGGAGGTTGAGAGCACACACCCGACCCCACTTGTTCTTGATAGATGCAGCCATTTTGACTGCTGACTTGGGGCTCAGGGTTGCCATGTGTGCCACTGCAGCAGTCCATGTTGCTGCTTTGAAATTTGTTCCATCACCAGCCTCAGCATGACATGTGTGAAGAAATGCGATCAAGGTGGCCTTGTCGCTAGCTGTCCAGGTTGCACGAGAATCCTCAGAGGCCGGCAGGGTTTTCAATGACATTTGTGATCATTTGTGACAGACTCGCAAATCATCAGTGCCACAAATGTAGGCTCCCCCTCATGACAGTGTAGGCCACGATGCTCACATTGGGCTTGACATTCATGTGGTACAGGCCTGCCTTGAGCCTTGCAGAGAGCAGGTCCTCGCCACTAGAGGCAACAGAGATGCCCTCGGGGGTACTTTGGTATGTCGCACTGCCTGTTTGGAGAGCAATAAGACTGACCAAGTTCATCCCAAGGCAGGGAACGTGCAGTACATTGTGGAGAGTCAACTTGTGGAGTCCATGGGTGAGCCTCGCCTGAAGGGTGATGCTTCCATGTCCCACAACAGGTATGTCCCTATGATCTCCCACTGAGACAGTCTCCCCATGGGTCACCTCATATGTATTGAAGTATCCTCACTCACAGAACATGTGCCCAGTTGCACCAGTATCTAGGATAGTCCCAGTATGCCCACACAAGTCCGTTGCTGTAAAGACATGGCCCACTTCATGTGAGGTAGGCTCTGCCATCTGAGCTATTGCTGCATTCGCTGACCCAGAGGTCATAGACAGTTTATTCTTGGTTCGCCTGTCCTCCTCACATTGAGGACACTTGTCAGCCCAATGGCCCAAGTGCTTGCAGTACCAGCATTCATCTGTCAGTTTCAGAGACAACTGGGAGTCCTTCCCCTTTGGACCTTTCCCTTCCCCTTTTTGGGCTTTTCTGAGGTATACAAGGCCATTGACCCTCCAGCCTTATCATGCTCACACCAATTTGCTTCAGCTTGAAGTACGGCCATCAGGAAAAACCTCTCTTGCTTATTATGTTAATTAGTAATTTATTAGCTGGCATTAGGATAATAAGTCATAATAAAGCTACCTCCTCTCTAAAATATACTATTTTTCCTAAAAAAGCATTATAAGTCCAAATTAGAATGTGATTAGACTAATTTAGACATATTTAGGATTAAGCATGCTAACTTTGGTTGTTGGAATCCTAATTAGAAGTATGTAAGGATCTATAAGATATGTGGAAGTATAATTAGGATTAGGCTTCCTAGCCTTGGTTGTTAGAATCCCTAATTAGAAGTATATAAGGGTTTTTAAGATATTGTAGGGGCATAATTAGAATTATGCCTCCTAGCCTTGGTCATTGGAATTCTTAATTAGAAGTATGTAAGATGTCTGGAAGTATAATTAGGATTAGGCTTCCTAGCCTTGGTTGTTGGAATCCTTAATTAGAAGTATGTAAGGGTCAATAAGATGTCTGGAAGTATAATTGGCTTTATGCCTCCTAGCCTTGGTTGTTGGAATCCTTAATTAGAAGTATTTAAGGGTCTATAAGATGTCTGGAAGTATAATTAAGATTAGGCTTCCTAGCCTTGGTTGTTGGAATCCTTAATTAGAAGCATGTAAGGGTCTATAAGATGTCTGGAGGCATAATTAGGATTAGGCTTCCTAGCCTTGGTTGTTGGAATCCTTAATTAGAAGTATGTAAGGGTCAATAAGATGTCTGGAAGTATAATTGGCTTTAGGCCTCCTAGCCTTGGTTGTTGGAATCCTTAATTAGAAGTATGTAAGGGTCTATTAGATGTCTGGAAGTATAATTAGGATTAGGCTTCCTAGCCTTGGTTGTTGGAATCCTTAATTAGAAGTATGTAAGGGTCTATAAGATGTCTGGAGGTATAATTAGCTTTAGGCCTCCTAGCCTTGGTTGTTGGAATCCTTAATTAGAATGATGTAAGGGTCTTTGAGATGTGTGAGGGGATAATTAAGATTAGGAGTCCCAGCCTTGGTTGTTGGAATCCCTAATTAGATGTGTGCCTGATGTTTCTGTCCAAGATCCAGGTTATTACGAGAGTTGAGCTTGATAGCTCTGCAAATGCTCACCTAGGAAGGTAACTAGCACTGATGTGCCAGATCACTCTGTTGATGATTCACCTAGAGTAAACATAACTGATCACAGGTCTGCTTTGTTTATCCTTGTTTGTAGTCACCATCCTTCCTTTTTTGGAAGTGCTGGACCTGCCAGTACATGCCATCTGGTCATCACATGCAGATATCTGTGACCTGTACTGGCCCAACAATATGACAAAGAATTCCAAAACCAGTGTTGCCACAGCTTGGCTTGTGCACTTCATCAGAACAATTTTGAGGTCTGAGTCATCTACATTAGTTGTATAGATAGATACATAAGTCTGTATGGCATGCCCACAGTTGGACTTGAGAGAAATTTCAATGTGGGGATCACATGATCTCATGTTGAACTTTTTTCGAAGTCCAACACACTCACACACCCTCTCTCACTCCATCCCCATCCTCTCTTGCTGCCCAACCCCAGCCCACCTTGTTTCCTCTACTCAACCACTTGCAATCGAACCAAGGTTACAGTGACCAAGTACATGATCTTGCTAACATTCAGAGTCATTGGGTATGTCCTCCCCCTCGGTGCCCCAGTTCCAGCTCAGAGCGCACCTCGTTTCCGTTGCCCCCGCAGCTCCGCAACTGCGTTTCTCTACCCAGGCTATGCCTTGGACAAGATGCTCTTCTAGTGCTTGTCCTCCTCTGAGGACATCGAGTGGTGGCTCATGTACTGAGCGGTACTGGGCTGCATCGTCGGCATCGAGTACATCAGGAAAAGTGCAAAGTGACTTATGATTACTTAACTTTACTTAGCCATCTTAAATGTGTGATTAAGACTATCAAGACAGTCTCAGATGACAAAGTTGTCTTGGGGATGTCTTAAATTTTTTATAAATAATGGAATCTAAGACATGATAAGTATAATCAAGTAGCCAAGATCATAAGCACCAGATGAAAATAGTACTAAGAGCAAAAAGTCATGGTATAAGAGCTCAAGTGCTATGCCTAAGCAAACATCTGTCCTAAGACTGTCCCAGGTATTAAGATAATATCTTTCATAAGACCATCCAGAAGTTGAGATGTAATTTTAAGAAATGGTTTCACCCAATCCAAGACCAAATAAGATGGCTAGATGACAAGCTTTAAACTTAAGAAAAAATATTTTCTAAGACCATCCAGATGTAATTACAAAGAGGAGGGTGCCACCCAATCCAAGACCAAATAAGGTGGCAAGTACAGCTCCATCTTTCTCAAGATGACAAGATCTAAACCTAAGAAAATAACTTTTCTAAGACCATCTAGATATTAAGGTAATATCTTTTCTAAGACCATTCAGATATTAAAATGTGATTCAATGAAGTGGTGCACCCAAGCCATTGAAGCCAAGACCATGAAAATGACCAGCAGAGTCTTAATCAAATGTCTTAATCTGCTGCATCAGGAAACATCAAATTTTCTTAACCAAACATAGCTGAACTTAGCCAGCTTAAAGCACCTTAGCCAGCTTGACACAAGTAGCTACATATCAAATAAGACAGCTAAGATGGCTAAGATGTATAAGACAAGCTGCCACTGCTGTCACCACTGTTGCTGCTGCCACTGCTGCCACTGCTGCCACCACTGTCACTGCTTTGCCACTGCTGCTGCATTTCTGCCACCATCACTGCTTTGCTGCTGATGCTGCTGTTGCTGTTGGTCTTAGAATGAATGTTGTCTTAGGTGTGGTGCTTGAGCACCCTTATGGCCAAAGATCCCCATGGTGCAGTCAAAGTTCAGTCTGAACTGGTCACTAAATCCAAGCTTTGGTTCAGTCCTCAGATGTTCACTTCCTCACCTGAACTGAACTTGCAGTTCAGTTCAGGGTTCACTATTAGAGGGTACTGCCTAATCAGGGTGAGGCTGTGTCAGCATTGCATTTGCCTGTAGTGTGAAGTGCGAAGTTCCTGCAATTTCAAACTCAGCATGACAACACTGTGGGTTCTCAACAACCAATGAATGGATTACCTTCAAAGTTTGATAGGATATAAATGCTTATTAGGATGGCTTATATTAATATTTTCATGATTTATACACATTTACTGAGGGCGCAGGAACAAATCCGCGTTGTATTTATTTTAAACTCCGACTTTCAGAAAGTCTTCACATGGCTTTCCCTTCCCTCTCTCTCATCCCCAGCAATGACAACAACGGCGGCGACACCCTCTCCCTCTCCTCTCCTCTCCTCTCCCTCTCTCTCCTCCCTCTATCCCATCCCCAGCGACGACAACGGCACCCTCACCCTCACCTCCAGCAACGACGACAACGGCGACGGCACCCTCGCCCTCACCTCCAGCGACGACGACGGCGGCACCTTCACCCTCACCCTCTCTCTCCTCCAGCGATGACTGCGGCGGCGGCGGCCCTCTCCCCCTCTCTCTCCTCACAACAACGACGGCGGCGGCACCCTCAGGGAGGGTCCATCAGGTGCGTCCTCTCCCCTTTTGTTCATATTCTTTTCATTTTTTATTATTTACAGAGCGATGGTGAGGGCGGCTTCTCCCTCTCCTCTCTTTCCCTCTCCTCCCTCTCTTCTCTCCCCTTCCTTTCCCTATCTTTCTCCTCCGGCATCGACGACGACGGCGGCAGCAGCGACAGCAGCAGCAAAGCAACAGCGGCGGCGGCAGCAACAACAGCAGCGGCTACGGCAGCAACAACCATGGCGGCGGCGGCGGCGACAGCAAAGCAACATTGACGGCGGCGGCAGCAAAGCAAAGCAACGGGGCGGCGGCGGCGGCGGCGACGGCGGCGGCGACGGCGGCAGCAAAGCAACGGGGCGGCGGCGGCAGCAGCAGCAAAGCAATGGCGGCGGCGGCGGCGACAGCAAAGCAACGGCGGCGGCGGCAGCAACATTGACGGCGGCGGCGGCGACAGCAACATCGACGGCGGCGACAGCAAAGCAACAGGGCGGCGGCGGCGGCGACAGCAAAACAACGGCGGCGGCGGCGACAGCAAAACAACGGCGGCGGCGACAGCAACATCGACGGCGGCAGCAGCAGCAGCAGCAACGGCTGCGACGGAGCAACAGCAGCAGGCTCCCGCTGTACTACCCCCTCAAGACGCTCTTCCTGCTCCACCCCCACTCCCGCAGCTGCACAGCGCGAGCTACCTCGACACCAGCCATTCCTCCATGTGCATGAGACGCAGGCGCGGCTTCGCGGGGTGTGGGGACACGTCGTGGGCGTGCTTGCGCTCGGGCCCCCGCCTTCGGGGTTGCCGCCATCGCCGTCATCATCGTCGTCGCCCGGGAATGGCGCGGAGGTGAGCGCGGGGCAGCTGGTAATGTAGCTGTGGCACACCAGTAAGTGACGGCGGCGACCAGTAGCGACCAGTGGTGACCAGCAGCGACCTGCGGTGACCAGCAGTGACCAGCACCAGTGACCAACACCGGCAACCAGCAGCGACCAGCACCGGTGACCAGCAGCGACAACCAGCAGCGACGGCCAACAGCAGCGATCAGCAACAGCGACTAGCAACGGTGAGCAGTGGCGACCGGCAGCGATGACCAGCGGTGGCGACCAGTGGCGACGACCAGCGGTGATGACCAGCGGCGGCGACCAGCAGCGACAACCAGTGGCGGCGACCAGCGGCGATGACCAGCGGTGGTGACCAGCGGCGACGACTAGTGGTGGCGACCAGCAGCGATGACCAGCGGTGGTGACCAGCGGCGACGACTAGTGGTGGCGACCAGCAGCGACAACCAGCGGCGGCAACCACCGCGGCAGCCAACAGCAGCGACCAGCAGCAGCGACTAGCAATGGTGAGCGGCAGCGGTGGCAGCAGCAGTAACAGTGGCAGTAGTGGCGGCAGCAGCTTAGTTGTGCGGCAGGCTAGAATAAATTAGGTCTTTTTGTTTCTAAATATGTGATAGCTAGAACAATTTAAATCTATTTTGTTTAAATTTTTCTAATTGTGTGATAATGCTAGACAAATGAAAGCCTTCCTTTCTAATCTAACCATATCTACCCTTAGGATCAAGATAAAAATGGTATAATTAGAGATAAATTACTCTAATGAAAAGGAATCCATCATAGAAAAAATTAGGGATCTAATGGCTAGAATAATTTTGCCTAAATTAGCAGTAGCATCTGAATAATTAGGATACTTCATCCCTAAATAAGGGCCATGTAAGCCTTAACTGGAGCTAATTAGTGACAAATTCCAATAATTAGAAAAGGGGGTAAGCTAATTATTCTAATAAAGGCTTCCAGAGAATTAGGGCTAATTAGGGCTAATTAGGGCTAATTATCCCTAATTAGCCCCAATTAGTGAGAGAGGTTTTTCCAGATGTTGTTGCTGTCGCATAGCGCTCCTCGAATTTGGCTCGCTTGGAGGTCTTGGTTCCCCACGACAGCGAGGACTCCTGGGACTGTTGAGGCTCCTCCTGCAACCCCAGCTCTTGCGAAGACTCTTGGACTTGCCGCAAATCTTCAGAGGATATCGAAAATGCTCGGAAACGTTTGTAGCGCCTCGCCATCTGTAATATCAGCTAGTATACCATCGGCAACACAAATTGTAATGGAATGGATAGCATCTGAAAATCAAAAAATGAACAAGAAACGAAGTAATATGAGAAAAACCAGTGCGCACCCTCCAATCTGTTCAATAAGTCAATTTGCCATGTGGCCCATGTGGCAGATGGTGGAAGATGGTGGAGGTTCATATAGGATATGAGCCGAGGTGGATGTTGAAAGCTGGCCACTGCTATCCACTAGAAATGAGGGTAGACGAAGTGAGAAGTGTGCCTGGCAGAAGTCATGATGGCAAGCGAAGCGGTGAAGCAGCGAAGCGGTGAAGCAGCGAAGCGGCGATGCCACAGCTGCAAAGGTCCATTCTTGACTTGACCTTAACAACACAACTTTGGTAAAACTGCAACAAGTTGTAAAACTACTTTCATTGAGCCCTCACTGCTGAGGCATTAGTTAGAATTTTATCAATTTACTTGTGGGTACTAGACTATGACATGAGTGCGAGTAACCCACAGATCAGTATGGGTTTACCTGTGGGAAGATCCACAGGTTTATAAACTCACAGCTCTGGGTCAGACAAAGGTAAATTTGCCCCAGATCCAGGTCAGGCATTTGGAATGTATGGGTACCCACATGGGTACCCACAAGTAAATTGATACAATTCTAACTAATGCCTCAGCAGTGAGGGCTCAATGAAAGTAGTTTTACAACTTGTTGCAGTTTTACCCAAGTTGTGTTGTTAAGGTCAAGTCAAGAATGGACCTTTGCAGCTGTGGCATCACCGCTTCGCTGCATCACCGCTTCGCTGCTTCGTTTGCCATCATGACTTCTGCCAGGCACCCATACATTCCAAATGCCTGACCTGGATCTGGGGCAAATTTACCTTTGTCTGACCCAGAGCTGTGAGTTTATAAACCTGTGGATCTTCCCACAGGTAAACCCATACTGATCTGTGGGTTACTTGCACTCATGTCATAGTCTATCATATATATGCAATAAAAATACAACAACAAGAAAAAATGCTATCTACTGGTTGCAAGCTTTTTCCTTTTCTTCTTGCAACCCTTCTGCTCCACTTACAGCACTTGTGACCTTCCCTCCTTCTTCTTTTTTCTCCTCCTCCTCCTCTGGATCCTTTAGCATGACCTTGTACTGATCCACCCTTGGGAACTCCAACAACTCCCTCTGCAAACAATGCTGCTCCTGCTCCACCCATTTGGTCAGCTGTGACAATGAGATTCCTTGTATCAACTTTTGTAAGAGGTCTTCATATGCAAAAAAGACTCCCTACAGGCCTCATTGTCTTCAAAAGCAGATATCATGGAGTTTGCCAATGGTAGCTGCACACCTGATGCACAACTCTAAAAACAAATCTTCAATTCATCACCAAGAACATGAACTTGCAACAACTTACCTCATTCCCATTCCCTCACTTCCACCAATGCTTCCCTTGTTGTCACCAAATCCTTGGCCATCTCCTCTATCATCATGAATGAATCTATAAAAACATAAATTAGTTCATTCCACTACCATGACTATGGAACTGACTCCTTTCTGATTCCTCTGCCTCCTCCAATCTACACTCAACCTCCTCTAATTTCCTCTCTTGGTCTAGACAAGCATGAAGATCAGTTTACAATGTTGCAAAGTGAAATAGCAACTTACCTTCTCCTTCCCTCCTCATTGTCTCCAGCATGCCCCTTACCTCCACAGAGTCTGTGAACAGGCCAGTGTGATTGATAGTTGTTATTGGGCATGGCAGCAGAAGATCTCTCAGGACTCTGGTAAAGCTCTGATGCCCAACAACAACCCAAAGGAGACTTCAGATAACTCCAAGTCCTCAAACCATCCCAGCACTAACACAAAGCCTGATAAACCATTGGATAAGCATCCAGTGCACTCTGGTTCAAACTCCAGGAACTGTGGCCCCAAGTGTGCTGAGGGCTCCAGGAACTCCAGTAGCTCCAGTGATGCCAAAAAGTCTCATCTGGGTCAGGATGGAAAACTGACTCTAGAGGAATACCAATAGCATTTTGACAACAATCATTGTCTTTTCTGTGGTATGGCAGGCCATAAATCCAATAAGTGCCATAAGTGGACCTTGCAGACTAACACCAATGCTGCACAAGTCACCTCTGATGGAGATGACTCTGCATCAAAAGACAATTAAGCAGCTAATGGAGCACAGCATGACTGCTCTGACTCTGATCATGCTAAAACTATACCCAATACCCTTTCTTTCCATTGTTCTCTCTCTCTCTCTGTTTTCCTCTCCTTCTATTTCTTCTCCTTCTAGAGTGCTATTAGACCCTGGTGCTGAACAATGCTTTATTGATACCAAACCTGCTTCTTGTCTCCATCTTCTGAAAACTCCAGTGACCCTCATCCCCATTGTCTAAGCCCAACTTCATATGCATTGTGTTAAGCCTCTCTAGTCCCAATCCTATGTTCTCCTTCTCCCTCTGGCTGGGTGATGTGATGGCTCATCCTGCTTGTTCTACCTTGTTGTGCAGCCAGAAATGCAGTGATAATCCTGCATGTCCAGTCACCTGAGTTGGAGACAATGAACAAGAATGTGGTCTTCCCTGGATCAGAGATAGATGCCAATGGCAGGGGGCAAGGCACAGGCATTGCATGTACCTGAGCCCATAAAAGACACAGTGGAGTCCATCCCATGAATCAGTGGGTCTGTTCAAACCAGTCATGCAGTTTGTAATGGATGAAGGGGTGGGCAAAGATGATCATGTGGGCAAAAACAATCAGAAGGTAAGCAATACCACCCTTGCCAGATTTCGAGTTGACATGGATAACAGCCTCATGAGTATGCCCAATGTCCAGTGGGTTGATGGGCAGATGACACATCTCCCAAATCTGATGTTTGCCCTTTGCGGCAGTGGCAGCATGGCGCTTTTTTTGATGTTCAAAGCCCCTCTTGATTGCATTCTGGTGGGAGCCAGAGAAGGTGGTGAACATAAGTTCTCCTGAATATGGGTGCCTTTGATGCACAGTTGTTAGGTATGTCAGGTTGGTAAAGATGCAATGCCTTGCTGCAGTATGCCTTGCATGTACTGCAAATTCAGATTTCATTTTGCATAGAAACTTTGAACTTTCCTGATGGCTTGTTCATCAGAGCATCAAACAAGGGCATCAGTTACACACAACATACTGGGCTCAGGGAAATGAGAAGGGGATGTGGCACAACTTTCCACTTGTCACACCAATTTCTGAAGGTTTCTCCAGACATTCATTGCCTGCCAGTTGTGCACCCCTTGATACACTTGCAGAGCTCCTTTTTTGCCGCCATTTCGCAGCATGCATATATACAGGTGCAAGAAATAGTCCAAGTCAAGGTGTTCAAGAAAGGAAGTAATATGCAGAGCTGTGTTTGCTTCCTGAAATGTCGACATTCAAGTTCTACAACAGCAGTGGGCATGACATGGGGGAATGTTGAATATGGCAATAACAAGAATTAAGCCCAGCAAATTATTCACTTTCTGAGTCATGCATGTTTGAAACAGCACAGGCATGATTACTCCTGTCAATGATAGCCCATTGATGATCAACCTCACCCTGCCCACCCTGCATTGGATGCCTGGTCATCATCACCATTCCATGCCCATCTTGCATCACCCTGCTTGTCACTGTCACCCCATCACCCCACTCATTGTTGCTATTCTGTACCCATCATGCATCACCCATCACTGCCATTCCCTGCTGCTGTGCATCACACATCACCTGTTGACACCATTCCCACTACTGCAGGCAGGAAAGCAGGCGACTGATGGTGAGGCATTGCAATGCAAGGGCGGGGAAGCGGGCATCGATAAGGCCGTCAGGTCTGCCCCATCACGACGCATTGCAACGTGGACTGGGGGTACGGGGATGGCACACATTTCAATGGGGGTGAGATGGGTGGTGGGGCTTTAAAATAATAATGGTCAGCGAGCGTATTATAATGCAGAGACTACTTACCAGCCTCGCCTTGGGTCTGGAGGCATTGCAATGCGAAGTGGGTGGGAGAGACATGGGTGGTGGGTGCATTGCAATGCGGCACATGACCAATTGCAAGCATGCCCAAGGCAGGCAGACTGGCATTGCAATGCTGGTGTGGATGGATTGTAATGCAAGCAATGGGGGGGACGAGGGAGGGAGAGTCCCATTGCAATGGTCTCGCCCATGGGAGGATGGGCTAGGAATTATAACACGTATGTCTGTATTTCTCACTTGACATTACAATTCGGCTACATGGACCGCTCGGACCTGTGCCATTGTATTGCTGGCTCTTAGGCTGACCAATCCCTTGCTATGTGCACAATCACAGCCCTTGGCCTGGACCAAGCCAACTATGGCCAGTTCCTAGTAGAATGTTCCTCCATCCTCCATATGTGGGATTCCAATCTCCAACAACTAACAGCAGATTGGAAGAAAGCCAAAGTCAATGGTCTATATGATGTATGCTATCCACACTTCTGCAACTTCACCAACAGGGGTGTTCTGGAACTTTTGCAACTTGTTCAACAGCACTTCCTGGATGCTTTGTCTGGAGCAAGCCAGTAATGTAGTTGTTGAACTATACATTATGTGGTAGCTGTGCTCACTCTCACAAAATACCATATTTGCATAACCCCATAAGTGAATTTTGCACACATGCCATGCAACCACTTGTAGATCTTGCTCATTTTGAAGCTCCTTGTTGTTTTCTAAGCCAAGTCTGAGGCCCTACATGTCTCAGTTGCATGCATATCTGGGGCATGCAGGTGCATTGTTGATAAGCAGTGTGTGCACCTCTCCTTTGCTCATCTCATAATATGTGATGTCCTGCTTGTATAATAATTATGTCTCTTCTCAACTCAGTGTGTGTGCACTGTTGCATTCACTAATCCCATGAGAGGTTTGCAGCTTGGGATCAGGATAGAAGGTGAGCAAACAGGTACCTGTTTCCTGCTGTGCATTGATGTCATAGAACTACTGGCAGTGTTAGTTCAGTTTATATCATTGATCAAGGAAACTCAATCCTCAATCAACAACATGCCCATATTGTTGACCAATGATAGGTGCAAATAGTCAGCCAATGGTATGCACATATTGTCAGTCAACAAGGTGGTGGGGGCAGGGCGTACAAGCAAGGTGAGCATGATAGACTGAGACTTACATTGAGGGGTTGAGTGACTTGCTGACAGTAGACTCTGAAGGTCTGAGATGACTGGGGACAGGGACAGGCAATTTTGTTTCCACATTTCATCAGTCTTTCTTGTATAGGTGGCTAACATTATTATGCCTTTTTGTCTCCACTACCCATGGTGGGCCTTCTTTTTCCATTCTATCCAGCATCCATTCAAGCCCTCCTCTATCTGAAGTGCTCCCTGGTGACCCTGTGGCACTATCAGATAGTCACCCTTGTACCAGCATACCATTGCCCTTGTATTATTGTCTGCTCTCCTGTCTCTGCCCAAGTGACTTCATTCAGCAATTGTGTCTCATATGTTGATTGCTGTGGGCCACACACTTTGAAACACATGCATACAAGCCTTGACACTGACTCAACTCACAACTGAACTGACTTTATAAGATGTGGGCATCCATGACACCCACTTTGACATACACCTTCAGTCAACTTTGTGCATCATGTAAGCATGGGAGTCCTGGATACCCACTTTGAGATACACATCCAGTCAACTTACTTTTTACATTATGAGAGGTGTGGGCCTCCAACTGCTTGTCAGGGACAGGTTCTGATGGTCCTACACCTCCCTCTTGTAAGCAGCAGCTCACTTTGTGCCTGTGACCTCTGTGATGCTGAATACTTTAGAGGCATAGTTTTGCTCAGCTGCAATTCATCAAGGGAGATGGATAAAGGTTTAGAAAATGGTATAATAGTGCTTACCTAGGTGTCCCAAAGCCACAAATTCTTCCCCCAGGTACACACAGTCTAGTACAAGTCCATAGGTGTGTCAGAAGGATGAAATTGGCCTGAAATGTAGAGTAAACAATAATTTAAATGATAAGATGAGCAAATATGAAGTTTTGATGGCTTACTTTGTTACCTAGATTGCACACTTTGTGTGCACAGAGTGTTTGCAATTGAGAATGAGGCCACAGAAACTTGCAGGAAACGATGGGTGCACAGCCACTGATCACATAAGCACACAAGTCCAGCAGCATCAAATCTGGTGTCAAATCTGGTGGGCCTCAGAGCCTTTTCTACACACATTTTGGGGAGGAAATCCTATTTAATCATCTGTTCAAGATGAAACATCTTTGTTGTTTAAACCACAACAATATGTCAATAAATAGGACATTTAACTTGAACAAAGTTTCTAATTTTACTGTAATTTCAGACATCTTTTACACTGGGGACCAGCAATTCCTGCCAAACACAGGGTTGTTTGTAAATGTTGTGACCTCCCACTACATCACTGACACAAAAGTTGTGACAAGGTTGCAGGCTTCCACAGACATTAGGAACAATATCTCTCACTAAAACTAAGTTCAAAAGTGGCTAAGGAATGCAGGAAATGGCACACAGATATCTGCATCCATTTATAGTAACAAGATCTGGAGTTACCTTAAATGGATTCAGGTATCTGTGTGCCATTTCCTGCATTCCTCAGCCACTTTCAAGCTTAGCTTTAGTGAGAGATATTGTTCCTATGTATGTGGTCTATATTCCCCAGCAATAAGAATATTTTTACAATTTTTATCTCACCCAATATATGCAATTTCGTTTTGTACTCATCATTTTCACCTTTCTTGTCTGTCTATTGAGTTTGGCAATTCATTCTAGCAAGATAAAACAATCCTAGAATTATTTTGAACAGATTGTCTGAGGCAGAATCTTTAATTTTGACCTCAATGAATTTATATTACACCCCCAGTACTTGTATTTAAATATTGAGGAGAAAATTAGAAATTCCATCTTGGACAATTTACTCAAATTAAATCTGTGATCATTTTGTTTCGCTTAAACTAAGCTTCAAAATGTCTGTGGAAGCCTGCAACCTCATCGCAACTTTTGTTGTACCATTCTGGTAGAGACACCACTTATGTAAGCAACATGTGGCTTTAGGTGGAAGGCTCAATACTGAGATGTGTTTCTTGGTCAGCTGGAGTATAAGCATCATGTGTGTCTGGTGGGGATTGCCCATCCTGGATCACAAATTGTAAACAATGTAAACAATTGCAAAGAAAGGAAAATAGCTGTCACATGCGGCTCGAGTTTTCCCACGCGTTTCGCAGGACGCCACTGCAAATGCCATCTCACCCCCGCGCCGACCCGCTCCCATCCCCTTTAAATGCCGCCTCTGGGACACCACTGAAGAACAAGGCTTCGTCGCATCATACCCAGACCTATTCAGATGCTGATCCTGCTCTTGTCGTTTGGAAGGTCAAACACGGATTCCGAAAAGTTCTGCACCGTGGAGTCGGCCAGTCTTCGAAGAAGGATAAACTAGAGGAGTCATTGTTTCCAGATGAGATTCTGAAAGCTGCGTTTCCGGACTACGAATTCACGTTGGAGAGCGCCGCCAACCGCTTGGCCAACCTCCCGAACCCGCCTAACCTCCCTGATGGGCGAGGTAAACGGGAGGTTCAGTGGGCAAATTATTTCAACGCCATCTCGGACGAGGTAGAGCGGCTCACATCTACAGAAGCAAAACGTCGTTGGATAGCTGTCTTCGCCGACAAACCTGTTCCAAACTCAAAGATGTTGAGAAAGCCTGATATCACCCTTATTCCGCTCGATTTACGGAATGTTTGGAAGGGCAAAGAATTTGTAGGAGAACCGGAGGCTGTTCACTGGCCTATGTTCTGTTGCGCTGGGGAAGAAAAGAAGAAAGCCGAGGCGCGTACAAGTAAGGCGGATGATTGTCTGAACAATGTAAGTGTATATGAATTCTATCAATGGCTGGACATATTGACGTTATATTCCATGGGATAGCAAATCATGGACCGCGCGTACTTCATGTTCAGTGCTCAACCTAACCGACGATTCATCCTCAATATCTCCATTGCAGGAACATATATGCGAATCACTCAATTCAACAGGGCGCATATCCTTCACACCGACTACTTTGATGCCAGTTTGGAGCCCAATTACCATCGACTCCTACGCCTCGTCATCGGTCTCATGTTCTGCACCAACACGGACATCGGTTACGATCCTACCATTAGGGTCGCAATGGACGCGGACGGAAATCCAGTCTACTACCTCACGGCAGGCGAGAAGGAATACCGCATCACAAAGACTCTGTTTCTCAGCGACTACCTTTGTGGCAGGGGAACTATTGTATGGAGAGCGGTTCCCGCTGATTGCGAGGACCCGGATGACGAATCGCAGTGGGTAACCATCAAGGATGTGTGGGCCGACACCTCTCGTGTCCACACAGAAGATTGGTTCTTAAGACATGCCCGGGATGCAGGGATCACCGAGGGCATTCCGGAGCTGTTATGGGGAGGGGTTGTCCCATTTGAAGGAAAAGATGATACGACCGATCGGCATTCATCTCGCTTTGACCGACTCGCCCCGACCTCATTTGAGCACGAGCAGCCTGTCGACGAACCGAGTCAGAAACGCAAGCGGAAGGTGACCGAGAAAGCGACAGTGATTCGCGCGCATCGCCGCTTAGTCTTCAAAAATTGTGGCATCCCTATCACGCAATTTAGGAACAAAAAGGAGCTATTGGAGGTGCTGATTGAATTGATTCAGCGTATGTGTAGTTGTGGTGAAACCATGGGTTATCTAATTCTCCGTCTTCCTTAGTTCACGAACGCCTCGTAAAGAAGGACTTGCTGCATCGCGATATCAGCATCCGGAACGTGATGATGCTCAAGGAGAAAAATACAGACATTTACCGAGGGTTCCTGATCGACTTTGATTATATGCTGCTCCTAACCGAGTTGCGAGTCAATAAACCCAACGTTGCCCACCGGACGGTCAGTATCCAAAATTCTCCCCCTTCGGACGCACCTTCATTTGAAATTGATTAGGGAACTACCCCATTCATGTCTATCAATGTTCTTCTCGGCACTCGAGAACATAGAGCGGCGGATGACCTTGAGTCGTTCTTCTATGTCCTCCTTTTTCTATGCTTGGAATACAGTGGCCCGGGGCACCGCCGGGACTGGGATATCTGCAAAACCGAACTTCGCCGTTGGATTGAGGGAGACTTTGCGACTATCGGCGCGGCAAAAAGTTCGGACGTCACGAATGCTGTGCGTTTCCAAACAATAGTCCTGGACAACCTTCCTCCCTACTTTCAAGACCTAGGTACCTGTCTCGATGACTTGCGGCACTACATTTTTCTGGCAGTATTCAGCGGTCACCCTGTAACCCATGACGGGCTCATCCAGATCCTGGTGGCACGGTCAAAAGAGTCTTTTAACGAAACTGTCGAGGAAGGTGCAACATCCGGCCCCAAGAAATCAAAGAGTGGGAGGGGGGTGATCAATGCTGGAAGCCGAAGGACAGAGTCGGAGAGCGGAAGGGGATCAGAAGACGACGCGGGGGTCCGTGATGTGAAGGAGGACGGTTATGCAGACAAGAGAGACAGAATGGAAGAAGATGATGACGAGGAAGGAGATGACGGTCTGCAAGACGATAGCGAAGATGAAGATCATCATCCACAGCAGCATGCGAAGCGCCACCGCCTGCGGGCAAGCACTTCTAGGCTTGATCCAGTACCGACTGAATTGCCTCCAATTGAAGACTCCCCACTCCGTCCCGCTCGGTCTTTCGTGCTTCAGAGACAGTCTAGCTCCCCAACTGTCTCCTACCAACACCCCTCATCAGCTAGGTTGCGGGCGGCCCAATCATCCTCTGATCTGCCTACTGCTTGGTCACTCAACTCCGAGCCTATTCCGCCAGAGCGTTTCTATGCCAAGCCCCCACAGCAGAGGAAATAGTAAATCACAAATCACTTTCTCCTCTGCCTTTTGAATATTCCTGAGACTGAAGATGTATGGAGAGTTTTCAAGAAATGTAGAAGAAATTTATGGGTGTAATATTCCACTGTTTTCCCTTGTTTTCCAGCACTTTGGGTGACCTGATACCCCAAACTCTTAGTCACAACATATTAGTATTGCTGTTATGGCTAAGATACTTAAAGGCTGTGTTATGTCTGGAATTGCCATATTTGATTTGGAATTCAAAAACATTGCTCATGAACCTATACTATACATATTATATTTGGATTTGGCTATGTAGTCCAGAAGTAACAATGCCATCACACTCTCATGCAGTGTGCAGATTTAAAACTCTGCTGTGCACTTCACATTCTCACCACCTGAAGTGCTCCTCTCTCCTCTCAAACATCAGATGATGGATGCGAACTTTTCATAAACAACACAGTACAGACAATTGTTCAGCATATGTGACAGCCATATGATCTATAAAATGTTAGTTTGAACTTGAGAAGTATTTTGTTTAAAATCACCAGGACATGATGAGGCATGGCTACAACCCTCACTTACCCTGATAACAAAGTGAATATTAATGAAATATTTTACCATGCCCTCTGGCCCATCATTGCCTGCTGAATGAGTACAGTGACTCACAAAACCCTTTCTGTAAGGCTATAGGCCTTTTCTATTCTTTTATTACATAAGATACATACCTTAATAGTCTACTAGCATAGCCGCTTAGGCTATGCTTACATCAGCGGCCCCTAGAGGGCTGCTCGCCTATATATATTGTGTTGCAACTGTACAGAGAGGGTAGATCCCTCTACATAGAACTACCATACTCAATATACAGTTGAGTCCGGTTCTTTTGAGGGATAGAAAGTATTACAACTTTTTTGAACCTTCAACACAACGATTGTGGCTAGAAATGGGTTACACCCGTATAGCCGTGCAGAAGAAGCACAACAGGAAGGGAGGAGAAACTCCTCCCTTGGTAGGACCGCTGCGCGACACAGGCGTCGCGCAGCCAGAGGGAATAGGACCCTCTGTCGAGCCCAGCGGTGAACCCCCGCTAAGGGCTGACGTGGCGTCACCGGCCCCTGACGACGGCGTTAGGCCCGAAATGCCGTCGACACGTGGCAATCGCCACGAGGAGGGTGCCACGATGCGCCAAGTCACTGAAAAGGCAGTTCCTTAATGGACTGCCTAACGAGATGGTGGAGGCCATCTTCAAAACTCGTGCGATTAGTGTCGAGTTATCCTCGGTTGAGGATATTATCAATGCTAGTCGCCAAGTGGAAGCGACCCTCCACTACCTCCAGCAGCGGAGGGCAGTGCCTTCGGTAGGGAACCAGGCAGGTCCCAAAGGAAACCCGCCTACAGGCAGAGTGCCTGTGGGGCAGAGGTTTGTGAGACTGCGGCCATATTGGCCGCACACAGACCGTAGGCCAGGGGAACCTGTTTCCCTGCGGATTGACCGCGCGTGAGACGAGCGTGTCCAAACCGGAGGAAGCAAACCCCGGCTAGAACTGCCTAAGGCGGTGCCAAAGATTGGGGTATGAGGCGGAGAGGAGCAGAAAGCTCCTCTAACATGCTATATGTGCGGGAAAGCAGGGCACTATGTGAATGTGTGCCCTCAGTCACAGTGAAAGCCAGAGGCTTTTAGGGGAAATGTAAGGAACTACGCCTTACAGGAGGAGCCGGGCGAGTCAGAGCCCGAGGAACTGCTGGAGACACCTGTGGTTGAAAGCGAGGAGCCGGAGGGTGAAGCCCTACCGGGGGAAGTCACGGAAGACGACTATGCTGGTCACGGGGACCAGTACGATTCGGATGAGCTCGAGGAGGAGGCAGAAAGCGACCAGGTCGCTGGAATCCGGGAATTGGAAGAGGACGAGGTCCTCTATACGACAGAAGTATGCGTCGGCCATGTCGATGACAGGCCGTTTTGGGTGCATGTCCAGAAGGAGCGGACAGGATCGCGCCTGGTAGTGACAAAGGAGGCTAGGCAATGCCTCGTGGCCTATGTCACCGTGAATGGTGTAAAAGCATATATGCTTTTCGATTCTGGAAGTACCCCGGACCTGATGAGCCTGGATTTTGCCCGGGTGACGAAGGTACCAACCTTCCAACTGGATAATCCAGTTCCTATCCAACTTGGCTGTATCGGCAGCCAATCGACGATCACACGTGGATGCCGTGTAGCGGTAGATTTGGGAGGAATACTGGTGGAGGACCAGTATTTTGATATAGCGAACATCGACCACTATGATATCATAGTCGGAACGGCGTTCATGTATGACCGCCATGTGATACTGGATGTGCACCAACGTGCAATCCGGATTGGCGAAGGGAAGGGGAAAACCCTTCAGGCGATGTCGCCCAGTGAGGAGATGGAAGCATTACACGTCAGTATATCAGCTAAGAATGCGCCGAGGAAGGGAGCTCGAAAGAGCTGACTACACTTGGGCCCCCGGGATGCGGGTGAGCCCTGGAAGGGGGGAGAGGCTAACGCCTCTGTAAAGATAGATGACGCCTACCTCGAAGGCAGGCGTGAGTACTGGTTTAACCAGTACGCTGAGCTCTTTGGGGGAGTTCCCCCCAGACTGCTGCCGTTTCGGGCGGTGAACCACCGCATACCCTTAATAGACGAAAAGCAAGTCTATAATTATTACCTGCCTCGGTGTGCTGAGGCATTTAAGGAACAATTCCTTGAGAAAGTGAACCGTTATATTACTAACGGTTGGTGGGAAGCAGGAGCGGCATCGCAAGCAGCTCCTATGTTATGCATACCAAAAAGCAGCCAGAACCCGCTGCTACGGACAGTCATAGACTGTCGGAAACGGAATGCGAACACAGTACGGGATATTACCCCGTTGCCTGATCAGGATCAGATCAGGCAGGATGTGGCTAGAGCCGCGTATAGGTCAAAGATTGACCTATCGGATGCATACGAGCAAGTACACGTAGAGCCTGAGGACATGTGGAAGACGGCGTTCGCGACCGTCTTGGGCACCATGTTCTCACAGGTGATGCAGATAGGGGATTGTAATGCCCCTGCTACCTTCCAGCGCCTGATGATGCACATATTTCGTCATCAATTGGGAAAGTACGTGCATGTGTACTTAGACGATGTATTCGTCTTCTCCAAGACCTTGGAGGACCATGAGCATCACTTAAAGACGGTCTTTGAGACCCTCAAAGGCGCGAGCCTTTTCTTGAGCAAGAAGAAGTGCTCGTTATACGCGAAGAGCGTAGATTGCTTAGGGCATATAATAGATGCCCAAGGAATCCACGTCACAGTGGATAAAATGGATAAAATCTGTAACTGGAAAACACCGACAAGCGTTAACGAGGTGCAGAGGTTCCTCGGATTAGTACAGTACATCGGACAGTTCATGCCCGATCTGTCTGCTTACACTGGCCCTTTGGCTAGTCTGTGCAGTGAAACGTGAACATTTCACTGGAGACCACTCCATGACAAGTGCATGGAGATGATTAAGGCATTGGCGTGTAAAATGCCAATATTATGCCCGGTAGACGCAGCAGTACAGGAGCCAATCTGGCTCGTGTGCGACGCGTCAGTGTCGGGCATAGGGGCCATGTATGGCCAGGGAAAGACATGGGAAACCTGCCGTCCGGCGGGGTTTATGTCTAAAAGGTTCAGCCTGGCCCAGTTTAGTTACAAAACCTGGGACCGGGAGGCCTTAGCGATTGTCGAATTGCTACAGAAATGGGAGGATAAACTCCTCGGTAGACGAATCAACGTGGTCACAGACCACGAAGCGCTGGGGTTCTTTAAGAACCAAACGTGCTTGTCTGGCCGGCAGGCCAGGTGGATGGAATATATGGAGAGGTTTAACTACTCCATCACTTACATTAAAGGCAACAGCAACAAAGTTGCGGATGGCCTTTCACGTTACCATATGAGTGACGCGACGGATGAGATTCATCTGGATCATGAGTACGTAAAGGCGGATGTTCGCCTTGACCCTGAAGGGGATGAGTTGCCCCGCGGACACCTGGAGGAGGTGCGTGCACTACGAGTACGCACACCTGCCACGGACCAGGAGACCGAGCAGGAGCAACCGCCGCCTGTGCCCCAAGCGGACGGGGATGTGAGGGACAAGACGCTCGTGCCCTTAAGGCCCCGTGTGGAAGGGGGGGATAGCAGGATGCTGCAAAGCATCCATGACGGCTATGAACAGGATTGCCTGTTCAAAATAATTTGGGAGAAACCGGGAAATTACACCAGTTTTAAGATCAGGGATGACCTGATCTTCGCTGAGAATAAAAAGGGAGACGAGGTGCTCTGCGTGCCTCGTACCCTTCATGAAGGAAAAAGCATCCCTGGAAGAATAATCCAGGAAGCCCATGCGGTCCTAGGACACATGGGGTCGCGGATAACGATGGACTACGTCCGCCATTACTACTGGTGGCCATCGGTGTCTAAAGACATTGATAAGTTTTGCTCGTTGTGCGGCGTGTGCCAGACGAGCAAGACTTCCCCTCAGAAGCCGCAAGGGCTTCTACACACCCTTCTGATCCCCAGGCAGCCCTGGGAATCAATAGGAATGGACTTCGTAGGTCCATTCCCTATGTCGAAAGAGGCGGACTACCACTGGTACACCTGGTACCAGTTACTGTTTCGGTAACGGCAGCAGAGCTAGCCTGGCTCTTTCTAACCCATGTAGTGAGATTGCATGGGTTGCCAGGATCGATTGTGTCTGATTGTGATCCGAGATTTACGTCTGCCTTTTGGCAGGAAACACACCGACTACTTGGTGTCAAGCTGCGGATGTCCACAGCTTTCCATCCGCAGACGGATGGAGCGACGGAACGGTCGATCCGATCTGTGGTCCAACCGGACCAGACGGACTGGGCGGAGCGAATTCCAATGGTCGAATTCGCCATTAACGCATCAATAAGCACGTCGATGGGGTTTGCCCCGTTTGAGCTCACTTATGGGTACATGCCCCAGATGATGGCAGAGTTGCCAGACGACCTCCGGGCGGTGCCCAGAGGGGTACGGATGTTCGCGGAGAAAGCCGTGCTCAACCTTGCAATGGCGCACGATGCGATTATAGAAAGTTGCATCCACCAGACATTTTACGCTAACCAGCGTAGACGGGCAGAGCACCCATTTAGAGAGGGAGAATTAGTTTACCTCTCAATGGAGAACTTGAATCTCCCTAAAAGACAAGCTAGAAAGCACATGCCAAAGTTTATTGGGCCATACCCAATACGGTCGTGTAGACCGGAATCGTCTACGTACGAGCTGGAGCTCCCCAACTCGCTAAAGTCAAGGAGAATCCATCCGACATTCCATGTCAGCCGGTTGCAGCGACATGAACCAAATGACGACGCGTTGTTTCCGCGTCATGAGGTGAAAGTCTTTTATGACTTTGGTGTGGATCCAAAGGAGGAATGGCTAGTAGATGCCATTATTGGCCATAGGTGGGAAGGCCGCCACCTGGAATGTGAGGTTCAATGGAACCTCGGGGATACGACCTGGGAGCCATACATGGGGGTCAAAGAGCTGGCTGCTCTAGACCATTACCTTGAACTGCAAGGTGTAGACTCGTGGAGGGCGCTACCTAGGCGCCCTCGAGCAGAGCGCAGACGGAGCGCCCTCGCGGAGTAGTAACGTGATCGAGCCAGACCGCTGGGTCGTTAGCCACAGTGATTAAGTCATGTGGTGGCTCCACTGTAAGGTACAAAACCTTAAGAGGGCCCGCCCTCTTTTTCTCTTTTTTCTTCATCAGCCATTTGTTACAATGGATGATCCGATGGGGGAAACCCCATCTCCTCGCGATACTCACACCGCTGCTGCTACCGCCGCCGTTCCTGGCCTTGCGCCAGGGAACTCACTGCCGACGAGCATCGTCGGAACGGCTGGGTTGTCCCAGCCGTCGTTGTCGCAAGGGGAGGAAACTCTCCCCTGGGTACAGGATTGCATGATCCATGCGATCACCCATGGATCCCGGTGCACCCAGTGCATTGGATTCCGTCGTCACATCTTCGAGTCACTGCTGCACTCGGACGAAGCGTTTCAACAAACACTTAAGGAAGCGCAGGAAAGCGCTAGGCGTGAGCTCGAGCCGGAGCTCGGAATGATACAGCACAAGTTGGATGACTTGCATGAAGAGTATGAGAAGGGCAATGCCCTTTGCGCCAGGCACTTGAAAAAGCTTATGATAGCCTGGATAAGGTCGAGGCCGACCTTAGAAAGGCGAAAGAGAAGGTTCTCTCCTTGACAGAAAAGTTGGCAAGCGCCAACGAGGAGCTCGCCGCGGTGTGAACAGCGGTGAAAGGGAAGGGACCTGACAGGGATCCCTTGGAGCGGGACCCAAAAAGGGCCCGCACTGCTGTCTCATATGCGGACATAGCACCGCCTATGGGGGACATGGACGTCCCCATGAACATTGAAGAGGGGTATCCCCCTCTTCCACCTGCTGGTATTAGCCAGCAGAACCCCGATGCCTCACTGAGGCATAAACGAACGTTTGTGGAGATGGTGCTTGCGCCTCCGACAAGGGGTTATCCCTTTAATGCCCCCCGCCCGGACAGGGCTCCGGATGGCTATCCCTGGCCATCGGGGATGTCCGTCAAGTCCGGTGCATGGGCTGTTGAGTTGAAGACGGTGGAGGAGGTGATAGCCCTCAACCAGCAGGCGCACCATGGAGCGCCTGACGGCAGTTATGATATGACTGCCATAATGAAGATGCAATGGGCCATTAAGGAGGCCCAGAAGAACATGGCAGCGGGAAAGCTGCCTACGCCAGTTGAGGACTGGCTGTTGAGGAACTGGAGAGTTCCTGCCGGCGTCAAGAAATCGGCAGACTGGGTGGCGCGCCATCTGCAGGGGCAGATGTTGCGAGAGAGTGGAGGGATGGGCAACCCATCCCTGAGGGCAGGACCCTTGGAAGTCACAGGAGGGGGAGCACCCTCCTATCCGTCGTACCAGACATTGCCGCTGACAGCGGCAAGAGTGGTTGCGCCTCCCATTAGGGAGTTTGTAGAGACTGGGGAGCCGTTGCTCCCCCAAGAGCTGTGGCTCTCCTTTGTAGGGGAGAAGGGAGAAATTCCCCCTATGAACCCGAAAGGCGACAGAGGCGCAGTGTCAGACCTGCGCTGCTGGGCCGCCGACATAAGGATGGGCAGAGTGGCCATCCTTGGTATTGATAAGGACGGGGACTCACCCCTGTCCTTTGCACGCAAGGTGGCCATCTGGCGTACCATAATGGCGTGCGCACTGTCCCGGGCCCGAATGCGGCGCCCGTTCCTAGCTATGGCTGTAGCCTTTTTTGTGTCAAAGGGGGCATACGCGCAGGCCATTAAAGGGAGAGTCCTCCCTGCATGACGTTCCAGGCACTGGAACACAAAGATAACACCAACTGTCGCGCAGACGATTGAGGCGTTTGTAGACGCCGGAGTCTCCGTTGGGGAAACGGAGCTCTGGGACGAATTTGTACTCGCGTGGGCACGCGAGTACATGCGAAAGGGGAATGCCCCCTTGGACGATGATATCCAGCTAGCACTGGGTGAACGGGAGAAGCCTCCCGTACTGCCCCGGACATATGCACTGCTAGAGTGCATAGGGTGCGGGGTGCATCTGTGCCGTCTTCGGTTAAGCGAGAAGGCGGGAGACGAATGGAGGGGCGATGCACCCCTGGAAGACAGTGGAAACACGTCCACCATTAGGAACCCCCTAGGGCTACCTATTGGGGGTTTAACAATATCCCAGACAGAGGGTGCGGGGCCCTCTCAAAAACAAAAGAAAGCGGCTAAGTCATCAGCCGCTAAGGCCGCGAAGAGGCCTGTTGTGTCATCACCCGACTGGAGTGACGACGAGGGCGAGCTGCTGTGCGACTATGAGCAGGGCTCGGACTAAGCGTCCGAGCTCTTTAAAAACATATGCCTACCCCACAGGACGAGACAGCGGCACTTGGGGCACCCCCCACCGGGGCGTGCCACTTGTGACACACTGTCCAACTGGGGGCAGGTCGCGCAGACCACTGGGTAGGACCCGTCAGCACCAGGCGAAGGCCCCAGGAGGGGATCGTGCCCGGTGACATGGCGGTAACCCTGCCCAAGGGGATGCGCCCCTTGTAACGTTATTCTACTTCTGCTCGTCGTCCCGCGCCGCCCGCGCGTTGCCTCTGGTTGGGGCCTCTCCAGAGGGGGAGGGTGTAAGGCTATAGGCCTTTTCTATTCTTTTATTACATAAGATACATACCTTAATAGTCTACTAGCATAGCCGCTTAGGCTATGCTTACATCAGCAGCCCCTAGAGGGCCGCTCGCCTATATATATCGCGTCGCGACTGTACAGAGAGGGTAGATCCCTCTACATGGAACTACCATACTCAATATACAGTTGAGTCCGGTTCTTTTGAGGGATAGAAAGTATTACACTTTCAATGATTTACATGTTTTGATTAAATGACTTGCAACTCAAGAAATAAATTTGATAAAATGTTGGAAATATTCTCACAGATGTAACTACATGTCAGCTAGGTGTGTGCAAATTTTCAGACAGTTCAGTTTAATGTTGAAGGCTCCATGGTAGTTTTGGCCAGGGACTTTCATTGAAAGGGTTTTGTTGCTGCTGAAGCTGACATCTTGTCATGAAAGTGTCATCTGTACTATCAAGCCAACAAATTTCAATCCTTTAACTTAAGAAACACCATGCAAATCAGGTGAACAAGGGGCCAAACCCCAGTTATATATTTTATTGCAAGATAAGTACCATATTTATCTACACGAAGGAAAGCCAAGACCCCTCTTCATCAAAGGAAGAGCCTGAAGTACTGTACTCGGACCCCCAAGACTCCTCACCCCACAACTCATCAGAAGAGTCTGAGAAGTCAGACTTGCCCACAAACCCAAGGGCAACCCTCAAAGGATGAGAGGCGAACCGACCATCCCAGATCCCAGCCTCTAAGGATATCTCTTGCAGATCCCACACAGCACTGAGAGGGCCCTCGTCATCCAAAGTAGGAGAGGGGAGGGAGGAATAGGTGGGGGGGAGGTCAACAGTAGGAAGGGAGGGCGACGGAGGAGGCGCCACCAATGGGGCACCCAGAGGTTGGAGATCTGGGCCTGAGGATGGTAAGTGGGATGTACAGGACCAGAACCAATTCCAGCCCAGTACTGCCCACCTTGGTACCAAGTACCCTGATCACCCCAAGGGGCGGTGGCCCAGGCAGTTGGCAAGGGAGAACAGGGAGGAGCCCAATCCCAACCTATGAAGAATCAGACTCACCAGAGACAGAGAGAAGCAACTTGGCTAACTCACCATGAGGGTCATCAAGGAGGTCACAGATGCAACAATAAGGACCCTGAGTCAAGGAGCAATCCTTGACAAGGTGGGAAGGATCCCCACAGGCAAAACATTGGTCGAGGACCCAGTAAAGGTTCGCATCGGCAGGGACAAGTTGAACCCACCAATGGAAGGTGTTGCAAGAGAGTTTAACCCCAGTATGGGGAGCGAAGAGGGAAGAGCTGTGGAAGAACTCAACAAGGTGGTGGCCTTGGAAGCACATAGCAGGCAGACTCTGAAGAGATGGCGAGAGGAAGGGAATGCTCCTTTTATCCAGCAGCCATTAAGGGCTGATCTCAACCTTGATTAGGCAAGGCCCCTATCCATCAATCACGATCACCCCTAGGAAGATCTCTGATCAAGGATCAGTTTCACTCGACCACTACGTCACGATGATCAATCAGACGATCATGACTCAGAGCAGCTTGATCACAGATCACTTGATCCTTTGATCTAATCCCCAACAAGATCAGACACAGCTGACCATGATGTAATGCATCGAAGCAGGGACCACACTCAATCACTGATGACATCATCATCACAAGATTTCCAACAAGAATCAACACTGCTCATGCTCAGCATTCCAGTGCAAGCACGCAGCTTTCCCAACCATCTATCAATTCTGATATTTAATCAATGACTCGTCCATCACGTACAGCCCATAGCTAGAGTATATAAGACCTGGGACCAGCCCACATGTACCCTAGCTTTGATCTTTTCATCTATACACTTACTTGAGAGACCTCAACTAAGTCTGACAGCAAATGTCGCTGCTGAGAACTTCACACCGGAAGGATCTGTCTTCCTGCCTTTAAGGTCGCAAGTCATCCCTCCTGAGAGTTTCACCAGCCACCCATCAATTGAGCAGAACCTCTATCAGTTCAAGTATTACCAGAGGTATACAAGGACTTGGATAAAGGACCGATTACTCAGAGCCAATCCACAGACCTATTACCAGACACTTCAACTACTGCAGGAGTATTCCCTGCACATCGAGAGACAAGTCTGACAGGACTATCAACTAGCATTAGAAACTGAACAGACACTTCACTCTACCCTTGCACACCAAAGGGGTTTTGCTGTCACAAGCCTGACACATCTCAAAGTCAGCAAAATCACATGTCTTTGTTGATTGTTGGAGTTTATTTACATAAGTTCAACAGATCCACATGACCACATGACTCTGATGTATAAATACAAAGCCTCTAGCACTGATGGCACCCCACTTCTGGTCATGCACTCCCTATCTCCCAGTGACCATAGCTACATCCTAACTCTGCTTGATGCTGGTCATTCTGCCAGCTCTATTGCAACCTCTACTGGCCACAGCCTTGCCAGTATCTCTAGGCTTCGCTCTAAACATCGCCCTCACCTCTCTAAACATCGCCCTCACCTCTCTAAACCCCTTGGAGGTTGTCCTACCAAGCTATCTGCCACCAATATTTGTCATGCTGTCCATCTGATTGGCTCTGGGAAGGCTGGGACTGCTGTAGATGTGGCCAAAACCCTTTCCAACATCACCATCCAACCCCTCTCTGCCCAGACTGTTTGTCATTGCCTGAAGAAGGCTGGTATGAGGGCTGTGGTGAAGAAGAAGAAGCCCCTTCTGTCTTTGAGACACAGGAAGGAGAGATTGGATTTTGTGTTGGCCCACCAGCACTGGACCTTGGAGGACTGGAAAAGGGTTGTATGGTCTGATGAGACCAAGATAAATTGCTTGGGGTCAGATGGGAAGAAGTGGGCTTGGAAGAAGGCTGGGGAGGGCTTGAGTAACAGATTGGTTGAGGGAAGTTTGAAGTTTGGTGGAGGGTCTGTGATGGTCTGGGGATGCATGCTATGGGAGCGACCTGGTTAAATAATCATATATATAGCTATAACTATGGGGGATCCTCAGATCATAACTATCATAGTTATAGACTACTGGGGGCAAGAAGGAGAGCATATTTGAAAGGTAAATGCAGCTGACTGTTGGTGGTGTGTTTGGGTGTTAAGGTTGCAGTGTCATGAGGTGGGTCACATGGGTGATGCTAGTGATGCAGGTGACCTTGGGTGGGGGGTCATGTGAGTAATGCTGGTAACATGAGTAACACTGGTGGTGTCATAGTGCTGGTGGTACTGGTAGTGCTGTTAGTGTCAGTAGTGTCAGTGATGCTGGTAGCACCAGTGACACTGGTAATGCCAATGATGCTGGTAATGTATTAGTGCTGGTAGTGGTAGCGCCAGGGGTGCCACACAGCAAGTCATGTGCTGGCTGAAGAGGATGTGCAACAGTGTGTTGTGCATCGAGATGGTGGGTCCAGGCGAAGTATATGCATGGGGTGAGGTGGAGAGAGGTGTCACAAGTATGGCATGGTGGTTGTGAGTTTCATGTGAATGTGGGGTAGGTTGGAGAGGCTCCTGGAAGGGGATGGCAGGTTCCAGAAGTGTGTAGAGGGGCTCACGAGGTTGTAGAGAGCCATCAGGAGGTTCGTAGGTGTCAGTAGAGTTGGCTTGGGCAAGGTAAAAATGAATGGGTCCTGACAAAATCCAGGCAACTGAGATGTTAGAGCAATTAGCCACAGCTGCAGGAGCACTGGACTGAGGCACACAGTGGGCCAAGGCAGGAGGACCAGGCAGAAATGCCAAGTTTCCACTTCTGGTCCTCCCTCACTATGCAAAACTGTGCAGTGGGGAGCAGCACCCATCTGCCAGAGCTGAGGCTCTGCAGCCACAGGTGCAAGTCTGTGGAAATGGGGAAGCAGCACCCATGTGAGGGGCCTGAGGGACAGGTTAAATTAGCAATGATATTTATTGAATTACATGGGACCATTCATGCACAGGAGTTGAGGGGCCACAGCTGCAGAAGGGCAAAGTGAGGAGCAGTGGCCATGTTCTGGGGCTGAGGAGCAGCATCTGAATGCAGGATCTCAGGGACCCAGCCACAGCTGCATGCGAGTCCACAGAGAGGGAAGAAGCCTCAAGTGCACCATGGCATCCCTGCATAGGAGCCAGGGACTGTGGCTGCAGCCAGGCACAATATCACAGCCACAGATGCTCACACAGAGAGAAAGCAGCATCCAGCTTGGGTGAGGGACCACAGCTGCAGCTGGACACAAGTCCACAGAGTTGGCGCTGCATCTGAGCATAGGAGCTGAGGGATCGCAGCCCCAGCCAGGTGCAAGACCACAGAGAGAGTGGCATCTGCACATGGGAGCCAAGGGAGAGGGGAGCTGAGGGGGCAACCCATGGCTGCAGCTGGGAAGAGGACTCAAGGGGCTGCAACTGACACTGGGCACAAGTCTGTGGAGCTGAGGCTGGGCATAAGCCCCCAACATGGGGAACATCAGCTGAAGGAGTGTAGCAACAGCTGCACACAAGTCCGGCCAAGAGGGTCAGATGGAGTCATGTATATGATGTAGAGACCCAGGAACAGGACCTGAGGGGCCACAGCTGGGCTGAGCACTCGGGCCAGGTGCTAGGCCACAGATCCATAGCTGGACCCACAGAGTGGTGGTGGGGGGCAGCACTTGAGCACAGGAGCTGAAAGACTGCAGTTGTGGCCAGGCACAAGTCCCATAGTGGGAGGTGACATCCATGCATGGGAGCAGAGCCTGCTGGCCAGGAGGACCAATGGTGGGCATATGCAATGCCTGCTGGCCAACAGGGTTGGTGGGGACACATGCAATGTGAGAGATCCCAGCACAGGACTTGAGGGGCCACAGCTGAGGCTGGGCATGATCCCACAGAGTGGGGAGCAGCATCTGCATGCAGAGCTGAAGGACCACAGCTGCAGCAGGCACAAGACCCTAGAGTGGGGTGCAGCATCCCCCACATGTGGGGGCAGGGCCTGCTGGCCAAGAGGAACAACAGCAGGTTCATGCAGTGCCTGCTGGCCAAGAGGATTGGCAAAATGGGTGCCCAAGTGCCTGACAGGAATGAGAGTGGGGCCCAGCACCATGCATCAGACTCAGACCATGGAGGGTCAAGGTCCAGAGCCACCTGTATCTACCTCTGGGTTCACTGGACCATCTGAACCTGGACCCAGCAAATAGACAAAGGTGATACTCAACTGGACACAGGATCTTGCCAGGGGCTGGCATGGCAGAGAGAACTGGAGGGCATGATTGAGAGGAAGGAGGAGAGAATAAAAGGCAAGGGTCTTTCCAGAGCTGTAGGTATCTTGGAGGCCCCAGGGCCATCCTAAGATACCCTGTGTGACACCCTGCCTGGAGGACCAGGGCAGGGCCCAGCAGGATGTAGACACAGACACAAAATTGGCTGCACCAGTACCCCCTCCTTCAGAGGGGGATCCAAATAAGCAAATCAAGAGGGACCAGAGTTTGAAGTCCCAAGAGGACTGGGCCTGAGGGATGGAGTCACAAGGAGCCACCTCACATTTCATCAGTATTTCTTGTCCACATGGATGACATTGTTATGCCTTCCTGTCTCCACTACCAACCAAGGGCCTTCTTCTTCCATTCCATCTAGCATCCATTCAAGCCCTCATCCATCTGAGGTGCTCCCTGTTGCCCCTGTAGCACCATCAGATAGTCACCCATGTACCAGCATACCATTGCCCTTGTATGATTGTCTGCTCTCCTGTCTCTTCCCCATTCTCTTCATTCAGCAATTGTGTCTCCCCCATGTGTTAATAGCTGTGGGCCACACACTTTGATACACATGCTTTCAAGCTTTGACACAAACTCAACTCATAACTTAACTGACTTTGTGAGATGGGGCATCCAGGACACCCACTTTGACATTCACATCTAGTCAACTTTGTGTGTCATGTGGGCATGGCAGTCCTGGACACCCACCTTGAGGTACACATCCAGTCAACTTACTTTGTACATTATGAGAGATGTGGGTGTCCTGGTCCTCCTGGCATGGCTTACCTGTATCTGTATGATGTCCCAGCCTGCATCACATTGGATCTTGGTAGGTAAGACCTAGGTTTGGCATGCTAAGAGTGAGTAGCACAGGTGGTGTAAGTAGGATGGAAGGTGGACAGTGTGAGTGGAGTGAGTGGGTGGCACAGGCAAGGGGTGAGTAAGGCAGGTGGCACAAGTGAGGAGGTGCAAGTGAGGCAAGCCATGTGGTGTAGCACCAATGAGGTGAGTGGGCTGCTCATGTTCATCAGTCATTGCTTATGTGTGCCATACAGTGCCTAGGCTATGTCCATGCTGCTCATAGAAACCCACCTCCAGACCCTGTTCTTTTTTCCCTTCCCCAGGTAGTCCAGCACAATGCAGTTCTGCCTCCTCCCCCTCCTTGCCATGTGCTATCCACTCTATGCTGCTTGTCTTGTTCTTCTGTCTGGGAGTCTTGTGATTAACATAGACCCATGCTATTCACTTGGCTTATTTCATCTATGGCCTTATGGCCTCTGTGCATGTAAGATTGGTTTGTTGAGAACAGAGATCCCTGAGTCACAAGTGCATTGGAACCCTGTTTATAGCAGTAGTCATGCAGTCATAGTGACAGTAGTGGGACAGATGTGGCTGGTTAGCTAAGTATACAAGGAAACCCCTTCACCCCTAGGGTTGACCCTTACAGTGCACCAATATCATTAATCGCCCTTACCATGCAATGGCAGTGAATGTCAAGATACCTCCAACCCAATAATAGCCTTAGTGGCATCAGGGAATTGGGAATGGGACATACACAAGTACCAAAAGCATATGACCTGCATATGACCTGTATATGACCTGGTGGCATATGCTTTTGGTACTTGTGTATGTCCCATTCCCAATTCCCTGATGCCACTAAGGCTATTATTGGGTTGGAGGTATCTTGACATTCACTGCCATTGCATGGTAAGGGCAATTAATGATATTGGTGCACTAACAGCATAGTCCTTGTGCAGATGGAGTATCTGCGCTTTCTTTCACTGCAAGCTAACCACTCAAGCTAGTCTTTTGAAGTTTTGTGTGCCTATATCTACCCCTCTTATCCTCAATTTCCATGGTTTACATTTTCCCAAAACTCATTTCCCAATGCATGCCAAAGCTGCTGACCAACCCAGTCAAAATTCTCCCGTTTATCAAAACCAACCATAGGATTCCAAAACAATTGCAATGCTATACTGGGCCATCCCATACCTATCATATTCCATCCCTCTCCCCCCCCTCCCATCACCCACAAAGCAACAATTCCAGCATATAGTCAGAATCCAGTTCTCACATCCTCACACAAGTTTGTACTTGTGGTGGCACCTAAATCAAATGGGATCACATTGAAAGATTGAGTATAGTGCATGAATAATACACCCTGACTTTGTTTCAATTACTCTGCCACATCCAGGACTACAGTTGCCTTCCTACAAACCTAAACAACACAAGTACCCCTACAAGTTTGCAGGCCTCACAGCACAAGATCTAACTGTGAAAATCTCTTGAAATTGATCATGGATGCTCTAAATGATGACCACTATCATATAACATGCTAAACAGACTAAACTGTTTTTCTGCGAATGGTCCCTTGTTGCTCCTATCCTAACAGCATAGTCCTTGTGCAGATGGAGCATCTGCACTTTCTTTCACTGCAAGCTAACCACTCAAGCTAGTCATTTGAAATTTTGTGTGCCTATATCTACCCCTCTAATCTTCAATTTCCATGGTTTACATTTTCCCAAAACTCATTTCCCAATTCATGCCAAAGCTGCTGACCAAACCAGTCAAAATTCTCCTGTTTATCAAAACCAACCATAGGATTCCAAAACAAATGGAATGTTATACTGGGCCATCCCATACCTATCATATTCCATCCCTCTCTCTCTCCCCCCATCACCCACAAAGCAACAATTTCAGCATACAAGTCAGAATTCAGTCCTCGCAGTCCTCACAAGTTTGTACTTGGCAGTGGCACCCTAACAAGGACCCCACATGAAATATTCCCCCCCAAAAAAGTCCCCCCTTTTAGTCCTCATTATGTCTTTGATGATGTTTACTCTCATTTGGTGCTTTCCCCAAAACTTTTTTTTTTGCCCCAAAGTTCATTTAGGGTTCCTGGGGTCTTCCAGCAAAACTTGAAATATGGTAGCTGTGTAGTAGTTATTAGTGTTTGGAAGAACATATGCATCTGACTGATGGCTGCATATATGAATGTTGATGTTGTCACATCATGAGGTGAGTCACATGGTGATGCTTGTTACCATGGGTGATGCTGGTAATGTGAATAAGACTAATGTATCCATGTGCCATGGCATATCATATATAGTATTGGAGGCTGCTGGTGTGCCATCATTGCTGTTAGCTGCTAGTGGGAGCAGGTAATCTCTCACCATGTGACCAGCTTGGCCACATCAGAAGCAGGTGTGCAACACTCCAGGGGCATGGGCATGATCCACCACCATGGCATCACCGGCATTGGTGGGACATGGCATGGTGGGAGGGGCAGGGGTGCAGGCCAGTGGCTGGGCCAGGAAGGAGTGGGGGCTGGGGCAAAGTGGGTTTGTTGAGGGAGGGGGCAGCTGGTTGCAGGCAGAGCAGGACGCACAGAGTTCTGCTGCGCGATGACTCCATCAAGGCGATGCTGCTGAGCATCTAGCCTTTCTGCGAGTGCCTTCCACTGCATGTAGGTCTCTGGCATTGGTGAAACACCATAGACCTTTCCCACTAGCCTCCTGCTCAGGTTTGACTCCAGCCAATGGACCAGGACATCCGAATCAGCCACTTCTGTCATCCCCGCTCTTTGGAACATCATTTTGAACTTTGTGAAGAACTCAGGTGCCATCATGACACCCTGTTTCAACCTCGAAATGTCTGCAAGGGCAGTCACATGGTCGTTCGGGTCATCAAATGCCCGCTTCATCTCCTCCACAAATTCTGCCCAGGTTCCAACCTCATTGTTACCCAGGATTTCCTCTCCCTTCATATTTGCCCATTCTGCAGCAAACCCATCTCCAGCAATTTTGCTGAGGGTGTAGAGGACCTTTGCCAGGTCTGTGGCATAGATTATCGGATTCACTATAAACAGGAGGCGGAGCGACCAGAGGAATGTACAGAAATTTCTTTTTTGCCCATTGAATGGGGCGACAACTAAATCCAGCCTCATGGCGTGGACTTCAGGCAGGGCAACATGGTCAGCCATCACAGACCCTGGTGGTGGTGATGGGGTTTTGGGGATGTCAGTAATGGGGGAATTGGGGGGGAGCTGGGCTCGACCCGATCTCGGTCGTAGATGCTGTAAATAAAATTCCGGGCCTTGGGCACTCAGGATTTCTTCAATCTCTTAGCAGTCCTGTCCTCTCAGGCTGCTCTCTAGGTACTTAGGTACTTATAGAACTCTTATTCTATAAAGCTGTTGCTAGCGTGGGGCCCAAATGGTGTCCCAGGTGGTCGCTCCACAACTCCTAATGAGTTGCCTGTGCACCCTTCTGACAATGGTCACAGAGCAAGGGCCCTGTCCACTGGACAAGGAAACTACAGGAAGACTATGTAGAGGGCCTTTCCTTGCCCTCTACACTACACAATTCACTGGTACGTAGCTGTAAAACAAAGATCTGGGCCTTGGGCACTCGGTATCACTTGGGGAGGGTCACAGTAGACTTCCTCTGGGTCTGGTCACATGTATCTACACACAGTAAAAATTTTGTGCGGTTCTGTTACACACTGCAGGCAGGGTAAAGAAGAAGAGGATGAGGGGGATAAGCTGTGACAGAGTGTGACAGTTTGAGATAGGGGTCCAGGCTAGCTGGGTTAGGACACAGGGCTAGGGTGGATTGGGTGGGATGTTAGTATTGTGTCAGACTTAGTCTCACGCTCACATGACTTAACGTAAGGTCAATGATGATGATACAGTACTAACATAAGGGGAAAAGGGCACAAGTAAGAAAAGGACACAGTATATAGCAAGCGCTTTGGGAGTTGCTGGTGTTCCCACGCTCGGACCCTGTGCGTCACGTGATGCATTCAGGCCCGGGTCACGTGATTTTCCCATTACATAATCCGCCACCCATTCAGGTCATGTGACTTGTCTGCAATCTTCCCACAACTCTTTTGCAATCCTTCTTGGCCTTTCCAGCCTGCTTATGTAAGCAATCCTGACACAATGACACACCAGCAGCTAATGATGACAACAATGCACCAGCAGCTGACAACAATGACTGATGACAGCAGCAGCAGCTGATGATGATGATGAGGACATGCATCCGCAGATCCCGAGACCACAGGTCCATGCCGTGGAAAGCCAGGTACATAGTGCAGAGGACTATGAGAATGAGATGGCACTGCTCCGAGACTGCCTGGAGCTGCTCGAGAGAGAGAAGAGGGCTCCTGTTGAGGAGCCGGATTTTGGAGACGAGGCCCAGTGAGTCTGAACTGGAGCCTCAGGAGTAGATATCCCACCCCCCCTCCCGTCCCTGTACCTGCAGCTAGTATCCCAAAATACACTATCTTGCAGCAGAGACACACCTGGATTGGGGCTGAGGTGAAGGACAAAGCAGAAACAGAAACTGCTAAGAGTGAAATACCAAAAAGAGAAAAGGGGACTAGCAGCAAAGTGGAGCTGATGAAGCGACTTGCAGAGGTGCTGAAGGACACCCTATTGTGTATGCCCCGAGAGCTCTCCATCCAGGTGCACCTGGAGGCTCTCAGCACTGGCAAAGGGGCAACTACGAAAGCCCTTGTTGACTCAGGCTGCACCAACTGCTTTATGGACTTGGACTGGGCAAAAAAAGTGGGACTGAAACCATCTCCCTTGCTGAATCCAATCACCATGCATAATGTGGATGGAACACAGAACAGGGATGGTAAGATCCAGTATGGGATGGAGCTGCTTGTGACAGTTGGCGACCACCAGGAGCAGATCCACTTCCTGCTAGGGAAGACCCAGTCCCACATGGCGATCCTTGGGCATGATTGGCTAAAGCGTCATAACCCAGAGATTGACTGGGTGAAAGCTGAAGTAAGGCTCACCTGCTGCCCCAACACCTGTGCCTCCTCCCCACACAGCCACTGGCCCCCTGCCCGACCCTCGGTTCTACCGAAAGTGAGTACCCTGGCCTCGGCCAGTATCCCAGACACCCGTTTTCCCAACACTGGCCCTACCCCTGATTGGCCCAGCTGCTACCCTTTGGTTTTTAGTGAAGCAAAGTGGGATGAGCTCCCCCGCTCCCGCCCTGACTTTGATATCAAAATCGAGTTTAAAACAGACCCTGGACACCTCTCCTCTAAGCTATACTCTCTAACATGAGAAGAGATGGTGGAGATGAATTGCTGGGTGGATGAGCAGCTAGCTTCTGGATGAATCCAACCTTTGAAGTCCCCATACGTGAGCCCCTTCTTCTTCAAACATGAGAAGGACAAGCTGAGGCTGATTATCGATTACTCTAGGCTGAACTCACATCTAATCAAAGACAAGTACCCCTCCCCCTCATCCAAGACACCGTGGATGTGTTAAAGGGGGCAACCATCTATTCCAAGATTGATGCGAAGGGAGGTTTCCCATTGATGCAGGTCTGGCCAGAACATCAGCACCGCTGTGCTTTCCTAATGCCTCATGGACTCTTCGAACCAGCAGTTATGTGGTTTGGGCTGCAGAATGCACCTGCAACCTTCCAGCACTTCATGAACCATGTGTTGAGGGAAGAGATTGCAGGGGGGCATGTCCGAGCCTATGTTGATGATGTTATAGTGTTTGCAGAGGATTTGGCTACACACCAGTATTGGATGGATCAGGTCTTGAGGAAGTTTGGGGAGAATGGGCTGTGTCTCAGACTCAGCAAGTGCGAGTTCGAGAAGAGTGAGGTCTTCATCCTGGGGATGAAGATCTCCCACAACCATTTGGAGCATCATTTGGAGCATGACCCAGCTAAAGGCGCGGCAATCCGTAACTGGCCCAGACCAAAGAATGTGAAAGAGGTACATGTCAGGACCCATCCATTTTTCCTCAACCTAACAACTCTATCACCACCCATGGACCTCCCAACATTCCCCTACCACCTTGCAAACCCCCCTACACTCTTCCAAAACCCACTACCAACTTCCAAACACCTCTCGGGCCTCCATCATCTCCTCATGACACTCGCGATCATCCTGCCATACTTGCGTCACCTCCCGCCACCTCACCTTACGCATATCCACCGCCGAGCCTACTATTCGATGCTCAACACGCTCTTACACGACTCCTGCAGCGGCACATGACTTGCCGCATGGCACACCAGCACTACTCGTGTTACTTGCGTTACCAGCGTTACTCATGTGACATACTGCCCAAGGACCGCCCAAGGTCACCTGTCTCACCAGTGCCGTCCATGTGACCACTCACCTGACCTCGCGACCTTAACAATGAAACGCGCCACCGGCGGTCAAGCTGTGTATCCTTTCAAATTATGTTCTCCCTTCTTCTTCTCAGTCATCTATAACTGCGTTAGCCTTGGACCAAGCACCTCTGCTCAGTTGTAGTTACACATATGCTTATTTAGTTAGGTCGCGACCCATGACCGGTCATGTCCACAACCTTAATGCTTAGTTTACCCCTCGCAACCTTAGTAGAACATGCGCACAGTCACTCTACGACTAGTTATACCCCGTACCACTATAGTCTTGTTGCCTGGCACTCTCTGTACTTTCCCTTTCTCATCATACTCTCTGTATGTACATATATATAAGTCTCGCATGTACTTACTGTACTCCAGACTTGATATTGACGCATTATTGGTTTAAGCTTGAGGCCTGACGCCTTCTGAGCTTCGAACCAAGCGCGATTGATAGTGCTTGTCTCACTTGGTGACCAGATCACACCAAGACCCACTCTGCTTTTCTTCTACTTCATTCTCGGTGCTCGTGCAACTTGCGCCACCTAAGTATTCTCTCCTATTCGTCTTGGTATTGATCCTTGGAACCCAACAGGTTCTCTTATTGATCGGCAAGGTCATTGCCTTCAGCTGACCCCTTCTAAACATCGTCGCGACCTCACGCGACCCCTCTCTATCGTCTATTTCTCCCACCTCATCTGTTTCTCTCTCATGCTTCTTTGATTGATGTCACGACCTCCTCAGTGACCTCCTCACTTGCCTTTTCTCTTTTACGCTCTGTCTTCCGATGTCGCGACCTTCCTAGTGTATTGACGACCTTCCAGGACTGAGTATTTTTGACTGTACTTGACAGTTGATTGGTTTTAGCGAGTTTGCAAGACCAGTCACCAATGAGTCAATATTTGGTATTACTTGTGAGACGGGACAGGCCCTAACAGTACAAAGATTCAACAGGATGCTAAACTACCTCCACTGGCACATCCTGAACCTCTCTGCCTGGGCAAAGCCACTCTTCCAGTTGACAGGGAAGGTCCTGTGGAGATGGGAGGAGGAGGAAGCTGCCTTCCGAGATCTCTGCCTGGCACTAGTATCAGCCCCGGTCTTGGCTCTACCACAAGACAAAGGGAGATGGAAGGTAGAAATGGATGCAAGCAACTTGGCGACTGGAGGAGTTCTCTTGCAGCAGCAGGTGGATGGGACTTGGAGAGTTGTAGACTATATCTCCAAAGCCCTCACTGCAGCTGAGAAGAATTACGATGTGTACAACAAGGAGTTCCTGGCTGTAATCCAGGCACTATGTGAGTGGCGGGCTTACCTGATTGGGGTGGAAGAGACTATCAAAATCTGGATGGACCATGCTAACCTCCAGTACATCCGGAAGCCCCAGAAGTTGAAACTGAGGCAGGTCTGTTGGGTTGGAGAGCTCCAGTGCTTTGACTTCGAGATCAAGTACTGTACTGGGAAGTCAAACACGAAAGCTGATGCACTCTCACGGAGGCCAGATTATGGAGAGATGGTGGAGGAGGATGCACCAGTACAGGTCTTCCCAGAGGCTGAGACCCGGACATAGTGTTGCCACAGCTCGGCTAGCCACCAAGCTGGCTCAATGAGCTTCGGCTTCGGCTTCACAAGCTGACCTTGTTTCACCCAAGCTGAAGCTGTAGCCGTGGCTGCAGCTCCAGCTGCAGCTTGAAGCTGACTCAAGCTGTAGCTGTGGCTACAGCTGGCTAGCTGTGGCTTGCAGCCAGCTAATAATGGGAACTGGCCTAGAATTACAAAAATACCATTATAGAACTACATCTCATCATCATCACCCTGGGCAATGGTGGCTAATACCTTGTCAAACACAGTGTCAAAGTCATCCAGTAACATGTCTCCAAGAAGATCTTCCTCCAGGGCAGGATTGACAGACATCAATTTCTCTAACCATGCATACAAGAATAGAGAGAAGCAGCTGCCTGGTGATAGACAACAGTTGCAGACCCAAATAAGCATAGTGGAGGGCAGTGGAGGGCAGTGGAGGAGGAAAAAAACAATTCTTTGCCCCATTGATGGACATCTTGGGAGCTGCGGCTTGAGCAGCAGCTGTGCAGCTTGGAGAAAGCCTCAAGCTGAAGCTGAAGCTGATGTCAAGCCAAGCTGATTGATCAGCTCGGCTTGGCTTATGACCAGCTGGGCTTCAGCTTGAAGCTGCGGCAACACTACCCGGACATCGTTCACATTGGAGATGGAGATGCTACTCCAGAAAAACAGCATGGTACATGTGCAGAAGCTGGAGGAGCTTGATGATGAGTGGATGAGAGATCAGATGGGACTCTGGCAGAAGGCAGAAATCACATGGGTGCCCCCAGAAGCACGTGAGGCAGTGCTCACCTTTGAGCATGACCTCCCCATCGCAGGGCACCCTGGTCCATGGAAGCTGAGGGTGGCTCTGTTGAGGTCCTACTGGTGGGTGGGCATGGTGAAGGATTCCAATCAGTATGCAGGTGGATGCAAGACATGCCAATGAATCAAGCCTGATCATACCAGGCGTGCTGCTCCACTCCATCCGCACCCTGTCCCTGAGAGCCCCTGGGCAGTCATCTCTTGGGACATTGTTGGGCCTTTCCCCCTCTCATGTGGTCACAATGCAATCCTTGTCATTGTTGACAAGTTTACAAAATGAACTCTCATTGAAGCTATTGGCCTTGACCTCACGGGACTTGGTGCTGCTTGGATCCTTCGAGACCAGGTCTTCTGTGACCATGGAGTCCTGCAGAAAGTTGTGAGTGACTGGGGAACCCAATTCATGTCCAGATTCATGAGGGAGTTCTATGGGATGATTGGGGTTAAGGTGAACCCGAGCACTGCCTTCCACCCACAAACAGATGGACAGACAGAGTGGGTCAATCAGGAGGTTGAAGTGTATCTCTGGGCCTATATTGACCATCTGCAGGATGATTGGGCAGAGTGGCTATCCACAGCCGAGTTCGCACTCAATAACCATGGGCACTTGGCCACCGGATTCACACCTTTCTATCTGGAGTATGGCCAGCACCCTTGGAATGGTGGTATCCGGCTGCCTTCTGAGGTGAACCCTGCAGCAGACAAGTGGATGGCCAAGCTCACAGTATTCCGAAGAGCAGCCAGGGAAGCAATGGGGAAGGCAACAGATGTGATGAAGGCCAGCTATGATAAGGGAAAGTGCCCGAGTCATGAATACTCGAAGGGGGACTTGGTCTGGCTGGATACTCAGAACCTGAAAATGGATCAACCATCCAAGAAGCTTGACAACAAGTGGCCTGGACCCTTCACTATCAAAGAGAAGGTTGGACCAGCAGCATACCGACTCAAGCTCCCCTGAGCATGGCGCATTCACTGGATTTTCAATGAGTTGCTACTCACCCCATATATTGCCCCCTCTTTTCCTTCCCAGAACTTGCCTCCACCCCCACCCCCCACAATTGATGACAACCACTTGGAGTATGATGTGGAGGCAATTCTTGATGTCAAGAAGGTTGGATGGGGAGTGAAGTATTTGGTGAAGTGGTTGGGATACCCTGCAGAGGAGAACACCTGGGAACCTCGTTGCAACCTCACTAATGTTGCACTGTTGCTCTGGGACTTCTTCCAGCAATACCCTGACAAGGCGAAGTTGGCAGGTCGAGACACCCAGCCTTAAGAGGGGGGTGATGTCAGGATTGCTTACATAAGCAGGCTGGAAAGGCCAAGAAAGGATTGCAAAAGAGTTGCAGGAAGATTGTGGATGAGTCACATGACCCGAATGGGTGGCGGATTATGTAATGGGAAAATCACGTTACCCGGGCCTGAGCGCATCACGTGACGCACGGGGTCCGAGCGTGGGAATGCCAGCAACTCCCGAAGCGCTCGCTATATATACTGTGTCCTTTTCTTACTTGTGCCCTTTTCCCCTTATGTTAGTATCATCATCATTGACCTTACATTAAGTCATGTGAGCATGAGACTAAGTCTGACACATTGTCATCATTGGCCACTGCTGCCATCATTGGTCATCATTGGTGTTAAGGCCTGTCCTGTCTCATAAATAACACTGAAGGTCAATTTGATGGTGACAGGTCCTGTAAACTCACTAAGACCAATCAACTGTTGAGTATGATCAAGAATACTCAGTCCCAGAAGGGTTGCAAAAACATTTGACAAAGTGTAGGAAGGGAAAAAGACAAGTTGGGAAGAGAGAGATGTTGCTGAGAAGTCATGACAATCATAAGGAGTATGTCAGTGAAGGCAATGACTTTGCCAACTGAGAGGAGAATCTGCAGGGTTCCAGAAAGTCAGTAGCAAGATGATAAAAAGAAAGTACTTAAGTGCATGGGTTTGCACAAGTGTGGAAGATGGTTAGCAGAAAGCAGTGTGTGTCTTGGCATTCTTGAGGTCACCAAGTGAGACAAGACCTATCAATTGTGGTGGTTCCAAGCTCAAAGGGCATACTAGCCTCAAGCTTAAACCAAAGTGCATCAATATCAAGTCTACAGTACTGTAAGTACATGCAAGACTTATATATGTACATTGTACATGTGTAGCTACTTTGGGAAAGTACAAAGGTCTCCTAGCAGCAGAACTATAGTAGTATGGGGTGTGTTTAGGTGTAAAGTCACTAGGCACATGTTCTACTAAGGTTGTGAGGGGTTAGGGAAGCATAGATAAGGTCACAAAGATGACCAGTCATGGGTTGTGACCTAGTAAATAATTATATACATAGCTATAACTATGGGGGGATCCTCAGATCATAGATAATGTAGCTATACACTACTGCAGGCAAAGAGGGGAGCCTGTGGATGAGGGTAATGAGAGTAGTCATGAGCCAGCTAGGATAGCTGCAGCTCACAGCTGGTATAGCTGGTACTCATTTCACTTAGCTGTAGTTGTAGTCACAGCTAGTGACTATAGCTGACTATGGCTGCAACTTAGCCATGGACCAGCTATAGCTGGCTAAAAGCCAGACTAGTTGACTATAGCCACTTTGTACATAGTAAATGTGCTATTCAAGAGGTATAGCTAGGGTGCAAGATCAGCAGTCACATCATCACCTCAAACCCAGAACCTGCCACTGCTGATATCCATTGGCAGGACCTTGCTCTCCATTTCCCAACTGTTTCTGCAGCACAAATTTGGTTAGAAATTACATGACAAATCCTGTAAATTTTACAGCTCTTAGCCACAGCTATCAGCTATAGAAATTTCCATAGCTGCAAACATAGCTGCCTACCAGCTAGGCTACAGCTACAATCAGCTATGGCTATGACTATTAGTCAGCTATTAGTCATAGCTGTGGCAACACTAAATGAGAATAATGCTGATAATGTTGGTGACAGTCACATATTGAGTCATGAGTTTGGGTTCACATGAGTAACACATTGGTGATGATCACATGTTGAGTTGAATGTAGTTGAGGGGTATTGGTGCACTCACTTTGTGGAGATGCATGTAATCAGTTTAGGTGAGTGTGGATTCATGGGTGTGGTAAGTGTGAGCCTTGCAAGTATGTAGATGGTCATAGTTGATATGGAGAGTGTTGAATACATGTTCACAAGTATTTCAGAGGTGATATGGTTGGTCATAAAGGTTGTGAAGGTGTGTTAAAGTGTTTATTGGAGTAGGTTAGGTGTGTTGAGTGAAGCAATTGGGATGGGTCATGACAAGAGGATACACTGGACTGGAAGGAAGGAAGGAAGGTATGGTTAGATTTGCAGAATGTGAAGATGAAAAGGCTGATAAAAAAATTGGACTTGAAACAAGCTGGACTCTTCCCCATACTCACCAAAGTTTTGACTCATGCATATCACCTCCAGCTCCCAAAATTGATGTGAGGAATCCACAATGTTTTCCATGTCTCATTACTCAAGAAGGTCCACAAGGATGCCTTCCCCCAGTGACAACAACAACCCCTGCCCCCTATCAAGGTTGATGGCATACAATTCTATGAAGTTGCCAATATATTGGATTCTTGACAGAGGGGTAGGAAAGTGCTTTACCTCATATTTTGGGAAGGTTATGGACCTGAGGACAACACCTGGGAACCCATAGAATCACTTTCTGGCTCAAAGGAACTCCTTGAGGATTTCCATACAGCATACCTGTACAAGCCTTGCACAACTCAACAACTTTTTCCTTGCCTTATTTTCATCTTCATTTCACTTTCACACTTTGGATTCACAATCATATATATGCAATAAAAATACAACAACAACAAAAAATGCTATCTACTGGTTGCAAGCTTTTTCCTTTTCTTCTTGCAACCCTTCTGCTCTACTTACAGCACTTGTGACCTTCCCTTCTTCTTCTTTTTCCTCCTCCACCTCCTCTGGATCCTTTAGCATGACCTTATACTGATCCACCCTTGGGAACTCCAACAACTCCCTCTGCAAACAATGCTGCTCCTGCTCCACCCATTTGGTCAGCTGTGACAATGAGATTCCTTGTATCAACATTTGTAAGAGGTCTTCATATGCAAAAAAGACTCCCTACAGGCCTCATTGTCCTCAAAAGCAGATATCATGGAGTTTGCCAATGGTAGCTGCACACCTGATGCACAACTCTAAAAACAAATCTTCAATTCATCACCAAGAACATGAACTTGCAACAACTTACCTCATTCCCATTCCCTCACTTCCACCAATGCTTCCCTTGTTGTCACCAAATCCTTGGCCATCTCCTCTATCATCATGAATGAATCTATAAAAACACAAATTAGTTCATTCCACTACCATGACTATGGAACTGACTCTTTTCTGATTCCTCTGCCTCCTCCAATCTACACTCAACCTCCTCTAATTTCCTCTCTTGGTCTAGACAAGCATGAAGATCAGTTTACAATGTTGCAAAGTGAAATAGCAACTTACCTTCTCCTTCCCTCCTCATTGTCTCCAGCATGCCCCTTACCTCCACAGACTCTGTGAACAGGCCAGTGTGATTGATAGTTGTTATTGGGCATGGCAGCAGAAGATCTCTCAGGACTCTGGTAAAGCTCTGATGCCCAACAACAACCCAAAGGAGACTTCAGATAACTCCAAGTCCTCCAACCATCCCAGCACTAACACAAAGTCTGATAAACCATTGGATAAGCATCCAGTGCACTCTGGTTCAAACTCCAGGAACTGTGGCCCCAAGTGTGCTGAGGGCTCCAGGAACTCCAGTAGCTCCAGTGATGCCAAAAAGTCTCATCTGGGTCAGGATGGAAAACTGACTCCAGAGGAATACCAATAGCATTTTGACAACAATCATTGTCTTTTCTGTGGTATGGCAGGCCACAAATCCAATAAGTGCCATGAGTGGACCTTGCAGGCTAACACCAATGCTGCACAAGCACCTCTGATGGAGATGACTCTGCATCAAAAGACAATTAAGCAGCTTATGGAGCACAGCATGACTCTCTGGCTGCTCTGACTCTGATCATGCTAAAACTATACCCAATACCCTTTCTTTCCATTGTTCTCTCTCTCTCTCTGTTTTCCTCTCCTTCTATTTCTTCTCCTTCTAGAGTGCTATTAGACCCTGGTGCTGAACAATGCTTTATTGATACCAAACCTGCTTCTTGTCTCCATCTTCTGAAAACTCCAGTGACCCTCATCCCCATTGTCTAAGCCCAACTTCATATGCATTGTGTTAAGCCTCTCTAGTCCCAATCCTATGTTCTCCTTCTCCCTCTGGCTGGGTGATGTGATGGCTCATCCTGCTTGTTCTACCTTGTTGTGCAGCCAGAAATGCAGTGATAATCCTGCATGTCCAGTCACCTGAGTTGGAGACAATGAACAAGAATGTGGTCTTCCCTGGATCAGAGATAGATGCCAATGGCAGGGGGCAAGGCACAGGCATTGCATGTACCTGAGCCCATAAAAGACACAGTGGAGTCCATCCCATGAATCAGTGGGTCTGTTCAAACCAGTCATGCAGTTTGTAATGGATGAAGGGGTGGGCAAAGATGATCATGTGGGCAAAAACAATCAGAAGGTAAGCAATACCACCCTTGCCAGATTTCGAGTTGACATGGATAACAGCCTCATGAGTATGCCCAATGTCCAGTGGGTTGATGGGCAGATGACACATCTCCCAAATCTGATGTTTGCCCTTTGCGGCAGTGGCAGCATGGCGCTTTTTTTGATGTTCAAAGCCCCTCTTGATTGCATTCTGGTGGGAGCCAGAGAAGGTGGTGAACATAAGTTCTCCTGAATATGGGTGCCTTTGATGCACAGTTGTTAGGTATGTCAGGTTGGTAAAGATGCAATGCCTTGCTGCAGTATGCCTTGCATGTACTGCAAATTCAGATTTCATTTTGCATAGAAACTTTGAACTTTCCTGATGGCTTGTTCATCAGAGCATCAAACAAGGGCATCAGTTACACACAACATACTGGGCTCAGGGAAATGAGAAGGGGATGTGGCACAACTTTCCACTTGTCACACCAATTTCTGAAGGTTTCTCCAGACATTCATTGCCTGCCAGTTGTGCACCCCTTGATACACTTGCAGAGCTCCTTTTTTGCCGCCATTTCGCAGCATGCATATATACAGGTGCAAGAAATAGTCCAAGTCAAGGTGTTCAAGAAAGGAAGTAATATGCAGAGCTGTGTTTGCTTCCTGAAATGTCGACATTCAAGTTCTACAACAGCAGTGGGCATGACATGGGGGAATGTTGAATATGGCAATAACAAGAATTAAGCCCAGCAAATTATTCACTTTCTGAGTCATGCATGTTTGAAACAGCACAGGCATGATTACTCCTGTCAATGATAGCCCATTGATGATCAACCTCACCCTGCCCACCCTGCATTGGATGCCTGGTCATCATCACCATTCCATGCCCATCTTGCATCACCCTGCTTGTCACTGTCACCCCATCACCCCACTCATTGTTGCTATTCTGTACCCATCATGCATCACCCATCACTGCCATTCCCTGCTGCTGTGCATCACCCATCACCTGTTGCCACCATTCCCACTACTGCAATTGTGCATTGCTCATCCCAGCCATTGCTGCCATTGTCACCATTGTCACCATTCGTGCATCACACATGTATCACTTGTACACACTATTATACATGCCTGCTTGTCGTTGTTCCTCTGCTGCCATCATGTATCATGTATCACCCACTCATTACTCTTGGATGAATGCTACATAGTCCTGGCATCTACAAGTGGTGCTCAGTAGATAGAGTTCATCCTGAAGGTGCTTGACTGTGTGGGCTATCCACTGCAAATGAACAAAATCCATTCCAGCATCGTATTTGACATCAGCCTGCCTGACCTTCTTCCATAGCTCCTTCCATCTCAATGCAGATCTCATTTCCTGATTTATATCCTTGTTAGGGGAAGCAGGACCGAATGTTCGGAGGTGCTTTCCATCAGGTGATCGGGTGCCGGGACTATGTTGGTCCCAAGTGCTGGAATGAGAGGATCAAAAGCTGTCTGATCAACGGGGTTGAATTGGGAAAGTATTCTGTCACTGGGCCTTCTGGGGCCTAGAAAAGAGCGAATTAGGGTGGCTCTGGCTCTGTACTCAGAGTCATTGGCTTTGATGACTCGTTGTCTGAAATTGGCTATTCCATGAGCAAATGCGTGCTCAAGCACTACATGGTTCGGGTGGTTGTGTCCAAGGATGTTGACACAAATGGAATGATTAAACTCAGTCAGGTGGTGTGTGAGCTGTGTGATTTGAGTTTGTCGCTGATTCAGCGATGGGTGGAGCCATCTGGAGGTTGGCATTATTGCTACTTCAGGCCAGGAGGAGATAGGGTACCTCTCATCAGCAGTAGGAGAGGCCAGTGTGATTCACCAAAGTATGATAAGGTGATAGGGACAAGTGAACAATGCTAAGGGGCTTCCCATGTCACTGCACCCCTTATATACCTAAAGGGGTGCTGCAGGTTCCTGTGGCACAGCTCCTCGTCTGCAGCCCAAGGATGCTATCCATCCACTGTGGCACCTCTTTCTGCAGGCCTGCTCAGTCTGCAGCTGCCTCCCACAGCACTTCCGCAGGCTCGCACAGTCCGCGGCTGCCTGATACTGCTCTTCAATGCGGTCTTCTGCACTCTCCCGTTGCCCCTTTTGGACGTCATCGCCTTTCGCTTATCGACTCACATGCTACTCCACAGTCCATCACATGGAGCAGCTTATCTCCACATGCTCTCTTTAGTTGCCATGTGCTCCTGTGTGACGGCTCTTCCCTTGCCGCTCAACTTATCTCTTGGCTCTTATCCATCCTTTGCAGTATATAAGGAGGGTCTGTACTGCTTCCTCCTCTTACTGCAATGTGCTGGGGCCCTCACAAACTCAACTTCCTCCCCAGTTCCCATGTCTTCCAACAAGTTGCCCCCCTCGTACTCTCTTGTGCCGCCTTTCATTGGGCAATTCAGAGGGGAGCCAACAACCTCCTCATCCTTACTGTTGCTTGACGATGCTATGCTTGCAGACATCCTGGCCATTTTGCGTCAGCATGTCCTCAAGTCGTCTGCCCCAGCAACCTTATCTGTGACCTTCTCGAGGACCCCCACAGTATAGTCTTTTCTTCCATTTCTCATCCCATTCATTCACTGATCTCTTTTCGCAGAGTGGGACTCCGTTCCTCCTACCCAGTGGGCATCCCCCACTTCTTATTCAGGATGGAACACCACCCCTCCACCCTCATCTCCTCCGTCAGCCCCTGCGCTGGCTACAGTGGCTTTGCCAGACATTGAAGGAGAGTTCGTTCAGGTTGGGGAGTCTCCTTCCCATTCAGTGGAGGAGGGGCTCTGGGTCTAGTGGCCCAAACATTGAAGCTTCCATTTGACATAATACATAGTTTCTGGTTCTGGATTGGTTCTTGTATTACTTAGGTGCTTCAATTCCATAAACCAATCCACCAATGGCCATCAACAGTGAGGAGCATCTCCTCACTCTTGATTGCCATTGGTACTTTGGTCTTCTTTGCTTCTAGCATCACAGTTGTCCTTAGTCATATTGCCTTTGTCATTGTTTGTCCTGTTTATATAATCAAATTCATCATTCTTTCCATGACAATCCTGCTGTAGATGGGATAAATTCCCATGCATGAAATGAGTGATGTGGAAATCTTGAGAGTCATGCTTGAGTTGCAAATAACAGGCATGCAGTATGTCTTTGGAGAGATCCTCCTGGCATGACAGCTCAAGCAAAACATCACAGTTGAAGGGAGTCGATACAACAAGCTTTGGGTTGTGGAAGACAATGCAGATCATCGGGGAGACAGGAACTGGCTCCTGGGCAAGATTGGTGATGGCTGGCAATGTGAAAGGAAATACAGCTGAGCCACAGTGACCATTTTCCACTTGTATGCAGACACCCCCTTCAGCACACCCACCCCCTATCCAAAAGGCCTAGCCGATTTTGACTGATGCCCTTTTTATGGGCCCAGCCGATCGTTGGCCGAGATATAGCTTTATGGGCTTGGCCGATCAACTTGATATACCAAAATCCTGCCAGGCATACAGGGATCCCATGGTAATGATGATACCCTTTCAAAAGGGCTGGCCGACACCCATTTTAGGAACCAGTGTAGAGGGTCTGAAGCACCCTATTCAAACATTTCTCTCACTTACATGACAAATTAGATCAAAAAGCTGGGGATAAAGCATATGCACAAGATTAGGAAGCAAAGATCAGATGTGCTATTTGATAGACATGTAAATTACAAGGTCATCTGCATCATTTGAGACTCCTTATCATCTGAGACTCCTCCATGACAACTTAACATAGTTGGGTGAGATGAAAACAAATATGCCTTCCAATAGGTCTTCAAAGGGTAGAAGCAAATGTACCAATTGAATATGCAATGGAGCCATTATAAACTAGAGTGAAATGTGGTTGTCAACTGAGTCAGGATATTCTTTGGAAAAGGATGGGCCTTAATATCCTTTCTGAAGAGTATTCAAATCCACTTTGAATACGTGTTCTAAAGGAGAATGTATTGTTATTGTTCAAATATTCTTGCAATGTAGAAGTTGTGCATGTGAGTCTGTTATCACACCTTGTGATTATATCATTCTGTGGCTGTGCCCGGAATCCCGGGTGTGACAGTCACACTGTGACCAACTCTGCATAAGAGTATTCAAATCCACTTTGAATATGTGTTCTAAAGAAGAGGAGAATGTATTAGAATTGTTCAGGATGAGCCTTTGTACATAAAAATGATCCATTGTGGTCTAGAATTAAATTGAGGAAGTGATGCAAAGCAGTATATAATCTGATATTCCTTATAAAGAGACAAACCATTATAAAAGGACCCACATATGTGGTTCAATGGGGCACACTCCACCTTCAACAATCTAGTGGGAATAATGAAGGAGGATATTATTATCAGATATTGCTTATAAAGGTATGAATCTTCTTAACAGCATGATGCATCTAATAACAAGACTCAAATATGCTTTCTGATAGGCACAGGTTCTTCAATGATGTAATGCAAAGCTGACTGATTCAGGAAGTGGATCATTATCTGAAATTCCTTAGAAAGGGCCAAACTATAGGCACCACAAAAGGACAGATTGCAAAGAATTATTAGGACCTAGTGAGAAATCATGCAGATTGATATGCACTACAAATGACTGTCACCAGTGTCAAGGATGATTTTCAGTGCTTCACCCTTGGTCGCAGTACCCGCTTCTTGGCATCCATGGAAGCCCTCTCTCTAGCCCTGGTCCTATATTGCTTAGACCTCTCCTCCTCCTCTTCATCATGGTATACCCTTTTCCTCTTGGGCAGGCTGGGCCCTGCCTCCTTGTGGATCTGAACTGCCATATGAGCAACAAGGCCATGAACATCTCTATGCACACCCACATCATCCCACATCCCTTGTTCTCCTGTCCAAAATTCCATTATCTGTATTGTATTTATGCTGGACTGGAAAATTCTCACCTGGATGTTGCCTGTCATGGTCACCTTCTAACCCATTCCCCTCAATACCATCACCCCTTCGCATATCCACCTGCTTGCTCAGACAGGATTCTTCTGCATCACTATCAGGGGGAACAGAAGCCTCAACCCTATCATCATTATCCCCATCATAGATGCACCCCGAATCACTGTCTGACTCATCTGAGCCAATGTCTTCACTATGTGCATTTCAAATGTGCATTGATGATGATGATGATGATGATAATGATGATATGAGAACACTCACTCAGTACTGATATGGACAGGCTGGACCTCTCGTTCTTTCCCCTTCTTGAGGGAGAGCCTCTTCACCTCTTTGTCAGATGACAATGATGGCTCTTGTTCAGGTTGCTGGTGATAGTTGACTAGATGCCTTGATGGCTTCCCTCTCTGGTGCTGTGGGAGAACATATTGAAACCGTAATATTTTCTGGCCCAAAGTCTGTTGGTGATGCAGGAAATCACAGAGCCTTCTGACATCGACATATTGCATTTTTGAAGGCTCGCAAATTTGCATTCCCTCTGGAAGGTATTCATGAGGAATAAACTTGTGTGGAGCATCAGCTATCAGTTGCCAAGGGACAGCAACCTTCTTGTTTTTTGTTGTATTGCCTACATGTTGGAAGTAACTTGTCAGACTTGGACTATTGAGCAAGACAGACTCACGATAAGTGATAGTAAAAAATGACCGCAAAATTTCTTTGAGTTGTGCGAGTGGTAGGTTGAGTTCCAAAGGAAGAATGGGCCATCCCTCATGATCTGTTAGCAAATCCCATGGCACACTAATATCTCTTCCTTTCCTTGATAGCATCTCCTCTTCATCAACAAAAGGCTTCCTTTGTAACTCATCTGAAATCCTGTCAGTACTTCCCCAACCTTGGCTTCACATCATTTTCTCACCATTCCATGTCTCAGCCAAATATTTATCCCACTCCTCCCACACCTCACAACCAACTTTGTGAAATTGTACCTTGAACCCACTAGTCACAGGTCCAGGGGTCTGAATCCTGGAGCATGTATACAGAGAATTAATCTGATGGACCAGTGGGCATGCAATTGAGACTCACTTTGCCTTCTTTATATTCCCTTTCTCATCTTGCCAGCCAGTCAACATAAATAATTCAACACCCATCTGCTTCTTTGCAAAACGGGCAAACTTCAGGGCCTCATGCATAAATTTGCGAGAAGCCAATCTCCAAGCAACATTTCAGCCATTCTACTGGTTGAGAAAGGTAAATTAAAATACTCACTCTCTCTGCACAGGAACTGGGACAGGCTCCCTATTCCATTTCTCTACCAACCCCATGTATTTCTGATGCTCCTCTTGTGTTAGCTCTTGACAAATCTCAGTCCTAGCACGACGATATGAGCTGAGGAACTGGACTGATCCCCTCTCAGCATTTGACAACTCCTGGGCCCTGGCATTGATGATCCCCTTCTTGCACTGCTCCACAACACGCTGGAGGGTCCACCTCTGTCGTTTGCTGAACTGAAGGCCTTGGTTGCCATCATCTTCTGAACCAGAAGACTCCTCCCCTCCACTGACAGCCCTGCGGTTATTGTGGAGCCAATTGCGAATTTTCTATGAACAGACAAACATCAAATCAACTCAGGAGACAGATAAAATGCATAAGTTACAGTGCTAAGATCCTCTGGGACACATTTGTTGTCCTGCTCAGCTGAATCCTTGATTTTCGCTTTGATTTGCTTGACAATTTCGAGGTGGTCTTTTGAGTTTGCCTGTCTGTAGGCTACAAGACTTTCTGTGAGTATTTTGGTATACTCTGGGGTCGTCCACCTTGTCATTTTCTTTGCTAGCCTAACTGATAAAGCAGTGGCATTGTTGGGAAGCAAGAAGTGGTGTGTCACGTGAGAAAATAACTTGGCTCACGTGAGTCACTTGTCACGCGTTGTGACTGTGACTTGCTGAGGCTGTGCCCGGGACCCCGGGTGTGACAGTTACACTGTGACCGTAACTCTCCATAACAATATGCAAAATGTCCTTTGAATATGTGAGCCTTGTGTATTTTTTTAATGTACGAAATTCCACAGCAGTCACATCTTACAGCCAGAGTGATGACGAAGGTTCGGCTAACGGTCTATCTGAAAGAGGACTAGTACGTTTAGTTTAAACTCCTATTGGTTACGTGCTTGCCAGCGCAGCGGCCTCAGGGCCCTGAGGATTTTTCATACCGCCGTATCTGGAGCTTCATGTCTCTCGCATGAACTCCAGGTATGTGCTATCCTTGTGATCTTTATTACACTACTGAATACACTACGTCTCTCGCGTGAACTCCAGTCCTCTCGATCTGAAGCCTTCTCTGCATTATATATATATGATATTGCTTCTGAAGTGAAGCAATGGCACATTTTGATGCAAAATAACATAGCTTTGCTCATGTGAATTGTGTGTTGGGAGATGTGACTGTGACTTGTTGTGGCTATGCCCGGGATTACGGGTGTGACTCACACTGTGACCATAGCTTGGCATCAGAATATCCAAATGCTCTTTGAATATGTGTGTTCTGGGTAAGAGGAGAATGTATTGCTATTATTGCAGAAACTAGGAAAAGCTGACTAACGTCAGCAGAACCTTTGCTTGAATATCTTTGCATAAATTTGTGATACAACTATGGCTCACAATTGTGGTACCAGACAATGTCAGATAGTCATGCTGGTCCACAGGGGTTGTGAACAACGCTGTATTTTCCAAAAGATTACCCACTCATAAAGTTAGTGTGGCTGTGCTGATGCTGTGATAACAGATGTCACATAGTGTGACTGTCGCATACACTTTTGTCGATATCCACCATGTCTGCCCCAATCATCCTTCCTTGTGCTGCTGTCCATGTGGGTGGAAACACCAGCAACCCCAAATCCTTGGTTGCCTCGTTTCAAGTCCAGGGTGCCATGTAAGTACTTTTGTTCTTGTCCATTCAATCTCCTCACTGAGTTGTGAAAGGGCCGCAATGACTTTGACAGGCATGGGGTTTCCCCAAGTACAAGTTCGCTTAGAAAGGGATTCATCAGCTTGTAAAGTGAGTCTCCCCAAACTGCAGGATAGGCGTTACTAATGACATTAGATGAGTCACCCTGATAAGAAAGGGCGTCATGTGGTCATGGTCCTCCATGTCAATCTGGTTCGACCTTTGAAACCTCAATTAGCACAGTTTTGGGGCAAGACTAAAGGTATGTACTTTTGAAAGCTTGCTCCATGTCTGTCTGAGAGGATCTAGGACGGGTACTGTTTCCAAAACTATTTCTCCTTTTTGACCAAGAATCAAGTCTCTGGAGTCAACAAACATACAAAGCGTTTGTTCAATCTGTCAAGCCTAACTTTCCAGGAGACACATGGCAATATCTTATGTATGTGGCTTGTTTTGAAAGCTAAATTTCAACATTAATGATTGGCAATATCATAAGACCTGAGGAATCCGAAGCTGCATGGGTATCTGGTGGGACAAAATCAGGGTAGATCAATAACCTCATGTAATCAATATATTTGACATATTTTTCTCATTGTAGTGTTGGGAGCACACATATGCTTCTAGGTCCAGTTCAATTGAAAGATATTGAACTTGACCAACTCAAGGCTGGTCAATGGATAGGGGGAGATATTGTCAACTTTGCACTTCAGTACGTCAACCAATGTTCAATTGTTAACAATGCTCAAGGTGGACAGAGAGACATACAAAGCATTGGAAACAGGGGCATCTGGAATATGGCTCGCAAATACATATTTCCTTCCAGTACTGAGGTAATTTCACCCCTTAATGATGTGGGTGAAAGCTGATCATTTATTAGAAGAAAGGATGGCACCAGAGATATTATCGCATGGCTTCCAGAATCTGCACACAAATGCAGATACTGGATTATTCCTGGGTTCAGTGAGGAACTGTACGTGGCTGATATCTTGTTGGAATTTATGGGGATGCTATACCTATTACAGGAAGCATTGGTTTACCATAATTGTGGCAAACCCAGGCCATTGCTTTCTAGTCGATCAGCCAGATGGTAACTGGGGATGGTGAGTGTACCATTTCTTGCAATATTTTTGGTACTAACATCTTTACAGTACCATTGTCATACTTGACAGCTTTTTTCGTGACAGGGTGCATTCCAAAGACGCAAAGGCAATCCAAGACCTCTTCCGAGAGCTTGGGCATCAACAGGGCCTAAAGTACACCAAGGACCCAAAGGTTATCCAACCAAAGGTTTGTGGCAAATTGTGCAAAAAAGGGTGCTTCATATATTTTCATATGTTCTTGCTTAGGTTCCAAAACAGAAAAACAGAGATGATTGTGGCATATATGCGATCCATTTTGCAAGACTGTGGTTGCATGAAGGTGACAGATTAATGGATGTGGTGCTGGTAATTGGATATTTCTTTTCTTCTTCTAATGTCATTTCAACATCCCTTAGAACCCCTTGATGTCTCAACAAGACATTGAACAAGCATGGAAGTGCTGGAGGATTGGTGGGCTTCGGACAAGGCTACAAGAAGAGATCCTCACCGTTGCAGAGAAGAGTTGGTTTGAGCATGAAAAACAAAGGATAGTCTGATTGCCATTTACAGGCCTTTCTTCTTGTAATTCTACTGCCACTGGAATTTTATTGTATCTTGTATTTGTATTACTCTAACACTTTGCAACATAGAAGTTGCATATGTGAGTTTTTCAGTCAGCCCAATCACATGACACAACACTTTGTCCACTGCAACCTCCGCCATGCCAATCACTAAACGAAAAGAACATGCCCAGGAGGTTGAATTTGTTTCAATTTACAATAAACGACTGCGGAAATCCTTTTTGAAGTCTCGAAATGTCTACAAACAACCTGCTCAACCATACAACGTTCTACATAGCAAGCTTTGGTCTGGGACCTGCTCCAATGATTCCCTACTCCCCCAAACACCCCATAGCGAGGCCAAACAGACTCTGCCCTTTACATTTAATGCAGATGGTGACCCTGAGTGCATACTGGATTCTGATGCCCAAAGGATTTCACATAAGAAAAAGCAAGGAAAGGTGAGGACTCCAAGTTGTTCTCTGTATGCTGAAGTATCTGAAAATGTACACATTCAGACTCAGAATGAATTCCTTGAGGATTGGCTTCCTTTAAGAACAGCTTACCTGAGGGAAATCTTGGAATTAGAAGCTCCACCCCCTTCCAAAATTTGTCAGGTCTGCAATCAGAACAACTTCAAGTTTCGATGCCGTGATTGTTTCTATCGGCCTGCAACTTGCTCCTCATGCTGCGCCAAATCTCACATCAATATCCCATTCCATTCCATTGACGTTTGGAATGGAGTTTGTTTCCTGCCATCTGATCTCCTACATGTTGGACTGGCGATTCACTTAGGGCATCAAGGCTCACCGTGTCCAGAATTCAAAGAGGAAGGGTACAGGGAGAAGGATCAATGGGAGCAAGATACCAGAAATGAACCTAATTTGGATAGGCCAGGTGCAAGTCTGCTTCTAGTTGTACACTCAAATGGAGTGTGCCGACGGAGCATCTATTACTGCCAATGCTCAAATGCTCCTTCCCACCATATACAGCTGCTTCAACACCGTCTGTTTCCTGCCAGCTATACGAAACCTCAAACAGTGTTCACATTTGAAGTCCTTGGTCACTTCCATATTGAGGCTATGGAGTGTAAAACCTCAGCAGGCACCTTTTACTCCAAACTAAAGAGATTTACCTCTAATGCTTTCCCAGACACTGTACCAGTTAGTATCCTCCTCTCCTTTTCCCTCCATTTGTATTGACAAGCTGCTGGCATTAGGATCGATACCGTGAACTAATGAGAGTATCTCGTCAATGGCGAGACTTGACAAATAGAAAACGATTTGGTTTTGGGCACGACTTGGATAGGAAAACAGGAAATGGGGACCTAGCACTGTTTTGTCCTGCTTGCCCTCAACCTGGCATTAATCTTCCTAACAACTGGCAAAGTCAACCAGATCAGTAAGTCTTGTTTTCATTGAATGCATGTGAACCCTGATAAAGAAATGCCAGATGGCTTTTCCGCAGATCCCTGGTTGTTGATGGAAATTTCTCAGCAGAACACTTGAAAATGCGAAGAGCAGAGAAAGATGTTAGGTTAGCAAATGGAGAGGCATATATTGTAGAGGAGGTGAATTATCAACATCACCTCTCTGAGGGCTTAGAGATTCGAGATGTAGGTGTCTAACTTGGACTGGTCACCTGAGATTCACTCCTACAACAGAAATCAAAATGCTCAAATCACAGGGCTATAAGCCAGTCAAATGCTCACTCAAGTCACCTGGAAGCCACGGGAATAGGGGCATGTGCCTGCTCACGGCATGGGTGTTTCGTGCCACATTCTGTGGTTGATTTCCAGAAGGGCAAGCGGTGAGCTGAAAATGTCTGTATATTTTAATTTGGTTGCAAATACTTGTTGCTTTTTCTTCCAGTCACATCAACATTGACTATGCAATTTGCCAAGCTATCAAATATAGGACAGAAGGGATGACAGAGACTTTAGTCATCTATGATATCTGTTGTCAGTGGATTCGCAATTTCGACAAGAGGGTCCAGGGGAGCCAGTATCTGTCTGTGCACCCTTCAACAACAATCATACCTGCAGTGGGTAAATTTCACTTGGGGGCACACATTCGTTCCTGTTTCCCACTGTTCTCCTTGAACTTTGTTCATGGTGCTGGCCAACAAGATGGAGAGATTTTGGAGACTCTGTGGTCAAACCTGAACAAGGTCTCCAGCAGCATACAGGCCATGAGCAAGGCACATCGGCACGAAATATTAGACGACTACATGCGAGATTCAAACTGGAAGAAAACAGTGGGTATTGGTGGGTATCAAAATTTTCTAAGCGAATTTGGGATAACTGAATATGCAATCTAGTGAAGGCCCTCCTGGCGAAGTACAATGCTGCAACAGAAGGTCTTCGACAAACCAAGATTGCATTCAATGATTTGAATGAAGGGATTGGATCAGAAGCAAGAGAAGAATGGATGAATTTAGAGCAGATTGCTCTGCAAAATCGAGGGGAAGCCCTCAAAATATACGATATACAACTGGAAAAGAGTGAGTTGATATTCCTCACTTCATCACTAGAGACAGAAATCTGAAAATTTCAATATGAAGCACCAACTCTTGCAGATATCAGGCTAACTCTCTCAGCTAGGGTAAAAGAAACTGGAGTACCTTCGGGGATTACATCATTCCTGACTCAAGGCATGGATCTGGAACATATTCAGTAAGTGACATCCAAGATGCTAAGCCTACACACATGCCAATGAGCCTCCAGATGTTCAATTGACCTAACCCGGAAGAGGAGACTCACAGCAGCTCAGAAGCAAAGCATTATTGATAAACAGAATGCACTTCAATCCAAAATTGAAAATTTCAACCAACGAGTCTATACTGTTCTGGGAGATTTTGAGTGGGATGACCAACACCAGGAGACCATGCCAGAAGACACTGGACCTAGAGAAGAAACACAGGATGATCCTCAAGATGGTGACGTGGAAGACCTGGACATGGACAAGCAGAATTTCATACAGAACAGGCTTTGGATGCCTTCTACGTTTGGCCACGACTTCTGCTTGAAAAATGGGTGGGAAAAATTTGTGGATCAAGAAATACAGCTGCAGGTGGTACAAGCAGAGGAGTCACTTGAAGGGCTCAGACTGGCAATCGGACACAAGTCGTTGCTTTACAAGATACGAATTCGAAAATCCAAAACCCAGGCAAGCAAGACCAGGAGCCGCTCAGAACTCCTCCAAGTGAATGACAAGATCAAGGAGTATACTGGGAGGTACAAGTGTGCTAGGTCTGCCTTGATAAGCCTGGGAGCACCTGCACATGTACTTGAGAAGTTTCAAGTTCTCCAAGACACGGACTTGAAAGTTAACACAGATGTGGCAGAGGAAAACCGGATTGGGCAGCGAAATGATGCATTACCCTGGTTCTGGAGGATTGGGACTGGGGGGAATGCCAGGAACCTTTTGATGAATGAAAGTGAGTTCTTCGATATGTTAGCTTCCTCATATGTTTCTATGCTGACTGAAATAAGTATTGAGGGTGAACTGGCTGAGAGCAAAGGCTCGATATGACAGGTGGGAAGAAGAGATGTTATTGGTGAGACACGAAATGACATGGGCATTGGCATGGTATTCACACCAACAAAGGGAATGGGAGAGGAGGAGAGTCTGGGCAGAAACACAGTGCTTGCATGGTCACAGAAGCTATGCTGAGAAGCAGGCTATGGTATGGAAGTGGATGAAGGAGGCTGCATCTACTGCCTGGGGTGATATTTTGAGTCTACCACAAGTCAAATCTTAGCTAGCCACATCAATTGTGGGGATACAAAGCACTGGAATTTCACCCAGACAGAAGCTCTTTTCCTGGAGTTCAGCAACAGTGATGAAGTGACCAGTTTCTATATAAATGTACCTAGGTCAACAATTGCATGTACGTATTTTGAGTTGGGTAAGTTGGTCGTGGTATCTGTAGACAGTCATGAACAGAATCTTTCATGAAATGAGCAATGCACAATCGTTCGCCACCCTCCCAATCCATCACTTCATGCAGAAAAACTTTACCCGCAAATACAAGGACAGTTCCAGGATTGTAGGCAAATTGACCACCAAGTTCCTGGAGTGTCATGTATGCCTGCTTGTGAGTTCCAGCACTAACCAAAAGATCGTAGTGAGCCAGGCAGCCTCCCTTGTCGCGATGTGCAGGAGTCTTCCTGTTCACAATGACTTCCATTGCCGTAAAGATTGAGGGCCAAAGCTGCACATTCTTGTATGTTTTTGCCATTGCCACCCCAGATTGCACTTGGTCAATGGCTGAGCTCCCAAAGTCATATTGTTCTGGTGCAACCAAGGCCATAATTGAATTGCACAGCTTCTCTGCATGTGCGATTCCTCGAATGAAGGAGGAACCATATGCAGTCTGCAAGCTGGTCGAAGCATGCAGTTTATCACTGAGCTGTTGACATTGAGACAGTAAAACAAGGTAGTTATGTGACAGCATTACCTGTTGCTGGCCTTGCATAAACCAGCCAGGAGAGAAGGACTTGATTCCGGCACCAAAACGACCTCCGCCTTCAGGTTCGACAAATCCCGTAGTACGCCCAGCATTACTTGGCAAGTCTCTGTCCAGATGCTTGCTAATGTGCTCACACCCTCTGTTGTACTGCTCCTGTAAATTGGTTAGAAAATATGGTTCAAATTTGATTGCCTTATCTCACCACTCTAGCACTAGAAAGAATTCCAGGCAGAGCCCACAGCAAGATACGACCGTGCTTATCAATTATTGTGCAGGGTTCCTCTTGAACACCGAGGTCTTGAGGCTGCTTGAAATACTTGCTGAATTTCACCAAGGCTGCATCGAAATTATTGCTGCGTTTGGCTATGAGATTGATATGTTTCACACTGTCTGCAAACCGATCTATGTTCCATTCCGTTTGAACTGAATGGTCAAAGTGTTCAGCTGATTGTTGCAAGTCATTTAAGCTAACGCACTTGGGTTGAAGAGGGCATAGGCCACAGTTAGAACTACATGTTGTAGTTCTTCTTGAGTCACAGGTTGGTCGTCAGCATTACTCTCGTTGCTGGAATCCATGGCAACTCTCAATTCCTCAAGTTCGCCCCAAATTTTCAACCTTCCTTCAATTTTAGCTGGCTTAACAGGATTAAAAATTGATGACTTGCCTTGTCTTGAGTGGCTTTTGCATTTTATGAGTTACGTGCTTGCGTATCGTAGTGCGTAAGAGGCTCCACATGGTGCCTTTCAAAGTAGATGGCCTTGGGTGGGCATTAGACATCAACTCAGCTCAGTTAGACGATACATACGCATCACAAGGAGCATAATTGGTCCTCTTGTTTGAGCCAGATAAGTCAGTCTCTTGATGCTTCCTTTTGGCCATTGGATGAGCTGAATTCGCAAATCTATGTTAGGGGGTTTGACAGTCAACAAGGTCACATGACTCCTTTTTTTTCTATTCTTCTTTTGAATCAGCATTTATATACTGCAACATTGGCAAAGACAAAGACGCGGTTGTACGTATGGTGCATATTTATGAGATAAAGGATGAATTGGGGACAGAGGTATGTGGCATGGGTTTGTAGGTTATATTGCCGTCATTTAGTGTGGGTCAGGCGGGTTTGTTGGGTATGATGCAGTATCGAAGAGGTTAAGGCTGGGTAGTTCTAGTGGGATAGGGGGTTTGAGCGGCTCTCCGGTTGAGGTGAATACTCCGGAGATTTGTAAGAATTTCGCGATGGCGAGTAGTCCTTTGGTACCGCTGAGCGGGATTGGCGGAGAGTGGTCACGATGCACTTCCGATAGTATGTGTCGGTGTTCGTCGTATGCTCGGCAATTATGGAATATATGGTCTATGTATCTCGTCGCTGGAGTTGTTGGGATCGTGTCTCCGCAGAGGCATTCGGGCTCGTGAGGTATTTTCATATATTGTGATGCTATCTTATGACAGGCACACAGTACAGCATTGATGGCAGAGGATAGTCATTTAGAGAAGTTCAATCAGAGTAGCTGGTAACAAGGCAATGTGAGAGCCAGTGTCATCTAGGCCTTTATGTTGGCCCTGATATATGCCTCATTAATTGATGAATGGGCCATTGAGCAATGTATTAGCCACAGTTATGTAGGCCTATATGTTCATTACTACAAATTTACAATTCGGCCAACATGCAGTCTTCGCAGGTAATACATTTTTCAGGCTGGGCCTACACATTTGCCCAATGATGTCTCTTGATCGGCCCTCACGTATGCCTCATTAATTGATGATTGGGCTGTTGAATCAGCATTTATATACTGCAACATTGGCAAAGACAAAGACACGGTTGTATGTATGGTACATATTTATGAGATAAAGGATGAATTGGGGACAGAGGTATGTGGCATGGGTTTGTAGGTTATATTGCCATCATTTAGTGTGGGTCAGGCGGTTAGGTCAGATATCCATGTTCCTTCATACGTGAAGGAACAGATGCTTTACACTACTGTTGATTTATAATTAGCCAGTGCCCTCCAAAAATTTCGCCTCCCAGCCAAACTTTCTCCTCAGGTGCATTGAAGATAAGTTTGTTGGTGCACTGCGGATTTCGACAAGCAAATATTCTCGCCCCAGCATTACCAGTAGATGAGACCCAGGAGCGGATGCAGCCACAAGCCTTGCACTGCACTGGGAGCTGATTTCCCCAAGGGCGAAGCTCAGGGTGAACCCACATATAACGAGCACCACGTATTTGTCCCTCTCTTGCCTGGAGATGGACGATGTCGGTGTGGCGACAAATTGCTGATGTCGCAGGTAGGAGCCTCCGGAGACAGTCCTCCAGAGGGAATCCCTCCACCAGAACTTGCTGGGCGTAGCCAACTACAAACCCTGCCGTAAGGCAAGGTTGCAGCTCAGCGGCTGTGAATGCGATGACATCCGAAATCAAAAGGCTGGAAATTTTGATTAATTAGCAAATTGAGAGTGCTAGTTATTGTCTTACCGCTTGGTTGCCTCTGCTAGCTCTGAATAACTACGGAAGTTCTTGACTAATGTTCCACAGGACATCATCCACAATGTGACCTCTGCCCCTTTGAGGAATGTCAAGTGGGCAGGTGGGAGGAGGACGTCGAGAAACTAAGGCTTCAAATTAGCTGGAGGCAGATGCATTGTAAACAAACTCACGGGTTTGACCTGGGTGCATAACCCAGGTGAAAGAAAGAGGTCGCCAGTGTCATCATGAGAATGATTCGTAATAAAAATTACCACATGGGGATGTTTATTTCTGTGAAAATGGTTAGTACAATATGATATGAAACAGAAAGCTCATACTGAATCTTATGCACCAAGCTCTTCATGTACTCTGCGTGCAAATTGATAAGGATGTCATTGGCAAGATCGAACACAACCTCTTCATACTGCAACGCCTCATCTCCAAGATACGACCGCATATAGTCGGCGAGAAGTCTTGCCGGCATTCCAGCATGATCCATTCCTTTGAGGAGAAAGTGCAAGACAAGTAGTCCCTTGTTGCTGACACGAGAATTTGCAGTCATTTGAAAATTGCCTACTACCTTGAGAGGTTGTGCAAACACTGGTCGCAATCTTGCCGTGTCGGGCTTCCCGTCGATGATGTCGAGGCCCTTTGTCAAATAGAACCCCTACAATGCAAAGATAAGAGAACGAAACAGAATAAGTAAATCAATGCTCACATAATATGGGCTGAGGGTGGGTCCTTTGAAAGACCGAGCATGGCAGGTGAGACACATGAACTTGAGGTGTTCGGTGTCGATCGAAGTCGGGACAGTGAGGCATTTTGTGCATAGCGCCCGAGCACAGTAATCACAGACAAAAAGAAAACCACCATTAAGGCACATGTAGCAGAACTGTGGAAAAAGTTTATTGTTTTGTACCAGTGCTCAGAGCAAAGGCGAATACTCACATTTTCACCCTCACTAGCAAATTCTGGTCTAACCAGCGCTGTAGAAGTAGCTGTCGTTCTTGTGGATACAGCTGACCCTGGGACAATGCGGAGAGCGCGACCGCCGGTACTTCTCTGTGCTGTTTGTTTGTTTCGAGCCATTGCGAGGGGGATAAGCACTAAGAGAGAGTGAGGGTCATGCATATATAATGTTTTCCAGATCACCTTGACTACAACAATACAAGACTACATCTCTTGAATAGGGGAGGTTCAGTCGACAGTGGTACCACACAACGATTAGACAGAGGGGAGAACAAGGTGTGAAGCAATAAGTTCAGACAAGAAGGAAGTTTCTATAACTACCAGGGTAGGCAAGTACAATGATTGGACAAAGGGGGAACAAGACATGTTCAGACCAGGAAAGACTACTGTATGTGTAGTTACAAAGGCACAACAAGAATATATCCAAGGCTGGGACAAAGCATCAAGAGAGCGTGATGAGTGTTGAGAAGGGCTAATGCTCAAACGTTCTCTCGTTTACTTGTGTCTATAATAATTCTCATTCACTTGTCCCTTTGTGTCTACCTGCTCTCCTCTCCTTGTATTTACCTACTGGTGCCGTCGTGCCCTCTTGGCATTCGTGCTATGGCCCTGTAGCGGATACTTGCGGAGACAAGACCTTGTGCATGCCTGCCACTGCCATGCTGTCCCGCCCTGCCCTGCTGCCACCGCTGCTCCCTTTCCCCACCCTGACGCTCTGCTTCTGCCCTGTCCCTGCTGCCACCAATGGCCCCAGTCCCCGCCATTGGTCTGTGACCACTGTTGGGGGCTTGGGCCATTGCTGCCGCATGCTGCCGCAGCCGCCACCACTGTCATTGCCGCCACATACAAATGGCGTAAACTGATGAAAAACACTCCCTTCACAGGATGTGTGATGACAGCAGAGGGTGCATGGCTTCGAAGCCACTAGCCCTGCTTAGGGTTAGGGTTAGGGCTGCAAAACTGCATAAGTTACAGTATGATTTCTTTATATCATCTTCATTTCAAAAAAAGCGTCAAGTACAAATAATTTACAAGTCTAGTGTAAAACGTATCAAAAAGAAAACCATGTCAGGCATTTACGTCAGAGGATGGGTGGCCAAATCCACCTCTGACTAGCCATTCACATCGCAATATATGCTTCATTGCAAAGAGGGCACTGCAATCTAAGCAGTGCCCCACTTCGCTGAAGCAAGAGTTCCCCCCAGTCTCGAGTAGATAAAAAAAACAGACTTACTGATTGTTGTCCATAAGAGAGGGAATCTGTAAGAAACTGGGGTGGGAGGACGCTAACCACATGGCAGCTAGCAGTCCATCCCGGAGCCCATACGGCAACCCCAAGGTATGAGTGGGGTGAGAGGACGCTAACCACATGGCGGCTAGCAGTCCATCCCGGAGCCCATACGGCAACCCCAAGGTATGAGTGGGGTGAGAGGACGCTAACCACATGGCGGCTAGCAGTCCATCTCGGAGCCCATACGGCAACCCCAGGGTATGAGCACAAGCAAGGCAAAATCACTTACAATGATGAGGGGTTGGGGGAGGTCGTCTGCATAATAGACGACACTCACATCCTTGGCCCAATTGGCCACCCCAGGTGGGTATGAATGAGGGTTGGTTGGGGCCGGCTCGCATCTAAGCCGCCACCAAACAAAAAGGCCCATACGGCCACCCTCTTCACATAAAATTCTGAAAAACCACATCAACGAGCACCACATCAACCAATAATGAGTCGCATTGGAATACACGCACCTCTGCAGGTGTCGAGCTAAGAGACACCTGATGACAGACAAGGGCAGCATTCCCTGTGCGGCACTGCAGTTGCCGCACAGAGAATGCTGTCCCTGTCCATCACGAACCATAAAATAGATGTCCCAGGCAGCGTAGCAGGAGGCTCGGTGGGCGGGTAGACAGGGGAAACAAGGCGGACAAGAGCGACGAGGCGGACGAGAGCGATGAGGCGGACGAGAGTGACGAGGCGGACGAGAGTGATGAGGCGGACGAGAGCGAGGTGATGGAGCGGAAGACAAAAGATGGTGCGACCATCTTTTGTTTGTTTGTTTGATATCTAAGGCGATTCAACATTTGGCTCTGTTTGTTTATATTGATATGTCACATGATCTCAATAAATTACACGATCACATGTTGCCTTCTCACTGCCCTGCTCAATCCTGCCATGCCTCACCCGCTCGCTCCTCGCTCTGCCGCGTCTGACCCGCTTCTCGACCACCCGCTCTCTGCTCTGCTAATTCCAGTGCACCCAGTGCCCTGCTTCTGCCGCTTAGTGCACCCTGCACCCTGCCCACACCGCTTAGCACACCCTGCACTCCATCCACAACACCTGGCGCACCCCGCATTCCATCCACACTGCCTGGGCCCTGCATATGCCATCTGGTGCACCCTGTACTCTGCCTACACCAACCCCGCCTTACTGCCCACTCCCAACCTCATGTCAGCAATGGTGCATTGTTATCCCATCCCCCTTCTCCCCTTGCTACTCTTTCAGCCTCACGGCAACCACGGCGGCAGCATCAACGACAACGACAACGATGGTTGCATCGCCAGCAACGACGGCGGTGATGACAGTGGTGGCGGCGGCGGCTGCATGGCCAGTGACGACGACAACGGCGGCAGCAGCAGCGGCCAGCGATGACGACGACGGCGGCGGCGGCGGCACAGCAGCATGCGGCAGAAATGGCCCAAGCGCCCAACAGTGGTCATAGACCAATGTCAGGGACTGGGGCCATTGCGGCAGCGGCAGCAGCAGCAACAATGATGGCTACGTGGCCAGCGACGACAACGACGACGACAGCAGCGGCCATCAATAGTGATGATCGTGACGGCTGCATGGCCAGCAATGACGACGGTGGCGGCGGCGCAGCAGCAGCAGCATTGGCACGGCCAGCAAGGACGACGAGGACGGCGGCGGCAGCGGTGGCGCGGCAGCATGCAGTGATAATGGCCCAAGCCCCCAACAGTGGTCATAGACCAATGGCAGGGACTGGGGCCATTGGGCAAGGAGCGGCTGGGCGGAGAGTGGCAGTAGGAGCAGCAGGGCAGGGAATGGCAGCAGGGTGTGGAATGTGGAACCGGGGTGGCAGCAGGGCGGGGAATGGGTGGGCGATGAGCAGGTCACAGAATTGGTTGGCGACAAGCAGGTCAGGATGGGAAGCGGGTCAGGGATCAGGGACGGTAGCAAGGCATGGAGGAACAGAGGTGGCAGCAGGGAGGAACAGAGGTGGCAGCAGGGAGGAGGGAGCAGGGGCAGCAGCACGGCGGTGATGCATGACAGATCGAGGGTGGCAGCAGGGCGGGGAGCGCGACCGGGCAGGGAGTGTGGCAGATGAGGAGCATGGCAGGGCGGGGACCATGGCGGGGCAGGGAGCAGGCCGTTCCCTGCCCCATCAGACACATGATGAAGCAGACCAATCAGGGGTGGCGGCAGGGCAGGGAGTGATGAGATGGGGGTGATGTAATGCAACAGGGGATGGCGGTGGTCAGGAGGTGGAGGAAGTCTCCAAGGACAGGAAGGTGTCATCCAGCGGGGACGCCTAGTGCTGATATCGCTGAAAATTGTACTACAAATGACATTATTTTTCTCATGTTACCTTTCCTTTCATTTCGGAGCCTTCTGTGCTCATACACTTCCATGTCATTAGAGGGAGACCACCCGGATTGTGCTACATTCAGATTTCAAGCAGAAGCACAAGAGCAGAGGCCCGTGACAGTGTAACAGGTGTGACATGTAACAGTGGGGATCCCGGGCACTGCCACTGTCAATTTCATCCTTTTTTAGTACTTGAATCCTTGTTACGTACTTGAACTTACTCCCAAACCACACTTCAATGTCTACTTCGATGAACAAATCCTCTTCCTCGACAAGCAAAATGTCGACTTCAGCATTGCTCACCATCTTCGATCCCCAAACAGTCCGCATGAGTGCTGTTTTCCAAAACTATCCTTGGTTGACCGACATCATCATGAAGCCTGGACTTCTGGAAAGCAACATTGCTACTTGGCTGGGACAGCACCACAACTTAGGAGAGGAGCAAGTTTCCCTCTGCAAGGTTCAATTCAAACTTATAAACTTAGGATTATTTGCTTATCAAAGCTAATCGTCTAGTCGATCGCTCAGTCTTTGGATCGTTTTGGACCTGGAAGCACGGCACTGAAGAAGGAAAGAGCAGTCAACGAATACTTCCGGGCATCATACAGTGACTTGGTTAGCAGAGAGAAATGGGAGAAACACGACACATCGGCTCTCATGAGCGCTGCTCATTTCGTTTTTCGTCATGCCCTTTTGGACCGCTTGGCATTTTCGATTGTTGAGGCTTCTCCATCCCAGCTAACGCCTCGATCTGAATTGCCTAAGATGCCCAAGAAGTTTAGCGATGTGCGTTAAATTTCTTTCCCTTATTCCAAGTTTCTTATCTTTCATAGTATATTGGTACCATTAAGGATTGGCTCAAGCCCATTGAAAAAGCACAGGGGTCTCAAAGCTTTCAAGCCATGGATCCATTGACGAATTCTGCGGCGTATTTTGGCACCTCCCTTCCTGCACACCCTTCGCCAAAGCAGGAACAACTGATCAAAGCTGTAAAGTTCCTTGGTGGGGGCCTGGAACGAATGCGAGACATCCAGGTCAAGTCCGTACTTCTAAACTTTGAGATGATGGCATTTGCCATCACTTGGTTTGGCTTGGTTTGTGTCCAGCAATTTTTTTGTTGGGAATTATAACTAACAATCTCTCAGAATAATGCCATAGGTTTTGCTGAGTCGACCCAGGACTGGGTCAATATTTTAAATGAGTGAGAGCAACATAGTTTGCCTTATCCAAATTTCCAACTAAGTTTTTTCACACAGACAATTAGAAAGCGAGGGTCTTCCTCTGTCTTCCAGCCTTGTCTCAAGGCTCACAGATCCACGTCTTGGCCCGATGCTCTTCGAGCATGTGCGCGGACTCTTCCACTACTGCCTCTCTGTCAGTCCCCTTTTTGCCCTGACAACAAGGGCATTTGACCAGTCGCAACTGCGACGAAGTTTCTTGGTATCGGTGAGTGCCTCATTTTTATGTCAGATTGTGTTTATGAAACAGGCAATATAGACTGCAATGTACTTGGGTAACGAAAAGCCTGTGTTTTTGGGATTGACGGAGAAAGCACTGTGGAGAGCTCTGATGCAAACAAGCATCACCGGCGACTCATCAGCGGCCCTGAATGGCTTCCTTACAGAGTTTCAAGACCTTCAGGTGCAGTTCAAGGGGCCAGAAATTCAGATGGATTGGTATTCTCCATCCCGTATGTTATTTTGATCTTTTCGTCCCTGAATGAAACTGACTGCAAAGAAAGGGCAAGTCCAACGTGTCATCACAGCTCCCGAACCATGTTCCATCGAAGAAGAAGCAGAGCCCATCATTGCTCCTGAAGCTGGTCCCCCGGAGCATGTCGAAGACATCATTCCTGCTCTGGAAGCAGATCCCCAGGGCGTCACTTCTGCTCATGAAGCAGGTCTGATTGAGCAAACACCAATTTTCCCCATGCTCGAATACGACCAGCAGGAGCTCTCAGACACTCAAGACGCTGAAGAAGCTGAAGGTGCATTGGAGAAGCCACTGAAACACGAGGTTCATCGTCCAACGCGAAGGGCAGCAAAGAGACTCCGGCATGAATCAGACCAGGAGAATAAGGATGACGAGTTGATCCCCGATGAGGAAGCTGTGATGAGGAAAGGGAAAGGAAAGGCGACACAGGATACACATGTGGGCCAAGGCAAGACAAAGCCACCTGGACCCATCCACCAGGGTAGAAAGGCTGCCTTGAAGCCAATTCGGAGTATCATTGACCTGACGGTCAAGGTATGACTTATATTGACACCCCAACAAATGCTGATTGAATTGTTTTATTTAGCACGTAGAGAAAGTGGAGGAGCTCTCCTCTTTACCCCTCCCCAAGGTAAGCAAAATCTCAACTACTGCGTAATATTTTAATTCACACAATGCAGATGGAGAATCACTCCATCAAAGTCAAAATGTATGATGCAAATCCTGATACCGAGCCAACCGTCTATGAGCATTTCACGACTTCAGATTCAGTACGTTTAACACTTTTTTTCATGGATATCTCTCAAAATAAAGCAGGCATTCCGCGAGTATCCTGTCCTAACGGACATAATAGAAATGGTCGAAGAGGAATATGTCAATCAGGTCCCTAAGCATCGTCTTCCAACTGCCAGGTCGCGAACATTCCATCCAGATGCGTCTGCGATATTCGTCACAACCTGGACTGAGTTCAAGAAGATGACTAGTCTGGAAATTCAAGAGGTGTTCCGTCGTCGACATATTCTTATTACGAATACGCCAATTTCAACCCTCGACTTTGATGAGGAGGGATTATCGACATTGGCTCCTCTACATCAGGAATGTGTGTTCCAAGGTGAGTCTAAAATATTTTTCAAGTTGATTCATCTAAGTCAGCTTCTATAGTTGCAGAGATGCGAAAGCACTCTGATGCAAATCTGCTCCGCACTGGGACACTCCACGATTTGCTGGAGTCAACACGTGATATTACAAAATGACGGATTTTGAATGGCCTTGACTTCCCGATGGGAAGCCTCAGCCTCCCTCCACCACCTCGATTCAGGCATGTCCCATTTGTTGCTCTGACACATGACAACTGAAACAATAACTAAATCAGCGCTTTTGCAACTCATGAGTGGGCACGCCACCAAACCCAAAAGATGGATGGCTTCGCAAACCAACCTGACAAAGACGACCTGATCTGGGGCATTGCAGCCACTGGTGGGACCATCAGCATGCCCCATATTGATGATGTTGGCCTTGCAGTTGTTTCGACTGTCATGTCAGGGTCAAAGTGGTGGGTGGTGATGCGCCGCCGTACAGACGCAGAAGACTACGACTATCACGGCAATATCTTTTCGACACATGCCTTCCCCCTCAGTTGGGGTGATTGTAGCACCGGAAAAGAATTTTTATGTGCGGAGGCTATACACCTGAAGACAAGAGATATTTTGTGAGTTGCAATAATTATCACATGCAATATTTACTGACAATCCTACAGTTTCATGCGTCCTGGCACACTCCATTTTGTGCTTGGCCTAGAGCCGACAATTGTTTATGGCCGGCACTTTTATTCCGCATCCACGATAGCTCGCAGCTGTGCTTCAGCCCTGCATATGTTTGTGCTCAACCCGATAATCACCAATCAAGAGCACCAATCGACGACCACATACTTGTGCAAGATGATGGCGGTCTGGGTTGAGCACTACGTCACGGGGAAATCCAAATATGGTAGAATCTCTCCATCATTATGTATGTCATCTGATAATTGTTTTAGCATTTGGTGAGGCACTTGCCCACATCCCCGATGTCACAACAAGACATGGACTCCTCGATATTATCATGGTGGGGAACATGCTTGAATTTGCGATAGCCCTTGGCCTCAAGTCACATGGGAGGAAACCACCGCCTGAAATACTTGAAGAGCAAAACATTGCAATGTGGCGATACCGCATCTTCCAGAGCTGGTTCATCGAACGATACATTCTTGAGATTGGTGGTCAAGGGGTGAACCCATCATATCTCTTCTACAAATTGCTCATCCAGTTTGGCGTGGCACTTTGTTCTTACATGAAAAGGTGGGAGAAAAAGGCACCACTCACAATCACTGCACAGCAGGTGATTGCAGCAGTGCTTGAGCACCTTCAGAAAGACTGGCAAGACCTTCTGGATGCCTTCCAGAAGTTGCTCCATGATGATACCAGTGCTGGTAATTGGTTCTCCTGGGATGGCCCTGACTTCCACATATTTCCCCGCGACAATACTCAGGTTTGGACGGAGCTGGAAGATTTGCTGGACGATCCAATTTATGAACAGGTCTCTGAAGAAGAGCAAGAGGACAGTGATGCAGGAGATGACCGTTCTGAGTTGGGGACAATATGTTCTAAGAGGCCCCTCTCCCCGCATGATGGTATGTGTTTCATTATATACTTTCATCTAGACGCAGCAGATTTTCTAATCAATACAACAGATAATTCAGACATGGAATCGATGGTCCGTGTGAGACAGAGGCGCGGTTTCAATGCCTGACCCTAGCCATTGATTTTGATTAGACATAGAATAGAGCACATGTACTAGGAAGCACCGACTGAGTCATCGGAACCCTTGCTTGATGTATATATGCATTTACTTTTTTTGAAAGAAACTAACAGTTCGTAATGGCTGTGAGATGTGACTGCTGTGGAATTTCGTACATTAAAAAAATACACAAGGCTCACATACTCAAAGGACATTTTGCATATTGTTATGGAGAGTTACGGTCACAGTGTAACTGTCACACCCGGGGTCCCGGGCACAGCCTCAGCAAGTCACAGTCACAACGCGTGACAAGTGACTCACGTGAGCCAAGTTATTTTCTCACGTGACACACCACCTCTTGCTTCCCAACAATGCCACTGCTTTATCAGTTAGGCTAGCAAAGAAAATGACACGGTGGACGACCCCAGAGTATACCAAAATACTCACAGAAAGTCTTGTAGCCTACAGACAGGCAAACTCAAAAGACCGCCTCGAAATTGTCAAGCAAATCAAAGCGAAAATCAAGGATTCAGCTGAGCAGGACAACAAATGTGTCCCAGAGGATCTTAGCACTGTAACTTATGCATTTTATGTGTCTCCTGAGTTGATTTGATGTTTGTCTGTTCATAGAAAATTCGCAATTGGCTCCACAATAACCGCAGGGCTGTCAGTGGAGGGGAGGAGTCTTCTGGTTCAGAAGATGATGGCAACCAAGGCCTTCAGTTCAGCAAACGACAGAGGTGGACCCTCCAGCATGTTGTGGAGCAGTGCAAGAAGGGGATCATCAATGCCAGGGCCCAGGAGTTGTCAAATGCTGAGAGGGGATCAGTCCAGTTCCTCAGCTCATATCGTCGTGCTAGGACTGAGATTTGTCAAGAGCTAACACAAGAGGAGCATCAGAAATACATGGGGTTGGTAGAGAAATGGAATAGGGAGCCTGTCCCAGTTCCTGTGCAGAGAGAGTGAGTATTTTAATTTACCTTTCTCAACCAGTAGAATGGCTGAAATGTTGCTTGGAGATTGGCTTCTCGCAAATTTATGCATGAGGCCCTGAAGTTTGCCCGTTTTGCAAAGGAGCAGATGGGTGTTGAATTATTTATGTTGACTGGCTGGCAAGATGAGAAAGGGAATATAAAGAAGGCAAAGTGAGTCTCAATTGCATGCCCACTGGTCCATCAGATTAATTCTCTGTATACATGCTCCAGGATTCAGACCCCTGGACCTGTGACTAGTGGGTTCAAGGTACAATTTCACAAAGTTGGTTGTGAGGTGTGGGAGGAGTGGGATAAATATTTGGCTGAGACATGGAATGGTGAGAAAATGATGTGAAGCCAAGGTTGGGGAAGTACTGACAGGATTTCAGATGAGTTACAAAGGAAGCCTTTTGTTGATGAAGAGGAGATGCTATCAAGGAAAGGAAGAGATATTAGTGTGCCATGGGATTTGCTAACAGATCATGAGGGATGGCCCATTCTTCCTTTGGAACTCAACCTACCACTCGCACAACTCAAAGAAATTTTGCGGTCATTTTTTACTATCACTTATCGTGAGTCTGTCTTGCTCAATAGTCCAAGTCTGACAAGTTACTTCCAACATGTAGGCAATACAACAAAAAACAAGAAGGTTGCTGTCCCTTGGCAACTGATAGCTGATGCTCCACACAAGTTTATTCCTCATGAATACCTTCCAGAGGGAATGCAAATTTGCGAGCCTTCAAAAATGCAATATGTCGATGTCAGAAGGCTCTGTGATTTCCTGCATCACCAACAGACTTTGGGCCAGAAAATATTACGGTTTCAATATGTTCTCCCACAGCACCAGAGAGGGAAGCCATCAAGGCATCTAGTCAACTATCACCAGCAACCTGAACAAGAGCCATCATTGTCATCTGACAAAGAGGTGAAGAGGCTCTCCCTCAAGAAGGGGAAAGAACGAGAGGTCCAGCCTGTCCATATCAGTACTGAGTGAGTGTTCTCATATCATCATTATCATCATCATCATCATCATCAATGCACATTTGAAATGCACATAGTGAAGACATTGGCTCAGATGAGTCAGACAGTGATTCGGGGTGCATCTATGATGGGGATAATGATGATAGGGTTGAGGCTTCTGTTCCCCCTGATAGTGATGCAGAAGAATCCTGTCTGAGCAAGCAGGTGGATATGCGAAGGGGTGATGGTATTGAGGGGAATGGGTTAGAAGGTGACCATGACAGGCAACATCCAGGTGAGAATTTTCCAGTCCAGCATAAATACAATACAGATAATGGAATTTTGGACAGGAGAACAAGGGATGTGGGATGATGTGGGTGTGCATAGAGATGTTCATGGCCTTGTTGCTCATATGGCAGTTCAGATCCACAAGGAGGCAGGGCCCAGCCTGCCCAAGAGGAAAAGGGTATACCATGATGAAGAGGAGGAGGAGAGGTCTAAGCAATATAGGACCAGGGCTAGAGAGAGGGCTTCCATGGATGCCAAGAAGCGGGTACTGCGACCAAGGGTGAAGCACTGAAAATCATCCTTGACACTGGTGACAGTCATTTGTAGTGCATATCAATCTGCATGATTTCTCACTAGGTCCTAATAATTCTTTGCAATCTGTCCTTTTGTGGTGCCTATAGTTTGGCCCTTTCTAAGGAATTTCAGATAATGATCCACTTCCTGAATCAGTCAGCTTTGCATTACATCATTGAAGAACCTGTGCCTATCAGAAAGCATATTTGAGTCTTGTTATTAGATGCATCATGCTGTTAAGAAGATTCATACCTTTATAAGCAATATCTGATAATAATATCCTCCTTCATTATTCCCACTAGATTGTTGAAGGTGGAGTGTGCCCCATTGAACCACATATGTGGGTCCTTTTATAATGGTTTGTCTCTTTATAAGGAATATCAGATTATATACTGCTTTGCATCACTTCCTCAATTTAATTCTAGACCACAATGGATCATTTTTATGTACAAAGGCTCATCCTGAACAATTCTAATACATTCTCCTCTTCTTTAGAACACATATTCAAAGTGGATTTGAATACTCTTATGCAGAGTTGGTCACAGTGTGACTGTCACACCCGGGATTCCGGGCACAGCCACAGAATGATATAATCACAAGGTGTGATAACAGACTCACATGCACAACTTCTACATTGCAAGAATATTTGAACAATAACAATACATTCTCCTTTAGAACACGTATTCAAAGTGGATTTGAATACTCTTCAGAAAGGATATTAAGGCCCATCCTTTTCCAAAGAATATCCTGACTCAGTTGACAACCACATTTCACTCTAGTTTATAATGGCTCCATTGCATATTCGATTGGTACATTTGCTTCTACCCTTTGAAGACCTATTGGAAGGCATATTTGTTTTCATCTCACCCAACTATGTTAAGTTGTCATGGAGGAGTCTCAGATGATAAGGAGTCTCAAATGATGCAGATGACCTTGTAATTTACATATCTATCAAATAGCACATCTGATCTTTGCTTCCTAATCTTGTGCATATGCTTTATCCCCAGCTTTTTGATCTAATTTGTCATGTAAGTGAGAGAAATGTTTGAATAGGGTGCTTCAGACCCTCTACACTGGTTCCTAAAATGGGTGTCGGCCAGCCCTTTTGAAAGGGTATCATCATTACCATGGGATCCCTGTATGCCTGGCAGGATTTTGGTATATCAAGTTGATCGGCCAAGCCTATAAAGCTATATCTCGGCCGACGATCGGCTGGGCCCATAAAAAGGGCATCAGTCAAAATCGGCTAGGCCTTTTGGATAGGGGGTGGGTGTGCTGAAGGGGGTGATGCAGAATGATTTTGAGCAGACCATGTAGCCTTGCTGCTGGGGATTATTAGTTGCAATATAAGGAAAATCAGATTTGCTCACCATTCTGACTGTGTGTCATGAAAGTGCTGTCCGTACTATTGGGCCGGTAAATTTCAATCCTTTAACTTAAGAAACACTGTGCAAATCAGGCGAACAAGGGGCTAAACCCCAGCTATATATTTTATCGCAAGATAAGTACAATACTTATCTACATGAAAGAAAGCCAAGACCCCTCTTCATCAAGGGAGGAGCCCGAGGTGCCATACTCAGATCCCCAAAACTCCTCTTCCCACGACTCATCTGAAGAGTCTGAGAAGTCAGACTCACCCACGAACCCGAGAGCTACCCTCAAGGGATGGGAGGCGAACTGACCATCCCAGATTCCTGCCTCCAAGGCAGCCTCTCGCAAATCTCGCACAGTGCCAAGAGAACCTCCGTCGTCCAGAGTAGGAGACGGGAGGGGGGAATAGGCGGGGGGGAGGTCAATGGTAGGAAGGGAGGGCGACGGAGGAGGCGCCACCAACAGGGTATCCAGAGGTTGAGGATCGGGACCTGGGGACGGTAAGCCGGATGTACAGGACCAGAACCAATCTCAGCCCAATCCTGCCCACCTTGGTACCAGGTACCTTGGTCACCCCAGGGGGTGGTGGCCCAGACGGTTGGCGAGGGAGGACGGGGAGGAGCCCAGTCCCAATCTATAAAGAATCAGACTTACTGGAGACAGAGAGAAGCAGCTCAGCTAACTCACCATGAGGATCCTCGAGAAGGTCACAGATGTGACGGTAGGGACCTGGAGTCAAGGAGCAATCCTTGACAAGGTGGGAGGGATCCCCACAGGCGAAGCATTGGTCGAGGACCCAGTAGAGGTCTGCATCGGCAGGGACGAGTTGAACCCACCAATGAAAGGTATTGCAGGAGAGCTTGATCCCAGTACGGGGAGCGAAGAGGGAGGAGCTGTGGAAGAACTCGACGAGGTGGTGGCCTTGGAAACACATAGCAGGCAGACTCTGAAGAGACGGCGAAAGGAGGAAGACTGTCCTTTTATCCAGTAGCTGCCACAGGCTGATCTCAACCTCGATTTGGCAGACCCCTATCCACCAGACACGATCACCCCTAAGAAGATCTCTGATCACTACATCACACCGATCGATCAAGTGATCATGACTCAGAGCAGCTCGATCACAGATCATCTGATCCTCCGATCATATCCCCAACAAGATCAGACGCAACCGACCATGATGTAATGCATCGAAGCGGGGACCCTATCCGATCACTGATGACATCATCATCACAAGGATCCCAACAAAGATCGACACTGCTCAGACTCATCATTCCAGTGCAAGCGTGCAGCTTCCCTGATCATCTATCAGATCCCGATATTTAATCAATGACTCATACATCACGTACAGCCCACAGCTAGAGTATATAAGACCTGGGACCAACCCACATGTACCCTAGCTTCGATCTTTTCGTCTATACACTTACTTGAGAGACCTCAACTAAGTCTGACAGCAAACATCGCTGCTGAGAACTTCGCACTGGAAGGATTCGTCTTCCCACCTTTAAGGTCGCAAGTCATCCCTCCTGAGAGTTTCACCAGCCACCCATTGATTGAGCAGAACCTCTATTGGTTCGAGTACTACCAAAGGTATACGAGGACTTGGATAAAGGACCGACTACTCCGAGCCAATCCCCAGACTTATTACCAGACACTTCGACTACTGCAGGAGTATTCCCTGCATATCGAGAGACAAGTCCGCCAGGACTACCGACTAGCATTAGAAACTGAACAGACCCTTCGCTCTACCCTTGCACACCAAAGGGGTTTTGCTGTCACAAGCCTGACACTGTGCATAGCATGCTCTGCTAGCTTGCCTAGCAGCATGGCACTGAGCATCATCTTTGTATTTGCACATGTCATTGTTGAGTGAAAGATGGTCAGAGTCTGTGATTACAGCCCCAGAACATTACATTGCTGACCACCTTTGTTACGACCCCATCCGCTTGCATAAGCACGACCCCTGCTCCGGACTCTGAGCTCCTTACCAACTCCGATCCGCTCCGCTGTAACTCCGTGCGCTCTGCTCCGCACCTTCATCGGACTTCACTCCGCCGGCCTTCGGACCGTTCGGACTTCGTTCCAGAACCTTCTCCCTCCATCCCCTCATTCTGTTTACCATTGAGAGGATACCCTTGACCCATGGGAGTCGCTTTTTTGTTGTTGTTTCTTTGTTCCATGAAAATTGCACAGGCACAAGTGGTGAAACTCTCCTAGTAATTTGATAAGTACATTGTTTCACATTACTCCTATACTCTGTCCTTGCAGTATAAGTTTCTACCTGTATCTCCCTGCTCCTCAGTTTGAATATAACGTCTCTTGATTCCAAAAACATCTCTGAGCTTTCGTCCTCATCGTCCTCGATGATCTCCACGTCATCTGACCAACTCCGACCCACTCCGACGGACTCCAATCACTTCGGAGTTGACTTACATTCTGATTCTCTCTTAGGTATTGTTCTTGTTTGGTAAATAGGGACAAGTATATACGTGGTGGCACAACACATACGTTGAGGCCACAGTCCCATAAGTCTCCTTCCTCTTGTTTACTTCTCTGTTTCACCGATATCGGACTCCGATCAGACTCCGATAGAACATCTCCACTCCGCTCCACTAACCCCTGCCCTGCTAACCTTGTTAGGACCGTGACAACCTTCCAGTATATCATATTCTACATAGACAAATGACATGAAAATGGTGTGTATATCAGACTTGACTCCTTTATATATATATTTTTCAGAATTTCCCTGAGCTGCCCAGACTCCTATTCTGTCAGTAAGACCGACATTGTGGCTGTGCTTGGTGTCTAGCCACTGCAGCCTTACCCACAAATGTCAGGATGCAGATTGTGGTCAAAGCCGAGGCAGTTGGGGCAGAGGCAGTCAAAGCCAAGGTAGTTGAGGAAGAGGAGGAAATTCAAAAGCTGCAAAGCGAGTACACAGAGACTCTTCAGGGCTTGGCACTGTTAGTGCAGCCATCCTGGAGCATGGTTGAAATTGTTGGTAGAATCCAGGGGCAGCATCACACAAGCAGATCCTATGCTTTGTATCCCAAAAATGTTTGTATAATAATTCTGTCTCTTCTCAACTCAATGTGTGTGCACTGTTGCATTCACAAATCCCATGAAAGGTTTGCAGCTTGGGATCAGGATGGAAGGTGAGCAAACAGGTACCTGTTTCTTGCTGTGCATTGATGTCATAGAACTACTGGCAGTGTTAGTTCAGTTTATATCATTCATCAAGGAAACTCAATCCTCAATGAACAACATGCCCATATTGTCAACCAATGATAAGTGCAAATAGTCAGCCAATGGCATGCACATATTATCAGTCAACAAAGCAGTGGAAGCAGGGCAAGCAGGTGAGTGGGGCAGGCAGTGCAATTAGGTTGAGTGAGATGGGTAGTGCAAGCAGGGTGAGCAGGTGAGTGGCAGTCATGGTTAGCAGTGGGCAGTGCAAGTGGGATGGGCAGGGTGGATGGCACAAGTAGGTTGAGTAGGGTAGGCAGTGCAAGTAAGGAGGGTGGGGTGGATGGTGCAAGCATTGAGAGTGGCATGGGATGGCACAAGCAGGGTGACTAGTGCAGTACAAGCAAGGTGAACATGATAGACAAGGACTTACACAGGGACAAGGAATTTTGCTTCCACATTTCATCAGTCTTTCTTGTCTAGGTGGCTAACATTATTATGCCTTCCTGTCTCCACTACCCATGGTGGGCCTTCTTCTTCTATTCTATCTAGCATCCATTCAAGCCCTCCTCTATCTGAGGTGCTCCCTGCTGCCCCTCTGGCACTATCAGATAGTCACCCATATACCAGCATACCTTTGCCCTTGTATTATTGTCTGCTCTCCTGTCTCTACCCAAGTGACTTGATTCAGCAATTGTGTCTCCCCCATATGTTGATAGCTGTGGGCCACACACTATGAAACAAGCTTTGACACTGACTCAACTCACAACTGAACTGACTTTATAAGATGTGGGCATCCATGACACCCACTTTGACATACACCTCCAGTCAACTTTGTGCATCATGTGAGCATGGGAGTCCTGGATACCCACTTTGAGATACACATCCAGTCAACTTACTTTGTACATTATGAGAGGTGTGGGTGTCCTGGCCATTTACATGGCATGGCTCACCTGTAACATGTCCAAGCCTGGATCACATTGGATCTTGGTAGGTATGTAGGACCTAGGTTTTGGCATGCTGGGAGCAAGCAGCACAGGTGGCATATGTAGGATGGAGGGTGGACAGTCTGAGTGAGGTGAATGGGTGGCACAAGCAAGGTGAGTAAAGCAGGAAGCAAGCCAAGTGGTGTAGCACCAATGAGGTGAGTGGGCAGGCAGCACAAGCAGGGTGGATGGTGCAATTGGGGTGAGCAGCATGGGTGACACCAGTGGGGCAAGTTTGGTGGACAAGTGCATGTGCATATTATCAGTCAATGATATATCTGCTTGAGTAATGTATGTGTTTACTGTGCTCATGCATGTCATCCTGGCACTGCTCATGCCCATCAGTCATTGCTTAATGACAAGCATGAGCACAGTAAGCACATACATTACTCAAGCAGATATATCATTGACTGATAATATGCACATGCACTTGTCCACCAAACTTGCCCCACTGGTGTCACCCATGCTGCTCACCCCAATTGCACCATCCACCCTTTCTTGAGGACCCCCACAGTATAGCTCTTTTCTTCCATTTTTCATCCCATTCATTCACTGATTTCTTTCTTTGCAGAATGGGATTCTGTTCCTCCTACCTGGTGGGCATCCCCCACTTCTTATTTGGGATGGAACACCACCCCTCTGCCATCATCTCCTCTGCCAACCCCTGCGCTGGCTACAGTGGCTTTGCCAGACGTGGAGGGCGAGTACATCCAGGTTGGGGAGTCTCCTTCCCATTCAGTGGATGAGGATAGGCTCTGGGTCTAGTGGCCCAAACGTCGAAGATTCCATTTGATGTAATACATAGTTTCTGGTTCTGAATTGGTTTTTGTATTACTTAGGTGCTTCGATCCCATAAACCAATTCACTTATGGCCATCAACAGTGAGGAGCATCTCCTTGCTCTTGATTGCCATCATTATTTTGGTTTTCCTTGCTTCTAGTGTCACAGTTGTCCTTAATCATATTGCCTTTGTTGTTGTTTGCCTTGTTACATAATCAACTTCGTCATTCTTCCCATGACAACTCGGGTGTGTCCAGTGGCTTTCTCCTTGGTTTGTGCATCAAAGTCCTTAACCACCCACTCCATACACAGCTCACCATCAGTCCACCCATTCGGATAGTGGCAAAGTCTAAAAGTATTGATATTATTGTTGGGTGTGGGGATGAGGTGCGCACTTATGATGCTTCTGATACATTGTCTTGTGCCCACTTCGTCATAAAGTTCTGGCCCTTGAAAATTATTGTTGGGCGAAGCACTGTGCCATCTGCATGTATTGTGACCACCACCGTAACGTTCTCACAGTTAGCACCACCTTGTTTATGCTGTACCTTAACCCCCCAGCCACCCACCACACGTTCCATACCCTGGTCTGATGGTGGGCAACCAGTTTCATCCATCCCATACAAATCTTCAGGCCTAACCCCTGCATTCACAATGAATTCCTCCAGTAGTTCAAACCACTTCTTTTTGGCTTTGGGGTTCATAGCCTTCACCCATTGTGTATCCAGTGGCTTGCTCCAGTGTGTCTGGAGAATGTCACGGTGCCAATCCAAAAACTGCCCTACCCAAGTGTTGGTCACATCTTCACAGTCAGCCCCAAGCTGATTGCGATGGACAAGATTCACATACTGGATTATGTTTTCACATGTCTGAGGGAAGCCATGGTCAGCCGACTGATTGAGAAAGTCCATGAGCATGGCTTCCTCTGCATTGGTAAGTTTCTGCTGGTCTTCATGTGCTTCTCAAATGCCCCTGCCCCCTTCATACCTGTTAATGATTGTCCTCCACTGGTTCTCAATGCCATATTCCTTCACAATTGTTCATGCACGCTTTTGCAGTGATGACTTTGCCTTTTCTGCTCTGTACATGTCCACAGCTTTGGCCATCTTTTCCTCCTTAATTTGGCTCTGCTTTTGGCATTTAATGCAGTCAGATAGGGCCTTGTTAGGCATTTGAGGCTTCTGAGTGCAAGAATGGACAGGAAAGGTGAGGTGGGACTGAGTGATGGGTGCTGAGAAGCATGTGTTGATGCGTGCATCTGTCAACAAAGATTTGGGTCCAAACAGCTTCAATTTCACTCAGATCCCTTGCCTTCAAGGGGAAAATATGTAGCAGAAAATCAAATCTTTACATACAAAATGGTAGTCTTCCCCCCAAAAGTGTGTCAGGTGCTAACATTCACAATACAAAAGTGTGAATCCCTTAGAAGTGTGACCCCATAAGGTAATTTGCATCACCACACTTCAGCCCTTGATCTGATTGCTCTGAATTTTGGTGTCTATATGCATATATGGTAGATTATTCCAGAAAAAATTCAAGGAGAAGGTCAGGCCAAATTTGAAGAAGTTTCCCTATTGGTGTGCAAAGTGACAGGGGTGTGCAAAGCAATGCCAATACACTGTACTAATAACCAGGAAATTTTCATATTTGTTAGGGTAATGCATGCCTGTTGTACCTTACCATATGTAGTGCTGTCCTATGTTTGAAATTATGCTGGTATGCATCTCATTAGTCTACAGACTTACTGCTCTACTCTACATGTGCCTTCTGTACCAGTATCCATGAAAACCATTTGTTTTTGGTTTGCTGTCTAAAGTAAAAGTACAGGAAATTTATCCTCAAAAGAAGATCAGGCTCTAGAGCAAGAACCAAGAACCGCACAGAGACGCGGTTAATACCGTTGAATTCCCATTCTTTGATGACCCTCAATTCCAAGTTTACGAAAGGAAACAACGGTTATTCATTCTTTAAATTAGATAATACTATTCTAGTTGCCTCTTCTAAGTAAAGGATAAATAGCAACAGGATGGCAGGAAAATGGAGGGATCTGAAGAGACAGGAGTGTAGGGAGGGTATGTAGGGTCATACCTGTAAGTTTACGAGAGGGGCGAAGCATTTGCGAGTTCGCTACAAGGTCACGAACTCGCCAGCATGGGCTGGCAGCACTTTGGTGTTGTGGGGCAGCCTGATCATGGTTGGATCTCGATCGGGTGATCAAGAACAGGGTCGGCTGGATTCCCACGAAGGCAGGGGCAGTGATCAGCGCTGATGGCCAACACTGCCGCGTTGCCAAGTATGGAGTACTCCTCCTTGTGAGCAGGCTGCATGCTCGCGACCTTTGTGCGCAGTCCCTTGGCCCTTCCCTCATCTCCCATTGTACTAGGGTGGTACTAGTATATATTTGGCATGGAATAGGGTTGAAGCATATACTAAATAGGGCTAATACACTTAATTAGGATTAGTCTGGGGGAGATAAGAGGAAGCAAAGGGAATAAAGATGAAGGGATGACGCGATCGAGACGGGAAACACTGCGGGGCATCGCAGGAGCAATCGGGGACGGCTGTGGGGTCCTCCCCTACAATCCCCGACGATCACAAACAGAGAAATGACTCATAATGAGTCATTATGATTATTTTTAGAATAATCTGAAACTTCGAAATGAAATATCTCAATAGGGAAATGAGATAAAATTATGATCTAACCTAATATGTAAACCCACTGAATTCTCTTTATTTTAGAATACTTAAACGGTAGTTTTGGTATACTATTTAAGGAGCTATGCTGTATACTTCCAAATGTAGTAGATAGACGAAATTGAGTATAAATAGCCGCCGGAACTTCGCGTTCCAGGCACCATTAAGTACCCACATATTGTCTGAACCATTCCTGAAAGGGACTAAGGCCAAGTCTAGCCCAGTAAGGAGCTAAGGACATATTTAGTTAAACTAAGGATTTAATCTAGTTAAACTAAATACAGTAATTACTGACTAAGGACCCTGTCTGGTCAGATGATTTTAATATTCAGAGGTAGTGATGCTTCGGGACTGCCGCCCTGTGCCGGCTCCCCTCGGCGCGGTAAGTATTGAGCGACTTATGAATATTTTAGTTTGGTGTGCAAGGTGTTATACTGTACATAGTGCTACTGTATTCATGAGAGTAAGTAAGGGAATATCTAGAGAACCACTGAGAGTTAAGCAAAGGTTTGCAGAGGTGAAATGGTCTAGACGATCAGGGGAGTCTCTGAGACCCTTTGACGTGTTTCTCCTTTGCCTGGTTAATTAGCTATTCACTATTCTTTTTATGACCTATTTACACTAACTTGGCTTAAGTGGGTGATATCTATGGACTGGTCAGCTATTGAGCCATGTTACCAACCTGTGGACTACCACTAGGTTGGGGTGGACTCATGGGGGTCAGTAGCTAAGGCCATAGGTTATCAACACTTAGGTTACTGAAATGATAATATCAGCCCAAGGCAGTACCTTGCTGAATTGACTAGTTATAGTGCATTTGGCAGGAAGGTGTGGAACTGAGTGACCTACTAGTCCTGTAGGTTAGACTATGAATAGATTGGGGAGAGGTTTGAGTCAGTCTGACTCCTGGCTGCTCAATTCTATTTATAGACAGTACCGGATCCATAACAATATTGCACTGTAAGTTACATTTAGTGCAAGTAGTCCCAAGTCTCCTCCTGCGGCATATACTCTTCGAAAATCTTCATGTACTTCGCAAATGCTTTCTCTATTTCCTCCGTTGTGAACTGCTTTCCTTCCTGTTGCTTATCCGTTGATGCCTCATAGTAGCTTCTTGCCACAGACGCCAATTGTAATAAGATAGGCCGGAACGGGTCGAAATTGTTGCTCAGGTGCTTTCGCATAAAAGACAAAAGAAATCCCTTGGCGCTTGCGACACCGTCCATGTCCGAGTGTTCTGGCATCAATTTCCCAAGCACACGCTCATCCTTGGCTCGATGCTCCCCATTGTCTTTTGTTCGATCCAGGATAATGTGTACAGCAACCCACATTGAAACCCATAAACAAGACTCCAAGTCATGGACGGGCGAGTGTCGCGGAATCTCCGTCTCGATGGTAGTGAGGAGATGTGTAGCCAGGAAGGGCAGCGTTCCCTTAGCTTTCATCAATCAGATGAATTCCATCTACAATTAGTAATACTCACGGTTCGATGAGATGATTGTTCGCCCTCCACTCTATCAATCTTCACAGTGTGATCGAAATCTCCTAGAACGGCCTTGAACTCTTCTTGGGTATCATTTAGCGTTCCATTTCTAAGAATTACATCTGTAAGTCGAATAGTTATTGCGCTCTGTCTTTCACTTACTGCAAAACCATACGTCCCATCTCCGCATCGACGATCCATATGTTCCCGCTGCTGACATCACGGTGTACGAACCCGAGCCTAAAGACATTGAGTAGCCCTGGGTGACAGAATGAGTATAGGAAAGCGAAAACACTCTCTCATACCTTTGATCGCGTGTAACATTGCGGTGAAGAGCTCCTTCGGTCCTTTGGCCTCTGATAGATTCCGACCCTTTGTCCATATGACTTGGCGCACCAGCTCCCGAACTTCTGTATCGCCCGATGTAAACATATCCGTGGAGTAGGGCGTGTTGGCATCGGCCATTGCTACGTAACGAGGGCCATAAGAGGGTACGCCGAAGATTCGCCGATCTCCGTATCGTTGAAACGAGCTGATTACATCGCCTTCTCTATCAAAGCCTTTTAAACCCCATGCCTCCTTCAGTATACAACTTTTGCCCTCCATCACGACATTCGGAAGTGGATGCGCCTTCAGCTGCGCCTTGCCTTGCTCGAATCGGACAGTATCCTGTTTTGAGGTTGGAAAAAGTGACGAAGCTAAAAGAGACAACAACGCACCGTCTGGGGCACATTTGCTACTGCCTTCACCTGCTCATCTTCTTTCTTCTTCAACCGCGAACTCCGACGAAGAACAGGTGGAGACGTGATCGCTACGTTGGTCTCTGCCGTGTTGATTGCGGGGATGGTATTTTGGGAGCCCTGGACCTTTGGTTCCAAGACGTACACCCGCGTCCCACGACCTCGCACACATTCACGGTAGCATAGGGTTTCGACAATAGAAAAAACCACGCTACCAATGATGATATTGTTGCCGGATATAGTCCTATCGATCCCGAATTGCGTGTCAGAGGACGTGGAATGTGAGGTTCGTGTATGGGGAGTATCAAAGACAGTGGCTGGAAGGGTTGGCCTTGTGCGACTCTCAGGCGTTCGAGGCGGAATAGACATGGTTGACGCGTCCGACAGTTGAGAAGGACGGTGTTGTTGAAACTTCGTATTTGTGTATTGTTTGGCTCTGCCACATTCCTTTACTGTAATCAGCCCACACTTTCCCACTACAGTTGACACTCGTGTCATGTCACCCCTCCCCCCGCCCCGCCTCCGGTGGTCATCGATCCGCCCGAGGGGGGCCACCTTGGCCCCACCTCTCTCCATGTGCACGCAAGCCCCCGGTCCCGTCGCTTCCGCCGGGCATGCCCCACCCCCACCCCACCCCGTGTCAGTCCCGGGCCCACCCCCCAGCTCCCGCGCGTCAGGTGCGCGAGCCCGGACCCAAGCACGAGCAGCATGCTCCCCGTGTACGCTGGGTGCCGCACCCACGCGTAGCACCACTCGCGCACACCGTCAGGTCGAACGTGAACAGCCGTCTCAGCGTGCGGAAGCAGTCCAGCCGTACCCTCGTCCCGAGCAGCACCGCCAGCACACTCAGGCCGAACACCGGCGTCCAGTGAATCCCTCGTATTCCGGAGGTCGATGATGAGGACGACCAAGACGACGACAGGCAGAGCGCAGTCTCGGCGAGTGTCGGCAAGGGACGCGCGAGCAGCATGCTTGTATACACGAAATTCTCACGTCCAAAACACGTATCTCTGTGCCTAGCACCTGCTCAGCGCTCAGCCCCAATGTGTGTGTGTGGTGTGTGAGGCCACATCAACAGAACGCCCACCCTCCACGCGCCTACGCACCCGCTCTGCCCCATCTGCTAAAACCCCCACGACACCCCCCCCAGCTTCTATCCTCCGCGCTGTCGCCATCGCTGCAGCCGCAGCGCAGCAGCAGCACCCCCTTTCTCCGCCCTGGCTACTGTAACTTTGTAAACCCACCCCGGGCAGCGCAGCATCAGAACAGTCAAGGTCTTCCCGGCTTCCGGAATCCCTCGCACCGCGCCGTCACAATCGCAACCGCAGGAGCAGCAGCAAACGCCCACGCCTCCTTTCCCCCCGTCTGCTCCCCGCCCATTCGCCAACATGTACAGCCTGCGCAGCAGCAGCAGCAGAAGCAGAAGCCCGCCCCTCCTTGCCTTGCCCCCCAAAACATGCACATGCACATGCCCGTGCGTCGTGTGTGTGTGTGTTTTTTTTTCGGCAACCGCACCCAGGAGCTCCCAGCGCGCCGGGTGTTTTCCTTTTCTTTCGTCTTTTTTTTTCTGTGGCGGCGGCGGTGGCAACTGCAGTGACGACGGCGGCGGCGGCGGCGGCGGCGGCGGTGCCTGTGATGGTGGTGGGCAGCAGTGGGAGTAAGTACAACCAAGGTAATTGTTACAGTCTTCAATCGTGACACTTAATCGCAGTGAGGGTTAGCTGGGTCTGTGCAACCTCTCGGCCGAGGCCCGAGGGGTTCAACTAGTAGATTTACTTGAATGTGTGTCAACAAAGTGGTAAGAAGACTAATGAGAAGTATGAATGAAAAAAGAGGGGGGTAGAATGAAAGGGAGTATCACAAAGGGAGTGGGGAGGCACGAACGAAGTACGTGTGGGCCATGAACGAAGTACGAATGAGGGGGGGACGAATATAATCCCCTCTTTTTTTTCTGTTTTTTTTTTCGCTTGTTTGGGAAACAGAGAGAAAGAGGCGTACGGCATGCCAATGACATGACACCTGGCAAATGTGATGCCAATGTGTGTTGAGACACACTGAGAAGAGAAAGACTCAGGAGCTGAAGGAACATAGCTACAGCCAGGCACAAGTCCACACAGAGGGGAGCATCCATGTGTAGGTCCAATGAGCAGGGACCAGGGACCATACACAGGAGCTGAGGGATGTGGCCATACTGAGCAAGGGAGCCAAGGGGCCACAGCAAGGCAAGGCACAGGACCCAAGGGGCCATAGCCAAGGCCAGGCACAAGTCCACAGAGCTGAGGTTGGGCACATGCCCACAGAGTGAGGAGCAGCATCCACATGCAGGAGCTGAGGGAATGTGGCCACAGCTGGGCACAAGTCCACAAGCCCACAGAGTGAGGAGCAGCATCCATGTGCAGGAGCCAAGAGAATGTAGCTGCAGCTGGGCACAAGTCCTCAGAGTGGGGAGTGGCATCCACACACAGGAACTGGGCCTGCCAACCAGGAGGAACATTGGCAGGCACACACAGTGCATGCTGGCCAAGAGGGGTCAGCCAGAGACACATGCTATTTGACAGAGCCAGGTGCAGGACCCAAGGGGCCACAGCCAAGGCTGGACACAAGGCCACAGAGCCAAGGCTGGGCACAACACTACAGAGCAGGGTGCAGCATCTGTGCATAGGAGCTGAAGGACCACAGCTATGGCCTGCAAGCCCCCAGAGTGGGGAGCAGCATCTAGCATGAGAGCAGGGCCTGCTGGCCAGGAGGAACAATGGCAGGCACATGCAGTGCCTGCTGGCCAAGAGGGTCAGCTGGAGACACATGTGATGTGATAGAGCCAGGCACAGGGCCTGAGGGGCCACAGCGGCACAGCCAAGGCTGGGCACAAGCCCACAGAGGGGGGAGCAGCATCTGTGCACAGGAGCTGAAGGACCACAGCTGTGGCTGAGTGCAAGTCCCCAGAGTGGGGAGCAGGGCCTGACAGCCAGGAGGAATGATGCTAATATCACCCATTTCATTATTGACCTTGAAAACATGATACATCTTGGGCAAGCACCACCACCTCTTGCCCCTGCATTGAATGCCAGTAAGTTTGAACTTTTGAGACCATTATTACATTTTAGACTCAAACACATCTTAAGCTGCACTGACTGAGAAATGTTCCTGCAAGCTCAAATTCAACTTTGCTCACACGACGGACAAATAGCTGTCCAGTCGTTGCGCCACATGTCATGTCCATTTATGTGCCAGTTACCTGACCAGTTAGTTGACCAGTCGCCTGGACATGTCACATGTTATGCGTTACATATCGCGCGAATCGCTCGCCCTGACGGCAGGCCTGCACTTAGCAGCCCAATACTGCAAGAACAACAATGAGTAAGTGCCCCAACTCTGCCTCTGCCTCTGCAACCAACACAACCACAATTGCAGACCCGCCCGTGAGCGATGCCCACCGCCAGCACTTTGCCAAGTCGACCGAGCGTTCGGACCTCGAGCATGCTTCAATTTCTGCAGCTTGTTCACATCTCTAGGCCCATGTTGATCAAAGGTGCTGTCCAGACATGACTTGGTGTTTGACTGTTGCCACTGACTCTTGGCAAGGTTTCAAACTGCCTGCTCTTGCGAAATGGACTGACAAATATATTGTTGAACTTATGGGAGACCGCTCGGTAATGGTGGCGGTGACACCGGACAGGTGAGGATTTCGTGGAACCTTTTGTGGAGTTGACGGCACGTGCAGGTCACCATCCGGAGGGCGGCTTGGGGATACAACGGCAGCACCTGAGCCCAACACCGCCCACGCCATCTGAGCCCATGCCGATGGCACGGTGCTTCTTGCGCGGCAGAGGTGGTGGAAGCAGTAGCAGCGCAGGTGCCGGCGGTGATTTTGACGGGACCCGGCGCACACCTACGCGGACGGCATCGTCGCTCCCGACAGCAATGCTCATGGGCGGCACATCGCTCATGTCGTCTTCCTCAACAACAAACCCGCCAGAACTGCTCCTCACACCCATGCCATCGTCACAGGAGGTTCAGCGCCTCGACTGGTTCTTCGGGCCCATGCGCCAGTGGATGGGCAACACTGTGCTTTCGCACCGCGCGGGGTCCCATCGCTCTCGCCTGCGGTTGCAACGCTGGTTATGGCCATGGCTTTTGTGACGCCGATGATGCCCTCGGGCATGTGTGCCAACTGCATCCGGGTTATCGGCAACTGCATCTCTATCCTCGGCACTCTCGACCTCGCCCCCGGCCGTGGCGCTCATGCACCACCCGCCCATTGCCTCCTACACCACCAAGGAAGTGGCGAGCACAACGGCGGCACCCTTGAGAAACCGCCACAGCGAGGAGGAGGTGCTATGCAGCTCGCGTGTGGCACCGCTGCCAATAGGTCATGTTGCATACTATAACTGTCCATCTGGTACATTTGGCATTAAAGTAGGGACAATGATAGTTTGCAATTTGCATCGCAACCGGAAGTGATATGACCACTTTGTTTGTATGTACTCATTGTATGTACTCCTAACATCTCTACAGACACATTGTGACTACTTTGTGCTAAGCATCAGTGAGATGTGCCACAAGTTGCTGGCGCTTTCCAACCATATCCTCATCCAACCAGTCTTCATCACCATAATCGGGCATTTCTTCATCCTCATCCAGATTCCATTCCTCCTCCTCCTCAGCCGCATCATCCAGCTCACCCTTGTCAGCCAGATGATACTTTGCCAAAATAGAACCTGCATACTTCTCCGCAAACCTCTTGTCACTGAGTCTTTCATCTGGAACACGGGCAAAGGCTTGAGTGGCATCTGGCAGGAGGGCAACTTTTGTAGTTGCAATGCGGCTTCGAAGTCGTGGTTGCAAGCTATTGAAGAAGTCTGGATCATAGTAATCAATTGGCATTCCAAGGGGAAGGGCCAAGAATTCGGTGTTCTTCTGGTTTTCTGGGACAATGCGCACACGCTCACGCCATCTTTTTGATGGGTCCCGACGCGCATCTTCCTCCCTCTTCTTATCAAGTAGTCGGATCCAGACTTCCACCTCTGCTGAACGCTCTGGTCGCTTTTTGATGTGATAAACCTTTGAGCCATTTGGATCAGGCTCATCATCTGAAGTGGCTTTGGAGTCTACAAGATCACGGTAACGCTGCGGGTAATTATTCTCCTTGAGGAAGGCAAGACGAGCACCAGCAAGCTAGACCAAGGAAATCATGTTAGTAATTGTACATCAAATTTGTAAATGAAGTACGCACTCGGGTGCGTCCACGATATTGAGGACTAGCCTCGACTGCAGCTTTGACACTGCCAGGATTCCTACAATCCTTCTTGTAATGCAAATACAGGTAATGGTGTACGAAGTGATCATATAGACGGATCAACAGGGTCATATCCTTCGCATATGTTGTATTTGGCTTCATGTGGGCATATGCATGCGAAACGAGGGCTTGTTTGAATGTGTCGAGCGCAATAACTCGGCAAGCCGCATTGTACAATGCATATGGAGTCTGGCGGAGATCAGGGCACCAGCAAATCAAACCAAACCTTGCAAGGCAGGCTTGTATGTACTCTAGCATGTGTTCTTCTACCTGACGAACTTGAATAGCAATCTGTCCACGGTCGGTAACGGAGACAGAGGAACCAATCTGCACCAGAGACAATGGGATAAGCAGTGGCCCTTCCCGACACTGGTAAAGGGATGTCTCTGTTGAGAAACGGTCCGCAAAGGTAACCAGTATTTCATTAGGAGGGTTTTTAGGGACCTCCTTCGGATCAAGGAGGCCCCAGAGAACACGGATATGAAGATTCATTGCTCTCTATCAATATTCATATGTGAGTATGTTTTGGCAATCAGGAAACAGATGAGGAGATGCACCTGGAGCCCTCCGACATCATTTGGCACCTCTGAGGGTAAGATACGGTGCAAATGGCTGGCCGGTTTCGCAACTGGCCGATCCTTCTTCGGTGTCACAGGGGATGGTGAACCCTCCCTGGTATTTGCATGGCTTCTTGGCAGCTTTTCAGCGGTTAAAGCCAGAGCTGTCGATGTTTTTTTGGCGGTAGGATGCTTTGATGATCGAAGGTTTCGCGCAGGGGCTGAGTCGGGAACTGGCACATGCAGGCGGCGACGGACTTGAGTACTGGCTGCGCCCTGTGTAGGAGGTGCCTCCGATGGCTCGCGGCTATAGATTTGGGCTTCAGGTGAGTCCGTAGTTGACTCTTCCCCCATCGTCACAGTGTTCGAGTTCCTGAAGGGCATCAGGTGCAGCCAGATACCGGCTGAAAACAGATAACATACCGGGACTTTGCAGCCTCAAGTTCATCAGACAAGACCTGAAGCTTGGCCTGGAAGGCCACCTCGTGAGCCTGGAACTCTTGCTCACGTCTCTGCCAAGCCTCATCACGAGCCTGGAGTTCCCGACGATAGGCTTGCTCAGTTTCGTTCATCTTGGATTGGACCATGTTTTCGAGTGCTGCCAAAAGCTGAGGATCAATGGCCTCAAGAGAGCCAAGTATAGATGGTGGATAGGAGGGCTGGCCATTGGTCATTGAGGCAGAAAGCGGATGCAGGGCTTCAGTTGCAGAGGTCGGGCTACTGCGCGAGTCGTGACACGCGTGACAGGTTGTCACACAAAGTGACTGGTCAACTAACTGGTCAGGTAACTGGTCATGTAACTGGACATGACATGTGGCACGGCGACTGGACAGCTATTTGTCCGTCGTGTCAGACTAGTTCCTTGAATTTGAAGCATCTAAAGACCAGTAGCCCAAGGAGCAGCAAACAGTGAGTGGCTCTGCATCTTAGTTGTACACCATAACTGTCAAGGATAGATAACATATTTGGTTGGTGTCAAGGAACAATCTGACAGTGGTGACAGCAGTGAAGGTATCCCTCATTGATGGGGCCATGACATATCTACACTGGTCTCTTGGTTTGCTGTTTGTGACTTGGCAATCTTGATACACATATTGTCATTGGCATAGGCCCTGCATGGCTCAGTTGCATGCATACCTGGGGCATGCAGGTCTGCATTGTTGATAAGCAGTGTGTGCACCTCTCCTTTGCTCATCTCATAATATGTGATGTCCATAATTCTGTCTCTTCTCAACTCAGTGTGTGTGCACTGTTGCATTCACAAATCTCATGAGATGTTTGCAGCTTGGGATCAGGATGGAAGGTTAGCAAACAGGTACCTGTTTCTTGCTGTGCATTGATGTCATTGAACTACTGGCAGTGTTAGTTCAGTTTATATCATTGATCAAGGAAACTCAATCCTCAATCAACAACATGCCCATATTGTTGACCAATGATAAGTGCAAATAGTCAACCAATGGCATGCATATATTGTCAGTCAACAAAGCAGTGGAAGCAGGGCAAGCAGGTGAGTGGGGCAGGCAGTGCAATTAGGTTGAGTGAGATGGGTAGTGTAAGCAGGGTGAGCAGGCAAGTGGCAGTCATGGTTAGCAATGGGCAGTGCAAGTGGGATGGGCAGGGTGGATGGCACAAGCAGGGTGACTAGTGCAGTACAAGCAAGGGGTGAGCATGATAGACAGGTACTTACATTGAGGGGTTGAGTGTCTTGCTGACTGTAGACTCTGTAGGTCTGAGATGACTGGGGACAGAGACAGGGAATTTTGTTTCCACATTTCATCAGTCTTTCTTGTCTAGGTGGCTAACATTATTATGCCTTCCTGTCTCCACTACCCATGGTGGGCCTTCTTCTTCTATTCTATCTAGCATCCATTCAAGCCCTCCTCTATCTGAGGTGCTCCCTGCTGCCCCTCTGGCACTATCAGATAGTCACCCATATACCAGCATACCATTGCCCTTGTATTATTGTCTGCTCTCCTGTCTCTACCCAAGTGACTTGATTCAGCAATTGTGTCTCCCCCATATGTTGATAGCTGTGGGCCACACACTATGAAACACATGCATTCAAGCTTTGACACTGACTCAACTCACAACTGAACTGACTTTATAACATGTGGGCATCCATGACACCCACTTTGACATACACCTCTGGTTAACTTTGTGCATCATGTGAGCATGGGAGTCCTGGATACCCACTTTGAGATACACATCCAGCCAACTTACTTTGTACATTATGAGAGGTGTGGGTGTCCTGGCCATTTACATGGCATGGCTCACCTGTTACATGTCCAAGCCTGGATCACATTGGATCTTGGTAGGTATGTAGGACCTAGGTTTTGGCATGCTGGGAGCAAGCAGCACAGGTGGCATATGTAGGATGGAGGGTGGACAGTCTGAGTGGGGTGAATGGGTGGCACAAGCAAGGTGAGTAAAGCAGGAAGCAAGCCAAGTGGTGTAGCACCAATGAGGTGAGTGGGCAGGCAGCACAAGCAGGGTGGATGGTGCAATTGGGGTGAGCAGCATGGGTGACACCAGTGGGACAAGTTGACATGCATGAGCACAGTAAACACATACATTACTCAAGCAGATATATCATTGACTGATAAGATGCACATGCACTGTCCACCAAACTTGTCCCACTGGTGTCACTCATGCTGCTCACCCCAATTGCACCATCCACCCTGCTTGTGCTGCCTGCCCACTCACCTCATTGGTGCTACACCACTTGGCTTGCTTCCTGCTTTACTCACCTTGCTTGTGCCACCCATTCACCCCACTCAGACTGTCCACCCTCCATCCTACATATGCCACCTGTGCTGCTTGCTCCCAGCATGCCAAAACCTAGGTCCTACATACCTACCAAGATCCAATGTGATCCAGGCTTGGACATGTAACAGGTGAGCCATGCCATGTAAATGGCCAGGACACCCACACCTCTCATAATGTACAAAGTAAGTTGGCTGGATGTGTATCTCAAAGTGGGTATCCAGGACTCCCATGCTCACATGATGCACAAAGTTAACCAGAGGTGTATGTCAAAGTGGGTGTCATGGATGCCCACATGTTATAAAGTCAGTTCAGTTGTGAGTTGAGTCAGTGTCAAAGCTTGAATGCATGTGTTTCATAGTGTGTGGCCCACAGCTATCAACATATGGGGGAGACACAATTGCTGAATCAAGTCACTTGGGTAGAGACAGGAGAGCAGACAATAATACAAGGGCAATGGTATGCTGGTATATGGGTGACTATCTGATAGTGCCAGAGGGGCAGCAGGGAGCACCTCAGATAGAGGAGGGCTTGAATGGATGCTAGATAGAATAGAAGAAGAAGGCCCACCATGGGTAGTGGAGACAGGAAGGCATAATAATGTTAGCCACCTAGCTGTAAAACAAATGGCCAATGCAAGTTTGGCCACATAATGAAAAACTGCAAAATGTGTTATAGGAACCTTGTAGACATGTTCTATAGGTAAAACAATACAACTTTTGTATGGATCATGTCTCACCCCACTTGCTACTTCAAAAGATCCCCTGGTTTTCATTTTGGCCTCTTCCTAGTGTATCTGTCACGGTCCTATCCAGTCACCTAATCACCTCCGAAACACCTCCGAAGCACCTCCAACGCAACTCCGAAGCATCTCCGGCATCTCCGACACAGTTCTGCCCAAACTCCGCTCCGCTCCATCTCCGCTCCGGCTCCAACTCCGAAGCTCCGGTCCGGACTTTCGTCGGACTTTGATATCGGTCTTTCGGACCGAATGGACTTTGTTTCTAGCATGTTCCTTGGTGCTAGTCCATGGTTAGTAACCATTGGGACGATGCCCACTACCCATGGGAACTTATTCTTTGCCTTACATGTATCATCTATGCCTTTCTCACTCCTCAGGTGAAATTATTGTAGATATTTGATATATTCATGTTTCACAGTCTGCCCTATGCCCTACCCTAGTAGCATATAAGCCCCCATGTATCTCCATGATCCTCAGTTCGAATATTAACATTATTTCTGGTCCTTGTCACTTGGTCTGTGCGTTAAGGGACTTTGTCCTCACTGTTCTTGACAGTCCCGACGAGTTCCGCAAAACTCCGGTGGACTCCGACGGACTCCGACGGACTCCGGGCGATTTCCCTTCAGACTTCATCCTTCCTTGTCCTGGAAAGCAAAGTACCAGCAAGGTTAAATTGGGACACGTATACACCCGGTGGCACAACCCATAAGTTGAGGCCATAGTCCCAACCCTTTGACCTCCTTCCAGTCCTTCTAGCTTTTGTGTAGAGGAGAACTCCTTATGCAACTCCGATCCGGACTCCGACCGGACTCCGCTCCACTCCGGCTTCGCCTTTGCCACCCTTCTTTTTGGTCTCCTCTACACTACCCCTCCCACTCCTGTTTTAACAGTATCATTACAAAGAATAGCATATTGTACAATACGTAGGCATGGGAGGCCTATGAAACTTTGAGGAGACATTCTCTATAGTATATCAATGGTTTATGGCCACTTACCTGATCCCCTAAGCTTCTACTTTCAAAGATCCCCTGAAAATGCCCAAAAAACTCATTTTCCCAGGATCTTTGGACCTGGACACTAAAACACTTATGTAAAGCACCCACACCCTTTCCCTATACCCCCTCTAACCCCCCATACCATTCACTACCAAGTGGCCAATGCTCCACTTTCTGCTACCCACAACACTTGGCCAATGCAGCATTGGCCAACTTCTGTTAAATAATTTCCAATAATCACCAAAATATTCATATGCCTAGTTCCCATTTTTGGCATCATCTTTTGTATGGAAACCACATCCCACTTTCCATCTGTTCCAAAGATCCCCATTATTCTTGATATTAAATGAGCATGGCACATTGGCTATATCTCAGCAAACACTTCATATATTTTCATCAGACTTTGTGAGTACATGCATACCTATGAGCAGTATCTTCAGTAATATTTATATGAATTTACATGATTTAATGTAAAGGGTAGAGTGGGTGTGCAGATGAAGCAGAAGTGTGAGCCAGGGTGAGAGTGAAGATGATTGTGAGAGTGACAGAGTAAATGGGGTGGGTGAGGGTGAGTAAGAGTGTTCATGAAGGTGAAGGTGAGGGGTGAAGGTGACTGAGAGTGGGGTTCAGGCTTCTTTTCTCATGACTGTGATGGTCCCTTGTCCTTCACAGGTGTAATACTTTCTATCCCTCAAATGAACTGGACTCAATGGTATATTGAGCTAGTAGTTCTATGTAGAGGGATCCACCCCTCTGTACAGTTGTGACACAGTATATATATGTGAGTGGCCTGTCAGGACCCATTCATTTTCCCTTACCCAAGCAGACTCTACTGACACTTATGAACCTCCCAACAGCCTTCTACAACCTTGCGAGCCCCTTTACACACTTCTGGAACCTGCAGTCCCCTTCCAGAAGCCTCTCCGACCTTCCCTGCTCTTACATGACACTCACAACCACCAGGCTGTACTTGCAATGCCCTTCCCTAACACACCTTATGCATACCTACCACCTGAACCCCATTGCACATCTGTTATGGATCTGGTACTGGGTGCAGTCAGAAATGAGTCACTGAGAATCAGGATGACTCAGACAGGTCCTCAATTCCTTATGCAGTTGGCCTACAGGACTAGTAGACCCTCCAGTTCCATACCTTCCTGCTAACAGTATTGAAACCAACACTGCTAGCAAGGCATTGCTTTGGGCAGATATTATTATTAGTTAGTAACCTAAGTCACAACATCCCATGGGCTTAGCCATTGTACAGTAGAACAGCTTGTACCCTATACCAAGATATCTGTAACTTGCTCAATACTTACCGCGCTGAGGGAGTTGGCATAGGGCGGCTCAATCAAAGCCTGGGTACCCTTGGGTACTCAGATCACTTGACCAGACTAAGTCCTTAGTCAGCAATTACTAGATTTAGTTCAACTAGATTTAGTCCTTAGTTTAACTAAATTTGTCCTTAGCTCCTTGCTGGGCTAGACATAGGCTTAATCCTCTTGGGGGATGGTGTAATCGATAAGTGGGTATGTAATGATGCCTGCAACGTGAGGTTCCGTCAGCTATTTATACTCAAATTTGCATATCTACTACATTTGGAAAGATTCAACATAGCTCCTTAACTAGTAATCCTAACATACCATTTAAGGACTCTAAATTAAGGAGAATTTGGTAGGTTTACATATCAGGCAGGTGTCACAACCCAACACACCCCACTATGGGCCGCCCAATGCACCCGCACACACCACAACTACTCCCAATGTAATTCCGCTGCCCGACTGCTGTCCCAAATCGACAATCAGCAATACCATGTGTGGGTCGAAATTCCAACATACTCCGCATGCTTCGCCATTGTTCAGCTGACATCAGGAAACTTGGGAAACAAGTGGAGTCAGTTTAGGACTTGCAGGGTGGTCACCAGATGAGTTAATGAAGGTCCCTTAACAATATTAGATTTGGGGATTTGGATACTGTGGCTGAAACATGTTTCTGGGCAATTCCTTGGTCTTATGCACAAGGATTGCTGTCGAGAGCTGCCTCAGGTACTGGACTGGGCATCACATAGTGGCCACCCTCTCATGTGGTCTCCAGGTCAAAACCCCCCCTTATGTTGTTCTGCTACCTCCCACCTCCTCCTGTTGTATCTGTGCCTCTTCCTGCCAATGCAGCTTGCATGCAGAATTCCCTCTCACCATCAGAATTACTGCTACACCCTCCCTCACTGTCGTTTACACTTGTATTTTGGTGGAATTGACCTACTCTTGACAGTATGTCGTATGCTGTGCCAAAGACACCCCAACCCAACCTGCCGAGGATGCACTTGAGGTCCCATCGGGATGAAACAGTGCCACCTCAGGCCCCCTCGCCATCCATACACACCCGACCAACAACCTTTGGGTCCCCAGACCCCTTGCTATCCATACACACCCGACCAACAACCTTCGGGTCCCCAGACCCCTCGCCATCTATACACACCCGACCAACAACCTTCGGGTCCCCAGACCCCGGCCTCTGTGTCCACTTCGTTAGGGATGATGCTCGGACCAGGTTTGGTTTCCTCGGGGAGCTCCAACCCCTTGGTCCCAGTAACCCTGTATCCTCCCACTCCACCCACAATGCCTCCAAGCCCTACTCCACTACCTCAACCCTCAGTCCCTGCTCTTGTGTTGAGATATACACTTACACCAGTACTACCCCCACTATCCCTACTCACAACTAACTACTCTGGAGTGCTACCAGTGCTTCCTTTTCCGATACCCAGTGTCAACCCACCATCCTCAGCATGAGGGTCACGATGTCTGCTGCTGCCAACCCCGAGCCTCCCGCCACAGTTGCCGCCACAACCTTTCGAGATTCCGGGGATTCCGCAAGGAATTCCACCGGCGGTACCTCCTGTGGTACCCATCGGAAATCTGCCCACCAGTCTGCCATACTACATCTACTACCCAGCACCTGGAGATGATGGCCCCAAACTCAAGGAGCCCGACGTCTTCACGGGTAAGGACCCAGCATGGCTAACAATGTTCATCTTGCAGTGCATTACATGGTTTCTGGGGAAGCCACGGAAATTTGCTACTGATCGGGATCATGTTCTATTTGCCACGTCGTATCTCCGAGATCAAGCAAATACCTGGTGGATGCCATACCTTGTCCAGCAACCGCCCCCCACAATGTTGGACAATTGGGATAACTTCACCATGGAATTATTTCTGGTATTCAGAAACCCCCCCCACATATGACTTCGAAGAGCATGCTGCATAATTTGAAGATGCCCAACAATTCCTGCATCACAGAATACATCATCACCTTCAATTCGCACGCACCCTACACTGGATACAATGACACCGTGCTCGCCAAGGCCTTTTACCAGGGGCTCGCCAACTGCATCAAAGACCAGTTTCAATACACGAGTCGAGAGCAGGAGTTCACCGGACTCCGTCAACAAGCTTTGGCCTTTGAGCAGCGGTACTGGCAATGCGAGGAAGAACAAGGCTGCTTTCCGACATCCGTCCAATACAGAAAGCGACCCGGTGACTCATCGTGCGGAAATTTGTCAAACCCGATGAAAGACTGCAACGCGAAACCCGCCAACAACCAATCCTTGAACCGCCCTGCGCCCACTCCAGTAACCAACCCCATCATGACATCTGCTCCGGCCAAACCTGCCTCGACCCCTGTAACGAAGCCGAAGGAGGGAAAGATGGAGAAATCCACACCTTGCAGACCACTCTCCACCGGGCCACTGGACTTTGCTTATATTGCATGGGTCAAGCGCATTTCTCGAATACATGCCCGTTGATCCCCGCTAACTGCAAGTCTGCTGCCCGTGCCACCCTCACATTTACCATGACCGCAGCTGAGCCCTTGGCCAGCGACAAGTTGGGAAATGCTCCAGCATCTCAAGGCATGTAGGGAGATTCTTGAGTTGCGATATTGCCATAGATACCAATACTGATACCTGTACCATGGATGAACTCCCCTTATACACGGTTCTGTCATCTATTTCTTCTGCTGCCTTTTTGATTTCCGTTGTTATTCTGCAAATTAGCAATACCCCTGTACCCACACTTGTAGATTGTGGAGCTACCGAATGTTTCGTTTTGCCCGACTTTACACCTTTGAAATTCCGTTCAACACTAACCCGCCCTATACAACTTAGGCTATTTGACGGGTCCATCGCAGGACTGATCACCCAAGTGACCGACCAACAATTCTGCTTTGAGGACAGCACAATGCACACTGAACGTTTCTATGTTACCCAACTCCATTCGGATGTGAAGGTCATACTCGGACTGTCATGGCTTTGGAAACACAACCCAGACATCGATTGACCAACCCTCTCAATACGATTCCGCAATTCCGATGCCTGACCGCTGATGATGAAGCCCTTGCCCACTGTGGCCACTGATGCAGCAAGGCCTGCGGGGTCTCATGACCCAACCACTGATGAACTCAGGGTCCTGAAGGAGCTCGCTCCTAAGGACTGGTCAACACTGAGCCCAGGACTACCCACAGGGACCACTGAAAATCCACTGTCGGAGTTGAACCCCACCACGCCTGATAGCAATTCTGCTATGTCGGGAACTTTGAACTCTACCACATGGGACTGGGCAAACCTACCCGAGGAGCCTTTGCCACCTTTTCCCACTGTTGTTGCTGCTGATAAAACTTTACCCAACACGAATTTACACAGAACAGGGTCACAGGAAAATTCTGCTGCCCCGTTGCCCAAACCAGCACCTATCGATATTCGAATTTTGGATCCCGCCCACTTCACCAACCATCTAATGGGTGAGGATATAATTCTTCATGCTGTTTATCATTTTTTCCCTGCACCTGAAGACTCGCTCCAAGCTAATGCCGCACTAATCAATTCTGAACCCCCAGAAGCAAGGGCGAACCTACCACCTCAATACGCAGACTTTACCAATGTCTTCTCCAAGGAAGAGGCCTGCACCCTTCCACCCCACTGAACTTACAATCATGCGATACAACTCGAACCAGACACCAAAGACCCTTGGGGTCTGCTGTATAACATGTCCGAGCTGGAATTAAAGGTTTTGCATGACTATATTGACGACATGCTCCAGAAGGGATTTATCCACCCTTCTGAATCCCCCATGGGAGCCCCTGTTGTATTTGCAAAAAAGAAGGACAGTTCACTCTGTCTTTGTGTTGACTAACAGCATAGTCCTTGTGCAGATGGAGCATCTGCGCTTTCTTTTACTGCAAGCTAACCACTCAAGCTAGTCTTTTGAAATTTTGTGTGCCTATATCTACCCCTCTAATCCTCAATTTCCATGGTTTACATTTTCCCCAAACTTATTTCCCAATGCATGCCAGAGCTGCTGACCAAACCAGTCAAAATTCTCCCATTTATCAAAACCAACCATAGGATTCCAAAACAAATGGAATGCTATACTGGGCCATCCCATACCTATCATATTCCATCCCTCTCTCTCCCCTCCCATCACCCACAAAGCAACAATTCCAGCATATAGTCAGAATCCAGTTCTCACATCCTCACACAAGTTTGTACTTGTGGTGGCACCTAAATCAAATGGGATCACATTGAAAGATTGAGTATAGTGCATGAATAATACACCCTGACTTTGTTTCAATTACTCTGCCACATCCAGGACTACAGTTGCCTTCCTACAAACCTAAACAACACAAGTACCCATACAAGTTTGCAGGCCTCACAGCACAAGATCTAACTGTGAAAATCTCTTGAAATTGATCATGGATGCTCTAAATGATGACCACTATCATATAACATGCTAAACAGACTAAACTGTTTTTCTGCGAATGGTCCCTTGTTGCTCCTATCCTAACAGCATAGTCCTTGTGCAGATGGAGCATCTGCGCTTTCTTTCACTGCAAGCTAACCACTCAAGCTAGTCATTTGAAATTTTGTGTGCCTATATCTACCCCTCTAATCTTCAATTTCCATGGTTTACATTTTCCCCAAACTCATTTCCCAATTCATGCCAAAGCTGCTGACCAAACCAGTCAAAATTCTCCTGTTTATCAAAACCAACCATAGGATTCCAAAACAAATGCAATGCTATACTGGGCCATCCCATACCTATCATATTCCATCCCTCTCTCTCCCCTCCCATCACCCACAAAGCAACAATTCCAGCATATAGTCAGAATCCAGTTCTCACATCCTCACACAAGTTTGTACTTGTGGTGGCACCTAAATCAAATGGGATCACATTGAAAGATTGAGTATAGTGCATGAATAATACACCCTGACTTTGTTTCAATTACTCTGCCACATCCAGGACTACAGTTGCCTTCCTACAAACCTAAACAACACAAGTACCCATACAAGTTTGCAGGCCTCACAGCACAAGATCTAACCGTGAAAATCTCTTGAAATTGATCATGGATGCTCTAAATGATGACCACTATCATATAACATGCTAAACAGACTAAACTGTTTTTCTGCGAATGGTCCCTTGTTGCTCCTATCCTAACAGCATAGTCCTTGTGCAGATGGAGCATCTGCGCTTTCTTTCACTGCAAGCTAACCACTCAAGCTAGTCATTTGAAATTTTGTGTGCCTATATCTACCCCTCTAATCTTCAATTTCCATGGTTTACATTTTCCCCAAACTCATTTCCCAATTCATGCCAAAGCTGCTGACCAAACCAGTCAAAATTCTCCTGTTTATCAAAACCAACCATAGGATTCCAAAACAAATGCAATGCTATACTGGGCCATCCCATACCTATCATATTCCATCCCTCTCTCTCCCCTCCCATCACCCACAAAGCAACAATTCCACCATATAGTCAGAATCCAGTTCTCACACAAGTTTGTACTTGTGGTGGCACCTAAATCAAATGGGATCACATTGAAAGATTGAGTATAGTGCATGAATAATACACCCTGACTTTGTTTCAATTACTCTGCCACATCCAGGACTACAGTTGCCTTCCTACAAACCTAAACAACACAAGTACCCCTACAAGTTTGCAGGCCTCACAGCACAAGATCTAACCGTGAAAATCTCTTGAAATTGATCATGGATGCTCTAAATGATGACCACTATCATATAACATGCTAAACAGACTAAACTGTTTTTCTGCGAATGGTCCCTTGTTGCTCCTATCCTAACAGCATAGTCCTTGTGCAGATGGAGCATCTGCGCTTTCTTTCACTGCAAGCTAACCACTCAAGCTAGTCATTTGAAATTTTGTGTGCCTATATCTACCCCTCTAATCTTCAATTTCCATGGTTTACATTTTCCCCAAACTCATTTCCCAATTCATGCCAAAGCTGCTGACCAAACCAGTCAAAATTCTCCTGTTTATCAAAACCAACCATAGGATTCCAAAACAAATGCAATGCTATACTGGGCCATCCCATACCTATCATATTCCATCCCTATCTCTCCCCTCCCATCACCCACAAAGCAACAATTCCACCATATAGTCAGAATCCAGTTCTCACACAAGTTTGTACTTGTGGTGGCACCTAAATCAAATGGGATCACATTGAAAGATTGAGTATAGTGCATGAATAATACACCCTGACTTTGTTTCAATTACTCTGCCACATCCAGGACTACAGTTGCCTTCCTACAAACCTAAACAACACAAGTACCCCTACAAGTTTGCAGGCCTCACAGCACAAGATCTAACCGTGAAAATCTCTTGAAATTGATCATGGATGCTCTAAATGATGACCACTATCATATAACATGCTAAACAGACTAAACTGTTTTTCTGCGAATGGTCCCTTGTTGCTCCTATCCTAACAGCATAGTCCTTGTGCAGATGGAGCATCTGCGCTTTCTTTCACTGCAAGCTAACCACTCAAGCTAGTCATTTGAAATTTTGTGTGCCTATATCTACCCCTCTAATCTTCAATTTCCATGGTTTACATTTTCCCCAAACTCATTTCCCAATTCATGCCAAAGCTGCTGACCAAACCAGTCAAAATTCTCCTGTTTATCAAAACCAACCATAGGATTCCAAAACAAATGCAATGCTATACTGGGCCATCCCATACCTATCATATTCCATCCCTCTCTCTCCCCTCCCATCACCCACAAAGCAACAATTCCACCATATAGTCAGAATCCAGTTCTCACACAAGTTTGTACTTGTGGTGGCACCTAAATCAAATGGGATCACATTGAAAGATTGAGTATAGTGCATGAATAATACACCCTGACTTTGTTTCAATTACTCTGCCACATCCAGGACTACAGTTGCCTTCCTACAAACCTAAACAACACAAGTACCCCTACAAGTTTGCAGGCCTCACAGCACAAGATCTAACCGTGAAAATCTCTTGAAATTGATCATGGATGCTCTAAATGATGACCACTATCATATAACATGCTAAACAGACTAAACTGTTTTTCTGCGAATGGTCCCTTGTTGCTCCTATCCTAACAGCATAGTCCTTGTGCAGATGGAGCATCTGCGCTTTCTTTCACTGCAAGCTAACCACTCAAGCTAGTCATTTGAAATTTTGTGTGCCTATATCTACCCCTCTAATCTTCAATTTCCATGGTTTACATTTTCCCCAAACTCATTTCCCAATTCATGCCAAAGCTGCTGACCAAACCAGTCAAAATTCTCCTGTTTATCAAAACCAACCATAGGATTCCAAAACAAATGCAATGCTATACTGGGCCATCCCATACCTATCATATTCCATCCCTCTCTCTCCCCTCCCATCACCCACAAAGCAACAATTCCACCATATAGTCAGAATCCAGTTCTCACACAAGTTTGTACTTGTGGTGGCACCTAAATCAAATGGGATCACATTGAAAGATTGAGTATAGTGCATGAATAATACACCCTGACTTTGTTTCAATTACTCTGCCACATCCAGGACTACAGTTGCCTTCCTACAAACCTAAACAACACAAGTACCCCTACAAGTTTGCAGGCCTCACAGCACAAGATCTAACCGTGAAAATCTCTTGAAATTGATCATGGATGCTCTAAATGATGACCACTATCATATAACATGCTAAACAGACTAAACTGTTTTTCTGCGAATGGTCCCTTGTTGCTCCTATCCTAACAGCATAGTCCTTGTGCAGATGGAGCATCTGCGCTTTCTTTCACTGCAAGCTAACCACTCAAGCTAGTCATTTGAAATTTTGTGTGCCTATATCTACCCCTCTAATCTTCAATTTCCATGGTTTACATTTTCCCCAAACTCATTTCCCAATTCATGCCAAAGCTGCTGACCAAACCAGTCAAAATTCTCCTGTTTATCAAAACCAACCATAGGATTCCAAAACAAATGCAATGCTATACTGGGCCATCCCATACCTATCATATTCCATCCCTCTCTCTCCCCTCCCATCACCCACAAAGCAACAATTCCACCATATAGTCAGAATCCAGTTCTCACACAAGTTTGTACTTGTGGTGGCACCTAAATCAAATGGGATCACATTGAAAGATTGAGTATAGTGCATGAATAATACACCCTGACTTTGTTTCAATTACTCTGCCACATCCAGGACTACAGTTGCCTTCCTACAAACCTAAACAACACAAGTACCCCTACAAGTTTGCAGGCCTCACAGCACAAGATCTAACCGTGAAAATCTCTTGAAATTGATCATGGATGCTCTAAATGATGACCACTATCATATAACATGCTAAACAGACTAAACTGTTTTTCTGCGAATGGTCCCTTGTTGCTCCTATCCTAACAGCATAGTCCTTGTGCAGATGGAGCATCTGCGCTTTCTTTCACTGCAAGCTAACCACTCAAGCTAGTCATTTGAAATTTTGTGTGCCTATATCTACCCCTCTAATCTTCAATTTCCATGGTTTACATTTTCCCCAAACTCATTTCCCAATTCATGCCAAAGCTGCTGACCAAACCAGTCAAAATTCTCCTGTTTATCAAAACCAACCATAGGATTCCAAAACAAATGCAATGCTATACTGGGCCATCCCATACCTATCATATTCCATCCCTCTCTCTCCCCTCCCATCACCCACAAAGCAACAATTCCACCATATAGTCAGAATCCAGTTCTCACACAAGTTTGTACTTGTGGTGGCACCTAAATCAAATGGGATCACATTGAAAGATTGAGTATAGTGCATGAATAATACACCCTGACTTTGTTTCAATTACTCTGCCACATCCAGGACTACAGTTGCCTTCCTACAAACCTAAACAACACAAGTACCCCTACAAGTTTGCAGGCCTCACAGCACAAGATCTAACCGTGAAAATCTCTTGAAATTGATCATGGATGCTCTAAATGATGACCACTATCATATAACATGCTAAACAGACTAAACTGTTTTTCTGCGAATGGTCCCTTGTTGCTCCTATCCTAACAGCATAGTCCTTGTGCAGATGGAGCATCTGCGCTTTCTTTCACTGCAAGCTAACCACTCAAGCTAGTCATTTGAAATTTTGTGTGCCTATATCTACCCCTCTAATCTTCAATTTCCATGGTTTACATTTTCCCCAAACTCATTTCCCAATTCATGCCAAAGCTGCTGACCAAACCAGTCAAAATTCTCCTGTTTATCAAAACCAACCATAGGATTCCAAAACAAATGCAATGCTATACTGGGCCATCCCATACCTATCATATTCCATCCCTCTCTCTCCCCTCCCATCACCCACAAAGCAACAATTCCACCATATAGTCAGAATCCAGTTCTCACACAAGTTTGTACTTGTGGTGGCACCTAAATCAAATGGGATCACATTGAAAGATTGAGTATAGTGCATGAATAATACACCCTGACTTTGTTTCAATTACTCTGCCACATCCAGGACTACAGTTGCCTTCCTACAAACCTAAACAACACAAGTACCCCTACAAGTTTGCAGGCCTCACAGCACAAGATCTAACCGTGAAAATCTCTTGAAATTGATCATGGATGCTCTAAATGATGACCACTATCATATAACATGCTAAACAGACTAAACTGTTTTTCTGCGAATGGTCCCTTGTTGCTCCTATCCTAACAGCATAGTCCTTGTGCAGATGGAGCATCTGCGCTTTCTTTCACTGCAAGCTAACCACTCAAGCTAGTCATTTGAAATTTTGTGTGCCTATATCTACCCCTCTAATCTTCAATTTCCATGGTTTACATTTTCCCCAAACTCATTTCCCAATTCATGCCAAAGCTGCTGACCAAACCAGTCAAAATTCTCCTGTTTATCAAAACCAACCATAGGATTCCAAAACAAATGCAATGCTATACTGGGCCATCCCATACCTATCATATTCCATCCCTCTCTCTCCCCTCCCATCACCCACAAAGCAACAATTCCACCATATAGTCAGAATCCAGTTCTCACACAAGTTTGTACTTGTGGTGGCACCTAAATCAAATGGGATCACATTGAAAGATTGAGTATAGTGCATGAATAATACACCCTGACTTTGTTTCAATTACTCTGCCACATCCAGGACTACAGTTGCCTTCCTACAAACCTAAACAACACAAGTACCCCTACAAGTTTGCAGGCCTCACAGCACAAGATCTAACCGTGAAAATCTCTTGAAATTGATCATGGATGCTCTAAATGATGACCACTATCATATAACATGCTAAACAGACTAAACTGTTTTTCTGCGAATGGTCCCTTGTTGCTCCTATCCTAACAGCATAGTCCTTGTGCAGATGGAGCATCTGCGCTTTCTTTCACTGCAAGCTAACCACTCAAGCTAGTCATTTGAAATTTTGTGTGCCTATATCTACCCCTCTAATCTTCAATTTCCATGGTTTACATTTTCCCCAAACTCATTTCCCAATTCATGCCAAAGCTGCTGACCAAACCAGTCAAAATTCTCCTGTTTATCAAAACCAACCATAGGATTCCAAAACAAATGCAATGCTATACTGGGCCATCCCATACCTATCATATTCCATCCCTCTCTCTCCCCTCCCATCACCCACAAAGCAACAATTCCACCATATAGTCAGAATCCAGTTCTCACACAAGTTTGTACTTGTGGTGGCACCTAAATCAAATGGGATCACATTGAAAGATTGAGTATAGTGCATGAATAATACACCCTGACTTTGTTTCAATTACTCTGCCACATCCAGGACTACAGTTGCCTTCCTACAAACCTAAACAACACAAGTACCCCTACAAGTTTGCAGGCCTCACAGCACAAGATCTAACCGTGAAAATCTCTTGAAATTGATCATGGATGCTCTAAATGATGACCACTATCATATAACATGCTAAACAGACTAAACTGTTTTTCTGCGAATGGTCCCTTGTTGCTCCTATCCTAACAGCATAGTCCTTGTGCAGATGGAGCATCTGCGCTTTCTTTCACTGCAAGCTAACCACTCAAGCTAGTCATTTGAAATTTTGTGTGCCTATATCTACCCCTCTAATCTTCAATTTCCATGGTTTACATTTTCCCCAAACTCATTTCCCAATTCATGCCAAAGCTGCTGACCAAACCAGTCAAAATTCTCCTGTTTATCAAAACCAACCATAGGATTCCAAAACAAATGCAATGCTATACTGGGCCATCCCATACCTATCATATTCCATCCCTCTCTCTCCCCTCCCATCACCCACAAAGCAACAATTCCACCATATAGTCAGAATCCAGTTCTCACACAAGTTTGTACTTGTGGTGGCACCTAAATCAAATGGGATCACATTGAAAGATTGAGTATAGTGCATGAATAATACACCCTGACTTTGTTTCAATTACTCTGCCACATCCAGGACTACAGTTGCCTTCCTACAAACCTAAACAACACAAGTACCCCTACAAGTTTGCAGGCCTCACAGCACAAGATCTAACCGTGAAAATCTCTTGAAATTGATCATGGATGCTCTAAATGATGACCACTATCATATAACATGCTAAACAGACTAAACTGTTTTTCTGCGAATGGTCCCTTGTTGCTCCTATCCTAACAGCATAGTCCTTGTGCAGATGGAGCATCTGCGCTTTCTTTCACTGCAAGCTAACCACTCAAGCTAGTCATTTGAAATTTTGTGTGCCTATATCTACCCCTCTAATCTTCAATTTCCATGGTTTACATTTTCCCCAAACTCATTTCCCAATTCATGCCAAAGCTGCTGACCAAACCAGTCAAAATTCTCCTGTTTATCAAAACCAACCATAGGATTCCAAAACAAATGCAATGCTATACTGGGCCATCCCATACCTATCATATTCCATCCCTCTCTCTCCCCTCCCATCACCCACAAAGCAACAATTCCACCATATAGTCAGAATCCAGTTCTCACACAAGTTTGTACTTGTGGTGGCACCTAAATCAAATGGGATCACATTGAAAGATTGAGTATAGTGCATGAATAATACACCCTGACTTTGTTTCAATTACTCTGCCACATCCAGGACTACAGTTGCCTTCCTACAAACCTAAACAACACAAGTACCCCTACAAGTTTGCAGGCCTCACAGCACAAGATCTAACCGTGAAAATCTCTTGAAATTGATCATGGATGCTCTAAATGATGACCACTATCATATAACATGCTAAACAGACTAAACTGTTTTTCTGCGAATGGTCCCTTGTTGCTCCTATCCTAACAGCATAGTCCTTGTGCAGATGGAGCATCTGCGCTTTCTTTCACTGCAAGCTAACCACTCAAGCTAGTCATTTGAAATTTTGTGTGCCTATATCTACCCCTCTAATCTTCAATTTCCATGGTTTACATTTTCCCCAAACTCATTTCCCAATTCATGCCAAAGCTGCTGACCAAACCAGTCAAAATTCTCCTGTTTATCAAAACCAACCATAGGATTCCAAAACAAATGCAATGCTATACTGGGCCATCCCATACCTATCATATTCCATCCCTCTCTCTCCCCTCCCATCACCCACAAAGCAACAATTCCACCATATAGTCAGAATCCAGTTCTCACACAAGTTTGTACTTGTGGTGGCACCTAAATCAAATGGGATCACATTGAAAGATTGAGTATAGTGCATGAATAATACACCCTGACTTTGTTTCAATTACTCTGCCACATCCAGGACTACAGTTGCCTTCCTACAAACCTAAACAACACAAGTACCCCTACAAGTTTGCAGGCCTCACAGCACAAGATCTAACCGTGAAAATCTCTTGAAATTGATCATGGATGCTCTAAATGATGACCACTATCATATAACATGCTAAACAGACTAAACTGTTTTTCTGCGAATGGTCCCTTGTTGCTCCTATCCTAACAGCATAGTCCTTGTGCAGATGGAGCATCTGCGCTTTCTTTCACTGCAAGCTAACCACTCAAGCTAGTCATTTGAAATTTTGTGTGCCTATATCTACCCCTCTAATCTTCAATTTCCATGGTTTACATTTTCCCCAAACTCATTTCCCAATTCATGCCAAAGCTGCTGACCAAACCAGTCAAAATTCTCCTGTTTATCAAAACCAACCATAGGATTCCAAAACAAATGCAATGCTATACTGGGCCATCCCATACCTATCATATTCCATCCCTCTCTCTCCCCTCCCATCACCCACAAAGCAACAATTCCACCATATAGTCAGAATCCAGTTCTCACACAAGTTTGTACTTGTGGTGGCACCTAAATCAAATGGGATCACATTGAAAGATTGAGTATAGTGCATGAATAATACACCCTGACTTTGTTTCAATTACTCTGCCACATCCAGGACTACAGTTGCCTTCCTACAAACCTAAACAACACAAGTACCCCTACAAGTTTGCAGGCCTCACAGCACAAGATCTAACCGTGAAAATCTCTTGAAATTGATCATGGATGCTCTAAATGATGACCACTATCATATAACATGCTAAACAGACTAAACTGTTTTTCTGCGAATGGTCCCTTGTTGCTCCTATCCTAACAGCATAGTCCTTGTGCAGATGGAGCATCTGCGCTTTCTTTCACTGCAAGCTAACCACTCAAGCTAGTCATTTGAAATTTTGTGTGCCTATATCTACCCCTCTAATCTTCAATTTCCATGGTTTACATTTTCCCCAAACTCATTTCCCAATTCATGCCAAAGCTGCTGACCAAACCAGTCAAAATTCTCCTGTTTATCAAAACCAACCATAGGATTCCAAAACAAATGCAATGCTATACTGGGCCATCCCATACCTATCATATTCCATCCCTCTCTCTCCCCTCCCATCACCCACAAAGCAACAATTCCACCATATAGTCAGAATCCAGTTCTCACACAAGTTTGTACTTGTGGTGGCACCTAAATCAAATGGGATCACATTGAAAGATTGAGTATAGTGCATGAATAATACACCCTGACTTTGTTTCAATTACTCTGCCACATCCAGGACTACAGTTGCCTTCCTACAAACCTAAACAACACAAGTACCCCTACAAGTTTGCAGGCCTCACAGCACAAGATCTAACCGTGAAAATCTCTTGAAATTGATCATGGATGCTCTAAATGATGACCACTATCATATAACATGCTAAACAGACTAAACTGTTTTTCTGCGAATGGTCCCTTGTTGCTCCTATCCTAACAGCATAGTCCTTGTGCAGATGGAGCATCTGCGCTTTCTTTCACTGCAAGCTAACCACTCAAGCTAGTCATTTGAAATTTTGTGTGCCTATATCTACCCCTCTAATCTTCAATTTCCATGGTTTACATTTTCCCCAAACTCATTTCCCAATTCATGCCAAAGCTGCTGACCAAACCAGTCAAAATTCTCCTGTTTATCAAAACCAACCATAGGATTCCAAAACAAATGCAATGCTATACTGGGCCATCCCATACCTATCATATTCCATCCCTCTCTCTCCCCTCCCATCACCCACAAAGCAACAATTCCACCATATAGTCAGAATCCAGTTCTCACACAAGTTTGTACTTGTGGTGGCACCTAAATCAAATGGGATCACATTGAAAGATTGAGTATAGTGCATGAATAATACACCCTGACTTTGTTTCAATTACTCTGCCACATCCAGGACTACAGTTGCCTTCCTACAAACCTAAACAACACAAGTACCCCTACAAGTTTGCAGGCCTCACAGCACAAGATCTAACCGTGAAAATCTCTTGAAATTGATCATGGATGCTCTAAATGATGACCACTATCATATAACATGCTAAACAGACTAAACTGTTTTTCTGCGAATGGTCCCTTGTTGCTCCTATCCTAACAGCATAGTCCTTGTGCAGATGGAGCATCTGCGCTTTCTTTCACTGCAAGCTAACCACTCAAGCTAGTCATTTGAAATTTTGTGTGCCTATATCTACCCCTCTAATCTTCAATTTCCATGGTTTACATTTTCCCCAAACTCATTTCCCAATTCATGCCAAAGCTGCTGACCAAACCAGTCAAAATTCTCCTGTTTATCAAAACCAACCATAGGATTCCAAAACAAATGCAATGCTATACTGGGCCATCCCATACCTATCATATTCCATCCCTCTCTCTCCCCTCCCATCACCCACAAAGCAACAATTCCACCATATAGTCAGAATCCAGTTCTCACACAAGTTTGTACTTGTGGTGGCACCTAAATCAAATGGGATCACATTGAAAGATTGAGTATAGTGCATGAATAATACACCCTGACTTTGTTTCAATTACTCTGCCACATCCAGGACTACAGTTGCCTTCCTACAAACCTAAACAACACAAGTACCCCTACAAGTTTGCAGGCCTCACAGCACAAGATCTAACCGTGAAAATCTCTTGAAATTGATCATGGATGCTCTAAATGATGACCACTATCATATAACATGCTAAACAGACTAAACTGTTTTTCTGCGAATGGTCCCTTGTTGCTCCTATCCTAACAGCATAGTCCTTGTGCAGATGGAGCATCTGCGCTTTCTTTCACTGCAAGCTAACCACTCAAGCTAGTCATTTGAAATTTTGTGTGCCTATATCTACCCCTCTAATCTTCAATTTCCATGGTTTACATTTTCCCCAAACTCATTTCCCAATTCATGCCAAAGCTGCTGACCAAACCAGTCAAAATTCTCCTGTTTATCAAAACCAACCATAGGATTCCAAAACAAATGCAATGCTATACTGGGCCATCCCATACCTATCATATTCCATCCCTCTCTCTCCCCTCCCATCACCCACAAAGCAACAATTCCACCATATAGTCAGAATCCAGTTCTCACACAAGTTTGTACTTGTGGTGGCACCTAAATCAAATGGGATCACATTGAAAGATTGAGTATAGTGCATGAATAATACACCCTGACTTTGTTTCAATTACTCTGCCACATCCAGGACTACAGTTGCCTTCCTACAAACCTAAACAACACAAGTACCCCTACAAGTTTGCAGGCCTCACAGCACAAGATCTAACCGTGAAAATCTCTTGAAATTGATCATGGATGCTCTAAATGATGACCACTATCATATAACATGCTAAACAGACTAAACTGTTTTTCTGCGAATGGTCCCTTGTTACTCCTATCCTAACAGCATAGTCCTTGTGCAGATGGAGCATCTGCGCTTTCTTTCACTGCAAGCTAACCACTCAAGCTAGTCATTTGAAATTTTGTGTGCCTATATCTACCCCTCTAATCTTCAATTTCCATGGTTTACATTTTCCCCAAACTCATTTCCCAATTCATGCCAAAGCTGCTGACCAAACCAGTCAAAATTCTCCTGTTTATCAAAACCAACCATAGGATTCCAAAACAAATGCAATGCTATACTGGGCCATCCCATACCTATCATATTCCATCCCTCTCTCTCCCCTCCCATCACCCACAAAGCAACAATTCCACCATATAGTCAGAATCCAGTTCTCACACAAGTTTGTACTTGTGGTGGCACCTAAATCAAATGGGATCACATTGAAAGATTGAGTATAGTGCATGAATAATACACCCTGACTTTGTTTCAATTACTCTGCCACATCCAGGACTACAGTTGCCTTCCTACAAACCTAAACAACACAAGTACCCCTACAAGTTTGCAGGCCTCACAGCACAAGATCTAACCGTGAAAATCTCTTGAAATTGATCATGGATGCTCTAAATGATGACCACTATCATATAACATGCTAAACAGACTAAACTGTTTTTCTGCGAATGGTCCCTTGTTGCTCCTATCCTAACAGCATAGTCCTTGTGCAGATGGAGCATCTGCGCTTTCTTTCACTGCAAGCTAACCACTCAAGCTAGTCATTTGAAATTTTGTGTGCCTATATCTACCCCTCTAATCTTCAATTTCCATGGTTTACATTTTCCCCAAACTCATTTCCCAATTCATGCCAAAGCTGCTGACCAAACCAGTCAAAATTCTCCTGTTTATCAAAACCAACCATAGGATTCCAAAACAAATGCAATGCTATACTGGGCCATCCCATACCTATCATATTCCATCCCTCTCTCTCCCCTCCCATCACCCACAAAGCAACAATTCCACCATATAGTCAGAATCCAGTTCTCACACAAGTTTGTACTTGTGGTGGCACCTAAATCAAATGGGATCACATTGAAAGATTGAGTATAGTGCATGAATAATACACCCTGACTTTGTTTCAATTACTCTGCCACATCCAGGACTACAGTTGCCTTCCTACAAACCTAAACAACACAAGTACCCCTACAAGTTTGCAGGCCTCACAGCACAAGATCTAACCGTGAAAATCTCTTGAAATTGATCATGGATGCTCTAAATGATGACCACTATCATATAACATGCTAAACAGACTAAACTGTTTTTCTGCGAATGGTCCCTTGTTGCTCCTATCCTAACAGCATAGTCCTTGTGCAGATGGAGCATCTGCGCTTTCTTTCACTGCAAGCTAACCACTCAAGCTAGTCATTTGAAATTTTGTGTGCCTATATCTACCCCTCTAATCTTCAATTTCCATGGTTTACATTTTCCCCAAACTCATTTCCCAATTCATGCCAAAGCTGCTGACCAAACCAGTCAAAATTCTCCTGTTTATCAAAACCAACCATAGGATTCCAAAACAAATGCAATGCTATACTGGGCCATCCCATACCTATCATATTCCATCCCTCTCTCTCCCCTCCCATCACCCACAAAGCAACAATTCCACCATATAGTCAGAATCCAGTTCTCACACAAGTTTGTACTTGTGGTGGCACCTAAATCAAATGGGATCACATTGAAAGATTGAGTATAGTGCATGAATAATACACCCTGACTTTGTTTCAATTACTCTGCCACATCCAGGACTACAGTTGCCTTCCTACAAACCTAAACAACACAAGTACCCCTACAAGTTTGCAGGCCTCACAGCACAAGATCTAACCGTGAAAATCTCTTGAAATTGATCATGGATGCTCTAAATGATGACCACTATCATATAACATGCTAAACAGACTAAACTGTTTTTCTGCGAATGGTCCCTTGTTGCTCCTATCCTAACAGCATAGTCCTTGTGCAGATGGAGCATCTGCGCTTTCTTTCACTGCAAGCTAACCACTCAAGCTAGTCATTTGAAATTTTGTGTGCCTATATCTACCCCTCTAATCTTCAATTTCCATGGTTTACATTTTCCCCAAACTCATTTCCCAATTCATGCCAAAGCTGCTGACCAAACCAGTCAAAATTCTCCTGTTTATCAAAACCAACCATAGGATTCCAAAACAAATGCAATGCTATACTGGGCCATCCCATACCTATCATATTCCATCCCTCTCTCTCCCCTCCCATCACCCACAAAGCAACAATTCCACCATATAGTCAGAATCCAGTTCTCACACAAGTTTGTACTTGTGGTGGCACCTAAATCAAATGGGATCACATTGAAAGATTGAGTATAGTGCATGAATAATACACCCTGACTTTGTTTCAATTACTCTGCCACATCCAGGACTACAGTTGCCTTCCTACAAACCTAAACAACACAAGTACCCCTACAAGTTTGCAGGCCTCACAGCACAAGATCTAACCGTGAAAATCTCTTGAAATTGATCATGGATGCTCTAAATGATGACCACTATCATATAACATGCTAAACAGACTAAACTGTTTTTCTGCGAATGGTCCCTTGTTGCTCCTATCCTAACAGCATAGTCCTTGTGCAGATGGAGCATCTGCGCTTTCTTTCACTGCAAGCTAACCACTCAAGCTAGTCATTTGAAATTTTGTGTGCCTATATCTACCCCTCTAATCTTCAATTTCCATGGTTTACATTTTCCCCAAACTCATTTCCCAATTCATGCCAAAGCTGCTGACCAAACCAGTCAAAATTCTCCTGTTTATCAAAACCAACCATAGGATTCCAAAACAAATGCAATGCTATACTGGGCCATCCCATACCTATCATATTCCATCCCTCTCTCTCCCCTCCCATCACCCACAAAGCAACAATTCCACCATATAGTCAGAATCCAGTTCTCACACAAGTTTGTACTTGTGGTGGCACCTAAATCAAATGGGATCACATTGAAAGATTGAGTATAGTGCATGAATAATACACCCTGACTTTGTTTCAATTACTCTGCCACATCCAGGACTACAGTTGCCTTCCTACAAACCTAAACAACACAAGTACCCCTACAAGTTTGCAGGCCTCACAGCACAAGATCTAACCGTGAAAATCTCTTGAAATTGATCATGGATGCTCTAAATGATGACCACTATCATATAACATGCTAAACAGACTAAACTGTTTTTCTGCGAATGGTCCCTTGTTGCTCCTATCCTAACAGCATAGTCCTTGTGCAGATGGAGCATCTGCGCTTTCTTTCACTGCAAGCTAACCACTCAAGCTAGTCATTTGAAATTTTGTGTGCCTATATCTACCCCTCTAATCTTCAATTTCCATGGTTTACATTTTCCCCAAACTCATTTCCCAATTCATGCCAAAGCTGCTGACCAAACCAGTCAAAATTCTCCTGTTTATCAAAACCAACCATAGGATTCCAAAACAAATGCAATGCTATACTGGGCCATCCCATACCTATCATATTCCATCCCTCTCTCTCCCCTCCCATCACCCACAAAGCAACAATTCCACCATATAGTCAGAATCCAGTTCTCACACAAGTTTGTACTTGTGGTGGCACCTAAATCAAATGGGATCACATTGAAAGATTGAGTATAGTGCATGAATAATACACCCTGACTTTGTTTCAATTACTCTGCCACATCCAGGACTACAGTTGCCTTCCTACAAACCTAAACAACACAAGTACCCCTACAAGTTTGCAGGCCTCACAGCACAAGATCTAACCGTGAAAATCTCTTGAAATTGATCATGGATGCTCTAAATGATGACCACTATCATATAACATGCTAAACAGACTAAACTGTTTTTCTGCGAATGGTCCCTTGTTGCTCCTATCCTAACAGCATAGTCCTTGTGCAGATGGAGCATCTGCGCTTTCTTTCACTGCAAGCTAACCACTCAAGCTAGTCATTTGAAATTTTGTGTGCCTATATCTACCCCTCTAATCTTCAATTTCCATGGTTTACATTTTCCCCAAACTCATTTCCCAATTCATGCCAAAGCTGCTGACCAAACCAGTCAAAATTCTCCTGTTTATCAAAACCAACCATAGGATTCCAAAACAAATGCAATGCTATACTGGGCCATCCCATACCTATCATATTCCATCCCTCTCTCTCCCCTCCCATCACCCACAAAGCAACAATTCCACCATATAGTCAGAATCCAGTTCTCACACAAGTTTGTACTTGTGGTGGCACCTAAATCAAATGGGATCACATTGAAAGATTGAGTATAGTGCATGAATAATACACCCTGACTTTGTTTCAATTACTCTGCCACATCCAGGACTACAGTTGCCTTCCTACAAACCTAAACAACACAAGTACCCCTACAAGTTTGCAGGCCTCACAGCACAAGATCTAACCGTGAAAATCTCTTGAAATTGATCATGGATGCTCTAAATGATGACCACTATCATATAACATGCTAAACAGACTAAACTGTTTTTCTGCGAATGGTCCCTTGTTGCTCCTATCCTAACAGCATAGTCCTTGTGCAGATGGAGCATCTGCGCTTTCTTTCACTGCAAGCTAACCACTCAAGCTAGTCATTTGAAATTTTGTGTGCCTATATCTACCCCTCTAATCTTCAATTTCCATGGTTTACATTTTCCCCAAACTCATTTCCCAATTCATGCCAAAGCTGCTGACCAAACCAGTCAAAATTCTCCTGTTTATCAAAACCAACCATAGGATTCCAAAACAAATGCAATGCTATACTGGGCCATCCCATACCTATCATATTCCATCCCTCTCTCTCCCCTCCCATCACCCACAAAGCAACAATTCCACCATATAGTCAGAATCCAGTTCTCACACAAGTTTGTACTTGTGGTGGCACCTAAATCAAATGGGATCACATTGAAAGATTGAGTATAGTGCATGAATAATACACCCTGACTTTGTTTCAATTACTCTGCCACATCCAGGACTACAGTTGCCTTCCTACAAACCTAAACAACACAAGTACCCCTACAAGTTTGCAGGCCTCACAGCACAAGATCTAACCGTGAAAATCTCTTGAAATTGATCATGGATGCTCTAAATGATGACCACTATCATATAACATGCTAAACAGACTAAACTGTTTTTCTGCGAATGGTCCCTTGTTGCTCCTATCCTAACAGCATAGTCCTTGTGCAGATGGAGCATCTGCGCTTTCTTTCACTGCAAGCTAACCACTCAAGCTAGTCATTTGAAATTTTGTGTGCCTATATCTACCCCTCTAATCTTCAATTTCCATGGTTTACATTTTCCCCAAACTCATTTCCCAATTCATGCCAAAGCTGCTGACCAAACCAGTCAAAATTCTCCTGTTTATCAAAACCAACCATAGGATTCCAAAACAAATGCAATGCTATACTGGGCCATCCCATACCTATCATATTCCATCCCTCTCTCTCCCCTCCCATCACCCACAAAGCAACAATTCCACCATATAGTCAGAATCCAGTTCTCACACAAGTTTGTACTTGTGGTGGCACCTAAATCAAATGGGATCACATTGAAAGATTGAGTATAGTGCATGAATAATACACCCTGACTTTGTTTCAATTACTCTGCCACATCCAGGACTACAGTTGCCTTCCTACAAACCTAAACAACACAAGTACCCCTACAAGTTTGCAGGCCTCACAGCACAAGATCTAACCGTGAAAATCTCTTGAAATTGATCATGGATGCTCTAAATGATGACCACTATCATATAACATGCTAAACAGACTAAACTGTTTTTCTGCGAATGGTCCCTTGTTGCTCCTATCCTAACAGCATAGTCCTTGTGCAGATGGAGCATCTGCGCTTTCTTTCACTGCAAGCTAACCACTCAAGCTAGTCATTTGAAATTTTGTGTGCCTATATCTACCCCTCTAATCTTCAATTTCCATGGTTTACATTTTCCCCAAACTCATTTCCCAATTCATGCCAAAGCTGCTGACCAAACCAGTCAAAATTCTCCTGTTTATCAAAACCAACCATAGGATTCCAAAACAAATGCAATGCTATACTGGGCCATCCCATACCTATCATATTCCATCCCTCTCTCTCCCCTCCCATCACCCACAAAGCAACAATTCCACCATATAGTCAGAATCCAGTTCTCACACAAGTTTGTACTTGTGGTGGCACCTAAATCAAATGGGATCACATTGAAAGATTGAGTATAGTGCATGAATAATACACCCTGACTTTGTTTCAATTACTCTGCCACATCCAGGACTACAGTTGCCTTCCTACAAACCTAAACAACACAAGTACCCCTACAAGTTTGCAGGCCTCACAGCACAAGATCTAACCGTGAAAATCTCTTGAAATTGATCATGGATGCTCTAAATGATGACCACTATCATATAACATGCTAAACAGACTAAACTGTTTTTCTGCGAATGGTCCCTTGTTGCTCCTATCCTAACAGCATAGTCCTTGTGCAGATGGAGCATCTGCGCTTTCTTTCACTGCAAGCTAACCACTCAAGCTAGTCATTTGAAATTTTGTGTGCCTATATCTACCCCTCTAATCTTCAATTTCCATGGTTTACATTTTCCCCAAACTCATTTCCCAATTCATGCCAAAGCTGCTGACCAAACCAGTCAAAATTCTCCTGTTTATCAAAACCAACCATAGGATTCCAAAACAAATGCAATGCTATACTGGGCCATCCCATACCTATCATATTCCATCCCTCTCTCTCCCCTCCCATCACCCACAAAGCAACAATTCCACCATATAGTCAGAATCCAGTTCTCACACAAGTTTGTACTTGTGGTGGCACCTAAATCAAATGGGATCACATTGAAAGATTGAGTATAGTGCATGAATAATACACCCTGACTTTGTTTCAATTACTCTGCCACATCCAGGACTACAGTTGCCTTCCTACAAACCTAAACAACACAAGTACCCCTACAAGTTTGCAGGCCTCACAGCACAAGATCTAACCGTGAAAATCTCTTGAAATTGATCATGGATGCTCTAAATGATGACCACTATCATATAACATGCTAAACAGACTAAACTGTTTTTCTGCGAATGGTCCCTTGTTGCTCCTATCCTAACAGCATAGTCCTTGTGCAGATGGAGCATCTGCGCTTTCTTTCACTGCAAGCTAACCACTCAAGCTAGTCATTTGAAATTTTGTGTGCCTATATCTACCCCTCTAATCTTCAATTTCCATGGTTTACATTTTCCCCAAACTCATTTCCCAATTCATGCCAAAGCTGCTGACCAAACCAGTCAAAATTCTCCTGTTTATCAAAACCAACCATAGGATTCCAAAACAAATGCAATGCTATACTGGGCCATCCCATACCTATCATATTCCATCCCTCTCTCTCCCCTCCCATCACCCACAAAGCAACAATTCCACCATATAGTCAGAATCCAGTTCTCACACAAGTTTGTACTTGTGGTGGCACCTAAATCAAATGGGATCACATTGAAAGATTGAGTATAGTGCATGAATAATACACCCTGACTTTGTTTCAATTACTCTGCCACATCCAGGACTACAGTTGCCTTCCTACAAACCTAAACAACACAAGTACCCCTACAAGTTTGCAGGCCTCACAGCACAAGATCTAACCGTGAAAATCTCTTGAAATTGATCATGGATGCTCTAAATGATGACCACTATCATATAACATGCTAAACAGACTAAACTGTTTTTCTGCGAATGGTCCCTTGTTGCTCCTATCCTAACAGCATAGTCCTTGTGCAGATGGAGCATCTGCGCTTTCTTTCACTGCAAGCTAACCACTCAAGCTAGTCATTTGAAATTTTGTGTGCCTATATCTACCCCTCTAATCTTCAATTTCCATGGTTTACATTTTCCCCAAACTCATTTCCCAATTCATGCCAAAGCTGCTGACCAAACCAGTCAAAATTCTCCTGTTTATCAAAACCAACCATAGGATTCCAAAACAAATGCAATGCTATACTGGGCCATCCCATACCTATCATATTCCATCCCTCTCTCTCCCCTCCCATCACCCACAAAGCAACAATTCCACCATATAGTCAGAATCCAGTTCTCACACAAGTTTGTACTTGTGGTGGCACCTAAATCAAATGGGATCACATTGAAAGATTGAGTATAGTGCATGAATAATACACCCTGACTTTGTTTCAATTACTCTGCCACATCCAGGACTACAGTTGCCTTCCTACAAACCTAAACAACACAAGTACCCCTACAAGTTTGCAGGCCTCACAGCACAAGATCTAACCGTGAAAATCTCTTGAAATTGATCATGGATGCTCTAAATGATGACCACTATCATATAACATGCTAAACAGACTAAACTGTTTTTCTGCGAATGGTCCCTTGTTGCTCCTATCCTAACAGCATAGTCCTTGTGCAGATGGAGCATCTGCGCTTTCTTTCACTGCAAGCTAACCACTCAAGCTAGTCATTTGAAATTTTGTGTGCCTATATCTACCCCTCTAATCTTCAATTTCCATGGTTTACATTTTCCCCAAACTCATTTCCCAATTCATGCCAAAGCTGCTGACCAAACCAGTCAAAATTCTCCTGTTTATCAAAACCAACCATAGGATTCCAAAACAAATGCAATGCTATACTGGGCCATCCCATACCTATCATATTCCATCCCTCTCTCTCCCCTCCCATCACCCACAAAGCAACAATTCCACCATATAGTCAGAATCCAGTTCTCACACAAGTTTGTACTTAGCAGTGGCACCCCGACAAGGACCCCACATGAAATATTCCCAAAAAAAAAAGTCCCCCCTTTTAACCCTCATTATGTCTTTGATGATGTTTACTCTCATTTGGTGCTTTCCCTCAAAACTTTTTTTTCACCCCAAAAATTCATTTAGGGTTCCTGGGGTCTTCCAGCAAAATTTGAAATATAGTAGCTGTGAAGTAGTTATTAGAAGAACATATGCAGCTGACTGATAGCTGCATATATGAATGTTGATGTTGTCATGTCATGAGGTGGATCATGTGGTGATGCTTGTGACCATGGGTAATACTGGTAATGTGAATAAGACTAATGTATTCATGTGGCATAATGTGCCAGATGAAGGGATTGTGCCATGGCATATCATACATAGTATTTGAGGCTGCTGGTGTGCCATCATTGTTGTTAGCTGCTGGTGTTAGGATTGCTTACCTAAGCCATCCCAAAGAGGAGTTGTGGTGAAACTGGGGAGGCTTGTTGGAAGGCCACATTGTAGTAGGTATTAGCTTAATAGGTCAGGCTTAGGCTGATGCAAAGCTTGACCATTTAATATCAGATGTGCACTTATATAAATCTGTACCTCTGTCTCTTTCTGCATATATATTCACTTATTGTTTGCCCATATCATTTACTCACAATATGCACATATCGTTGATCAACGATATGTGCACTTTGTCAGTGAATGACCTGGGTGTAACATTTACACACAAAGTGTGCATATCGTTGATCAACAATATGTGCACTTTTTGCATAGATGACCTGGGCATACCATTTATGCACAATGCACGCATATCGTTGATCAACAATATGTGCACTTTGTGCATAGATGACCTGGGCATATCACTTACTCACAATGCATGCATATCAATGTTGTGCACACATTGTGAATACATGATATTCTCATAAGTTAATTGTATGGATATGCGCACACACTCTGCCCAGAAGTATGCATATCGTATGTGAATGATATGCGTACTTCTGAGCACTGTGCACATATCCTCTGCCCAGAAGTATGCATATTGTATGCGAACGATATGTGTGTGATATCCACACTCTTCCCAGAAGTATGCATATCGTTCACATACAATATGCATACTTCTGGGCAGAGGATATGTGCACTTCTGGGCAGAGAACATGCACACACACTCTGCTCAGAAGTATGCATATTGTTCACATATGATATGCATACTTCTGGGCAGAGGACATGCACACACTGCCATACACTGCCCAGAAGTATGCATATTGTTTGCATACGATATGTGTACTTCTGGGCAGAGGATATGTGCACATTGCTCAGAAGTACACATATCATTCGTGTATGATATGTGTACTTCTGAGCAGTGTATGGCAGTGTGCGCATGTCCTTTACCCAGAAGTATGCATATCATACGCAAACAATATACATACTTCTGAGCAGAGTGTGTGTGCATGTCCTCTGCCCAGAAGTATGCATATCATATGCATACGATATGCGTGATTCTGAGCAGAGTGTGTGCGCATATGCTTTGCCCAGAAGTACGCTATTGTTCACATACAATGCATGCTTCTGGGAAGAGTGTGGATATTGTACACAAACAATACTGTATGCGTACATTCTGGGTGAGTGGGCATGCATATATCATATACAAATGATGTATATGCATGCCCACTCACCAGGAATGCACGCATATCATACACATACGATATGCATGCATTCTGGGTGAGTGGGCATGTGTACATCATATACAAATGATATATATGCATGCCCACTTGCCAGGAATGTACGCATATTGTATGCGTACGATATGTGTACATTCTGGGTGAGTGGGCATGCATATATCATATACTCCAATGATGTATATGCATGCCCACTCACCCAGAATGTATGCATATGATATGCATATGATATGCATACATTCTGGGTGAGTGGGCATGCATATAATACATACATATCATTTGTATATGATATAGACATGTTACAGAATGTACACATATTGTATGCATCCAATATGCATACATGAACAACACATATTAATTACATAATGTGTGCAGGAGAGTCCTTGCAGGAGCAAGGTGATATCATTTGTGTATGATATGCATGCACACTTGCCCAGAATGTATGCATATTGGATGCATACAATATGTGTACATTCTGTAACATGTCTATATCATATACAAATGATACGTATGTATTATATGCATGCCCACTTGCCCAGAATGTATGCTTATCAGATGCATATGAGATACTTACATTATGCAATGTATGCATATCATATACAAGTGATATATGTGTACACTCACACAGAATGTACACATATCATATGCATATGATTCTGGGTGAGTGTACAAAGATCATTTGTACATGATATGCATACATTCTGGGCAAGTGGGCATGCATATCATACTAGCCCTATAACATACATATCAAACATTGATGTGCCATCCTATTGGGACCTGTCACATGATTAGTGTATCACATGTTCACGACCTTATGTGGTCACGTGACTTGACCGTGACAATATTGCACATATATGATGTATTTGTTCCCCCCCACCATCTGTAAACACAAAATCAACAACTTCACAAGGCCCATTGGGTCCCCAGACCCTGGCCTCTGCATCTGCTTCATTAGTAAGGATGCTTGGACCAGGCTTGGCCCTGATGGGAGGTTCCAAACCCTTGGCCCCAGTACCCCCTTATCCTCCTCCTCCACCTACAATGCCACCAAGCCCTACACCACTGGCTCAACTACCCTCAGTTCCCATTCATGGGTCCAGATACACCCCACACCAGTATTACTCCCACTGTCCCCACTCATGACTAATTACTCTGGAGTGCTTCCAGTGCTCCCATTTCCAATACCCAGTGTTAACCCACCACCTTTGTCATGAGGGTTACAACATCCACTGCTGCCAACCCCAAAATTTCTGCTGCAGTTGCTGCCATGACCCTTTGAGATGCCAGGGATTCCACAAGGAATTTCCACTGGCAGCACCCCATGGTGCCCATCAGGAATCCACCTGCTGTTCTGCCACACTACATCTACTACCCAAAGTCCAGTGATGACAGCCCCAAACTCAAGGAGCCCAATGTCTTCACAGGTAAGGACTCAACATGCTAACAATGTTCATCTTGCAGAGTGTTACATGGTTTCTGGGGAAGCCACAGAAATTCACTACTGATCAGGATCATGTCCAAGCTGGCTTCTAGCCTAAGCTGTGCAATACTAGTTAGCATCATGGGTGGCAGTTGCTGAACAATGTACAGCATCCACCAAGGATTTGCCTGGTCTCAGAGGTATGAGGTGGTGAATGGGACATGATCCTGATCAGTAGTGAATTTCTGTGGCTTCCCCAGAAACCATGTAACACTCTGCAAGATGAACATTGTTAGCATGTTGGGTCCTTACCTGTGAAGACATTGGGCTCCTTGAGTTTGGGGCTGTCATCACTGGACTTTGGGTAGTAGATGTAGTGTGGCAGAACAGCAGGTGGATTCCTGATGGGCACCATGGGGTGCTGCCAGTGGAAATTCCTTGTGGAATCCCTGGCATCTCAAAGGGTCATGGCAGCAACTGCAGCAGAAATTTTGGGGTTGGCAGCAGTGGATGTTGTAACCCTCATGACAAAGGTGGTGGGTTAACACTGGGTATTGGAAATGGGAGCACTGGAAGCACTCCAGAGTAATTAGTCATGAGTGGGGACAGTGGGAGTAATACTGGTGTGGGGTGTATCTGGACCCATGAATGGGAACTGAGGGTAGTTGAGCCAGTGGTGTAGGGCTTGGTGGCATTGTAGGTGGAGGAGGAGGATAAGGGGGTACTGGGGCCAAGGGTTTGGAACCTCCCATCAGGGCCAAGCCTGGTCCAAGCATCCTTACTAATGAAGCAGATGCAGAGGCCAGGGTCTGGGGACCCAATGGGCCTTGTGAAGTTGTTGATTTTGTGTTTACAGATGGTGGGGGGGAACAAATACATCATATATGTGCATGGGAGCTAGCTGCAGCTTGATCCAGCTCAAGCTGTAGCCAAGCTGCAGCTCAGGCTTGGCTACAGCTTCAGCTTGACCAAAAAGAGCATCAGCTTCTCAAGTTGGCTAACAGCTAGCCAAGCTGTGGCAACACTAATGCGAACTGCATATGCCCAAGATTTAGGAGGACATAAATAAAGCCTGTGAACAGATTCATGTGAATATACAATATAGGTGAAGGATGATCAGCAGGGGATGCACATGGGTTGATGATCTATAGGGACAATATCCCACCAATAGTGCATTGGTGGAAAATCTAAAGAAATATTCATAGCAAGCCTAATACCTAAGATATTGGCATGGGGTTTTGTGCACCTAATGGAGAATATTCTTATGCACCTGTTGATTTCTAATACTTGCCCATAGCTTCTTCCTTACCCTAAATCCTATGCCATTTCTGTAAAACAAGAATGCCATAGGATTGTGGGAATTTCAACCCTTAGCTGCCAGGTAAAGCCATAGGCCCCATCCACTAGGTCACATGACCTATTCCCCAATTTTCACCAATGCCCCCTTTTCAGGTGATCCTTCTGTACAATATTCCACCAATGGTGCATTGGTGGGTTATTTTCAAAAATGTCCAAAAATTCCAAAAATATTTATGCACAACCTTCAACAATATTTAAGCAACTTTTGTATGGTATTCATGTAGTTTTACCCTTTTTATAACCCAATCCTACAGCATTTCCTAGTATTGCACTTATTACTGTGCCTGCATGATATGCAAGCATGGAGGACAATTTAGATGAAAAGCAGAGTATTTTTGAGTCAACAGATGAGACCAGATGTGTGAATCTCATAGGTTCAATGCTTAAGAGTATTCTTAGTCACAAGCTTAAGCCAAAGTGTGCATTAATACCAAATTTACTGCAGTGTGAATTTGTCAAGATCCACCCATTTTTCCCTACCCAATTCAACTCTATCATCATCTATGGACCTCCCAACACCCTCTCACCACCTCACAGACCACCCTGCACACTTCTGGAACTTGCTGTCTTCTTCTGGAGTCCTCCTGGGCTTCCTCACAACCACAACACCATACTCACACACCTCCTTGCGAGCCCACCTACTATGCATTCACTGTTCAAACCCCCCAATGACCATTACCCATGTGATGTCCTGCCCAAGGTCACCTGCATCACTAGCATCACCCATGTGATCACTCTTATGACCTTGTGACCTTAACACTCAAACACACCACCAATGGTCAGCTGTATATTCCTTTCAAATATGCCTTCCTTCTCATCCCCAGTAGTCTATAACTACGCTAGTTATGATCCGAAGACTCCCCCATAGTTATAGTTACATATATGATTATTTAACCAGGTCGCGACCCATGACTGGTCATGCTCGCGACCTTACCTATGCATTCCTAACCCCTTGCGACCTTAGTAGAGCACATGCATAGTTACTATACGACTAAAGATACCCTGCACTACTATAGTTCTGTTGCCTGGTGACCTCTGTACTTTTCCTTTTCTGTCATACTCTCTGTACACATGTATATAAGTCTCACATGTACATACAGTATGGCAGACTTGATATTGATGCACATTGGTTTAAGCTTGAGTCTATTATGTCCTTTGAGCTTGGAACCACCATGATTGATAGGTCTTGTCTTGCTTGGTGACCTCAACAACACCAAGACCACTCTACTTCTTTCTAAACTCATCCTCTGTGCTCATACAACTTGTGTGCTCTAAGTATTTCCTTTCCTTCATCTTGGTACTGATTCTTCAAACCCTGTAGGTTCTCTTGTCAGTTTGCAAAGTCATTGCCTTCACCGACACATCTCTCAACACCGTCATGACTACTCGCGACTCTCTCAACATTGTCTCTTTCTTACACTCTTTCAGATGTCCTCACAACCTTCCGGGACCGAGCATCCTCGACTGTGCTCAACAGTTGATTGGTCTTAGCAAGTTTCCAGGATCGGTCACCAACAAGTCGACCTTTGGTACTATTTATGAGACAGGACAGGCCCTAACACCACCATATCCAAACCCCAAAGTCCAATATCATCAAGGGACCTTTGCTAGCTCGTCTAGAGGCCACCCTGCAAGTCCTAAACCGACTCCACTCATTCCCAAGCTTCCCCAATGTCAGCCAAACAACAGTGAAGTGTGCGGAGTCCATCAGAATTATGGTCCACATGCAGAATTGCTGATTGTAGGTTCGGGGCAATCATTGAGTGGTGGAATTGAGTCAGGAGCGGTCGTCGAGTGTGAGGACGCATTGGGCGGCCCATAACGGGGAGTGTTGGGTCATGATAGTACCTCCTCCCTAGGAGCTGAGCTCCTGTGAGGCAGGCCCATACATGATGGTCACGTGGTTCTGTTGACTCGTGGCGGTGCTCATTTAGAAAGTTGTTTGGAGGTTGTAAAGTACTGCAAAATGTTATGGTCTGTTACCACCAGCACTGAATGTCGAGCTCCCTCTAAATAGGGTCTCCATTGGCAGAAGGCCTTGTAGATGGCGATGAGTTCTTTATTGTAAATGTCATAGTTTAATTCCAGAGGGGACATGGATTGTGAGTGGAAGGCTATTGGGTGGAGAAGGTTAGTTGTCTGGTCAATTTGAGAAAGGATTGCCACTAAGGCATATTCCGACCCATCCATCTCTACAACAGTGGGGTTTTCTGGGTCATAATGTGCGAGGACCAGAGCAGATGTAAATGCTGACTTTAAGCAGTCAAATGCCACTTGGCAGTCTGCTGTCCAGTCGAAGCTGAGCCCTTTCTGTGTAAGGTTATTGAGTGGTTGGGTTATTCTCAAGTAGCCATGGATGAATCATCAGTAGAAATTCATGAAACCTAAAAAGGACTGTGTTTCTTTAACATTAGTAGGCATTGGCCAGGTTAAGATGGCATCAATTTTTGTAGAGTCCATAGAAATTCCACCAGGAGAAACAATAAAACCCAAATACTCTATGGAATCAAGGTGGAAACTCAATTTCATCAGGTTTGCATGAAGTTGATTGTTGCAGAGCCACTGTAGAATGTGGTGGATGTGACCCTCATGCTCTGTCATGTTGTCAGAATAAATCAAGATATCATCGAGGTAGACGACCATGAAGGAGTCGACCATGTTGGCAAAGATGTCATTCATAAACCACTGGAACGTTGCTGGAGCATTGGTTAGCCTGAATGGCATTACCAAGTACTCGAAGAAGCCATATCAGGTGCAGAAAGCAGTTTTCCACTTGTCACCCTCCTTGATGCAAATATTGTTGTCAATTTTCAAGTAGATCCACACACCCCATAAGCAGTCGAGCATATTGTTGATTAGCAGGATTGGGTAGTGGTTTTTGATTGTCACCCTGTTTAAACCATGGTAGTCAACACAAAGACAGAGTGAACCACCTGTTAGGGCCTGTCCCATCTCATAAATAACACAGTAAGTCAATTTGTTGGTGACCATTCCTGAGAACTTGCTAAGACCAAACAACTGTTGAGTACAATCAAGAATACTCAGTCCTGGAAGGTCACGAAAATGTTTGATGAAGTGTAAGAACAAGGAAAGACAGGTTAGGAAGAGGGAAACATCGCTAGAAAGGTTGCAAAGTCAGTAGACGAAGTGTAAGAGGAGAAATAGACAAGTTGGGAGAAATAGATGTTGTTAAGAAGGTCGCAAGTGGTTGTGATGGTGTTGAGAAGTGAGTCAGTGAAGGTAATGACTTTGCCAACCAACAGGAGAACATGTGGGGTTCGAAGAATCAGTACCAAGATGAAGTAAAGGAAATACTTAGGCATGCAAGTTTGTATGAGTGTGAAGGAGTAATTCTGGTGGTATTGCGACCTTGTTGTTTTGTGCATTGGTCACAGGTTGGTTGGATTTCTTCAGGTAGATGTTGGGTTGTCGCATGAGGGCATCTGGCTTTGCGCCTAGCTTTCCTGCTTGATAATGAATAACATAATTGAAACTAGAAAGATACTTTGCCCAGTGGGCTTGTCAGTCACCTGATGCTGCCAGATTCTTGCAAGAGTATCTTCTAATTACAATATAATGCTATTGCAAGATTGAGTGTAGTTACAATACATTTTTCTTGCAAGATTATATTGTCATTACAATGCAGATTACAATACAGACTACAATACAATGCAAGACTGTGACAGTGATTCTGTTGCAGGGTCCCTGTCCATACAAAAACAGTAAATCACTTCTCAGGCAAACAATGGCAAACAAAATATGCTAAAAATAAAAATGAAAACTCGACATTGTGCAGCCCTGTGCCTGGTCCCTCAGGTACAAGCTACCAATCAGGCATAGCTGCTTTTGGTAAGCTGCTATGACCATGGGAATTTTTTTGCACAGCTTGCAAAATATGACTTTTTATACACCAAAAGATCAGGAGATTCCGAATCTGGACACCCCACATTTGTATCTGCCTTGGTTCAGTGTCAATTTGCAAAATACATAGAAAATATTCATTTTCCACAATTATGCAGTATTCTGCAGTACTCTGGGTTGAAAATGGATAGTAGAGGATACACACACTACTTGTGGACATATGGGGAGGGTGTAGATTAGTTTAACAACCCACCCACCATCTCTGTCACCTCCCTGGAATCCATTACTAGAAATTAGGGTTATTGGCCTGGGAGCATGGCTATTTGTTATATTGCAAATTCCAGATATAATACTACACCTTATGACATCTAATACAATCATACAAAAGCCCATAATATTTGGTGCAGAACTACAGATTCCCCATGTCTATTTTCCCAAAAATCTCAAAATCTCTCCCCAGACAGTCCCCTTTGTCAAATCACATATTCCTGTGATCTGATAGCTGACAAGGTATGCATGAATACATCTTCAAAGTTTGGTGAAGTTAGCCCAAGTTCTCAGGAAGTTAGCCCAGAATGTGTCTGTTGGAGGACAGTCTAAAGTGAAGGCAACAACACAGGCAAGGATAAGCAACACCTTGACTGTCTTCAAAAACACACATTCTGAGCTATCTTCCTGAGAACTTGGCCTAACTTCACCAGACTTTGAAGATATATTCATGCATACCTTGTCAGCTATCAGATCACAGGAATATGTGATTTGACAAAGGGGACTGTCTGGGGAGAGATTTTGAGATTTTTGGGAAAATAGACATGGGGAATCTGTAGTTCTGCACCAAATATTATGGGCTTTTGTATGATTGTATTAGATGTCATAAGGTGTAGTCTTATAGCTGGAATTTGCAATATAACAAATAGCCATGCTCCCAGGCCAATAACCCTAATTCCTAGTAATGGATTCCAGAGAGGTGACAGAGATGGTGGGTGGGTTGTTAAACTAATCTACACCCTCCTGTTATGGATCTGGTACTGGGTGCAGTCAGAAATGAGTCACTGAGAGTCATAATGACTCAGACAGGTCCTTAATTCCTCATGCAGTTGGTCTACAGGACTAGTAGATCCTCCAGTTCCATACCTTCCTGCTAACAGTATTGGAACCAACACTGCTAGCAAGGCATTGCTTTGGGCAGATATTATTATTATTAGTAACCTAAGTCACAACATCCCATGGGCTTAGCCATTGATCCCCATAGTCTGCCTCAACCTGGTATCACTCCACAGGCTGACACTATGGCTCAATGACTGACCACTCCATAGGTATTGTACACTTAAGCCAAATCAACATAGATAGGTCAAAAATCGAATGGCGAATAACTAGCTAACCAGTGAAGGGAGAATTAAGCTAAAGAGTTCATGAGATTCTCCTGGCTTGTAGACCATTCTAGCTCTATAAGCCTTCTCTCAATTCTCAATACTTGGCTAGTTATTCACTACTTACTCTGATGAATACATTGATACATTGTACAGTAGAGTACCTTGTACCCTATACCAAAATATTCATATCTCGTTCAATACTTACCGCGCCGAGGGGAGCCGGCACAGGGCGGCTCGTCCGAAGCCTGGGTACCTTTGGGTACCCAGATCATTTGACTAGACTAAGTCCTTAGTTGGTAGATACTACATAGGTATTGCACACTTAAGCCAAATCAATGTAGATTGGTCAAAATAGATCAGTGAATAGGTAGCTAACCAGACACGGGAATTTTATAGATCATATGGCTGTCACATATGCTGAACAATTGTCTGTACTGTGTTGTATATGAAAAAGTTGCATCCATCATCTGATGTTTGAGAGGAGCACTTTGGGTGGTGAGAAAGTGAAGTGCACAGCAGAGTTTCAAATCTGCATGCTGCATGAGAGTGTGATGGCATTGTTACCACTGGACTACATGGCCAAATCCAAATATAATATATATAGTATAGGTTCATGAGCAATGTTTTTGAATTCTCAAATATGGCAATTCCAGACATGACACCACAGCCTTTAAGTCTCTTAGCCATAACAGCAATACTAATATGTTGTGACTAAGAGTTTGAGGTATCAGGTCACCCGAAGTGCTGGAAAACAAGGGAAAACAGTGGAATAGTACATCCATAAATCTCTTCTACATTTCTTGAAAACTCTCCATACATCTTCGGTCTCAGGAATATTCAAAAAGCGGAGGAGAAAGTGATTTGTGATTTATTATTTCCTCTGCTGTGGGGCTTGGCATAGAAACGCTCTGGCGGAATAGGCTCGGAGTTGAATGACCAAGCAGCAGGCAGGCCAGAGGATGATTGAGCCGCCCGCGACCTAGCCGATGAGGGGTGTTGGTAGGAGACAGTTGGGGAGCTAGACTGTCTCTGAAGCACGAAAGACCGAGCGGGACGGAGTGGGGAGTCTTCGATTGGAGGCAATTTAGTCGGTACTGGATCAGACCTAGAAGCGCTTGCCCGCAGGCGATGGCGCTTCGCCTGCTGCTGTGGATGACAGTCTTCATCTTCGCTATCGTCTTGCAGACCGTCATCTCCTTCCTCGTCATCATCATCTTCCATACTGTCTCTCTTCTCTGCGTAACCGTCCTCCTTCACATCACGATCCCCCGAGTCGTCTTCTGATCCCCTTCCGCTCTCCGACTCTGTCCTTCGACTTCCACCATTGATCACCCCCCTCCCACTTCTCTTTGATTTCTTGGGGCCGGATGTTGCACCTTCCTCGACAGTTTCATCAAAAGACTCTTTTGACCGTGCCACCAGGATTTGGATTAGACCGTCATGGGTTACAGGGTGACCGCTTGCTACTGCCACAACAATGTAGTACCGCAAGTCATCGAGACAAGTACCTAGGTCTTGAAAGTAGGGAGGAAGGTTGTCTAGGGCTATTGTTTGGAAACGCACAGCATTCAGGACGTCCGAACTTTTTGCCGCGCCGATAGCCGCAAAGTCTCCCTCAATCCAACGGCGAAGTTCGGTTTTGCAGATATCCCAGTCCCGGCGGCGCCCTGGGCCACTGTATTCCAAGCATAGGAAAAGGAGGACGTAGAAGAACGACTCAAGGTCATCCGCCGCTCTATGTTCTCGAGTACCGAGAAGAACATTGATAGACATGAATGGGGTAGTTCCCTAATCAAATTCAAATGAAGGTGCGTCCGAAGGGGGAGAATTTTGGATACTGACCGTCCGGTGGGCAACGTTAGGTTTGTTGACTCGCAACTCAGTTAGGAGCAGCATATAATCAAAGTCGATCAGGAACCCTCGGTAAATGTCTGTATTTTTCTCCTTGAGCATCATCACGTTCCGGATGCTGATGTCGCGATGCAGCAAGTCCTTCTTTACGAGGCGTTCGTGAACTAAGGAAGACGGAGAATTAGATAACCCATGATTTCACCACAACTACACGTACGCTGAATCAATTCAATCAGCACCTCCAATAACTCCTTTTTGTTCCTAAACTGCGTGATAGGGATGCCACAATTTTTGAAGACTAAGCGGCGATGCGCGCGAATCACTGTCGCTTTCTCGGGCACTTTCCGCTTGCGTTTCTGACTCGGTTCGTCGACAGGCTGCTCGTGCTCAATTGAGGTCGGGGCGGGTCGGTCAAAGCGAGATGAATGCCGATCGGTCGAATCATCTTTTCCTTCAAATGGGACAACCCCTCCCCATAACAGCTCCGGAATGCCTTCGGTGATCCCTGCATCCCGGGCATGTCTTAGGAACCAATCTTCTGTGTGGACACGAGAGGTGTCGGCCCAGACATCCTTGATGGTTACCCACTGCGATTCGTCTTCCGGGTCCTTGCAATCAGCAGGAACCGCTCTCCATACAATGGTTCCCCTGCCACAAAGGTAGTCGCTGAGAAACAGAGTCTTTATGATGCGGTATCCCTTCTCCCCTGCCGTGAGGTAGTAGACTGGATTTCCGTCCGCGTCCATTGCGACCCTAATGGTAGGATCGTAACCGATGTCCGTGTTGGTGCAGAACATGAGACCGATGACGAGGCGTAGGAGTCGACGGTAATTGGGCTCCAAACTGGCATCAAAGTAGTCGGCGTGAAGGATATGCGCCCTGTTGAATTGAGTGATTCGCATATATGTTCCTGCAATGGAGATATTGAGGATGAATCGTCGGTTAGGTTGAGCACTGAACATGAAGTACGCGCGGTCCATGATTTGCTATCCCATGGAATATAACGTCAATATGTCCAGCCATTGATAGAACTCATATACACTTACATTGTCCAGACAATCATCCGCCTTACTTGTACGCGCCTCGGCTTTCTTCTTTTCTTCCCCAGCGCAACAGAACATAGGCCAGTAAACAGCCTCCGGTTCTCCTACGAATTCTTTGCCCTTCCAAACATTCTGTAAGTCGAGCGGAATAAGGGTGATATCAGGCTTTCTTGACATCTTTGAGTTTGGAACAGGTTTGTCGGCGTAGACAGCTATCCAACGACGTTTTGCTTCTGTAGATGTGAGCTGCTCTACCTCGTCCGAGATGGCGTTGAAATAATTTGCCCACTGAACCTCCCGTTTACCTCGCCCATCAGGGAGGTTAGGCGGGTTCGGGAGGTTCGCCAAGCGGTTGGCGGCGCTCTCCAACGTGAATTCGTAGTCCGAAAACGCGGCTTTCAGAATCTCATCTGGAAACAATGACTCCTCTAGTTGATCCTTCTTCAAAGACTGGCCGACTCCACGGTGCAGAACTTTTCGGAATCCGTGTTTGACCTTCCAAACGACAGGAGCAGGATCAGCATCTGAATAGGTCTGGGTATGATGCGACGAAGCCTTGTTCTTCAGTGGTGTCCCAGAGGCCGCGTTTAAAGGGGATGGGAGCGGGTCGGCATGGGGGTGGGATGGCATTTGTTGCAGTGGCGTCCTGCGAAACAAACTCGACGATGAGGCAGCTGCATGTGACAGCTATTTTCCTTTCTTTGGTTTGGGGACGGGCATCCCCACCAAACACGCGTGACGCTTATATAAGCATTCTGCCTCTGACCCAAAAACACATCTCAGTATAGAGCCTTCCACACAACAGCTACAAAAAAACTTTGAGTGTAAAAGATGTCTGAAATTAAATTTAAAAACTTTTTTTCAAGATGGATTTTCGAACAATGGCTTATTTATTGAGATATTGTCGTTATCTAAACAACAAAGACATTTAAAAACATTCCATCTTGAGCGAAATGTTCAAATACGATTTCTGAACATTTCCTCTCAGCAAAAGTAAGTCCCAAAATGTGTGTAGAAGGCTCTATGAAGCCCACAAATTTGATGCTGCCAGAGTTGTGCACTTATGTAATCAATGGCTGTGTGCTCATGCCATGAGGTTTCCTGCAGGTTTCTGTGGCCTCATTCTCTGGCTCTCATTCTCCCCCCACTTTCAAACACTCTGTGCACACTTTGTGTGTAATCTAGGTTAAAAGTAAGCCTCCAAAACTTCATATTTGCCTATATTATTATTTAAATTACTGTTTTCTATACATTTCAGGCCAATTTCATCCTTCTGACACTGGAGGGACCTGTACTGGACTGTGTGTACCTGAGGGGAAGAATTTGGGGCTTTGAAACACCTAGGTAAGCACTATTATACCATTTTCTAAACTGATATATTCACTTATTCATGTCTCTTGATGAATTGCAGCTTGGCAAAACCTTGTTTTTCTGGCTCACTATCTCTTACCAGCTATACAGGCTGAAATTATGCCTTCAAAGTATTCAGCATCACAGAGGTCACAGGGGCAGAGAGAGCAGCTGCTTGCAGCTCATGCCAGGAGACTACAGGAGGGAGGTGTAGGATCATCAGAGCCTGCCTCTGACAAGCAGTTTGAGGCTGTTGAGTCTGCATTGCCCTATGCTCAATTGGCCTTAAGCAATGCCAGAGCAGAACTCCAGGGTGAAAGGGAGCATTCTGCATCTCTTTATAATGTGCTGCATATTACAAAGTGCAATCTACAAAGGACTCAGACTGCCAAAATTCAGGCACTGGAGCAGGCCATGGAGGCCATGGAACTGTTTGAGAAGACAAAGCAAGAGAATATCCAGCTCACAGAGGAGAAAGATGAGCTGGAGGATAGGATATCAGAGCCACTGCAAAATGTCCAATTGGCAGAGGAGAAACACATGGAGATCAGGAAGAAAGTGCAATCTCTGCAGGCACAATGCACACATGCCCATGATACAATGGAAAGGCAGTTGGACCTTGTCAAGGCTGAGACTCAAAAAATTTCTCTGATGGAGAAGGGTGTCTATACAGAGGAGGCACATGATTTATACTGCATTCTGGTCAATGCAGGCTGCTCTCAAGACTTGGTTGGCAATGCTATGGTAGCAATTCTTCCTTCTGTGGGACTGACAATCAAGGGCCCTACAATGAGCAAGAGAACTGTAGCAAGATCCATTTTGGAGGGAGGTATTATGGCTGATATCCAGCTTGGGCATGAAATATCCAAAGTTGACAGTCTCACTGTCAGCAGTGATGGTAACATAAGCATGTCAATTGTGAATCTAGGCATGTGAACATGAAGGTGCCAACATATGGGTCCAATGATGATTGTTCTATGCAACACCAAAGCAGACTCATTGGAGTGGATGTCAGACTTGTGACAGCAAAGTCCCTCTGTTGTGCAAGGGTAGAGCGAAGTGTCTGTTCAATTTCTAACACTAGTTGATAGTCTTGCCTGACTAGCCTCTCAATGCACAAGGAACACTCTTGTAACAATCAGAGTGTCTGGTAATAAGTCTGTGGATTGGTTGTGGTAGGGTTGTGGCAGGTCACAAGTTCTGTCTGTGACTATTGTCTCAAGTCACCTCCACTGGGCATCAAGCCTCTCTGCCAGCAACTTCCATTCTCCATATGTCTCTGGCATCAGGGAGACACCATAGATACTCTCCACCAACCTCTCACTCAGGTTTAACTCCAGCCAATGGACTAGGATTCCTGAGTCCTCATCTTTGCTTGTCAGAAGAGCATCTTGAACTTTGCAAAGAACTCCAGTGCCATCATGGCACCCTGTTTCAACCCTGCAATATCTGCAAGGGCAGTCACACAGTCATTCAGGTCATCAAATGCCTGCTTCATCTCATCCACAAATTCTGCCCAGGATCTGGCCTCGCCATTACCCAGGATCTCTTCCACCTTCATATTTGCCCATTCCACAGTGAATCCATCCTCAGTGATTTTGCTCAGAGCAAAGAGGACCTTCACCAGGTCCATAGCATAAGTAGTTGGGTTTGCCATAAACAGGAGGTGAAGTGATCAGAGGAACATACAGAAGTTCCTTTTCTGCCCATTGAAGGGGGCAACAGCTAGGTCCAGCATCCTCTTTATGGCACTGTAAAATAAGGTTCCAGGCCTTGGGCACTCAGTATCACTCAGAGAGGGTCATGGGGGTCATTCTCCAGGTCAGGTCATGTGTACAGTATCTACACACAGTAAAAATTTTGCATGGTTCTGTTACACACCACAGGCAAGGGAAAAGGAGAAGAGGATGATAGGGGCTGAGCTGTGACAATGTGTCACAGTTTGAAATTAAGGGTCCAGGCTAGCTGGGTTAGGACATGGGGCTAGGGAAGACAGGCAGATCTTAGTATTATATCAGACTGTGTCTCACACAACTCAAAGGTAAGGTCATGATGAGAAGGATTTTCATACTGGAAGACCCATTAGGAGACAACCCTCTGACCTTTGAACACTCATTGCAGTGGAACCTGAGGCAGCAGCACCCATTGTGGCAGCAGCACCCATTGCCCCAACATTATCACTGAAGATTACAAGCTTCTCAGGAAAAGGAGAAGAATTCCAGACCTTCCTGAGGAGCCTTTGTCTGGAATTCTGTGCAAATGAGGCCAAATACCTGATGGACTTCTAATAGGTGGTCTTCACCTTGAGCCACATGACCAAAGGATATGCAGGAGAATGGGTGAACCAGGCAGCAAATGTGCTCCTGGACATGAATATGGAAGATGTGGACTGGGCAGTGTTTGAAGTGAGGGTGAAGGAGTCTTTCTCCCTGATTGAAGACCAAGCTACTTGGTGGCCTCAACAACACCAAGACATATTTATGCTTCTTTCTAACTTGTCCTCTGCACTTGTACAAACTCATGCACCTAAGTATTCTCTCTTTATTGTCTTGGTACTAACTTCTGGAACCCTGCAGGTTCTCTTCTCAGTAGGCAAAGTCATCACCTTCACTGACACACCTCTTGACATCATTGTGACTACTCATGATCATCTCAGCAACATCTCTTTCTTCTTAAATTGTCTTTTTCTCTTTCTACACTTCATCTATCAGATTTGTGACCTTCTGGGGCTGAATATTGTCAATTATACTCAACAGTTGTTTGGTCTTAGCAAGTTTACAAGATTGGTCACCAACAAATTGACTTTCAGTATTATTCACAAGACAAGACAGGCCCTAACATAATATCAAGTCTCACCCTCACCCCACCACTCAAATAACCCCACTACATCTACCAGCAGAACCCCTCCCCAACCAGTCACCCATCACTTTCAAACATGTACTGGCAGCCACACAATCACTCCTATGGCTTTGGAGATGACTCATGAGCCACCCACCACTGTCCAAGAATGATCAGCATCTGTTGTTCAATCACAGCCAGAGGAACCTGCCCAAATCACCCTCAGCTGCACTTTGTCACCATAGGAAGAGGCCAAATCACTCATAGAACAACTTGGCTACCCACACTTTGACTGCCCTTGCAACTACACCTACCAGATCTTAAACAATACTCACTGCCAGTATGAAGTGGGAACCCTTGACAAAGAGTTGGCATACCTTATAGACTCTATGAGGCCTTGGTATGATTGAAAGACAGATTCCATGCAAACCTGCAGAACCAGTTATACAAGAGTCAATGTCAGTATCCAGGAACCACTGATCATAGAGTTTTGACTCCCCCAGACCTGGATACTCCATTGCAACCTTTGAGATCAGTTCAGCCTGCCAGAGGACCCCAAGATATGGCCCCACTTTTCCAGGTTGTAGCACAATCCTTACAGAATTTCACTAATCCTGCTGCACCTGATGAGCAACCCATCTTTTCCATACATGCTAACCATGACATCACCTCAGCCCATGACAAAAATAAGAAGCCTAACATCTGTAACAGCCACTATGTCACACTCACTGGCTCTTGGATGTGTGTTATGAAAGACTCCAATGGTAATATCACCCATTTCATTATTGGAAAACATGATACATCTTGGGCAAGCACCACCACCTCCTGCCCCTGCATTGAATGCCAGTAAGTTTGAACTTTTGAGACCATTATTACATTTTAGACTCAAACACATCTCAAGCTGCACTAACTGAGAAATGTTCCTGCAAGCTCAAATTCAACTTTGCTCAGACTAGTTCCTTGAATTTGAAGCATCTAAAGACCAGTAGGCCCAAGGAGCAGCAAACAGTGAGTGGCTCTGCATCTTAGTTGTACACCAGGAATATGTTGCATACACTGTTATCCTTTCATTGTTGTTACTGTTACAATTGAGTCAGCGACAGCTGTTGACACTCCCTTTAAGCCTTAAGTGGATCAACCATGGCGTGGCATGGGTTAACTGCTAGTTAATAGATTAAAAAGTCTAAAACTACTACCTGCCTTGGTGTGCCAAGGCATTCAAGGTACAATTCCTTGAGGGTAAACTGTTGTATTACTACCCTGTTGCCTGACCAGGACCAGATCAGGCAAGACATGGCTAGAGCCATGTACATATCTGTCAGATATGTATAAGCAATTGCATGTAGAACCTGAAGAAGTTTGGAAAATGGCATTTGCAACTGCCTTAGGCACCATGTTCTCACATGTGATGCAGATAGGGATTGCAATGCCCTGTGTAATGACACAGTGATCAATGAATACAAGAATTCTGATGCTGGGGAACAAACTGATGGCAGCACTAGAAGAGTAGAGTCATTCATAACTGTCAAGAGGATAGATAACATGTTTGGTTGGGGTCAAGGAACAATCTGACAGTGGTGACAGTGAAGGTTTCCCTCATGGATGGGGCCATGACATATCTATGCAGAAATCACAACCTATGCATCACTCAGCAAATTTACACTCCTCAAATAGTCATGCCATGTGTTAAGATCTGATTCTTTGCTCCAAAGAGGGGTAGGGTAGCGTAGAGGAGACAAAAAGGTGGCAAAGGCAAAGCCAGAGCAGAGTGGAGTCCAGTCGGAGTCCAGATCAGAGTTGCACAGGAAGCTCTCTTCTACACAAAGGAGAGACTAGAGGGTTGAAAGGATGGGACTGTGGCCTCAACTTATGGGTTGTGCCACCATGTGTATACATGTCCCAATTTAACCTTGCTGATACTTTGCTTTCCAGGACAAGGAAGGACAAAGTCCAAAGGGAAATTGCCCAGAGTCTGTCAGAGTCTGCCAGAGTTTTGCAGAACTTGTTGGGACTGTTGAGAACAGTGAGGATGAAGTCCCTTAATGCATGGACCAAGTGACAAGGACCAGAAATAACATTAATATTTGAACTGAGGATCATGGAGATACATGGGGGCTTATATGCTACTAGGGTAGGGCATAGGGCAGACTGTGAAACATGAGTATATCAAACATCTACAGTAATTTCACCTGAGGAGTGGGAAAGCATAGATGTGATACATGTAAGACAAAGAATAAGTTCCCATGGGTAGTGGGCATTGTTCCATAGGTTGCTAACCATGGACTAGTGCCAGGGAACATGCTAGAAGTAAAGTCCATGTGGTCTGAAGGACTGATATCGAAGTCCAATGAAAGTCCAGACCAGACTTTCAGAGTTGGAGCAGACCTGGAGCGGAGTTGGAGTGGAGTGGGATCAGAGATCTCAGAGTCAGAGTGGAGATGCATCGGAGGTGCATCAGAGGTATTTCAGAGGTGATTAGGTGACTGGATAGGGCTGTGACACCATAACATTGCCATGAAGCCATGGACAATTCTGCTCAACCATGAGATTGCTTTGAAGTACCATGAGATCCTCCAGCACAAGAAGAGTTTAAATGTCTCTTTGTAGAAGCATGTTGCCTTCATGCCCAGGTAGATGATGAGGACAATCATCTGCTCTTGACAGTAGTGAAACTACAACACCTTGAACTTGTCCTTGCAGCAGAGATTCAACTATTATATGTACATGATGCACCATGCAATTAACAACCTCCACTGCAAACAGCTGTGATGATGGATATTCAGGCCCAGGAGCACCTGATACTACTCAGGAGGCAGCAGAGAGTGTGGAAAGTAATCCTGATGTCCTGGTTGATGACGATGACCATCTATGTGATGAAATGCTGTGGTTGGCTGTGGTTGTCTGATTGTCTGGAGACTATAACTACATAGATATAGTTTGATATTCAATAGGTGGGCAAATCCTGCTCAAAAATATCCAACTTTCATTGAAATGGTTGTGCTCATTGTTGACAATGATGAGCACAAGGCTTTGGACAGTGAGCAAGGTTAATTGACTACCATGTGACTGTGGGAAGTTGCATCAACAGTGAGCAGGGTTGGTTGAGTGGGCATGTGGCCATGGGAAGTCATGTCAAGCATGGGTAGATGATGGGAGGAGGCTGTGGGACATAAATACTCTATTAGTGACTACTACTGAAAAGCCTGGTACCCTGGTAATATTGCTGATACAGGCCCCCTGGGTTTGTCAGCCTTGTTAGCTTGACAATGGGGGGGCTATGCATCAGCTAGTTAGCTTAGCTAATGCTGCCACCCAGGTGTATTTATATGCCACACTTTGTGGCTGTGCAGATGTGTGACATGGTAACACTAAATCAACATTACTGTGCACAGCCACAAAGTGTGGCATATAAATACAGCAACTTGCCTTGCTTCCCCCCCCCTCCACTTTTTCCCAGCCAATCAACTTTGGGACCTGTAATGGAGTGTGACTAAATAGAATTAAAATAGAAATAGATTAAATATTAATCATTACTGTAATACAGTAATAAGTTTAATGATAATAAATTCACTTTTTTATTCATTTTTTGGATAAGCATTGGCAGTGATGTATTGGATGTCCACATTATATCAGATACACCAGATTTCCAAAACAGTTCAACAATACATCAAAACTACAGGATGTGGTGCACTATCTGCTGAAATCCCACTGAACAAGGCCATGAGTGGGAGGCCAGCCTTGAATCACTGTGCCAGTGAAACCTGGCCATGTTGGTATTGACAACCAGGCCAACATGGCTGATGACTTGGGTTTTGGAGGCACTTGCTGATCCTCATGAGGGATGTGATCAGTGCAGACACTGCAGGTCTGTTGCATTCATTCTTCTGCCTTACTGGTCAGTCTGAGTTAATGCATTGCAGGGCATGCCCATCTTCATCCATGCTGGACCATTTGCCAGCATCACACATGGGAACTCTTCCAGGAGGGCAAGTTGCCAGACTGCATTGCATACATGCTCATGGAAGCTGGGTTTGGGGCTGACATGGGCATAGGGAAGTTCTGCAATGTCAAGGCCATGAGAGCAGCTTGATACCCAATGCTGTCATCATGGTTGCCACAACCTGTACACTCAAGATGCATGGCCAGGGACCCAATACTGGGAAGAAACCTCTGCACTGGCATGAGACCAATATGAAGGAGAACCCTGCCATTGTGATAGAGGGAAGCAAGAACCTTGCACAACATCTTAGGGAGCCTCAGTAACATTTCAAGAGAGGGAGTGAAGTGCAGGTGAGAAATGATCAAACAATGACTTTATGGTCATATGGAAGTGAGACAATGCATCTGGGCCACAAATTGGAGGTGGGAGACTAGCTGAGGAGATGGACACAACTTCTGCTGAAGCTTGAAAGCAGAGTGCACCAGAATCATGAGGGGAACAAGCCTGAGGATCTCAATGAAAAGCAGAGTGCATCAGAATCATGAGATCAATGAGACTGAGAAGGGCAACTTGAGAGAGAGAGTGAAGTGCATGTGAGAAAGCATCAAACAATGACCTTATGGTCATATGGAAGCAAGATGATGCATCTGGGCCACAAAATGGAGACAGGAGACTATCAGAGGAGATAAGCAATGAAAATTGATCACTGAGCCAACACTTTGAGCAATCTCTTCCTTTCCATTAGAACTGCCACCAAAGATGGGGCAAGCAGCATGGCAGAATACCCCAGCAGGCCTGGCCACACAAAGGTGGAGGCTGTAAACCTGGATAAGCCAGAGTCAGCCTGAGCCACAAAATCCAGGCAACTGAGGTGCCAGAGCATTAGCTGCAGCTGCAGGAGCACCAGGCTCGGGCACACAGGTGGCCAAGGCAGGAGTGCCAGGCAGAAGTGCCAAACTTCCACTTCCTGGCCACACCCATGCTACTGGGAGAGTGAGCTGAGGAACCGCAGGCACAAGACTGTGCAGTGGGGAGCAGCATCTGTGCACCAGAGCTGAGGGACTGCAGCCACAGGCACAAGTCCACAGAATCAGGGGGGGAGCAGCACCCATGTGTGGGAGCCAAGAGACCACAGCCACAGACTGGGAGCATCCATGTGTGGGAGCTGAGGGGGCCACAGCCACAGCTGGGCGAAGTGAGGAGCAGCAACCATGCTCCAGAGCTGAGGGACTGCAGCAGCAGCTGGGTGCAAGACCAGAGATCAGGAGCAGCATCCAGAGCTAAGGGTCCTCAGCTGCAGCTGGGCACAAGTCAAGAAAGATAGGAAGCAGTGCTGGCTACAGGAGCTGAGGGATTGCAGCTGCCACTGGGTCCACAGAGAGAGGGCAGCATCTGTGCTTGGGAGCTGAGGGGATGAAGCTGCAGCTGGGCACAAGTCTGCAGAGTGGGGAGCAGCATCTGAGTGCAGGAGCTGAGGGAACATAGCTACAGCCAGGCACAAGTCCACACAGAGGGAAGCATCCATGTGTAGGTCCAATGAACAGGGACCAGGGACCATACACAGTAGCTGAGGGACTGTGGCCATACTGAGCAAGGGAGCCAAGGGGCCGCAGCAAGGCAAGGCACAGGACCCAAGGGGCCACAGCCAAGGCCAGGCACAAGTCCACAGAGCTGAGGTTGGGCACAAGCCCACAGAGTGAGGAGCAGCATCCACATGCAGGAGCTGAGGGAATGTAGCCACAGCTGGGCACAAGTCCACAAGCCCACAGAGTGAGGAGCAGCATCCATGTGCAGGAGCCAAGGGAATGTAGCTGCAGCTGGGCACAAGTCCCCAGAGTGGGGAGTGGCATCCACACACAGAAACTGGGCCTGCCAACCAGGAGGAACATTGGCAGGCACACACAGTGCCTGCTGGCCAAGAGGGGTCAGCCAGAGACACATGCTATTTGACAGAGCCATGTGCAGGACCCAAGGTGCCACAGCCAAGGCTGGGCACAAGGCCACAGAGCTGAGGCTGGGCACAAGGCCACAGAGCCAAGGCTGCGCACAACACTACAGAGCAGGGTGCAGCATCTGTGCACAGGAGCTGAAGGACCACAGCTATGGCCTGCAAGCCCCCAGGGTGGGGAGCAGCATCTAGCATGAGAGCAGGGCCTGCTGGCCAGGAGGAACAATGGCAGGCACATGCAGTGCCTGCTGACCAAGAGGGTCAGCTAGAGACACATGTGATGTGATAGAGCCAGGCACAGGGCCTGAGGGCCACAGCCAAGGCTGGGCACAAGCCCACAGAGGGGGGAGCAGCATCTGTGCACAGGAGCTGAAGGACCACAGCTGTGGCTGAGTGCAAGTCCCCACAGTGGGGAGCAGGGCCTGCCAGCCAGGAGGAATGATGCTAATATCACCCATTTCATTATTGACCTTGAAAACATGATACATCTTGGGCAAGCACCACCACCTCTTGCCCCTGCATTGAATGCCAGTAAGTTTGAACTTTTGAGACCATTATTACATTTTAGACTCAAACACATCTTAAGCTGCACTGACTGAGAAATGTTCCTGCAAGCTCAAATTCAACTTTGCTCAGACTAGTTCCTTGAATTTGAAGCATCTAAAGACCAGTAGGCCCGAGGAGCAGCAAACAGTGAGTGGCTCTGCATCTTAGTTGTACACCAGGAATATGTTGCATACACTGTTATCCTTTTGTTGTTGTTACTGTTACAATTGAGTCAGTGACAGCTTTTGACACACCTTTAAGCCTTAAGTGGACCAACTATAGCATGGCATGGGTTAACTGCTAGTTAATAGATTAAAAAGTCTATAACTACTACCTGCCTTGGTGTGCCAATGTTAGGATCGCTTATGTAAGCCATCCCAAAGTGCAGTTGTGGAGAAACTGGGGAGGGTTGTTGGAAGGTCACATGACCTGTGGCTGGGTCGGATTATGTAATCATGTAAGATCACATGACCTGGGGCCTGGGCGCATCACGTGATCTGAGGGTCCGAGCGTGGGAAAGTCGGCAAGTGCCGAAGCGTTCGCTATAAGTACTTTCGCTTTTCCTTTTTTGTACTCTTTTCCCCTTATCTTAGTATTGTTGTCATGACCTTACGCTTAAGTTGTGTGAGACCCAGTCTGATATAATACTAAGATCCGCCTGTCCGCCCTAGCCCCGTGTCCTAACCCAGCTAGCCTGGACCCTTAATTTCAAACTGTGACACGTTGTCACAGCTCAGCCCCTATCATCCTCTTCTCCTTTACCCTACCCGCGGTGTGTAACAGAACCGTGCGAAATTTTTACTGTGTGTAGATACACATGACCAGACCAGGAGGAAGTCAACTGTGACCCTCCCCAAGTGATACCGAGTGCCCAAGGCCTGGAACTTTGTTTTACAGCCACGTACCAGTGAATTGTGTAGTGTACAGGGCAAGGAAAGGCCCCTACATAGTCTTTCTGTAGTTTCCTGGTCCAGTGGACAGGGCCCTTGCTCTGTGACCATTGTCAGAAGGGCGCACGGGCAACTCATTAGGAGTTGTGGAGCGACCACCTGGGACACCATTTGGGCCCCACGTTAACAAAAGTTTCATAGAATAAGAGTTCTATAGGTACATAAGTACACAGAAGAGCAGCCTAAGAGGACAGGACTGTTAAGAGATCGAAGAAATCCTGAGTGCCCAAGGCCTGGAACTTTATTTACAGCATCCAGGGCCTGTGATGGCAGACCATGTCGCCCCGCCTGTAGCCCAACCTATGAGGCTTGACCTGTCTGTTGCCCCCTTTGATGGGCAGAAAAGGAACTTCCGTACGTTCCTCCGATCCCTTCGCCTCCTGTTTATGGCGAACCCGACTGTCTATGCTGTGGACCTGGTGAAGGTCCTTCTTGCTCTGAGCAAAATTACTGGAGAAGGATTCGCTGCAGAGTGGGCGAATATGAAGGCGGAAGAGATCCTGGGTAGTGGCGAGGCCGGAACCTGGGCAGAGTTTGTGGAGGAGATGAAGCGCGCATTCGATGACCCGAATGACCGTGCGAATGCCCTTGCCGATATTGCAGGGCTGAAACAGGGTGCCATGACAGCACCAGAGTTCTTCGCAAAATTCGAGATGCTGTTCCGACGGGCGAAGTTGAGTGCAGAGAAGGACTCAGGAATCCTAGTCCATTGGCTGGAGTTGAACCTGAGTAGGAGGTTGGTGGAGAGAATCTATGGTGTCTCCCCGATGCCAGAGACATATGGAGAATGGAGGGTGCTGGCTGAGAGGCTTGATGCCCAGCAAAGGCGACTGGATGGGATACTCACGGAACGGACACCGCGACCCACTGTGACCCCCGTGCGACCCACCGCGACCCTACCGCGACCTGCCGTGACCATTTCGCGACCTCTTGTGACCCCTCTGCTGTGTACTCCAGATGTGGCCATGGCCCGAGGATGGGCCCCTGCTGATGAGAGATGTTGTTTCTGATGCCACCAGACTGGCCATGCTGTCCGTTTCTGCCCCCTGCCTGATATGTGTCTGCAGGTCCCAAGGGCCCAAACCCGGGCAGCACCATGTGCCCCCCAAATGGCAGAGGGATATGAGAAAGAGATCGCACGGCTCCGAGCCTGCATAGAGCTGTGTGAGAGAGAGAGGAGGACTCCCACTGGGGAGAAGAAGTGTGCCAGCCCCCTTTCCGTCCCTGTGCCTGCTGCAAGTATACCCCGATATACTATCTTGCAGCGGAGACATACCTGAATTGGGGCTGAGGTGAAGGAGGAAGTGAGACTGGCAGAGCACCTAACCAGAGTGCGGCCAGAAGTGCGGAAACATGTGCCACGAGAGCTAGCCATCCAGGTGCACTTGGAGGCTTTCAGCACTGGCAAAGGGACCACAATGAAGGCCCTTGTCGACTCAGGGTGCACCAACTGCTTCATGGATTTGGAGTGGGCGAAAGGAGTGGGACTGGAGCCATCTCTCCTGCTGAACCCAATCACCATGTATAATGTGGATGGGACACAGAACAGGAGTGGAAAGGTCCGGTATGGGATAGAGGTGCTGGTGAGAGTTGGTGACCACCAGGAGCGGATCCACTTTCTGCTGGGAAAGACCCAGTCCCACAAGGTCATCCTTGGGCATGACTGGCTCAAGCGGCATAACCCGGATATCGACTGGCAGAAGGCAGAGCTGAGCCTTACCCGCTGCCCCCCACAGTGTTCCCCATCCCCTCGAGCCTCTGCACCCCTGAAAACGAGTACCCTCGCATCCACGAGTATTCTGGACACCCGTTTTCCCAACTCTGGCCCTACCCCCGATTGGCCCAGCCACTACCCTTTGGTGTTTAGTGAAGCGAAGTGGGATGAACTTCCCCGCTCCCGACCAGACTTCGATATTAAGATCGAGTTCAAAAAGGACCCTGAGCACTCCTCCAAGCTGTATTCTTTGACACGGCAGGAGATGGTGGAGATGAACCGTTGGGTGGATGAGCAGCTTGCTTCTGGACGAATCCGGCCCTCAAAATCCCCGTATGCCAGCCCCTTCTTCTTCAAACATGAGAAGGACAAACTGCGGCCAATCATCGACTACTCGAGGCTGAATGCACACCTGATCAAGGACAAGTACCCCCTCCCCCGCATCCGAGACACAGTGGATGTGCTTAAAGGAGCGTCAATCTACTCTAAGATTGATGCAAAGGGAGGTTTCCCATCTATGCAGGTCTGGCCCGAGCACCAGCACCGCTGCGCCTTCCTGACACCCCATGGACTCTTCGAACCAGCTGTCATGTGGTTTGGACTGCAGAATGCCCCTGCTACATTCCAACGCTTCATGAATCATGTGTTGAGGGAGGAAATTGCAGGAGGACATGTGAGGGCCTATGTGGATGATGTCATTGTGTTTGCAGAGGACTTGGCTACACACCGGTACTGGATGGATCGGGTCTTGAGGAAGTTTGGAGAGAATGGGTTGTGTCTCAAACTCAGTAAATGCGAGTTTGAGAAGAGTGAGATCATCTTCCTGGGGATGAAGATCTCCCACAACAGACTAGAGCATGATCCGGCCAAGGGTGCGGCAGTCCGAGATTGGCCACGTCCTAAGAATGTGAAGGATGTCCAGAGGTTCAATGGGATGCTGAACTACCTCCGCCGGCACATCCCGAATCTTTCTGCCCGGGCAAAGCCACTCTTCTGGCTGACTGGGAATGTTCCATGGAAATGGGAGGAGGAGGAGGAAGCAGCCTTCCGAGATCTCCGCCAGGCACTTGTATCAGCCCCGGTCTTGGCTCTGCCTCAGGACAAAGGGAGATGGAAGGTAGAGACAGATGCAAGCAACCTGGCAACTGGTGGAGTGCTCTTGCAGCAGCAGATGGATGGAACCTGGAGAGTTGTTGACTATATCTCCAAGGCCCTCACTGCAGCTGAGAAGAACTACAATGTGTATGACAAGGAGTTCTTGGCTGTGATTCAGGCACTTCGCGAGTGGCGAGCATACCTCATTGGAGCAGAGGAGACGATCGAGATCTGGACGGACCATGCAAACCTCCAGTACTTCCGGAAGCCCCAGAAGTTGAAGCCGAGGCAGGTTCGTTGGGTTGGAGAGCTCCAGTGCTTTGACTTTGAGATAAAGTATCACACTGGCAAGTCAAATACAAAGGCAGATGCACTCTCCCGGAGACTGGACTATGGAGAGATGGTGGAGGAGGATGCACCGGTGCAGGTTTTCCTGGAAACGGAAGTCCGTGTGTCATTCACATCGGAAATGGAGATGCTACTCCAGAAAAATAGCGCGGTACACATACAGAAGCCGGAGGAGCTTGATGATGAGTGGACACGAGATCGTGCTGGACTCTGGCGAAAGGGGATAGTCACTTGGGTCCCCCTAGGAGCTCGTGAGGCTGTTCTTGAGTTTGAGCATGACCTCCCCGCTGCTGGACACCCTGGGCCCCGGAAGTTGAGAGCAGCACTAGTGAAGGGTTATTGGTGGCCGGACATGGTAAAAGATGCGGATCGGTATGCCCAGGGGTGTGAGACATGCCAGCGGATGAAGCCCGACCGTACCAAGCGTGCTGCCCCACTACACCCCCATCTGGTGCCCGATGGTCCCTGGTCAGTGATCTCATGGGACATAGTCGGTCCCCTCCCCCTCTCCCGTGGACATAATGCCATCCTTGTTATTGTCGACAAATTCACGAAACGGACACTGCTCGAAGCGATCGGGCTCGACCTCACAGGACTTGGAGCGGCGCGTCTCCTCCGGGATCAAGTGTTTCGTGACCATGGAGTCCCTCACAAGGTTGTGAGTGACCGGGGGTCCCAGTTCGTGTCCCGCTTCATGAAGGAGTTCTACTCCATGATCCGGGTAAAGGCAAATCCAAGTACTGCCTTTCATCTGCAGACTGATGGACAGACGGAACGGGCAAACCAGGAGATGGAGATCTATCTCCGGGCTTACGTGGACCATCTCCAGGATGACTGGGCTGAATGGTTGTCCACTGCGGAGTTTGCTCTCAATAATCGTGAGCACTCAGCGACAGGACAGACACCTTTCTTCCTTGATTATGGACGACACCCATGGAATGGGGGGCTCTGGCCACCTTCTGAGGTGAACCCGGCAGCGGACGAGTGGATGGCTAAGCTCACGGAGTCCCAAAGAGCAGCCAAGGAGGCAATGGAGAAAGCGGTGGCAGCGATGAAGAAGAGCTATGACAAGGGGAAACGCCCAAGTTGGGAGTACTCTGAGGGAGATCTGGTCTGGCTGGATACTAGAAACTTGAAGATGGACCAGCCCTGTAAAAAGCTTGACAACAAGAGAGCAGGCCCCTTTGCAGTTGAGGAGAAGGTGGGACCTGCTGGGTATCGCCTCAAGCTCCCTCGGGCCTGGCGCATCCATCGGGTCTTCAATGAGCTGCTGTTGACACCATACCATCCCCCTTCCTTCCCTTCTCAGAACCTGCCTCCCCCTCCACCCCCTACGATTGATGATGACCACCTGGAGTATGATGTGGAGGCGATCCTTGATGTTAAGAAGGTGGGGCGTGGAGTGAGATACCTGGTGAAGTGGTTGGGATACCCTGTGGAGGAGAACACTTGGGAGCCACGACGGAACCTCACCAATGTGGCACTGCTTCTCCGGGACTTCTTCCTTGCTCACCCCGACAAGGCCAAGCTAGCTGGTCGGGACGCCCAGCCCTAAGAGGGGGGTGATGTTAGGATCGCTTATGTAAGCCATCCCAAAGTGCAGTTGTGGAGAAACTGGGGAGGGTTGTTGGAAGGTCACATGACCTGTGGCTGGGTCGGATTATGTAATCATGTAAGATCACATGACCTGGGGCCTGGGCGCATCACGTAATCTGAGGGTCCGAGCGTGGGAAAGTCGGCAAGTGCCGAAGCGTTTGCTATAAGTACTTTTGCTTTTCCTTTTTTGTACTCTTTTCCCCTTATCTTAGTATTGTCATCATGACCTTACGCTTAAGTTGTGTGAGACCCAGTCTGATAGCCAAGGCATTCAAGGCACAATTCCTTGAGAGGGTAAACTGTTGTATCAGGCAGGACATGGCTAGAGCCATGTACATATCTGTCAAATGTGTACAAGCAAGTGCATGTGGTACCTGAAGAAGTCTGAAAGATGGCATTTGCAGCTGCCTTAGGCACCATGTTTTCACATGTGATGCAGATAGGGATTGTAGTAGATTTTCATAATTAGGGTTAGGTTAGGTCTGAGTACAGTCTAAGGAGATGAGCTATTTCCCACACATAAGTAAGTCTTGGTCTCATGAATGATATGGATATGTTGCTGTCTTCTGGGAAGAGTGTGTATGTATATCGTTCGCAGACAATATGCATACTTCCAAGCAGAGGACACACTCTTCCCAGAAGTACGCATATCATTCGCGAACGATATGTGTACTTCTGGGCAGAGGATATGCATATACAATTATTCAGTGTTGTAAATATATTCATCACAGTCAAACCAAATAGTCTTGGTAAGGTTGCAAAAAGGTCATGAAGAGTTTCTTTATATATCATATACAAATGATGTATATGCATCCCCACTCACCAGGAATGTACACATATCATATGCGTACAATATGCGTACATTCTGGGTGAGTGGGCATGCATATATCATATACAAATGATGTATACACATGCCCACTCACCAGGAATGCATGCATATCGTACGCGTACGATATGCGTACATTCTGGGTGAGTGGGCATGCATATATCATATTCAAATGATGTATATGCATCCCCACTCACCAGGAATGTACGCATATCGTATGCGTACGATATGCATACATTCTGGGTGTAGTATATAACCTATGTACTTCCGTAGAGTATTTGGCAGTCTGGATACTTCATACCCATACCCCCCCATACTCTGTAAATCCCACTCCCCCTTAGTGAATGGCATGGGTTACCCATGGGTAAATTTGACTGTACCCATACCCACACCTGACAGTACCCTTACCCATGGGTATGGGTCCACTAAACTGCCAGGTACAGGCACAGGTTTGTACCTCTTGTACCCACTCTCTCACCAAGGGACTCTAAGTCCAACCCAACTGTCATGACCCTCTCATTTCCCCCAAACCTACCATGTCTAGCACCATCCATGAGCCTTCTGACATCCTCCCATGACCGTATGCATCCACCCTCAAACCTTCTAAACCTTCCCAAGCTGTCTACAAACCCTCATGACCTTCTGTCACCATTTATAAATTATCAGACCCTATCATGCCTCACACATCCCCTCACTACATGCCCTACCAATGCACCAGACCTCCACACTCCTCTAGTTACACTTGGCACACTCATACTTCTGATGCATGTGACTTGCCAACTAGCACCACCCACACCACCTCTCTTCTCTTCTATACTTTGTCTTATGTCTTTGTGACTTTCTGGGACTAAATATTATTGATTATACTCAACAGTTGATTGACCTTAGTGAGTTCAAATGAGCAGTCACCAACAAATTGACTATCAATGATATTTATGAGACAGGATGAGCCCTAACACCAACCCTCCATCCAGACTTTATTCTGCCCAACCACCCAACACAACACTTAACATCCACCATTTGCCTAACCATGACACTTGTCTGGTGACTCCAAAATACTCTGGTTTCCTTTTAAATTGTCCTCTGTACTTGCATATCATGCAGATACAGTAATAAGTGCTCAACTAGGAAATGCAGTGGGATTGTATGATTCAATAATTAAAATGACATGAGCCCAATACAAAAGTTGCTTAGATATGGTTGAAGGTTGTCATTAAATATTTTTCAAAATTCTGGGAATATTTTTAAATGACCCACCAAGGCAGCATTGGTAGGAATATTGTACCTTAAGGATCTTGGTAAAGTGGCCTATTGGCCAGAATCTAAAAGCAGTCTAAAAACCCTTTAAATATTTTTAGGGTTAGGGCACCTATTTCACATGGAGTTCTAGCTGTTTTGAGTGTGATATACCTAAAGCCTCTCAGGATCCTGGGTGCCTAAAATACAGTGGCAAGATGTTGGAGAAGGGTCAGAGGAAAGTGGAGCATTGGATACCTGGCAGTAGATGGTCCATAGGGGGTGTTGGGAAAGGGTGTGGGTGCTTTACATAATTGATTTGGTGACCAGGTCCAAAGGTCCCAGGACAATGGTGTTTTTTACTGACAATGTGCACATGTCATTGATCAATGAACACAGAATGTGCATAGATGATACCCATATTATTGTTCAATGACATGTGCACATCATCAATGATTGGTCAATTGTATGGGAATGTATACCATTGGTCAATGCCTAGGTCATTTACCCACATTGAGTGCATATCGTTGATCAGCAATATGTGCACATTGTGTGTAAATGATATGCCCAGGTCATCTATCACAATGGGTGCATATTGTGTGAAAATGATATGCCCAGATCAGCTATGCACATTGTGTGCATATTGTTGATCAACGATATGCACACATGGTGTGTAAATGATATGACCATGCAATTGACATATTGGAATATCATTTACACACCATGTGCGCATATCGTTGATCAACAATATGCACACAATGTGGGTAAGTGATGTGCCCAGGTCAGCTATGCACATTGTGCGCATTTCATTGATCAACAATATGCACAAATTGTGTGTTAATGATATGCCTGGCCATTTACTGACAATGTGCACATATCGTTGATCAACAATATGCGCACATGGTGTGTAAATGATATGGGCAAATGATATTTGAATATATACGCAGAAAGAGACTGAGGTACAGATTTATATAAGCACACATCTGATATTAAATGGTCAAGCTTTGCATAAGCCTAAGCCTGACCTATTAAGCTAACACCTACTACAATACCCAGTGTTAACCCACCACCTTTGTCATATGGGTCACAACATCCACTGCTGCCAACCCCAAATTTTCTGCTGCAGTGGCTGCCATGACCCTTTGAGATGCCAGGGATTCCACAAGGAATTTCCACTGGCAGCACCCCATGGTGCCCATCAGGAATCCACCTGCTGGTCTGCCACACTACATCTACTACCCAAAGTCCAGTGATGACAGCCCCAAACCAATGTCTTCACAGGTAAGGACCCCACATGCTAACAATGTTCATCTTGCACAGTGTTACATGGTTTCTGGGGAAGCCACAGAAATTCACTACTGATCATGATCGTGTCCTGTTCACCACCTCATACCTCTGAGACCAGGCAAATCCTTGGTGGATGCTGTACATTGTTCAGCAACTGCCACCCATGATGCTGACTAGTGTTGCCACAGCTTAGGCTAGAAGCCAGCTTGGACATGATCATGATCAGTAGTGAATTTCTGTGGCTTCACTGGAAGCACTCCAGAGTAATTAGTCATGAGTGGGGACAGTGGGGGTAATACTGGTGTGGGGTGTATCTGGACCCATGAATGGGAACTGAGGGTGGTTGAGCCAGTGGTGTAGGGCTTGGTGGCATTGTAGGTGGAGGAGGAGGATAAAGGGGTACTGTGGCCAAGGGGTTGGAACCTCCCATCAGGGCCAAGCCTGGTCCAAGCATCCTTACTAATGAAGCAGATGCAGAGGCCAGGGTCTGGGGCAATGAAGTTGTTGATTTTGTGTTTACAGATGGTGAGGGGGAACAAATACATCATATATGTGCAATATTGTCATGGTCAAGTCACATGACCACATAAGGTCATGAACATGTGATACACTAATCATGTGCCAGGTCCCAATAGGATGGCATATCAATGTTTGATACATATGTTATAGGGCTAGTATGATATGCATGCCCACTTGCCCAGAATGCATATACATCATTGGAGTATATGATATATGCATGCCCACTCACCCAGAATGTACGCATATTGTATGCACACAATATGCGTGCATTCCTGGTGAGTGGGGATGCATATACATCATTTGTATATGATATACATATGCCCACTCACCCAGAATGTATGCATATCGTACGCATACAATATGCGTACATTCCTGGCAAGTGGGCATGCATATATATCATTTGTATATGATGTACACATGCCCACTCACCCAGACTGCACGCATATCGTACGCATACAATATGCATGCATTCCTGGTGAGTGGGGATCATTTGTATATGATATACGCATGCCCACTCACCCAGAATGTACGCATATCGTACGCATACGATATGCATGCATTCCTGGTGAGTGGGCATGCATATACATCATGTGTATATGATATACACATGCCCACTCACCCAGAATGTATGCATATCGTATGCATACGATATGCGTACATTCCTGGCAAGTGGGCATGCATATATATCATTTGTATATGATGTACACATGCCCACTCACCCAGAATGCACGCATATCGTACGCATATGATATGCATGCATTCCTGGTGAGTGGGGATGCATATACATCATTTGTATATGATATATGCATGCCCACTCAAGTCTGGGCCATAATAGTTAGTAACTACAAAAACAGTCTCAGAGATATTACTGTCATGACCCTCTCATTTTTCCCAAACCTACCATGTCTAGCACCATCCATGAGCCTTCTGACATCCTTCCATGACTGTATGCATCCACCCTCAAACCTTCTAAACCTTCCCAAGCTGTCTACAAACCCTGATGACCTTCTGTCACCATTTATACATTATCAGACCCTAACATGCCTCACACATCCCCTCACTACATGCCCTACCAATGCACCAGACCTCCACACTCCTCTAGTTACACTTGGCACACTCATACTTCTGATGCATGTGACTTGCCAACTAGCACCACCTGCATCACCAGCATCACCAGCATCATGTCTGTGCACTACTAAGGTTGTGAGGGGTTAGGGAAGCATAGGTAAGGTTGCAAGCATGACTGGTCATGGGTCACAACCTAGTTAAATAATCATATATGTAACCATAACTATGGGGGGATCCTCAGATCATAGATATTGTAGTTATAGACTACTGTAGGAAAAGAGGGGAACATATTTGAAGTATGTATGCAGCTGACCATTGGTGGCACATTTGGGTGTTAAGGTCATGGCATCATGGGGTTGGTCATGTGGGTGATGCTAGTGATGCAGGTGACCTTGGGTGGGAGGTCACATGAGTAATGCTGGTAACATGGGTAATGCTGGTAGCACTGGTGGTAGCAGTAGTGCTGGTGGTGCCACACAGCAAGTCACATGCCAGATGAAGAGATTGTGCAACTGCATGTTGTGTGTTGATATGGGGTTCAGGTTGTGGATCTGTGCAGGTTGAGATGGAGAGAGGCTGCACAAGCATGGTGTTGTGGTTGTGAGTATTGTGGGATGACATGGGCAGTCAGGGAAGGTTCTGGGAGGTGTCAGCAAGTGTCAGAGGCATGTGGGATGGTCCACAAGGTTATGGAAGGGTGTTGGGAGGCTTTTAGGTGCTGATAGGGTCAAATTGGGTAGGGAAAAATGGGGTTGGTCCCAACATTACCCCCCCTTCAAGCCTCAAGCCCTGCAAGAGTGGAGATCACATGATGGATTAGTCAGCACACTGTTTGTTGATCAGGTCATGACACCTGAAATTTCTCTCTAAGTCCAACCACTATGGTCACTTCCAATTGTTAGGGCCTGTCCCATCTCATAAATAGTACCAAAGCTAAATTTGTTGGTGACTGGTCCTGTAAACTCACTAAGACCAATCTACTGTTGAGTATAATCAAGAATACTCAGTCCTGGAAGGTTGTGGAAATGTTTGATGATGTGTAGAAATAAGAAAAGACAAGTTGAGAGAGGAAGTTGCTGAGAAGGTCACAAAGTTGACAGACAAAGCATAGAAGGAGAAATGGATGAGTTAAAGAAGAAAAGATGTTGCTGAGAAGGTCACAAGTGGTCATGATGGTGTTGAGAAGTAGGTCAGTGAAGGTGATGACTGTGCTGACTGATGGGGGAACCTATAGGGTTCAAGGAATTAGTGCCAAGACAAGTAAAGAAAAATACTCAGGCATGCGAGTTTATATGAGCGCAGAGGATGAGTTAGAAGAAAGCAGAGTATGTCTTGGTGTTGTCGAGGTCACCAAGTTAGACAAGACCTATCAATCATGGTGGTTCCAAGCTCAAAGGGCATACTAGCCTCAAGCTTAAACCAAAGTGCATCAATATCAAGTCTGGAGTATCATAAGTACATGTGAGACTTATATATGTACATGCAGAGAGTGTAACTATTCAGGAAAAGTATAGAGGTCTCCAGGCAACAAGACTATAGTAGTATGGGGTTTAACTAGTTGTAAAGTGACTGTGTGCATGTTCTACTAAGGTTGCAAGGGGTTAGGAAAGCATAAGTAAGGTTGCAAGCATGACCAGTCATGGGTCATGACCTAGTTAAATAATCATATAAGTAACTATAACTATGGGGGGATCCTCAGATCATAAATGTTGTAGTTATAGATTACTGTGGGCAAGGAGGGAAACATATTTGAAGTAAATACACAGCTGACTGTTGGTGGCATGTTTGAGTGTTAAGATTGTGAGGTCATAGGAGCAGTCACATGGGTGACACAGGTGACCTAGGGCAGAGGGTCATGTGAGTAATGCCAGTAATGCAAGGGTCTGTGAGGTGGTGAGTGGGTGTCAGGAGGTCTAGAGGTGTTGGTAGAGGCGGAATAGATAGGGAAAAATGGGTGGATCCTGGCATTACCCCCCCTTCAAGCCTCAAGCCCTGCAAGAGTGGAGATCATGTGACAAATTAGTCAGTGTGTTGTTTGTTGATCAGGTCACAACACCTGAAATTTTTCTCTAAGTCAAACCACCATGGCTGATTCCAACATCCTCAAACACCAAGAAACCGAGCTTGAGCACGAAATGCGCATTTTTGATGAAAAAGGAGCTGGCCTCGACCAGAGGATCCTGGAAGACTCCCTAGCTCATCAAAGGGTGGAACAAGCATGATGCATGCACCTTCGAGGCAAGGTCGTGGGCCCTAGCATATCATGTTCACCTTGCTTGTACTGCACTAGTAATCATGCTTGTGCCATACATGTCACTCTCACCACTTCCATCATCCACCCCACTTGCCTCACTTGCACTGCCTACCCTGCTCAACCCACTTTTGACATCCACCCTGCCCATCCAACTTGCACTGCTGACTGCTAACCATGATTGCCCACTCACCTGCTCACCCTGTTTGCACTGCCTATCTGACTCAATCCAATTGCACAGCCTGCCCCACTGACCTGCTTGCCCTGCTTCTACTGCTTTGTTGACTGACAATATGTGGATGCCATTGACTGACTATTTGCACATATCATTGGTCAATTATATGCATATATTGTCCATGATATAAGCATATTGCCAGTCAATGATATATTCATATCATTGGTCAACAATATGGGCATGTTGTTGATTGAGGGTTGAGTTTCCTTGATCAATTATATGAACAAACCAAAATATGCACAAACAGCTAACTGACAATATCCCAGCAAATGGAACAGGGCCTGAACAGCCAGTAGCTCTGTGACATCAATGCACAGCAAGAAACAGGTACCTGTTTGCTCACCTTCCATCCTGTTCTCCAGCTCTTTATGTACCCATGAATTTGTGCCTGCAAAGATCTCATGGGATTAGTGAATGCAAAAGTGCACACTTACTGAGTAGAGAAGAGACAGAACTATACAAGCAGGACATCGAAGACTACAGGATGAGCAAAGGAGAGGTGCACACACTGCTTGTCAACAATGCAGATCTGTCTGCCCCAGGCATGCATGCACCTGAGCCATGCAGGGCCTATGCCAATGACAATGTGTGCATCAAGATTGCCAAGTCACAAGCAGCAAACCAAGAGACCAGCACATTGTCCCAACCCAACTCATTCTTCACCTGCCATCGACAAAACTCCTAGACCCACAAACACTTTCCGTGGTCCTCCACAAACTGATGACACTTGCCAGCAGGACTGTGCTCACACTGCCAGCCCTTTGCAATGCAATTGTCACAATCCTGTGACACAACAATTAGAAAAAATGATTGGAATGAGAAATACCATTATGCACCTCTCACTCCATCCCATTCCACTCCTTATTTTCTTTCACTGATCCAATTTTTTTCCATGCCTTCAAGAACTCTGTGGGCAATGGATCTACTACACCTGTGATGTTGTCCCTTGCCTTGCTAGGGCTCACAACATTACCTGCAGCCTTGCTGTAGCCTACAACATTGGCAACTGACTGACAGGTACTTACTTGAGGGGTAGGGTGACTTGCTGCCTGTGGACAATGGAGGTCTGAGATGAGTGGGGACAAGCAAGCACAGAGACTGGGAATTTTGTTTCCACATTTCATCAGTATTTCTTGTCCTTCCTGTCTCTACTACCAACTAAGGGCCTTCTTCTTCCATTCCATCTAGCATCCATTCAAGCCCTCCTCCATCTGAGGTGCTCCCTGTTGCCCCTATAGCACCATCAGATAGTCACCCATGTACCAGCATACCATTGCCCTTGTATGATTGTCTGCTCTCCTGTCTCTTCCCCAGTCTCTTCATTCAGCAATTGTGTCTCCCCCATTCTCCCCCATGTGTTGATAGCTGTGGGCCACACACATGCTTTCAAGCTTTGACACAAACTCAACTCATCACTTAACTGACTTTGTGAGATGGGGCATCCAGGACACCCACTTTGACATTCACATCTAGTCAACTTTGTGTGTCATTTGGGCATGGCAGTCCTGGACACCCACCTTGAGGCACACATCCAGTCAACTTACTTTGTACATTATGAGAGATGTGGGTGTCCTGGTCCTCCTGGCATGGCTTACCTGTATCTGTATGATGTCCCAGCCTGCATCACATTGGATCTTGGTAGGTATGTAGGACCTAGGTTTGGCATGCTAAGAGTGAGTAGCACAGGTGGTGTAAGTAGGATGAAGGGTGGACAGTGTGAGTGGAGTGAGTGGGTGGCACAGGCAAGGTGAGTAAGGCAAGTGGCACAAGTGAGGAGGTGCAAGTGAGGCAAGCCATGTGGTGTAGCACCAATGAGGTGAGTGGGTAGGCAGTGCAAGCAGGGTGGATGGCACAATTGGGGGTGAGCAGCATGGGTGGCACCATTGGGACAAGTTTGGTGGACAGTGCATATTATCAGTCAATGATAAGTTAATATTTCCTTGTATTATTCATGACATGTCTGCTTGAGTAATGTATGTGTTTACTGTGCTCATGCTTGTCATACCTGGCACTGCTCATGTTCATCAGTCATTGCTTATGTGTGCCATACAGTGCCTAGGCTATGTCCATGCTGCTCATAGCAACCCACCTCCAGACCCTGTTCTTTTTTCCCTTTCCCAGGTAGTCCAGCACAATGCAGTTCTGCCTCCACCCCTTCCTTGCCATGTGCTATCCACTCTATGCTGCTTGTCTTGTTCTTGGGTCTATGTTAATCACAAGACCCCTAGACAGAAGAACAAGACAAGCAGCATAGAGTGGATAGCACATGGCAAGGAAGGGGTGGAGGCAGAACTGCATTGTGCTGGACTACCTGGGAAAGGGAAAAAAGAACAGGGTCTGGAGGTGGGTTGCTATGAGCAGCATGGACATAGCCTAGGCACTGTATGGCACACATAAGCAATGACTGATGAACATGAGCAGTGCCAGGTATGACAAGCATGAGCACAGTAAACACATACATTACTCAAGCAGACATGTCATGAATAATACAAGGAAATATTAACTTATCATTGACTGATAATATGCACTGTCCACCAAACTTGTCCCAATGGTGCCACCCATGCTGCTCACCCCCAATTGTGCCATCCACCCTGCTTGCACTGCCTACCCACTCACCTCATTGGTGCTACACCACATGGCTTGCCTCACTTGCACCTCCTCACTTGTGCCACTTGCCTTACTCACCTTGCCTGTGCCACCCACTCACTCCACTCACACTGTCCACCCTTCATCCTACTTACACCACCTGTGCTACTCACTCTTAGCATGCCAAACCTAGGTCCTACATACCTACCAAGATCCAATGTGATGCAGGCTGGGACATCATACAGATACAGGTAAGCCATGCCAGGAGGACCAGGACACCCACATCTCTCATAATGTACAAAGTAAGTTGACTGGATGTGTGCCTCAAGGTGGGTGTCCAGGACTGCCATGCCCAAATGACACACAAAGTTGACTAGATGTGAATGTCAAAGTGGGTGTCCTGGATGCCCCATCTCACAAAGTCAGTTAAGTGATGAGTTGAGTTTGTGTCAAAGCTTGAAAGCATGTGTGTGGCCCACAGCTATCAACACATGGGGGAGAATGGGGGAGACACAATTGCTGAATGAAGAGACTGGGGAAGAGACAGGAGAGCAGACAATCATACAAGGGCAATGGTATGCTGGTACATGGGTGACTATCTGATGGTGCTATAGGGACAACAGGGAGCACCTAGCTGTAAAACAAATGGCCAATGCAAGTTTGGCCACATAATAAAAAACTGCAAAATGTTTTATAGGAACCTTGTAGACATGTTCTATAGGTAAAACAATACAACTTTTGTATGGATCATGTCTCACCCCACTTGCTACTTCAAAAGATCCCCTGGTTTTCATTTTGGCCTCTTCCTAGTGTATCATTACAAAGAATAGCATATTGTACAATACGTAGGCATGGGAGGCCTATGAAACTTTGAGGAGACATTCTCTATAGTATATCAATGGTTTATGGCCACTTACCTGATCCCCTAAGCTTCTACTTTCAAAGATCCCCTGAAAATGCCCAAAAAACTCATTTTCCCGGGATCTTTGGACCTGGACACTAAAACACTTATGTAAAGCACCCACACCCTTTCCCTATACCCCCTCTAACCCCCCATACCATTCACTACCAAGTGGCCAATGCTCCACTTTCTGCTGACCCTTCTCTAACATCTGGCCACAGCTGGCCACTGTAGTTTCGGAACCTGGGATCTTTGGAAGCATAAGGTATACCACACTCAAAACACCTGGAACCTAGTGTCAAATAGGTGCCCTAACCCCAGGAATATTTTCAGGATTTTTGAACTGCTTATAGATTCTGGCCAATAGGCCACTTTGCCAAGACCCTAGCTGTAAAACAAATGGCCAATGCAAGTTTGGCCACATAATAAAAAACTGCAAAATGTGTTATAGGAACCTTGTAGACATGTTCTATAGGTAAAACAATACAACTTTTGTATGGATCATGTCTCACCCCACTTGCTACTTCAAAAGATCCCCTGGTTTTCATTTTGGCCTCTTCCTAGTGTATCATTACAAAGAATAGCATATTGTACAATACGTAGGCATGGGAGGCCTATGAAACTTTGAGGAGACATTCTCTATAGTATATCAATGGTTTATGGCCACTTACCTGATCCCCTAAGCTTCTACTTTCAAAGATCCCCTGAAAATGCCCAAAAAACTCATTTTCCCGGGATCTTTGGACCTGGACACTAAAACACTTATGTAAAGCACCCACACCCTTTCCCTATACCCCCTCTAACCCCCCATACCATTCACTACCAAGTGGCCAATGCTCCACTTTCTGCTGACCCTTCTCTAACATCTGGCCACAGCTGGCCACTGTAGTTTCGGAACCTGGGATCTTTGGAAGCATAAGGTATACCACACTCAAAACACCTGGAACCTAGTGTCAAATAGGTGCCCTAACCCCAGGAATATTTTCAGGATTTTTGAACTGCTTATAGATTCTGGCCAATTGGCCACTTTGCCAAGACCCTAACTATTCCCTAGGACGAATAGGCTAGCCTATTCAGGTTGGATGTTGGATACCTTCAAATCTCACCCCCCCCTTGGAATTGAGGGTGGTGGCAGTGAGGGGAGGTGACCCAGAGTGGATTAGGGTTAGGTTAAGGGGGTTCATGGTTTCCCCTAACTCAAATGGCAGGGTTAGGGCCTGGTTGGATTGACTGGGCCTGGTTGGATCACCTTGGGGCATGGTTGGATTAACCCAGGGCATGGTTGGATTGACCCAGGGCATGGTTGGATCACCTTGGGGCCTGGTTGGATCTACTCAGAGCATGGTTGGATTGACCCAGGGCATGGTTGGATCACCCTGAGGCATGGTTGGATCCACTCAGAGCATGGTTGGATTGACCCAGGGCATGGTTGGATTAACCCAGGGCCTGGTTGGATCTACTTGGGGCCTGGTTGGTTCACCCTGAGGCATGGTTGGATCTACTCAGAGCATGGTTGGATCTACTTGGGGCATGGTTGGATTAACCCAGGGCCTGGTTGGATCACCCTGAGGCATGGTTGGATTGACCCAGGGCATGGTTGGATCACCCTGTGGTTAGGTTGGATTGACCCAGGGCATGGTTGGATCACCTTGGGGCCTGGTTGGATCTACTCAGAGCATGGTTGGATTGACCCAGGGCATGGTTGGATCACCTTGGGGCATGGTTGGATCTACTCAGAGCATGGTTGGATCTACTCAGAGCATGGTTGGATTGACCCAGGGCATGGTTGGATTGACCCAGGGCATGGTTGGATCACCCTGAGGCATGGTTGGATCTACTTGGGGCATGGTTGGATTAACCCAGGGCCTGGTTGGATCACCCTGAGGCATGGTTGGGGCATGGTTGGATTAACCCAGGGCATGGTTGGATCACCCTGTGGTTAGGTTGGATTGACCCAGGGCCTGGTTGGATCACCCTGAGGCATGGTTGGATTGACCCAGGGCATGGTTGGATTGACCCAGGGCATGGTTGGATTGACCCAGGGCATGGTTGGATCACCCTGTGGTTAGGTTGGATTGACCCAGGGCATGGTTGGATCACCTTGGGGCCTGGTTGGATCTACTAATAGCATAGTCCTTGTGCAGATGGAGCATCTGCGCTTTCTTTCACTGCAAGCTAACCACTCAAGCTAGTCTTTTGAAATTTTGTGTGCCTATATCTACCCCTCTAATCCTCAATTTCCATAGTTTACATTTTCCCCAAACCTATTTCCCAATGCATGGCAGAGCTGCTGACCAAACCAGTCACAATTCTCCCGTTTATCAAAACCAACCATAGGATTCCAAAACAAATGGAATGCTATACTGGGCCATCCCATACCTATCATATTCCATCCCTCTCTCTCCCCTCCCATCACCCACAAAGCAACAATTCCAGCATATAGTCAGAATCCAGTTCTCACATCCTCACACAAGTTTGTACTTGTGGTGGCACCTAATCAAATGGGATCACATTGAAAGATTGAGTATAGTGCATGAATAATTTAGGGTTCCTGGGGTCTTCCAGCAAAATTTGAAATATAGTAGCTGTGAAGTAGTTATTAGAAGAACATATGCAGCTGACTGATAGCTGCATATATGAATGTTGATGTTGTCATGTCATGAGGTGGGTCACATGGTGATGCTTGTGACCATGGGTAATACTGGTAATGTGAATAAGACTAATGTATTCATGTGGCATAATGTGCCAGATGAAGGGATTGTGCCATGGCATATCATACATAGTATTGGAGGCTGCTGGTGTGCCATCATTGTGGTTAGCTGCTGGTGTTAGGATTGCTTACCTAAGCCATCCCAAAGAGGAGTTGTGGAGAAACTGGGGAGGCTTGTTGGAAGGCCACATGACCTGTGGCTGAGAGTCAGATTACTTAATCCCCAAAGTCACCTGACCTGCACCTTGGCATGTCACATGATCCAAGGATCCAAGCATGAGAACACCAGCAAGTGCTGAAGCATTTGCTATAAGTACTTCACCTTTTCCTTTTTTGTACTCTTTTCCCCTTATCTTAGTATTGTCATCATGACCTCCCTTAAGTTGTGTGAGCCCAGTCTTATATAATACTAAGATCTGCCCATCTGCCCAAGCCCTGTGTCCTAACCCAGCTAGCCTGGACCCTTAATTTCAAACTGTGACACATTGTCACAGCTCAGCCCCTATCATCCTCTTTTCCTTTTCCTTGCCTGTGGTGTGTAACAGAACCACATGAATTTTTTACTGTGTGTAGATACACATGACCCAACCTGGAAGATGACTACTGTGACCCTCTCTGGGTGATACCAAGTGCCCAGCAACACTGCCCACCACTCAATCAAGTCTAGAGTACCATAAGTACATGTGAGACTTTATATGTGCGCGTACAGGAAGTATAATAGAAAAGGAAAAGTGCAGAGGTCACCAAGCAACAAGACTATAGTAGTACAGGGTAGACCTAGTTGTGAAATGACCATGCGTGTGCTCTACTAAGGTTGCGAGGGGTAGGGAAGACATAAGTAAGGTCACGAATGTGACCAGTCATGGGTCATGACCTAGCTAGATAAGCATATGTGTAACTATAACTATGGGGGTATCTTCAGATCATAAGTATCACAGTTATAGATTACTGAGGGCAAGTAGGGGAGCATAATTTGAAGGTATATATGACTGACCGTCAGTGGCACGTTTGGTTGTTAAGGTCACAAGGTCATGCGAGCGATCACGTGGGTGATGCTAGTGGTGCAGGTGACTTTAGGTGGGAAGTCACATGGGTAACATTGGTAACACAAGTAATGTGAGTGGCACTGGTAATGGTAGTAGCACCAGTGATGTCATGGTAATGTCAGTGATGCTGGTAGCACTGGTGGTGTCACATGGCAGGTGTTATGAATCTGGTACTGGATGCAGTCAGAAATGAGTCACTGAGAGTCAGGATGACTCAGACAGGCCCTCAATTCCTTATGCAGTTGGTCTACAGGACTAGTAGATCCTCCAGTTCCATACCTTCCTGCTAACAGTATTGAAACCAAGACTGCTAGCAAGGCATTGCTTTGGGCAAGATATTATTAGTTAGTAACCTGGTAGCCATGACCTATAGCTTTAGCTATTGACCCTCATGGGTTTGCCTTGACCTAGTGGTGACCCACAGGTCAGCACCATGCCTCAATAGCTGACCAGTCTATAAGTATTAACTACTCAGGCCAATTCAATGTGTGAGGTTTAAGAATAAACATCGAATAACTAGTTAACCAAAGGCCGGAGAATTAGGGTGAAGGAACCATGAAATTCCCCTGGTTACTCAGAGCACTCCAGCTCTATAAACCATCCCTTGATTCTCACTGGTTCTTTAGTTATTCACTAAACATACCTTTGTATGAATAGACTGATCTTATGTACAGTACAGGACATTGTACACTTAATTAGAATATTCATAACTCGATGAATAACCGACCGGTCGAGGGGAGCTTTCGCCTTCCGATAGACGCGAAGTCCGGCTATCCAATGATACCATAACTGCTTAGTCAAACTAAGTCCTCAACCAGCAATTACTTTATTTAGTATAATCAGATTTCATCCTTAACTATACTAAATAGGTTATAGCTGCTGAGCTAGCCTAGCTATGGCTTAGGTCTCCTTTGGAGAGCGTCACTCGACTTGTGGGTTATGAAAATGCGATGTGGAACGCGAGATTCCACCGCGTATTTATACTAACTGATCTAAAACTTGGGATAAAGGAATCATCCCAATGTCCCACCTTGTCCCGCCTTGTCCCACCTTGTCCCACCTTCCTTATTGGGTGTCCCACCTTGTCCCGCCTTGTCCCACCTTCCTTATTTAGTAATCCCCCTATGAGAGTGTGATTAATGTCAACTTACACTAAACACTAAATCACACTCATCAGTCCTCACAAGTTTGTACTTAGCAGTGGCACCCCGACAAGGACCCCACTTGCAATATTCTCAAAAAAAAAATTCCCTCCTTTCAGTCCTCATCATGTCTTTGATAATGTTTACTCTCATGTGGTGCTTGCCCTCAAACATTTTTTTTTCTCCCCAAAAATTGATTTAGGGTTCCTGGGGTCTTCCAGTCAACTTTGAAACGCGGTGGCTCTGAAGTAGTTATTAGTGCTGTTGATATTTATGAGGAATGTGTCTGGCAGTAATGATACTGACTATGGCCCACAGGCCTGAGATGGGATCTGATATGTACACTTAAACCAATATTCATGATTGTAGGGATGCTCTCCTGAGATCATCAATTCCAGACCTACATGTGATCCACTGCCACAGTCTGACATAGACTTGTTGTACTGACCCCTGTCTGATCACTTTCATTCTACTAGTACTTTGTTGGCAACCTTAGTTGCAATGCTCAGCATCCATGGTAATGCTACATGACTGTCTCAGTATTCAGCACTGAACACTGTTTCATTGACACTAAATTTGCTTCTCATCACTGTCTTCCAAGACTTCCATGAAACCCCAGGAGGTCTTTGTTGTCATGACCTAGTGGTCTCTAAATGAGTTAGTGCATCTACCTCAATGATGTTAGACTGTAGGGTATTGATATGGTGCCTGAAAGATGTCTCTGGGCATATTACAAGTGTGCTTGGGCAGATCAGGCAGATTGGAGTGAAGTCTAGTCAGAGTTCAGGTTCAGGATTCCAGATGTTCTGGAATTGGGCTTCAGGGTTCAGGTGGGACTCAAACACATTGATATGATGCCCATACAGAGTCCTGAGGTCTCAGATTTTAGAGTTATGGGGTTATGGAGTTATGGAGTTATGGGGTTTGGGGTAAAGTCCAGTCAGAGGTAAGTTGGATTTGACTTCATTAAATTATTGAGATGGGGATGGATGGGAGGGCAGAGGCAGACCGAGAGGCTGGAGTATGGATTAGACACTGGTACTAAGGGAGCAATGGTGGTTTGGGGCTCCCTAACAAGGACCCCAATCATATTATAATCCATTCTGTGACATAGGTGTATTGCATCTTGGATCATTTGAATAATGTCTAAGTTATTTCATTCAGTAGGTCATATGCAACACCATTTAATTTTGTTTCTACTTGGCTGCTTACCCTCTATTCAATTTATTCCCCAATGCTCTATGTTATGATATTTGCATGTGTGCTTCACATGTTTTAATTGTTGCAAAGCCACAGTGGCTAGCTTAGTGCATTTTGTAACTTCCCTCCCCTTTGTCATTGTCAAGTGATGTTGTGGCCCACATGAACATTCACCACTGCTTGGCATAAGATATTCTTGCAAGTTTTCAGAATTGTGCTGCAGGTGTTGACTTGGTTGTGATTATACAGATAGAGGCTCTGGAAATGACATTAATTGCTTGCAGGGAATGGGCCATTTTATTTGACACATTGAAGACAAGATTGTACATGATCTGGACATTTTAGAATATGTTGTGTCCAAGGAACATGCCTACTGCTTCCAGTTCCACTTTGACAGGCTTTAGTAAGCAAAGTGTAGCTACTTTTGTTGTGTCAACTGATATTGGTAGAACCACATGAACAATGCAATCAAATTGCTCTTATGCCCAGGCATAGGTTTTGCATTAATCCAAACCAATGCAGACATGGAATCTTGCCAATCTTGTCCAAAGGCCTTTGTAGCAGGTGTGATCAAACTTGGAGTAGTCAACACTGCATGCACAAGGGGGACAACAATGTCTGGGAAGTCACATGAATCTGCAGAACCCCTCACAAAGGTTCTATGCAGTTCCCCATCACACTGGGGAACATGGCAGTAAGCAGATAGCTTCATGATTGTCATTGTACTTGAGTTCACTTTTGAATTGTCGATACTTGTGAAAAGTCCTCTGGAACAAATTGCAGTCCTTCAATATGTGGGACTGGCTTGTTTCTGTTCTGGGCACCACTGCTGAACAATGTGCACATCCACCAAGGTAGCTGCTGAGTGCTTGATGGATTGGCTTGGCATACTCAGCTGCTTCCAACTGCCTTTGCACCACTCTTCTGCTCCCTTCTGCATGGGCATGTCCAAATGCTTCCAGAAGCTGTCGTTTCAGGGGATTGGCCCCAGTGGAAAAGCTGTGTTGCATGGCAGAGTGCTGAGTGGTTATGCATGGTGATGGTTTGGAAATCCTTTGTGAAGGGATCCTTGTGCTTGCTTCTCCTCTTGTTAAGCCTGTCTTTTTTAAGCAGCCGCTGCATAGCTCTGCCTTGGGGTCTTCATGACAAAATGTCCCCTTGGCATCACAGAAGTTGGTTGTTGCAAACCGAATGCAATCCCTATGTCCTGTTCGATAGAGAAGTTTGTACATGGCCAAATGGCCCTTGTGGTCAATCTGGCCATTGGGTAGGCCAGGTGGAGGATGATGGGTGGCCTTTGGAATGATGATGGATTTGGCTGGCCTTCCATCCCGTCCTGCACGTCCTTTCTCCTGAGTGAACTCTATCATAGATCGAGGGGATCCTGCATGAATGACCACACGAACATGTGGATAGTCATTTCCTGCACCAAATGCCGATGTGCACACCATGATCTTGTTTTTCCCATCCAGCCAGTCCTTATGGAATTGTTCTCGAAGGTCTGGTGCATGCATGTTGTTTTTGTCAATGCCATGATAGAAGTCACATCCAAGCTCCACTGCCATAGCCTTGCCTTCGTCTAGGAATGGAGCAAATATAAGCGCACGATCTTTGGATCCAAAGTGTTCCATTTCATGATGTAGAACTTGCTTCAATTGTTGTATGATGTGCTGTGAGGATGGTTGTGAAGCTTCAAGAATGTACTGGATTTCTGGACGATGGGTGGTAGTGCGAGAGATAAATGGGTTGTGCAACCCAAAGGAGTCACAAATGACATCTTGACTCTGCAGAGGAATGGTTCCTGAGAGCACTACGAGCTGCATGGGAAAGCTCCTGAGTGCATACAGGTCTTGAAGGGACTGTCGAAAATCATTGGCTGTGAATGCAAAGTGGCCTTCATCAAACACTGTTCTGACCACAGATTTACGTGTGTGGAGCTCCACCAGTGCCTCTTGGTACATTGTAGTCCTTGCACGATCTGCTGACAGTATGACCAGGTTTTTATGTCCATCAATGTGGGTCCCACCAGTGTAGAGCTCAAAGCCAATCCCCATGATGGTGAGTTTGCGAACATAGTCAGATATCAATGAATTGAGAGGGAGGATTCCAATCGTAATTTGACCCTTTTCCAGAAGAGTGGGCAAGACCATGATCATTGATTTTCCTGACCCAGTTCGCATGATGCCAAGAACATCCCTTTTTAAAGCCAACACCTCAACAAGTATGTCCCTCTGCTCTGGGCAGGACCATGTGGCCCCTGCATTACAGAGCACTTTTTGGAGCATGCTGAGAGCTTTCATCTCTACATCATTGTTGGGCACCATAGAAGCCCTTGTTTGTGAGCTTTGTGGTTTTTTATATATGAATGTCAATCACACTGGAAGTAGGTTGATAATTGTGTAATGTTGCTTACATTTTCACCTTGGTTGAGACAGCCTTCTCAGCATGTGGCATTAGGTGTGTGGAAGAGGAACCATTCAGTTCACTTGTGATTAACATACTTGAGTGTTAATCACATAGTGATGATGAGTGACAGGTGTTGCTTACATATCTGCTCTGGTTGAAGCCACAATCTCAGCATGAATCTTCTGGAGTGTAGGAGAGTGGCTGTGTGGTTCACTTGTGATTAACATACTTGAATGTTAATCACATTGTAGTTATGAGTGACTATTATTTTATATTGCTTACATGTCCACAAGGGGTAAAATATTTTCTCCATCATGAGTATGCCATGGTGCATCTAGTGAACTGGATGTATAAAATGAGCAATTTGACTGTCCATTTTCTCTTGACAATGACAGAAACTCACTCATCGCCTTCCTTAACTTCAAGTCTGGGTTTGATTGGTGACAATCTATGGGTAAGAGATAGGTACATTGTATCAGATTCTTATGAAGCAGACATGTAGGCATACATACCTTCTGACTTGGAAAGAGGTGCCTTGCAATGATGCTACCTTTACACCTTGGATCATTCTGCTTTCAGCACCCTGAATGGTTTGGGAAATGGCTTCTTGGAATGTTTTGCTGATAGTTGCATTGAGTTTCCTTGCAACCAAGTCTGCAAAGCCTTCTTCCTTTCCCCAGGCCCTCATTTCCTGTCTTATGATGCCATTTTCAAGTTTTTCTTGGAAACTGCTACACCTTGCCTGTTGATATGGTAGTTGAAGCCCACCTGTCAGTACAAACATTGTATGAGCATGGTGTAGAATGAGGCAATTCCAATCTTACCAGGGACCATATGTACTTCTGTCTGCCAGTGAGTGCTGCAGTCCAAATACTGAGGCAGGATGTCTTCTGCACCAATTAAAGAATCACTGCTGATGCCATAAATGCGAAGATCTGTGCTGCGTGAATGTCCAAATTGCAGAGCTCCAATGCTGTCCATCTGCCCATCCTCTTCCAGCATATCTGTGGCAAATACACATAGCTTGCGTCTGAATGCAGCATAGATATGACGCCATGGATTGATTCCAAACTTGACACCAAGAATGGGGAGTGCAAAATCTCCCATGATCTGGCTTAGCTTTTCTGATGTGAACTCCCTCAGGTAGTCAACAAAGAGCCTGTTGTGATACAGCTCCCATAGCTCAGCTTTATGAGGAAAGCATATGTTGACTGCCATTTGAGCAAAGGGCCGAGCAAGAGCCAGATCTTGTACCATGAGGTCAGAAGTAACTGCATCTAGGCTGTGTGGGATAAGCTTATCCACCCCAGACAGGGCTCCTGGCTTGTGATATTGCCGAACAATAGCAATATGGGCACCAAAAGCATGTAGGTTTCCATCCCTGGTCACAGTATTCCTGTAGTTCATGGCTGTCAGCTCTGTTCCTCGGCTTGGTGCTCCACTCCCCATCTCTGCCCTTGTCATCTGGATTCCATTGAATTCAGCATAGTCCATTAACCAGGTACGAAGCTTGTGTCTGTTCCAGGTCAAAGAACCAGTTACTTGATCCTTAATAGTAAATGCTGCCTTTTGTACTGGATTTGCCAGCAGAGCTGTCATCAAATGATCCTGATTTTCAAAGCATGGATTGCGTTCATCTTGAAGGAAACAGTAGCCAACATTCTTGTTGGTCAAGTCTTCAGCAATATCACCATAGTTGATCCTAATGTTGAGACCACATAAAACCCTATTCTCCCAAACATCTACCAATGTGTCCTCCATCCTAGAAAACATGGCCCTGATTTGATCCATATGAACAGGGGTCCCTTTGTAGAGCAAGGATGTCCAGTTGTTGCGGTCAGTCCACCAGACATGAGGGAGTGACATGGTGGCATAAGAGATGGCACTAGCTCGATGTTGGAGAGACCGAAGGCTGTTAAATGGAGACTCCACCTTCTCTATGAACCATTGCTCAACCTCATCACATGCCCTAGTATCATTACCAGAATACTTTGTATTGCTGAGGAACTTCATCTGCCTGAGGCAGACAAGCTGGATAGCCCGCTCCCATTTGGCTATGTGGCCAGTCACATACTTGGGATGTGCAAAGCTGCCATCTCTCTGCAAGGTCATCAGGGCCAGAGCTCGAATAGTTGGACAGGGTAAGGTGTTGTCAAGAGTCGGTAGCCATTCCTGCATCCACAAGCCCAAAAACACTTGATGGAGCTCTTCCAGTCCATCCATCTCCCCTGAGGCTGGCAGGCAAAATCTTAGTTGCTCAATCAAGTCTTTAAGAGTCTTTGGGAGTGGCATTTTGTACATATCATGGGGCCTGAGAAGCATGGCAAGTTGGCAGAGTGGGGGTATTATGTAGGCATTCAATGTTGCAGCCTGTTGGTGTTCATGGAATGGGGTATTGTTGATACCACTGTATGTATCAATTAGTATGAAGGGTGTGATTAATGTTCTGGAATGTTAAGCACACTCACCTCTTAATTGGATCAGGTGTATTGAGGCGCTGCAAGGGGAGCTCTGCTGTGCTCCTGATGAGCTTTGTTGCATCTTTCATGTACTTGAGCACCAAAGATCTAAGGCCTGGAAACTCCTCCTCTTTGGGCAATGCAATGAGACCCACAAGTTCATCAGTTGAATGTCCCTGCACATGTTCATGCCACCTTGTGGTAAGGAGCCAAGGGCTGATGCTACGAGAGTTGTGTGGATGATGATGTCCTTCTTTTGTGAAAGCTGCAGCCTCAGACTTCAGCTGCTCCACCATTTCATCATCTGATATCAGGTGCTGTTTCCCCAGTGGCTTGACTTCAAATAAAACTCTATCATGGCCTGCCACAAGGTTCAGCCTTTGAACTTTGCATTGAGGCCATACATTTGGTCTTGGTTTCTCTTTATGCTGTTCAAAGTGGTGCCTTCGCATGGACTCAGGTTTGCATGCTACTTTTGTGCAATGGATGCACCGTATGCCATCCAATATCTTGATCCCTTCAAAGGCATCAATGACATTTGCTGTGTCATGACTTGGAAGAACATCAAAGATGTCATATTGTTCAACCATCTGTGCCAAGAGCTTTTTGTCCATGTGCATTTTGGATGATTGATGAGATGTCTTTAAGTGACCCTCCACCTGTGCAGATGATAGGGCGATGCCACAGGCCTGACAGCAGAAGCAGTGGAGGAGAGTGTTGACAACAATTCCAAAGGGGGAAAGCCCTTCTGGGTATTCCAGTTGCCAAGACTACCCTTTCACAATTAATATCTAGTTGTTAATGGCAGAAGCAGTATCACACACATGAGCAGACTGCTTCTCATGTCTGATTTTCTCCACAGTACCAGTGACAGCAGAACCATGATGGGATCCAGAATCCAATGAAAAAGGCTTCATGTTGTTGATTGCATCATCCAATTCAGAGAGACCATCTGCCTTCTTACTTGCCATGCTCATCATGCTAAGAGAACTGCTTGGTCGTGTGAGCTGAGACTGTCATTCACATCAGTTATACACCACATGCCTCTGCATTGAAAAGTTTGACAATACCTTTGTTGCTGGCCCCTGTGTCTTTAAATCGTCTCCTGTTCTGCTCTCTTGCATTGGGATTAAGGTATTTGTGTGTTAATCCAATTTTCCCCTAGTTTGCTGTATTCAGCAGAAGGCATGCAGCATTTACTGATGTCTCCTACCTTCACACAAATATCATCATCTGATGCACTACAAGGCTATCATCATTCACTTCAGGTCAAAAGAGAAGTATGCATATATGACTGGTCAAACACACCTTGATTGCCTGCCTTTGGGATCTGACCAACTCCTCTCCCACTCTGCTTCTTTCACTGTGATTAACAGACATGTACACTAATCCCATTTGCCCCTGGGTTGGCATTTCTCAGTGTTCAGTGGGAAGCAAATACAAACGGTTGAAAACTCCTTACCTTTTCCTGAACAGTATGGTCAATGCTAGAACTAACAGTGTTTGCTGTGGAGCCCACTCCAACCTGGATAATCTTAGCAAGGTAAGAAGCTCCATGAATCAATTTATCTACTCACATTGTCCTGCTCTGGTGATGTGCCTAATTGCTCCTTCCATGTGGACTTGGCTCTTTGAATATGTTTTCTCAAGGTTTCAATCTTGTCAAAGGGTCTTGGGCAATCTTTGTGTGTGCATTGGCACATGTACATGCCACTACTATCTCTTTGAAGTGTAACTTTGCCTTGAGGGAGATGGAGTACTGCTATAGACCTGCAGTTGCGCAGATGGTACTTCATCTGAGCACTGGAAAAAGTGTTCATGCAGCTAGGACACTGAGAGGGGGGCATATTGGGGGGTCAAGTGGGTAAGAGTTGCATGGGAAGGAGCAGGGTATATATATGTGTGCTTACATAATCATTCCTTGGGCTGAGTTTGAAATGGTTAGGTTAGGTTACACAATTATGGCTTAGGCATACTTTGAAACCTAACTGTTGCAGGTCTTGCTTATCCTAATGATCAGAGTCTGACTAGTTAGTAATTACAATTGTCCAACAGGGAATGTGCATGGTATTAATCACATCATCAATTAGTTGGATGTGATTAGTGTAAATCACCACTAATCATATTTCCTATTAGGTCATTGTGAATAACATAACTCTCCACTAATCATTATTTGCTAAAAGAGAACATGTTCTCAAATTGGACCATTTTATAGTATGAAAAGGGAAACATACTTATGGTATGGAAAGGGAAACATACTTTTTCAAAAGGTGAGTGCAAAACCATAGGACTGATGATGAGGAACCAAGTTATTAACAGGGCAATGACTCAAGAATACCTCAAAAATAGTTATAGAAGTGGTTCCAATCAAATAGAATTGAGGTCTTAGATAAGTACAGAACTTCATCATGCCAATTGTTTAAGTTCTCACATGTGGAACAAATTAGCTAAACTTATGAAAATACTATCACAGGTACTAGTGATATGTAGTTACTCAAAACAAATTGGTGAGGATTGATAGAGTGGCTGTGGAGACATACTCAGAAGTGCAAAATGCAGATTTTGCCACTGTCAGAGTTTAAAAATGGGTTGATGCAGATTTGATCTCACACTTACAATAAATTTGAGAAATTTATGGAAATGTTTTTGTTATCCTCCTAAGAATGTCCCATCCACTGACAAAGTTTGGTGGAGTTCCTATGGGGCCTATGACCCTACAAAGTATGGTGTATTGAGTGGTTGTTGTGCTCTGACAAGTTGCACATTTCTGGGTTTGAAAATGGCAAATGTTACAATGCTTTGTAATATTGCCATATCAGGGCAGAGTTTTAAATATGGATATACTAACTACAACTCCCAGAACCCTCAACCTCACAACCTTCATAACATAACCCACCCCACCTTTACCCTCACTAACACTCTTACTCACCCACCCTGATTTTCTCTACCCATAATCACCCACAGCTACCTTCAGTCACCCACAGTCACCCCCAGTTACCCTCAATCACCCTCACCCTCACTTGCCCTCATTTATTGCTCACTTCAGTTACCCTAGACTCACTTACACTTACACTCACCTACTGCACCTCCACTCACACTTTCCTCAGCTCACCCAACCTCACTTGCCATGACCATGACTTTCACTCTCACATTAACAATCAACCTGCCTCACTCACAAATGTTCACTGATCCCTCACTAATCTACTCTCACTCACTCTCACCTGCACACTCATACATCTTTCCCTCTCTCACACTCCTTCACACCCACTCATGCTCATGTCCACCCATCACACCCATGCTTCAATCATTGTCATTCTCACCCTTGCTCACAATTCCCCTTCACCCTTGCTCATATAACCTTATTCTCCTTCACTCTCCCTTCACTCCACACACTCCACATACCCCTTTCATACTGCCACCACTCTCAACACCCCACATGCTGAGCACCTTCACCCTCACATAACCCTGTTCACCCACAATCATTCTAACACCTTTTCACACCACACCCCCTCATGTCCTCTCACCTCCCCATCACTTCCCCTTCCACTCTCTCACTCCCCCTTCACCAATGTGGCCACAAAGGGAAACCTTGGGTATAGCAACAACACTTTCGCTTTCTTGCTTCCCCATTAAATCACCATAATTCATGTAAATATTAATGTAGACACTATTCATAGCTGCCCATGTACTCACAAAATCTGGAGAGAATCCATCCAGTGGTTGCTGAGATATGGCTATAGAATTGTAGTCAGTGCAACTTTGTGGAATGTCGGAGTTTAAAATTGGCATGATGCGGATTTGCTCCCATGCTTGCAATTCTAAAGATAAAATTTCAAAAATATTTTGGTAGGGCCTCCTCATAGGGGCCTATCACCCTACAAAGTTTGGTGTAATTCTATTCAGTGGTTGTTGTGCTCTGACAAGTTGCACATTTCTGGGTTTAAAAATGGCAAACTTCACTGTGTATATCCAGGTGGAGCTTGAAATATGGATATATATACCCAGTCTATGTAGCTGAGTTTAAAAGACAACCACCACCTTCCTATTTGAGAAACATGTCTGACAAATCAGTAAGTGACTGGCTGATTAGTGTTCACACATGCTAATCACATTCTCACTTGGCACAGGAGAAAAGAGAAACAGGTCAGGGAGAATCAAACCAAGTATGTGATTAGTGTAAATTTATGATAAACACATTTCTCATTTGCCACAGGGGGATGAACCTGCTCTTCCAAGAGGGCCTGGCAAGGTATGTGATTAGTGTAAATTTATGATAAACAGAATTCCCATTTTCATAGGGAGATAAATCAAGGCCAAGCAAGGTATGTGATTAGTGTGAAGTTCTGATAAACACATTTCTCATTTGGCACAGAGAAATGAGCCAAAGGTGTCTGGCAAGGTATGTGATTAGTGTAAATTTCTGATAAACACCTTTCTCATTTGGCACAGGGAAGTGAGCCAAGGGTGTCTGGCAAGGTATGTGATTAGAGTAGATTTATGATAAACACATTTTTCATTTGGCACAGGGAAATGAACCAAGGGTGTCTGGCAAGGTATGTGATTAGTGTAAATTTCTGATAAACACATTTTTCATTTGGCACAGGGAGATGAACCAGCTCTGCCCAGCAGACCAGGAAAGGTATGTGATTAGTGTAAATTTCTGATAAACACATTTCTCATTTGGCACAGGGTAATGAGCCAAGGGTGTCTGGCAAGGTATGTGATTAGTGTAAATTTCTGATAAACATATTTCCCATTTGCCACAGGGGGATGAACCTGCTCTTCCAAGAGGGCCTGGCAAGGTATGTGATTAGCACAAATTTATGATAAGCAGAATTCCCATTTTCTTAGGGAGATAAATCAAGGCCAAGCAAGGTATGTGATTAGTGTGAAGTTCTGATAAACACATGTCTCATTTGGTGCAGGGAAATGAGCCAAAGGTGTCTGGCAAGGTATGTGACTAGTGAAAACTTATGCTAATCATAATTCTCATTCGCAACAGGGAAAACAAGTGGCAAGCACAGGGGAGTCAAGCAGGGTATGTGATTATTCTAGATTCATGCTAATTACAATTCTAATTTTGCACAGAAAGGAGTTCCAGGAGCACAAAGTGATTCAAACAAGGTGTGCGGTTTGCATAATTCAATCTGAGCCCTCAGCTTATTTCTTGCAGACAAACCCTGATCCAGAGGAAGAAAGTGATCTAAGTGGAGTATGTGATCAGTCTTCTGTGTGATACACCAAATCAATAATATATTCTAGGACCAAAGCCCTATGGTGTACAGCCCATCACAGGAAATTCGGGTATGTTTACTATTAATATTAGAGACTGTTGTCTGACAGACTAAGATAGCCTGTTGCATGGGACTGTGAACTCAGGACAAACCTGGCAACAATGGCTGAGAGTGTCAAGAGTGACACTCTCCTTGGCTATGCATACATCAATTTTGCCACCACAAAGGCACAAATAAAGTGGGATGGAGCTCGACCTATTTCCAAGGCCCAAGTCTCTGCACTTGACAAATATGTAGATCAAGATGGTCTGCAAAATGATTCAATACCCAATGCCATGTTCTGCCTTGTTGAAAAGGAAAAATTCAAACTCAGTTCAATGAAATCATTCCGGCTGAAGAACTTCTGTCATCTCCAGTGTGCACCTGGGGTTAAGGAGGAGGAAGTAGTGCTAGAGATGCTTGCAGGCCAACATCGTCATGCTTGGCTTATCACCAAGGCATTCAAGAATGAACTCAACAAACGTGGTAAACTTGTGGCATCCTTGAAGGAAGCAGTAGAAAAGAAAAAAGATGAGATGAAAATTAGGGAAGATCTGGAGTTGAATGAGGAAGCTTTGGAGCATTGTGTGTGGCTGGTGGGCTTTTGGGACAAAGGTGTAGACCAACTTACTCCATCATGAAGACCTTGTTGAACCCTAATACCATTAAACACAGGGGCACTGGAAGCCTCACCATTGGGTGACATTGTCAAACACAAGTTGGCAGAAAATCGCAAGACCATTCAAAGGATAGATGACCCTGCCTCTCAATTGGTGCACCTCATACAGTCTCTCCAGGGCAAACCAAAGTACTCCTGGGATGGCATTCTCCAGGGATTATCTGGGAGCTATGCTACCAGCAGAATGGATATTCGTCGGATAATGAACAACCCAACAATCCTGGCCCTCTTGGTGCACCTATTCCAGCACAAGTACTTTGAGGGCATGGCACATGTCCTCAATCCACGATTTTTCAACCAACTGCACCGGGTTTCACTCTCTGTGAGTTTTTTTCCAATCTATTTATTTGTGCATGCTCACTTGCTTGAATGAATAATTATAGCTTGTAGTGCATATTTGGAATCACCAGCTCCTAGTCCTGGAGTACCTGACAACACCAATCTCAATGCCAGACTATCAGGCAATTTCAGACTCACTCTCTGGACTAGAAGGGGATGCTCTACATGACCAGCAACACAGAGCCACACAGGGGGCAATTCAAACTCTCCTGCGAATTGTTGCAAGTGGCCATGGCCACATCCCTTGGATTCATAGGTTCCTTCTTGAGGAGTGGGATGACATCTATACCAGACATCTCTCCCAGCTCTGTGATGAATTGGGCCAAATAGGTGGCAGGTGGAATATTGCCTTTGAAGAGTACTTTGATGAGGTCATCATTAAAACTGAGGCAGCATTCAAACGATTTGGTGATCCAGATGAGGGATCAGTAGATGCAGAAATCCAGGATGACTTTGTCAACAAACTCAAATGGATAAAGGCAGCAAAGGTCCAGGAAGCCTTTGTTGGACTCAAGCTCAAGTTGCCTTTGCTTGGTCTTGGCTTTATGATTCACATCCAAGAAAAGTTTGAGCAGCATGAACTTGCACTAGCAGAGGTGATTGTTGTTATTCCACTATCCTTGATTGCACAGCACCAATGCCAACCTTTTTGTGATAGATTGCCACTTGGGTTGAACCTTTTCCCTACATCCCTTTCAACCAAAGGTCAAACACCTCTTGGCAAGATCATTGGGATGGGGTTACAGTCCATTTCATCAAGAAGTCAAAGATTAATGAAAAGGATGTCAACTATCTTTTGGGAAATGTCAGTATCATGAATGCTCCTCTGTTGTATCCTGCTAACACAATGACAGATTATAACCTTCCTCTTCCAGGAGAATGCTGGGGTTAGGATGCTGTGCAATAAGATGAAGCAAGAGGGTGGATATGTTCATTCTAATGCATGGCCCCATGGTACAAACAGTGAGCAAGGCAGGGAAGTGCAGGAATGGCTCAAAGAATGGGTAGCAGCTGAGGCCAAGATTGCTAAGCAAACAAATGGCTTGATAAATGTGGACCCTTCCCATGCTCCTCCCCTCCCTCAAGATCACTGGATATTGGACACTTGCCTTGATCTAGACAGTCTCAAGACAGCCCTTGCACAAACATCCTTTAACTGGTGCCACAAGACTAACTCCAAGCGAACAGATCTTCGCATGATGGCTGGTTGTGTTCTCCAAACAATTGCGGATATGCCTGATCGTGTCAAGTGGATGGCAGACTCATCCATTGTGCATCTTCGTAATAAGCTCTTGAAACATCTCTGCAGTTATGTATGCCTTCAGAACTGGACATACTGGGATGGACTGCTACACATCAAGGTCCCTGCCATCACTGATCCACATACTGGTGAAGAGATCCCGGAGGTTAAAGATATGGCATTGGCTAGGAGAGCACAGACTATCAAAGCCAACCAACTTTTCCATCAGATTGGGGTAGAGGAGAAGATGACAGGGGCAGTGGCCAAAATCATGAAGATTTTACAGCAGCCAGGTATTGGAACCATTCAGACAGGTGAAGCCATTGACAATGAGTGGGTTTTTATTCCTGCTGTGGAGAAAGCGGCAAAAGGACTGTTTCAGGTAAATCCTAAGGTTCCATTATACATTATATGGGCAACACTAAGTGGCATACTACAGGCACTCTTCAAGAAAATGGAGTTAGACGGACGTCACCATGACAATCCAACAGAATGTGCCACTGATGAAGATGTTCCAGCAGAGGAATTGGCAGAACACATAAGGAAGGCCTGGGCAACATCTGCTGAGACTGCTGATGCTGGAATGATCAGGGATCACTATGCTGCTAAGGAAACATCAGAGGTGGATGTTGGTAGCATCAAGATGTCATCAATTCAAAAACATCAGCAAAAGGTCCTGGCACTACAGGAGAAGCAGATAAAACACAGGGCTGAAATTTCTGGCCTACTGTCTGGCCTACCTGTCAAGAAGAGAAATGTTGCCACTAAAGCTCTGAAAAAGCAGTCCAACACTGCCCTGGAGACAGCTGCCATCAACAAGTTTGATACTGACCAAGGTATGTTCAACTATGATTTATGCAAGTACCATTGACCTAACAAGGATTATGACAGACACAGAAATGGTTGAGATGGAATCTGGTTCAGAAATGGCTGAGGTGGAAGTTTCCAGAGGTACTAGTCAGCTTATCCCAACTTTTAAAATTTCCTGAATTGACTTCACTGTTTATTTCAGATAAGCCACTTGTTGTGGACAGGACTGCTGAAATCTTTGGGGAAATTCAATTCCTTTCAGATCTGCTGGAAAATTTGCCAGCAGAGGTGCCCTTGGATCCAGTGGAATCCTCCTACATCTTTGAACTAGATGCAGAGTGGGTTGAAGAGGAGGGCATCTATCCAGCTGCCAACAGGGCCTTGGAAATTGCATTTCAGACTGCAACTAATCCTGGTAATGGCAAGGAGGAAATGAAGCTCTTCTTTACAGAGCAGGGGAAATGCTTGAAGCTCCTGGTTGAATTCCTCTACATGGTTGCTGAGAAGTGTCCAGATGACCACAGATTTTTCCAAGAAGTCTGGATCCAGCGCTTGGTTCAGGCTGCCAAGAGGACCAAGTCAAGAGGACAGGAGTGAGTAAAGACAGCATTACATCCCTGTATTTATATGTCTAATTACTCTGAAACATAGAGTAAACAAGAGTAAGAAGAGAGGTCAATTTGTGCTTCTGGGAACAAAGTATCCTGCTGATCTCTTCATTTAGTGCGAAGTAGGGGCAAGGTGGAACAAGGGGTTGGAAGCAGGGGTTTGTTTACATCACAATTTCCTGGGCAATAGACTACAAATACTGACTGCAATCTTAGCACCAGAAACACACTCCCAATTCCAAGATGGGCTAGTTTCTGCAATTAACAAAGGGAAAGCTATGGAGACACCAAGTGAGTAAACTCGTTATGATGGTCAGGCATATGGTGTCAATGACAATCACACATTAGCTAATGAGCATGGCCCTGTGACCAAGAGACAGAGGAGAAGCCAAACTGCAGATGGGACCAATACACCAGATGATGCAGCACTTCTAGAAGCTCTTGCAACCATGAGTGATGACCCAGAGTGGCTGGAAGCTGCAAATGCAAATTCCTGATCTTCCTTTTCCCAAAGACTCTCCAACTGCCATGTTTGTAGTACCCTAATGCAAAGCTTCAATTATACTCCCATTGTTTGAGAATTGAGTTTTATCTCATTGAAAATTTCAGTGCCTGACCCAACACATGATCAAGAGTCTGTATTCTGTAATTAAAATGTAAGTCATACATATGGATTTGGGCTGATTATTGGAATCAACCCTGGTTGATTATATAATCACAATGGGAATAGATATATATACTGGGAGCCAATGTGAAACAGCTCACTTCATATCCCCCTCATCCACCTTTGTCCCAAATTTCTTCTTGGCATTACATGCACTTCAAAAAATACCTACTCCTTGCACAGCCACCAAATGATTGTCAATTCCATTGCAAAGGAAGAGACCATTGTTCAGCATAAAGTAGGTATCAGAAAAGGTTATACATGGTGGGGGATTGAAATTCTGGTTTCACAGCATTGCAGGGGATTAACAGATTTCAATGTTAATCACAAACACACACTGTGTGGTCCTCACTATGTGAGCTCCAACATGTATCATTGTTTCCATTGAAATATAATTTCTAATCAGAGTTCAGGCATTGCACAGGACCCAACCATGTCTCACAAACCTCCCATATGAGCTCTATGATGAGATTGTGATCTATGTGGCCTGGGAGCATCCTTTTGATCTGGTGGCCTTTGCCAGCATCACAAGGTATACTTACCAGAGATACATGGTCAAGAATACAGCAGCTCACAAATTCAATGAGCATCTGTGGCACATTGCATATGCTAGCATGTGGAATGTCAAGCCTGCATTTGGGAGAGGGCTGCAGAAACTGGAGTATTGGAGAAGAGAGGTCATAGAATTGACAGAGTTTGGGAAACCAATACTTTGTGATGGTGAGAATGAAGCACTTGTGATGGAGTTATGGGAGGAGAAACAATGGGGAGTAGAGGAGTATTTGAGGCAAGAAGTTAAAGCCCATCATGCATACTTGCATTCACTTCACTGTGGCTGGTTGGATGGAGAGGAACCATCAGTGGAACCAACTCATGGAGAACTATGGGCAATGTATGAGCTGGCAGTGGGAGATGGAACCACAAAATATCCTGAAGAGTTGTTAATCAAGGGTGGAGAGGAAGCATTGGAGGAGCTCTATCACTGGGAGCAGATAGAACAGGAGCTGTTGAGGGAGGACTATTCAGAGGAGCAGTTGCAGCAGGAAGCTGAAGCCCAATATGCATACATGCATTCACTGAGGCACAATGGGTCCAAACATGAAGAGGAGCTCAGTCATGGAGAACTTTGGGCAATGTATGAGTTGGCAGTGGAGGATGGAAGTGCAAAGTATCCTGAGGAATTGATGATCAATGATGGAGAGGAGGCACTAAAGGAGCACTATCAGGAACAGGTGTCAGAGTTGCTTCTGAGGGAGGAATTATGCCATATACTCATAGATGCATAGGGTTAGAAAGTACACATCATTGCTTCCACTCATGATTAGTAGAAGCCTTACAATGACAGACCTGGCATTCCAGATTGGTCAAAGTGAGCAAAGTCCACTTAGAGAGGTACCTGGCTAACTGTCATGGTAACAGGTTAGCACACAAAGGTTAGCCAAAATGGAGAAGTAGAGTGGAGTCCAGTTAGACTCTGAGACTGAGGAAGGCCTCAATGTGTGTTGTACCACCACATATATGTGTCCATATTTACCAAGTAGACACAATGCCCAGGGCAAGGTTGGAAGTCAGAGCTGAAGCTCCAGAGTTCATCAGAGTCAGTTGGAGTTGATTGGACAACATCAAGGATGTTGCGGATGATGAGAATGGAGCTTAGAAACATTTAGGAACAAGAGATGATAATATTTGAACTGGAGACCATGGAAATACATGAGTGTTCTTATACTTCAAAGGCAGGAATACAGGCACAACTCTGAAACATAATGCAAATCAAATAACAAGGAGGAGTTGCACCACCAGTGCCTGTGCACAATTCTAGAGTATAAAAAACAACAATAAGACATCCCCATGGGTCATGGGCATCCTCCCATTGGTCACCAGACAAGAGGAATGTTGGAGAACATTCTAGAATGATGTTCATAAGTCCAAAGAACAGAGTCCAAAGGAGACTCAGAGTGGGAATGCAGAGTTGTGATGGAGCAGATTGGACAAAGCTGAAGTTGGTTCAGAGTCCAGAGTCCAGAGTGGGGATAATGATCATGTGATTGGATGGGGTCATTACACTAGCTTACAGATATGTTAATTATAGAAATGACTTAGCAGTCACACACTGAGTTAGCAGTAACACTTAATAGGTTACATGGTTAACAATGCAGGTATGTTACTCAGAATTGATTTGGATGACAAAGACTGTTAAGACAATGAACATAACAAGGGTGTTGAATAATATTATACATTCCTGATGTAATACTCCTTCAGGACAAGGATAATCTCCTAAAGGTGAGACATGTCTGCCTGGTTCATTAGCTGTTTGGCCTTGTCACCTTTCATGAGATTATGCCTATGAGTGTGTGATTAGCATAAATTTATGCTAATCACTAATCACTTTCCACAGACTGATCAAATGAGCTATGACTTGTATAAAGCTATATGCATCACAGTCAACTCAGACCAGTTGAAGGCTTCATGATTATTGCAAAATTACAGTACTGATGCCACAGTTCAGTTCAGAACCATGGTTCAAATTGGACTTTCCCTGAACTGGATTTCAGTCTAAGTGACTGTCAAGCTGACTCTACTTTTCTTTTTCCCTGTCTCTGCTCACCAGTCTGGCACTGTTGACAATCATCCCTAGCATTGTTGTGTCAGTGGTGATGACAAACTGGAAGTTTCAGCTGGGGTTGCTGTCTGACCCAGCATCTGCAGACCCATCCAAGTTGTTCACAGTGCTGTGGGGAGGCAAGATGGAGGTGCATCCCAACACAAGTGCAGACAACCCTGTGTTAAAGCTGTTGGCATGCCACATGCCTGCAAAAGCAATGGCTTCAGCCTAGAATGTATGCAACCCTGCTGTGAGGCTGACATTCCTGAGCTGGAACTTCTGCAACTCATGTGGACACAACAGGCATTACATTTTCAAACAGATCTCTGACTGACATGAAGCAGCACAACCAGCTCTTGCCTCTGGTCTTTGTTGCACTACAAATCCATTTTGTGCATACACAGTAAAAGAAATTGGCATGTAGTTAGGTTTGGTTCAAGGTTCAGAGGTTGCTGAGCCCTGAACCAGACTGATTATCAGGTTTGATGAAGTCCAGTTCAAAGTTCATACAATTACCTAAACTGGACCCAAGTCCAGTTCAAATTTCATACAATTGCCAGAACCAGACCAAAGTCTGGTCTGAGGTTCAGCAAAGTCCCATATGAACCAGACAAAACCAGACTGCAGCAGGACATCTTATAGGTAAGCCATACCCATAATGTACAAAGTAAGTTGACTGGATGTGTATCTCAAAATGCATCCAGGACTCCCATGCCCACATGATGCACAAAGTTGACCAGATGTGTATGTCAAAGTGGGTGCCTGCATCTCACAAAGTCAGTTGTGTTGTGAGTTGAGTCTGTGTCAAACCTTGAATGCATGTCCCACAACTATCAACATATGGGGGAGACACCATTGCAGAATGAAGTCACTTGGGCAGAGGCAGGAGAGTAAACAATAATACAAAGGCAATGGTATGCTGGTATATGGGTGACTATCTGATATAGCAACAGGGGCAGCAGGGAGCACATCAGATGGGGAGGGCTTGAATGGATACTTGATGGAGAGGCAGAAGAAGGCCCTCCATTGGTAGTGGAGATAGGAAGACATAATAATGTTAGCCACCTAGACAAGAAAAACTAATGAAATGTGGAAACAAAGTTGTGTTTCTTAAGGTGGGTTGCTAACTGATCTAAAACTTGGGATGATTCCTTTATCCCAATGTCTCACCTTGTCTCACCTTGTCTCACCTTGTCCCACCTTGTCCCACCTTGTCCCACCTTCCTTATTTAGTACTCCCCATATGAGAGTGTGATTAGTGTCAACTTACACTAAACACTAAATCACACTCATCAGAATGCAGTCCTCACAGTCCTCACAAGTTTGTACTTAGTGATGGCACCTTGATCAAGTGGGATCCTATGCAAATCTTGTGCTATCATGTAAGAGTACTTTATCCCTCAAAAGAACTGGACTCAACAGTATATTGAGTAGTAGTTCTATGTAGAGGGATCTCTCCTCTGTGTACAGTCACAACACAGTATATATAGGCAAGCAGCCTTCCAGAGGGCTGCTGACATAAGCATAGCCAAGCAACTATGCTAGGAAACTAAATAAGGTATGTACATTATATAATCAAGTACAGACAGAAGGCCTATGGCCTTACATATCATCTTACACTGAAGCTAGTCTTTTGAAATTTTATATGCATGTATCTACCATTCCAAATAAGGAAGGTGGGACAAGGTGGGACAATGTGGGACATGGCCTGATATCTACCTGGCATTACTAGTTCTCTGGTATGCTGGTATATGGGTGACTATCTGATCTGATAGTGCCACAGGGGTAGCAGGGAGCACCTCAGACAGAGGAGGGCTTGAATGGATGCTAGATAGAATGGAAGAAGGCCCACCATAGGTAGTGGAGACAGGAAGGCATAATGATGTTAGCCACCTACCCAAGAAAGACTAACAGCATAGTCCTTGTGCAGATGGAGTATCTGCGCTTTCTTTCACTGCAAGCTAACCACTCAAGCTAGTCTTTTGAAATTTTGTGTGCCTATATCTACCCCTCTAATCCTCAATTTCCATGGTTTACATTTTCCCAAAACTCATTTCCCAATGCATGCCAAAGCTGCTGACCAAACCAGTCAAAATTCTCCCGTTTATCAAAACCAACCATAGGATTCCAAAACAAATGCAATGCTATACTGGGCCATCCCATACCTATCATATTCCATCCCTCTCTCCCCCCTCCCATCACCCACAAAGCAACAATTCTAGCATATAGTCAGAATCCAGTTCTCACATCCTCACACAAGTTTGTACTTGTGGTGGAACCTAAATCAAATGGGATCACATTGAAAGATTGAGTATAGTGCATGAATAATACACCCTGACTTTGTTTCAATCACTCTGCCACATCCAGGACTACAGTTGCCTTCCTACAAACCTAAACAACACAAGTACCCATACAAGTTTGCAGGCCTCACAGCACAAGATCTAACTGTGAAAATCTCTTGAAATTGATCATGGATGCTCTAAATGATGACCACTATCATATAACATGCCAAACAGACCAAACTGTTTTTCTGCGAATGGTCCCTTGTTGCTCCTATCCTAACAGCATAGTCCTTGTGCAGATGGAGTATCTGCGCTTTCTTTCACTGCAAGCTAACCACTCAAGCTAGTCTTTTGAAATTTTGTGTGCCTATATCTACCCCTCTAATCCTCAATTTCCATGGTTTACATTTTCCCAAAACTCATTTCCCAATGCATGCCAAAGCTGCTGACCAAACCAGTCAAAATTCTCCCGTTTATCAAAACCAACCATAGGATTCCAAAACAAATGCAATGCTATACTGGGCCATCCCATACCTATCATATTCCATCCCTCTCTCCCCCCTCCCATCACCCACAAAGCAACAATTCTAGCATATAGTCAGAATCCAGTTCTCACATCCTCACACAAGTTTGTACTTGTGGTGGAACCTAAATCAAATGGGATCACATTGAAAGATTGAGTATAGTGCATGAATAATACACCCTGACTTTGTTTCAATCACTCTGCCACATCCAGGACTACAGTTGCCTTCCTACAAACCTAAACAACACAAGTACCCATACAAGTTTGCAGGCCTCACAGCACAAGATCTAACTGTGAAAATCTCTTGAAATTGATCATGGATGCTCTAAATGATGACCACTATCATATAACATGCCAAACAGACCAAACTGTTTTTCTGCGAATGGTCCCTTGTTGCTCCTATCCTAACAGCATAGTCCTTGTGCAGATGGAGTATCTGCGCTTTCTTTCACTGCAAGCTAACCACTCAAGCTAGTCTTTTGAAATTTTGTGTGCCTATATCTACCCCTCTAATCCTCAATTTCCATGGTTTACATTTTCCCAAAACTCATTTCCCAATGCATGCCAAAGCTGCTGACCAAACCAGTCAAAATTCTCCCGTTTATCAAAACCAACCATAGGATTCCAAAACAAATGCAATGCTATACTGGGCCATCCCATACCTATCATATTCCATCCCTCTCTCCCCCCTCCCATCACCCACAAAGCAACAATTCTAGCATATAGTCAGAATCCAGTTCTCACATCCTCACACAAGTTTGTACTTGTGGTGGAACCTAAATCAAATGGGATCACATTGAAAGATTGAGTATAGTGCATGAATAATACACCCTGACTTTGTTTCAATCACTCTGCCACATCCAGGACTACAGTTGCCTTCCTACAAACCTAAACAACACAAGTACCCATACAAGTTTGCAGGCCTCACAGCACAAGATCTAACTGTGAAAATCTCTTGAAATTGATCATGGATGCTCTAAATGATGACCACTATCATATAACATGCCAAACAGACCAAACTGTTTTTCTGCGAATGGTCCCTTGTTGCTCCTATCCTAACAGCATAGTCCTTGTGCAGATGGAGTATCTGCGCTTTCTTTCACTGCAAGCTAACCACTCAAGCTAGTCTTTTGAAATTTTGTGTGCCTATATCTACCCCTCTAATCCTCAATTTCCATGGTTTACATTTTCCCAAAACTCATTTCCCAATGCATGCCAAAGCTGCTGACCAAACCAGTCAAAATTCTCCCGTTTATCAAAACCAACCATAGGATTCCAAAACAAATGCAATGCTATACTGGGCCATCCCATACCTATCATATTCCATCCCTCTCTCCCCCCTCCCATCACCCACAAAGCAACAATTCTAGCATATAGTCAGAATCCAGTTCTCACATCCTCACACAAGTTTGTACTTGTGGTGGAACCTAAATCAAATGGGATCACATTGAAAGATTGAGTATAGTGCATGAATAATACACCCTGACTTTGTTTCAATCACTCTGCCACATCCAGGACTACAGTTGCCTTCCTACAAACCTAAACAACACAAGTACCCATACAAGTTTGCAGGCCTCACAGCACAAGATCTAACTGTGAAAATCTCTTGAAATTGATCATGGATGCTCTAAATGATGACCACTATCATATAACATGCCAAACAGACCAAACTGTTTTTCTGCGAATGGTCCCTTGTTGCTCCTATCCTAACAGCATAGTCCTTGTGCAGATGGAGTATCTGCGCTTTCTTTCACTGCAAGCTAACCACTCAAGCTAGTCTTTTGAAATTTTGTGTGCCTATATCTACCCCTCTAATCCTCAATTTCCATGGTTTACATTTTCCCAAAACTCATTTCCCAATGCATGCCAAAGCTGCTGACCAAACCAGTCAAAATTCTCCCGTTTATCAAAACCAACCATAGGATTCCAAAACAAATGCAATGCTATACTGGGCCATCCCATACCTATCATATTCCATCCCTCTCTCCCCCCTCCCATCACCCACAAAGCAACAATTCTAGCATATAGTCAGAATCCAGTTCTCACATCCTCACACAAGTTTGTACTTGTGGTGGAACCTAAATCAAATGGGATCACATTGAAAGATTGAGTATAGTGCATGAATAATACACCCTGACTTTGTTTCAATCACTCTGCCACATCCAGGACTACAGTTGCCTTCCTACAAACCTAAACAACACAAGTACCCATACAAGTTTGCAGGCCTCACAGCACAAGATCTAACTGTGAAAATCTCTTGAAATTGATCATGGATGCTCTAAATGATGACCACTATCATATAACATGCCAAACAGACCAAACTGTTTTTCTGCGAATGGTCCCTTGTTGCTCCTATCCTAACAGCATAGTCCTTGTGCAGATGGAGTATCTGCGCTTTCTTTCACTGCAAGCTAACCACTCAAGCTAGTCTTTTGAAATTTTGTGTGCCTATATCTACCCCTCTAATCCTCAATTTCCATGGTTTACATTTTCCCAAAACTCATTTCCCAATGCATGCCAAAGCTGCTGACCAAACCAGTCAAAATTCTCCCGTTTATCAAAACCAACCATAGGATTCCAAAACAAATGCAATGCTATACTGGGCCATCCCATACCTATCATATTCCATCCCTCTCTCCCCCCTCCCATCACCCACAAAGCAACAATTCTAGCATATAGTCAGAATCCAGTTCTCACATCCTCACACAAGTTTGTACTTGTGGTGGAACCTAAATCAAATGGGATCACATTGAAAGATTGAGTATAGTGCATGAATAATACACCCTGACTTTGTTTCAATCACTCTGCCACATCCAGGACTACAGTTGCCTTCCTACAAACCTAAACAACACAAGTACCCATACAAGTTTGCAGGCCTCACAGCACAAGATCTAACTGTGAAAATCTCTTGAAATTGATCATGGATGCTCTAAATGATGACCACTATCATATAACATGCCAAACAGACCAAACTGTTTTTCTGCGAATGGTCCCTTGTTGCTCCTATCCTAACAGCATAGTCCTTGTGCAGATGGAGTATCTGCGCTTTCTTTCACTGCAAGCTAACCACTCAAGCTAGTCTTTTGAAATTTTGTGTGCCTATATCTACCCCTCTAATCCTCAATTTCCATGGTTTACATTTTCCCAAAACTCATTTCCCAATGCATGCCAAAGCTGCTGACCAAACCAGTCAAAATTCTCCCGTTTATCAAAACCAACCATAGGATTCCAAAACAAATGCAATGCTATACTGGGCCATCCCATACCTATCATATTCCATCCCTCTCTCCCCCCTCCCATCACCCACAAAGCAACAATTCTAGCATATAGTCAGAATCCAGTTCTCACATCCTCACACAAGTTTGTACTTGTGGTGGAACCTAAATCAAATGGGATCACATTGAAAGATTGAGTATAGTGCATGAATAATACACCCTGACTTTGTTTCAATCACTCTGCCACATCCAGGACTACAGTTGCCTTCCTACAAACCTAAACAACACAAGTACCCATACAAGTTTGCAGGCCTCACAGCACAAGATCTAACTGTGAAAATCTCTTGAAATTGATCATGGATGCTCTAAATGATGACCACTATCATATAACATGCCAAACAGACCAAACTGTTTTTCTGCGAATGGTCCCTTGTTGCTCCTATCCTAACAGCATAGTCCTTGTGCAGATGGAGTATCTGCGCTTTCTTTCACTGCAAGCTAACCACTCAAGCTAGTCTTTTGAAATTTTGTGTGCCTATATCTACCCCTCTAATCCTCAATTTCCATGGTTTACATTTTCCCAAAACTCATTTCCCAATGCATGCCAAAGCTGCTGACCAAACCAGTCAAAATTCTCCCGTTTATCAAAACCAACCATAGGATTCCAAAACAAATGCAATGCTATACTGGGCCATCCCATACCTATCATATTCCATCCCTCTCTCCCCCCTCCCATCACCCACAAAGCAACAATTCTAGCATATAGTCAGAATCCAGTTCTCACATCCTCACACAAGTTTGTACTTGTGGTGGAACCTAAATCAAATGGGATCACATTGAAAGATTGAGTATAGTGCATGAATAATACACCCTGACTTTGTTTCAATCACTCTGCCACATCCAGGACTACAGTTGCCTTCCTACAAACCTAAACAACACAAGTACCCATACAAGTTTGCAGGCCTCACAGCACAAGATCTAACTGTGAAAATCTCTTGAAATTGATCATGGATGCTCTAAATGATGACCACTATCATATAACATGCCAAACAGACCAAACTGTTTTTCTGCGAATGGTCCCTTGTTGCTCCTATCCTAACAGCATAGTCCTTGTGCAGATGGAGTATCTGCGCTTTCTTTCACTGCAAGCTAACCACTCAAGCTAGTCTTTTGAAATTTTGTGTGCCTATATCTACCCCTCTAATCCTCAATTTCCATGGTTTACATTTTCCCAAAACTCATTTCCCAATGCATGCCAAAGCTGCTGACCAAACCAGTCAAAATTCTCCCGTTTATCAAAACCAACCATAGGATTCCAAAACAAATGCAATGCTATACTGGGCCATCCCATACCTATCATATTCCATCCCTCTCTCCCCCCTCCCATCACCCACAAAGCAACAATTCTAGCATATAGTCAGAATCCAGTTCTCACATCCTCACACAAGTTTGTACTTGTGGTGGAACCTAAATCAAATGGGATCACATTGAAAGATTGAGTATAGTGCATGAATAATACACCCTGACTTTGTTTCAATCACTCTGCCACATCCAGGACTACAGTTGCCTTCCTACAAACCTAAACAACACAAGTACCCATACAAGTTTGCAGGCCTCACAGCACAAGATCTAACTGTGAAAATCTCTTGAAATTGATCATGGATGCTCTAAATGATGACCACTATCATATAACATGCCAAACAGACCAAACTGTTTTTCTGCGAATGGTCCCTTGTTGCTCCTATCCTAACAGCATAGTCCTTGTGCAGATGGAGTATCTGCGCTTTCTTTCACTGCAAGCTAACCACTCAAGCTAGTCTTTTGAAATTTTGTGTGCCTATATCTACCCCTCTAATCCTCAATTTCCATGGTTTACATTTTCCCAAAACTCATTTCCCAATGCATGCCAAAGCTGCTGACCAAACCAGTCAAAATTCTCCCGTTTATCAAAACCAACCATAGGATTCCAAAACAAATGCAATGCTATACTGGGCCATCCCATACCTATCATATTCCATCCCTCTCTCCCCCCTCCCATCACCCACAAAGCAACAATTCTAGCATATAGTCAGAATCCAGTTCTCACATCCTCACACAAGTTTGTACTTGTGGTGGAACCTAAATCAAATGGGATCACATTGAAAGATTGAGTATAGTGCATGAATAATACACCCTGACTTTGTTTCAATCACTCTGCCACATCCAGGACTACAGTTGCCTTCCTACAAACCTAAACAACACAAGTACCCATACAAGTTTGCAGGCCTCACAGCACAAGATCTAACTGTGAAAATCTCTTGAAATTGATCATGGATGCTCTAAATGATGACCACTATCATATAACATGCCAAACAGACCAAACTGTTTTTCTGCGAATGGTCCCTTGTTGCTCCTATCCTAACAGCATAGTCCTTGTGCAGATGGAGTATCTGCGCTTTCTTTCACTGCAAGCTAACCACTCAAGCTAGTCTTTTGAAATTTTGTGTGCCTATATCTACCCCTCTAATCCTCAATTTCCATGGTTTACATTTTCCCAAAACTCATTTCCCAATGCATGCCAAAGCTGCTGACCAAACCAGTCAAAATTCTCCCGTTTATCAAAACCAACCATAGGATTCCAAAACAAATGCAATGCTATACTGGGCCATCCCATACCTATCATATTCCATCCCTCTCTCCCCCCTCCCATCACCCACAAAGCAACAATTCTAGCATATAGTCAGAATCCAGTTCTCACATCCTCACACAAGTTTGTACTTGTGGTGGAACCTAAATCAAATGGGATCACATTGAAAGATTGAGTATAGTGCATGAATAATACACCCTGACTTTGTTTCAATCACTCTGCCACATCCAGGACTACAGTTGCCTTCCTACAAACCTAAACAACACAAGTACCCATACAAGTTTGCAGGCCTCACAGCACAAGATCTAACTGTGAAAATCTCTTGAAATTGATCATGGATGCTCTAAATGATGACCACTATCATATAACATGCCAAACAGACCAAACTGTTTTTCTGCGAATGGTCCCTTGTTGCTCCTATCCTAACAGCATAGTCCTTGTGCAGATGGAGTATCTGCGCTTTCTTTCACTGCAAGCTAACCACTCAAGCTAGTCTTTTGAAATTTTGTGTGCCTATATCTACCCCTCTAATCCTCAATTTCCATGGTTTACATTTTCCCAAAACTCATTTCCCAATGCATGCCAAAGCTGCTGACCAAACCAGTCAAAATTCTCCCGTTTATCAAAACCAACCATAGGATTCCAAAACAAATGCAATGCTATACTGGGCCATCCCATACCTATCATATTCCATCCCTCTCTCCCCCCTCCCATCACCCACAAAGCAACAATTCTAGCATATAGTCAGAATCCAGTTCTCACATCCTCACACAAGTTTGTACTTGTGGTGGAACCTAAATCAAATGGGATCACATTGAAAGATTGAGTATAGTGCATGAATAATACACCCTGACTTTGTTTCAATCACTCTGCCACATCCAGGACTACAGTTGCCTTCCTACAAACCTAAACAACACAAGTACCCATACAAGTTTGCAGGCCTCACAGCACAAGATCTAACTGTGAAAATCTCTTGAAATTGATCATGGATGCTCTAAATGATGACCACTATCATATAACATGCCAAACAGACCAAACTGTTTTTCTGCGAATGGTCCCTTGTTGCTCCTATCCTAACAGCATAGTCCTTGTGCAGATGGAGTATCTGCGCTTTCTTTCACTGCAAGCTAACCACTCAAGCTAGTCTTTTGAAATTTTGTGTGCCTATATCTACCCCTCTAATCCTCAATTTCCATGGTTTACATTTTCCCAAAACTCATTTCCCAATGCATGCCAAAGCTGCTGACCAAACCAGTCAAAATTCTCCCGTTTATCAAAACCAACCATAGGATTCCAAAACAAATGCAATGCTATACTGGGCCATCCCATACCTATCATATTCCATCCCTCTCTCCCCCCTCCCATCACCCACAAAGCAACAATTCTAGCATATAGTCAGAATCCAGTTCTCACATCCTCACACAAGTTTGTACTTGTGGTGGAACCTAAATCAAATGGGATCACATTGAAAGATTGAGTATAGTGCATGAATAATACACCCTGACTTTGTTTCAATCACTCTGCCACATCCAGGACTACAGTTGCCTTCCTACAAACCTAAACAACACAAGTACCCATACAAGTTTGCAGGCCTCACAGCACAAGATCTAACTGTGAAAATCTCTTGAAATTGATCATGGATGCTCTAAATGATGACCACTATCATATAACATGCCAAACAGACCAAACTGTTTTTCTGCGAATGGTCCCTTGTTGCTCCTATCCTAACAGCATAGTCCTTGTGCAGATGGAGTATCTGCGCTTTCTTTCACTGCAAGCTAACCACTCAAGCTAGTCTTTTGAAATTTTGTGTGCCTATATCTACCCCTCTAATCCTCAATTTCCATGGTTTACATTTTCCCAAAACTCATTTCCCAATGCATGCCAAAGCTGCTGACCAAACCAGTCAAAATTCTCCCGTTTATCAAAACCAACCATAGGATTCCAAAACAAATGCAATGCTATACTGGGCCATCCCATACCTATCATATTCCATCCCTCTCTCCCCCCTCCCATCACCCACAAAGCAACAATTCTAGCATATAGTCAGAATCCAGTTCTCACATCCTCACACAAGTTTGTACTTGTGGTGGAACCTAAATCAAATGGGATCACATTGAAAGATTGAGTATAGTGCATGAATAATACACCCTGACTTTGTTTCAATCACTCTGCCACATCCAGGACTACAGTTGCCTTCCTACAAACCTAAACAACACAAGTACCCATACAAGTTTGCAGGCCTCACAGCACAAGATCTAACTGTGAAAATCTCTTGAAATTGATCATGGATGCTCTAAATGATGACCACTATCATATAACATGCCAAACAGACCAAACTGTTTTTCTGCGAATGGTCCCTTGTTGCTCCTATCCTAACAGCATAGTCCTTGTGCAGATGGAGTATCTGCGCTTTCTTTCACTGCAAGCTAACCACTCAAGCTAGTCTTTTGAAATTTTGTGTGCCTATATCTACCCCTCTAATCCTCAATTTCCATGGTTTACATTTTCCCAAAACTCATTTCCCAATGCATGCCAAAGCTGCTGACCAAACCAGTCAAAATTCTCCCGTTTATCAAAACCAACCATAGGATTCCAAAACAAATGCAATGCTATACTGGGCCATCCCATACCTATCATATTCCATCCCTCTCTCCCCCCTCCCATCACCCACAAAGCAACAATTCTAGCATATAGTCAGAATCCAGTTCTCACATCCTCACACAAGTTTGTACTTGTGGTGGAACCTAAATCAAATGGGATCACATTGAAAGATTGAGTATAGTGCATGAATAATACACCCTGACTTTGTTTCAATCACTCTGCCACATCCAGGACTACAGTTGCCTTCCTACAAACCTAAACAACACAAGTACCCATACAAGTTTGCAGGCCTCACAGCACAAGATCTAACTGTGAAAATCTCTTGAAATTGATCATGGATGCTCTAAATGATGACCACTATCATATAACATGCCAAACAGACCAAACTGTTTTTCTGCGAATGGTCCCTTGTTGCTCCTATCCTAACAGCATAGTCCTTGTGCAGATGGAGTATCTGCGCTTTCTTTCACTGCAAGCTAACCACTCAAGCTAGTCTTTTGAAATTTTGTGTGCCTATATCTACCCCTCTAATCCTCAATTTCCATGGTTTACATTTTCCCAAAACTCATTTCCCAATGCATGCCAAAGCTGCTGACCAAACCAGTCAAAATTCTCCCGTTTATCAAAACCAACCATAGGATTCCAAAACAAATGCAATGCTATACTGGGCCATCCCATACCTATCATATTCCATCCCTCTCTCCCCCCTCCCATCACCCACAAAGCAACAATTCTAGCATATAGTCAGAATCCAGTTCTCACATCCTCACACAAGTTTGTACTTGTGGTGGAACCTAAATCAAATGGGATCACATTGAAAGATTGAGTATAGTGCATGAATAATACACCCTGACTTTGTTTCAATCACTCTGCCACATCCAGGACTACAGTTGCCTTCCTACAAACCTAAACAACACAAGTACCCATACAAGTTTGCAGGCCTCACAGCACAAGATCTAACTGTGAAAATCTCTTGAAATTGATCATGGATGCTCTAAATGATGACCACTATCATATAACATGCCAAACAGACCAAACTGTTTTTCTGCGAATGGTCCCTTGTTGCTCCTATCCTAACAGCATAGTCCTTGTGCAGATGGAGTATCTGCGCTTTCTTTCACTGCAAGCTAACCACTCAAGCTAGTCTTTTGAAATTTTGTGTGCCTATATCTACCCCTCTAATCCTCAATTTCCATGGTTTACATTTTCCCAAAACTCATTTCCCAATGCATGCCAAAGCTGCTGACCAAACCAGTCAAAATTCTCCCGTTTATCAAAACCAACCATAGGATTCCAAAACAAATGCAATGCTATACTGGGCCATCCCATACCTATCATATTCCATCCCTCTCTCCCCCCTCCCATCACCCACAAAGCAACAATTCTAGCATATAGTCAGAATCCAGTTCTCACATCCTCACACAAGTTTGTACTTGTGGTGGAACCTAAATCAAATGGGATCACATTGAAAGATTGAGTATAGTGCATGAATAATACACCCTGACTTTGTTTCAATCACTCTGCCACATCCAGGACTACAGTTGCCTTCCTACAAACCTAAACAACACAAGTACCCATACAAGTTTGCAGGCCTCACAGCACAAGATCTAACTGTGAAAATCTCTTGAAATTGATCATGGATGCTCTAAATGATGACCACTATCATATAACATGCCAAACAGACCAAACTGTTTTTCTGCGAATGGTCCCTTGTTGCTCCTATCCTAACAGCATAGTCCTTGTGCAGATGGAGTATCTGCGCTTTCTTTCACTGCAAGCTAACCACTCAAGCTAGTCTTTTGAAATTTTGTGTGCCTATATCTACCCCTCTAATCCTCAATTTCCATGGTTTACATTTTCCCAAAACTCATTTCCCAATGCATGCCAAAGCTGCTGACCAAACCAGTCAAAATTCTCCCGTTTATCAAAACCAACCATAGGATTCCAAAACAAATGCAATGCTATACTGGGCCATCCCATACCTATCATATTCCATCCCTCTCTCCCCCCTCCCATCACCCACAAAGCAACAATTCTAGCATATAGTCAGAATCCAGTTCTCACATCCTCACACAAGTTTGTACTTGTGGTGGAACCTAAATCAAATGGGATCACATTGAAAGATTGAGTATAGTGCATGAATAATACACCCTGACTTTGTTTCAATCACTCTGCCACATCCAGGACTACAGTTGCCTTCCTACAAACCTAAACAACACAAGTACCCATACAAGTTTGCAGGCCTCACAGCACAAGATCTAACTGTGAAAATCTCTTGAAATTGATCATGGATGCTCTAAATGATGACCACTATCATATAACATGCCAAACAGACCAAACTGTTTTTCTGCGAATGGTCCCTTGTTGCTCCTATCCTAACAGCATAGTCCTTGTGCAGATGGAGTATCTGCGCTTTCTTTCACTGCAAGCTAACCACTCAAGCTAGTCTTTTGAAATTTTGTGTGCCTATATCTACCCCTCTAATCCTCAATTTCCATGGTTTACATTTTCCCAAAACTCATTTCCCAATGCATGCCAAAGCTGCTGACCAAACCAGTCAAAATTCTCCCGTTTATCAAAACCAACCATAGGATTCCAAAACAAATGCAATGCTATACTGGGCCATCCCATACCTATCATATTCCATCCCTCTCTCCCCCCTCCCATCACCCACAAAGCAACAATTCTAGCATATAGTCAGAATCCAGTTCTCACATCCTCACACAAGTTTGTACTTGTGGTGGAACCTAAATCAAATGGGATCACATTGAAAGATTGAGTATAGTGCATGAATAATACACCCTGACTTTGTTTCAATCACTCTGCCACATCCAGGACTACAGTTGCCTTCCTACAAACCTAAACAACACAAGTACCCATACAAGTTTGCAGGCCTCACAGCACAAGATCTAACTGTGAAAATCTCTTGAAATTGATCATGGATGCTCTAAATGATGACCACTATCATATAACATGCCAAACAGACCAAACTGTTTTTCTGCGAATGGTCCCTTGTTGCTCCTATCCTAACAGCATAGTCCTTGTGCAGATGGAGTATCTGCGCTTTCTTTCACTGCAAGCTAACCACTCAAGCTAGTCTTTTGAAATTTTGTGTGCCTATATCTACCCCTCTAATCCTCAATTTCCATGGTTTACATTTTCCCAAAACTCATTTCCCAATGCATGCCAAAGCTGCTGACCAAACCAGTCAAAATTCTCCCGTTTATCAAAACCAACCATAGGATTCCAAAACAAATGCAATGCTATACTGGGCCATCCCATACCTATCATATTCCATCCCTCTCTCCCCCCTCCCATCACCCACAAAGCAACAATTCTAGCATATAGTCAGAATCCAGTTCTCACATCCTCACACAAGTTTGTACTTGTGGTGGAACCTAAATCAAATGGGATCACATTGAAAGATTGAGTATAGTGCATGAATAATACACCCTGACTTTGTTTCAATCACTCTGCCACATCCAGGACTACAGTTGCCTTCCTACAAACCTAAACAACACAAGTACCCATACAAGTTTGCAGGCCTCACAGCACAAGATCTAACTGTGAAAATCTCTTGAAATTGATCATGGATGCTCTAAATGATGACCACTATCATATAACATGCCAAACAGACCAAACTGTTTTTCTGCGAATGGTCCCTTGTTGCTCCTATCCTAACAGCATAGTCCTTGTGCAGATGGAGTATCTGCGCTTTCTTTCACTGCAAGCTAACCACTCAAGCTAGTCTTTTGAAATTTTGTGTGCCTAGTTTGTACTTAGCAGTGGCACCCCGACAAGGACCCCACATGAAATATTCCCCCCCAAAAAAGTCCCCCCTTTTAGTCCTCACTATGTCTTTGATGATGTTTACTCTCATTTGGTGCTTTTCCTCAAAACTTTTTTTTCACCCCAAAAATTCATTTAGGGTTCCTGGGGTCTTCCAGCAAAATTTGAAATATAGTAGCTGTGAAGTACTTATTTGAAGAACATATGCAGCTGACTGATAGCTGCATATATGAATGTTGATGTTGTCCTGTCATGAGGTGGGTCACATGGTGATGCTTGTGACCATGGGTAATACTGGTAATGTGAATAAGACTAATGTATTCATGTGGCATAATGTGCCAGATGAAGGGATTGTGCCATGGCATATCATACATAGTATTGGAGGCTGCTGGTGTGCCATCATTGTTGTTAGCTGCTGGTGTTAGGATTGCTTACCTAAGCCATCCCAAAGAGGAGTTGTGGAGAAACTGGGGAGGCTTGTTGGAAGGCCACATGACCTGTGGCTGAGGGTCAGATTACATAATCCCCAAAGTCACCTGACCTGTGCCTTGGCATGTCACATGATCCAAGGGTCCAATTATGGGAATGCCACCAAGTGCTGAAGCAATCAGTATACAGTGACCCAAAAAACTGTTGCAATGTTTTGGCACTTTGAGCTAAATGAGGTGTAGCACATGCAATAAATTTGCTAAAATCATAGTAATATTAGACATGGTAGCCCTCCCTCTTGGCTATCTAATGGTATCTTTGTCATATCTTTATCTTCTTTATTTAGTAAGATATCACATGATCCTTCTTGGAGACTCATTGCAACAGTTTTTTTGGCTGACTGTTATGAGGGTATAAATCACATGATTATGTGGCTATGCTGCATTAATTGGAACCAATCAACAAAATCACATGATCACCCACCTTCCTGCATGCCTCTCTGGGCATGAAATACCCCCAACATCCAAGATGCGCTCCTTGTCCCTTGCTACCTCTAAACACATCCTCTCTCTCCTGGATGCAGGCCACTCTGCCCATCATATCTCTGCTGTCACTGGTGTCCACACCAGCACTATCTCTAGGCTTCGCTCTAAGCATCGCTCTCACCTTGCCAAAGCCATTGGAGGTCAACCTGCCAAGCTTACTCCCACCTATGTTCACCATGCTATTCAGCTTCTAACCTCTGGGAAGGCAGACACTGCTGTCCAGGTAGGCAAAGTACTCTCTCCCATTTCCAATCAGGCCCTCACCATTGATTGTCCAGGTAACCAGAGCCCTCTCTGACATTTCCAACCAGTCCCTCTGTGCTGAGACAGTCCGCCTACACCTCAAAAAGGCTGGACTGAAGTCTGCAGTGAAGCAGCAAAAGCCCCTCCTCTCAAAGTGTCATTGTAGAGAGAGGTTGGACTTTGCAATTGCTCACAAGGACTGGACTGTGGAGGACTGGAAGAGAGTGGTATGGTCAGATGAGACCAAGATTAATCGCTTGGGCTCAGATGGCAGGAGTTGGGTCTGGAAGAAGGCTGGAGAAGGTCCTTGTCAGAGGACTGTGAGTGGGACTGTGAAGTTTGGGGGGGGATCTCTGATGGTATGGGGATGTATGATGTGGAGTGGAGTTGGATATGCATGCAAGATTGATGGAAGGATGGATGGGGACCTTTATGTCAAAATTTTGGAGGATGAGCTGCAGTCCAGCATCAGGTATTTTAAGAAGAAGCCAGTTGATATTATTTTCCAGCAGGATAATGACCCCAAGCATAAGTGCAAGAAGGCCAAGGCCTGGTTCCAGGAGAATGGGATGGAGGTCCTGACATGGCCAGCACAGTCTCCTGACCTCAACCCTATTGAACACCTATGGGCACACCTGAAAAGGAGGCTCCAGGGGTATGAAACAGCACCAAAAGGGATATTGGAATTGTGGGAGAGGGTCCAGGTGGAGTGGGAGAAGATAGAATCTTCAGTGTGCCAGGAATTGGTAGAAAGCATGCCTAGGAGGGTTGAAGCAGTGTTGAAGGCCAAAGGGGGTACACAAAGTACTAGAATGTCTTGACTTCTGCACTATAACAGTCAGCCAAAAAACTGTTGCAATGAGTCTCTAGGAAAGGTCATGTGATATCTTACTAAATATGAAAGGTAAAAATATGACAAAGATATCGTTAGATAGCCAAGGGGGAGGGCTACTATGTCTAATATTTCTGTGATTTTAGCAAATTTATTGCATGTGCTACACCTTATTTGACTCAAAGTGCCAAAACATTGCAATAGTTTGTTGGGTCACTGTATATACTTTCACTTTTCCTTTTTTGTACTCCCCCCCCCTTATCTTAGTATTGTTGTCATGACCTTACCTTTAAGTTTTGTGAGACCCAGTCTGATAGAGATGCACCAGAGTTAGTTCATGATCAGCTTGAGGTGTCAGATGGTCATTTAGTTTATCATCATCATCAGTGACCAAAGGCTCAGACTCTTCATCATGGTCCAGAGGTCCAGACACACTCAGAGTGGCCTCAGTTGGTTCTGGGATCTCATGTCTTCAGCAACCAGAGGTGGAAGCTGAGCACCAGATTGTGTTGTAGGCATTGTTAGAGTTGTTGTATATACAAGGTGTAAAGTTCAAATATACTGTCATGGTTCTGTCAGGTTAGTAGTGCAGAGGTTAGCAGAATGGAGCAGAGAAGTATGATTGGAATCTGATTAGAGTCTGAGATCAGAGAAGCAGAGAAGTAGATAGTGTTAGCAGAGATAGATGGGACTGTGGTCTCAATGTATGTGTTGTGCCACCATGTATATACATGTCCCTATTTGTCAAATGGAACAACACCTAAGACCAAAATCAGAAGTTAAAGGTAAAACTCCAAAGTCTGTCAGAGTTGCTTGGAGTTGCTTGGATGATGTGAAGAATGTTGAGGACAATGAGGATGAAAGCTCAGAGTTCAGGATCAAGGGATGATAATATTCAAATTGCAGAACAGGGAACTACAGGTGGGATCTTATACTGCAAGGACAGGAGTAGAAGAGTACTCTGAAACATAGTATATATCAAATTTCCAGGAGGGTTTCACCACAAGTGCCTGTGCAATCTTCAAGGAACAAAGGAACCACAACAACAATGACTCCCATGGGTCATGGGCATCCACCCATTGGTTACAAGCACAGGGGGATGGTGGGAGAAGGTTCTAGAACAAAGTCTGAGGGAAGTGTGAAGCAGAGTATGCAGAGTTATGGCAGAGCAGATCAGAGAAGGTGCAGAGTCCAGAGCCTGGAGTGGAGATAGTGCTTATGTGATTGGATGGGGTCATAACAGTTGTTGACATTGCTGGGGTATAGAGTATGTCTCATAATAAAAAATTTGTCTTGGTTTCCCCCTTTGGGACCATGATGTACATATCCCCCTTGCCAGTGGCACAGAAGGTATGCCAGTAAGCTGTGTGAATGTTCTTGGGAGGGATTTCAGTGAAGTTTACAAACTTCAAACAGTAAGGGGACATGTGCCACAAAGTGCTGGAGTTGTATATTTTGACATTGCCATAGTCATGTGTCAGGTGAGTGGCAGGCTTTTTGCCTGTCTCAGGCTGACAATCTTCTTCAATGACAGCCAGCCATGCTATCTTGTCACTGTCATGCTCAGCAGTGGCAGCCTTCTCAGTGTTTCTGCCCTTTTGTTGGGGGCCTTGCCCTTCCTTTCCCTCCCTCTTTTGCCCAACAATCATACTGATAATGTCCTGTCTTCTGCAGATGTAACACTTCCCTTTCAGCCAGTCCTTTTCCTTGGGTCTGGCAGAGTTCATTGTGGTGGTAAGTGCTGCCTCACTGCTTTCTTTCTTTTGGGTAGGCCCTTCTCTGAGAGTGCAGCAATCAGCCCCTTGGCTGAGCAGTTCAATGAGCAGGTCAAGGCTGATCTTCAGCAGGGTGATAATGGTAGTGAAGGCAGGTATTGTGACTCTTCTTATACTCCATTCAGGGACATGCACAGTAATCAGGATGGGTCCAGTGGGCATGAGTTGTCACAAGACACTGGCCATCACATGGGCATGATTGAGGTCACAGGCTGCAGGTTTTCACCACCATGCAGGGCTTGCTGGAGATGCACACCCCCCTTCCAAGGGACATTGGAGAAGATGTGCTAGGCTCTCACACCAGCCAGGATGTTGCATGCCACTGACCCTGAGTACTGGCCTGCAAGCGAGGCACCAAATTGGCAGAGGGACTCAGAAGCTGGCAGGCAGTCTTGCACTGGGACACTATTTGTGAAGCACAAATTGAGGTAAGCAGTGATACCACAGTTGTGACTCTGCCCAGGACACAGCTAGGGCGATAGACACTGCATCATTTCCCAATGGCAGAGGTGAGATCACCAATTCCATTGGAGATGCTGGCCCATTGTTCACAGATGCAGGGTCAGCCACATTCAACCAGCCTGCTGGGGTGCTGGCAGGAGCTGGGACCATGGCCTCAATATGACCAACCATGATGGCAATGAGGGCAGTTGCAACGATTGACTCAGAGTGTGACAATGGCATTGAACAAGGGAGTGAAGGGAGCAACTTCCTTTCTAGGCAACCCCAACAACACCATAAAAACCCAACAACAAAATCAAGAATACCCAGTCACCTAGTACCATAGTCCTTACAAGAGCCTCTTAACTACCATATCTACATTTCCAAACCACCTACCCATACTAGAGCAGAGCAGAGAACAGCAAAATAAAGCCAAAAACCAAATGTTAACCAATGCCAGCAGTCACCAGACTGAAGATGCAGGGAGCAGCAGGACTACATGAACACAACCCCCCCATACTGACCACCAGGACACACCCTGCCAGTCAAAAATTATGAATGACAACACCACCCAAGCCAGGGCCATTGAAAGGCAGCTTATCCCTCAAAAGAACTGGACTCAATGGTATATTGAGTAGGTAGTTCTATATAGAGGGATCTGCCCTCTCTGTACAGTTGTGACATTGTATATATAGGTGAGTGGCCCTCCAGGGGCTGCTGATGTAAGCATAGCCAAGCGGCTATGCTTATTGAACTAAATATGGTATGTAGATTATGTAATAGGAAATATAGAAGGCCTGGGGCCTTACACCCTCCCCCACTGGAGAGGCCCCTAACCAGAGATGATGCGCAGGCAGTGCAGGATGACAAGCAGGATTGTAAAATAATATTAAAGGGGTGCATCCCCTTGGGCAGAGTTGTCGCCATGTCACCAGGCGCAATCCCCTCCTGGGGCCTTTGCCTGGTGCTGACAGGTCCAGCCAAGTGGTCTGCATGACCTGCCCCCAGTTGGACAGTGTGTCACGAGTGGCACACCCTGGTGGGGGGTGTATTGTTAAACCTCCAATAGGCAGCCCTAGGGGGTTTCAGACAGTGGATGTACTTCCACTGTCTTCCAGGGGCATGTTGCCCCTCCATTTGTCCCCTGTCCTCTCCCCCACCCAGAGGCAGCACAGATGTGCACTGTGCCCTATGCACTCTAGCAGTGCATACATTTGGGGGGGTATGGGAGGCTTCTCCCATTCAGCCAGCACTAGCTGGATGTCATCATCTAAGGGGGCATTCCCCTTTCACATGTACTTGTGTGGGTACATGAGTACAAATTTGTCCCAGAGCTTCTTCAACAGAGACTCTGGCATCAGCAAATGCCTTGATTGTCTGTGCAACTGTCAGTGTTACTTTTGTGGTCCAGAGTCTGGACCATCACACAGGGAGAACTCTCCCTTTGATGGCCTGTGCATATGCCCCCTTTGAGACAAAGAGGGCTATGGCCATGGCCAGGAACAGGCACCGCATCCGGGCCTGGGATGGCACACATGCCATTATGGTGTGCCAGATGGCCACCTTGCATGCAAAAGACAGGGGTGAGTCCCCATCTTTATCAATGCCAAGGATGGCTACTCTGCCCATCCTTATTTCCTCAACATAGCAGTGCAGGTCTGACACTGCGCCTCTGTCACCTTTTGGATTCATAGGGGGAATTTCCCCCTTCTCTCCTACAAAGGAGAGCCACAACTCTTGGGGGAGCAACAGCTCCCCAATGTCTATAAACTCCCTCATGGGAGGCACAACTACTCTCATCATTGCCAGCAGCAATGTCTGGTACAATGGATAGGAGGGTACTCCCCCTCCTGTGACTTCCGAGGGTTCTGTCCTCAGGGATGGGTTGCCCATCCCTCCACTCTCTTGCAACATCTGCCGTTGCAGATGGCAGGCTACCTGGTCTGCTGATTTCTTGACCCTGGCAGGAACTCTCCAGTTCCTCACTAGCCAGTCCTCAACTGGCATGGGTGGCTTAGCCACTGTGGCATTCTTCTGGGCCTCCTTGACAGCCCATCACATCTTCATCATGGCAGTCATATCATAACTGCTGTCAGGCACTCCATGATGCACCTATTGGTTGAGGGCAATCACCTCCTCAACTGTCTTCAACTTGACAACCCATGCACCAGGTTTCATGGACACCCCAGATGGCCAAGGGTAGCCATCTGGAGCTCTGTCTGGTTGAGGGGCATTAAAGGGATAACCCCTTGTCAGAGGTGTGAGAACCATCTCTGAGAAAGTTCATTTATGCATCAGGATTCTGCTGACTGACACCAGCAGGTGGAAGAGGGGGATATCCCTCTTCAAAACTCATGGGGATGTCAATGTCCCCTGTAGGCAGTGCTATGTCCGCATACAAGACAGTGGTGCAGGCCCATTTTGGGTCCCACTCCAAGGGGTCCCTTTCAGGTCCCTTTCCCTTTGCTGTGGTTCTCAGTGTGGCAAGTTCCTCATTGGTGCTTGCCAACTTTTCTGTCAAGGAGAGAATCTTCTCCTGTGCCCCTCTAAGGTCTTCTTCAACCTTGTCCAAATTATCATAAGCTTTTTCAAGCTTTTGCTGATGACCCACACAAAGGGCACTGCCCTTCTCATTATCCTTGCACAAGTCTTCCAGCTTGCACTGCATCACCTCAAGCCCCAGCCTGAGTTTGTGCTTAGCACTTTCCTGCACTTCCTTAAGTGTTTGCTGAAACACTTCATCCAAGTGCAACAGCAACTTGAAGATGTGACAATGGAACCTGATGCACTGAGGGCACCAGGATCTGTGAGTGATCGCATGAATCATGTGGTCTTGGACCCAGGGGAGGGCCTCCTCCCCTTGTGACAATAACAGCTGGGACAACCCAGCCATTCTGATGATGCTTGTCAGCAATGAGTTTCCTGGTGCAAGGCCAGGGACAGTGGCAGCAGGGATAGCATGAGGAGATGGGGTCTCCCCATCGGATCATCCATGGTTATGGTTGATGGAGAAATAAGAACAAGAGGGTGGATCCTCTTAAGGTTTTGTACCTGAGCCACCATGTGACTCAACTGTGGCTAATGACCCTGCGGTCTGGCTCAATCTTGTTTACTACTCTGCATGGGTGCTCTGTCTGCACTCTGCTCAAGGGTGCCTAGGCAGTGCCCTCCACGATTCCACCCCTTGCAATTCAAGGTAGTGGTCTAGAGCTGCTAGCTCTTTGACTCCCATATATGGCTCCCAAGTTGTATCCCCAAGATTCCATTGGACCTCACATTCTAGGTGGTGTCCTTCCCACCTATGGCCAATAATGGCATCGACCAGCCATTCCTCCTTTGGATCCATTCCAAAGTCATAAAAGACTTTCACTTCATGGTGCAGAAACAACATGTTGTTGTTTGGCTCATGTTGCTGTAGCCAGCTGACATGGAACATCGGGTGGATTCTCCTTGACTTTAGTGAGTCGGGGAGCTCCAGCTCGTATGTGGATGATTCCGGTCTACATGACCATATTGGGTAAGGCCCAATAAACTAATTCTCCCTCTCTAAATGGGTGCTCTTCCTGTCTATGCTGATTAGCATAAAACATCTGGTGGATGCAACTTTCTATGATCACGTCATGTGCCATTGAAAGGTTGAGTGCAGCCTTCTCTGCGAACATCCTTACTCCTCTGGGCTGTGCCCAGAGGTTGTCTGGCAACTCTGCCATCATCTGGGGCATATACCCATAGGTTAATTCAAATAGGGTGAACCCCATAGACATGCTTATCGATGTGTTAATGGCGAACTTGACCATTGGAATTCGCTCTGCCCAATCTGTCTGGTCTGGCTGGACCACAGATCAGATTGACTGCTCCATCACACCATCTGTCTGCAGATGGAAAGCTGTGGACATCCACAGCTTAACACTGAGTAATTGGTGAGTTTCCTGCCAAAAGGCAGATGTGAATCTAGGATCATGGTTGGACACAATCGATCCTGGCAACCATGTAGTCTCACTACATGTGTTAGAAAGAGCCAGGCTAGCTCTGCTGCCATTACCAACATGGTGACTGGTACTAGGTGTACCAGTGAGGTGAGGTGGCAAATCACCACCCAGAGGTAGTCCACCTCTTTTGACATAGGAAATGGACTACAAAGTCCATTCCTATTGATTCCCAGGGCTGCCTGGGAATTGGGAGGGTATGTAGAAGCCCTTGCAGCTTCTGAGGGGAAGTCTTGCTCGTTTGGCACATGTCACATGATGAGCAAAACTTCTCAATGTCCTTAGACACTGATGGCCACTAATAATAGCAGTGGACATAGTCCATTGTTATCTGCAACCCCACGTGTCCTAGGACTGCATGGGCCTCCTGGATCACTATTCCAGGGATGCTTTTCCCTTCATGAAGGGTATGAGGCACACAGAGCACCTCATCTCCCTTTCTGTTCTCCACAAAGATCAGGTCATCCCTCATCTTGAAACTGGTGTAATTCCCTGGTGTTTCCTGTATTATTTTAAACAGGTGATCCTGTTTGTAGCCATCACAGATGCTTTGCAGCACCCTGTCATTCTCCCCTTCCACACAGGGCCTTAAGGGCACGAGCATCTTGTCCCATACATCCCTGTCTGCTTGGGGCTCAGGCAGCAGCTGCTCCTGCTCAGTCTCCTGCTCCGCAGCAGGTGTGTGTACTTGTAGTGTGTGCACCTCCTCCAGGCATCTGTGGGGCAGCTTGTCCCCTTCAGGGTCAAGGTGAATATCTGCCTTCACATACTCATGATCTGGATGAATCTCATCTGTCACATCACTCATATGGTAACATGAAAGGCAATCCACAACTTTGTTGTGCTTGCCTTTAATGTAAGTAATGGAGTAGTCAAACCTCTCCATAGATTCCATCCACCTGGCCTGCCAGCCAGACAAGTGCATTTGGTTCTTGAAGAACCCCAGTGCTTCATGGTCCATGACCACATTGATCTGTCTGCCAAGGAGTTTATCTGCAGTGATTCAACAATTGCTAAGGCCTCCCAGTCCCAAGTTTCATAACTAAACTGGGCCAGGCTAAATCTTTTAGACATAAACCCTGCTGGGCGGCAGGTTTCCCATGTCTTCCCCTGGCCATACATAGCCCCTACACCCAATACTGAGGTGTTGCACACAAGCCATATTGGCTCCTGTACTGCTGCATCTACCAGGCATAATATTGGTGTTTTACATGCCAATGCCTTGATCATCTCCATGCATCTATCATGGAGCGGCCTCCAGTGAAACATTTGCATTTCACTATACAGACTGGCTAATGGGCCAGTATATGCAGACAGATTGGGCAGGAACTGTCCAATGTACTGTACTAACCCAAGGAACCTCTGTACCTTGTTAACGCTTGTTGGTGTTTTCCATTTTATCCACTGTAATGTGGATTTGCCAGGCATCTATTATGTGCCCAAAGCAATCTATGCTCTTTGCATATAACGAGCACTTTTTCTTGCTCAAGAAAAGGCTGGTGCCTTTGAGGGTCTCAAAGACCATCCCTAAGTGATGCTCATGGTCCTCCAAGGTCTTGGAGAGGGTGAATACATTGTCTAAGTACACATGCACATACTTCCCCAGCTGATGACAAAATATGTGCATCATCAGGCACTGAAAGGTAGCAGGGGCATTACATTCCCCTATCTGCATCACCTGTGAGAACATGGTGCCCAAGATGGTCACAAATGCCATCTTCCACACCTCCTCAGGCTCTACGCATACTTGTTCATTCTCATCTGATAGGTCAATCTTGGACCTATATGCAGCTCTAGCCATGTCCTCTCTGATCTGATCTTGATCAGGCAATGGGGTAATATCCTGTACAGTGTTTGCATTCTGTTTCTGGCAGTCTACAACTGTCTGTAGCAGCGGGTTCCAGCTGCTTTTCAGTATACACAGCATAGGAGCTGCCTGTGATGCTGCTCCTGCTTCCCACCAACTGTTAGTAATGTAACGGTTCACTTTCTCAAGGAATTGTTCCTTGAATGCCTCGGCACACCAAGGCAAGTAATAGTTATAGACTTTCTTTTTGTCTATCAAGGGTATATGGTGGTTTACTGCCCGAAATGGAGGCAGTCTGGGGGGGACTCCCCCAAAGAGTTCAGCATACTGGTTAAACCAGTACTCATGCCTGCCCTTGAGGTAGGCATTATCTTTCAATTTTACAGAGGCATTAGCCTCTCCCCCTTCCAGGGCTCACCCTTGTCACAGGGGCCCAAGTGTAGTCAGCTCTTTGGAGCTTCCTTCCTTGGCACACTCTTTCCCAATACATGGAGGTGTAACACTTCTGTTTCCTCACTCGGGCGACATAGCCTGAAGGGTTTTTCCTTTTCCTTTGCAGATATGGATTGCCCACAACCAGCATAGTCATCTTCCACAACTTCCTAGGCAGTGCAAGCAGGGTGAGCAGGTGAGTGGGGCAATCATGGTTAGCAGTCAGCAGTGCAAGTGGGATGGGCAGGGTGGATGTCACAAGTGGGTTGAGCAGGGTAGGCAGTGCAAGTGAGGCAAGTGGGGTGGATGATGGAAGTGGTGAGAGTGACATGGATGGCACAAGCATGATTACTAGTGCAGTACAAGCAAGGTGAACATGATAGACAGGTACTTACATTGAGGGGTAGGGTGACTTGCTGCCTGTGGACAATGGAGGTCTGAGATGAGTGGGGACAAGCAAGCACATCATCCTTCACCCATATTGTATATTCACATGAATCTGCAACTCATCTTAAGAAATGGAATTTTGTTTCCACATTTCATCAGTATTTATTGTCCACATGGATGACATTGTTATGCCTTCCTGTCTCTACTACCAACTAAGGGCCTTCTTCTTCCATTCCATCTAGCATCCATTCAAGCCCTCCTCCATCTGAGGTGCTCCCTGTTGTCCCTATAGCACCATCAGATAGTCACCCATGTACCAGCATACCATTGCCCTTGTATGATTGTCTGCTCTCCTGTCTCTTCCCCAGTCTCTTCATTCAGCAATTGTGTCTCCCCCATTCTCCCCCATGTGTTGATAGCTGTGGGCCACACACATGCTTTCAAGCTTTGACACAAACTCAACTCATCACTTAACTGACTTTGTGAGATGGGGCATCCAGGACACCCACTTTGACATTCACATCTAGTCAACTTTGTGTGTCATTTGGGCATGGCAGTCCTGGACACCCACCTTGAGGCACACATCCAGTCAACTTACTTTGTACATTATGAGAGATGTGGGTGTCCTGGTCCTCCTGGCATGGCTTACCTGTATCTGTATGATGTCCCAGCCTGCATCACATTGGATCTTGGTAGGTATGTAGGACCTAGGTTTGGCATGCTAAGAGTGAGTAGCACAGGTGGTGTAAGTAGGATGGAGGGTGGACAGTGTGAGTGGAGTGAGTGGGTGGCACAGGCAAGGTGAGTAAGGCAAGTGGCACAAGTGAGGAGGTGCAAGTGAGGCAAGCCATGTAGTGTAGCACCAATGAGGTGAGTGGGTAGGCAGTGCAAGCAGGGTGGATGGCACAATTGGGGGTGAGCAGCATGGGTGGCACCATTGGGACAAGTTTGGTGGACAGTGCATATTATCAGTCAATGATAAGTTAATATTTCCTTGTATTATTCATGACATGTCTGCTTGAGTAATGTATGTGTTTACTGTGCTCATGCTTGTCATACCTGGCACTGCTCATGTTCATCAGTCATTGCTTATGTGTGCCATACAGTGCCTAGGCTATGTCCATGCTGCTCATAGCAACCCACCTCCAGACCCTGTTCTTTTTTCCCTTCCCCAGGTAGTCCAGCACAATGCAGTTCTGCCTCCACCCCTTCCTTGCCATGTGCTATCCACTCTATGCTGCTTGTCTTGTTCTTCTGTCTAGGAGTCTGGTGATTAACATAGACCCAAGAACAAGACAAGCAGCATAGAGTGGATAGCACATGGCAAGGAAGGGGTGGAGGCAGAACTGCATTGTGCTGGACTACCTGGGGAAGGGAAAAAAGAACAGGGTCTGGAGGTGGGTTGCTATGAGCAGCATGGACATAGCCTAGGCACTGTATGGCACACATAAGCAATGACTGATGAACATGAGCAGTGCCAGGTATGACAAGCATGAGCACAGTAAACACATACATTACTCAAGCAGACATGTCATGAATAATACAAGGAAATATTAACTTATCATTGACTGATAATATGCACTGTCCACCAAACTTGTCCCAATGGTGCCACCCATGCTGCTCACCCCCAATTGTGCCATCCACCCTGCTTGCACTGCCTACCCACTCACCTCATTGGTGCTACACTACATGGCTTGCCTCACTTGCACCTCCTCACTTGTGCCACTTGCCTTACTCACCTTGCCTGTGCCACCCACTCACTCCACTCACACTGTCCACCCTCCATCCTACTTACACCACCTGTGCTACTCACTCTTAGCATGCCAAACCTAGGTCCTACATACCTACCAAGATCCAATGTGATGCAGGCTGGGACATCATACAGATACAGGTAAGCCATGCCAGGAGGACCAGGACACCCACATCTCTCATAATGTACAAAGTAAGTTGACTGGATGTGTGCCTCAAGGTGGGTGTCCAGGACTGCCATGCCCAAATGACACACAAAGTTGACTAGATGTGAATGTCAAAGTGGGTGTCCTGGATGCCCCATCTCACAAAGTCAGTTAAGTGATGAGTTGAGTTTGTGTCAAAGCTTGAAAGCATGTGTGTGGCCCACAGCTATCAACACATGGGGGAGAATGGGGGAGACACAATTGCTGAATGAAGAGACTGGGGAAGAGACAGGAGAGCAGACAATCATACAAGGGCAATGGTATGCTGGTACATGGGTGACTATCTGATGGTGCTATAGGGACAACAGGGAGCACCTCAGATGGAGGAGGGCTGGAATGGATGCTAGATGGAATGGAAGAAGAAGGCCCTTAGTTGGTAGTAGAGACAGGAAGGCATAACAATGTCATCCATGTGGACAAGAAATACTGATGAAATGTGGAAACAAAATTCCATTTCTTAAGATGAGTTGCAGATTCATGTAAATATACAATATGGGTGAAGGATGATGTGCTTGCTTGTCCCCACTCATCTCAGACCTCCATTGTCCACAGGCAGCAAGTCACCCTACCCCTCAATGTAAGTACCTGTCTATCATGTTCACCTTGCTTGTACTGCACTAGTAATCATGCTTGTGCCATCCATGTCACTCTCACCACTTCCATCATCCACCCCACTTGCCTCACTTGCACTGCCTACCCTGCTCAACCCACTTGTGACATCCACCCTGCCCATCCCACTTGCACTGCTGACTGCTAACCATGATTGCCCCACTCACCTGCTCACCCTGCTTGCACTGCCTAGGAAGTCGTGGAAGATGACTATGCTGGTTGTGGGCAATCCATATCTGCAAAGGAAAAGGAAAAACCCTTCAGGCTATGTCACCCGAGTGAGGAAACAGAAGTGTTATGCCTCCATGTATTGGGAAAGAGTGTGCCAAGGAAGGAAGCTCCAAAGAGCTGACTACACTTGGGCCCCTGTGACAAGGGTGAGCCCTGGAAGGGGGAGAGGCTAATGCCTCTGTAAAATTGAAAGATGATGCCTACCTCAAGGGCAGGCATGAGTACTGGTTTAACCAGTATGCTGAACTCTTTGGGGGAGTCCCCCCCGGACTGCCTCCATTTTGGGCAGTAAACCACCATATACCCTTGATAGACAAAAAGAAAGTCTATAACTATTACTTGCCTTGGTGTGCTGAGGCATTCAATGAACAATTCCTTGAGAAAGTGAACCATTACATTACTAACGGTTGGTGGGAAGCAGGAGCAGCATCACAGGCAGCTCCTATGCTGTGTATACTGAAAAGCAGCTGGAACCCGCTGCTACAGACAGTTGTAGACTGCCAGAAACAGAATGCAAACACTGTACAGGATATTACCCCATTGCCTGATCAAGATCAGATCAGAGAGGATGTGGCTAGAGCCGCATATAGGTCAAAGATTGACCTATCAGATGCGAACGAACAAGTATGCATAGAGCCTGAGGAGGTGTGGAAGATGGCATTTGTGACCGTCTTGGGCACCATGTTCTCACAGGTGATGCAGATAGGGGAATGTAATGCCCCTGCTACCTTTCAGTGCCTGATGATGCACATATTTTGTCATCAGCTGGGGAAGTATGTGCATGTGTACTTAGACAATGTATTCACCCTCTCCAAGACCTTGGAGGACCATGAGCATCACTTAGGGATGGTCTTTGAGACCCTCAAAGGCACCAGCCTTTTCTTGAGCAAGAAAAAGTGCTCGTTATATGCAAAGAGCATAGATTGCTTAGGGCACATAATAGATGCCTGGCGAATCCACATTACAGTGGATAAAATGGAAAACACCAACAAGCGTTAACAAGGTACAGAGGTTCCTTGGGTTAGTACAGTACATTGGACAGTTCCTGCCCAATCTGTCTGCATATACTGGCCCATTAGCCGGTCTGTATAGTGAAATGCAAATGTTTCACTGGAGGCCGCTCCATGCTAGATGCATGGAGATGATCAAGGCATTGGCATGTAAAACACCAATATTATGCATGGTAGATGCAGCAGTACAGGTAATGGCAGCAGAGCTAGCCTGGCTCTTTCTAACACATGTAGTGAGACTACATGGGTTGCCAGGATTGATTGTGTCCAACAATGATCCTAGATTCACATCTGCCTTTTGGCAGGAAACTCACCAATTACTCAGTGTTAAGCTGTGGATGTCCACAGCTTTCCATCTGCAGACAGATGAAGTGATGGAGCAGTCAATCTGATCTGTGGTCCAGCCAGACCAGACAGATTGGGCGGAGCGAATCCCAATGGTCAAGTTCGCCATTAACACACTGATAAGCATGTCTATGGGGTTCACCCTATTTGAATTAACCTATGGGTATATGCCCCAGATGATGGCAGAGTTGCCAGACAACCTCTGGGCACAGCCCAGAGGAGTAAGGATGTTCGCAGAGAAGGCTGCACTCAACCTTTCAATGGCACATGACGTGATCATAGAAAGTTGCATCCACCAGATGTTTTATGCTAATCAGCATAGACAGGAAGAGCACCCATTTAGAGAGGGAGAATTAGTTTATTGGGCCTTACCCAATATGGTCATGTAGACCAGAATCATCCACATACGAGCTGGAGCTCCCTGACTCACTAAAGTCAAGGAGAATCCACCCGATGTTCCATGTCAGCTGGCTACAGCAACATGAGCCAAACAACAACATGTTGTTTCTGCACCATGAAGTGAAATTCTTTTATGACTTTGGAATGGATCCAAAGGAGGAATGGCTGGTTGATGCCATTATTGGCCATAGGTGGGAAGGACGCCACCTAGAATGTGAGGTCCAATGGAATCTTGGGGATACAACTTGGGAGCCATATATGGGAGTCAAAGAGCTAGCAGCTCTAGACCACTACCTTGAATTGCAAGGGGTGGAATCGTGGAGGGCACTGCCTAGGCACCCTTGAGCAGAGTGCAGACAGAGCACCCATGCAGAGTAGTAAACAGATTGAGCCAGACCGCAGGGTCATTAGCCACAGTTGAGTCACATGGTGGCTCAGGTACGAAACCTTAAGAGGATCCACCCTCTTTTTCTTATTTCTCCATCAACCATAACCATGGATGATCTGATAGGGAGACCCCATCTCCTCATGCTATCCCTGCTGCCACTGTCCCTGGCCTTGCACCAGGAAACTCGTTGCTGACAAGCATCATCAGAATGGCTGGGTTGTCCCAGCCATTATTGTCACAAGGGGAGGAGGCCCTCCCCTGGGTCCAAGACCACATGATTCATGCGATCACTCACAGATCCTGGTGCCCTCAGTGCATCAGGTTCCATTGTCACATCTTCGAGTTGCTGTTGCACTTGGATGAAGTGTTTCAGCAAACACTTAAGGAAGTGCAGGAAAGTGCTAAGCACAAACTTGGGCTGGGGCTTGAGGTGATGCAGTGCAAGCTGGAAGACTTGTGCAAGGATAATGAGAAGGGCAGTGCCCTTTGTGTGGGTCATCAGCAAAAGCTTGAAAAGCTTATGATAATTTGGACAAGGTTGAAGAAGACCTTAGAGGGGCACAGGAGAAGATTCTCTCCTTGACAGAAAAGTTGGCAAGCACCAATGAGGAGCTTGCCACACTGAGAACCACAGCAAAGGGAAAGGGACCTGAAAGGGACCCCTTGGAGTGGGACCCAAAATGGGCCTGCACCACTGTCTCGTATGCGGACATAGCACTGCCTACAGGGGACATTGACATCCCCATGAGTTTTGAAGAGGGATATCCCCCTCTTCCACCTGCTGGTGTCAGTCAGCAGAATCCTGATGCCTCACTGAGGCATAAATGAACTTTCTCAGAGATGGTTCTCACACCTCTGACAAGGGGTTATCCCTTTAATGCCCCTCAACCAGACAGAGCTCCAGATGGCTACCCTTGGCCATCTGGGGTGTCCATGAAACCTGGTGCATGGGTTGTCAAGTTGAAGACAGTTGAGGAGGTGATTGCCCTCAACCAATAGGTGCATCATGGAGTGCCTGACAGCAGTTATGATATGACTGCCATGATGAAGATGCGATGGGCTGTCAAGGAGGCCCAGAAGAATGCCACAGTGGCTAAGCCACCCATGCCAGTTGAGGACTGGCTGGTGAGGAACTGGAGAGTTCCTGCCAGGGTCAAGAAATCAGCAGACCAGGTAGCCTGCCATCTGCAAGGGCAGATGTTGCAAGAGAGTGGAGGGATGGGCAACCCATCCCTGAGGACAGGACCCTCGGAAGTCACAGGAGGGGGAGTACCCTCCTATCCATTGTACCAGACATTGCTGCTGGCAATGATGAGAGTAGTTGTGCCTCCCATGAGGGAGTTTATAGACATTGGGGAGCTGTTGCTCCCCCAAGAGTTGTGGCTCTCCTTTGTAGGAGAGAAGGGGGAAATTCCCCCTATGAATACAAAAGGTGACAGAGGCGCAGTGTCAGACCTGCACTGCTATGTTGAGGAAATAAGGATGGGCAGAGTGGCCATCCTTGGCATTGATAAAGATGGGGACTCACCCCTGTCTTTTGCATGCAAGGTGGCCATCTGGCACACCATAATGGCATGTGTGCCATCCCAGGCCCAGATGCGGTGCCTGTTCCTGGCCATGGCCATGGCCCTCTTTGTCTCAAAGGGGGCATATGCGCAGGCCATCAAAGGGAGAGTCCTCCCTGTGTGATGGTCCAGACTCTGGACCACAAAAGTAACACTGACAGTTGCACAGACACTCAAGGCATTTGCTGATGCCAGAGTCTCTGTTGAAGAAGCTCTGGGACAAATTTGTACTCATGTACCCACACAAGTACATGTGAAAGGGGAATGCCCCCTTAGATGATGACATCCAGCTAGTGCTGGCTGAATGGGAGAAGCCTCCCATACCCCCCGAATGTATGCACTGCTAGAGTGCATAGGGCACAGTGCACATCTGTGCTGCCTCTGGGTGGGGGAGAGGACAGGGGACAAATGGAGGGGCAACATGCCCCTGGAAGACAGTGGAAGTACATCCACTGTCTGAAACCCCCTAGGGCTGCCTATTGGAGGTTTAACAATACACCCCCCACCAGGGTGTGCCACTCGTGACACACTGTCCAACTGGGGGCAGGTCATGCAGACCACTTGGCTGGACCTGTCAGCACCAGGCAAAGGCCCCAGGAGGGGATTGCGCCTGGTGACATGGCGACAACTCTGCCCAAGGGGATGCACCCCTTTAATATTATTTTACAATCCTGCTTGTCATCCTGCACTGCCTGCGCATCATCTCTGGTTAGGGGCCTCTCCAGTGGGGGAGGGTGTAAGGCCCCAGGCCTTCTATATTTCCTATTACATAATCTACATACCATATTTAGTTTAATAAGCATAGCCGCTTGGCTATGCTTACATCAGCAGCCCCTGGAGGGCCACTCACCTATATATACAATGTCACAACTGTACAGAGAGGGCAGATCCCTCTATATAGAACTACCTACTCAATATACCATTGAGTCCAGTTCTTTTGAGGGATAAGCTGCCTTTCAATGGCCCTGGCTTGGGTGGTGTTGTCATTCATAATTTTTGACTGGCAGGGTGTGTCCTGGTGGTCAGTATGGGGGGGTTGTGTTCATGTAGTCCTGCTGCTCCCTGCATCTTCAGTCTGGTGACTGCTGGCATTGGTTAACATTTGGTTTTTGGCTTTATTTTGCTGTTCTCTGCTCTGCTCTAGTATGGGTAGGTGGTTTGGAAATGTAGATATGGTAGTTAAGAGGCTCTTGTAAGGACTATGGTACTAGGTGACTGGGTATTCTTGATTTTGTTGTTGGGTTTTTATGGTGTTGTTGGGGTTGCCTAGAAAGGAAGTTGCTCCCTTCACTCCCTTGTTCAATGCCATTGTCACACTCTGAGTCAATCGTTGCAACTGCCCTCATTGCCATCATGGTTGGTCATATTGAGGCCATGGTCCCAGCTCCTTCCAGCACCCCAGCAGGCCAGTTGAATGTGGCTGACCCTGCATCTGTGAACAATGGGCCAGCATCTCCAATGGAATTGGTGATCTCACCTCTGCCATTGGGAAATGATGCAGTGTCTATCGCCCTAGCTGTGTCCTGGGCAGAGTCACAACTGTGGTATCACTGCTTACCTCAATTTGTGCTTCACAAATAGTGTCCCAGTGCAAGACTGCCTGCCAGCTTCTGAGTCCCTCTGCCAATTTGGTGCCTCGCTTGCAGGCCAGTACTCAGGGTCAGTGGCATGCAACATCCTGGCTGGTGTGAGAGCCTAGCACATCTTCTCCAATGTCCCTTGGAAGGGGGGTGTGCATCTCCAGCAAGCCCTGCATGGTGGTGAAAACCTGCAGCCTGTGACCTCAATCATGCCCATGTGATGGCCAGTGTCTTGTGACAACTCATGCCCACTGGACCCATCCTGATTACTGTGCATGTCCCTGAATGGAGTATAAGAAGAGTCACAATACCTGCCTTCACTACCATTATCACCCTGCTGAAGATCAGCCTTGACCTGCTCATTGAACTGCTCAGCCAAGGGGCTGATTGCTGCACTCTCAGAGAAGGGCCTACCCAAAAGAAAGAAAGCAGTGAGGCAGCACTTACCACCACAATGAACTCTGCCAGACCCAAGGAAAAGGACTGGCTGAAAGGGAAGTGTTACATCTGCAGAAGACAGGACATTATCAGTATGATTGTTGGGCAAAAGAGGGAGGGAAAGGAAGGGCAAGACCCCCAACAAAAGGGCAGAAACACTGAGAAGGCTGCCACTGCTGAGCATGACAGTGACAAGATAGCATGGCTGGCTGTCATAGAAGAAGATTGTCAGCCTGAGACAGGCAAAAAGCCTGCCACTCACCTGACACATGACTATGGCAATGTCAAAATATACAACTCCAGCACTTTGTGGCACATGTCCCCTTACTGTTTGAAGTTTGTAAACTTCACTGAAATCCCTCCCAAGAACATTCACACAGCTTACTGGCATACCTTCTGTGCCACTGGCAAGGGGGATATGTACATCATGGTCCCAAAGGGGGAAACCAAGACAATTTTATTATTATGAGACATACTCTATACCCCAGCAATGTCAGCAACTGTTATGACCCCATCCAATCACATAAGCACTATCTCCACTCCAGGCTCTGGACTCTGCACCTTCTCTGATCTGCTCTGCCATAACTCTGCATACTCTGCTTCACACTTCCCTCAGACTCTGTTCTAGAACCTTCTCCCACCATCCCCCTGTTCTTGTAACCAATGGGTGGATGCCCATGACCCATGGGAGTCATTGTTGTTGTGGTTCCTTTGTTCCTTGAAGATTGCACAGGCACTTGTGGTGAAACCCTCCTGGAAATTTGATATATACTATGTTTCAGAGTACTCTTCTACTCCTGTCCTTGCAGTATAAGATCCCACCTGTAGTTCCCTGTTCTGCAATTTGAATATTATCATCCCTTGATCCTGAACTCTGAGCTTTCATCCTCATTGTCCTCAACATTCTTCACATCATCCAAGCAACTCCAAGCAGGATGATGGGAGGGGGGAGAGAGGGATGGAATATGATAGGTATGGGATGGTCCAGTATAGCATTGCATTTGTTTTGGAATCCTATGGTTGGTTTTGATAAACGGGAGAATTTTGACTGGGTTGGTCAGCAGCTTTGGCATGCATTGGGAAATGAGTTTTGGGAAAATGTAAACCATGGAAATTGAGGATTAGAGGGGTAGATATAGGCACACAAAATTTCATAAGACTAGCTTGAGTGGTTAGCTTGCAGTGAAAGAAAGCGCAGATACTCCATCTGCACAAGGACTATGCTATTAGTCAACACAAAGACAGAGTGAACTGTCCTTCTTTTTTGCAAATACAACAGGGGCTCCCGTGGGGGATTCAGAAGGGTGGATAAATCCCTTCTGGAGCATGTTGTCAATATAGTCATGCAAAACCTTTAATTCCAGCTCGGACATGTTATACAGCAGACCCCAAGGGTCTTTGGTGTCTGGTTTGAGTTGTATCACATGATTGTAAGTTCAGTGGGGTGGAAGGGTGCAGGCCTCTTCCTCGGAGAAGAAATTGGTAAAGTCTGCGTATTGAGGTGGTAGGTTCGCCCTTGCTTCTGGGGGTTCAGAATTGATTAGTGCGGCATTAGCTTGGAGCGAGTCTTCAGGTGCAGGGAAAAAATGATAAACAGCATGAAGAATTATATCCTCACCCACTAGATGGTTGGTGAAGTGGGCAGGATCCAAAATTCGAATATCGATAGGTGCTGGTTTGGGCAACGGGGCAGCAGAATTTTCCTGTGACCCTGTTCTGTGTAAATTCATGTTGGGTAAAGTTTTATCAGCAGCAACAACAGTGGGAAAAGGTGGCAAAGGCTCCTCGGGTAGGTTTGCCCAGTCCCATGTGGTGGAGTTCAAAGTTCCCGACATAGCAGAATTGCTATCAGGCACGGTGGGGTTCAACTCCGACAGTGGATTTCCAGTGGTCCCCATGGGTAGTCCTGGGCTCAGTGTTGACCAGTCCTTAGGAGCAAGCTCCTTCAGGACCCTGAGTTTATCAGTGGTTGGGTCATGAGACCCCACAGGCCTTGCTGCATCGGTGGCCACAGTGGGCAAGGGCTTCATCATCAGCAGTCAGGTATCGGAATTGCAGAATCGTATCGAGAGGGCTGGTCAATCGATGTCTGGGTTGTGTTTCCAAAGCCATGACAGTCCGAGTATGACCTTCACATCCGAATGGAGTTGGGTAACATAGAAACGTTCAGTGTGCATTGTGCTGTCCTCAAAGCAGAATTGTTGGTCAGTCACTTGGGTGATCAGTCCTACGATGGACCCGTCAAATAGCCTAAGTTGTATAGGGCGGGTTAGTGTTGAACAGAATTTCAAAGGTGTAAAGTCGGGCAAAACGAAACATTCGGTAGCTCCACAATCTACAAGTGTGGGTACAGGGGTATTGCTAATTTGCAGAATAACAACGGAAATCAAAAAGGCAGCAGAAGAAATAGATGGCAGAACCGTGTATAAGGGGAGTTCATCCATGGTACAGGTATCAGTATTGGTATCTATGGCAATATCGCAACTCAAGAATCTCCCTACATGCCTTGAGATGCTGGAGCATTTCCCAACTTGTCGCTGGCCAAGGGCTCAGCTGCGGTCATGGTAAATGTGAGGGTGGCACGGGCAGCAGACTTGCAGTTAGCGGGGATCAACGGGCATGTATTCGAGAAATGCCCTTGACCCATGCAATATAAGCAAAGTCCAGCGGCCCGGTGGAGAGTGGTCTGCAAGGTGTGGATTTCTCCATCTTTCCCTCCTTCGGCTTCGTTACAGGGGTCGAGGCAGGTTTGGCTGGAGCGGATGTCATGATGGGGTTGGTTGCTGGAGTGGGCGCAGGGCGGTTCGAGTGTTGGTTGTTGGCGGGTTTCGCGTTGCAGTCTTTCATCAGGTTTGACAAATTTCCGCACGACGAGTCGCTGGGTCGCTTTCTGTATTGGACGGATGTCAGAAAGCGGCCTTGTTCTTCCTCGCATTGCCAGTACCACTGCTCAAAGGCCAAAGCTTGTTGACGGAGTCCGGTGAACTCCTGCTCTTGACTCGTGTATTGAAACTGGTCTTTGATGCAGTTGGCAAGCCCCTGGTAAAAGGCCTTGGCGAGCACGGTGTCATTGTATCCAGTGTAGGGTGCGTGCGAATTGAAGGTGACGATGTATTCTGTGATGCGGGAATTGTTGGGCATCTTCAAATTATGCAGCACGCTCTTCGAAGTCATATGTGGGGGGGGGGTTTCTGAATACCAGAAATAATTCCATGGTGAAGTTATCCCAATTGTCCAACATTGTGGGGGGCGGTTGCTGGACAAGGTATGGCATCCACCAGGTATTTGCTTGATCTCGGAGATACGATGTGGTGAATAGAACACGATCCTGATCAGTAGCGAACTTCCGTGGCTTCCCCAGAAACCATGTAATGCACTGCAAGATGAACATTGTTAGCCATGCTGGGTCCTTACCCATGAAGACGTTGGGCTCCTTGAGTTTGGGGCCGTCGTCTCCAGGTGCTGGGTAGTAGATGTAGTATGGCAGACCGGCGGGCAGATTTCCGATGGGTACCACAGGAGGTACCACCGGTGGAATTCCTTGCGGAATCCCCGGAATCTCGAAAGGTCGTGGTGGCAACTGTGGTGGGAGGCTCTGGGTTGGCAGCAGCAGACATCGTGACCCTCATGCTGAGGATGGTGGGTTGACACTGGGTATCGGAAAAGGAAGCACTGGTAGCACTCCAGAGTAGTTAGTTGTGAGTAGGGATAGTGGGGGTAGTACTGGTGTAAGTGTATATCTCAACACAAGAGCAGGGACTGAGGGTCAAGGTAGTGGAGTAGGGCTTGGAGGCATTGTGGGTGGAGCGGGAGGATACAGGGTTACTGGGACCAAGGGGTTGGAGCTCCCCGAGGAAACCAAACCTGGTCCGAGCATCATCCCTAACGAAGTGGACACAGAGGCCAGGGTCTGGGGACCCGAAGGTTGTTGGTCGGGTGTGTATAGATGGCGAGGGGTCTGGGGACCCGAAGGTTGTTGGTCGGGTGTGTATAGATGGCGAGGGGTCTGGGGACCCGAAGGTTGTTGGTCGGGTGTGTATGGATGGCGAGGGGGCCTGAGGTGGCACTGTTTCATCCCGATGGGACGTCAAGTGCATCCTCGGCAGGTTGGGTTGGGGTGTCTTTGGCACAGCATACGACATACTGTCAAGAGTAGGTCAATTCCACCAAAATACAAGTGTAAACGACAGTGAGGGAGGGTGTAGCAGTAATTCTGATGGTGAGAGGGAATTCTGCATGCAAGCTGCATTGGCAGGAAGAGGCGCAGATACAACAGGAGGAGGTGGGAGGTAGCAGAACAACATAAGGGGGGGTTTGACCTGGAGACCACATGAGAGGGTGGCCACTATGTGATGCCCAGTCCAGTACCTGAGGCAGCTCTCGACAGCGATCCTTGTGCATAAGCGGGTAATCGAGTTTATGTTGTATGCTGTAGTAACTACTACAACCTTGGGGTTTATATAGTAAGTGGTATCTAAAATAGGATAGCGTAGGAGAAAATCTGCAAAGAAGAAGTTATAAAACAAAGACCAAGGAATTGCCCAGAAACATGTTTCAGCCACAGTATCCAAATCCCCAAATCTAATATTGTTAAGGGACCTTCATTAACTCATCTGGTGACCACCCTGCAAGTCCTAAACTGACTCCACTTGTTTCCCAAGTTTCCTGATGTCAGCTGAACAATGGCGAAGCATGCGGAGTATGTTGGAATTTCGACCCACGCATGGTATTGCTGATTGTCGATTTGGGACAGCAGTCGGGCGGCGGAATTACATCGGGAGTAGTTGTGGTGTGTGCGGGTGCATCGGGCGGCCCATAGTGGGGTGTGTTGGGTTGTGACACCTGCCTGATATGTAAACCTACCAAATTCTCCTTAATTTAGAGTCCTTAAATGGTATGTTAGGATTACTAGTTAAGGAGCTATGTTGAATCTTTCCAAATGTAGCAGATATGCAAATTTGAGTATAAATAGTTAAACTAAGGACTAAATCTAGTTGAACTAAATCTAGTAATTGCTGACTAAGGACTTAGTCTGGTCAAGTGATCTGGGTACCCAAGGGTACCCAGGCTTTGATCGAGCCGCCCTATGCAGACTCCCTCGGCGCGGTAAGTATTGAGCAAGTTACAGATATCTTGGTATAGGGTACAAGCTGTTCTACTGTACAATGGCTAAGCCCATGGGATGTTGTGACTTAGGGCCCGTTCGGCAGCGGATTATCGCGAGAAAGTGCCTGCGAAAAGTAGAAATCTCAATCTGGCTCTATCGCAAGCGGTAGAACTGCTGTTCGGCAGACAATATCTCTACTGTATATCTGTACCAGCAACAGAGATAGTTCCGATGCATGCAGATACAAGTCTGAGGGTGTTTGTCGCGATTGAGATTGAGAATCTCATGCTCGCCTCTTGCCTTCTACCTCACTCCAAGTCACTCAAGACCCTCGGATTGTTCCCTGTCTCCTCTATCAACTGTCTAGTCAACAATAGCCCCCATGGCCAGCCAACAAGATGTGAAACCGAAGCTCAATGTTGCTTGGACTGCTGCAGATGAAGCTACGCTTGTTGAGGCTTTTGCGGCACAAAAGAGAGATGGAAACACATCAGAGAACGGCTGGAAATCAAGTGCATATCAAGCTGTTGTTTTGGCACTTGAAGGGAGCGAAAAGGTCTCGAGGGGTGCGCCCAAAACCGTAGCGACTGTCAAGAGCCGATGGCAGCACGTGAGTGATTGCTCTCTCTTCAGCATGGGGTGCACTATCCAATTGGCTCTCTCAGTTGAAAGGAGAATACCTCGAGGTCAAGAAGCTGCGCAATCTCTCTGGTTTCGGTTGGGACGAGGATCTCAAGCTTGTGACGGCTGCTCCTGATGTATGGGACTCGTACCTCAAAGTGAGCTCCAACACAGTCTCTGCCGTATTCCCTGATATATCCAACATGAAGGCACACCCAAAGGCTTCTCCCTGGCGCCGAAAAGCATTCCCACTCTACGATATGATGGCTGAGCTTGTGGATGGGACTGTTGCGACTGGTGATGGCGTTTTTCAGCCTGGTCTTCGAGAACAAGCTGCAACTGCCAGGGAAAGGACGACAAGTGCTGGATCATCCATCGAGGATGCGCATATAGACCCTAGACTTCGCACCCTTCCGCTCTATACGGGGAAGAATGGAAGTGACTCCGAGTCCAGCAGCGTACGGCCTTCAATCGACTTACCACATTTCGCAGACTACTATGTGTTTGTACAGGATGAAATTGAAGTCGACGAGGCTATCAAGGGCAAAGGAAAGGCCAAGCGTGAGGAAACGGCGACACCGCCTCAGAAACCTGCCTCCGCCAAGCGCAAGGCACCAGCTACGCCTCCTCAGAAGCGTGCCTCCAGCTCAAAACGTGCCAAGCCCACTGTCGACGGCCTGTTTGCCATGGCTGGTGCAGTGAAATCGCTTCAAGCCTCATTCGGCCCTGATCCAGATATGAGTACCACCCCCCAGCGCCAAACACGAGCGATCCAGGTCCTTGAAGACTCCAGTCTACTCTCTGATGATGATGAACTTGCAGATGCAGTCGGCCTATTTCAGGAGAAGCCTTCGGTTGCTACAGCTTTTCTGGCGATCAAGAATCCTATTGTTCGCTCTCACTATCTGAAGAAACAGCTGGCCTGCCTCACGTAGGACAATCTTCGCATTCGTAACCATGATTCACAACTTTGCATTGCCTTGTACTGTACTACCTTCTGCGAGAGAGCTTCTTGTAATCATTCCACATTGCAATTGCAATACCATCTCTTCGCCCTGCTGCCCGAGCCCTCTCCATTGCTGAGACATGAGACTGAAGGTCCCCCCAACTACCCCCCTTGCTTTCAACTGCTTCGATGCTGGGCTTGTCATTCGGGTCATGTATTCGGATGAAGTTGTGAACAACCATGAGGGCCTGAACCAGTTTGGCTTGGAAGAGCTGGTCATACTCCGGTTTCGAGACAAGAGCCTTGAAGCGCTTCATCAGGATGCCAAAAATGCGTTCGATCACGTTGCGGGCTTGAGCGTGCCGAAGGTTGAAGAGTTCCTTGTAGTCTTTTGGTCTGGTACAAAGGTAAATATGACTAGAGACAGTGATGAGAGGCACAGGCATACTTTTGACTGGCACGACCCCATTCCTTCAAATGGTATCTGACACCACGATATGGAACCAACAGGTGGTCACATGAAGGAAAGCCAGCGTCACCCAGATAGTACTTGCCAGCAGGGATGGTGAATGTAGTCGAGCGAGCATGTTCAAACATGCGGCTGTCAGAAGCACTCCCCTCCCAACCCGAGACCGCATATAGGAACCTCATATCGAAAGAACAGACAGCCAAGACGTTTTGTGTGAGGTCTCCCTTGCGATTGCGGCAACTAGCCCTGAGATCTGGTGTAACAAATGCATTGATGTGGGTCCCGTCAAGCGCCCCAAGGCAGTCCTTGAAGTAGGGGAATAACTTTGGGTTCTCCTCAATCTCGAGAGGGACAGGTGAGTTTTGAGTGGCTAGTTTGACATAGCTCGAATATACACCTTCTGATGTGAGAGCGTTGATGAGGCGATGCAAGATCCTAGTCCACAGGTCAGTCTCGATCACGGTCCAGGGCAGAATTGACTCACTTTGATATTGTGTCGGGACTTCTTTGAAAGCGCTCTTGAAGTTTTCGGATCGAGCAGCCAGTAACAGCAAAGTACAGGAATATTGCAACCTGTTCGCCAAGAGAAACGTGCTTCGTGGCTCCTTGAGCAGCCTTCTTGGCCAGGACTCGAAGCAGGTTGCGAAAGACATGTCGATTCATTCCCATGTTGTTGTAGAAGCGAATCTCGTGCCCCTGGAGGAGCTCGTTGAGCCAATCAGCACCAGTGAGCTTTGAGGTATTCCTTGGAGTCTTGTTGAAGTGCGGTGAAGCTACAAGAAAAGCAGCATAGGCACAAGCAAGGACTACGAAGAGAACGACCTTGCGTTTGCGGGCATTCAGAGCATGCCGACGCTCACTTGAGGTCAACTGAGTTCGGGTCATGAAACAAGAAGTTTGCTTGGGCTGTACGGTACACATTCTCAAATCTGACAACCAAGAAACCCTATCTCTATTTGCACTCAAGCAGATTGTGATACAACAGAGATATTATCTCGTGATAATCCACTGCCGAACGGGCCCTTAGGTTACTAACTAATAATAATATCTGCCCAAAGCAATGCCTTGCTAGCAGTGTTGGTTTCAATACTGTTAGCAGGAAGGTATGGAACTAGAGGGTCTACTAGTCCTGTAGGCCAACTGCATAAGGAATTGAGGACCTGTCTGAGTCATCCTGATTCTCAGTGACTCATTTCTGACTGCACCCAGTACCAGATCCATAACAGATGTGCAATGGGGTTCAGGTGGTAGGTATGCATAAGGTGTGTTAGGGAAGGGCATTGCAAGTACAGCCTGGTGGTTGTGAGTGTCATGTAAGAGCAGGGAAGGTCGGAGAGGCTTCTGGAAGGGGACTGCAGGTTCCAGAAGTGTGTAAAGGGGCTCGCAAGGTTGTAGAAGGCTGTTGGGAGGTTCATAAGTGTCAGTAGAGTCTGCTTGGGTAAGGGAAAATGAATGGGTCCTGATAGGCCACTCACATATATATACTGTGTCACAACTGTACAGAGGGGTGGATCCCTCTACATAGAACTACTAGCTCAAGATACCATTGAGTCCAGTTCATTTGAGGGATAGAAAGTATTACACCTGTGAAGGACAAGGGACCATCACAGTCATGAGAAAAGAAGCCTGAACCCCACTCTCAGTCACCTTCACCCCTCACCTTCACCTTCATAAACACTCTTACTCACCCTCACCCACCCCATTTACTCTGTCACTCTCACAATCATCTTCACTCTCACCCTGGCTCACACTTCTGCTTCATCTGCACACCCACTCTACCCTTTACATTAAATCATGTAAATTCATATAAATATTACTGAAGATACTGCTCATAGGTATGCATCTACTCACAAAGTCTGATGAAAATATATGAAGTGTTTGCTGAGATATAGCCAATGTGCCATGCTCATTTAATATCAAGAATAATGGGGATCTTTGGAACAGATGGAAAGTGGGATGTGGTTTCCATACAAAAGATGATGCCAAAAATGGGAACTAGGCATATGAATATTTTGGTGATTATTGGAAATTATTTAACGGAAGTTGGCCAATGCTGCATTGGCCAAGTATTGTGGGTAGCAGGATAGGAGCAACAAGGGACCATTCGCAGAAAAACAGTTTAGTCTGTTTAGCATGTTATATGATAGTGGTCATCATTTAGAGCATCCATGATCAATTTCAAGAGATTTTCACGGTTAGATCTTGTGCTGTGAGGCCTGCAAACTTGTATGGGTACTTGTGTTGTTTAGGTTTGTAGGAAGGCAACTGTAGTCCTGGATGTGGCAGAGTAATTGAAACAAAGTCAGGGTGTATTATTCATGCACTATACTCAATCTTTCAATGTGATCCCATTTGATTTAGGGTTTTTTGTTGTTGTTTCTTTGTTGCTGTTAGTCGCTTTTTTGTTGTTGTTTCTTTGTTCCATGAAAATTGCACAGGCACAAGTGGTGAAACTCTCCTAGTAATTTGATATGTACATTGTTTCACATTACTCCTATACTCTGTCCTTGCAGTATAAGTTTCCACCTGTATCTCCCTGCTCCTCAGTTCGAATATAACATCTCTTGATTCCAAAAACATCTCTGAGCTTTCGTCCTCATCGTCCTCGACGTTCTCCACGTCATCCGACCAACTCCGACCCACTCCGACGGACTCCAATCACTTCGGAGTTTGACTTACGTTCTGATTCTCTCTTAGGTATTGTTCTTGTTTGGTAAATAGGGACAAGTATATACGTGGTGGCACAACACATACATTGAGGCTGCAGTCCCATAAGTCTCCTTCCTCTTGTTTACTTCTCCATTTCACCGATATCGGACTCCAACCGGACTCCAATAGAACATCTCCGCTAACCCCTTTGCCGCTAACCTTGTTAGGACCTTGACAGTATATTCGAACTTCAAACCTCGTATATACAAACTTAACAATGCCTACTACATGTTCCAGTGCTCGACTTCCACCTCCTGTTGCTGACGACGTCGACATTCCAGAACCGGCCGACAATACTCCGACTCCGAGTGTGTCCGGACCTCCGGACCACGACGAAGAGTCAGATCCCTCGGTCACTGACTATGACGACAAGCTAAATGAACCTCTGACATCTCGAGCCGAACGCAAACTAACTCCGGCGCATCTCCTTCAGAAGATCATTGACGCCAACAAGCGCCTGGAGACGGTTAAACCACGAGACCCCGATACCTTCGATGGCTCGGACGCTAAGAAGTTGGAAAGCTTCTTGGTCCAATGCCAATTGAACTTCCTTGATCGCCCTAGAGCGTTCAAATCCGATTCTCATAAGGTACGCTATGTCCTTTCCTTTCTCCGGGGCTTCGCCCTGGAATGGTTCGAACCAATGATCCTGGATGGCAAAGGCCATCCGGTCCTTTCAAACTATAAGATGTTTGTTGCTCAACTTACAGATAACTTTGGTCCTTACGACGCAATCTGTGAGGCGGAGTTCGAACTCGAACACCTCCAGATGCACGAGGACCAGAAGTTGACGAAATATACCATTTCGTTCAACAGATTCGCGTCCATTGTCCATTGGGATGAATATGCATTGCAGTGACAGTTCTACAAAGGACTTGCCAGCCGCATCAAGGACAAACTGGCCTGTGTTAACCGTGCAGACATGCTCTGCAGAATCCGCGAGCAAGCCAGTGCAATCGATGGTCGTTATTGGGCTCGGCAGCAGGAGATCTCTCAGGACTCCGTTGAGGCTCTGACACCTAACAACACCATCAAAAAGGAGACTTCGGATAATTCCAAGTCCCTGAACACTTCCTGCACTAATAACAAGCCTGAGAAACCATCGTAAAAGCGTCCGGTGAACTCCGGTTCGACTTCCGGAAACTCCGTTCCAAAGGCCGCTGAGGGCTCCGCTAACTCCAGTAGCCCCAACGACACAAAGAAAGCTCATCTGGGTCAGGATGGAAAACTGACTCCAGAGGAACGCCAACAGCGTTTCAATAATAATCTGTGCCTATTCTGTGGAATAGCAGGCCACAAAGCCAACGAGTGTCGTAAGCGGACCTCACGGGCCAGTGCCAGCGCTGCACAAATCACCTCTGACGGAGATGACTCTGTGCCAAAAAAAGATTGAGCAGCCCAGAGAGCACAGTACGACTCTCCGGCTGCTCCGACTCTGATTGTACTAAACCTATACCCAATACCCTTTCCTTTCATCGTTCTCTTTCCCTTCTTGCCTCCTCTCCTTCTATTTCTTCTCCGTTCAAAGCAATGATAGACTCTGGCGCTGAACTTTGTTTCATTGATGCCAAATTTGCTTCTTGTTTCCATCTTCCAAAAACTCCGGTGACCCCTCAGGAGGTCGTTTTTATTAATGGGACCACCTCCGTATGGGTTACCGAAGCAGTCTGGTTATCCATTCGGCTCTCTGCCATGGATCCAACCGACATCTTGTTTGTAGTTACCGATCTTGATCCCTCTAGTGATGTGATCTTGGGAATGAATTGGCTGTTCCAAAACAACCCGCTGGTTGACTGGACTACTGGCCAGATAAAGCCCAGACCATCTATGAATGAGGAAAAATCTCCGAAATCTGATCCGGAGGGTGCACCGGCCAGCACTCTCCATTCTGTACCTCTGTCCACCTCTGTCCCTCTGTCTGTCTCCGCTCCGTGCGCTCTGGTTCAAATGTTGTCTGCAGCGACTCCGAACCAAGCCCGGACTCCATCTCCATCTTTGACTCCATCTCTGACCTTTCCGTCTACTCCGTCTCTCCAGGAGACACCCAAGGTTTCCTTTGTGAATGCTGCTGCATTCGCCACGGCTTGTGGACTTCGCAGGTCCCAAGTCTTTGGCATGACATTGTCAAGCGAGTCCGCACGTGTGGCCTCCGCTTCATTCAACGTTCCCAACACCACCCCCCAGGATCTCCTCTCCGTTCCGGAGGAGTACAGGGACTTTCCAGATGTCTTCAGTAAAAAGAAGGCAGACACCCTTGCTCCGCATTGACCATATGATCTAAAAATCAACCTGCTGGATGGCCAATCCCCTCCGCCAGGTGCAGTCTATTCTCTGTCGCAGTCCGAACTCAGCAAACTCTGCGAGTTTCTGGACGAACACCTCCGCATCCTATTTATCCATCCGAGCCGTTCTCCGCACGGAGCACCTGTGCTCTTTGTCCGGAAGAAGAATGGAATGGTCTGATTATGCGTTTATTTCCATGGTCTCAATAAATTGACCAAAAAAGACTGTTATCTGCTCCCGCTGACTAAAGATCTTCTCGACGTTCCAGGAAAAGCCCGAATCTATACAAAACTCAACCTCCGACACGCGTATCACCTGGTCCATATCACTGAGGGTGACGAATGGAAGACTGCATTCCGCACCTGATACAGATCCTTTGAATGGTGTGTGATGCCTTTTGGGCTCACAAACACGCCCGCCACATTCCAGCACTTTATGAATGACATATTCTCCAACCTTCTTGACACATTCATGGTCGTCTACCTCGATGACATCCTCATTTACTCCGAGGATCTGAAACAACACGTTGAGCACGTCCGAGAGGTACTCCGAAGGCTCCGGAAGCACAGTCTCTTCCTGAACCCGGCTAAGTGTGAATTTCACACTGAAACCGTGGAGTATCTCGGATTTGTTTTATCTCCGTCCGGACTTTCTATGGACACAGCTAAAGTGAAAACTATACAGGACTGGCCGACTCTGCGGAAGGTCAAGGATGTCCAGTCCTTCCTTGGGTTCGCCAATTTCTACTGCCACTTCGTCCATGGCTATTCCGAGATCGTCACTCCGATGAACCGCTTGACGCATAAAAACATCGAGTGGCAGTGGTCCGACGATTGCCAGTCCGCATTTGACTATCTAAAAACTGCGTTCTCCACGGCTCTGATCCTCTCACACTTCATTCCTGGAGCTCCGCTGATAGTCGAAACAGACACCTTGGACTACGCTGTTGCCGCGATACTTTCTACGGTTGCCTCCGATGGTGAAGTCCATCCTATCGCTTTTCATTCCCGCACCCTAGGCGTCTCCAAACTGAACTATGACACCCATGATAAGGAACTCCTCACTAAATTTGAGGTGTTTACCACTTGGAGGCACTATCTCGAAGGTTCTGAAATTCCGGTTGACATTGTTACTGACCACAAGAACCTAGAGTACTTCTCCACGGTCCGCTTGCTCACCCAGCGTCAAGCCAGGTGGTCGGAGTTCCTTTCCCAGTTCAATTTCGTGATCCGATTCCGCCCCAGGCGCCTCAGAATGAAACCCGATGCATTGACTAGACGTTGGGACGTCTATCCCAAAGAGGGGGATAGCGACTATGCCCGTGTCAATCCGCAAAACCTCCGACCGATGTTCTCCAGCGAACAATTGATATCGTCTCTCCGAGCTTCGTCACTTTACGTACCCGCACTCCGCGCATCGTTTGTGATTGACGATCATCAACTCCGAGAGGACATCCGGTCTGGACTCTTGCTCAATCCTGTGATCGTCCCAATCCTAGAAGACCTCCACTTGAACTCCGCAGACCCTAAGTGGTCCATGGACGACAACAGACTTCTCCGTGAGCGCGGACGGATTTATGTACCGGACATCAATGACCTCCAACTCCGCGTTTTACGTGCGAGACATGATCACCTGCTTGCCGGACATTTCGGTAGGACCAAGACTACGGCCTTGGTCTTCAGGGATTATACCTGGCCGAAACTCTGAGGATTCGCATCGGACTTTTGCAAATCTTGCACGACTTGTGGTAGGGCGAAAGCCCCTTGGCACCGTATGGAACGCTCAAGCAGCTGCCCATACCCGAGAAACCGTGGAATTCCATTTCGATGGATTTCATCGAGCAACTCCCTGAGAGCTCTGGTTTTACCGAAATATTGGTGGTTGTTGATAGGTTTACGAAGCAGGGGATCTTCATCCCGACGACTGACGAAGTGAACTCCACGGAGTTGGCCCGTCTATTCGTATTCCACATCTTCTCGAAACATGGAGTTCCGTCGCATGTCACCTCCGATCATGGCTCCGAGTTCGTTTCCTGTTTTTTTCGCTCATTGGGTAAAGTCCTGGACATGACTTTACACTTCACCTCCAGATATCATCCGGAGGGTGACAGACAGATGGAGCGGACTAACCAGATGTTGGAACAGTACCTCCGTTGTTACTGCAATTACCAGCAGGACAACTGGTCGCAGCTTCTGCCCCTCACCAAGTTTGCCTACAACAATGCCCCGAGCGCCACCACTGGGGTTTCTCTGTTCTTCGTGAACAAGGGTTATCATCTGAATATCTCAGTATTCCCCGAACGTGAAGTGACTTCGGTCTGTGCCCGAGAGCTCGCTGTAGACTTGGATCAGCTGCACCAAGAACTCCGTAACCAAATCGCCGAAGCGCAGAGTCGCTATCAGGGTCCGGCGGACAAACGTCGGACTCTGGCACCGGAGTTTAAGGTCGGAAACTGAGTATACGTTAAGGCGAAGTTTTTCCATATGACCAGACCCTCCAAAAAACTCTCCGACAAGTTCCTTGGACCTTTCGAAATCATCGGAGAGGCTGGTTCGCACTCCTTCATACTCTGACTCCCCGAGGCCATGCGAGCCATCCACCCTGTCTTCCACATTTCCATGCTGGAGCCAGTCACTCCGAATACAATTCCGAATCGTACCATCACCCCGCCTCCTCCGGTAGAGATCGATGGAGACTTAGAGCACAAAATCTCCGAAGTGCTCGACTCCAAGATCGACAAACGCCACACCTGCAAACTCCTATACCTGGTGCGGTGGTCCGGATACGAAGGAACCGATGAGGAAACATCCTGGCTTCCCGCTACGGAACTTGTTCATGCCTCTGAGGCTGTTTCGGATTTCCACCAAGCTTATCTGAACAAGCCCGGACCTCTCAATACCCTCTAGACCTTTCTCCGTTCACTCCAATACCCCAAAATCTCTCTTATGCTTCTACTTATGTACATTTTTCGTTCTATACTACTCCATCTCTCGCTTCTCCATCTTCTCCAAAACAAAAAAATAAAAATAAAATAATCCGTATTTCTGTCTCTCTGTCTCTCTGTCTCTCTCTCTGTTCCTTTCTCCGAAAACTCCGAACTTTTTATTTTTCCTCCCAAGTCCATCTCCGAATCTCTCTTCATCTTCTCCGTCTTGTCTTACTTTATTTTCTTTCATTCTGCTTACTTCACTCAAGTTCAAAGATAAAACAAAAAATTTATAAAAATAAAAATAAAAGAAACAATAAATAATGTAGATTATTTTTTTATTTTTTAGGCGGAGGGGGGCGAGCCGGGCGACGCTTGTAAAACTCCCTCAGGCTCCTTAAGCCCGGACTCCTCTCCAACTTCTCCCTCCTCCGCTTCCGCCTCTTTCCCCGCCTCCGCTGCTTTCTCCGCCTCCGCTTCTTTCTCTGCCTCCACTTCTTTCTCCACTCCCGCTTCCTCCGCCTCCTTCTTCTCTGCCTCCGTCTCCACCCCCTTTTCCGAACCCGCCACCTCCACCACCATCTTCTCCGCCTCCTCCTTCTCCTCCCCCGCTCCCCGCTTCCCCATCAGAAATTCCCGGAGGATCTTCTGATCCTCCGCCGCTGCCTTCCGCTCCGCCCTCATCTCCTTCTGCTCCGCCCTCGCCTCCTTCCGCCACTCCTCCAACTCGAACACCCCGCGGACCACCAACTCGTAGATGGTTTTCACCACCCCGGTCCGCTCCGTCCACGTCCGCCCGCGGCGCCTGCACCTCCTTCACCTCCTCCTCCGACTCCACCACGGTCTTCTTCGACCGTGTGGAGTGGAAGAAATTCCGCTCTGGCCCCTCCGCCTCTCCGCCCCCGCACCGCTGTTTTGCTGCTGCACATGCGACACACGTGGTGCCCCGCCCTCCGCTCGGCCACACACACCCCATCCCGAGCCGGACACATCGTTTCATAGGCCTCCCATGCCTATGTATTGTACAATATGCTATTCTTTGTAATGATACCCTAGGAAGAGGCCAAAATGAAAACCAGGGGATCTTTTGAAGTAGCAAGTGGGGTGAGACATGATCCATACAAAAGTTGTATTGTTTTACCTATAGAACATGTCTACAAAGTTCCTATAACACATTTTGCAGTTTTTTATTTTGTGGCCAAACTTGCATTGGCCATTTGTTTTACAGCTAGGGTCTTGGCAAAGTGGCCTATTGGCCAGAATCTATAAGCGGTTCAAAAATCCTGAAAATATTCCTGGGGTTAGGGCACCTATTTGACACTAGGTTCCAGGTGTTTTGAGTGTGGTATACCTTATGCTTCCAAAGATCCCAGGTTCCGAAACTACAGTGGCCAGCTGTGGCCAGATGTTAGAGAAGGGTCAGCAGAAAGTGGAGCATTGGCCACTTGGTAGTGAATGGTATGGGGGGTTAGAGGGGGTATAGGGAAAGGGTGTGGGTGCTTTACATAAGTGTTTTAGTGTCCAGGTCCAAAGATCCCGGGAAAATGAGTTTTTTGGGCATTTTCAGGGGATCTTTGAAAGTAGAAGCTTAGGGGATCAGGTAAGTGGCCATAAACCATTGATATACTATAGAGAATGTCTCCTCAAAGTTTCATAGGCCTCCCATGCCTATGTATTGTACAATATGCTATTCTTTGTAATGATACCCTAGGAAGAGGCCAAAATGAAAACCAGGGGATCTTTTGAAGTAGCAAGTGGGGTGAGACATGATCCATACAAAAGTTGTATTGTTTTACCTATAGAACATGTCTACAAAGTTCCTATAACACATTTTGCAGTTTTTTATTTTGTGGCCAAACTTGCATTGGCCATTTGTTTTACAGCTAGGGTCTTGGCAAAGTGGCCTATTGGCCAGAATCTATAAGCGGTTCAAAAATCCTGAAAATATTCCTGGGGTTAGGGCACCTATTTGACACTAGGTTCCAGGTGTTTTGAGTGTGGTATACCTTATGCTTCCAAAGATCCCAGGTTCCGAAACTACAGTGGCCAGCTGTGGCCAGATGTTAGAGAAGGGTCAGCAGAAAGTGGAGCATTGGCCACTTGGTAGTGAATGGTATGGGGGGTTAGAGGGGGTATAGGGAAAGGGTGTGGGTGCTTTACATAAGTGTTTTAGTGTCCAGGTCCAAAGATCCCGGGAAAATGAGTTTTTTGGGCATTTTCAGGGGATCTTTGAAAGTAGAAGCTTAGGGGATCAGGTAAGTGGCCATAAACCATTGATATACTATAGAGAATGTCTCCTCAAAGTTTCATAGGCCTCCCATGCCTATGTATTGTACAATATGCTATTCTTTGTAATGATACCCTAGGAAGAGGCCAAAATGAAAACCAGGGGATCTTTTGAAGTAGCAAGTGGGGTGAGACATGATCCATACAAAAGTTGTATTGTTTTACCTATAGAACATGTCTACAAAGTTCCTATAACACATTTTGCAGTTTTTTATTTTGTGGCCAAACTTGCATTGGCCATTTGTTTTACAGCTAGGGTCTTGGCAAAGTGGCCTATTGGCCAGAATCTATAAGCGGTTCAAAAATCCTGAAAATATTCCTGGGGTTAGGGCACCTATTTGACACTAGGTTCCAGGTGTTTTGAGTGTGGTATACCTTATGCTTCCAAAGATCCCAGGTTCCGAAACTACAGTGGCCAGCTGTGGCCAGATGTTAGAGAAGGGTCAGCAGAAAGTGGAGCATTGGCCACTTGGTAGTGAATGGTATGGGGGGTTAGAGGGGGTATAGGGAAAGGGTGTGGGTGCTTTACATAAGTGTTTTAGTGTCCAGGTCCAAAGATCCCGGGAAAATGAGTTTTTTGGGCATTTTCAGGGGATCTTTGAAAGTAGAAGCTTAGGGGATCAGGTAAGTGGCCATAAACCATTGATATACTATAGAGAATGTCTCCTCAAAGTTTCATAGGCCTCCCATGCCTATGTATTGTACAATATGCTATTCTTTGTAATGATACCCTAGGAAGAGGCCAAAATGAAAACCAGGGGATCTTTTGAAGTAGCAAGTGGGGTGAGACATGATCCATACAAAAGTTGTATTGTTTTACCTATAGAACATGTCTACAAAGTTCCTATAACACATTTTGCAGTTTTTTATTTTGTGGCCAAACTTGCATTGGCCATTTGTTTTACAGCTAGGGTCTTGGCAAAGTGGCCTATTGGCCAGAATCTATAAGCGGTTCAAAAATCCTGAAAATATTCCTGGGGTTAGGGCACCTATTTGACACTAGGTTCCAGGTGTTTTGAGTGTGGTATACCTTATGCTTCCAAAGATCCCAGGTTCCGAAACTACAGTGGCCAGCTGTGGCCAGATGTTAGAGAAGGGTCAGCAGAAAGTGGAGCATTGGCCACTTGGTAGTGAATGGTATGGGGGGTTAGAGGGGGTATAGGGAAAGGGTGTGGGTGCTTTACATAAGTGTTTTAGTGTCCAGGTCCAAAGATCCCGGGAAAATGAGTTTTTTGGGCATTTTCAGGGGATCTTTGAAAGTAGAAGCTTAGGGGATCAGGTAAGTGGCCATAAACCATTGATATACTATAGAGAATGTCTCCTCAAAGTTTCATAGGCCTCCCATGCCTATGTATTGTACAATATGCTATTCTTTGTAATGATACCCTAGGAAGAGGCCAAAATGAAAACCAGGGGATCTTTTGAAGTAGCAAGTGGGGTGAGACATGATCCATACAAAAGTTGTATTGTTTTACCTATAGAACATGTCTACAAAGTTCCTATAACACATTTTGCAGTTTTTTATTTTGTGGCCAAACTTGCATTGGCCATTTGTTTTACAGCTAGGGTCTTGGCAAAGTGGCCTATTGGCCAGAATCTATAAGCGGTTCAAAAATCCTGAAAATATTCCTGGGGTTAGGGCACCTATTTGACACTAGGTTCCAGGTGTTTTGAGTGTGGTATACCTTATGCTTCCAAAGATCCCAGGTTCCGAAACTACAGTGGCCAGCTGTGGCCAGATGTTAGAGAAGGGTCAGCAGAAAGTGGAGCATTGGCCACTTGGTAGTGAATGGTATGGGGGGTTAGAGGGGGTATAGGGAAAGGGTGTGGGTGCTTTACATAAGTGTTTTAGTGTCCAGGTCCAAAGATCCCGGGAAAATGAGTTTTTTGGGCATTTTCAGGGGATCTTTGAAAGTAGAAGCTTAGGGGATCAGGTAAGTGGCCATAAACCATTGATATACTATAGAGAATGTCTCCTCAAAGTTTCATAGGCCTCCCATGCCTATGTATTGTACAATATGCTATTCTTTGTAATGATACCCTAGGAAGAGGCCAAAATGAAAACCAGGGGATCTTTTGAAGTAGCAAGTGGGGTGAGACATGATCCATACAAAAGTTGTATTGTTTTACCTATAGAACATGTCTACAAAGTTCCTATAACACATTTTGCAGTTTTTTATTTTGTGGCCAAACTTGCATTGGCCATTTGTTTTACAGCTAGGGTCTTGGCAAAGTGGCCTATTGGCCAGAATCTATAAGCGGTTCAAAAATCCTGAAAATATTCCTGGGGTTAGGGCACCTATTTGACACTAGGTTCCAGGTGTTTTGAGTGTGGTATACCTTATGCTTCCAAAGATCCCAGGTTCCGAAACTACAGTGGCCAGCTGTGGCCAGATGTTAGAGAAGGGTCAGCAGAAAGTGGAGCATTGGCCACTTGGTAGTGAATGGTATGGGGGGTTAGAGGGGGTATAGGGAAAGGGTGTGGGTGCTTTACATAAGTGTTTTAGTGTCCAGGTCCAAAGATCCCGGGAAAATGAGTTTTTTGGGCATTTTCAGGGGATCTTTGAAAGTAGAAGCTTAGGGGATCAGGTAAGTGGCCATAAACCATTGATATACTATAGAGAATGTCTCCTCAAAGTTTCATAGGCCTCCCATGCCTATGTATTGTACAATATGCTATTCTTTGTAATGATACCCTAGGAAGAGGCCAAAATGAAAACCAGGGGATCTTTTGAAGTAGCAAGTGGGGTGAGACATGATCCATACAAAAGTTGTATTGTTTTACCTATAGAACATGTCTACAAAGTTCCTATAACACATTTTGCAGTTTTTTATTTTGTGGCCAAACTTGCATTGGCCATTTGTTTTACAGCTAGGGTCTTGGCAAAGTGGCCTATTGGCCAGAATCTATAAGCGGTTCAAAAATCCTGAAAATATTCCTGGGGTTAGGGCACCTATTTGACACTAGGTTCCAGGTGTTTTGAGTGTGGTATACCTTATGCTTCCAAAGATCCCAGGTTCCGAAACTACAGTGGCCAGCTGTGGCCAGATGTTAGAGAAGGGTCAGCAGAAAGTGGAGCATTGGCCACTTGGTAGTGAATGGTATGGGGGGTTAGAGGGGGTATAGGGAAAGGGTGTGGGTGCTTTACATAAGTGTTTTAGTGTCCAGGTCCAAAGATCCTGGGAAAATGAGTTTTTTGGGCATTTTCAGGGGATCTTTGAAAGTAGAAGCTTAGGGGATCAGGTAAGTGGCCATAAACCATTGATATACTATAGAGAATGTCTCCTCAAAGTTTCATAGGCCTCCCATGCCTACGTATTGTACAATATGCTATTCTTTGTAATGATACACTAGGAAGAGGCCAAAATGAAAACCAGGGGATCTTTTGAAGTAGCAAGTGGGGTGAGACATGATCCATACAAAAGTTGTATTGTTTTACCTATAGAACATGTCTACAAAGTTCCTATAACACATTTTGCAGTTTTTTATTTTGTGGCCAAACTTGCATTGGCCATTTGTTTTACAGCTAGGGTCTTGGCAAAGTGGCCTATTGGCCAGAATCTATAAGCGGTTCAAAAATCCTGAAAATATTCCTGGGGTTAGGGCACCTATTTGACACTAGGTTCCAGGTGTTTTGAGTGTGGTATACCTTATGCTTCCAAAGATCCCAGGTTCCGAAACTACAGTGGCCAGCTGTGGCCAGATGTTAGAGAAGGGTCAGCAGAAAGTGGAGCATTGGCCACTTGGTAGTGAATGGTATGGGGGGTTAGAGGGGGTATAGGGAAAGGGTGTGGGTGCTTTACATAAGTGTTTTAGTGTCCAGGTCCAAAGATCCTGGGAAAATGAGTTTTTTGGGCATTTTCAGGGGATCTTTGAAAGTAGAAGCTTAGGGGATCAGGTAAGTGGCCATAAACCATTGATATACTATAGAGAATGTCTCCTCAAAGTTTCATAGGCCTCCCATGCCTACGTATTGTACAATATGCTATTCTTTGTAATGATACACTAGGAAGAGGCCAAAATGAAAACCAGGGGATCTTTTGAAGTAGCAAGTGGGGTGAGACATGATCCATACAAAAGTTGTATTGTTTTACCTATAGAACATGTCTACAAAGTTCCTATAACACATTTTGCAGTTTTTTATTTTGTGGCCAAACTTGCATTGGCCATTTGTTTTACAGCTAGGGTCTTGGCAAAGTGGCCTATTGGCCAGAATCTATAAGCGGTTCAAAAATCCTGAAAATATTCCTGGGGTTAGGGCACCTATTTGACACTAGGTTCCAGGTGTTTTGAGTGTGGTATACCTTATGCTTCCAAAGATCCCAGGTTCCGAAACTACAGTGGCCAGCTGTGGCCAGATGTTAGAGAAGGGTCAGCAGAAAGTGGAGCATTGGCCACTTGGTAGTGAATGGTATGGGGGGTTAGAGGGGGTATAGGGAAAGGGTGTGGGTGCTTTACATAAGTGTTTTAGTGTCCAGGTCCAAAGATCCCGGGAAAATGAGTTTTTTGGGCATTTTCAGGGGATCTTTGAATGTAGAAGCTTAGGGGATCAGGTAAGTGGCCATAAACCATTGATATACTATAGAGAATGTCTCCTCAAAGTTTCATAGGCCTCCCATGCCTACGTATTGTACAATATGCTATTCTTTGTAATGATACACTAGGAAGAGGCCAAAATGAAAACCAGGGGATCTTTTGAAGTAGCAAGTGGGGTGAGACATGATCCATACAAAAGTTGTATTGTTTTACCTATAGAACATGTCTACAAAGTTCCTATAACACATTTTGCAGTTTTTTATTTTGTGGCCAAACTTGCATTGGCCATTTGTTTTACAGCTAGGTGCTCCCTGTTGTCCCTATAGCACCATCAGATAGTCACCCATGTACCAGCATACCATTGCCCTTGTATGATTGTCTGCTCTCCTGTCTCTTCCCCAGTCTCTTCATTCAGCAATTGTGTCTCCCCCATTCTCCCCCATGTGTTGATAGCTGTGGGCCACACACATGCTTTCAAGCTTTGACACAAACTCAACTCATCACTTAACTGACTTTGTGAGATGGGGCATCCAGGACACCCACTTTGACATTCACATCTAGTCAACTTTGTGTGTCATTTGGGCATGGCAGTCCTGGACACCCACCTTGAGGCACACATCCAGTCAACTTACTTTGTACATTATGAGAGATGTGGGTGTCCTGGTCCTCCTGGCATGGCTTACCTGTATCTGTATGATGTCCCAGCCTGCATCACATTGGATCTTGGTAGGTATGTAGGACCTAGGTTTGGCATGCTAAGAGTGAGTAGCACAGGTGGTGTAAGTAGGATGGAGGGTGGACAGTGTGAGTGGAGTGAGTGGGTGGCACAGGCAAGGTGAGTAAGGCAAGTGGCACAAGTGAGGAGGTGCAAGTGAGGCAAGCCATGTAGTGTAGCACCAATGAGGTGAGTGGGTAGGCAGTGCAAGCAGGGTGGATGGCACAATTGGGGGTGAGCAGCATGGGTGGCACCATTGGGACAAGTTTGGTGGACAGTGCATATTATCAGTCAATGATAAGTTAATATTTCCTTGTATTATTCATGACATGTCTGCTTGAGTAATGTATGTGTTTACTGTGCTCATGCTTGTCATACCTGGCACTGCTCATGTTCATCAGTCATTGCTTATGTGTGCCATACAGTGCCTAGGCTATGTCCATGCTGCTCATAGCAACCCACCTCCAGACCCTGTTCTTTTTTCCCTTCCCCAGGTAGTCCAGCACAATGCAGTTCTGCCTCCACCCCTTCCTTGCCATGTGCTATCCACTCTATGCTGCTTGTCTTGTTCTTCTGTCTAGGAGTCTGGTGATTAACATAGACCCAAGAACAAGACAAGCAGCATAGAGTGGATAGCACATGGCAAGGAAGGGGTGGAGGCAGAACTGCATTGTGCTGGACTACCTGGGGAAGGGAAAAAAGAACAGGGTCTGGAGGTGGGTTGCTATGAGCAGCATGGACATAGCCTAGGCACTGTATGGCACACATAAGCAATGACTGATGAACATGAGCAGTGCCAGGTATGACAAGCATGAGCACAGTAAACACATACATTACTCAAGCAGACATGTCATGAATAATACAAGGAAATATTAACTTATCATTGACTGATAATATGCACTGTCCACCAAACTTGTCCCAATGGTGCCACCCATGCTGCTCACCCCCAATTGTGCCATCCACCCTGCTTGCACTGCCTACCCACTCACCTCATTGGTGCTACACTACATGGCTTGCCTCACTTGCACCTCCTCACTTGTGCCACTTGCCTTACTCACCTTGCCTGTGCCACCCACTCACTCCACTCACACTGTCCACCCTCCATCCTACTTACACCACCTGTGCTACTCACTCTTAGCATGCCAAACCTAGGTCCTACATACCTACCAAGATCCAATGTGATGCAGGCTGGGACATCATACAGATACAGGTAAGCCATGCCAGGAGGACCAGGACACCCACATCTCTCATAATGTACAAAGTAAGTTGACTGGATGTGTGCCTCAAGGTGGGTGTCCAGGACTGCCATGCCCAAATGACACACAAAGTTGACTAGATGTGAATGTCAAAGTGGGTGTCCTGGATGCCCCATCTCACAAAGTCAGTTAAGTGATGAGTTGAGTTTGTGTCAAAGCTTGAAAGCATGTGTGTGGCCCACAGCTATCAACACATGGGGGAGAATGGGGGAGACACAATTGCTGAATGAAGAGACTGGGGAAGAGACAGGAGAGCAGACAATCATACAAGGGCAATGGTATGCTGGTACATGGGTGACTATCTGATGGTGCTATAGGGACAACAGGGAGCACCTCAGATGGAGGAGGGCTGGAATGGATGCTAGATGGAATGGAAGAAGAAGGCCCTTAGTTGGTAGTAGAGACAGGAAGGCATAACAATGTCATCCATGTGGACAAGAAATACTGATGAAATGTGGAAACAAAATTCCATTTCTTAAGATGAGTTGCAGATTCATGTAAATATACAATATGGGTGAAGGATGATGTGCTTGCTTGTCCCCACTCATCTCAGACCTCCATTGTCCACAGGCAGCAAGTCACCCTACCCCTCAATGTAAGTACCTGTCTATCATGTTCACCTTGCTTGTACTGCACTAGTAATCATGCTTGTGCCATCCATGTCACTCTCACCACTTCCATCATCCACCCCACTTGCCTCACTTGCACTGCCTACCCTGCTCAACCCACTTGTGACATCCACCCTGCCCATCCCACTTGCACTGCTGACTGCTAACCATGATTGCCCCACTCACCTGCTCACCCTGCTTGCACTGCCTAGGAAGTCGTGGAAGATGACTATGCTGGTTGTGGGCAATCCATATCTGCAAAGGAAAAGGAAAAACCCTTCAGGCTATGTCACCCGAGTGAGGAAACAGAAGTGTTATGCCTCCATGTATTGGGAAAGAGTGTGCCAAGGAAGGAAGCTCCAAAGAGCTGACTACACTTGGGCCCCTGTGACAAGGGTGAGCCCTGGAAGGGGGAGAGGCTAATGCCTCTGTAAAATTGAAAGATGATGCCTACCTCAAGGGCAGGCATGAGTACTGGTTTAACCAGTATGCTGAACTCTTTGGGGGAGTCCCCCCCGGACTGCCTCCATTTTGGGCAGTAAACCACCATATACCCTTGATAGACAAAAAGAAAGTCTATAACTATTACTTGCCTTGGTGTGCTGAGGCATTCAATGAACAATTCCTTGAGAAAGTGAACCATTACATTACTAACGGTTGGTGGGAAGCAGGAGCAGCATCACAGGCAGCTCCTATGCTGTGTATACTGAAAAGCAGCTGGAACCCGCTGCTACAGACAGTTGTAGACTGCCAGAAACAGAATGCAAACACTGTACAGGATATTACCCCATTGCCTGATCAAGATCAGATCAGAGAGGATGTGGCTAGAGCCGCATATAGGTCAAAGATTGACCTATCAGATGCGAACGAACAAGTATGCATAGAGCCTGAGGAGGTGTGGAAGATGGCATTTGTGACCGTCTTGGGCACCATGTTCTCACAGGTGATGCAGATAGGGGAATGTAATGCCCCTGCTACCTTTCAGTGCCTGATGATGCACATATTTTGTCATCAGCTGGGGAAGTATGTGCATGTGTACTTAGACAATGTATTCACCCTCTCCAAGACCTTGGAGGACCATGAGCATCACTTAGGGATGGTCTTTGAGACCCTCAAAGGCACCAGCCTTTTCTTGAGCAAGAAAAAGTGCTCGTTATATGCAAAGAGCATAGATTGCTTAGGGCACATAATAGATGCCTGGCGAATCCACATTACAGTGGATAAAATGGAAAACACCAACAAGCGTTAACAAGGTACAGAGGTTCCTTGGGTTAGTACAGTACATTGGACAGTTCCTGCCCAATCTGTCTGCATATACTGGCCCATTAGCCGGTCTGTATAGTGAAATGCAAATGTTTCACTGGAGGCCGCTCCATGCTAGATGCATGGAGATGATCAAGGCATTGGCATGTAAAACACCAATATTATGCATGGTAGATGCAGCAGTACAGGTAATGGCAGCAGAGCTAGCCTGGCTCTTTCTAACACATGTAGTGAGACTACATGGGTTGCCAGGATTGATTGTGTCCAACAATGATCCTAGATTCACATCTGCCTTTTGGCAGGAAACTCACCAATTACTCAGTGTTAAGCTGTGGATGTCCACAGCTTTCCATCTGCAGACAGATGAAGTGATGGAGCAGTCAATCTGATCTGTGGTCCAGCCAGACCAGACAGATTGGGCGGAGCGAATCCCAATGGTCAAGTTCGCCATTAACACACTGATAAGCATGTCTATGGGGTTCACCCTATTTGAATTAACCTATGGGTATATGCCCCAGATGATGGCAGAGTTGCCAGACAACCTCTGGGCACAGCCCAGAGGAGTAAGGATGTTCGCAGAGAAGGCTGCACTCAACCTTTCAATGGCACATGACGTGATCATAGAAAGTTGCATCCACCAGATGTTTTATGCTAATCAGCATAGACAGGAAGAGCACCCATTTAGAGAGGGAGAATTAGTTTATTGGGCCTTACCCAATATGGTCATGTAGACCAGAATCATCCACATACGAGCTGGAGCTCCCTGACTCACTAAAGTCAAGGAGAATCCACCCGATGTTCCATGTCAGCTGGCTACAGCAACATGAGCCAAACAACAACATGTTGTTTCTGCACCATGAAGTGAAATTCTTTTATGACTTTGGAATGGATCCAAAGGAGGAATGGCTGGTTGATGCCATTATTGGCCATAGGTGGGAAGGACGCCACCTAGAATGTGAGGTCCAATGGAATCTTGGGGATACAACTTGGGAGCCATATATGGGAGTCAAAGAGCTAGCAGCTCTAGACCACTACCTTGAATTGCAAGGGGTGGAATCGTGGAGGGCACTGCCTAGGCACCCTTGAGCAGAGTGCAGACAGAGCACCCATGCAGAGTAGTAAACAGATTGAGCCAGACCGCAGGGTCATTAGCCACAGTTGAGTCACATGGTGGCTCAGGTACGAAACCTTAAGAGGATCCACCCTCTTTTTCTTATTTCTCCATCAACCATAACCATGGATGATCTGATAGGGAGACCCCATCTCCTCATGCTATCCCTGCTGCCACTGTCCCTGGCCTTGCACCAGGAAACTCGTTGCTGACAAGCATCATCAGAATGGCTGGGTTGTCCCAGCCATTATTGTCACAAGGGGAGGAGGCCCTCCCCTGGGTCCAAGACCACATGATTCATGCGATCACTCACAGATCCTGGTGCCCTCAGTGCATCAGGTTCCATTGTCACATCTTCGAGTTGCTGTTGCACTTGGATGAAGTGTTTCAGCAAACACTTAAGGAAGTGCAGGAAAGTGCTAAGCACAAACTTGGGCTGGGGCTTGAGGTGATGCAGTGCAAGCTGGAAGACTTGTGCAAGGATAATGAGAAGGGCAGTGCCCTTTGTGTGGGTCATCAGCAAAAGCTTGAAAAGCTTATGATAATTTGGACAAGGTTGAAGAAGACCTTAGAGGGGCACAGGAGAAGATTCTCTCCTTGACAGAAAAGTTGGCAAGCACCAATGAGGAGCTTGCCACACTGAGAACCACAGCAAAGGGAAAGGGACCTGAAAGGGACCCCTTGGAGTGGGACCCAAAATGGGCCTGCACCACTGTCTCGTATGCGGACATAGCACTGCCTACAGGGGACATTGACATCCCCATGAGTTTTGAAGAGGGATATCCCCCTCTTCCACCTGCTGGTGTCAGTCAGCAGAATCCTGATGCCTCACTGAGGCATAAATGAACTTTCTCAGAGATGGTTCTCACACCTCTGACAAGGGGTTATCCCTTTAATGCCCCTCAACCAGACAGAGCTCCAGATGGCTACCCTTGGCCATCTGGGGTGTCCATGAAACCTGGTGCATGGGTTGTCAAGTTGAAGACAGTTGAGGAGGTGATTGCCCTCAACCAATAGGTGCATCATGGAGTGCCTGACAGCAGTTATGATATGACTGCCATGATGAAGATGCGATGGGCTGTCAAGGAGGCCCAGAAGAATGCCACAGTGGCTAAGCCACCCATGCCAGTTGAGGACTGGCTGGTGAGGAACTGGAGAGTTCCTGCCAGGGTCAAGAAATCAGCAGACCAGGTAGCCTGCCATCTGCAAGGGCAGATGTTGCAAGAGAGTGGAGGGATGGGCAACCCATCCCTGAGGACAGGACCCTCGGAAGTCACAGGAGGGGGAGTACCCTCCTATCCATTGTACCAGACATTGCTGCTGGCAATGATGAGAGTAGTTGTGCCTCCCATGAGGGAGTTTATAGACATTGGGGAGCTGTTGCTCCCCCAAGAGTTGTGGCTCTCCTTTGTAGGAGAGAAGGGGGAAATTCCCCCTATGAATACAAAAGGTGACAGAGGCGCAGTGTCAGACCTGCACTGCTATGTTGAGGAAATAAGGATGGGCAGAGTGGCCATCCTTGGCATTGATAAAGATGGGGACTCACCCCTGTCTTTTGCATGCAAGGTGGCCATCTGGCACACCATAATGGCATGTGTGCCATCCCAGGCCCAGATGCGGTGCCTGTTCCTGGCCATGGCCATGGCCCTCTTTGTCTCAAAGGGGGCATATGCGCAGGCCATCAAAGGGAGAGTCCTCCCTGTGTGATGGTCCAGACTCTGGACCACAAAAGTAACACTGACAGTTGCACAGACACTCAAGGCATTTGCTGATGCCAGAGTCTCTGTTGAAGAAGCTCTGGGACAAATTTGTACTCATGTACCCACACAAGTACATGTGAAAGGGGAATGCCCCCTTAGATGATGACATCCAGCTAGTGCTGGCTGAATGGGAGAAGCCTCCCATACCCCCCGAATGTATGCACTGCTAGAGTGCATAGGGCACAGTGCACATCTGTGCTGCCTCTGGGTGGGGGAGAGGACAGGGGACAAATGGAGGGGCAACATGCCCCTGGAAGACAGTGGAAGTACATCCACTGTCTGAAACCCCCTAGGGCTGCCTATTGGAGGTTTAACAATACACCCCCCACCAGGGTGTGCCACTCGTGACACACTGTCCAACTGGGGGCAGGTCATGCAGACCACTTGGCTGGACCTGTCAGCACCAGGCAAAGGCCCCAGGAGGGGATTGCGCCTGGTGACATGGCGACAACTCTGCCCAAGGGGATGCACCCCTTTAATATTATTTTACAATCCTGCTTGTCATCCTGCACTGCCTGCGCATCATCTCTGGTTAGGGGCCTCTCCAGTGGGGGAGGGTGTAAGGCCCCAGGCCTTCTATATTTCCTATTACATAATCTACATACCATATTTAGTTTAATAAGCATAGCCGCTTGGCTATGCTTACATCAGCAGCCCCTGGAGGGCCACTCACCTATATATACAATGTCACAACTGTACAGAGAGGGCAGATCCCTCTATATAGAACTACCTACTCAATATACCATTGAGTCCAGTTCTTTTGAGGGATAAGCTGCCTTTCAATGGCCCTGGCTTGGGTGGTGTTGTCATTCATAATTTTTGACTGGCAGGGTGTGTCCTGGTGGTCAGTATGGGGGGGTTGTGTTCATGTAGTCCTGCTGCTCCCTGCATCTTCAGTCTGGTGACTGCTGGCATTGGTTAACATTTGGTTTTTGGCTTTATTTTGCTGTTCTCTGCTCTGCTCTAGTATGGGTAGGTGGTTTGGAAATGTAGATATGGTAGTTAAGAGGCTCTTGTAAGGACTATGGTACTAGGTGACTGGGTATTCTTGATTTTGTTGTTGGGTTTTTATGGTGTTGTTGGGGTTGCCTAGAAAGGAAGTTGCTCCCTTCACTCCCTTGTTCAATGCCATTGTCACACTCTGAGTCAATCGTTGCAACTGCCCTCATTGCCATCATGGTTGGTCATATTGAGGCCATGGTCCCAGCTCCTTCCAGCACCCCAGCAGGCCAGTTGAATGTGGCTGACCCTGCATCTGTGAACAATGGGCCAGCATCTCCAATGGAATTGGTGATCTCACCTCTGCCATTGGGAAATGATGCAGTGTCTATCGCCCTAGCTGTGTCCTGGGCAGAGTCACAACTGTGGTATCACTGCTTACCTCAATTTGTGCTTCACAAATAGTGTCCCAGTGCAAGACTGCCTGCCAGCTTCTGAGTCCCTCTGCCAATTTGGTGCCTCGCTTGCAGGCCAGTACTCAGGGTCAGTGGCATGCAACATCCTGGCTGGTGTGAGAGCCTAGCACATCTTCTCCAATGTCCCTTGGAAGGGGGGTGTGCATCTCCAGCAAGCCCTGCATGGTGGTGAAAACCTGCAGCCTGTGACCTCAATCATGCCCATGTGATGGCCAGTGTCTTGTGACAACTCATGCCCACTGGACCCATCCTGATTACTGTGCATGTCCCTGAATGGAGTATAAGAAGAGTCACAATACCTGCCTTCACTACCATTATCACCCTGCTGAAGATCAGCCTTGACCTGCTCATTGAACTGCTCAGCCAAGGGGCTGATTGCTGCACTCTCAGAGAAGGGCCTACCCAAAAGAAAGAAAGCAGTGAGGCAGCACTTACCACCACAATGAACTCTGCCAGACCCAAGGAAAAGGACTGGCTGAAAGGGAAGTGTTACATCTGCAGAAGACAGGACATTATCAGTATGATTGTTGGGCAAAAGAGGGAGGGAAAGGAAGGGCAAGACCCCCAACAAAAGGGCAGAAACACTGAGAAGGCTGCCACTGCTGAGCATGACAGTGACAAGATAGCATGGCTGGCTGTCATAGAAGAAGATTGTCAGCCTGAGACAGGCAAAAAGCCTGCCACTCACCTGACACATGACTATGGCAATGTCAAAATATACAACTCCAGCACTTTGTGGCACATGTCCCCTTACTGTTTGAAGTTTGTAAACTTCACTGAAATCCCTCCCAAGAACATTCACACAGCTTACTGGCATACCTTCTGTGCCACTGGCAAGGGGGATATGTACATCATGGTCCCAAAGGGGGAAACCAAGACAATTTTATTATTATGAGACATACTCTATACCCCAGCAATGTCAGCAACTGTTATGACCCCATCCAATCACATAAGCACTATCTCCACTCCAGGCTCTGGACTCTGCACCTTCTCTGATCTGCTCTGCCATAACTCTGCATACTCTGCTTCACACTTCCCTCAGACTCTGTTCTAGAACCTTCTCCCACCATCCCCCTGTTCTTGTAACCAATGGGTGGATGCCCATGACCCATGGGAGTCATTGTTGTTGTGGTTCCTTTGTTCCTTGAAGATTGCACAGGCACTTGTGGTGAAACCCTCCTGGAAATTTGATATATACTATGTTTCAGAGTACTCTTCTACTCCTGTCCTTGCAGTATAAGATCCCACCTGTAGTTCCCTGTTCTGCAATTTGAATATTATCATCCCTTGATCCTGAACTCTGAGCTTTCATCCTCATTGTCCTCAACATTCTTCACATCATCCAAGCAACTCCAAGCAGGATGATGGGAGGGGGGAGAGAGGGATGGAATATGATAGGTATGGGATGGTCCAGTATAGCATTGCATTTGTTTTGGAATCCTATGGTTGGTTTTGATAAACGGGAGAATTTTGACTGGGTTGGTCAGCAGCTTTGGCATGCATTGGGAAATGAGTTTTGGGAAAATGTAAACCATGGAAATTGAGGATTAGAGGGGTAGATATAGGCACACAAAATTTCATAAGACTAGCTTGAGTGGTTAGCTTGCAGTGAAAGAAAGCGCAGATACTCCATCTGCACAAGGACTATGCTATTAGTCAACACAAAGACAGAGTGAACTGTCCTTCTTTTTTGCAAATACAACAGGGGCTCCCGTGGGGGATTCAGAAGGGTGGATAAATCCCTTCTGGAGCATGTTGTCAATATAGTCATGCAAAACCTTTAATTCCAGCTCGGACATGTTATACAGCAGACCCCAAGGGTCTTTGGTGTCTGGTTTGAGTTGTATCACATGATTGTAAGTTCAGTGGGGTGGAAGGGTGCAGGCCTCTTCCTCGGAGAAGAAATTGGTAAAGTCTGCGTATTGAGGTGGTAGGTTCGCCCTTGCTTCTGGGGGTTCAGAATTGATTAGTGCGGCATTAGCTTGGAGCGAGTCTTCAGGTGCAGGGAAAAAATGATAAACAGCATGAAGAATTATATCCTCACCCACTAGATGGTTGGTGAAGTGGGCAGGATCCAAAATTCGAATATCGATAGGTGCTGGTTTGGGCAACGGGGCAGCAGAATTTTCCTGTGACCCTGTTCTGTGTAAATTCATGTTGGGTAAAGTTTTATCAGCAGCAACAACAGTGGGAAAAGGTGGCAAAGGCTCCTCGGGTAGGTTTGCCCAGTCCCATGTGGTGGAGTTCAAAGTTCCCGACATAGCAGAATTGCTATCAGGCACGGTGGGGTTCAACTCCGACAGTGGATTTCCAGTGGTCCCCATGGGTAGTCCTGGGCTCAGTGTTGACCAGTCCTTAGGAGCAAGCTCCTTCAGGACCCTGAGTTTATCAGTGGTTGGGTCATGAGACCCCACAGGCCTTGCTGCATCGGTGGCCACAGTGGGCAAGGGCTTCATCATCAGCAGTCAGGTATCGGAATTGCAGAATCGTATCGAGAGGGCTGGTCAATCGATGTCTGGGTTGTGTTTCCAAAGCCATGACAGTCCGAGTATGACCTTCACATCCGAATGGAGTTGGGTAACATAGAAACGTTCAGTGTGCATTGTGCTGTCCTCAAAGCAGAATTGTTGGTCAGTCACTTGGGTGATCAGTCCTACGATGGACCCGTCAAATAGCCTAAGTTGTATAGGGCGGGTTAGTGTTGAACAGAATTTCAAAGGTGTAAAGTCGGGCAAAACGAAACATTCGGTAGCTCCACAATCTACAAGTGTGGGTACAGGGGTATTGCTAATTTGCAGAATAACAACGGAAATCAAAAAGGCAGCAGAAGAAATAGATGGCAGAACCGTGTATAAGGGGAGTTCATCCATGGTACAGGTATCAGTATTGGTATCTATGGCAATATCGCAACTCAAGAATCTCCCTACATGCCTTGAGATGCTGGAGCATTTCCCAACTTGTCGCTGGCCAAGGGCTCAGCTGCGGTCATGGTAAATGTGAGGGTGGCACGGGCAGCAGACTTGCAGTTAGCGGGGATCAACGGGCATGTATTCGAGAAATGCCCTTGACCCATGCAATATAAGCAAAGTCCAGCGGCCCGGTGGAGAGTGGTCTGCAAGGTGTGGATTTCTCCATCTTTCCCTCCTTCGGCTTCGTTACAGGGGTCGAGGCAGGTTTGGCTGGAGCGGATGTCATGATGGGGTTGGTTGCTGGAGTGGGCGCAGGGCGGTTCGAGTGTTGGTTGTTGGCGGGTTTCGCGTTGCAGTCTTTCATCAGGTTTGACAAATTTCCGCACGACGAGTCGCTGGGTCGCTTTCTGTATTGGACGGATGTCAGAAAGCGGCCTTGTTCTTCCTCGCATTGCCAGTACCACTGCTCAAAGGCCAAAGCTTGTTGACGGAGTCCGGTGAACTCCTGCTCTTGACTCGTGTATTGAAACTGGTCTTTGATGCAGTTGGCAAGCCCCTGGTAAAAGGCCTTGGCGAGCACGGTGTCATTGTATCCAGTGTAGGGTGCGTGCGAATTGAAGGTGACGATGTATTCTGTGATGCGGGAATTGTTGGGCATCTTCAAATTATGCAGCACGCTCTTCGAAGTCATATGTGGGGGGGGGGTTTCTGAATACCAGAAATAATTCCATGGTGAAGTTATCCCAATTGTCCAACATTGTGGGGGGCGGTTGCTGGACAAGGTATGGCATCCACCAGGTATTTGCTTGATCTCGGAGATACGATGTGGTGAATAGAACACGATCCTGATCAGTAGCGAACTTCCGTGGCTTCCCCAGAAACCATGTAATGCACTGCAAGATGAACATTGTTAGCCATGCTGGGTCCTTACCCATGAAGACGTTGGGCTCCTTGAGTTTGGGGCCGTCGTCTCCAGGTGCTGGGTAGTAGATGTAGTATGGCAGACCGGCGGGCAGATTTCCGATGGGTACCACAGGAGGTACCACCGGTGGAATTCCTTGCGGAATCCCCGGAATCTCGAAAGGTCGTGGTGGCAACTGTGGTGGGAGGCTCTGGGTTGGCAGCAGCAGACATCGTGACCCTCATGCTGAGGATGGTGGGTTGACACTGGGTATCGGAAAAGGAAGCACTGGTAGCACTCCAGAGTAGTTAGTTGTGAGTAGGGATAGTGGGGGTAGTACTGGTGTAAGTGTATATCTCAACACAAGAGCAGGGACTGAGGGTCAAGGTAGTGGAGTAGGGCTTGGAGGCATTGTGGGTGGAGCGGGAGGATACAGGGTTACTGGGACCAAGGGGTTGGAGCTCCCCGAGGAAACCAAACCTGGTCCGAGCATCATCCCTAACGAAGTGGACACAGAGGCCAGGGTCTGGGGACCCGAAGGTTGTTGGTCGGGTGTGTATAGATGGCGAGGGGTCTGGGGACCCGAAGGTTGTTGGTCGGGTGTGTATAGATGGCGAGGGGTCTGGGGACCCGAAGGTTGTTGGTCGGGTGTGTATGGATGGCGAGGGGGCCTGAGGTGGCACTGTTTCATCCCGATGGGACGTCAAGTGCATCCTCGGCAGGTTGGGTTGGGGTGTCTTTGGCACAGCATACGACATACTGTCAAGAGTAGGTCAATTCCACCAAAATACAAGTGTAAACGACAGTGAGGGAGGGTGTAGCAGTAATTCTGATGGTGAGAGGGAATTCTGCATGCAAGCTGCATTGGCAGGAAGAGGCGCAGATACAACAGGAGGAGGTGGGAGGTAGCAGAACAACATAAGGGGGGGTTTGACCTGGAGACCACATGAGAGGGTGGCCACTATGTGATGCCCAGTCCAGTACCTGAGGCAGCTCTCGACAGCGATCCTTGTGCATAAGCGGGTAATCGAGTTTATGTTGTATGCTGTAGTAACTACTACAACCTTGGGGTTTATATAGTAAGTGGTATCTAAAATAGGATAGCGTAGGAGAAAATCTGCAAAGAAGAAGTTATAAAACAAAGACCAAGGAATTGCCCAGAAACATGTTTCAGCCACAGTATCCAAATCCCCAAATCTAATATTGTTAAGGGACCTTCATTAACTCATCTGGTGACCACCCTGCAAGTCCTAAACTGACTCCACTTGTTTCCCAAGTTTCCTGATGTCAGCTGAACAATGGCGAAGCATGCGGAGTATGTTGGAATTTCGACCCACGCATGGTATTGCTGATTGTCGATTTGGGACAGCAGTCGGGCGGCGGAATTACATCGGGAGTAGTTGTGGTGTGTGCGGGTGCATCGGGCGGCCCATAGTGGGGTGTGTTGGGTTGTGACACCTGCCTGATATGTAAACCTACCAAATTCTCCTTAATTTAGAGTCCTTAAATGGTATGTTAGGATTACTAGTTAAGGAGCTATGTTGAATCTTTCCAAATGTAGCAGATATGCAAATTTGAGTATAAATAGTTAAACTAAGGACTAAATCTAGTTGAACTAAATCTAGTAATTGCTGACTAAGGACTTAGTCTGGTCAAGTGATCTGGGTACCCAAGGGTACCCAGGCTTTGATCGAGCCGCCCTATGCAGACTCCCTCGGCGCGGTAAGTATTGAGCAAGTTACAGATATCTTGGTATAGGGTACAAGCTGTTCTACTGTACAATGGCTAAGCCCATGGGATGTTGTGACTTAGGGCCCGTTCGGCAGCGGATTATCGCGAGAAAGTGCCTGCGAAAAGTAGAAATCTCAATCTGGCTCTATCGCAAGCGGTAGAACTGCTGTTCGGCAGACAATATCTCTACTGTATATCTGTACCAGCAACAGAGATAGTTCCGATGCATGCAGATACAAGTCTGAGGGTGTTTGTCGCGATTGAGATTGAGAATCTCATGCTCGCCTCTTGCCTTCTACCTCACTCCAAGTCACTCAAGACCCTCGGATTGTTCCCTGTCTCCTCTATCAACTGTCTAGTCAACAATAGCCCCCATGGCCAGCCAACAAGATGTGAAACCGAAGCTCAATGTTGCTTGGACTGCTGCAGATGAAGCTACGCTTGTTGAGGCTTTTGCGGCACAAAAGAGAGATGGAAACACATCAGAGAACGGCTGGAAATCAAGTGCATATCAAGCTGTTGTTTTGGCACTTGAAGGGAGCGAAAAGGTCTCGAGGGGTGCGCCCAAAACCGTAGCGACTGTCAAGAGCCGATGGCAGCACGTGAGTGATTGCTCTCTCTTCAGCATGGGGTGCACTATCCAATTGGCTCTCTCAGTTGAAAGGAGAATACCTCGAGGTCAAGAAGCTGCGCAATCTCTCTGGTTTCGGTTGGGACGAGGATCTCAAGCTTGTGACGGCTGCTCCTGATGTATGGGACTCGTACCTCAAAGTGAGCTCCAACACAGTCTCTGCCGTATTCCCTGATATATCCAACATGAAGGCACACCCAAAGGCTTCTCCCTGGCGCCGAAAAGCATTCCCACTCTACGATATGATGGCTGAGCTTGTGGATGGGACTGTTGCGACTGGTGATGGCGTTTTTCAGCCTGGTCTTCGAGAACAAGCTGCAACTGCCAGGGAAAGGACGACAAGTGCTGGATCATCCATCGAGGATGCGCATATAGACCCTAGACTTCGCACCCTTCCGCTCTATACGGGGAAGAATGGAAGTGACTCCGAGTCCAGCAGCGTACGGCCTTCAATCGACTTACCACATTTCGCAGACTACTATGTGTTTGTACAGGATGAAATTGAAGTCGACGAGGCTATCAAGGGCAAAGGAAAGGCCAAGCGTGAGGAAACGGCGACACCGCCTCAGAAACCTGCCTCCGCCAAGCGCAAGGCACCAGCTACGCCTCCTCAGAAGCGTGCCTCCAGCTCAAAACGTGCCAAGCCCACTGTCGACGGCCTGTTTGCCATGGCTGGTGCAGTGAAATCGCTTCAAGCCTCATTCGGCCCTGATCCAGATATGAGTACCACCCCCCAGCGCCAAACACGAGCGATCCAGGTCCTTGAAGACTCCAGTCTACTCTCTGATGATGATGAACTTGCAGATGCAGTCGGCCTATTTCAGGAGAAGCCTTCGGTTGCTACAGCTTTTCTGGCGATCAAGAATCCTATTGTTCGCTCTCACTATCTGAAGAAACAGCTGGCCTGCCTCACGTAGGACAATCTTCGCATTCGTAACCATGATTCACAACTTTGCATTGCCTTGTACTGTACTACCTTCTGCGAGAGAGCTTCTTGTAATCATTCCACATTGCAATTGCAATACCATCTCTTCGCCCTGCTGCCCGAGCCCTCTCCATTGCTGAGACATGAGACTGAAGGTCCCCCCAACTACCCCCCTTGCTTTCAACTGCTTCGATGCTGGGCTTGTCATTCGGGTCATGTATTCGGATGAAGTTGTGAACAACCATGAGGGCCTGAACCAGTTTGGCTTGGAAGAGCTGGTCATACTCCGGTTTCGAGACAAGAGCCTTGAAGCGCTTCATCAGGATGCCAAAAATGCGTTCGATCACGTTGCGGGCTTGAGCGTGCCGAAGGTTGAAGAGTTCCTTGTAGTCTTTTGGTCTGGTACAAAGGTAAATATGACTAGAGACAGTGATGAGAGGCACAGGCATACTTTTGACTGGCACGACCCCATTCCTTCAAATGGTATCTGACACCACGATATGGAACCAACAGGTGGTCACATGAAGGAAAGCCAGCGTCACCCAGATAGTACTTGCCAGCAGGGATGGTGAATGTAGTCGAGCGAGCATGTTCAAACATGCGGCTGTCAGAAGCACTCCCCTCCCAACCCGAGACCGCATATAGGAACCTCATATCGAAAGAACAGACAGCCAAGACGTTTTGTGTGAGGTCTCCCTTGCGATTGCGGCAACTAGCCCTGAGATCTGGTGTAACAAATGCATTGATGTGGGTCCCGTCAAGCGCCCCAAGGCAGTCCTTGAAGTAGGGGAATAACTTTGGGTTCTCCTCAATCTCGAGAGGGACAGGTGAGTTTTGAGTGGCTAGTTTGACATAGCTCGAATATACACCTTCTGATGTGAGAGCGTTGATGAGGCGATGCAAGATCCTAGTCCACAGGTCAGTCTCGATCACGGTCCAGGGCAGAATTGACTCACTTTGATATTGTGTCGGGACTTCTTTGAAAGCGCTCTTGAAGTTTTCGGATCGAGCAGCCAGTAACAGCAAAGTACAGGAATATTGCAACCTGTTCGCCAAGAGAAACGTGCTTCGTGGCTCCTTGAGCAGCCTTCTTGGCCAGGACTCGAAGCAGGTTGCGAAAGACATGTCGATTCATTCCCATGTTGTTGTAGAAGCGAATCTCGTGCCCCTGGAGGAGCTCGTTGAGCCAATCAGCACCAGTGAGCTTTGAGGTATTCCTTGGAGTCTTGTTGAAGTGCGGTGAAGCTACAAGAAAAGCAGCATAGGCACAAGCAAGGACTACGAAGAGAACGACCTTGCGTTTGCGGGCATTCAGAGCATGCCGACGCTCACTTGAGGTCAACTGAGTTCGGGTCATGAAACAAGAAGTTTGCTTGGGCTGTACGGTACACATTCTCAAATCTGACAACCAAGAAACCCTATCTCTATTTGCACTCAAGCAGATTGTGATACAACAGAGATATTATCTCGTGATAATCCACTGCCGAACGGGCCCTTAGGTTACTAACTAATAATAATATCTGCCCAAAGCAATGCCTTGCTAGCAGTGTTGGTTTCAATACTGTTAGCAGGAAGGTATGGAACTAGAGGGTCTACTAGTCCTGTAGGCCAACTGCATAAGGAATTGAGGACCTGTCTGAGTCATCCTGATTCTCAGTGACTCATTTCTGACTGCACCCAGTACCAGATCCATAACAGATGTGCAATGGGGTTCAGGTGGTAGGTATGCATAAGGTGTGTTAGGGAAGGGCATTGCAAGTACAGCCTGGTGGTTGTGAGTGTCATGTAAGAGCAGGGAAGGTCGGAGAGGCTTCTGGAAGGGGACTGCAGGTTCCAGAAGTGTGTAAAGGGGCTCGCAAGGTTGTAGAAGGCTGTTGGGAGGTTCATAAGTGTCAGTAGAGTCTGCTTGGGTAAGGGAAAATGAATGGGTCCTGATAGGCCACTCACATATATATACTGTGTCACAACTGTACAGAGGGGTGGATCCCTCTACATAGAACTACTAGCTCAAGATACCATTGAGTCCAGTTCATTTGAGGGATAGAAAGTATTACACCTGTGAAGGACAAGGGACCATCACAGTCATGAGAAAAGAAGCCTGAACCCCACTCTCAGTCACCTTCACCCCTCACCTTCACCTTCATAAACACTCTTACTCACCCTCACCCACCCCATTTACTCTGTCACTCTCACAATCATCTTCACTCTCACCCTGGCTCACACTTCTGCTTCATCTGCACACCCACTCTACCCTTTACATTAAATCATGTAAATTCATATAAATATTACTGAAGATACTGCTCATAGGTATGCATCTACTCACAAAGTCTGATGAAAATATATGAAGTGTTTGCTGAGATATAGCCAATGTGCCATGCTCATTTAATATCAAGAATAATGGGGATCTTTGGAACAGATGGAAAGTGGGATGTGGTTTCCATACAAAAGATGATGCCAAAAATGGGAACTAGGCATATGAATATTTTGGTGATTATTGGAAATTATTTAACGGAAGTTGGCCAATGCTGCATTGGCCAAGTATTGTGGGTAGCAGGATAGGAGCAACAAGGGACCATTCGCAGAAAAACAGTTTAGTCTGTTTAGCATGTTATATGATAGTGGTCATCATTTAGAGCATCCATGATCAATTTCAAGAGATTTTCACGGTTAGATCTTGTGCTGTGAGGCCTGCAAACTTGTATGGGTACTTGTGTTGTTTAGGTTTGTAGGAAGGCAACTGTAGTCCTGGATGTGGCAGAGTAATTGAAACAAAGTCAGGGTGTATTATTCATGCACTATACTCAATCTTTCAATGTGATCCCATTTGATTTAGGGTTTTTTGTTGTTGTTTCTTTGTTGCTGTTAGTCGCTTTTTTGTTGTTGTTTCTTTGTTCCATGAAAATTGCACAGGCACAAGTGGTGAAACTCTCCTAGTAATTTGATATGTACATTGTTTCACATTACTCCTATACTCTGTCCTTGCAGTATAAGTTTCCACCTGTATCTCCCTGCTCCTCAGTTCGAATATAACATCTCTTGATTCCAAAAACATCTCTGAGCTTTCGTCCTCATCGTCCTCGACGTTCTCCACGTCATCCGACCAACTCCGACCCACTCCGACGGACTCCAATCACTTCGGAGTTTGACTTACGTTCTGATTCTCTCTTAGGTATTGTTCTTGTTTGGTAAATAGGGACAAGTATATACGTGGTGGCACAACACATACATTGAGGCTGCAGTCCCATAAGTCTCCTTCCTCTTGTTTACTTCTCCATTTCACCGATATCGGACTCCAACCGGACTCCAATAGAACATCTCCGCTAACCCCTTTGCCGCTAACCTTGTTAGGACCTTGACAGTATATTCGAACTTCAAACCTCGTATATACAAACTTAACAATGCCTACTACATGTTCCAGTGCTCGACTTCCACCTCCTGTTGCTGACGACGTCGACATTCCAGAACCGGCCGACAATACTCCGACTCCGAGTGTGTCCGGACCTCCGGACCACGACGAAGAGTCAGATCCCTCGGTCACTGACTATGACGACAAGCTAAATGAACCTCTGACATCTCGAGCCGAACGCAAACTAACTCCGGCGCATCTCCTTCAGAAGATCATTGACGCCAACAAGCGCCTGGAGACGGTTAAACCACGAGACCCCGATACCTTCGATGGCTCGGACGCTAAGAAGTTGGAAAGCTTCTTGGTCCAATGCCAATTGAACTTCCTTGATCGCCCTAGAGCGTTCAAATCCGATTCTCATAAGGTACGCTATGTCCTTTCCTTTCTCCGGGGCTTCGCCCTGGAATGGTTCGAACCAATGATCCTGGATGGCAAAGGCCATCCGGTCCTTTCAAACTATAAGATGTTTGTTGCTCAACTTACAGATAACTTTGGTCCTTACGACGCAATCTGTGAGGCGGAGTTCGAACTCGAACACCTCCAGATGCACGAGGACCAGAAGTTGACGAAATATACCATTTCGTTCAACAGATTCGCGTCCATTGTCCATTGGGATGAATATGCATTGCAGTGACAGTTCTACAAAGGACTTGCCAGCCGCATCAAGGACAAACTGGCCTGTGTTAACCGTGCAGACATGCTCTGCAGAATCCGCGAGCAAGCCAGTGCAATCGATGGTCGTTATTGGGCTCGGCAGCAGGAGATCTCTCAGGACTCCGTTGAGGCTCTGACACCTAACAACACCATCAAAAAGGAGACTTCGGATAATTCCAAGTCCCTGAACACTTCCTGCACTAATAACAAGCCTGAGAAACCATCGTAAAAGCGTCCGGTGAACTCCGGTTCGACTTCCGGAAACTCCGTTCCAAAGGCCGCTGAGGGCTCCGCTAACTCCAGTAGCCCCAACGACACAAAGAAAGCTCATCTGGGTCAGGATGGAAAACTGACTCCAGAGGAACGCCAACAGCGTTTCAATAATAATCTGTGCCTATTCTGTGGAATAGCAGGCCACAAAGCCAACGAGTGTCGTAAGCGGACCTCACGGGCCAGTGCCAGCGCTGCACAAATCACCTCTGACGGAGATGACTCTGTGCCAAAAAAAGATTGAGCAGCCCAGAGAGCACAGTACGACTCTCCGGCTGCTCCGACTCTGATTGTACTAAACCTATACCCAATACCCTTTCCTTTCATCGTTCTCTTTCCCTTCTTGCCTCCTCTCCTTCTATTTCTTCTCCGTTCAAAGCAATGATAGACTCTGGCGCTGAACTTTGTTTCATTGATGCCAAATTTGCTTCTTGTTTCCATCTTCCAAAAACTCCGGTGACCCCTCAGGAGGTCGTTTTTATTAATGGGACCACCTCCGTATGGGTTACCGAAGCAGTCTGGTTATCCATTCGGCTCTCTGCCATGGATCCAACCGACATCTTGTTTGTAGTTACCGATCTTGATCCCTCTAGTGATGTGATCTTGGGAATGAATTGGCTGTTCCAAAACAACCCGCTGGTTGACTGGACTACTGGCCAGATAAAGCCCAGACCATCTATGAATGAGGAAAAATCTCCGAAATCTGATCCGGAGGGTGCACCGGCCAGCACTCTCCATTCTGTACCTCTGTCCACCTCTGTCCCTCTGTCTGTCTCCGCTCCGTGCGCTCTGGTTCAAATGTTGTCTGCAGCGACTCCGAACCAAGCCCGGACTCCATCTCCATCTTTGACTCCATCTCTGACCTTTCCGTCTACTCCGTCTCTCCAGGAGACACCCAAGGTTTCCTTTGTGAATGCTGCTGCATTCGCCACGGCTTGTGGACTTCGCAGGTCCCAAGTCTTTGGCATGACATTGTCAAGCGAGTCCGCACGTGTGGCCTCCGCTTCATTCAACGTTCCCAACACCACCCCCCAGGATCTCCTCTCCGTTCCGGAGGAGTACAGGGACTTTCCAGATGTCTTCAGTAAAAAGAAGGCAGACACCCTTGCTCCGCATTGACCATATGATCTAAAAATCAACCTGCTGGATGGCCAATCCCCTCCGCCAGGTGCAGTCTATTCTCTGTCGCAGTCCGAACTCAGCAAACTCTGCGAGTTTCTGGACGAACACCTCCGCATCCTATTTATCCATCCGAGCCGTTCTCCGCACGGAGCACCTGTGCTCTTTGTCCGGAAGAAGAATGGAATGGTCTGATTATGCGTTTATTTCCATGGTCTCAATAAATTGACCAAAAAAGACTGTTATCTGCTCCCGCTGACTAAAGATCTTCTCGACGTTCCAGGAAAAGCCCGAATCTATACAAAACTCAACCTCCGACACGCGTATCACCTGGTCCATATCACTGAGGGTGACGAATGGAAGACTGCATTCCGCACCTGATACAGATCCTTTGAATGGTGTGTGATGCCTTTTGGGCTCACAAACACGCCCGCCACATTCCAGCACTTTATGAATGACATATTCTCCAACCTTCTTGACACATTCATGGTCGTCTACCTCGATGACATCCTCATTTACTCCGAGGATCTGAAACAACACGTTGAGCACGTCCGAGAGGTACTCCGAAGGCTCCGGAAGCACAGTCTCTTCCTGAACCCGGCTAAGTGTGAATTTCACACTGAAACCGTGGAGTATCTCGGATTTGTTTTATCTCCGTCCGGACTTTCTATGGACACAGCTAAAGTGAAAACTATACAGGACTGGCCGACTCTGCGGAAGGTCAAGGATGTCCAGTCCTTCCTTGGGTTCGCCAATTTCTACTGCCACTTCGTCCATGGCTATTCCGAGATCGTCACTCCGATGAACCGCTTGACGCATAAAAACATCGAGTGGCAGTGGTCCGACGATTGCCAGTCCGCATTTGACTATCTAAAAACTGCGTTCTCCACGGCTCTGATCCTCTCACACTTCATTCCTGGAGCTCCGCTGATAGTCGAAACAGACACCTTGGACTACGCTGTTGCCGCGATACTTTCTACGGTTGCCTCCGATGGTGAAGTCCATCCTATCGCTTTTCATTCCCGCACCCTAGGCGTCTCCAAACTGAACTATGACACCCATGATAAGGAACTCCTCACTAAATTTGAGGTGTTTACCACTTGGAGGCACTATCTCGAAGGTTCTGAAATTCCGGTTGACATTGTTACTGACCACAAGAACCTAGAGTACTTCTCCACGGTCCGCTTGCTCACCCAGCGTCAAGCCAGGTGGTCGGAGTTCCTTTCCCAGTTCAATTTCGTGATCCGATTCCGCCCCAGGCGCCTCAGAATGAAACCCGATGCATTGACTAGACGTTGGGACGTCTATCCCAAAGAGGGGGATAGCGACTATGCCCGTGTCAATCCGCAAAACCTCCGACCGATGTTCTCCAGCGAACAATTGATATCGTCTCTCCGAGCTTCGTCACTTTACGTACCCGCACTCCGCGCATCGTTTGTGATTGACGATCATCAACTCCGAGAGGACATCCGGTCTGGACTCTTGCTCAATCCTGTGATCGTCCCAATCCTAGAAGACCTCCACTTGAACTCCGCAGACCCTAAGTGGTCCATGGACGACAACAGACTTCTCCGTGAGCGCGGACGGATTTATGTACCGGACATCAATGACCTCCAACTCCGCGTTTTACGTGCGAGACATGATCACCTGCTTGCCGGACATTTCGGTAGGACCAAGACTACGGCCTTGGTCTTCAGGGATTATACCTGGCCGAAACTCTGAGGATTCGCATCGGACTTTTGCAAATCTTGCACGACTTGTGGTAGGGCGAAAGCCCCTTGGCACCGTATGGAACGCTCAAGCAGCTGCCCATACCCGAGAAACCGTGGAATTCCATTTCGATGGATTTCATCGAGCAACTCCCTGAGAGCTCTGGTTTTACCGAAATATTGGTGGTTGTTGATAGGTTTACGAAGCAGGGGATCTTCATCCCGACGACTGACGAAGTGAACTCCACGGAGTTGGCCCGTCTATTCGTATTCCACATCTTCTCGAAACATGGAGTTCCGTCGCATGTCACCTCCGATCATGGCTCCGAGTTCGTTTCCTGTTTTTTTCGCTCATTGGGTAAAGTCCTGGACATGACTTTACACTTCACCTCCAGATATCATCCGGAGGGTGACAGACAGATGGAGCGGACTAACCAGATGTTGGAACAGTACCTCCGTTGTTACTGCAATTACCAGCAGGACAACTGGTCGCAGCTTCTGCCCCTCACCAAGTTTGCCTACAACAATGCCCCGAGCGCCACCACTGGGGTTTCTCTGTTCTTCGTGAACAAGGGTTATCATCTGAATATCTCAGTATTCCCCGAACGTGAAGTGACTTCGGTCTGTGCCCGAGAGCTCGCTGTAGACTTGGATCAGCTGCACCAAGAACTCCGTAACCAAATCGCCGAAGCGCAGAGTCGCTATCAGGGTCCGGCGGACAAACGTCGGACTCTGGCACCGGAGTTTAAGGTCGGAAACTGAGTATACGTTAAGGCGAAGTTTTTCCATATGACCAGACCCTCCAAAAAACTCTCCGACAAGTTCCTTGGACCTTTCGAAATCATCGGAGAGGCTGGTTCGCACTCCTTCATACTCTGACTCCCCGAGGCCATGCGAGCCATCCACCCTGTCTTCCACATTTCCATGCTGGAGCCAGTCACTCCGAATACAATTCCGAATCGTACCATCACCCCGCCTCCTCCGGTAGAGATCGATGGAGACTTAGAGCACAAAATCTCCGAAGTGCTCGACTCCAAGATCGACAAACGCCACACCTGCAAACTCCTATACCTGGTGCGGTGGTCCGGATACGAAGGAACCGATGAGGAAACATCCTGGCTTCCCGCTACGGAACTTGTTCATGCCTCTGAGGCTGTTTCGGATTTCCACCAAGCTTATCTGAACAAGCCCGGACCTCTCAATACCCTCTAGACCTTTCTCCGTTCACTCCAATACCCCAAAATCTCTCTTATGCTTCTACTTATGTACATTTTTCGTTCTATACTACTCCATCTCTCGCTTCTCCATCTTCTCCAAAACAAAAAAATAAAAATAAAATAATCCGTATTTCTGTCTCTCTGTCTCTCTGTCTCTCTCTCTGTTCCTTTCTCCGAAAACTCCGAACTTTTTATTTTTCCTCCCAAGTCCATCTCCGAATCTCTCTTCATCTTCTCCGTCTTGTCTTACTTTATTTTCTTTCATTCTGCTTACTTCACTCAAGTTCAAAGATAAAACAAAAAATTTATAAAAATAAAAATAAAAGAAACAATAAATAATGTAGATTATTTTTTTATTTTTTAGGCGGAGGGGGGCGAGCCGGGCGACGCTTGTAAAACTCCCTCAGGCTCCTTAAGCCCGGACTCCTCTCCAACTTCTCCCTCCTCCGCTTCCGCCTCTTTCCCCGCCTCCGCTGCTTTCTCCGCCTCCGCTTCTTTCTCTGCCTCCACTTCTTTCTCCACTCCCGCTTCCTCCGCCTCCTTCTTCTCTGCCTCCGTCTCCACCCCCTTTTCCGAACCCGCCACCTCCACCACCATCTTCTCCGCCTCCTCCTTCTCCTCCCCCGCTCCCCGCTTCCCCATCAGAAATTCCCGGAGGATCTTCTGATCCTCCGCCGCTGCCTTCCGCTCCGCCCTCATCTCCTTCTGCTCCGCCCTCGCCTCCTTCCGCCACTCCTCCAACTCGAACACCCCGCGGACCACCAACTCGTAGATGGTTTTCACCACCCCGGTCCGCTCCGTCCACGTCCGCCCGCGGCGCCTGCACCTCCTTCACCTCCTCCTCCGACTCCACCACGGTCTTCTTCGACCGTGTGGAGTGGAAGAAATTCCGCTCTGGCCCCTCCGCCTCTCCGCCCCCGCACCGCTGTTTTGCTGCTGCACATGCGACACACGTGGTGCCCCGCCCTCCGCTCGGCCACACACACCCCATCCCGAGCCGGACACATCGTTTCATAGGCCTCCCATGCCTATGTATTGTACAATATGCTATTCTTTGTAATGATACCCTAGGAAGAGGCCAAAATGAAAACCAGGGGATCTTTTGAAGTAGCAAGTGGGGTGAGACATGATCCATACAAAAGTTGTATTGTTTTACCTATAGAACATGTCTACAAAGTTCCTATAACACATTTTGCAGTTTTTTATTTTGTGGCCAAACTTGCATTGGCCATTTGTTTTACAGCTAGGGTCTTGGCAAAGTGGCCTATTGGCCAGAATCTATAAGCGGTTCAAAAATCCTGAAAATATTCCTGGGGTTAGGGCACCTATTTGACACTAGGTTCCAGGTGTTTTGAGTGTGGTATACCTTATGCTTCCAAAGATCCCAGGTTCCGAAACTACAGTGGCCAGCTGTGGCCAGATGTTAGAGAAGGGTCAGCAGAAAGTGGAGCATTGGCCACTTGGTAGTGAATGGTATGGGGGGTTAGAGGGGGTATAGGGAAAGGGTGTGGGTGCTTTACATAAGTGTTTTAGTGTCCAGGTCCAAAGATCCCGGGAAAATGAGTTTTTTGGGCATTTTCAGGGGATCTTTGAAAGTAGAAGCTTAGGGGATCAGGTAAGTGGCCATAAACCATTGATATACTATAGAGAATGTCTCCTCAAAGTTTCATAGGCCTCCCATGCCTATGTATTGTACAATATGCTATTCTTTGTAATGATACCCTAGGAAGAGGCCAAAATGAAAACCAGGGGATCTTTTGAAGTAGCAAGTGGGGTGAGACATGATCCATACAAAAGTTGTATTGTTTTACCTATAGAACATGTCTACAAAGTTCCTATAACACATTTTGCAGTTTTTTATTTTGTGGCCAAACTTGCATTGGCCATTTGTTTTACAGCTAGGGTCTTGGCAAAGTGGCCTATTGGCCAGAATCTATAAGCGGTTCAAAAATCCTGAAAATATTCCTGGGGTTAGGGCACCTATTTGACACTAGGTTCCAGGTGTTTTGAGTGTGGTATACCTTATGCTTCCAAAGATCCCAGGTTCCGAAACTACAGTGGCCAGCTGTGGCCAGATGTTAGAGAAGGGTCAGCAGAAAGTGGAGCATTGGCCACTTGGTAGTGAATGGTATGGGGGGTTAGAGGGGGTATAGGGAAAGGGTGTGGGTGCTTTACATAAGTGTTTTAGTGTCCAGGTCCAAAGATCCCGGGAAAATGAGTTTTTTGGGCATTTTCAGGGGATCTTTGAAAGTAGAAGCTTAGGGGATCAGGTAAGTGGCCATAAACCATTGATATACTATAGAGAATGTCTCCTCAAAGTTTCATAGGCCTCCCATGCCTATGTATTGTACAATATGCTATTCTTTGTAATGATACCCTAGGAAGAGGCCAAAATGAAAACCAGGGGATCTTTTGAAGTAGCAAGTGGGGTGAGACATGATCCATACAAAAGTTGTATTGTTTTACCTATAGAACATGTCTACAAAGTTCCTATAACACATTTTGCAGTTTTTTATTTTGTGGCCAAACTTGCATTGGCCATTTGTTTTACAGCTAGGGTCTTGGCAAAGTGGCCTATTGGCCAGAATCTATAAGCGGTTCAAAAATCCTGAAAATATTCCTGGGGTTAGGGCACCTATTTGACACTAGGTTCCAGGTGTTTTGAGTGTGGTATACCTTATGCTTCCAAAGATCCCAGGTTCCGAAACTACAGTGGCCAGCTGTGGCCAGATGTTAGAGAAGGGTCAGCAGAAAGTGGAGCATTGGCCACTTGGTAGTGAATGGTATGGGGGGTTAGAGGGGGTATAGGGAAAGGGTGTGGGTGCTTTACATAAGTGTTTTAGTGTCCAGGTCCAAAGATCCCGGGAAAATGAGTTTTTTGGGCATTTTCAGGGGATCTTTGAAAGTAGAAGCTTAGGGGATCAGGTAAGTGGCCATAAACCATTGATATACTATAGAGAATGTCTCCTCAAAGTTTCATAGGCCTCCCATGCCTATGTATTGTACAATATGCTATTCTTTGTAATGATACCCTAGGAAGAGGCCAAAATGAAAACCAGGGGATCTTTTGAAGTAGCAAGTGGGGTGAGACATGATCCATACAAAAGTTGTATTGTTTTACCTATAGAACATGTCTACAAAGTTCCTATAACACATTTTGCAGTTTTTTATTTTGTGGCCAAACTTGCATTGGCCATTTGTTTTACAGCTAGGGTCTTGGCAAAGTGGCCTATTGGCCAGAATCTATAAGCGGTTCAAAAATCCTGAAAATATTCCTGGGGTTAGGGCACCTATTTGACACTAGGTTCCAGGTGTTTTGAGTGTGGTATACCTTATGCTTCCAAAGATCCCAGGTTCCGAAACTACAGTGGCCAGCTGTGGCCAGATGTTAGAGAAGGGTCAGCAGAAAGTGGAGCATTGGCCACTTGGTAGTGAATGGTATGGGGGGTTAGAGGGGGTATAGGGAAAGGGTGTGGGTGCTTTACATAAGTGTTTTAGTGTCCAGGTCCAAAGATCCCGGGAAAATGAGTTTTTTGGGCATTTTCAGGGGATCTTTGAAAGTAGAAGCTTAGGGGATCAGGTAAGTGGCCATAAACCATTGATATACTATAGAGAATGTCTCCTCAAAGTTTCATAGGCCTCCCATGCCTATGTATTGTACAATATGCTATTCTTTGTAATGATACCCTAGGAAGAGGCCAAAATGAAAACCAGGGGATCTTTTGAAGTAGCAAGTGGGGTGAGACATGATCCATACAAAAGTTGTATTGTTTTACCTATAGAACATGTCTACAAAGTTCCTATAACACATTTTGCAGTTTTTTATTTTGTGGCCAAACTTGCATTGGCCATTTGTTTTACAGCTAGGGTCTTGGCAAAGTGGCCTATTGGCCAGAATCTATAAGCGGTTCAAAAATCCTGAAAATATTCCTGGGGTTAGGGCACCTATTTGACACTAGGTTCCAGGTGTTTTGAGTGTGGTATACCTTATGCTTCCAAAGATCCCAGGTTCCGAAACTACAGTGGCCAGCTGTGGCCAGATGTTAGAGAAGGGTCAGCAGAAAGTGGAGCATTGGCCACTTGGTAGTGAATGGTATGGGGGGTTAGAGGGGGTATAGGGAAAGGGTGTGGGTGCTTTACATAAGTGTTTTAGTGTCCAGGTCCAAAGATCCCGGGAAAATGAGTTTTTTGGGCATTTTCAGGGGATCTTTGAAAGTAGAAGCTTAGGGGATCAGGTAAGTGGCCATAAACCATTGATATACTATAGAGAATGTCTCCTCAAAGTTTCATAGGCCTCCCATGCCTATGTATTGTACAATATGCTATTCTTTGTAATGATACCCTAGGAAGAGGCCAAAATGAAAACCAGGGGATCTTTTGAAGTAGCAAGTGGGGTGAGACATGATCCATACAAAAGTTGTATTGTTTTACCTATAGAACATGTCTACAAAGTTCCTATAACACATTTTGCAGTTTTTTATTTTGTGGCCAAACTTGCATTGGCCATTTGTTTTACAGCTAGGGTCTTGGCAAAGTGGCCTATTGGCCAGAATCTATAAGCGGTTCAAAAATCCTGAAAATATTCCTGGGGTTAGGGCACCTATTTGACACTAGGTTCCAGGTGTTTTGAGTGTGGTATACCTTATGCTTCCAAAGATCCCAGGTTCCGAAACTACAGTGGCCAGCTGTGGCCAGATGTTAGAGAAGGGTCAGCAGAAAGTGGAGCATTGGCCACTTGGTAGTGAATGGTATGGGGGGTTAGAGGGGGTATAGGGAAAGGGTGTGGGTGCTTTACATAAGTGTTTTAGTGTCCAGGTCCAAAGATCCCGGGAAAATGAGTTTTTTGGGCATTTTCAGGGGATCTTTGAAAGTAGAAGCTTAGGGGATCAGGTAAGTGGCCATAAACCATTGATATACTATAGAGAATGTCTCCTCAAAGTTTCATAGGCCTCCCATGCCTATGTATTGTACAATATGCTATTCTTTGTAATGATACCCTAGGAAGAGGCCAAAATGAAAACCAGGGGATCTTTTGAAGTAGCAAGTGGGGTGAGACATGATCCATACAAAAGTTGTATTGTTTTACCTATAGAACATGTCTACAAAGTTCCTATAACACATTTTGCAGTTTTTTATTTTGTGGCCAAACTTGCATTGGCCATTTGTTTTACAGCTAGGGTCTTGGCAAAGTGGCCTATTGGCCAGAATCTATAAGCGGTTCAAAAATCCTGAAAATATTCCTGGGGTTAGGGCACCTATTTGACACTAGGTTCCAGGTGTTTTGAGTGTGGTATACCTTATGCTTCCAAAGATCCCAGGTTCCGAAACTACAGTGGCCAGCTGTGGCCAGATGTTAGAGAAGGGTCAGCAGAAAGTGGAGCATTGGCCACTTGGTAGTGAATGGTATGGGGGGTTAGAGGGGGTATAGGGAAAGGGTGTGGGTGCTTTACATAAGTGTTTTAGTGTCCAGGTCCAAAGATCCCGGGAAAATGAGTTTTTTGGGCATTTTCAGGGGATCTTTGAAAGTAGAAGCTTAGGGGATCAGGTAAGTGGCCATAAACCATTGATATACTATAGAGAATGTCTCCTCAAAGTTTCATAGGCCTCCCATGCCTATGTATTGTACAATATGCTATTCTTTGTAATGATACCCTAGGAAGAGGCCAAAATGAAAACCAGGGGATCTTTTGAAGTAGCAAGTGGGGTGAGACATGATCCATACAAAAGTTGTATTGTTTTACCTATAGAACATGTCTACAAAGTTCCTATAACACATTTTGCAGTTTTTTATTTTGTGGCCAAACTTGCATTGGCCATTTGTTTTACAGCTAGGGTCTTGGCAAAGTGGCCTATTGGCCAGAATCTATAAGCGGTTCAAAAATCCTGAAAATATTCCTGGGGTTAGGGCACCTATTTGACACTAGGTTCCAGGTGTTTTGAGTGTGGTATACCTTATGCTTCCAAAGATCCCAGGTTCCGAAACTACAGTGGCCAGCTGTGGCCAGATGTTAGAGAAGGGTCAGCAGAAAGTGGAGCATTGGCCACTTGGTAGTGAATGGTATGGGGGGTTAGAGGGGGTATAGGGAAAGGGTGTGGGTGCTTTACATAAGTGTTTTAGTGTCCAGGTCCAAAGATCCTGGGAAAATGAGTTTTTTGGGCATTTTCAGGGGATCTTTGAAAGTAGAAGCTTAGGGGATCAGGTAAGTGGCCATAAACCATTGATATACTATAGAGAATGTCTCCTCAAAGTTTCATAGGCCTCCCATGCCTACGTATTGTACAATATGCTATTCTTTGTAATGATACACTAGGAAGAGGCCAAAATGAAAACCAGGGGATCTTTTGAAGTAGCAAGTGGGGTGAGACATGATCCATACAAAAGTTGTATTGTTTTACCTATAGAACATGTCTACAAAGTTCCTATAACACATTTTGCAGTTTTTTATTTTGTGGCCAAACTTGCATTGGCCATTTGTTTTACAGCTAGGGTCTTGGCAAAGTGGCCTATTGGCCAGAATCTATAAGCGGTTCAAAAATCCTGAAAATATTCCTGGGGTTAGGGCACCTATTTGACACTAGGTTCCAGGTGTTTTGAGTGTGGTATACCTTATGCTTCCAAAGATCCCAGGTTCCGAAACTACAGTGGCCAGCTGTGGCCAGATGTTAGAGAAGGGTCAGCAGAAAGTGGAGCATTGGCCACTTGGTAGTGAATGGTATGGGGGGTTAGAGGGGGTATAGGGAAAGGGTGTGGGTGCTTTACATAAGTGTTTTAGTGTCCAGGTCCAAAGATCCTGGGAAAATGAGTTTTTTGGGCATTTTCAGGGGATCTTTGAAAGTAGAAGCTTAGGGGATCAGGTAAGTGGCCATAAACCATTGATATACTATAGAGAATGTCTCCTCAAAGTTTCATAGGCCTCCCATGCCTACGTATTGTACAATATGCTATTCTTTGTAATGATACACTAGGAAGAGGCCAAAATGAAAACCAGGGGATCTTTTGAAGTAGCAAGTGGGGTGAGACATGATCCATACAAAAGTTGTATTGTTTTACCTATAGAACATGTCTACAAAGTTCCTATAACACATTTTGCAGTTTTTTATTTTGTGGCCAAACTTGCATTGGCCATTTGTTTTACAGCTAGGGTCTTGGCAAAGTGGCCTATTGGCCAGAATCTATAAGCGGTTCAAAAATCCTGAAAATATTCCTGGGGTTAGGGCACCTATTTGACACTAGGTTCCAGGTGTTTTGAGTGTGGTATACCTTATGCTTCCAAAGATCCCAGGTTCCGAAACTACAGTGGCCAGCTGTGGCCAGATGTTAGAGAAGGGTCAGCAGAAAGTGGAGCATTGGCCACTTGGTAGTGAATGGTATGGGGGGTTAGAGGGGGTATAGGGAAAGGGTGTGGGTGCTTTACATAAGTGTTTTAGTGTCCAGGTCCAAAGATCCCGGGAAAATGAGTTTTTTGGGCATTTTCAGGGGATCTTTGAAAGTAGAAGCTTAGGGGATCAGGTAAGTGGCCATAAACCATTGATATACTATAGAGAATGTCTCCTCAAAGTTTCATAGGCCTCCCATGCCTACGTATTGTACAATATGCTATTCTTTGTAATGATACACTAGGAAGAGGCCAAAATGAAAACCAGGGGATCTTTTGAAGTAGCAAGTGGGGTGAGACATGATCCATACAAAAGTTGTATTGTTTTACCTATAGAACATGTCTACAAAGTTCCTATAACACATTTTGCAGTTTTTTATTTTGTGGCCAAACTTGCATTGGCCATTTGTTTTACAGCTAGGTGCTCCCTGTTGTCCCTATAGCACCATCAGATAGTCACCCATGTACCAGCATACCATTGCCCTTGTATGATTGTCTGCTCTCCTGTCTCTTCCCCAGTCTCTTCATTCAGCAATTGTGTCTCCCCCATTCTCCCCCATGTGTTGATAGCTGTGGGCCACACACATGCTTTCAAGCTTTGACACAAACTCAACTCATCACTTAACTGACTTTGTGAGATGGGGCATCCAGGACACCCACTTTGACATTCACATCTAGTCAACTTTGTGTGTCATTTGGGCATGGCAGTCCTGGACACCCACCTTGAGGCACACATCCAGTCAACTTACTTTGTACATTATGAGAGATGTGGGTGTCCTGGTCCTCCTGGCATGGCTTACCTGTATCTGTATGATGTCCCAGCCTGCATCACATTGGATCTTGGTAGGTATGTAGGACCTAGGTTTGGCATGCTAAGAGTGAGTAGCACAGGTGGTGTAAGTAGGATGGAGGGTGGACAGTGTGAGTGGAGTGAGTGGGTGGCACAGGCAAGGTGAGTAAGGCAAGTGGCACAAGTGAGGAGGTGCAAGTGAGGCAAGCCATGTAGTGTAGCACCAATGAGGTGAGTGGGTAGGCAGTGCAAGCAGGGTGGATGGCACAATTGGGGGTGAGCAGCATGGGTGGCACCATTGGGACAAGTTTGGTGGACAGTGCATATTATCAGTCAATGATAAGTTAATATTTCCTTGTATTATTCATGACATGTCTGCTTGAGTAATGTATGTGTTTACTGTGCTCATGCTTGTCATACCTGGCACTGCTCATGTTCATCAGTCATTGCTTATGTGTGCCATACAGTGCCTAGGCTATGTCCATGCTGCTCATAGCAACCCACCTCCAGACCCTGTTCTTTTTTCCCTTCCCCAGGTAGTCCAGCACAATGCAGTTCTGCCTCCACCCCTTCCTTGCCATGTGCTATCCACTCTATGCTGCTTGTCTTGTTCTTCTGTCTAGGAGTCTGGTGATTAACATAGACCCAAGAACAAGACAAGCAGCATAGAGTGGATAGCACATGGCAAGGAAGGGGTGGAGGCAGAACTGCATTGTGCTGGACTACCTGGGGAAGGGAAAAAAGAACAGGGTCTGGAGGTGGGTTGCTATGAGCAGCATGGACATAGCCTAGGCACTGTATGGCACACATAAGCAATGACTGATGAACATGAGCAGTGCCAGGTATGACAAGCATGAGCACAGTAAACACATACATTACTCAAGCAGACATGTCATGAATAATACAAGGAAATATTAACTTATCATTGACTGATAATATGCACTGTCCACCAAACTTGTCCCAATGGTGCCACCCATGCTGCTCACCCCCAATTGTGCCATCCACCCTGCTTGCACTGCCTACCCACTCACCTCATTGGTGCTACACTACATGGCTTGCCTCACTTGCACCTCCTCACTTGTGCCACTTGCCTTACTCACCTTGCCTGTGCCACCCACTCACTCCACTCACACTGTCCACCCTCCATCCTACTTACACCACCTGTGCTACTCACTCTTAGCATGCCAAACCTAGGTCCTACATACCTACCAAGATCCAATGTGATGCAGGCTGGGACATCATACAGATACAGGTAAGCCATGCCAGGAGGACCAGGACACCCACATCTCTCATAATGTACAAAGTAAGTTGACTGGATGTGTGCCTCAAGGTGGGTGTCCAGGACTGCCATGCCCAAATGACACACAAAGTTGACTAGATGTGAATGTCAAAGTGGGTGTCCTGGATGCCCCATCTCACAAAGTCAGTTAAGTGATGAGTTGAGTTTGTGTCAAAGCTTGAAAGCATGTGTGTGGCCCACAGCTATCAACACATGGGGGAGAATGGGGGAGACACAATTGCTGAATGAAGAGACTGGGGAAGAGACAGGAGAGCAGACAATCATACAAGGGCAATGGTATGCTGGTACATGGGTGACTATCTGATGGTGCTATAGGGACAACAGGGAGCACCTCAGATGGAGGAGGGCTGGAATGGATGCTAGATGGAATGGAAGAAGAAGGCCCTTAGTTGGTAGTAGAGACAGGAAGGCATAACAATGTCATCCATGTGGACAAGAAATACTGATGAAATGTGGAAACAAAATTCCATTTCTTAAGATGAGTTGCAGATTCATGTGAATATACAATATGGGTGAAGGATGATCCGCAGGGGATGCACATGGGTTGATGATCTGAGGTGTTGTTGAAGGGTTTTTTAATGTTTTTTAATGTTTTTTGGGTTTTTTTAATAGTTTTTAATGGTTTTTCATAGTTTCAGAGTGCATACGCAAGGTTTGGGAGGTGTTGTTGAAGGGTTTTTTAATGTTTTTTAATGTTTTTTGGGTTTTTTTAATAGTTTTTAATGGTTTTTCATAGTTTCAGAGTGCATACTAGCTGTAAAACAAATGGCCAATGCAAGTTTGGCCACATAATAAAAAACTGCAAAATGTGTTATAGGAACCTTGTAGACATGTTCTATAGGTAAAACAATACAACTTTTGTATGGATCATGTCTCACCCCACTTGCTACTTCAAAAGATCCCCTGGTTTTCATTTTGGCCTCTTCCTAGGGTATCATTACAAAGAATAGCATATTGTACAATACATAGGCATGGGAGGCCTATGAAACTTTGAGGAGACATTCTCTATAGTATATCAATGGTTTATGGCCACTTACCTGATCCCCTAAGCCTCTACTTTCAAAGATCCCCTGAAAATGCCCAAAAAACTCATTTTCCCGGGATCTTTGGACCTGGACACTAAAACACTTATGTAAAGCACCCACACCCTTTCCCTATACCCCCTCTAACCCCCCATACCATTCACTACCAAGTGGCCAATGCTCCACTTTCTGCTGACCCTTCTCTAACATCTGGCCACAGCTGGCCACTGTAGTTTCGGAACCTGGGATCTTTGGAAGCATAAGGTATACCACACTCAAAACACCTGGAACCTAGTGTCAAATAGGTGCCCTAACCCCAGGAATATTTTCAGGATTTTTGAACCGCTTATAGATTCTGGCCAATAGGCCACTTTGCCAAGACCCTAGCCTGTAAAACAAATGGCCAATGCAAGTTTGGCCACATAATAAAAAACTGCAAAATGTGTTATAGGAACCTTGTAGACATGTTCTATAGGTAAAACAATACAACTTTTGTATGGATCATGTCTCACCCCACTTGCTACTTCAAAAGATCCCCTGGTTTTCATTTTGGCCTCTTCCTAGGGTATCATTACAAAGAATAGCATATTGTACAATACATAGGCATGGGAGGCCTATGAAACTTTGAGGAGACATTCTCTATAGTATATCAATGGTTTATGGCCACTTACCTGATCCCCTAAGCTTCTACTTTCAAAGATCCCCTGAAAATGCCCAAAAAACTCATTTTCCCGGGATCTTTGGACCTGGACACTAAAACACTTATGTAAAGCACCCACACCCTTTCCCTATACCCCCTCTAACCCCCCATACCATTCACTACCAAGTGGCCAATGCTCCACTTTCTGCTGACCCTTCTCTAACATCTGGCCACAGCTGGCCACTGTAGTTTCGGAACCTGGGATCTTTGGAAGCATAAGGTATACCACACTCAAAACACCTGGAACCTAGTGTCAAATAGGTGCCCTAACCCCAGGAATATTTTCAGGATTTTTGAACCGCTTATAGATTCTGGCCAATAGGCCACTTTGCCAAGACCCTAGCCTGTAAAACAAATGGCCAATGCAAGTTTGGCCACATAATAAAAAACTGCAAAATGTGTTATAGGAACCTTGTAGACATGTTCTATAGGTAAAACAATACAACTTTTGTATGGATCATGTCTCACCCCACTTGCTACTTCAAAAGATCCCCTGGTTTTCATTTTGGCCTCTTCCTAGGGTATCATTACAAAGAATAGCATATTGTACAATACATAGGCATGGGAGGCCTATGAAACTTTGAGGAGACATTCTCTATAGTATATCAATGGTTTATGGCCACTTACCTGATCCCCTAAGCTTCTACTTTCAAAGATCCCCTGAAAATGCCCAAAAAACTCATTTTCCCAGGATCTTTGGACCTGGACACTAAAACACTTATGTAAAGCACCCACACCCTTTCCCTATACCCCCTCTAACCCCCCATACCATTCACTACCAAGTGGCCAATGCTCCACTTTCTGCTGACCCTTCTCTAACATCTGGCCACAGCTGGCCACTGTAGTTTCGGAACCTGGGATCTTTGGAAGCATAAGGTATACCACACTCAAAACACCTGGAACCTAGTGTCAAATAGGTGCCCTAACCCCAGGAATATTTTCAGGATTTTTGAACCGCTTATAGATTCTGGCCAATAGGCCACTTTGCCAAGACCCTAGCCTGTAAAACAAATGGCCAATGCAAGTTTGGCCACATAATAAAAAACTGCAAAATGTGTTATAGGAACCTTGTAGACATGTTCTATAGGTAAAACAATACAACTTTTGTATGGATCATGTCTCACCCCACTTGCTACTTCAAAAGATCCCCTGGTTTTCATTTTGGCCTCTTCCTAGGGTATCATTACAAAGAATAGCATATTGTACAATACATAGGCATGGGAGGCCTATGAAACTTTGAGGAGACATTCTCTATAGTATATCAATGGTTTATGGCCACTTACCTGATCCCCTAAGCTTCTACTTTCAAAGATCCCCTGAAAATGCCCAAAAAACTCATTTTCCCAGGATCTTTGGACCTGGACACTAAAACACTTATGTAAAGCACCCACACCCTTTCCCTATACCCCCTCTAACCCCCCATACCATTCACTACCAAGTGGCCAATGCTCCACTTTCTGCTGACCCTTACCCACAACACTTGGCCAATGCAGCATTGGCCAACTTCTGTTAAATAATTTCCAATAATCACCAAAATATTCATATACCTAGTTCCCATTTTTGGCATCATCTTTTGTATGGAAACCACATCCCACTTTCCATCTGTTCCAAAGATCCCCATTATTCTTGATATTAAATGAGCATGGCACATTGGCTATATCTCAGCAAACACTTCATATATTTTCATCAGACTTTGTGAGTAGATGCATACCTATGAGCAGTATCTTCAGTAATATTTATATGAATTTACATGATTTAATGTAAAGGGTAGAGTGGGTGTGCAGATGAAGCAGAAGTGTGAGCCAGGGTGAGAGTGAAGATGATTGTGAGAGTGACAGAGTAAATGGGGTGGGTGAGGGTGAGTAAGAGTGTTCATGAAGGTGAAGGTGAGGGGTGAAGGTGACTGAGAGTGGGGTTCAGGCTTCTTTTCTCATGACTGTGATGGTCCCTTGTCCTTCACAGGTGTAATACTTTCTATCCCTCAAATGAACTGGACTCAATGGTATATTGAGCTAGTAGTTCTATGTAGAGGGATCCACCCCTCTGTACAGTTGTGACACAGTATATATATGTGAGTGGCCTATCAGGACCCATTCATTTTCCCTTACCCAAGCAGACTCTACTGACACTTATGAACCTCCCAACAGCCTTCTACAACCTTGTGAGCCCCTTTACACACTTCTGGAACCTGCAGTCCCCTTCCAGAAGCCTCTCCGACCTTCCCTGCTCTTACATGACACTCACAACCACCAGGCTGTACTTGCAATGCCCTTCCCTAACACACCTTATGCATACCTACCACCTGAACCCCATTGCACATCTGTTATGGATCTGGTACTGGGTGCAGTCAGAAATGAGTCACTGAGAATCAGGATGACTCAGACAGGTCCTCAATTCCTTATGCAGTTGGCCTACAGGACTAGTAGACCCTCCAGTTCCATACCTTCCTGCTAACAGTATTGAAACCAACACTGCTAGCAAGGCATTGCTTTGGGCAGATATTATTATTAGTTAGTAACCTAAGTCACAACATCCCATGGGCTTAGCCATTGTACAGTAGAACAGCTTGTACCCTATACCAAGATGTCTGTAACTTGCTCAATACTTACCGCGCCAAGGGAGTCGGCATAGGGCGGCTCGATCAAAGCCTGGGTACCCTTGGGTACCCAGATCACTTGACCAGACTAAGTCCTTAGTCAGCAATTACTAGATTTAGTTCAACTAGATTTAGTCCTTAGTTTAACTAAATTTGTCCTTAGCTCCTTGCTGGGCTAGACATAGGCTTAATCCTCTTGGGGGATGGTGTAATCGATAAGTGGGTATGTAATGATGCCTGCAACGTGAGGTTCCGTCAGCTATTTATACTCAAATTTGCATATCTACTACATTTGGAAAGATTCAACATAGCTCCTTAACTAGTAATCCTAACATACCATTTAAGAACTCTAAATTAAGGAGAATTTGGTAGGTTTACATATCAGGCAGGTGTCACAACCCAACACACCCCACTATGGGCCGCCCGACGCACCCGCACACACCATGACTACTCCCAATGTAATTCCGCCGCCCGACTGCTGTCCCAAATCGACAATCAGCAATACCATGCGTGGGTCGAAATTCCAACATACTCCGCATGCTTCGCCATTGTTCAGCTGACATCAGGAAACTTAGGAAACAAGTGGAGTCAGTTTAGGACTTGCAGGGTGGTCACCAGATGAGTTAATGAAGGTCCCTTAACAATATTAGATTTGGGGATTTGGATACTGTGGCTGAAACATGTTTCTGGGCAATTCCTTGGTCTTTGTTTTATAACTTCTTCTTTGCAGATTTTCTCCTACGCTATCCTATTTTAGATACCACTTACTATATAAACCCCAAGGTTGTAGTAGTTACTACAGCATACAACATAAACTCGATTACCCGCTTATGCACAAGGATCGCTGTCGAGAGCTGCCTCAGGTACTGGACTGGGCATCACATAGTGGCCACCCTCTCATGTGGTCTCCAGGTTAAAACCCCCCCTTATGTTGTTCTGCTACCTCCCACCTCCTCCTGTTGTATCTGCGCCTCTTCCTGCCAATGCAGCTTGCATGCAGAATTCCCTCTCACCATCAGAATTACTGCTACACCCTCCCTCACTGTCGTTTACACTTGTATTTTGGTGGAATTGACCTACTCTTGACAGTATGTCGTATGCTGTGCCAAAGACACCCCAACCCAACCTGCCGAGGATGCGCTTGAGGTCCCATCACGATGAAACAGTGCCACCTCAGGCCCCCTTGCCATCCATACACACCCGACCAACAACCTTTGGGTCCCCAGACCCCTTGCCATCCATACACACCCAACCAACAACCTTTGGGTCCCCAGACCCCTCGCCATCCATACACACCTGACCAACAACCTTCGGGTCCCCAGACCCCGGCCTCTGTGTCCACTTCGTTAGGGATGATGCTCGGACCAGGTTTGGTTTCCTCGGGGAGCTCCAACCCCTTGGTCCCAGTAACCCTGTATCCTCCTGCTCCACCCACAATGCCTCCAAGCCCTACTCCACTACCTCGACCCTCAGTCCCTGCTCTTGTGTTGAGATATACACTTACACCAGTACTACCCCCACTATCCCTACTCACAACTAACTACTCTGGAGTGCTACCAGTGCTTCCTTTTCCGATACCCAGTGTCAACCCACCATCCTCAGCATGAGGGTCACGATGTCTGCTGCTGCCAACCCCGAGCCTCCCGCCACAGTTGCTGCCACAACCTTTCGAGATTCCAAGGATTCCGCAAGGAATTCCACTGGCAGTACCTCCTGTGGTACCCATCGGAAATCCACCCGCCAGTCTGCCATACTACATCTACTACCCGGCACCTGGAGACGATGGCCCCAAACTCAAGGAGCCCGATGTCTTCATGGGTAAGGACCCAGCATGGCTAACAATGTTCATCTTGCAGTGCATTACATGGTTTCTGGGGAAGCCACGGAAATTCGCTACTGATTGGGATCGTGTTCTATTCGCCACGTCGTATCTCCAAGATCAAGCGAATACCTGGTGGATGCCATACCTTGTCCAGCAACTGCCCCCCACAATGTTGGACAATTGGGATAACTTCACCATGGAATTATTTCTGGTATTCAGAAACCCCCCCCACATATGACTTCGAAGAGCGTGCTGCATAATTTGAAGATGCCCAACAATTCCCACATCACAGAATACATCGTCACCTTCAATTCGCACGCACCCTACACTGGATACAATGACACTGTGCTCGCCAAGACCTTTTACCAGGGGCTCGCCAACTGCATCAAAGACCAGTTTCAATAGACGAGTCGAGAGCAGGAGTTCACCAGACTCTGTCAACAAGCTTTGGCCTTCGAGCAGCGGTACTGGCAATGCGAGGAAGAACAAGGCCGCTTTCCGACATCCGTCCAATACAGAAAGCGACCCGGCGACTTGTCATGCGGAAATTTGTCAAACCTGATGAAAGACTGCAACGCGAAACCCGCCAACAACCAACACTCGAACCGCCCTGCGCCCACTCCAGTAACCAACCCCGTCATGACATCCACTCCGGCCAAACCTGCCTCGACCCCTGTAACGAAGCCGAAGGAGGGAAAGATGGAGAAATCCACACCTTGCAGACCACTCTCCACCAGGCCGCTGGACTTTGCTTATATTGCATGGGTCAAGGGCATTTCTCGAATACATGCCCGTTGATCCCCACTAACTGCAAGTCTGCTGCCCGTGCCACCCTCACATTTACCATGACCGCAGCTGAGCCCTTGGCCAGTGACAAGTTGGGAAATGCTCCAGCATCTCAAGGCATGTAGGGAGATTCTTGAGTTGCGATATTGCCATAGATACCAATACTGATACCTGTACCATGGATGAACTCCCCTTATACATGGTTCTGTCATCTATTTCTTCTGCTGCCTTTTTGATTTCCGTTGTTATTCTGCAAATTAGCAATACCCCTGTACCCACACTTGTAGATTGTGGAGCTACCGAATGTTTCATTTTGCCCGACTTTACACCTTTGAAATTCTGTTCAACACTAACCCGCCCTATACAACTTAGGCTATTTGACGGGTCCATTGCAGGACTGATCACCCAAGTGACCAACCAACAATTCTGCTTCGAGGACAGCACAATGCACACTGAATGTTTCTATGTTACCCAACTCCATTCGGATGTGAAGGTCATACTCGGACTGTCATGGCTTTGGAAACACAACCCAGACATCGATTGACCAACCCTCTTGATACGATTCCGCAATTCCAATACCTGACCACTGATGATGAAGCCCTTGCCCACTGTGGCCACCGATGCAGCAAGGCCTGCGGGGTCTCATGACCCAACCACTGATGAACTCAGGGTCCTGAAGGAGCTCGCTCCTAAGGACTGGTCAACACTGAGCCCAGGACTACCCACGGGGACCACTGGAAATCCACTGTCGGAGTTGAACCCCACCGGGCCTGATAGCAATTCTGCTATGTCGGGAACTTTGAACTCCACCAAATGGGACTGGGCAAACCTACCCGAGGAGCCTTTGCCACCTTTTCCCACTGTTGTTGCTGCTGATAAAACTTTACCCAACATGAATTTACACAGAACAGGGTCACAGGAAAATTCTGCTGCCCTGTTGCCCAAACCAGCACCTATCGATATTCGAATTTTGGATCCTGCCCACTTCACCAACCATCTAGTGGGTGAGGATATAATTCTTCATGCTGTTTATCATTTTTTCCCTGCACCTGAAGACTTGCTCCAAGCTAATGCCGCACTAATCAATTCTGAACCCCCAGAAGCAAGGGCGAACCTACCACCTCAATATGCAGACTTTACCAATGTCTTCTCCGAGGAAGAGGCCTTCACCCTTCCACCCCACCGAACTTACGATCATGCGATACAACTCGAACCAGACACCAAAGCCCCTTGGGGTCTGCTGTATATCATGTCTGAGCTGGAATTTACAGGTTTTGCATGACTATATTGACGACATGCTCCAGAAGGGATTTATCCACCCTTCTGAATCCCCCACAGGAGCCCCCGTTGTATTTGCAAAAAAGAAGGACAGTTCACTCTGTCTTTGTGTTGACTACCGAGGTTTAAACAGGGTGATGATCAAAAACCGCTACCCAATCCCACTAATAAACAATATGCTCGACTGCTTATGGGGTGCATGGATCTACTCAAAAATCAACCTCCATGCCGGATACAACAACATCCGCATCAAGGACGGCGACAAGTGGAAAACTGCCTTCCGCACCCGATACGGTGCCTTTGAGTACTTGGTGATGCCATTTGGGCTAACCTAGCTGTAAAACAAATGGCCAATGCAAGTTTGGCACATAATAAAAAACTGCAAAATGTGTTATAGGAACCTTGTAGACATGTTCTATAGGTAAAACAATACAACTTTTGTATGGATCATGTCTCACCCCACTTGCTACTTCAAAAGATCCCCTGGTTTTCATTTTGGCCTCTTCCTAGTGTATCATTACAAAGAATAGCATATTGTACAATACGTAGGCATGGGAGGCCTATGAAACTTTGAGGAGACATTCTCTATAGTATATCAATGGTTTATGGCCACTTACCTGATCCCCTAAGCTTCTACTTTCAAAGATCCCCTGAAAATGCCCAAAAAACTAATAGCATAGTCCTTGTGCAGATGGAGTATCTGCGCTTTCTTTCACTGCAAGCTAACCACTCAAGCTAGTCTTTTGAAATTTTGTGTGCCTATATCTACCCCTCTAATCCTCAATCTCCATGGTTTACATTTTCCCAAAACCTATTTCGCAATGCATGCCAGAGCTGCTGACCAAACCAGTCAAAATTCTCCCATTTATCAAACCCAACCATAGGATTCCAAAACAAATGGAATTCTATACTGGGCCATCCCATACCTATCATATTCCATCCCTCTCTCTCCCCTCCCATCACCCACAAAGCAACAATTCCAGCATACAGTCAGAATCCAGTTCTCACAGTCCTCACACAGTTTGTACTTAGCAGTGGCACCCTGACAAGGACCCCACATGAAATATTCCAAAATAAAAAAATCCCCACTTTTAGTCCTCACTATGTTTTTGATGATGTTTACTCTCATTTGGTGCTTTCCCTCAAAACTTTTTTTTCACCCCAAAAATTCATTTAGGGTTCCTGGGGGTCTTCCAGCAAAAATTGAAATATAGTAGCTGTGAAGTAGTTATTAGTGCCGTTTAGAAGAACATATGCAGCTGACTGATGGCTGCATATATGTTGATGTTGTCACATCATGAAGTGGGTCACATGGTGATGCTTGTGACCATGAGTAATGCTAGTAATGTGAATAAGACTAATGTATCTATGTGGCATGTCATGTGCCAGATGAAGGGATTGTGCCATGGTACATCATATATAATATCATGCATAATATTGGAGGCTGCTGGTGTGCCATTATTGTTGTTAGCTGCTGGTGCATCATCATCATCAGCTGCTGCTGCTGTCATCAGTCATTGTTGTTGGCTGCTGGTGCATTGTTGTTGTCATTGTTGGCTTCTAGTGTGCCATTGTTGGCTTCTAGTGTGTCATTGTCATTGGTCATCATCATTAGCTGCTGGTGTGTTGTTGTCATCATTAGCTGCCAGTGTGTCATTGTCATCATCAGCCACTGCTGCCATCATTGGTCATCATTGGTGTTAAGGCCTGTCCTGTCTCATAAATAACACTGAAGGTTGATTTGATGGTGACCAGTCCTGTAAACTCACTGTTGGAATTCCAGTCGTTGGTGAGTCCAGATATGACAAGACGACACTCGAGATTAGCAGGGAACCTGGTATAAACACCAGGGAATCCAATCTACTGCCCTAGGCCTGTATAGCTACATTAAAAGTCTGACTAGGCTATGTGCGGCGAGGGGTGTTTTCACCCAAATCCAATACTCCCCCATGAATGCATCCCTGAGCCGTCTGATTAAAATGTGTAAGGTCCGCCATGTGTCACCAACATTGCCTGCAGGCCATGTGTCACCAACATTGCCTGCAGGCCATCATGACCTTTCAACTTCCCCTTCGCACCTCCCCCACGCTTGTAGCAGGCCTTCGTAAGGTGTCCCTCCGACCCACATTTATTGCATTCAACATCATTTGGAACATCGCATTCTGACCTTAGGTGGTCTGCCTCGCCACACCGCCAGCATTTGCGTGTTTTCAGCGGATTCCGGGGGGGGACAACGGCCGCTAGCGCCGTGTTTGCAGGCATGGCCCCTCCGATCGCATGGCACGCCTCCTCGTTCAGAATGCAGGTGACGACATGCTCGACATCGAGCTCTTTCCCTGCAGTAGCGTCTATTGAAGCCACGAAGTAGTCGTATTCCGTCCCGAGCCCCATAGTTAGCACCACAATGAGATCTTCACTTGTGACAGACCCTCCCGAATCCTCTAAATCGAATGCCATGCTTTTGACGTGACTGGTCCATGCAGTTATCGACTCCTTGGGCTCTTTGGCCACCATTAAAAACTTCTGCCATTTTGCAAGATGCATTGCCAACCCGCGACTGCGATGGGTCATTGCGAGGCTGCCCCAGATTGCCATCGGATCCCGCTCGCGCATGTGTACCAGCTGCGACGTCTCGACTCGTGCTATCATCCTTGCCCTTGCCTCCCCCATCTTCTTCGCAGTTCTCTTTGCAACCACCCTAGCCTTCTTGGCTACAGTCTGCTTGATGGACTTCCCTTCGTCATCTACCTCCATAATGACCTGGTCCCATAGCCCCCTTTCAATCAGCTCAGCCTCCATGTGCAATGACCATTTGACATAATTGGAGTCATTGAGCAGCGGGAACCGGTGGTGATGGTTTTCATTGTTGGGCATCATGTGAGTGTAGAAAGAATGTAATCCGTGCTCAGCACGATGAATCCGACCAGTAAGGACTGTGGTGGGTTATGCTGGGTGTTTATGTTGGAATTCCAGTCGTCGGTGAGTCCAGATATGATGAGACGACCCTCGAGATTAGCAGGGAACCCGGTATAAACACCAGGGAATCCAATCTACTGCCCTAGGCCTGTATAGCTACATTAAAAGTCTGACTAGGCTATGTGCGGCAAGGGGTGTTTTCACCCAAATCTAATACTCACTAAGACTAATCAACTGTTGTGGCATTACATATCAGGTAAGATCATAATTATATCCCATGTCCTCATTGAGATATTCCTTCTTGAAGGTTTTACATATTCTAAAAATAATCAAAATGAGTCATGATGACTCATTTCTTGAGTCGCAGTCATTGGGGATTGTTGGGAAGGACCCCACGATCACCCCCAATCACTTCTATGACATTCCACAACTTTCTGCAATGTTCCTGGCCTTGATTGCATCATTATCTTGTTGATACTTCCTCTGCTTCCTCTTATCTCCCCCAGACTAGTCATAATTAAGTGTACTAGCCCTATTTAGCATGTGTTTCAGCTGTATTCTATGCCAGATACATGCTAGTAATACCCTAGTACAAAGGGAGATGAGGGGAAGGCCAAGGGACTGCACATAAAGGTTGTGAGCACACAGTCCACTCATAAGGATGACCAGTCCATATTTGGTAGTGCGGCAGTGTTGGCCATCACTGCTGATTGCTGCCCCCACCACCATGGGAACTGGGCTGAACTGCCAGCCCTCAATCGCTTGATTGAGGTCTGATCATGATTGGGACTGCCCCACAATGCCAGAGTGGTGCCAAACTCACACCAGCACATTCACAACCCTGTAGCTCAGCCGCAAAAGCTCCGCACCGCTCGTAAACTTGCGGATATGGCCTTATGAACCTTCTCAACACTTTTGTCTGTTCAGCATTTCCCACTTAGAGCCTCCCTTTAGTGCTACTTTATTAATACTGGGATGTAGCCTACACAGTAGTAAAACCAGCTTGAGGGAGTAAATAACAGTTATTTCCTTCTGCCTTTATGCATATAAGAGTAACAAGGCAGTGGAAATTCAATGGTAAAGACCATTTGTTTGTGTGGTTCTTTTTTCCTACTGTAGAGCCATTTCTTTCTGTCCTAGTACCACTTTCCATAGCTTAAGTCATTGGGAGTAAGTCTACATGGGTAAGTAGTACAGAATAGGCAGAGGACTAAGAGAGAGCATAGGGAATGATTGAAGAGATGCATAAGGTGCTGAACTGCTTGTTCAAGGGGCTAGGCACTATAGACCATTAAGTACCCTAACAGACACTAGGTGGCAAGGACATCAGACATGAGCAAGGAGGTTTCATGATTATCTGCATTTTATGGGCCACTGGGCCATAGACTGACAAGGAGTTGGATTCCCAGGGATGGCCCAACCATGTCTGGCAGGAAACCATGCAGCCATGGCTCAGTCATTCTATTCCACCAGTCAGATGTTCATTGCAATTCCATACAACACCAAACAACCAGATCCTCAGAGGGAATTTGGATAAATTGGCTCAGTCATCCCATATTTGGAGGCTACATCCAGAAAAGACAAGTTGTTGGTGCCTCATCAGTGATGCATGCTGGCGCCTCATTGACAACCACAGTCACTAAGTCACTATGAAACACACCTTGCAAGCCAGTTGCTATGGTCCACAGCAGGCACCCAGCAATGACACCCCCCCTCAATGTGTGCATGGTTGCCTGATTGTGAACTCAAGAAGCACAGTGGGGGACCTAACACTTAGGAAACATCTGCATGAGACCTACATGAAGGGGAACCCCATCATGCAACACATCCAAAACATGCATGAGTTTGCACTCAAGGTTGTTGTTGCTGTCAACAGGATCAGATAAGATGATGAATTGACCTTGATCAAGACATCTGCCCAGCAGCATTGTTAGTCTAGATGCTCCTGCTATCATCAGCAACCACCGCAGGCTCGTGGGGGGAGGCGCAGGCGCACGGGGGGGGTGCACGTAGGAGGAGCAGGCACGAGGCGCAGGTGCGCAGGGGAGGCGCAGGCGCACATACCCTCACAGGCGTGCAGGCTCTCACAGGTGCACAGGCTCTCACAGGCGAGGCGCAGGCACGCAGGGGAGGCGCAGGCACACATACCCTCACAGGCGCACAGGCTCTCACAGGCGCGCAGGCTCTCACAGGCGTCGTGCAAGCGTGCAGGCTCTCACAGAAGCATCATCTCCTTGTCCTGAGGGCCTTCCGCCTTCCAGATCTTGAAGCAGGATGAAACTAACAGGTTTGTGAGCATGTGACCTTGGATGTCAACAAGTGAATGTGGGGCTAGCAACAAGTCCAGGTAAGCTCATGACCTTGAATGCCCTTGATGCCCCCAAGCATGTTGCGAGGATTGGCTAGACCCCATCACAGGGCATGCTATTGGGTTGATCTAGCAAGTCAAAGCAGAATGCACTGTTCTAGTGAGTTGAAGTGCTCATCTTTTCAAGGAGTCTTCAAACATCGCCAATCCGAAACGTTTTGAGTGGCCTGTGTTGCGATCCACCATAACAGTGGCATTGACAACTTTTCCATAAGCAGAAAAGAATTCATGCATGGATTCTGACATCGTGTTGGATGACAGACTGCCGACGAAGTACTGCACACTTCTGAGATGCTCATTTCGGGGTATGGTGTTGACATTGTGTTGATGACAGACCACCGACGAAGTACTGCACACTTCTGAGATGCTCATTTTTGGGTTAAGGCCATATGGAAATAAGACGAAGTGACTGGGATGCAAAGGAGGCAGGAAACTACAGAGGAGATGGATACAATGTCCAACAAAGCTTGAAGGCAGGATGCTCTAGAATCACAAGGGCAACAAGCCTGAGGAACTTAAAGAAAGGCAGAGTGCATCAGAGTCATGAGAGCAGCAAAGAGCCTGAGCACACCAATGAAGAGGAGCAAGAAGGGCAACTCCAAAGGGTCTAGCAACTCCATAACAGAGTGTCTGTCATGTAGATTCATGGGAGGGACAAAAATTGAACACCAAGCTAATACTCAGAGTAACCTCTATCTGCTATTAGAACTGCCATTAGAGATGGGGTGTGTGGCATGGACAGAATATTTCAGCAGGCCTGGCTACATGAAGGTGGAGGCTGCCAACCTGGATAAATGCAGAGGCAGCTTGAGCTGCAGATCCAGGCAGCTGGGGCGCAGAGGCAGCACAAACTGGAAATCTGTTAGGGCCTGTCCCATCTCATAAATAGCACCATAAGTCAATTTGTTGGTGACCAATCCTGAAAACTCACTAAGACCAATCAACTGTTGAGCACAATTGAGAATACTCAGTCCCAGAAGGTTGCGAAGACATCTGATGAAGTGTACGAACAGAAAAAGACAAGTTGGAAGAGGGGAGGCATTGCTGGAAAGGTTGCGGAGTTGGTAGACAAAGTGCAAAGAGGGAAAAAGATGAGTTGAGAGAGGGAAGATGTTGCTGAGAAGGTTGGAAAGTCAACCAACAAAGTGTAGAAAGAAAGATAGATGAGTTGGGAGAAACAGATATTGCTGAGAAGGAAGGTTGTGAAGTTGACTTGTGAAGTGTAAAGAAGGAAATAGATGAGATGGGAGAAAGAGATGTTGTCAAAAGGGTCACAAGTGGTTGCAATGATGTCAAGAAGTGAATCAGTGAAGGCAATGACTTTGCCAACTGATGAGAGAACTTGTAGGGTTCGAAGAATCAGTACCAAGATGAAGTACAGGAAATACTTAGGTGCGTGAGTTGTACAAGCACAGAGGATGAGTTTAGAGGAGAGCAGAGTGTGTCTTGGTGTTGTCAAGGTCACCAAGTGAGACAAGACCTATCATTTGCAGTGGTCCCAAGCTCAAAGGGTGTAATAGCCTCAAGCTTAAACCAAAGTGTGTCAATATCAAGTCTACAGTACCATATGTACATGTGAGACTTATATATGTGTGTACAGAGAGTGTAACTAATCAGGAAAAGTACAGAGGTCACCAGGCAACAAGACTATAGTAGTATTGGGTATGTTTAATTGTAAAGTGACTAGGCACATGTTCTACTAAGGTTGCGAGGGGTTAGAAATGCATAAGTAAGGTCACAAAGATGACCTGTCATGGGTTGCGACCTGGTTAAATAATCATATATATAGCTATAACTATGGGGGGATCCTCGGATCATAACTATCATAGTTATAGACTACTGGGGGCAAGAAGGAGAGCATATTTGAAAGGTAAATGCAGCTGACTGTTGGTGGTGCATTTGGGTGTTAAGGTTGCAGTGTCATGAGGTGGGTCACATGGATGATGCTAGTGATGCAGGTGACCTTGGGTGGGGGGTCATGTGAGTAATGCTGGTAACACAAGTAACACTGGTGGTGTCATAGTGCTGGTGGTACTGGTAGTGCTGGTAGTGTCAGTAGCATCAGTGACACTGGTAACATATTAGTGCTGGTAGTGGTAGCACCAGGGGTGCCATGCAGCAAGTCATGTGCTGGCTGAAGAGGATGTGCAACAGTGTGTTGTGCATCGAGATGGTGGGTCCAGGTGAAGTATATGCATGGGGTGAGGTGGAGAGAGGCATTGCGAGTATGGCATGGTGGTTGTGAGTGTCATGTGAATGTGGGGTAGGTTGGAGAGGCTCCTGGAAGGGGATGGCAGGTTCCAGAAGTGTGTAGAGGTGCTCGTGAGGTTGTAGAGGGCCATTGGGAGGTTTGTAGGTGTTGGTAGAGTTGGCTTGGGCAAGGTAAAAATGAATGGGTCCTGACAAAATCCAGGCAACTGAGGTGTTAGAGCGATTAGCCACAGCTGCAGGAGCACTGGACTGAGGCACACAGTGGGCCAAGGCAGGAGGACCAGGCAGAAATGCCAAGTTTCCACTTCTGGTCCTCCCCTCACTATGCAAAACTGTGCACTGGGGAGCAGCAGAGCTGAGGCTCTGCAGCCACTGGTGCAAGTCTGTGGAAATGGGGAAGCAGCACCCATGTGAGGGGCCTGAGGGACAGGTTAAATTAGCAATGATATTTATTGAATTACATGAGACCATTCATGTACAGGAGTTGAGGGGCCACAGCCACAGAAGGGCAAAGTGAGGAGCAGTGGCCATGTTCTGGGGCTGAGGAGCAGCATCTGAATGCAGGATCTCAGGGACCCAGCCACAGCTGCATGTGAGTCCACAGAGAGGGAAGAAGCCTCAAGTGCAGGGCATCCCCACACAGGAGCCAGGGACTGTGGCTGCAGCCAGGCACAATATCACAGCAACAGATGCTCACACAGAGAGAAAGCAGCACCCAGCTTGGGTGAGGGACCACAGCTGCAGCTGGACACAAGTCCACAGAGTGGGAGCTGCATCTGAGCATAGGAGCTGAGGGACCGCAGCCCCAGCCAGGTGCAAGACCACAGAGAGAGTGGCATCTGCACATGGGAGCCGAGGGAGAGGGGAGCCAAGGGAGAGGGGAGCTGAGGGGGCAACCCATGGCTGCAGCTGGGCAGAGGACTCAAGGGGCTGCAGCTGACACTGGGCACAAGTCTGTGAAGCTGAGGCTGGGCATAAGCCCACAACATGGGGAACATCAGCTGAAGGAGTGTAGCAACAGCTGCACACAAGTCTGGCCAAGAGGGTCAGATGGAGTCATGTATATGATGTAGAGACCCAGGCACAGGACCTGAGGGGCAACAGCTGGGCTGAGCACTCGGGCCAGGTGCTAGGCCACAGATCCATAGCTGGACCCACAGAGTGGTGGTGGGGGGGCAGCACTTGAGCACAGGAGCTGAAAGACCACAGTTGCAGCCAGGCACAAGTGTGGGAGGTGACGTCCATGCATGGGAGCAGAGCCTGCTGGCCAGGAGGACCAATGGTGGCATATGCAATGCCTGCTGGCCAACAGGGTTGGTGGGGACACATGCAATTTGAGAGATCCCAGCACAGGACCTGAGGGGCCACAGCTGAGGCTGGGCACAATCCCACAGAGTGGGGAGCAGCATCTGCATGCAGAGCTGAACCACAGCTGCAGCAGGCACAAGACCCTAGAGTGGGGGCAGGGCCTGCTGGCCAAGAGGAACAACGGCAGGCTCATGCAGTGCCTGCTGGCCAGGAGGAACAATGGCAGGCTCACACAGTGCCTGCTGGCCAAGAGGATTGGCAAAACGGGTGCCCAAGCACCTGACAGGAATGATAGTGGGGCCTAGCACCATGCATCAGACTCAGACAATGGAGGGTCGAGGTCCAGAGCCCCCTGTATCTACCTCTGGGTTCACTGGACCATCTGAACCTGGACCCAGCAAATAGACAAAGGTGGTACTCAACTGCACACAGGATCTTGCCAGGGGCTGGCATGGCGGAGAGAACTGGAGGGCATGACTGAGAGGAAGGAGGAGGGAATAGAAGGCAAGGGTCTTTCCAGAGCTGTAGGTATCTTGGAGGCCCCAGGGCCATCCTAAGACACCCTGTGTGACACCCTGCCTGGAGGACCACGGCAGGGCCCAGCAGGATGTAGACACAGACACAAAATTGGCTGCTCCAGTACCCCCTCCTTCAGAGGGGGATCCAAATAAGCAAATCCAGAGGGACCAGGGTTTCAAGTCCCAAGAGGACTGTGCCTGAGGGATGGAGTCACAAGGAGCCACCTCACATTTCATCAGTATATTCACATGAATCTGCCATGGACCTTAAGAAATACAATTTTCTTTCCACATTTCAGTAGTATTTCTTGTCCACATGGATGACATTGTTATGCCTTCCTGTCTCCACTACCAACTAAGGGCCTTCTTCTTCCATTCCATCTAGCATCCATTCAAGCCCTCATCCATCTGAGGTGCTCCCTGTTGCCCCTGTAGCATCATCAGATAGTCACCCATGTACCAGCATACCATTGCCCTTGTATGATTGTCTGCTCTCCTGTCTCTTCCCCATTCTCTTCATTCAGCAATTGTGTCTCCCCCATGTGTTGATAGCTGTGGGCCACACACTTTGATACACATGCTTTCAAGCTTTGACACAAACTCAACTCATAACTTAATTGACTCTGTGAGATGGGGCATCCAGGACACCAACTTTGACATTCACATCTAGTCAACTTTGTGTGTCATGTGGGCATGGCAGTCCTGGACACCCACCTTGAGGTACACATTGAGTCAACTTACTTTGTACATTATGAGAGATGTGGGTGTCCTGGTCCTCCTGGCATGGCTTACCTGTATCTGTATGATGTCCCAGCCTGCATCACATTGGATCTTGGTAGGTATGTAGGACCTAGGTTTGGCATGCTAAGAGTGAGTAGCACAGGTGGTGTAAGTAGGATGGAGGGGTGGACAGTGTGAGTGGAGTGGGTGGGTGGCACAGGCAAGGTGAGTAAGGCAGGTGGCACAAGTGAGGAGGTGCAAGTGAGGCAAGCCATGTGGTGTAGCACCAATGAGGTGAGTGGGCTGCTCATGTTCATCAGTCATTGCTTATGTGTGCCATACAGTGCCTAGGCTATGTCCATGCTGCTCATAGCAACCCACCTCCAGACCCTGTTCTTTTTTCCCTTCCCCAGGTAGTCCAGCACAATGCAGTTCTGCCTCCTCCCCTTCCTTGCCATGTGCTATCCACTCTATGCTGCTTGTCTTGTTCTTCTGTCTGGGAGTCATGTGATTAACATAGACCCATGCTATTCACTTGGCTTATTTCATCTATGGCCTTATGGCCTCTGTCCATGTAAGATTGGTTTGTTGAGACCAGAGATCCCTGAGTCACAAGTGCATTAGAACCCTGTTTATAGCAGTAGTCATGCAGTCATGGTGACAGTAGTGGGATAGATGTGGCTGGTTAGCTAAGTATACAAGGAAACCCCTTCACCCCTATGGTTGACCCTTACAGTGCACCAATATTATCAATTGCCCTTACCATGCAATGGCAGTGAATGTCAAGATACCTCCAACCCAATAATAGCCCAATAATAGCCTTAGTGGCATCAGGGAATTGGGAAAGGGACATACACAAGTACCAAAAGCATATGACCTGCATATGACCTGTATATGACCTGGTGGCATATGCTTTTGGTACTTGTGTATGTCCCTTTCCCAATTCCCTGATGCCACTAAGGCTATTATTGGGCTATTATTGGGTTGGAGGTATCTTGACATTCACTGCCATTGCATGGTAAGGGCAATTGATAATATTGGTGCACTGTAAGGGTCAACCATAGGGGTGAAGGGGTTTCCTTGTATACTTAGCTAACCAGCCACATCTATCCCACTACTGTCACCATGACTGCATGACTACTGCTATAAACAGGGTTCTAATGCACTTGTGACTCAGGGATCTCTGGTCTCAACAAACCAATCTTACATGGACAGAGGCCATAAGGCCATAGATGAAATAAGCCAAGTGAATAGCATGGGTCTATGTTAATCACATGACTCCCAGACAGAAGAACAAGACAAGCAGCATAGAGTGGATAGCACATGGCAAGGAAGGGGAGGAGGCAGAACTGCATTGTGCTGGACTACCTGGGGAAGGGAAAAAAGAACAGGGTCTGGAGGTGGGTTGCTATGAGCAGCATGGACATAGCCTAGGCACTGTATGGCACACATAAGCAATGACTGATGAACATGAGCAGCCCACTCACCTCATTGGTGCTACACCACATGGCTTGCCTCACTTGCACCTCCTCACTTGTGCCACCTGCCTTACTCACCTTGCCTGTGCCACCCACCCACTCCACTCACACTGTCCACCCCTCCATCCTACTTACACCACCTGTGCTACTCACTCTTAGCATGCCAAACCTAGGTCCTACATACCTACCAAGATCCAATGTGATGCAGGCTGGGACATCATACAGATACAGGTAAGCCATGCCAGGAGGACCAGGACACCCACATCTCTCATAATGTACAAAGTAAGTTGACTCAATGTGTACCTCAAGGTGGGTGTCCAGGACTGCCATGCCCACATGACACACAAAGTTGACTAGATGTGAATGTCAAAGTTGGTGTCCTGGATGCCCCATCTCACAGAGTCAATTAAGTTATGAGTTGAGTTTGTGTCAAAGCTTGAAAGCATGTGTATCAAAGTGTGTGGCCCACAGCTATCAACACATGGGGGAGACACAATTGCTGAATGAAGAGAATGGGGAAGAGACAGGAGAGCAGACAATCATACAAGGGCAATGGTATGCTGGTACATGGGTGACTATCTGATGATGCTACAGGGGCAACAGGGAGCACCTCAGATGGATGAGGGCTTGAATGGATGCTAGATGGAATGGAAGAAGAAGGCCCTTAGTTGGTAGTGGAGACAGGAAGGCATAACAATGTCATCCATGTGGACAAGAAATACTGCTGAAATGTGGAAAGAAATTTGTATTTCTTAAGGTCCATGGCAGATTCATGTGAATATACAATATGGGTGAAGGATGATCAGCAGGGGATGCACAAGGGTCGATGATCTGAGGTGTTGTTGAAGGGATTTTTATTGTTTTTTAATGTTTTTCATAATTTTTTAGTTGTGTTTAATGGTTTTTAATAGTTTTTAATGATTTTAGAGTGCATACACAAGGTTCGGGAGGTGTTGTTGAAGGGATTTTTATTGTTTTTTAATGTTTTTCATAATTTTTTAGTTGTGTTTAATGGTTTTTAATAGTTTTTAATGATTTTAGAGTGCATACACAAGGTTCGGGAGGTGTTGTTGAAGGGATTTTTATTGTTTTTTAATGTTTTTCATAATTTTTTAGTTGTGTTTAATGGTTTTTAATAGTTTTTAATGATTTTAGAGTGCATACACAAGGTTCGGGAGGTGTTGTTGAAGGGATTTTTATTGTTTTTTTATTTTTTTTCATATTTTTTTATTTTTGTTTATTTTTTTATTTTTTTTTATTTTTTTATATTCTTTCTATTTTCTATTTTTGAAGGGATTTTTATTGTTTTTTAATGTTTTTCATAATTTTTTAGTTGTGTTTAATGGTTTTTAATAGTTTTTAATGATTTTAGAGTGCATACACAAGGTTCGGGAGGTGTTGTTGAAGGGATTTTTATTGTTTTTTAATGTTTTTCATAATTTTTTAGTTGTGTTTAATGGTTTTTAATAGTTTTTAATGATTTTAGAGTGCATACACAAGGTTCGGGAGGTGTTGTTGAAGGGATTTTTATTGTTTTTTAATGTTTTTCATAATTTTTTAGTTGTGTTTAATGGTTTTTAATAGTTTTTAATGATTTTAGAGTGCATACACAAGGTTCGGGAGGTGTTGTTGAAGGGATTTTTATTGTTTTTTAATGTTTTTCATAATTTTTTAGTTGTGTTTAATGGTTTTTAATAGTTTTTAATGATTTTAGAGTGCATACACAAGGTTCGGGAGGTGTTGTTGAAGGGATTTTTATTGTTTTTTAATGTTTTTCATAATTTTTTAGTTGTGTTTAATGGTTTTTAATAGTTTTTAATGATTTTAGAGTGCATACACAAGGTTCGGGAGGTGTTGTTGAAGGGATTTTTATTGTTTTTTAATGTTTTTCATAATTTTTTAGTTGTGTTTAATGGTTTTTAATAGTTTTTAATGATTTTAGAGTGCATACACAAGGTTCGGGAGGTGTTGTTGAAGGGATTTTTATTGTTTTTTAATGTTTTTCATAATTTTTTAGTTGTGTTTAATGGTTTTTAATAGTTTTTAATGATTTTAGAGTGCATACACAAGGTTCGGGAGGTGTTGTTGAAGGGATTTTTATTGTTTTTTAATGTTTTTCATAATTTTTTAGTTGTGTTTAATGGTTTTTAATAGTTTTTAATGATTTTAGAGTGCATACACAAGGTTCGGGAGGTGTTGTTGAAGGGATTTTTATTGTTTTTTAATGTTTTTCATAATTTTTTAGTTGTGTTTAATGGTTTTTAATAGTTTTTAATGATTTTAGAGTGCATACACAAGGTTCGGGAGGTGTTGTTGAAGGGATTTTTATTGTTTTTTAATGTTTTTCATAATTTTTTAGTTGTGTTTAATGGTTTTTAATAGTTTTTAATGATTTTAGAGTGCATACACAAGGTTCGGGAGGTGTTGTTGAAGGGATTTTTATTGTTTTTTAATGTTTTTCATAATTTTTTAGTTGTGTTTAATGGTTTTTAATAGTTTTTAATGATTTTAGAGTGCATACACAAGGTTCGGGAGGTGTTGTTGAAGGGATTTTTATTGTTTTTTAATGTTTTTCATAATTTTTTAGTTGTGTTTAATGGTTTTTAATAGTTTTTAATGATTTTAGAGTGCATACACAAGGTTCGGGAGGTGTTGTTGAAGGGATTTTTATTGTTTTTTAATGTTTTTCATAATTTTTTAGTTGTGTTTAATGGTTTTTAATAGTTTTTAATGATTTTAGAGTGCATACACAAGGTTCGGGAGGTGTTGTTGAAGGGATTTTTATTGTTTTTTAATGTTTTTCATAATTTTTTAGTTGTGTTTAATGGTTTTTAATAGTTTTTAATGATTTTAGAGTGCATACACAAGGTTCGGGAGGTGTTGTTGAAGGGATTTTTATTGTTTTTTAATGTTTTTCATAATTTTTTAGTTGTGTTTAATGGTTTTTAATAGTTTTTAATGATTTTAGAGTGCATACACAAGGTTCGGGAGGTGTTGTTGAAGGGATTTTTATTGTTTTTTAATGTTTTTCATAATTTTTTAGTTGTGTTTAATGGTTTTTAATAGTTTTTAATGATTTTAGAGTGCATACACAAGGTTCGGGAGGTGTTGTTGAAGGGATTTTTATTGTTTTTTAATGTTTTTCATAATTTTTTAGTTGTGTTTAATGGTTTTTAATAGTTTTTAATGATTTTAGAGTGCATACACAAGGTTCGGGAGGTGTTGTTGAAGGGATTTTTATTGTTTTTTAATGTTTTTCATAATTTTTTAGTTGTGTTTAATGGTTTTTAATAGTTTTTAATGATTTTAGAGTGCATACACAAGGTTCGGGAGGTGTTGTTGAAGGGATTTTTATTGTTTTTTAATGTTTTTCATAATTTTTTAGTTGTGTTTAATGGTTTTTAATAGTTTTTAATGATTTTAGAGTGCATACACAAGGTTCGGGAGGTGTTGTTGAAGGGATTTTTATTGTTTTTTAATGTTTTTCATAATTTTTTAGTTGTGTTTAATGGTTTTTAATAGTTTTTAATGATTTTAGAGTGCATACACAAGGTTCGGGAGGTGTTGTTGAAGGGATTTTTATTGTTTTTTAATGTTTTTCATAATTTTTTAGTTGTGTTTAATGGTTTTTAATAGTTTTTAATGATTTTAGAGTGCATACACAAGGTTCGGGAGGTGTTGTTGAAGGGATTTTTATTGTTTTTTAATGTTTTTCATAATTTTTTAGTTGTGTTTAATGGTTTTTAATAGTTTTTAATGATTTTAGAGTGCATACACAAGGTTCGGGAGGTGTTGTTGAAGGGATTTTTATTGTTTTTTAATGTTTTTCATAATTTTTTAGTTGTGTTTAATGGTTTTTAATAGTTTTTAATGATTTTAGAGTGCATACACAAGGTTCGGGAGGTGTTGTTGAAGGGATTTTTATTGTTTTTTAATGTTTTTCATAATTTTTTAGTTGTGTTTAATGGTTTTTAATAGTTTTTAATGATTTTAGAGTGCATACACAAGGTTCGGGAGGTGTTGTTGAAGGGATTTTTATTGTTTTTTAATGTTTTTCATAATTTTTTAGTTGTGTTTAATGGTTTTTAATAGTTTTTAATGATTTTAGAGTGCATACACAAGGTTCGGGAGGTGTTGTTGAAGGGATTTTTATTGTTTTTTAATGTTTTTCATAATTTTTTAGTTGTGTTTAATGGTTTTTAATAGTTTTTAATGATTTTAGAGTGCATACACAAGGTTCGGGAGGTGTTGTTGAAGGGATTTTTATTGTTTTTTAATGTTTTTCATAATTTTTTAGTTGTGTTTAATGGTTTTTAATAGTTTTTAATGATTTTAGAGTGCATACACAAGGTTCGGGAGGTGTTGTTGAAGGGATTTTTATTGTTTTTTAATGTTTTTCATAATTTTTTAGTTGTGTTTAATGGTTTTTAATAGTTTTTAATGATTTTAGAGTGCATACACAAGGTTCGGGAGGTGTTGTTGAAGGGATTTTTATTGTTTTTTAATGTTTTTCATAATTTTTTAGTTGTGTTTAATGGTTTTTAATAGTTTTTAATGATTTTAGAGTGCATACACAAGGTTCGGGAGGTGTTGTTGAAGGGATTTTTATTGTTTTTTAATGTTTTTCATAATTTTTTAGTTGTGTTTAATGGTTTTTAATAGTTTTTAATGATTTTAGAGTGCATACACAAGGTTCGGGAGGTGTTGTTGAAGGGATTTTTATTGTTTTTTAATGTTTTTCATAATTTTTTAGTTGTGTTTAATGGTTTTTAATAGTTTTTAATGATTTTAGAGTGCATACACAAGGTTCGGGAGGTGTTGTTGAAGGGATTTTTATTGTTTTTTAATGTTTTTCATAATTTTTTAGTTGTGTTTAATGGTTTTTAATAGTTTTTAATGATTTTAGAGTGCATACACAAGGTTCGGGAGGTGTTGTTGAAGGGATTTTTATTGTTTTTTAATGTTTTTCATAATTTTTTAGTTGTGTTTAATGGTTTTTAATAGTTTTTAATGATTTTAGAGTGCATACACAAGGTTCGGGAGGTGTTGTTGAAGGGATTTTTATTGTTTTTTAATGTTTTTCATAATTTTTTAGTTGTGTTTAATGGTTTTTAATAGTTTTTAATGATTTTAGAGTGCATACACAAGGTTCGGGAGGTGTTGTTGAAGGGATTTTTATTGTTTTTTAATGTTTTTCATAATTTTTTAGTTGTGTTTAATGGTTTTTAATAGTTTTTAATGATTTTAGAGTGCATACACAAGGTTCGGGAGGTGTTGTTGAAGGGATTTTTATTGTTTTTTAATGTTTTTCATAATTTTTTAGTTGTGTTTAATGGTTTTTAATAGTTTTTAATGATTTTAGAGTGCATACACAAGGTTCGGGAGGTGTTGTTGAAGGGATTTTTATTGTTTTTTAATGTTTTTCATAATTTTTTAGTTGTGTTTAATGGTTTTTAATAGTTTTTAATGATTTTAGAGTGCATACACAAGGTTCGGGAGGTGTTGTTGAAGGGATTTTTATTGTTTTTTAATGTTTTTCATAATTTTTTAGTTGTGTTTAATGGTTTTTAATAGTTTTTAATGATTTTAGAGTGCATACACAAGGTTCGGGAGGTGTTGTTGAAGGGATTTTTATTGTTTTTTAATGTTTTTCATAATTTTTTAGTTGTGTTTAATGGTTTTTAATAGTTTTTAATGATTTTAGAGTGCATACACAAGGTTCGGGAGGTGTTGTTGAAGGGATTTTTATTGTTTTTTAATGTTTTTCATAATTTTTTAGTTGTGTTTAATGGTTTTTAATAGTTTTTAATGATTTTAGAGTGCATACACAAGGTTCGGGAGGTGTTGTTGAAGGGATTTTTATTGTTTTTTAATGTTTTTCATAATTTTTTAGTTGTGTTTAATGGTTTTTAATAGTTTTTAATGATTTTAGAGTGCATACACAAGGTTCGGGAGGTGTTGTTGAAGGGATTTTTATTGTTTTTTAATGTTTTTCATAATTTTTTAGTTGTGTTTAATGGTTTTTAATAGTTTTTAATGATTTTAGAGTGCATACACAAGGTTCGGGAGGTGTTGTTGAAGGGATTTTTATTGTTTTTTAATGTTTTTCATAATTTTTTAGTTGTGTTTAATGGTTTTTAATAGTTTTTAATGATTTTAGAGTGCATACACAAGGTTCGGGAGGTGTTGTTGAAGGGATTTTTATTGTTTTTTAATGTTTTTCATAATTTTTTAGTTGTGTTTAATGGTTTTTAATAGTTTTTAATGATTTTAGAGTGCATACACAAGGTTCGGGAGGTGTTGTTGAAGGGATTTTTATTGTTTTTTAATGTTTTTCATAATTTTTTAGTTGTGTTTAATGGTTTTTAATAGTTTTTAATGATTTTAGAGTGCATACACAAGGTTCGGGAGGTGTTGTTGAAGGGATTTTTATTGTTTTTTAATGTTTTTCATAATTTTTTAGTTGTGTTTAATGGTTTTTAATAGTTTTTAATGATTTTAGAGTGCATACACAAGGTTCGGGAGGTGTTGTTGAAGGGATTTTTATTGTTTTTTAATGTTTTTCATAATTTTTTAGTTGTGTTTAATGGTTTTTAATAGTTTTTAATGATTTTAGAGTGCATACACAAGGTTCGGGAGGTGTTGTTGAAGGGATTTTTATTGTTTTTTAATGTTTTTCATAATTTTTTAGTTGTGTTTAATGGTTTTTAATAGTTTTTAATGATTTTAGAGTGCATACACAAGGTTCGGGAGGTGTTGTTGAAGGGATTTTTATTGTTTTTTAATGTTTTTCATAATTTTTTAGTTGTGTTTAATGGTTTTTAATAGTTTTTAATGATTTTAGAGTGCATACACAAGGTTCGGGAGGTGTTGTTGAAGGGATTTTTATTGTTTTTTAATGTTTTTCATAATTTTTTAGTTGTGTTTAATGGTTTTTAATAGTTTTTAATGATTTTAGAGTGCATACACAAGGTTCGGGAGGTGTTGTTGATTAGGTTAGTTAGGTTAGTTAGGTTAGTTAGGTTAGGTTAGTTAGGTTAGTTAGTTAGGTTAGGTTTAGTTAGGTTTAGGTTAGTTAGGTTAGTTAGGTTAGTTAGTTAGGTTAGGTTAGTTAGGTTAGTTAGGTTAGTTAGGTTAGGTTAGTTAGGTTAGGTTAGTTAGGTTAGTTAGGTTAGTTAGGTTAGTTAGGTTAGTTAGGTTAGGTTAGTTAGGTTAGTTAGGTTAGTTAGGTTAGTTAGGTTAGTTAGGTTAGTTAGGTTAGTTAGGTTAGTTAGGTTAGTTAGTTAGGTTAGTTAGGTTAGTTAGGTTAGTTAGGTTAGGTTAGTTAGGTTAGGTTAGGTTAGTTAGGTTAGTTAGGTTAGTTAGGTTAGTTAGGTTAGGTTAGGTTAGTTAGGTTAGTTAGGTTAGGTTAGTTAGGTTAGGTTAGTTAGGTTAGGTTAGGTTAGGTTAGGTTAGTTAGGTTAGGTTAGGTTAGGTTAGTTAGGTTAGTTAGGTTAGGTTAGTTAGGTTAGGTTAGTTAGGTTAGGTTAGGTTAGTTAGGTTAGTTAGGTTAGTTAGGTTAGTTAGGTTAGGTTAGTTAGGTTAGTTAGGTTAGTTAGGTTAGGGTTAGGTTAGTTAGGTTAGTTAGGTTAGTTAGGTTAGTTAGGTTAGTTAGGTTAGTTAGGTTAGGTTAGTTAGGTTAGTTAGGTTAGTTAGGTTAGTTAGGTTAGGTTAGTTAGGTTAGTTAGGTTAGTTAGGTTAGTTAGGTTAGTTAGGTTAGTTAGGTTAGTTAGGTTAGTTAGGTTAGTTAGGTTAGTTAGTTAGGTTAGTTAGGTTAGTTAGGTTAGTTAGGTTAGTTAGGTTAGTTAGGTTAGTTAGGTTAGTTAGGTTAGTTAGGTTAGTTAGGTTAGTTAGGTTAGTTAGGTTAGTTAGGTTAGTTAGGTTAGTTAGGTTAGTTAGGTTAGGTTAGTTAGGTTAGTTAGTTAGTTAGGTTAGGTTAGTTAGGTTAGTTAGGTTAGGTTAGTTAGGTTAGTTAGGTTAGGTTAGGTTAGGTTAGGTTAGGTTAGGTTAGTTAGGTTAGTTAGGTTAGTTAGGTTAGGTTAGTTAGGTTTAGGTTAGTTAGGTTAGTTAGGTTAGTTAGGTTAGTTAGGTTAGGTTAGGTTAGGTTAGGTTAGTTAGGTTAGGTTAGGTTAGTTAGGTTAGTTAGGTTAGTTAGGTTAGTTAGGTTAGTTAGGTTAGGTTAGTTAGGTTAGGTTAGTTAGGTTAGGTTAGGTTAGTTAGGTTAGTTAGGTTAGGTTAGGTTAGTTAGGTTAGGTTAGGTTAGTTAGGTTAGTTAGGTTAGTTAGGTTAGTTAGGTTAGGTTAGGTTAGTTAGGTTAGTTAGGTTAGTTAGGTTAGTTAGGTTAGGTTAGTTAGGTTAGGTTAGTTAGGTTAGTTAGGTTAGGTTAGTTAGGTTAGTTAGGTTAGGTTAGTTAGGTTTAGGTTAGTTAGGTTAGTTAGGTTAGTTAGGTTAGTTAGGTTAGTTAGGTTTAGGTTAGGTTAGTTAGGTTAGTTAGGTTAGTTAGGTTAGGTTAGTTAGGTTAGGTTAGTTAGGTTAGTTAGGTTAGTTAGGTTAGGTTAGTTAGGTTAGTTAGGTTAGTTAGGTTAGGTTAGTTAGGTTAGTTAGGTTAGTTAGGTTAGTTAGGTTAGTTAGGTTAGTTAGGTTAGGTTAGGTTAGGTTAG